>OX336394.1:48076120-49326120 GCA_946902985.2 Meconema thalassinum
TTACTTCGAGTAAAAACAAGGTTAATAAGGAGACCGGACGATGAATTATTCCTCACTCCAATTCTGCTACCAGCTAAACACCAGCTAGTTCACATGATGATCATGGAGAAACATCTAGAAATGTCTCACGCTGGAGTACAAGTTCTTCTCTCCACTTTGCGAGAACGGTTTTGGATTGTTAATGGTAGAAGGACAATAAGAAAGGTGATTTCGAGCTGTGTCAGGTGCAGAAGACACCAAGCAAAGGGAATTACCATCGAAGTTGCACCTTTGCCAGAGGATCGGATTAGAGACGCTTCTGTCTTTGAAATTGTAGGAATTGATCTGGCTGGCCCGTTATACCTCCGAGGAGGTGAAAAGGTCTGGGTGGTGCTATTCACGTGTGCGGTCTTCAGAGCAGTGCATTTTGAACTCGTTAGGACACTATCTACTCCAGGGTTTCTGCAAGCATAGAGGAGATTCGTCGCTCGAAGAGGGAGACCAAACATCATTTACAGTGATAATGGGACAAATTTTGTGGGAGCAGAAAATGCTTTCAGTGAAGTTGACTGGACCAAAATAAATGTTGAGGCTACGTGCATGAGAATTGTTTGGAAATTCAATCCTCCCACTGCTGCATGGTGGGGTGGGTTTTGGGAGCGTATTGTTCAAATGCTGAAGAAGTTGTTGCGACGAGTACTAGGTCGTTCCTCCTTAGACTATGAGGAACTATTAACGGTTCTGTTGGATGCAGAGGCAGTCATCAATTCTCGGCCTTTGACTTATTTGTCTGAAGATAGTGATGATTTGGTAGCGTTGACACCTGCAATGTTTCTTCAGGACATTCCGAGGGTGGGAGTACCCGATATTGATCACATTGATCAGATAAACCCTGGAGAAAAGGTTCAGGCACATGCAGCATTTGAGGGCAGAATTGCGAAAAAGATTCAGACTAGAGTACCTACGGCAACTTAAACCGGGAAAAGGCAAAGCAAACTCACATCGAGAATTGAAGGTGGGAGAAGTAGTGATCCATGGAAGTGACAGTGCACGTAGAATGGACTGGCCTTTAGGAAGAGTGGTTTCAGTACATCCCGGAAAGGACAATGTCGTCAGAGTGGTCACGGTGAAGACTACAACTGGAGAGTTGAAGCGGCCTGTGCAGAACATCTATCCTCTAGAAGCAACTCCGTTTACTGAGTGGCAGTGTGAAGAAGTCTTGGATAAAGACCCTGGTGTTCCTGTTTCGAGCTCTGGTGTTCCTGTCTCGATCCCTGGTGTTCCTGTTTCGAGCTCTGGTGTTCCTGTATCGAGCCCTGGTGCACCTGTATCGAGCCCTGATGTTCCTGTCTCGCCCCCTGGTGTTCCACATTTGAGTTCGACAAGGTGTGGGAGGAAGATACGAATTCCATCCCGCCTCAATTTGTAAATTTTCCTTGATCTGTAATATTTGAAGTACAGTGGTTTTAATCATAGTATGATAAAAAGGTGGGAGGATGTTATGGAACTGATTAAAAGAGTCTAAGTCGTTTTTGGACCCTAAATGGCGGCCGCTGGCTGGAGGGCCATCTTGTGGTGTTTGGACTTTGTGACAAAAGACTGTGCCAGTTGTTGTTCGTTGTACTATGTTTGAATATGTCTGTTGTATAGTTGTGTAGTGAAATAAATAGTTAAATTCATAATGGTTAACACTAATTCGGTGAATTAGTCCCTTAACAAAACAACTGGTCACTTAATTTAAAAATAGGTACCATAGCTTTCTAATGAAATCTACTAAAGGCACTTGCAAACTGAGTACAGTTCATAATGTACTGGAATATAGTGGCCACATGAAGATATATACCAAAACTAAACTAGGCCTACTGGGAACTGAAAGTCCACCACGCTATAGTGATCAAAACGTAGTGATATAACCAGTTATTTTAATAGTGGTGCCATAATTTGACTTACAGTCAGGCACAAAACACTTCATAGGCATCTGAAATAGTTTAATGAAATATTAGTGAAAAATGTGTTGGTTATTTAAGAGCGTTAAAAATCCTTCAGTATGCCTTCCTTCGGAGGGGAAGTAAAGCCGGCGGTCCCATGTCATTGATTTATGGCATGTAAAAGATCCTTCCACAGACTAAACATGTGTGAAGCTAAATTTTTAGGTTAGATTTCGTCGGAAAGCTCTATCAAAGTTCCAACGTTCACCTCTAGGTATCATTGATATCTGGTAGCGAAAGTTGGAACTACTTGAAATTGAACGGAACTCGTAGTTCACCCTAAGGGTGTCCGCTGGAAGCATCTACAGACTCAGGCGAGCCGAACATGTCCTCGGACGCTCTTGGCACTAAAAGCCATACGATAAATACATAAATAATGTTGGTTAAAGTCATTAGTAGGTATTAGTTACATATGCAACTTAATACTGGAAATACTCCTACAACTTTCTGCAGGTCTGATTTACCACGAGGAATTTCACGAGTATTGAAATACTGTAGTTAGTACGAACTGCTTTTAGATGCTGTCATATCAAAATAAACGATATTTATGAATAAAACTTAGCATGTGGTCTTACGTGTTTATAGAACTTACGGACTCTTCTAAACGTTGCCAATTCTACCAACAGCACGGCTTGAGAATTATAGACGGCGATGATCTAACCCTCTAATCAAACCAACTCAATGAATATTTGCTGAGGGAATAAAGGCCTTCAACAGTTTGTCAGCGAGAAGAGGGTGCTGGAGAAAATTATTAGCGTCACGTGAGGTACGGTACGAAAGGTCATCTGTATGCGATTCCGGCCTTTGCGGTGTATAGCATGAATACCAGCAATCTTACTTTCATAAAATAGTTTACCTAGTCCCATTGGATGCAAATTGCCAGTCCGGGTGGTATCATTGGATTCTACCATAACATAATAGGGCCCATTATGGGTCTCATTCGCAGGAAGTTCTGTTATGGTAGAGAGTGCGTCTAGTAGCGTAAGCTCGATAGAATCGGAGGGGATGCCATAAGAATGGGTGCAGTTAAATTAATAACTTAAGTGGTAAAATATTCCATGCCATCGTCCGGAGGACGTGTATTCTCGCCTCATCCACTTTCATCTCTCTCTCTTGTGAGTCATGGCGGACTGAAGTCACAGAGTTGTGTCGCTTAGAAGTGTAGTGAACTTTTAACGTGTTCTCGCGATCGTGTGTCCATTTAAACCAACAATCCGGTGAGTGAAATTACTGTACATCAGTCGTCAAAAGAAATCAGGCTGCCAAATATACTCTAAAACCCTTAATCATCTACATTTATACATAGTAGAACTCAATTTTAGGTTATACAATGTCTGGAGGGAAAATAAAAACACGAAGCGTAATGCGCAGAATCGCCAACAGGTGCAGGAAGACTGTCAGCGCTCTCCCTCGGCAAAGATGGGAAATGCTGGCATTAACCACACAGAGGGCAGCACTGATGAACATGGCGACTTGTCAACATTAGTGCTAAAGATCGTAAATGACTTGGTTAACCAGCCCTCCTTCTTGTCAAGGCTTGTTGATGAGATCACCTCAAAAGTAATAGAGGGTCTCAAAGCATCCATTGATTTCAACACTAAGGTGATAGATGATATGGAAAAGAGAATTAACGCCAGTGAGGAGAAAGTGCAATCACTGAAAGAGGAACTGCGTGAAAGGACTGATACAATGGAGCAATACTCCCGACGGAATTGTATCCGGGTGTTTGGCATGGTAGAAAAGGATAGCGAATCGACTGATCAGCTCGTCCCTAACTTGGCAGAACAGCTAGGAGTAAATATAAAAATTGAGGACATTGACAGGACCCATAGGGTAGGCTCAAGAAACACCCAGAAGCCACGCCCCATCATATCTAAATTCGTCTCCTTTGCCAAGCGGAATGCACTCTTTCAGGCGAAGAAGAAAGTGAAGGGAACTGGGATTGTAATTAGGTAAGACCTATCCAAGTTACGGTTGGAATTGCTCCACAAAACAATCGGCAAGGTGGGAGTTAAGCATTGTTGGTCCGATAATGGCGTCATCTTTGCAGTTAGCCGAGGTATTCGTCACAGGCTAACTAATTCAATGACCTTAGATTGATCTAAGTTAGTGTGATCAGTGTTATATCCCTTACTAATGTAATTTTAACTTGAACCAATTGATTGTACTAACTGTATACCATAATACCGATACCTATTGCTCGAACGCAAGTAAGGCTGGGAAACTTACATTTAAAAATACCACATTCCTCTTAGGCAACAACATTTAGAAAATTGTCTGCTAAATTCTATAACGTTTGTAAATCTGCCTTTACCAAATAGACACCAGTACTGAGCTATACTGCTTGCTATTAGTTCCAAGCTTCCTTTCCTTATTGAACAGGTTGGCAAAATGATTTTGTATAAATATTAAGCTTCTCTCTTAGGTAGCCTACCAGTACCAAGCCTTTTCCAACAATTAAATCAGCTTTAAACACTACTTACGTCTTTACTTACTTGCTTACTTGCTTTCACCTTTCGCTCCCAGCCCAAACCCATCTTTCTTCTCCTATACACGTTGTTAATGTTAATGGTGAGTGTGAGCTATAGGCTACTGCATGACATAGATATTGTCATACAGATCAGGCAAAACAAAGTTAACCCAGTTCGCAGTTGATTTAATGGCTGCTAGCTCAGGACTGCAAGAGTCCTCTCTCTCCTCTGACAGACATTTAGTGAGATTAACCCCAATGGATGGTGTATGTCTACCCCTTATTATTCCCGTTTTCCAACGGGGTCGGGGATGAGATGCGATGGAAGTCTTTGTGGCGATGTTTTACGGCCGGATGCCCTTCCTGACGCCAACCTCATGAGAGGAGTTAATGAGAGATGAAATGAATGATGGTGAATGAAACTGGGCAAGGATGTGGAAGGAAGCGGCCGTGGCCTGTCAGAAGGTACCGTCCCAGCATTTGCCTGGTGTTGAAAATGGGAAACCACGGAAAACCATTTCAAGGACAGCCGACGGTGGGGCTCGAACCCACGCGTCTACCGAGTCAGCAGAGAGCTTGGCCCCGTGGACCAATGCTCCGCTTTAGCCAGCGTAGCCACTACTGTCGGTATTAACCCCAATGGATGGTAATTATTATAAATAATAGTTCTTCAGCTGCCACCTGTAACCATCACTGTTATGTTTTCAGATTAACATTTCCTGTCTATCCTTGCATCATGCAATGTGAATACATTTTATGTTCTGTAAGTAGACCTATATTGGGTACAAGCTGGAGACTAGAAGGCCTGCTTTAAACCACATTCAGCTTTAATTTCATTTTATCCGTATTTCCTTTTTTTGTTTGCTTTTTAATTCAACCTATCACAAATGTTAAATTAAATGTATAGACTATATAGCTATAACGTACTGTACGCGTTTGGGGAGACGGGACAGAAAATTATACAAGTAGTGGAAAGTTTTCTAAATTAGCCCATGTTAAAATTTATCGATGCTGGAAGCGAGTACAAAACTGGTTTGGTTAGAGAGAGAATTAACTGAGTTAATTCGGCCGGCCAATAGCAAATTAGTAGTCGCAAGGGGACTCGGAACAAGCATCGCTAGGATGACAAAGAACCCGAGCAGTCACGAGGACGCCCGAGTGAAAAAGAATGGGGAGAGGAACTAAGCGTGTGGCAAGAGAAAGAAGAGGGGAGCCGACGCGAGGCTGACACGCGACCAAGACCATTGGGAAGCCGCCTATTAAAATTAACACCAACGGAGTAATTAACATATATAATTACTAGGACAAAGTTATTACATTAAACCATCATGAAGAGTGTTAAATGGTAATTAAGAACGATTGAATATAATTACAGCCGATTTCTTAATTTATTAATGAAGAGTTTGATCAATTAATATAAGCATCCAATAAGAGCCATGGATTGAAAAGGACGCGGTTTTTGGAAAAGAGACGCGGAGAAAAGACGAGAGGAAGCGAGGCTCTTATCAACCACGACTTCGAAGTAGAAGGACGTTACAACGAACTAGTCTCCAAGTTGAACGAAAGAGATAGAATTATTCATCGAAGGCACTCAGTAATGTGCATGTAATATTAACATAGATATTCAGCGAGGAAACAATATTAAATTTATACGACAAAGCTACATATTCAAGATGATAAAAATTCAAAAGATGAGGGAGGAATTTCATGAAGGTTCTACAGGCGTCGTGATGAAAGCTTAAACAATTATGGGAACAACGCTATGATGGCATCAAGAATATAAGAAATGACTTAACATCAACATATCGGGGGAGATTAACATCTCATCTCTCCCGTAATAGAAAGTCTACAATCATCAGTCATTTTACCATTTCAAATGACGATCTACAGGGAACTACGGGGGAAGAAGACTGCAAGTTATTCATGTACGAGGGCGACCAGGGAATTACCCGGTGCCGAAGAGAGAAAGGGCTATCCCATCTCAATCAGAAGAGTCATCGGCGGAAGGAGGAGACAGCACTATGATGATCAAGTTCGAATCCCAGTACCTGACCGCACGAAATATTTGGAGGGAGATTTGGACAAGAATGCTGACCACCACGCAGTGTTAAGCCGCTAGAAACATTCCGTTTCTAATGGGCAACCAAAGGGAGTCCACTTCATGTCAACTCTAACCCAGCACAAGGTAGTCCAAGGACCAACGCTAAATATCCCACTATGTAGAATTGTAGATCTTGAATATCCGACAACTATTGTTGAATGCCATTTTTCTATATTGTTTATTAGTTTATTGCAGTTTTCATTGTATTATTCGTAAAAACATCATGCGGATGTTTGATAGTATTTTTCGACGACTTCAGAATTTTAGGGATTTTTCATTTCGATTTTTCGATTTTTGCGATATTCGAAATTTGAAGGGAGATTTTATAGTTTAATTCGGATTTTATACTTTAGCTCAAGATTTTATAGTCTAATTCAGATTTTATACTTTAGCTCAGGATTTTATAGTTTGTTCAGAATTGTTATTGTAAAGTTCAAACGTGTATTAAATCGAACGATATCTATGTTTTATTAATAAATGTAATAGTGGAAATGTTTTCCAAGTTTGTGAAAGAAAGTATATGTCAAAGAATGTAATTACGAAAGATCTATTGTAGAGATCTAGAGAAAGTCACGAACTGAGAAATAATTAAACGAATTTAGTGAAGAAAGTATGTAAGTAATGGTTTTTTGAAAGTATTAGAATTTGTTGAACAGACAGTAAAGAAATACTTTGTGAAGCATTATAATATGGAATTAACAGATGCGAACGAGAGCATATTTAGAAGTAAGAAATAACGTAATGATGAAATGGAAGAAATGTTACAGTTTGTTGAAAGAATTTTGAGAAATGTGAGTGAAGTAAAGAAATAAGATTTTATTTAAAGATTATCATTTTATCGCATTACCTATTAAATTGAGTCAGGGAGAGAACCAGTATTTTTTATTATATGTTCATTAAGATTGTGATGACTGAAAGAAGAGTTTATTATTGGAAAGTATAGAGAAAGAAATGTTATGGAAGTTTGCGAAGTATCTCGATGGATGAGATTTATTATTCCCGTTGTAGACGGAGGTATTTGTTGTGAGACAATGAGCCAGTGTGTAGCCATTGATCTATTTTTGAGGAAATGTCTGTAGGGACAGACGCATGTATTTCATGAAAGTAAGAAGTTATAAGAGAATTCTTACGGAAGTTTATTAATTGTGGATGTTATTGAAATAGTCTCAATATAGTTGAAACTCCTTGAAATTCACAGGACAGCGGATCCTGGATGAAGTTAAATCTGATAGAAATTATAGGGTTTAATGGATCTTTGTTGAAGCTGAGAGTAAACTGGTAATTATTCAACGAGTGGAAATGTGTATTTTTATTAAGTATTTTTTATTACATGAACAGATAAGTTGTAGGAGGTATTTGAACTAGTCTCTACTTAATATTTATGGGTTATGGATTCCCAGATGTTAACGTAAGACACGAACAAGACTAAGTAGAGTGAAGTAATATTTTTCTGAAGCCCGTTGAGATTTAGAAGTAATGTGGAAGGACCATTACATGTTGTATTGTAGGGAGAAAGGAACGAACGTGTTGTAAATATTCTATTTCTAAGTAAGTAATTGATGAACTACGGCGTGATTATTTTCATTGTATAGAATGTTATATTAAACGTATTTCAGATAAATTCGTAAATACATTTAGGAGTGTTTTATATTTTAAATTTAAACCTTAAAACTTTGTGTAGTGATTTTGCGCTTCATAGAGGAAGAAATATTAATGTTAGGGTGCGGGAGATGAATTGTATAGAGTAATGATTAGTATTTGTAATGACGGAGATCTACGTCATGGGTAACGTCATTTATTTTTGGGATTATTTAAATTTTTAACTTATAACATTTTCTTGTTATAAACTCCCGTCACCTAGGGCACAGCAGTTGTTCGCTATATAGAAGCTTACGTAAGCTTACACGTAACAATTTTTACGGTTTCTTAGCGAAACAATTTGTACTTGTATATGGAGTAATGACACTAGTCATTCATATTCTATTTCATGGTTTATTTTCGAGAGCATTTAATCAAAGCTCGGTGACACGAGATGTGTATTGTCTTTTTTAATAAATAGACGGATTCGTGTTGAAGATTTCCTGATTGTTTTATAGGAAACTGGCATTATACTTGTATTTAGATGCTAGAGGAATGTGCTGTAGGGTGGAAGTTCCCGAGGGACCTAATCCGTATCCTTACGCCGGAGATTTTTATAGAGTTGTTTTTTTATCTTAAGTAGTTAGATGACCCTACTGTTCTGTAGTTAGATACTGCAGCACATTCCGTTTGAGAAAATACCTGTCCCTTATTCTGAGTGTTTTCGCCAAGTGGCACCATGTCGTTTTTAGCCGGGGCGTCAAGATGCTACAATCCCAGATTATTTCCAGCCGGAGGATATTGGTGGATCATCCAGATATAAGGGTACAGTACACTATGTCTTGAGGTATAAAATCTTAATGGCGTTTTCAGGGTGTGTTGGTTGGTGAGTGACAAGTGACTAAACTATGCCTAGCTCAATTCTAGACAGATCTGATGACATGACTGTGTAATTCCAAAATGTTACTGAAGATTGCAGTGTGTTTCACTGTGTCATTATTTAACTCATATATTTATGTGTCATCTGTCATAACTTAACTTTTTCTTTAGCTTCTAAATTGTGTTGTAGTTTGTGCTATTGTAGATTATGAATGACGACACTGTACTAATTTCTCTTCTGAGTGACTAGGCAATGCCTTTCACTACTTTACAAGATCTTTTAACTTGTACCTATGGTTGTATCTGACCATAGTCTATCAGACAAACTTTCCGCTATCAGCCTGAAAAACACAAACTGCCTAAAAATTGCTCATATCAATGCTCAATCATTACTTGACTCCTCTCACTATTCTGAATTTTGTCACGTCTTTGGTGGTTCGTCTTTTGACATAATTGCAGTGAGTCTTTTTGCAATCCCTCAATTCCAAATGCTGCTGTATCTCTCATTGGCTATAAAGTCATTAGAAATGACCGATTAACCGTAGGTGGAGGTGGTGTTGCAGTTTGCCTTAGGGATAGCATAAAGTATAGCGTGCTAAGTCAGTCTCCTGGTGAATATAATAAGAGTCCTGAATACATTATAATTGACATTTCTCTTAGCGAAACTAAAATTCTCTTTGCTTGTGTGTACCGTCCACCGAAAGATGGCTACCTAGATATTTTTCTGAATGACATGTACAGGTTCATTCTTGATTATAAATATGTTTTTATTGTTGGGGACGTCAATGCTCGGTTTGGTAGTGGAGCTTTTGAAACTGAACAGGTATGTGATGTGCTCTGTTCCTGTAATGTTGAATGTTTACCATTCGATACTACATTTCAGACAGCTACTTGTGACAACTCTCTCGATATTATCTCTTCAAACTGTAATGACCTCGTTGTTGACTACGGACAAGAACCAGCTGCTGGATTCTCAGCCCATGATCTCCCGGATGCAGTGTTTTCTTTATCTACCCCGAAACTTCGACCAAAATCAATATTTGTACGTGACTTCAGCAAATTTAATTTAAATGATTTTAAAACGGACGCAGAATTACTCCCTTGGCAGAATTTCTACCAATCCACTGACATAGATGAGAAAGTGACTCTATTTAATGATTGTGTAAATAAACTCTATGATATGCATGCACCGCAAAAGAAAGTGGATATAAAACATAGCTCTGCTCCGTGGATCAGTAAAGAAATCAAAACGCTTTTAAAGAAACGTGATAAAGCACGTAGAACATTTATTAAATCTAAACTTACCATTGACTATGAAGAGTATAGAATTCTGCGTAATAAGACAAAACAAACAATTAGGAACACAAAAGTGAAATATATGTACAACCTCTTCGGTGACTGCAAAACCACCTCCGCCAGATGGCGTGCTGAAAAATCATTGGGAGTTGGTGCCAGTTCAGACACTGATGTTGAGATGCCTGTCTCTGCATCACAATTAAATGAACATTACTCAAATGTTGCGTCAATTGGTGATGTATTAAGAGTATCAGAGACCGTCATGAAATACACATCCATCAGTCCCCCTGCCCATGAAAAAATTTTCTTTATGTATGTTTACCCACACCAGATTGTGAAAGCCATCAAATCAATTCGTACAAAAGCAAGAGGCCCTGATAGCATCCCAATTTATCTTATTTCTAACTGTCTTGAAGTATTTCTACCCCCAATTATCCATCTATTTAATTTCTCTCTACAAAGTGGAGTACACCCGTCTCTTTGGAAGTGTGCTAACATACGTCCAGTACCAAAAAATAAAAACCCCACAAGTTGTAGTGACTTTAGACCAATAAATATCCTTTGTGTCCTTAGTAAAGCGCTTGAGAAAATTGTTCATGAACAAGTATGTGAATTCCTAATTAAATTTAATATATTCAATCCTTACCAATCTGGGTTTAAAGAGGGGCATAGTACCACCACTGCATTGTTAAAGGTCAGCGATGATATACGCTCAGCTATGGACAAGCGTCAGCTTACAATCTTATGTCTTTTCGATTTCAGTAAGGCTTTTGACTGTGTGAATCACAATATACTTCTTGCAAAGCTGAAATCTTTTGGCTTCTCTCAGAGTGTTATTTCCTGGTTCAAATCATACCTTTCCATGCGTACACAGAGAGTGGTCCTCGCGGATTGCTCCTCCTCAGACTGGAAATCGGTAGAAAGTGGAGTACCTCAGGGATCTGGCTTAGGTCCACTATGCTTCTCGATATATATAAACGATGTTTCGAATGAATTCCGAAATAGTTCTTTTCATATATACGCTGATGACCTCCAAGCCTATTTTCACCTCACGCCTAGCACTGCATGTGATCGTATAAATCTGTTTAATTAAGACATTGACAGGCTTTGTGAATGGGCCCAAAATCATAATCTTAACTTGAACAAATCTAAAACACCACTTATATCCATTGGATATACAAAACTTCTAAATTCAGTAGATTTTAATTCACTACCACCCATCTAGATACTAGATAATAATATTAAATATAGCAACACTGTCAATAATCTCGGAGTGATATTTGATAGAACACTGTCGTGCAGAGCATACGTCTAATGTGGTAAGGAAGATTGTATCAACTATGCATCTCCTGAACTGTTTCTTACACCCCTCCTAACATACGTAAGCTCTTCGTCCAAACTCTAATTTTTCCAATCATTGATTATGGCTCTGCTGTATACAATGATTTACCGGAAACACAAAACATCAAATTACAAAGAGTCCAGAATGCATGTGTTCGGTACATTCTGGATGTAAGGCGAGATGAACATATCACACCTTACTACGTGCAGCTGAAATGGCTGAAACTCCCCGAGCGCAGGCAGCTATCAGTTGCCATTCTGACACATAAAATATTACATACCAAGACCCCGTTATATCTCTACAATGCCTTTACACCAGTGCATTCTGTTCATAATCGAGAAAATAGATACACAAAATTAACACTCCAGATTCCTATACACCGAACCATGAAGTTCAATAAATCTTTTGTTTGCACCGCCTCACGCCTCTTCAACACATTCGATTTATATAAGTTCGTCAACATTGCAAGCACTGCAGCTTTCAAAAGACATCTTTCATCCTGCTTCTTGGAGCAGTATACCTCTCACATTTGATTTCTGCATTATGTTAAAATACTTTTTTTAAGTTCAATTATAACATCAGGACAATAGCTGACAACCTGTCTAATTTAATAGCTTTTCTTGTACAGTATATGATATTTGCTTTTCGGGCTGGTACTGTGTCTGTATGCTCTCTTTTGTAAATAATCTTTCCATTATCATTATTATTATTATTATTATTGTATTATTACTGTCTTTTTGTTACTATTGTTAGACTATTATTATTTATATTGTGAATGTAAGTGAAAAGTTTTATTTGTATAAGTCCTAACCTTATTTTATGTAGGGCGCTACTGTAAAGGAGCTCTTAAGCTCTAAGTGTAGCCGTGAAAATAAAATCAATCAATCAATCAATCAATCTCCCATGATGTCGGCAGAAAACGTATAGGTTACTTACCCAAGCAGTTAGAGAACACAAACACGATACTCACAAAGAAGGATGACATACACAGAAAAACTATCTACTTATTGGATACTCCCACCTACGAGTAGTTTCCTACAGAGAAAGTATGCGTTCAACCGTCCCGTACGAGGGGTCACACGATACGTCTAGCTGCTTGAATGATCCATAATCCTGACCACAGTACAAAATGTTCCCGCTTATTAGCAAAGAAGATATAATAGACTTATTAGGCTGGGGCTTGCCTCAGTTTCCGAATCCTACAATACTCACTGCAGATGCGCTATACGAAATCATGTATGTGCTGTTTTCGAGTTTCATTCTAAACAGCAGAAGAAAAGGTCACTTCAAAAACTTTCATAGCACTCTGTCAATAGGCCTACTCACACGTTTCGCACACCACTGTAATTGCAAGTATAATTTCCTGTCCCAGTCGAGCGCCAGCTGTGATAACAGCAGCACCTCAGTCTTTTGTGTCTTGTGTGTGCGAGTGGGGTGATCATTTGAAGTGTGTGTTTGAATGGTGCTTCGTGTTCTTTTTTCTCAATTTCTTGTTGTTTTATGTCATTGTGTTATAAGGTCTTTCGTAAGTACTAACTACACGGCCAAGATTTGTCGTGATGTCGGCTCAAAGTGATGGTGATAAAATGGGCCTTCCACCTGAACATGTGGAGGCAGTTATTATTGATGGCATTGTACCTATGGACTCGATGAATGTCGTAAATGAACAAGGGACCCTTACTCCCGAAGGTTCAAAGGACCCTCAAATGGGACCCGTTACGGAAACGCTGTGTACCCCACCCAGTGAATATCGATATCCACCCCATCATACAGGGCCATATCTCATTTTTGTGCCAGGTGGAGAAGCTCAATCGATTGGTAATCTTCATCCGATGGCCTTGGGTCGTCTTTTCTACGAACGTAAAATACCGGGCATTCAGGAAATACAGCGAAAGGGACGTAATAGAATACAGATCCAATTTAAGAACTTTCGCGATGCGAATTCCTTTTTGGACCACCCTGTGTTAAAAGGCAGGAATCTTTTGGCCTTCATTCCCTCATCCAACGTCCAGCGTGCTGGGCTCATCAGGGAGGTGGATACTTCTCTAACTCATGAGGATTTACTTCGGTTTCTTGAGTCCCCAGTACCCATTTTACGAGTGCACTGATTTTTTCGAACAAAAACTGTCGATGGTCAGACGGACAGAATAGCTACGGGGACTGTTAAGCTCTTTTTTGAGACCCAACAATTACCAACTTAAGTTAGCATTTTCAACGTACTATTGGAAGTCAGTTTGTATATTTTCGCCTCACTTAGATGTCAAAGGTGCCAAAGATATGGACATGTCCAGCTTCACTGCAGGACAAGGGTGCCACGTTGTGGGAAATGCGCCAAAGAGCATCTCACAACTGGCTGTACAAAAGTGCTGTTCAAGTGAGTAAATTGTCAGGAAATCATCCCGCGGGAGCGGTCAGATGCGGAGTACACCAACAACAAGTGAAAATCATGCGACAGATGTTCGTGGAGGATAAATCATATAATGACATTATGAAACGACAAACGAGTACGCCTTTCAATCCCTTAACACTGCCCCAACAATTCCCGCCGATAATTGCAACTATTAGTGCCCCGCAAACTGAGCCAGCCCGTAAACGTGAATTTACGGATATAGTATGCTACATTCTGCTTCCAAAATTATCCAACCCAGGGGATACGATAGGAGTGCCTATTTGCAGATTGTTTAACAACCTCGGGTAGATAAAACCCCACCGGTATTTCCAGCCAGGGAACCGGAAGTGTGCGGTGTCACCAGTCCTGGGTCTGCTTCAGGGTCCCATAAATTTGCACCGACTAAACTTATACTTGCTGAATTTAACCAGCTTATGGAACTTTCAGGACATTTTTTTACGGCACACATTTTTATTCACTGACAGAAAACATGTACATATACAGATGTTGTATCAAAATACAGGGTGAATCCCACATAAGATAAACTTGTGCGTGGGCTTCATGAACACAATTTCTTAATTTATTTGCAATATGGTATTTGACTGATAATAGTAAGAAAAGTTTATAGTAAAGCCATTAATTAAAAGGATACTAAAATAAAAGAAGACGATACATTACTTATTTGTGACTGAGTTGGTTTAAATATGTTGGTGAAAATTTATAAGTTAATTTACTTTATCAAAGTTATTAAGCAGCCATATAACAAGCCTTTTCTTCAATATATTCAGGGTGTTATTTGTCACATTAGCTGGCAATATATTGTATATACTAGTGCTAAGACAACTTAAATTCCTTTGGCCAAGTAGTGTGTTTCGACGAGGGATATTTATTCCAGTTCTGTCTTGAAGTCTAGTGCACATTTTAAGTTGTTGTCCATTGGAGAAGAGCTTCATATTTTTATGTATAAATATGATTGGTGACTGAACAAATAACTGTCATATATTAAGCACCATGCTTTGTTTATACAGTTCACATGTTGGAATCGTTGGTGGCTTTTTGTACATAACTTTTAGAATGAAATTCTGGCAGGTATTTACCTGAGCCAAATGTGAATCAAGTATTCCACCCCAACCATTTATTCCACATTGTAGTTGTGACTGGACTAAGGCAAAATATACAGTTCTCAATACTTTTGCTGACAAGATATTTCTGATTCCGTAAAATATATAAATTAACTTTTGGAGTTTATTGGCCAATTTTGATGCATGCATATTCCATTTTAAATGACTATCTATAATAATCCCTAAATATGTAGCATTCATTGACTTCTATAGGGTATAGCAGTTGCATCTTTCGCCATTGTTACAATTTGGTGTGTGGATCTTCAGTGTTAAATTGTCTGTGGGTTGTAATGTTTTGTTGTGTGAGAAGCATAGGTATTGTGTTTTGGTTTCATTTAAGGTAAGGAGGTGGTTTCTTAGCCATTTTTGGGCTGTAGCAAGGGTTTCTTGAGTTCTATTAAAAGTGTCCTCCCAAGTTGTTCCTGTGACTGTGACGACAGTGTCATCAGCATATGAGGTAATCATCGCATTACAGTTCAGCTCACACAAATCGTTAATATAAAACAGAAAAAGAATAGGACCTAAAACTGTTCCTTGAGGAATTCCAATTTTTACTTCAGCACTTCTACTTAGAGTATCTTTGATTCGTACTTTTGAATTCTGTTAAAATGCACAATGGGTTCATTGTGTAAAAAAATCTTTTAGATAGAGTGTTGCCTTTGTTTCCCCCGATTGAAAAACCTACACCGCAAGCTACCACGGCCATGAGTCAATAGTTTACTTCGTTTAAATTTTCCTTTTCCTTAGATGAGGAATGTGGATTATACAATGGAATTGTAGAAGTGTAGTTAAAAAGTGTCATGAATTACTTCATTTGATAGAAGAATTCCAACCTACTATCATTTTTTTGCAAGAAACGTGGTTGGTTCTTAAGTTTAGGGGCTGAGACAACGCGGTCATGTAGCCCCGTGTACTTTGGGTGTGTGTAGAATCTGTCTGATAACCGGTGTTAATTGTGATGACTGTATTAGTGTGTGTTAACTGTTTTTTAATTTAAGTACTGCAACTTAGATTTTTTCAAATAGTTCCTACTTTTGCCGCCAAGCGCCACCATCAACGACTATTAGGCCAAGTTCAGAACTTAGCTACTAGACGCCACCGCAGTCGGCTCTTCGCAACGAACGTAGAAACCTAAGAGCGTTGTTTACATTCTTAACCTATCCAATTTAGCTTCACACAGGTGCAATTAGTGCAAGGTTCTTTAACATGCCATAAATCTATGACATAGCACCGCCGGCTTACTTCCCCTCCGAAGGAAGGCATACTGAGGGATTTTTAACGCTCTTAAAAAATCAGACGGCTTCGGCCGGGTTTGAACCCGCTATCTTGGGCATATAAGCTCAGCATACTACCGACTACGCCACCGAAGCCGACTCAAGAAACGTGGTTTTCGCCTCAGTATCTATTTTATATCCCTATGTATTGTTGTACCCCTAGGGTACGCTACTCCCATCCCCTAAATAAAATCTCCAACAAATCCAAATTCCAAACAATTAATTAAAAAACCTACAAATTACAATTACAAAATTACAAGACTAATAAGTTAGCACCTACATGAGCCCAAGTAGCCTCGTGTCCCAGGCAACGACCCTAGAAAGTACTATGACTTGGAAGGAATGTAAGGATTCCGCAGACGCAGCACAAGAAACCTTTAAGAACCCCGGAGGTCATACACCCGGGAACACTCAGTCTGTCTTAGTGCTACCGACGTGTCAAACCGCTGCTGTTAGCTGAAAGGGTAAGTGACTCAAGCGATCACTACACTCACCATCACACTACACTCACATCCCCCTGTGCTTGGACTGTAATAATTATTATCTTTATCATTTGAACTGCTATTTGCAAGCGTACTTCAAAATCGAGGTACACATTAAATTTAAAAGTAATAGAAGCCACTGGTCTTATCCTTTATTTATTTAGCTGATAAGATCCTACCCTCTTAGCTTCCCTATTAGGTAGGATCTAGAATTAGCTTAACTGTCTATTATTTAATTTTTTAGTGACGTCAGCCAAGTGCTACTGCACAGCGCTGACACAAGCAAATTCCCCGTTAGCTCGCCTGCCCACGACTCGCAGCAGACCGCGTGGCGCAGCTGTCGCGCACAGAGTAATAATTTAATTACCTTTACAAACACCCCCTCACCTGGAACTACCCCGTTAAGTAGTACGTTGGGGAGTTCTCCTTGCTGATCGCACTGACGATCGCAATTCACTAAATACTCCATACCTCTTACAGCAATTGCCAAGCTCGCCCCCTATTTAGACTAATTTCATCCCTTAGGTTAATTAATTGTACAGGCTACCCTCACAGGTACCTTACAAATGGTGAAGGCGCCGAGTACCGCGACGTTGTTTTAAAACAACGCCTAAGGGGATGCAGACAACGCACCTCTGCGGAAAAGATCCCTAAAACCTCATACTAGCCAAGCAAACGCCACCCAAAATTAGGATTTTTTTTTTTTGAAATAAGGGTCCAGTAAGATTTTTATACCCACCCAGACCCACCCTAACAGAGGTACGTTCATTAACGCCACCCTCACAGTCACTTAAAACCCCAAATTTGCTACGCACATACCACATAATTAATAAGGGTCACAATAGTTAGTGCCCACCCAGTTCGATCCCCAGTACCTTATATAGTAGTGTAATAGTAATATTTCATTTACTACCCCCTTTTACACCATGGCATCTCATGCCGAAACACCTACTTCACAAGGGAGGGTGTACCATAGTAATATATAATTTTCAAAAGAAAAATATGTATTGTCCGTTGATCCATTATATATTTAAACACGAATTGTGCTAAATTTTCCGGCATAACTCAACAAAATTACAGTGTTTCGCCCCAGTGTGCAATTGGGCTCTTCAGTTGGTTAAAGCACACCTCACCAAGACACTGTCTAGTACACACTGGGAAGGCCATTGCAAGACGTATTTGATACATGTGTATCCACGTCACGAGCAAAGCCAGTGCACTATGGGAGTCGAAACTCCACTCCAAAGCAATTATAACCTTACCTTGGCATTGAATATATAATTTCCAAAGGAAAAATATGTATTGTCCGTTGAGCCATTATATATTTAAACACGAATTGTGCTAAATTTTCCGGCATAACTCAACAAAATTACAGTGTTTCGCCCCGGTGTGCAATTGGGCTCTTCAGTTGGTTAAAGCACACCTCACCAAGACACTGTCTAGTACACACTGGGAAGGCCATTGCAAGACGTATTTGATACATGTGTATCCACGTCACGAGCAAAGCCAGTGCACTATGGGAGTCGAAACTCCACTCCAAAGCAATTATAACCTTACCTTGGCATTGAATATATAATTTTCAAAAGAAAAATATGTATTGTCCTTTGAGCCATTATATATTTAAACACGAATTGTGCTAAATTTTCCGGCATAACTCAACAAAATTACAGTGTTTCGCCCCGGTGTGCAATTGGGCTCTTCAGTTGGTTAAAGCACACCTCACCAAGACACTGTCTAGTACACACTGGGAAGGCCATTGCAAGACGTATTTGATACATGGGTATCCACGTCACGAGCAAAGCCAGTGCACTATGGGAGTCGAAACTCCACTCCAAAGCAATTATAACCTTACCTTGGCATTGAATATATAATTTTCAAAAGAAAAATATGTATTGTCCGTTGAGCCATTATATATTTAAACACGAATTGTGCTAAATTTTCCGGCATAACTCAACAAAATGACAGTGTTTCGCCCCGGTGTGCAATTGGGCTCTTCAGTTGGTTAAAGCACACCTCACCAAGACACTGTCTAGTACACACTGGGAAGGCCATTGCAAGACGTATTTGATACATGTGTATCCACGTCACGAGCAAAGCCAGTGCACTATGGGAGTCGAAACTCCACTCCAAAGCAATTATAACCTTACCTTGGCATTGAATATATAATTTTCAAAAGAAAAATATGTATTGTCCGTTGAGCCATTATATATTTAAACACGAATTTTCTTGGTGAGGTGTGCTTTAACCAACTGAAGAGCCCAATTGCACACCGGGGCGAAACACTGTCATTTTGTTGAGTTATGCCGGAAAATTTAGCACAATTCGTACCATAGTAATACAAATAGAAATTCCGAGTTATTCATTTTTCTCTTACGAAGCCGGTAGCGCCGAATGCTAAAGGTGCAATTCCGCATCCAAGCAATGCAGGCAAGGGTAAGTGCGGCACAGATTAAGTACATCCGCACCCCCACCGATAGGCGTAAGACACTCCTCGCCCAGGCACACCGAAATCTACACACGATCCACAGGGCACTACAGGAAAAACACACGAAAACACTGAGGATACATACCAAAATGGATAGGGTCTATGGTCACCTCAATCATACAGCAAACCTACAACACATTAAGGCGCAATATGCGAGGCTGGATAACCATTTCGCACGGCTCATTGCCGAATATCGGTGGCTGAGCGTCCAGTGGCTACAAATATACCAAATTACTTCCCAGTAGGAAATACAGCGAGCATAATCAGTAAAATTTTTGCCACACACAATAGCATGCTCAGTATAAACCAATAGCTGCGTACATTTCCACCCCAGTGGACAAATAGTTAAATCCACGCAGCTATACTGCTCCTTCTCACAACTCAAAGTGAATACTGCCACCGCGACAGTAACGGAACAGGCCAGGGCATTCACCCGGCAAAACGCCGAAATATGGCAACGTTTCCGTCAGCTCCAGGCATACTTTATTACATTTGAGCTGTTAACAGATCCACCTACCCCAATGGAAGCGGCCAGTACAGACAATGCACCAAAAGTAGCTAACACATCCATTCCCATAATGCCCACTCCTATTAGGAAGGAGACTGCCGTGGCCATGCCACATCCGCAGCTCGCTATGGGGAACGAGGCACACGCAAACACAGTCCCACTGCCGCGTAGTAACATGTCCATCCCCACGCTTCCATTAGGCCCTAGGACCTTAGCGCCTATTTCGGCCAGCAACAGTCCTAAGGTACGCCAAAAAGCCATATTAATTCACCGCACCATTCCGATCACAATCCCCGAAATAGAAGGTAGGCTACACAAACCTAAGATCACCCTTCTCCAAACGCCTAGCACGGAGAATGCATCCCTTGAATGGATACCAGGTGCAAAAGCCGCTTTGGCAATCCGAGGGAGACGATGCCATTATTTGAGATAGATAAAAATCGAAATTGCCAATTCAGAACACATTATTTCTACATAATTAAATATACACTCAATTATAATACCAGTAAACCAGACCACGTAATAGCCTTACGCATAATATAACTCGCCTCCATAGCCAATTTTTCTTTCACACACAACATTTAGGTGTAAGTAGAGGATAAGAAATGTCGAGGTACGCTCCGCTCGCAGCAGTCCCACATAGGCTATCTCCACGTTTCCCCAGTCCCCAGAGCCATAGGAAACGAAAGCATTAAATCACCATTATTAGGGAGTAAAAATATATTTTTCCCACACATAGTTCGAACCCAGGAACATATAAATTAAAACCAGCGCCCTACGCGCTATGGCATTTAGTAGCCATGCTCGCAACTAGCAATCACCAACAGTTCCCCAAAATGCATAACACGAAGCTTAATTATAAGTTGCATGTTTAGTTATAAATGATATAATAATGTGTACCAGGTTATATTTCTTGTGTCCTATGTCTTTATAGAATAATGAATTTATTTCACACACACTAGCTTCAGATAGAACACGGCTAGATATATATTTAGTAGTACATATGCCTCACATTTCCCGTAGGTACCCATAGACATGATACGCCAAATAAGCATTGGCAATAGCGCCAATTGCACAATGGCATATAGTAACCACAGTCTGAACTAGTGGTCAATACCAATCCCGATTTGGCCCGACAATATAATTAGTCTTCAATTGTAAAATTCCACATAGGAGATACCGACGTAACATTCTTAATAATAGTTCCATATTTATAATATGTAAAGTGCATAAATGTTTTTGCAGATAATATTTTGTAGACAGGATCTTGCACATATAAGTGCACGGCAAACGAGATCAATCCTCTATCCCAACATACGGAAGTAACGAGAGACGTAATGCTCAGTCAGCCATACACGATACATGCCTGGCAACAGTCTTTTCCGCCCAGTCACGTAGACTACCACGCTCATACATGGCCGTGCGATACAAGGGTCATTCACACACATGGAGGCCACATGGAAAACCACAGAAGGATTCCTTTTCCATAGGAAGATGTCTACACACTTCACATTCATACAAACTTATACATAGCGCACATTTTTACCTACTTAATCACATTTAGGAGATTAACACACAATATTTTTACTTACACCACTTTGGTAAGTGCACGGATTCCAACAGTCACCGCAAATTAAGGCGGGATGACAGGCCGATACACTACATTATCACAGAATAGGCCAATAAGTTGATACATAGGGCCAAATATAATAAATTACGGAACATATAATATAATTTCTATAACGAACGCCATTACTCAAGCAGTAGCGAAAGCACATACCGAGTTACAGACAACACAATAACACAGATTAGCCGCAGTGCATACACACAATGGCCTAACATATACAGGAAAACAGGTTAGCGGCATTTCTATAATGGAACGCAATACTTATACACTAATGCAAATTAACGACCTTTCGCAAAGGCATAGCAGTAGACACACAACAACACAGGTTAGCGGATTACCCTATAGGCCACAGCAGATTCATACTCATGACAGAGTATAGCGACACTTAATATAATTCCACACACAATTGCGCTAGTACACAGGTGGATTATTACCACCACAGCCAGTAGAATGTGACACAATCACACAGGTTATCATACCGTCTCCGCATCAGCATATATAGGCCAGCTGAACACACAGTTAGTTAACACTGGGAATAAGGTTGACTTATACTTACACATATTACACATCCCATACACTGTAATCCAAAAGATGTTTTTTAATATATATATAAATTCACTTCATATAGGCTACTAAGTAAGGCAAACTCCACACAGATAGTGAGTCGCGCTCTGCATGCAATGCAGGATGCGGGACATGCGCACACAGATTCTCGACACCCGAGACGCCAGTACTCCACGACTCACAAATTATACACAGCACTTATGACGTTAACACATACTCCGTTCCACATATTTTTATCCTAACAGGGGATCTTTTAAAAATTTATTTTCTAGATCAAAGTGGAATTGACCACCAAGTACCGTCATAAAGACAGACAAAATGAACAGTTTTCATATGAGGCGACTTTCCATCCTTAGACAACGGAGCAGGGAAATCATTTAAATTACAATTATAAATTATAATCATCTCATCCTAGCCGACGACCGATTGGACTCCTAGACATACCTAGGTGCTTGGGGTA
Organism: Meconema thalassinum; assembly: GCA_946902985.2. Lineage (NCBI taxonomy): Eukaryota > Metazoa > Arthropoda > Insecta > Orthoptera > Tettigoniidae > Meconema > Meconema thalassinum. Next base: position 48,098,664 of record OX336394.1, read on the forward strand.
TTCCCCTGACAGTCGACTTAAGGACCCATTTATCATCATTACGCTAAGTACAAACTGTTCATAATGATCTACTATATGACGAAATGATATTTTATAAATACTTTCATAATTCCATAAGTGCCACAAGGCCCCAACAGGACCACAAATCCTTACATAGATCCCCTTTAATTTACATCTACACAGTAGATAAACACTTAGCATTACAATCATAAGTTGGCCACATTAAACTTACATATTTTCGTTTTGAGGCAACGTGATACGACATGGCACACATATATATATATGTCCATTAGTAGCACAATAACGCCATGGCCCATAAATGTCCTATAGTTGACCTAAGGCGTCAGCAAGTCAAAGGCAGGTCCAGTCCTACTTTCCTGGGTCAAAACACTATAGGATGAATATCAGCCATGAGCGTATACATATAAATATATTCGGCAACTAATACGTAAATGGTCCATAGCTATTCCACGTTTTCCTAAGGCGTAAATCGAGTCAAGAGCAGGTGATAGCCTACCCTCCTGGGATCACGATAAGGAATGAGTATCGACCATAGACATAATTATGCCGAATTTTATAGATAATGATTAATAAAGGCCCGATGATTTTATTTAATATATAACGACTAAATATCCACTTGATTTCACAAACAGCATATACGAAATAGGAATACGTCATCTTCACAAAAACACATCCGGTTAGGAGAATACACTGTATAAATCTCACTGCCATACAGCAGAATGCCCGATAAAGGTAGCCCATTATGCTACTCCACGGACAATCCAACATGCGGAATGCAATATTCACTGTGAATATACATATTACTACACCCCGCATTATTTTTTCATTTTCCCGGAGTAGACGGGAATAAACCACGGAAACACTTTTCCTACAGGGTGACACCCAACATTGCTACACTCACATGGAATTGATACACGCGTCCACACATTCCCAGGGCAGGATAATACAATTTGTAAATTAAGTACAGAATAACTCAATATTTTTTTTATAGACACCATTTTCCATTTTCCCACAGGAGGCGGAAGTAAAACACAGAAACATTTGTCTATAGATGGACACCCAGCATATTAATGCGCCCCGCATTATTTTTCATTTTCCCGGAGTAGACAAGTGCAAACCACTGAAACACTTTTCTACATAGTAGTACCCAGAATTTTTACAGCCACAGGAATTCGCCATATGCTTCCGGACATGTATAACACACTCCAGCATATTACATAAATAGTATACAAAAACACAATAGTTATATACATATCATTTGCCACATTTAGGTACGATATGATGACAGCGTAATCCCATTAGAATTCCTCAATATAAGGACATGCGTAGCTTCCTGATATACAGACGGACAGTTAATACCCTCCACCCAGATTACATTATACACCGGATGTATAGCTTAAAACGATGTATAGATGATAACCATTCCATTTGACACATAACACGTGCTTATGACAGTTCATCTACGATACAATAACAAAGCCCCGTGCTTGACACCCACTCTTAGAGCGCAGGTCCAATCAGAATAGCGCCACGATAAACAGGAATTACTACAATGCTTCAGGTAACGCCTCGCAGTAGCGATAGCTGATAACTCCCATATACACACGTTATCACCAGCCACGCCTCTCACGTGACAAGTAACTAGCAGGCAGCCATAATGGATATAGGCCTACTCTCGCGCGCTGAATTCAAACGACACTAAGAGCGAGACATATAATTGTCAGAATATACTATACACACCAGGGTCACCAAATATTTTTCTTTTAGTTCACCCCCTTCATCCCTCAATACTTAACACCGGGACAGCATATTTTACGGCCAGCAGCCAGTATTATCGATTATATTCACACAGCGCCGCGTCACACAAAATACACCGCATTTAATCTCTCAGCGGGCGTTTATATACTTTAACCCTCGAATACACCCTTATATAGATACGCCATTCAACATAGGAAAACACGAGCATGTCTCCGTGACCATATAAATATACAAATCTACTTCCCTTTTAGGATGTTTTAATTTATTTTATTCATGGCACAGCGATATTATACAAAAATATTCTCTTCCAAACTTGGACGAGCAAATTTATTTCAAGCGATAGCGCATTAATATCCCCCCATGCATTTTACCCCTCTTGAACTCCATAATTAAAACGCCACATTTAGTGAAATGTATAGCCTCGTTTAACATATAGATGGCATTCACATATAACATCCTCCCAACTAATAGAATGGCAATACACACTTATGGATCACCCACATTTCCATAGGGTGGATAGAATATTATTTTTTTTGCAGCATTAAGCCCCCCTATAGGAAGGACTTACGCCACACCTATAGTGCGCTGCAATATAGCCTGGTTTAGAATATCTATACACAGTATCTCTAGACAGTATCTCTATTTAAGGGATTATATTATATAATAATCCTAAATGACCAGTTTTTTAATCTAGGCTTTATAGTATATAAGTCTAGAATATATATTACGAGTATGGACAGCAGTATAATATTATTATGGCCCCAGATGCCATATATTGCGACTAGTGCGTCCAAGCTTCAAAGCACATCTCCCTCACAAGATACATAGTAACACTCTACAGATAAACACTTGTACAATTCTCCCCTACTAATGCACGGCACTTGGTAATCATGCAATTACCAGGGTGTACGCCATGATTTATCGCTCGTGGCTATATGTTAATCAACATTCGGAACTTTAGAGCTAACAGTTTAGCGTTCCTGGCTTAACCCGCTAACACCAGTGCATGCATTATTTTATTTTTAAATCCAACATTTTTACCCTGCATGCCAGTTCAGAGCATAAACTGCTATCCTAACTCCTTCAGCACGGTATCTAACAACCACGCTGAACACCCAGGTCCTAACCAATAAAATCCTCACCCACACCGGTCGAGAATTCCTACCACTTAACGTTTCCATACATCCCCAGAGGACCACGATTCCTTGGACCTATCTTACCATCCCGTTACCGATACTTACAAATTTTAACATACTTACAACTGCCCATTAACACGGGAATACTCTTCACATCCTTCACTTACCTACTAACATGTGAGAAGGAATAATACGCAGCTGACATTAGCTGGATATCCGACGAGCCAAGCACAATTAGAGTGCACTGTGCCACTACAGTCTCCCCCCCCCCGTATAACTATGACATCATACACAACACAATACCGCTTGACACTTGCTTTTCATGGTTTGTGCACGGAGGTGCACTTTAATAGATGTGACCCTATTTTTCCAAGGGAAAATAGATATTGGTAAGTTGTACCCAGGACTGACGGCAAGGATAGCCCAGGACCTGACAGGATATGACTTCGACGTTGACGACCGACGAGAGGTCATAGTGGTGACATGTTAGGGCGGGCAAGCGCCTGTGTTAGAGGAAGTACCTAGCCTGTCTCCCCCTAGCATAGGGTCCGTTATACCCATTTGTTATGCCCTAACATCGTATAAGCTATACCTGCGGATGGAGGCTTGATGGTTCGATGAGGGAATAAACTACCCCCACATCGGACAGGATACTTCCTCCTTCCCAAGACGACCCACATGACTTGACGATAGTTAGTATGTAAGGTTAAGTAATTTCGGCTCTATGCGCGGAGCTAGAGACCTGGTTATCAGACACAGGTGAAGAAAGAAGAGGATATAATTTCCCGGGCCGAGGTATGTAACACCGATGACCTCCTCTGTTCATACCCCCGTAGACAAATTCATCAAGAAAGAAGAGGATATAATTTCCCGGGCCGAGGTATGTAGCACCGATAATACTCTCTGCTCATACCCCCGTTGACCAAAGCATCAAGAAAGAAGAAAATATACGACGAAACTACGATTCTCTCCCTGGCCGAGGTTACAGCTATCATTGTGTCCCAGGGAGAGGAATATATTGATATTGCCTAGGTGGCAATATATGAGCGCCAAATGCGGTCTTACGCAGATGCGTAAGCCCGATAGGAACGGTCCATACCGTTCACGTGATTGTCCTTCAAAGAAGGGACGATAGAATATTGGAACGGTCCATACAGTTCACGTGGTTGCCCTTCAATGGAAGGGACGTTAGTATATAGGAACGGTCCATACCGTTCACGTGGTTGTCCTTCAAAGGAAGGGACGATAGTATATTGGAACGGTCCATACCTTTCGCGTGATTATCCTTCAATGGAAGGGAAGATAGAAAATAAGGACTAATGTATAAACCAAATGGAAAGGTATATGAAAGTATACAATAACAAATGGCCAGTAATAATTATAAATCTATGTTTTATGATTATATTTATGTATTTATTTTTCAGCGCAGGTTGAAAACCTGAGACGCCGAATCCGGACACAGCGCACATAGTGGTGCATATTTTGCGCACATGCTGCGGGAGTAGCTCCACTTTGGGCACTCGCTAAAATTACCAATGACAGTGGCATAATGTGATATATTTGCCAGATTAAATGTTTTTTCAATATACCTCCACAGGTTCACCCCACAGATGACGAGGGTGAATACCCTCTATTATGATTTTATATGTGTCTTATTAGTCCCCACATGTGGCGACGTGTTATATGAATTAATGATATGTTTTTTTACTACACAAATTTCCCGCCCCCACATTTCACATTCACACGGCCAAAACACAATCCCCCCCCACATGATACATATTTCCAGGCGCACATCCGAACCACGGTGGAGATATACCTGTGGGATATCCCCCCACTGGAGGTCGGATCAACAAACAATCTGACACCTATAATGAGAGGTGCACTACGGCCACACAGCTCGCGCCTATTTCTGTAAAGGACGAGTTGTGCTGCCAAGATGACTTCGCTCACCCACAGGGAGCGAGTCATAATATAGTCCTACTATAGATTTGTCGTACATAGCCTGCAGGTCTTAGATGATAATTTACATATAGGTATTAAGTTAGAGTGCACTCGAAGTAGTGTTAATATGCATAGAGTACAATATTGTGGTAAATGAAAGAACAGAACAGCGATATAGTTGCGCAACTTCAGTATTGCTAGAATATTGATATAATTAATAGAGTTTTGTTTTAACATATAGAATATTGGTATAATTAATAGAGTTTTGTTTTGACATATAGAATATTGGTATCATTAATAGAATTTTGTTTTGTTTTAAATGATTACACATGGTATGGTTGCATTGAAATTTTTGTTGAAAGCATTTAAGATTGATGATATTGTTCAGATACGATTGCGAATGTATGACGGTATATGGATTGTTTTATTTTACACATTGTTTTTCCTTTCTATTCTTTTAAAATCTCCGTTGTAAAAATGTCGTATTTCTTCCCCACAATAAAACACTTCTAACTATATTCCCTTAAATTACATCCTGCGACATTTCTTTCATTCTTTCTCTCCACTCTATCTCTTTTACACACGTGCAGGGCACGCGAGGGCAGTTTTTCATCCGCACCGGAGGTACGTTACTTATATATCCTCCCCCCAACCCTAGGATGTTTTTTTCCTCTCGTTGTGTTCCTGCACCCCTTTAGTTGAATGGATATTGATATGTTTTATGTTTTATGTTTATGTTATATGTACTGTTTTGTTTCGCAATTTACTTTATCATTTGTTACACATACCAATAGGGAAAAATGTTGTATCCCGCCAGGTTAATGATGTTACATAACAAACAAGTAAGCTTCACGACCCATTGTTGCATTTTTGAAAATCCATGTAAAGAAATATTGTTCCCCTCACCATACACACTTACACATGATCGCTGAGCACTACCCGGACGCACAATCTATAGATGACAATCATACACAGCCTTCAAACTTCGACGGTTACCCCTATCTTACTAGTTTCATATCTACCCCCTTACTCACCCCTATCTTCCACGAGGCTACCCACACAACCCCGACGACGCCACCCATACATTTACGGACTGAATTAAAAGAAGAAAAGAAGAGAAGAACAGAAGATAGAAGAATTACAAGAGAGAAGAAGATGCCCTATTTTACAAAAACCACCCCCACGTCTTCGTCCAGTTATCGAGGACGATAACTAACCCTACAAAGGGGGTTGTTGTACCCCTAGGGTACGCTACCCCCATCCCCTAAATAAAATCTCCAACAAATCCAAATTCCAAACAATTAATTAAAAAACCTACAAATTACAATTACAAAATTACAAGACTAATAAGTTTGCACCTACATGAGCCCAAGTAGCCTCGTGTCCCAGGCAACGACCCTAGAAAGGACTATGACTTGGAATGAATGTAAGGATTCCGCAGACGTAGCACAAGAAACCTATAAATCGAGGTACACATTAAATTTAAAAGTAATAGAAGCCACTGGTCTTATCCTTTCTTTATTTATTTAGCTAATAAGATCCTACCCTCTTAGCTTCCCTATTAGGTAGGATCTAGAATTAGCTTTACTGTCTATTATTTAATTGTTTAGTGACGTCAGCCAAGTGCTACCGCACAGCGCTGACACAAGCAAGTTCCCCGTTAGCTCGCCTGCCCACGACTCGCAGCAGAACGCGTGGCGCAGCTGTCGCGCACAGAGTAATAATTTAATTACCTTCACAAACACCCCCTCACCTGGAACTACCCCGTTAAGTAGTACATTGGGGAGTTCTCCTTGCTGATCGCACTGACGATCGCAATTCACTAAATACTCCATACCTCTTACATCAATTGCCAAGCTCGCCCCCTATTTAGACTAATTTCATCCCTTAGGTTAATTCTTTGTACAGGCCACCCTCACAGGTACCTTACAGTATACTGTTTTTCGCGAGGATGGTCCGGGATACGGAGGTTTAGTCACTCTTTTCAAAACGGATTTAATCATATCTGCTGTGTCAATTCCACATCAAATCCCACGTAGTTATCATCAATTTTTTCGTGTCGGAGAAACTCATTTTAGTCATTTATATTGTCCACCTAATGTACGGGGATCTCAACAACAATGGCTTATGTATTTTAAATATGTTTCCCAAATATCTAAACATATAATTCTATGGGATTTTAATGCCCACCATGGCCTCTGGGGCAGCGAACGTATTAACCCCTAAGGGAGACCTGTTGCTCACGCCGTTCACACCTATTCTTCGAATATATTATATGATGGTTTCCCAACCTCCAGGCTGACCGAAAAGTGCTGTGGATTTAACCATAAATACAGAGGATATCTCGCATAAATTGGATTGGAGAACACTCGGTGACACGCATCAAAGCGATCACTTTCCGATTTTAATTTATTATGACCAAGCTGGTGAGAGTATATCTGGCCCCCGCAGTTCTAAAATAACAAGAACTTTAAACCACTTTGACTATGATCTTTTTCATACCTTTCCTAGTGATGGTGTGGGGAACTCTACTACACTCCCTCGTCAGAGTTATTTTTCTTTGTATCAGCTTATTCAACAATATCTTCACTGTTACCACCCAAAGCGTTCTGTGCCTTATACTCCGTTGCAGCGCCCTGGTACGGTTCATTGGTGGGACCCTGAGTGCGCCTTGCTTGTTAGAAGGAGGAAAGCGCCTTTGATAATTATATACGGTATAAAAGTATTACTGCTACGATTCAGAGGACCTTTAATGAAAAACGAAGAAAGGCATGGCAAAATTATATTAGTTTTTTTTTTTAAATTCCGATACTTCTTTGGTTACTTTATGGTCTTAAGTCAAACGTTTGTCGAACACTCGGGGTATACGTTCTTTTCCTGGTATACATCAGACGGGATTTCAAGTTTTTTACTATGCTCTCACTCCGGACTTGGTTTCAGGTCAGACATGTTTACCGTCTTATGTGGCTCCCGATAATTTCAGTGTTTTACTCCAACCTATCACTCGGCGCTGCGTCATACTAAATCTACTTGTCCAGGTTTGGACAACATTACCTATAGGATGGTGGCACATTTTCCTGTTCCGGCTATGGAGATTTTGTTCGCTCTGTATAATGCCGTCCTGAAAAATGGTTCATTTCCGGATGAATGGAATCATTTTGAAATTATTCCATTATTAAAACCATTGAAAGATGCTAGAGACCCAATGAGTTATCGTGGTATTAATTTAGGTTCCTGTAAGAGAAAATTATTTCAAAAAAATATTACAAAGGTTGCAATGGTGTTTGGAATACTATAATTTTTTCTCCAAGTCTCAATTTACCTTTCGTAAACGGCTCGGCACAGTTGACGCCCTCGCGATTTTTTTAACGGATGTATTATTAGCGAAAGCACGCAAACAACACACAATTGCTATTTGTCTGGACATTAAGGGCGCATATGATGCTGTAGACCCAGCTTTGGGAGATGAGCTTTCCATTACCCTTTATTTGTTTAATTCGCAATATTTTGAACAATCGCCGTCTCTTTCTCCGAACTCCTGATGATGTTCTAGACCAACGACAGAAATCTAATGGTTTGCCGCAAGGAGATACCTTAAGCGGTCTTCTTTTCTCTATATATACCCAAACATTAGAATCTGTTATTTTGCCTTATGTTCGTATAATCCAATTTGCAGATGATTTTTTGATTTACTGCTCACGTATTAGCCTACTTTACAGCTTTGTTGTTCCGATCTGTATTTAGCGTTGACAGAGGCCCATACATGGTTCTTCAATCATAGTTTCGAAACTTCTCCTGGTAAGAATTCAGCCTTGATTATTACTCAACAACGACTGTATGATCGTACCCCTATATTATTTCGCCAGGGAGCAATCGAGGTCATCAGCTATATAACATATTTAGGTCTTTATCTAGATGACAAACTTCTGTGGTCGCGTCAGGTGCAATATCTCACTGTTAAAATTGAAAAACGACTTCAGTTACTTAGAGCTTTGGCTCGCCGCAGTTGGGGGTGCAGATCCAACATTATTACTAACGGTCTATATCATTCGTTCGCAGTTGGATTGTGGTTGTTTCTTTTACGACATGATGGCGCAAAGTCGGTTGTTAACTTTGGATAGATTGCAGTATCGGGCCTTACGTATCATTCTGGGGGGCGCTTCCGTCCAGCCCCACTTGTACTTTATTGGTTGAATCTGGGGAATTAACTTTAAAACACAGATGGAGATTTTTGGCCAGTAAGTATCTTGCTTCAAAATTGTCGATTTCAGGGTCTCCAATTTCCTGCAAAATTACAGCTTTTAGTGGAGTATTTTGCGCAAAATCGGTTAGCTCATATACATAAGCCTGCTTTAGTGCTTGCCTATCAGACCTTACAGCCCTTTAGGCAGGACATCTTACAAACGCGCAAGCCGCTGCCCTATATTGTGTCTTACATGGACCTCCAAACCCCCACAAATATTTTACATACTTCGTTGCTGGTCCTTTTTCTGATGTTCTCGCACCATCCTCATGTACTTTCACACGTTCCTTTCGTGATATTATCAATTACTATCCCACTTATACTTTGTTTTATACGCATGGCTCAAAGATATTTAACCCTAATCGAGTTGGCGCCGCTTTTTATTCTCCGGGACGACAAATTATTCGAACCTTTAGCCTTCTCGAGTTATTAACGATTTTCACTGCGGAAGTATTTGCAATTCGCCAAGCCTGTCAATATATTCGTACGCAAATATTTCTCAGGCCATTATTTGTACGGATTCATTGAGTGTTATTCAGGCGTTATCGAACCCTATTGGCTCCGATAATTGGTATCTATATCAAGTTGCACAACTTTTGCATCATTTTCAGATCCTGGGACAGGAAGTTGTTTAACTTGGGTGCTTGGTCATCCGTATATCGATGAAAACGAATATGTCGATCGTTTGGCTAAGGGTGCAGCGAAAGATCACGGGGTATTTTACCATATTGCGTTATCATACACGGACCTTGTACGGGTTATCCATAGTCTGATCCTTATTGATTGGCAAAATGAATGGACAGAGTTAGCTCCGGTCAAAGCCCGTAAGTATTTTCAGGTCCAACCAACTGTACTATCGGTCCCTTGGTTCAGGGTACGCAAATATACAAGGCGTCATATAATCACTATAATTCGACTGAGATTTCAGCACGCCCTTACGCCGGTGTATATGGCAAGAATGAATATTCGGGTCGATGCATGTGTGTGTGTGGTTTCATGCGAGGTACGAGTCATCACCTTGTGTTTCAATGTGAATTATTTAATGCTCCTAGAGTAGTGATGATTAGGAAATTTAGACTGCTTGGTTATACTTTGCCCTTAAAATTGGCTGCTCTTCAACACAATCTCTCTATATATAAAAATGAAAGTTTGTCTGTTTTTTCTGAATTTCCACGGAAATTTGCGATATTTGCGCGTTTTAGACTGTTTTATGATGGATGCGCGCAAAAATAAAATTAGTCTGTCTGTCTGTCTGTCTGTATGTATGTCTGTTTGTCTGTGGACAATTTTTTGTGTCCTTATAACTCGAGAACGGCTGAGTGGATCAACGTAAAATTTGATACAGGTATCCTTCAGAGGTACGACACTAATCATTGATGTAACTCTTCTCCGTACCTCTCATAAAAGGGGCCCTACCCCCTTAAAATACATGCTGAAATAGGCGTAGAAGGGTGAAACAAAGCTCATTTTCAGCCCCTCAATGTGAGAAACGAAACTCGGGGGCTCTAAAGGGACCCCGAAAACCACATTTTAAGGCCCTAAAACCAACAGTTTTTGAGATATTCCCAGAAAACTAATTTCACTTAATAAATTAATGAAAGAATGCATGCCGGTAACCATGGCAACTGAATCTCAGAGGTCCATCTACTGTATTTCTGTAAGACGCAATGCAATTACATTTATTACATTACTGTGAAGGTTTGCAAACGGCTATAAGGTTATAACGGATCCAAATTAAGCTGAAATATTCATCAATACATACAATGCGCTTAAGTGGTCAAGGGGTACTCTAGAATTTTTCACGCAATTTACACGTGCGTGTGTGGTACGGAAGGTCTATAATATCCTTTCTCTATTATATAAAAATGAATGTTTGTCTGTTTTTTTTCTGCATTTCCACGGAAATTCGACTTATTTGCCCGTTTCAGACAGTTTTGTGACGGATGCACGCAAAAAAAATGTTTTGTCTGTCTGTCTGTCTGTTTGTCAGTGGACAATTTTTTGTGTCCTTATAACTCGAGAACGGCTGGGTGGATTAACGTAAAATTTGATACATATATCCATCAGAGGCACGACACTAATCATTGATGTAACTCTTCTCCGTACCTCTCATAACAGGGGGCCTACCCCCTTAAAATACATGCTGAAATAAGCGTAGAAGGGTGAGACAAAGCTCATTTTCAGCCAATCAATGTGAGAAACGAAACTCGGGGACCCTAAAATAACCCCGAAACCCACATTTTAAGGCCCTAAAACCAACAGTTTTCGAGATATTCCCAAAAAACTAATTTCACTTAATAAATTAATGAAGGAATGCATTCCGGTAGCAATGGCAACAGAATCTCGGAGGTCCATCTATTTCTGTAAGACGCAATGCAATTCCATTTATTACATTACTGTGAAGGTTTGCAAACGGCTATAAGGTTATAACGGATCCAAATTAAGCTGAAATATTCATCAATACATATAATGGGCTTAAGGGGTCAGGGGGTACTCTAGAATTTTTAACGCGATTTACACGTGCGGGTATGGTACGGAAGGTTTATTATATCCCTATCTTGTTATATTTTTCTCGTGTAATGTCATCTCTTCCAAAGGGCACAATATATATATATATATATATATATATATATATATATATATATATTTAGAATTTGGCCAATTATAGACCGCTTTGAACCTAAGACTACGGTGCATTGTTTCGTTTTTTCTTTTCTTCCCAAAACTTCTTCATACGTTGGCTGATGGCCTGCCTCTGTTCCGCTGATAACACTCTCCGTGGATGATGTGGAACTTGCAGAATGGAAAAATCTGCAGTAGTGATCAGTCGCCGGAATTCCACCCTATTAGAAATGATGTTGTTTGTGATCTTCAGTTTTTGCAGATCACACCGTATCTCTTCCAGCCATCTAGTGGTGTTTTTTAATTTGGAGATGTAGTCAAAAATTTTCTTAGTTAGCCTGCTGCTATCCATTCTATGAAGGTGACCATAAAATTGTAGTCTCCGTCTTTTAATTGAGTCTGTAATTTATTCCACATTTCGGTAAAGGTCTTCATTTTTTCTCTTCATCCAAATATCTTTATTCTTTCGGGGACCCAAAATGTTCCTAAGTATTTCCCTTTCTTTCCTTTCCAGTTCCTCTTGTTCACCTCTTTTGTTCAACGTTAAACATTCTGATCCGTATAATACCTCTGGTTTAATTACAGTTGTGTAGTGCCTGATTTTTGCCTGGAATGAAATTGATCGTTTGTTGTATCTATGTTGGGTGAGTTTATAGGCATTTTCCATCTTTCTGAATCTCTCCTTGCAGGATGTGTTATCAAGTCCATTTGACTGGATCCATTCTCCCAAATATTTAAATTTATCAACTCTTTGAATCTGTCCATGTTGAGTTGTTAGATATTTTTCTCCATTGTGTCTGTGTTCAATATATTTGGTTTTTTCATACGAAATCTGAAGACCAGTTTTTATTGCTATTTCATGTAGGGTTTCAACCATTATTTGTGCTTGAAATCTGTTTTCTGAAATGATTGCTATGTCATCAGCAAAGGCAAGACATTTCACCTCAAATCTTCCTTTTCCTTGCCCCAAATGGACCCCTTCAATGTTTCTTTCGCATAATTTAAGTTCCCATTCCTTCATGATTTTGTTTAATATCAAATTAAATAGAAGTGGTGAAAGCTCATCACTTTGTCTAACTCCGGTTTTGATTTGGAAGGGTTTTGAAATGTCGTTTAGAAATTTAACTCTTGAGGTTGTATTTGTTAGTGTTTGTTCAACCAGTTGTCTGGTATTTTTATCTCTCCCTAATTCTGCTAGCGTTAGGAATACAGACTGTCTGTCTGTCTATTGAATCATAAGCCTTTCTGAAATCAATGAAAGATTCAACTGTGTTGAGGTTACGTATAGTTCTGATTCTAAGGATTGTTCTGAGATTGAAAATTTGCTCTGGACACGATCTCCCTTTTCTAAATCCGGCTTGGTATTCGCCGATAGTATGTTCTGCTTGTTCTTCCAGATTGTGTAGCAATGATTTAGAAAGAACTTTGTATGCGATTGGCTGTAAGGAAATACCTCTATAATTGTTGGGGTTTGTCTTATCTCCTTTCTTGTGCAAGGGATGGATTATTGCCTGTTTCCAATCATTTGGAATTGTTCCTTTTTCCCAACATTCCTTGATAACTTTGTGTAAAGCTTCAGCTGCAAATTTACCACCGAGTTTTCAACATTTCAGTTACTATCCCATCCTCACCAGGTGCCTTATTATTTTTAAGATTGTCAATATATTGTTCTATTTGTTGGACAGTTGGTGGTTCTGACGGAGGGTTCTCTTTTTGTGATGATGTAAACTGTAGTCTTTCTAAAGGTTCTTCGCAATTAAGAAGTTCCTCAAAGTATTTAGCTAGTAACTCGCAGTTGTCTTTATTATTAGTGACCAGTCTACCAGTTGACTCCTTGAAATGGAGGTTCATTGGTTCGTATCCTTGGATCTCCTCTCGAAATACTTTGTAGAATTGTCTGGTGTTGTTCTTTTTAAAATATATATCTATCTCTTCCAATACTCGGAATAGAGCCATAAGAAGAGCCATAAGAAATATGTATAACTACCCTTTTTTAACGCCTACCAAACACCTTTATATTACGAGTAAAATTCAACCAGTAGCCCTCAATGCAGAAATCAAATCAAATGTCCTGATGTACCAAATCCTACACAAAGGTATCCACACAAATTTAAACTTCACTAAACAATCTGATTTACACGCTTACAAAACTAGACATGCAGATGACATATCACTTTTCCATATCAATTCCAAACAATATGGCAGTAATAGCATTAAGTATAGTGCCTTTGTTAAGTTCAATAGACTACCAGAAAATATAAAAATTGCACCTAGCCTACCAATCTTTAAAAGGAGGCTAAAACAGTTTATGTGGAATGATTATAAAATGTCAGTTTAAGAAATTCCAAAATCTGAGAAGACAAAAGAAGACTACATTGTGTACAAAAACTTATGAAAGCTACAAAATGTTGTATATATTTTCATACTGAAAACTTGTAAACTAAACATTGAATTGTAATTTGTCGCCAACAAGATAAAACTGTACGATTCATTTGTATATGAGTCCTTGACTCGTTAAGGGATTAATAAAATGCATTATTATTATTATTATTATTATTACGTTTCTCTATTCTGATGATTTTGGATGTTAGCTTTCTGATCTCTACAAAATTAATCCAGTCATCTTCTCGTTTCCTGGAATTCCATAACTGCCAAGCCGCTAGTCTACGTTCGATCGCTGCATCACATGTTGTATTCCACCATCGGTGTTTCCTTTTCCTTGGAGGCTGTCCCAATTCTTTGGCTGATTCTATCATTACATCTCTGATCTCTTCCCAGTTACTCTTATCTTTAGTATGCAGTTTATTGATAAATTCAGTCTTATTTTCTGATAAAACTTTTGTGTCTATTTTAGGATTTTTTGGAATTTTTGGCTTGGATTTATTTGGTTGGAATTTAGTTTTGATCTCAGACAAAAAATGGTCAGAGTCAATATTTAATCCTCTCCTTACTCTAACATTCATGATTTCTCTATAGTTCTGTTTTGTAATTGCTACATGATCCAATTGATATGAACCTAAATGTGGATTTGGAGAGCCCCATGTTATCTTACTCCTCGGTAATTTCCTAAAAAAAAAGGTTGACATTAATTTAAGATCAAATAGTCTGCAGAAACTTATGAGTCTCTCTCCATTTCTGTTAGTGCGGTTGTGAGCTGGGAAGTCACCCACTATGCTTCTAAATTTTCTCTCTCTCTTCCAATCTGTGCATTAAAGTCACCAACTAAGATTTCAACGTGATGATAAGGTATCTTTGTTGATTCATGTTCCAACATTTCCCAAAACTCTTCAACATTTTCTGGATTTTTCTTATTGTCCTCATTGGTAGGAGCATGAGCATTGATTATAGTATAGTCTTTGTTTCCTGATCGAAATGAGAGAAGTGAAATTCGTTCTGATGAAGATGTAAAATTTGTTATTGATTCTGTTAAGTTTTGTTTAATCATAAAAGCTGTTCCAAGTATAGTACTGTTTTGTTTGGTTTTGATGCCAGCTTTCCCTTTGTAAATTCTATATCCCCCAGACTCAAAAGCATCTTCGTCTGTGTATCGAGTTTCTTGTAAAGCAAGAACGAGGATATTACGTCTATTCAGCACATCTGTCAGTTGTTTCAGTTTACCAATTTTTATGAGCGTATTGATGTTCAGTGTGCCTAGCAGATGTTTTTGCTTAGGTCTTATGCGTGAAGTTCTAGGAAGCTCCGACTCTTCCTCACATGATGTTTTGGGCTCTCCAGACTCCGCAGGCCCAGTTGCATCACAGTTTCTTGTGATGGAGGATTGTTTACCTCCTGGAGTATATTTTCCGTTGTTGTTTACCATCATGTCTTAAGTTGAGATTATTTTGGAAGGAGGTTTACTCCCCTTCGATGTTACATCTGTGATCGAATCGCCAGATGGATCATAATAGGCCGCCCAATATGGGAACAGACGCCTTTGATAACCGCCCCTAACATGGGGAACAGACGTTATCGGGTGAATGCTGATATCAGTTTAGTCAAAACAGATACCTTTTGCTCTACTTATCCCGAGCACTGGGATGCCTCTTCCGCCACCTATGCTGTACCAAAGGCTACCTTCTCCACCACAGTTGTCGTTGAGGACTTTACCGTAACCCTGGTAAGGGGCCCTTACAAGGGACTACCAGCCGGGCCAGCTGGACCAAGGTTTTTTAAAGAGGTGTTACTCCTCTATCACTCCCCTTTGGTCCTGACTTGTGACAGGCAGAGCCTGGCTTCCCAGACATTGGGCCCAGGTTGGTAGGATTATTGTTATATTATTATTATTATTATTTTAATTATTATTATTTTAATTATTATCATTATTATGGCGTACAACGACGAGACAAAGCTCATTTTCAAACCCTTGGTGTCAGAAACAAAACTCGGGGCCCCTCAAGAGCCGTCCAGGGTCCCCGAAAACTATATTTTAAGGCTCTAAACCCAACAGTTTCTTGGATATTCCCAGAAAACTAATTTCATTTAATAAACTAAATAAGGAATGCGAGCCACTAACCATGACAACAGTATCTCAAGAGATGGCATCCAATTTTCCATCTATTTCTGGAATAAGTAATGCCACTCCATTTATTACATTTCTGTGAAAGGTTGCAAATGGCTATAAGGTTATCACGGAACCAACTAAAACTGTAAAATTCATCAATGCGCTTAAGGGGTTCAAGGAGTACCCTAGATTTTTTTTCACACGACTTACACGTGCGATATGTCGTACAGAAGGTCTATTATATCTCCAAACAGCAACATTATTTTCAAAAATTCCTGATTTGAAATAGTAGACTGTTTTTTGCTGATTTTAGGAATTTGGGCCATTGGAGGATAAAAAAAACTGAATTTTCATGCACCACAAGCCTTTATAATTTATAAAAGGGTCTTCCTGTAGTTGGGAACTTGACACAACGGTTAGGGTCAGTTCGTATGTGACGTGTATTGCGATTCGTCTACGAGGTTTTCAAATTTATTTTCAGGCCAGGAAGAACACGTTAGGTAAATTTAGTTTGAGAGCACATTTTAACTAATCATTTTTCTTTGCCAACAAACAAGTTCCAAGCCGCTAAACATTGCAACAGTAGCTCAATTGATAACATCTGGTTATTAATACAGAAGACCGTACGAAGAATGGGCACTTCTGCTAGTCCTATATACAATTCCGTTGGTCGAGGCCCTCATGGAATATATTGATCAATTACCGTTTGTATTTTAATCATGAGGTGGATTCTCTTTTTAAGTTTTGTAAATATTACTTCGATTTTGCGGCTTTTTGAAGGTATTCATGCGTGTGTAGATTTTTTTTTTACTCAATGTGTAACAAATCCCTTATAATTTGGAGTGTAAATAGGATATCCCAGTTTGCGTGTGTCTTTTGACTATTGTTTCCAAACATTGGATATAAAGGGTGATTCTTATTATCGTTTAAAACACTCTGTAGCGACGTAGATGGCATTGAGACAAGCAATTTGATATTGGCAACTCCAGCTATCTGATATGACATCTAGCGGTAAAAATGAGAAACTTACCAAGTAGGGTACATTTGTCACGTGGTGACTGTTTGTATATGGTTTCTTGTATTGGTAAACAGATCGTGGTAAATTGTTCGTGTCTTTATACATAAGTAATAAGTTTTACTCGTTGATAGAGTGAAAAATGAGTAAAAGCAAAGTGTATTGCTCAGTTTACGGCTGTAAGTCGATGTATAAGAGGGCTGCGGATATACGTTTTCATCACTTTCCAAAAGATGCAAATAGCAATAGCCGAAATGTGATGATACCTAATAATACCTAATACATAATAATAATACCTTTCCACCCCGGGAAGGATATAACACTTGTCGAGGTAGACAGACAGAAGACCTGCGACGTAAAGCCAGCGAAGGTTATTCAGTTTAAAAACAGCTGTTACGATGGGCGCGCTGGTAAGATTGAAGTTACTTGAATAATTAATTAAGTAATTAATTATTGGCTGCTTGGTAGGGAGAAGGGATGAGTTTAACTTGAATTAAAACTCGTGGGGCGACAGGAATTGCTTGATTTGGATGGTTAAAAGGTGGGTTTGGTGTTGAATATTTGAATGGTAGCGGAATCACTCATTCTACAGTGCCCACGGGGAGGCAAATTAGGCCTATATGACTCGTAGTGGAATAGATCGAATATCGAAGAACTTAGCGATTACGAGGTGTAGGCTTGGCGGAAAGGCTGGCGGATCATCAGTTTGACATCAATTCACGATATAAGTCGGAGCTTGGAACAGTGGCGTCTGGTTTGCGTGGATGCTAGTCTCGGAATGATAAAAGTAGCACAGCTTCGGTGTGTTATTTATTTGTTTATGTACCGTATTTCTCTATTTGAATGTCCTCGGCGTTGACTCAGGATCGACATTTACATTGTATTGCGCATAATAGTACCGAAATAATATCCGAAGTGTAGCCCTGTGTAAATTTGAATCAGCTGATCTACATCAACCATAAAAACTGATGCTTGATAATATGCAAATGACACCAAAAATCCATTGGAACACACAAATTAGATCACGTGTATCGCACAGTTATACATATATACAATTAAAAATAACACTGTCATTACTTTAGAGACCACATTTACTGATTATAACTGAAAAATAAAAAGTGTTCCATATCAAACGCGTGTTATTGAGTATTTTAAACCCTACTTATCCAGACCGACCGCAGCGCCCCAAGTGTTAGTTTGAGTTGCCAATAGGACACTTAGGGTCGCAAGTGTTCAGAAATACCTTAAAAGTGAACCACAACTGTTAAACATATGACGTCATCAGGTGACGGCTCAGCTCGATCGGTCAGGTCCGTGCACTCTTACGCACACCAAAGCATCCAAAGCAAACGTTGAATGTCATATCAGTCTGGCTCCGTGTCTGCGTGTACTACTCGGGCGCGTGGGGTTGGAGGTTCAATTCCGTGCCCTATCCATCATCATTTTTTTCTCTCTCTTCGCTTTTCAAGTGAGGGCAACGCTTTTATTTTTGCGCATGTATCACCGAACTTTCTTGCTGTTAAACATTACAACCCACAAACGGCTGAGGGCCACGTAATAAGGCAGAACGCGTTGGGGAAATCGTTGTTAGTACAGCCGCCTTGCAGCAAGTGCGTTCGAATTTGCAACATCATAAAAAGGTGCATGTCTGCAAGCGATTCATTGGACGTACTGTATTGAACTGTGTGGCTGAGAACACTCAAACCGTTGTTATCAAGTACAGCAGTTCTTGTCGAATGACTAATTTTGCCCCATCATATCGAATCCAGTGTAAAATTCCCGAACGCTTCCGATCACATTTGTAATACAAAGAGTTCTTAATGACAACTAACAATCTGCTTCCACCTGAAAGGAGAAGAGAGAGAACAAAAAAGATGATGGATAGGTCCCGGATTCGAACCTCGAACACCACGCGTCCAAGTCGCACAAGCAGACACAGAGCCAGAGTGATATGGTAATTATGGTTTGCTTTGGATGGTTTGGTGCAGTAGCGTAGCCAGGATCGGCCAATGGGGGGGGTTATAGGTACTCAAGCCAAATTCTACAAGCATTTCGTCCCACGGCATAGCCGCGCACGTCAAACGTGCACCATGGCCGCGAGGGCAGCTGTGGTAAGTATGGATATCGTAGGTTCGAATCCCGGTGCTGACAGTGGTTATCTGAGTACGTTTTTTCCCGGGTTTTGCCACACTCCCTACAGGAAATTGCAGGGATAGTACCTTGCTCAAGTCCCGGAGGATCTACTCCATCCCTGTCCCAGATACATTTACACAAACAACTACAATCATCACAGCAATACAGGTTGCCAGACAGCTTCAACACACTCCCAACTACATGGGGCTGATGACCAAGTTGTCTCAAGCCCCTCAAATGAATTAACAACAACTCTACAAGTATTTCCCTTTCTCTATCAGATATTATTACACAAGAAAATTTTCATGTATTTTGATCCCGAATTTTTCGAGTAATACAATATGCTCAAAAGACAAAAACAAATCAGTCCTTTAGAAAATTAAGTTAATTTTTTACTAAAATGGCTCACCTCAATGGTAAATCTAGAACATTCCTGTTCCCCTGACAGGAACAAAATAAACTCAAATATATCTGTGCTACTAACATGAAGACTGAGTATCTCTCAACAAGAGAAATTATTTACAGAGGTCCCAGCAAAAGTGGGCATGTCCTCTCACGATGTATCATGTTGATTTATGAGTAATTCAATATCGGTTCTCATTTTCATGTTTATTCAGTTTTTCCAACAAGATCCTGTGCTTTATATAGCAATTAGCCCTGAATGCCTAAACTACGAATCATTTTCGAAGATTTTTGTCACCTACCAAGGTCCTTCTTACCTTACAAATGCTACATGCAGCCGGAAAAAGGTGTAATTGCTTACACTACTCAGGCGACAAATTTCACTCATTCGTAACTGGGAGATAACCGTAATTCGGGGAATTGCTGAACATATATTTACGTAATATGAATCAACTCGGCTGACGCTTATCTCATGCTCAAGATGTTAATAATGATCCCAAAATTAGTGTTAATGTACCCATAGAATTTTCTAAGTCTTTATCAAATCGCGTTATTTTTTATAAAAACTAGACTAATTTACATATAACTTCTCTCCCGCCAAGAAAAGAAAAGAAGCTAATATTGTCCCGTTGTGTGGGATTATATAATAATGCATTTTATTAATCCCTTAAGGAGTCAAGGACTCATATACAAAGGAATCATACAGTTTTATCTTGTTGGCGACAAATTACAATTCAATGTTTAGTTTACAAGTTTTCAGTATGAAAATATATACAACATTTTGTAGCTTTCATAAGTTTTTGTACACAATGTTGTCTTCTTTTGTCTTCTCAGATTTTGGAATTTCTTAAACTGACATTTTATAATCATTCCACATAAACTGTTTTAGCCTCCTTTTAAAGATTGGTAGGCTAGGTGCAATTTTTATATTTTATGGTAGTCTATTGAACTTTATAAAGGCACTATACTTACTGCTATTACTGCCATATTGTTTGGAATTGATATGGAAAAGTGATATGTCATCTGCATGTCTAGTTTTGTACGCGTGTAAATCAGATTGTTTAGTGAAGTTTAAATTTGTGTGGATACCTTTGTGTAGGATTTGGTACATCAGGACATTTGATTTGATTTCTGCATTGAGGGCTACTGGTTGAATTTTACTCGTAATATAAAGGCGTTTGGTGGGTGTTAAAAAAGGAGACATCAATTGCAGAATTGACAAACCTAACCAAAAGTCAAAATTGATCCTAGAGATGCTAGCAGAAGAGGGCTTCACCCTAGTAAATAAGAAAGAAGACAAAACGTACTTCGCAGGCAACGGATCTAGTACTATAGATCTAATCTTCTATAGAGGAACAGCAATTACCATACAGAAGCAGGAAGTCCTCTGGAACTCAGGTGCAGCTCCAATAAGGAAACACATACCGGTGGCGACCGACTTCACAGTTATGACAGCCATATCAAATGTCAAGCATACATACGGAGAGAAGAAAATATCAAGAAGATTGGACACTGGAAAATTACAGCAAAAAGAAATGATCACCTTAACAGAACAACTAATTCTAGAAGGACAATTAAACGAAGCAACTCAAATCGCTACTGATCTAATTAGGGAGGCGATCATGCCAGCAAAGGAGAGAAAATCACAGCCATGGTTCGACAGTGAATGCTACGACAAAAGAAAGGAAACCTTGAAGTTGTTACACGAGGCAAGGTCAAAGGACACGAAAAGTGAGCTACAAGAATACGCCAAGCACAGGAAAGACTACAAAAAACTCTTGATACGGAAAAAATCCAACTATATGGAAACGGAGGCACAAAAATTAGCGGAGGACGCGAAATCAGACCCCTTCCTGCCCCTCAGAAGGAAAATCGCAACCAGACCGAAAGAAATTCCAATGGACAGGTGGGAGACACACTTCAAAAAACTACTGAACCAGGAGAACAAAACATGCGCCTTCAACGTGGGCGCGATATCCTCAAAAGAGCATGAAAAACAAGACATCCAGGAACAAACGGAGCAAACCATGCAAATAACTACAGCAGAAATAACACAGGCGATTCATCAAACGAAATACAAAAAGGCATCAGGCCCAGATCAAATACACATGGAACACCTAAAACAATCACAAGAGACCTTGGTACCAATTTGGACAAAATTATTCAATGAATGCCTAAGTCTGGAACGATCCCGGACTGTTGGAGAATTTCATCCATCAGGACTCTATACAAAGGGAAAGGAGATACGAACGACCCTAACTCATACAGGGGAATCGCACTGGAAAATAATATCTTTAAGATATATACAAAAATCCTAGCGTCAAAACTGGAAACATTAGCAAATATTCCTGAATGCCAGTTTGGTTTCATACGAGGTAGAAACACAACACAAGCAGTCAGATACCTCCTGGAAGAAATAGAAGAAGCTTTGAGACATCCGAACGGAAAATACTACGCTGTCTTTATTGACTATACGAAGGCATTCGACCTCCTAAACAGGGAAATACTGATGACAAAGTTGAAAGACATGATTGGGACAACACATCCTCTTGTCAGAGCAATTGAAAACATTTTAAAAGTCAATTTTGTACAGATTGAGGATACATTCGACGTATCAGACACGTTCGAACAAACAAATGGAGTCCTGCAGGGAGATCCAATGAGCCCCTTGTTGTTCAACATCGCCACAGCAGACATTACAGACATCCTTCAGCGCACATCGAATACGAAACTTATCGTATACGCGGATGACATGGTGTTGGGATCACCAAATAGAAATGACCTGCAACGAGCCCTAATAGAGCTGGAGAAATGGGTACTGGAAAACCGCCTCACCATTAATTTGGAGAAGACAGTCCAAATGACATACCGGAAAGGAGGAAAAATTGCAGGTAGTGACTTACTTACTCTTAATGGAGAACATCTGAAAATTGTCAATCAATTTAGGTATCTTGGAATTACCTTGCAAACTACTACAAAGTCGTTTAGATGCCATATTCAGGAGAGAACTGCAGCTGCCACAAGAGCAATCTCAGCCATAAAGAACCTTCCAGCTCTGTCCCTAGTTACAGCAATGAGACTTTTTAACGCCGCCATATCCCCTATAGTAACGTACGGATTAGAACTGATCTGGGAAAGTCTAAAATTTAGTGACTTTGAAAAAATAGAACGAGTCAAAGCCCGCTTCCTCAAAAATGCACTGAGAGTGGGAAAAGCAGCACCAACAAGAATGGTCTATAGACTAACAAAGGAGACCTACTACGCAGAAGACCTAAGGACCCAACTGCTTCTACCAGCTACAGAACATTACTCTAAACATCTGGAGAGGAGGAAAGCCAAAAGCGAAGATATAGATCCGGACTTCTACGCTACAAGCGCCATGGTGGACAGGAACTGGATGAAGGAAAACCAGGAACTGAGACATGTCGTGACGAGACACGCCATCCACGGTTTTCATCACAGAGTGTGTGCAACAAAATCGTACCATAACCCAAGCGAAAGCTGTGTATGTGAGCTGTGCAACAAGAAATGTGACAGGTACCACCTATCAAAGTGCTCCAAAAGAACATTATCATTGACTGAGTACAGTAAGATGTAAATTCTCTTCTTTTGGCCTTTCGGCTGCAATAAATTCTTATTAAAAAAGGGTAGTTATACATATTTCTTATGGCTCTATTCTGAATTACCTCAATTTCCTTTTTTAGGTAATTTGAGCATTTTATCCAAATTGTATTCAAATATTGTAAGTGGCAATCATCCCAGCAGCAGGTGATATTTTTTAACTAATGCATCAATGTGCTTTTGCCAGGAGAGATTTTCATCTATTATCAGGCCTAGGTATTTGACAGATGAGACCCTTTTAACTGCCTTTCCATTCAGCATTATATTCTGAGTGATGTCTAACTTTGTTCTACGCTTAGATATTATTAAATAATTTGTTTTACCTTCATTTATTGTTAATTTATTTGACTGGGTCCAGCCAAGTATTGTATTCATGTCCTCCTGCATGAGTGTAATCAGCGTGTTGGTGGTGTACGCATTGTAAAAGATGCTTAAGTCATCTGCAAACAACGTTATATTACCATGAAAACTGAGTGTTGCTATGTCATTAATATATACTAAGAAGAGGGAAGGACCCAGTATTGATCCTTGGGTCACACCATGGGTAATATTTACCTACTCACTTCTGTAGCCATTTATTTCAACATACTACTTACGATTAGACAGGTAATTTTTAAACCATGTCCAAGCTACTCCTCGGATACCTGCTTTATCAAGTTTCCCTAAAAGAATTTCATGGTCAACAGTATCAAACGCCTTTTTCAGGTCTATGGAAAGGCCACTCGCAATTGTACATGTAAAACAAGATATATGAATACATACAATTTACAAATTTTATAAAAAAATTCAATATGAATAGGCCTATAGTGGTTGTCTCACTTGCAGGCCTGTCCCTCAAAACAGTTGGTGAGATGCAGTGCACAGAAAATGGCTTAATTGTAGTCTTTTATGCAAGTGCATACTTTACCAATCATCAGATTGGAGATATCCCTCCACACATTTCATCTTCCTCCTTGTGTTTCTGAAATGACATGCAGCGGGTCAAGACAAGCGACTTTATGTTGTTTCAAACTTCTGTTACAAATTTATCGATGGTAAATATATTTAGAACCACCGGGTGAGTTAGCTGAGGTCGTTACGGCATGACTCCTGGCAGTCGCTCACATCCGGGAGGCGAGGAGGTTCGAATCCCCCCGCCGGCAACCTTGAAGATGGTCTTCTGTGGTTTCCCATCTTCCTTCCAGGCAAATGCCGGGGTTGGTCCCTAAGTATAGGCCACAGCCGCTACCTTCCGATTCCTAGCCCTTCCATTCCAACTCCCCCCCAACGGTACTTGTACGTCACCCATTAGGTGCCCGTCTCGAAGCAGCTACAAAACTGGTGAGCCGAATATGTCCTTGGACACTCCCGGCACTAAAAAAAAGCCATACGCTAAAAAAAAAATCTTTAGAACCAAGTATATTTGGTAACGCTTCGGGAAATTAGCTGAAATACTTTTATGAATAATAATTGTGGAAATGATGTCATAATAGATGTTTTCTCCTGCGCTGTCTATAACCCACCCCGCCGTCCCCTTTTTATAACATGACTTACTCAGATGTCAGATGTGCCGACCATTATAGACGTGATTTATGGGACAAAACAAATATTGACTATCCAACACATACGGCAAGCGCAGGCATGTGGTGATTGTTTTATGCAGCGCTCGTTTCGTTGTGTCTCTAAGTCTCTACATACAAAAACAAACCTAACCTGGGGCTAACGGCCCAGACCCCCTTGCTTGTAGTACATGCAGTAATTTTCGGCCAGACTGTGCTTAAACTAGTAATGGACATAAATTCTATCTTATTAAGGTTTCACATACAAAATCAAACCTAACCTGGGGCTAAAACCCCAGACCCAATTGCTTGTAGTACAAACAGTAATTTTCAGCCAGACAGAAGCCAATAGTATCTCGCTTAGCTCGCTACATATGACCTGTGTCTGTCACTTGAAGACATGTTGCTTATTTTAGGGGTTGCGACATCGTGGTCATATGGTGCCATGTATTTGTGTGATAACCTGTGTTATTGTAATGGCTGTACTAGTGTGTGTATTGACAAAACATACCGGTACCTCTAACAAATTGTGAGACACAAACGTTTCAAATAAGGAAGGAGGGTGGGTTATAGACAGCGGAGGAGTGAACTGCATCATTTCCAGAGCAATTTTGAATCATTATAAATGTTTTTCTAAATACTGTAAAAGATTAATTGTGAAGGAGACAAGAACCTGACTTTTGAACTCCCACTTGGATAATATGATCTTTTCAAGGGTTCCAATGGACAATTGCAAAATAAATGAGTCAACTGTTTTGTGAAATTGAGTTAAGATTATGGTGGCATTCTGTGAGGGTGGTTTCACATTGTGTGCAAATAGTACATCTGTCACGTTGCTCCTTGTATGCAATACAGGCTACAAGATTCCAGGCTAAGAGCAGTCAGTGACTCATGTAGTTCCTGCAGTGAATGCAGTGCGAGTTCTAAGCGCTGTAAACCAGGAATATCTAAAGCACACGAGCTGCTCTCTACAGGATCGCCCCCGTCTTCTTTTAAATCGTAAGTTTACCGAGTTATCTGTTCGAAAAGTAACGTGCATCAGTTTTCTAGGTGGACATGTCAAGTAGCAGTGAAACAGACAACAATAATGGGAACCAAGTGAAGAAAAGGAGAAGAAATCCTGAAACACGCAAAAGGAATGCCACCCGCACAGGGAAGGTAAAAGTTGAGGAGCATGTTCATTGGCGGGGGAAGGTTTTCAAAAAGAGAACTAATGGCCCAAACTTCAACTGTGGTATGAAGTGCTTTTCTAAGTTAACACCCGAAGAGCCAACATACACACTTCATCGCTTCAATGAATTTGCGACTAAAAATGAACAGGGCATATACATACAGCAGTTAATTGAGAAGAGGTACATAAGGAAACGTAGACCTAGGAAGGATTCCAAAAGTAGGATATCTAACTTTCATTATTTTGTCACGAGTGGATCCATTAAGGTGCATGTTTGTAAGAAAGCATTCATGTCATTTCACGGAATTACAGACAGACGGGTCCGTCGTTTATGCACGTTATTGTTGGAAAGACAGTCTCCAAAAGATCCAAAACCAAACCCATTTGAATTCAGTAGGCCTAACATTTAATCTTACAATTCAGAAAAAAAAACAAAAGGAAAAGCAAGGAGGTAATGTATAAAATGTACTATGTACCCATATTAACTTATGCAGCTGAGACTTGAACCCTGACGAGCAGGCAAGAGAGTAGAATCCAAGCTAGTGAAATGAAATTCCTAAGAAGTATGATAAGACAAGGAAAGACAGAGTGAGGAATGAAGATGTTAGGAAGGAAGTTGGGATGGGAAAACTAAATGAGAGAATTGAGAAGAATAAACTAAGGTGGTTTGGACATGTAAAGAGGATGGAGGAAAATAGAATACCAAGACAGATGCTGGAGGCCAAGCTCAAGGGTAAGAGAGCAAGGGGAAGACCTAGAACAAGGAGGATCGATTCAGTGAAGAACAGCGTGAGAAAAAGAAATCTGGACTGCGACAAGATCGTAGAAGAAGAATTGTGGAAGGAAAGAGGAAAGTGGAGAAGTGCCATAAATACCCCGACCCGGCAGGAGCTGGATAAGGGGAAATGATGATGATGATGATGGAATTCAGAAAGAAAAAAAAACAATTACTTCTGACACCATGTAACATTTACATGCAGGTTTATATGGTAATCAAATAATAGCTAACAAGATATATTGAGTGCCAACATTTATTATTGTATGTAAGCCTATATGTTTAAGTAACAAAGACTGGCATCGTTGTGCAATGTATTACAGGGATGTGTGTTTGGATTATCGAATCCTAAGGTTATCGTTACAGTATGTAAGAAATACATCAACATATTGAATCGTTCCCTACGAGGTGTACACATTATGGTGAAAGGCGACTTCTGTATCTACAGTAGTTGTCAAATTAGACTTGAATAAAATGTATGCCATGTTCACCGATGCAAACCCAGGGGTTCCTATAAAATATCAGTTTTATCTCCACTATTTTATGGAAAATATTAAATTACGTTTCGGAAGGCCGCAAGTTGACACATGTAGCGTATGTGAAGAACTGGCTGTGAAAATAAAATCACCATCATTATCAGAATCAGCAAAGCGTACTGCAGTTGCTGAATTAATGGTACATAAAACGCGTGCCGCAGTGGCCACGAGCACTAACACGCTACCTCGTGTCTCGCTGGCATCGGGAGAGCGTGGGTTCGAATCCCACCTCGACCGCCCTGAAAATGGTCGGGAAAATTTTCCATTTTTGGTCCGTATTGACAATTATAATTTGTTTTATTCAAAATTAACAGGTTCCGCCAATCAATACCTTAATGCTTTTACATAAACCCTAGGTGCAGTACATGTTTCGAACCATTATCGGTCCTTCATCAGCTGGCTTAATGTCTTATCAACAGCATTAACACATAAAAACACTGAGCATTGACACAAAGAAATGCGTACACGTTAAAATATTCACAATCATTCATTAAAAGATATTCAAGCTTTAAAAAGTTTAAAATACTGTAAGTTCAATTGTTCCTGTTAAATGATGCTAATTCTCTTGATTAGCATTTTTTCAGTCCATTTAGTATTCCTGTCCTCTTCACACGTGAGCGGCGTAGCCGTACAAATTGTTGGGTTGAATATTGACATGTATAGGGAGCGAACAAATGACTTTCGTGGTTTCCTATTTTTTACTACCAGGCAAATACCGGGACCGTGAAGGTGATGCAAATGGGAGAAAATGAGGTCTGTTCATTGCTCTTGAAGTACATAGAGAATGTTGTACCAGATACAATAAATGTTTTGTACTTATTCTCTGACGGATGCCCGGGGCAAAACAAAAACCACACTCGACAAAAATCTCGGCACGCATGCCATACGTTGTTGGCATGTTAGAGAACCCATTTGAATTCAGTAGGCCGTGATCATAATAGCAAAATTATCTCGGGATTTTCCGCCAACACAACGTTCCTCCTTTCTCTACTAGAAAGCGCTATAGTGTTAACGAGCTTAGATATCTAAACTGCTTGACTGTCATAGCAGTCCAAGGAACGACAAAAATTCGACATGCAAACTGCCCTCTGGGCATCAAATACCAAAACTTACACCCGGCGCCCGATATTATTATTATTACTGTACTTATTATCATATTATATGACGATTATTTTTCCATTTTGAATGAGTTGACTCGAGGCATTTTACTATCTTGAACTTTCATGTTTTTTCTAAGTGTTGCCTATTTTGCACCTTGCACTGTACTGTTTATTTGCTGTGAATAAAATGCGGTATATTTAATCAGAAACACAGCTAATATTGAAGTGAATTAAAAATTCACACTTCCTTGCACTGATTAGTGCAAAAACTACTGTACATGAGTCACAATATTTAAATATTTTATTACAATATGTTATTCATGCAATGTTGACCTAGAAAACTGTCAGAATCATGTACTTACAGCTGTAAATAATTGTGGCAAAAATGGAATGAATTACCGTATTTCTTCATTCTATAATCTGTTTTTTGTCCCTCCAGTGAAATTAGATTTTAGTGACTCATGTCATGTAGTTCTTGAAATCATCGATTCAATTGAAATTGCTGTCCATTATGTCTAGTGTACAGGAAATTGTGCTAAATTACATAAATATGTGTGTTTGTTTCTTGTTCATTGAATGACGTTGTGGTAGTGTTCCCAACATGCAATATATAAAATACACCACCACTGGGCGAAACCCATTGGTCTACAGAAAGATTATGCGCGACCATTTCTACTGTACGTGACAAAAACCAGGGGTGCATATATTACTAACGCGGCCCGCAAGCTAAAACCATTGTCGAAACCCAAAGGCTGCCCTGGCAGCAAGAAGCTAGCGGGGCACTGTTGACGACACATATCAATACAGAAAATTAGCATAAAGGACAAATTACGCAGTAGTCATTGTCGAAAACCATTAAACTGGACGAGTTAGGCTATAGCCATTGTCAAAATTATTGGTCTGGACAAAACGTAAGTTAGAATAGTAGGGTTGAGGTGAAACATTTGCCGTGGGAAGCTAGCTGGGCACTGCTGACAACACGTTAGGCTGTAACCATTGGATTGGATGTGTTTAGGCTGTTACCATTGTCATAATTATTTGTCTAGGCAAATGTGACTTTTTCAAAAACAAATTTTATAGCACACAAAAGAAAAAGCAAAGAAGCCTATACAATTAGTATCATATGCGTGTGGTTGGCAATGCTGTACTTGTGCATAAATTATGCACATAATAGCAGACACAGCTGACATTTTACTATATAAGTTGTGATATTATTTGGGAAGGCAGATGGGTTATAGACAGCGGAAGAGTGAACTACATAATTTCTAGAATAATTTTGTATCATTATACTGTAAAAACTAATAATGGCTAATTTCAGTGACAATGTTTTTCATAGGTTCTTGTCTCCTTCACTGGTAGGCCTACCAATAAATGTAACAAGCTCAAAATTGAGCAACATTGTCATTTTAACCGGAATGGTTTACAGCCATTCAAACAATACTGCATTAAAATACTGCAAATAATTATATTTTCTCAGAAATGAACACACATGGCAGCTAGGGGTCATGTCAAGAACAGAAACTTGTAATCAGAAAGGCAAGGCTGACACAATTAAAACAAAAACATGATGCACAGGAAGACATACTCCTCAACAGAGCAGATAACCTAGATGTTATGCCCCTTAAAACAACAACCACTCTCACTGGAGCACAAGATGTTATGCCCCTTAAAGCAACAATCACCATCATCACTCACACCCCACATCTAAATACACTGACGGACCGAGAAAGGTGCAACTCATTTTCAATTGGTCAAAATTAAGTATTTTATATTTGACAATGTCCACAGAAGTTTAGACTGTGTAGACTCTAGGCTCCTTTCGTCAACTTTTGTTCTCTGCTGACCTCAACGGTATGAAGCTTCCATCGCCGTGGGTGTCTTTCATTCTCATGCCTGCAAGATCAGAGGTCCCTGAAAGACAAAGGTTTTTTTCTTTTAGCTGCATGATGAAATGTTAAATTTCAATACATAGCACATTCCTGACAGGACACATTTTAACTTACCTGCAGTCACAACAGTAGGAACTGCTTCAGAAATCAGGGAATTTCTATTTAAGTGCCTTGTGATGAACCATTTGGCAAAATTAACACTGCATAATCGACGTGTAATCATGACACACACAGATTTCCCGAACACATCATCCCTTCCACAGAACTACTAGGCCTACTCGCTGCATCTGCAAAGAAAAATAGCTCAAATAACAACATGTGCAGTAGCTACAGGATATTAATTGCTAAAATCACATATCCATTAAACACTACTAAAAATTCAGCTTGAATAAGATAAATACACATAAACCTAACTGAAAACGATCTAACTTACTGGCCTTGAACTCATTACTCTGAGCTGCAGTAACCACACACATATATGTCTAAGATATAGGCAACTCGTAACTTTCAGTAGTAATAACTCTTTGACTCTTCAGTCAGTCAACTTGAATTCCCCCAATGAATGAGTGGGGTACAATGTACCTATATAACTTAATGGAGTATAGCTAATAGGCTACATGTATTATTTTTTTTTTCAGGTGATTCGTGTATATTATATACATTGTACCCCCACCCATTCATTGGGCAAATTCGCTACAGGGGTGTAGGACACCCTGTCTCTTAAGTCTTGCACACTTGTATACTTTCCTTATATTATTATAAAGGAAGAAATCGCTAACTCAATTTTACTCCACGTGAACATCAAGAACATTATTTCTACCTATGTTTCCATTAATTCTTCACGAGAGGAGTTACTTCCTTATATCACTTTCACAAGGCTAAATATTTAAAAAATATATATAATGTGATTCACATACCTTCTGGGAGCTTATGGGAGTCATTCAGTGTTCATTTTCGATTTCCATCGGCATTGCTGCACTGGAAATAATTACTTTTACTACCGATAACAGTTAATTCTTACGAGATTCCGCGCCATCTTACATTTACTCACATGCTACGTCATACCCGCTGTAAACACAAATCGCCCACGACACACAATAGATATCGCCCTAGTCGAACATATGTGCTGCCATCTATAGAGGACCGCTAAAAGGTCGAAGCTTCACTTCCTAGTATTCTTCACAGATTACCTACTACTATTCTTCTTCCATGAATGTACCCTACTTGGTAAGTTTCTCATTTTTACCGCTAGATGTCATATCAGATAGCTGGAGTTGCCAATAGTATAGAAGGTCCTGCTTCAGCACGTTATTCGCGGAACAGATGATTTCAATTTTGCAAGGGCTTTTTGAATTTTAACTCACCTGAGTGATTATTTCCATTGTAAACATAAGTCACGTTAAATCACCGACTACTGCAGAAAAAAGCCACAATGTTGATATACTGTACACTTTTAATTCATAGAAACATAAAAAGAATGCTGTGATTTTATTAGTTCAGTCCTCTATAAGTATCCCTAGGTACAGTTGTATGACGTATTTAATGAGTCTTACGTAGAATTCATAGTCCATACTAGTTATAAATTCATGTATTTGTTTTAATGATAGTCGCTGGCATCTCTACATAAAACCAAGTCCACGATTCCTGGATGTAACGGGTAATCTCTAAATCCACTGAATTTATTTTGATGCGGTTTTCACCATTCAGTAAAGAATTTCTTGAGGAAGGTTTCTGTTGGAAAACATTCATTTTACTGCCAAAGGAAGCCGAGCAGTAGCGATTTCAGTGAATCGTGTCGAAGGAAAACCTGCCGCCCGTGCGGCTTTTAAGCTTACACTGGGTGAACCGTTAAAAATATCCATATACTATGAGTGTAAGAATTGGTCAGCATGAAAAGTTTTACAAGGAAATCCGCGACAGCATATCTTTATCTTTAACACATCGCCAAGTGATTTTAAGTTTTAATTTCTTCCAACAATCTCCATTCAGTGGAAATTTAAATTACTAGCTTCGGAGTGAGTTTACGAGCTAGCGAGCGAGCCCATCACCCCAGCTTCGGCCAGCATTAATAACTGTCGAGTCGTGTCGAATTAAGATTTCAGAGAAGAGTAGACTAAATGTGTTTGGAGTTTCGCTGTTCACCTCGGCGTTTCTGAATTGCGTCTGAGACCTAGTGTGACCCCTTTAAGATAACAGACGAAGCCGGGGCGGTTTGATAGTATGGGTATAATATAATGTCAAATTCTTAACCATATCAAAAGCTAGTTATTCCGTTAACTTTATAGTTAATTAGTAAAAATATCCATATACTATGAGTGTAAGAATTGGTCAGCATGAAAAGTTTTACAAGGAAATCCGCGACAGCATATCTTTATCTTTAATACATCGCCAAGTGATTTTAAGTTTTAATTTCTTCCAACAATCTCCATTCAGTGGAAATTTAAATTACTAGCTTCGGAGTGAGTTTACGAGCTAGCGAGCGAGCCCATCACCCCAGCTTCGGCCAGCATTAATAACTGTCGAGTCGTGTCGAATTAAGATTTCAGAGAAGAGTAGACTAAATGTGTTGGGAGTTTCGCTGTTCACCTCGGCGTTTCTGAATTGCGTCTGAGACCTAGTGTGACCCCTTTAAGATAACAGACGAAGCCGGGGCGGTTTGATAGTATGGGTATAATATAATGTCAAATTCTTAACCATATCAAAAGCTAGTTATTCCGTTAACTTTATAGTTAATTAGTAAAAATACCAGTGTGATTTGTGAAACGAAAAGTATAAAAGGCTCAATTGTAGGTACTTCGTATTTTTTCTGTGGGTTTGAACCTCTTCATTCCAGAATTTGACAAAATAATACAATGCCAATTTTACAAAATATCGACAATAACAATTGTGTACCGTACCTTCACAGTAGGCATGTGGGAGACCAGGCAGGGGCGCCGAATCCATGGTCGAGGTCTAGCGACCGCTAGACCTGACGAGGGGGTGGGTCTCCCGGTCCTGGGTTCCGTTGGGAGGTTACGGATAGAGGAGGAAAGGGAAATAGAAGGAAAAGAGGAAAGAAGGGAGAGAGAAGGGAAGGGGAGAACTGTGCGAAATAAGCTGTAAAAACGTAATTATTGGGGTAGGGGTCCGGTTTAACAGGGGGGGGGGGGTCCCACAGAACGAGAGGGGTGGGTGTCTGCTAGACCTGAAAAAAAAAAAGATTCGGCGCCACTGAGACCAGGTACTTTATAAGAGAATTAACAAACAGTTTGTGAGCATTATCCTGACGACATAAATTGGCTTGAGCCCAAAGGATTCGAGAATAAGTTTATATTATTGTACAAAATCTTTATTCATTAAATCAGCTCTCTGACTATTAAAAAGCCAATTTCTACATCTGAAAATTAAAACGTCAGCACGCGTTTGAGGTGACATCTTTTAGGTTTACTTAGCCTACCGTATGTCTTAATTTTCAAAATGCATAGATATTTATATTTGATTTTCAGCCAATGGCCATAGCAGGTCATTTCACATGAACGCCCATAGGTTTTCCAATTTCAATGTCAAGTAGTTCCAATTTAAGCTACCAGATGCCACTGTCACTGAGACCCAACGGCGTACGTTTGAACTTGATAGAGCGTGTCTAACCCAATAGCCTACACATTACCAATTGTAGTTGTAAGTTCCTTTACGTGCCATAAATCTATGACATGGGCCTGACGACTTCGACTGGGTTTGAACCCGCGAACTTGGGCATAGCAGTTCAGCATGCTACCGACTAAGCCACCAAAGCCATGCATAGATATCCTACCGAGACATGCTTCCGATTTATAACCGACTGGCTCCGTGGCAACTTTCTGGCCTGCTGTGCCCAAGGTTGCAGGATCTAATCCTGGCACAGTCAGCTGGCATTTAAGGGTGCATAACTGTGTGGTAACAGTTTCTGTAGATTTACTGGCACGTTAAAGATCCCATTCAGGGCAAACTTCCGGCACCCCGGTGTCTCTAAAAGCCACAGTAGTTAAAAGGGACCTAAAACAAATAACATTATTATTGATTTATAACCAGATAAAGACCTAGTTCGGTTGTTTGATTGAAAAGCTTTATAATACTTTCTACTGCATATCCCAATTAATTGTGGTCGCCGGAGCTAATCAGGCTCATTTTGGTTTTGGCTGGGGATTTAAGGCCGGATGCCCTTCCTGACGCCACATAATTTTTCAGGTGAAAATTCCACCCCACTGTCACCGGGATTGGAACTCCGGCCGTCTGGGTGATTGACGAGCAGCTAACTCACTGCACCATCGCGCTCCCCTTGAAAAGCTTTATAATACTAGCTTAAAATTCATAGATTAAATCTTACCTTTTAGGGTCCTTTGGAAACTCGGGTGTCCTCTTGCTATTTGAACAGTCTGACTTCCCAGTCGGTCAACACGAATACACCCAATTAGATTGGGCGAGGAGTAACAATTAATTTCCCTGGGTAATTCATACTACAATTATTATTTATACATTTAATAAAACGCTTCTCATACAACACCCCCCCCCCCCCCCCCTCCCCTATTTCAGGCATTAGGAGATAAATTGTCACTGCTCACCTAATCTAATTGGGTACCATACACTCGTGTTGACCGACTGAAAAGCGATCATATAGGTTACTTAGCAACACTGAACTATTTCTTCTAATATTAGATCTGTTTATTGAACTGCATATCTCCTCTTGTAAAGCACATGTTAAATTAAAGATATAACCTTTTCACATTGCTCACATACAGTAAATCCAGCAACAATAACATACACCAACATAGCGCAGTCGGCACATTCTTGCTGGCTGCATGAGAGCATTATTGTCTCGCGGTAGAAAAATATGAGCCAAGCTTCGCAATCTGTAGGTAGACTGTGGCTATACGTTGTCATGAAGACGTGTGTAGCCACAAATGGGGACCCGAGCCGAAAGGCGACAACAGTACATCACCACAGACACAAATCATAACCTACCGATTTTCCAATTTTGGGGGGGAACCCCCCCCCCATTGGCTATGCCACTGGTTTGGTGTGCGTAAGAGTGCACAGGCCTGACCGCTCGAGCTGAGCTGTCACCTGATGATGTCATGTTTAACAGTTGTGGTTCACTTTTAAGGTATTTCCAGACACTTGCGACCCTAAGTGTCCTATATCAAATTACTTGTCTCAATGCCATCTACGTCGCTACAGAGGGTTTTAAACATTAATAATAATCACCCTGTATATGTGTGAGCTACTGTAGTGCGGATTATACATCAGTTGTTGGGCGAAGAGTTCATCTGTGTCCAGCAACTCCACCATAAAAAAAAATATATAAAATCCTGTCAAGGCAAGGACTATTGGAGGCTTTAATGAGACTGTTGACCCCCCTCTGCTATAGCCTACTTATGACCCGGCAATTCCTGTCTTGAAATACAGTACCGCACTACAATACAGAGATAAGGGTGCATTCACGAAATAGAGAAGCAAATTAAGGGAATTGCCAAGAGTCGAAAATGTGGGCAACAGTCATCTAAGGGGAACAACATACCACCAAATATAGGAAATATGTACTGATCAATAAATATGCCAGAATATGTATTTATTTATAAAAACGGCAAAAATGTGTAAATAAATAGAAAATATTTAGTCAAATAAAAATTATTTATTTATCTGGGTCTTAGTTATTACGCATTGCAGGGGGACCTCATCGAACAATATCTTCAATAACACTTATACAGTACACTAGTCTTACCAGGTTTTTAAAAAATCGCGAGAAAATGTAAAGAATCACTAACAGGCCCCTGTGCATTTGCCTCCCCCCCCCTTCCTTCTCGGCGGCCCTGGTTATCAACCTCGTACAGTTGGGTGTGGCTTGAATCCCCCCGATGGGAAATTGGAAAATAGGCAGCAATGGCTTATCATATATATTATTTCAGTACCGGTAGTATAGATCCTTCCTGCGGTGCTCTCAAGCGACCGATCGTGATAAAATAATGAACATTCAAATGAAAGAGAATAGTCATTAGCAGTGACGAATTGCACTCTAATATCATAAATATCTATAATTTCTTTAAAAAATATACGAAGTGTGCGATTTACAGATACTGATGCTGTAGGAAAATATGCTCCATTATTGCTGTCCACTTCACATTTTTGGCCGCTGTGACCCCCGTTTCATGTCATTTTAACATTCTGAGGTCTTTCCTTTACAATTTTGCATGGATTTCAGAAACAGTAAATCAAAGGAATGAGTAGGCATACTCAAATCGTATAATTTCATAAATATCGAATAACCAGTGTTACAGCTAAGCTGGATTTGCAAATACTGATTCTCTAACATGCTGCAATTAAGAGTTGTCTAAAACCTTAAAACTATTAAACATTAATTCTTTGACAAGTTATTCTACTGCATTCTAATTTCATAAATATTGATTTCTTTAAGAAGTGTCCAATTTGCAAATACTGTTGCTGTAACATGTTGCAACATGCTTTAAATAGTGGTCTATAATCATTTGGTTGAAATAAAAACATAACAACCTTTCTCCTTAAGTCTCTCATTATAAACCTATTGGGGAAAGTGTGCTTTATGAACATGCGAGATTTCTCGCACGGGTCCGTCTTTACTTTCTTACTGGTCGGCACTACAGTCCCTGAAGAACCTTGGCCTCCTTTATCACCTGCCTCCATTCATCTCTATCTTCCGCCTTCCTTCTCCAGTTCCTGATTCCCTGACTCCTAAGGTCGTCTTCCACATCATCTACCCACCGTCTCCTGGGTCTTCCTCTTCTCCTCCTTCCATCTGGTCTTTGCGTAAACACCTTTTTGACACTACATGATTCTGGCACTGAACGTGTCATGCCCATCTTATCCTCCTCTGCTTAATTTTGACCACAATATCTGCCTGTTCTAAGAGTTCCTGTAGTTCCACATTTGTCCTTATTCTCCAACCTTCCTCCTCTCTCACTGGCCCGTATATTTTCCTCAAGATCTTCCTTTCCCATCTTTGCAGCCAGTCTTCTTCTAATGAGAACCCAACCTTCCGATCCATACATAACCACAAGTCTTAGTATTGTAAATTTTTATTTTAGTATTCCTACTAACATTTCTCGATTTAAACATGCTTTGCAGAGCGTAATAGCAACTATTTCCACTTTTAATTCTTTCTTGTATTTCCACTGATGTTCTGTTATCCTCAGTTATTATTGAGCCCAAATATTTGAATTCTTCTACTCTTTGATATTCTTTCCCATTTAATTTAATATATGCCTCTCTTCTTCTTGCCTCTCTGGAGTCTCCCATCTTCATATACTTAGTTTTACTTGTATTCACTTCCAATCCTAACTTTCGTGCCTTTTCTTCCAACAGGACACAGCTCTCTTCTAATGCTTTACTGTTCCTTGCAATTAATGCTACATCATCCGCATATGCCATCACCTGCACTTGTCTGTTAAATATGGTCCCTCCTGGATTGATTGGCAGTTGTTGAATTATTCTTTCAAGAGCTACATTAAAGAGTAATGTAGAAATTACATCTCCTTGTCGCAAACCCCTTTCTACAATAAATTCTTCGGACATCTCTTGTTCTAAACTAACCGTACAGATTGTGGTTTCCATAGTCATTTCTGTCAGCTTGACCTATTTTATCGGGATCTTAAACTCCTTCATAATTTTAAAAAACACCTTTCTATCCAAACTGTCGTATGCCTACCTAAAATCTATATACAGCTGATCCAGCTGCTTATCATGTTCATAAAACTTCTCCAGTATCTGCCTCACAACAAATATCTGGTCCATTGTAGAGCGATTCCTTCTAAATCCAGCTTGATAATCCCCCAATATTTCCTCTACACAACGCTCCAGTCGATAGGCTAAAATCTTACTGAACACCTAATATGTTACGTCCAACAGAGTAATCCCACTTTAATTGCCGCATACTGATTTATCCCCTTTCTTATACACAGGGCATATTATTCCTACAGTCCAATCCCTGGGCATTTCTTCTTTCGTCCAAACTTCCTTTATTAGTTCATGTATTGCTTTTACCACTACCTCTCCACCGAATTTTAGCAACTCCGCTTCTATTCTGTCTTCTCCGGCGGCTTTATTGTTCTTTAATTCCTTGATTGTATCTCTAACTTCCTCTAAATACGGTGTTTCAACTTCTTCTTGCTCATCAATCCCTACATGTTCCGCTTCTTCCCCATTCGCGGTTTCCTCTTCACCTCGTCCATTGAGTAGCTCTGTGAAATATTCCTGCCATCTCTGTAGCATCTTGTTCTTATCTCCTATAAAATTTCCTTCTTTGTCCTTATAAAAGACTGCTCTTGGTTGAAACCCTTTCCTCAAATCTCTTGCTCTTTCATAAAATCTCCGAATCTCCCCACTCTCCCTCATTTTATCTAATTGTTCTATTCTTTCTCTTTCATACAGCCTTTTCTTAACTTCCTTGCCCTTTTCCTTTTCTCTCTATATTCCTCCACTGTCTGTCTTGTTCTCCGTTGCAACATTCTTTGCCTTGCTTAGTTTCTTTCATGGATTGCCTCCGAGCATTCTTCATCGAACCATTGTATATTTCTCTTGAATTCGGCTCTCCCCAGCATTTCCTCTGCAACTTCACTGATGGTGTTTCTCAGTAACTCCCATTTAGTTTCCACATTACCTTCTTCCCAGAGGTTCTTATTGTTTTCCACGTTTTCTCCCACTTTCAATCTATACTCATCTTGTACTTCCTTGTTTCTTTGAAGCCTTCCAATATTATGCTTCATCTTCCTTTCACTTTTTTTGTTTCCTCGCTGAATCTATTTTTTGTCTATACTTGATTCTTACCAAGTAATGATCTGTATCCCCATCTGCTCCTCTACAACTACTTACTTCCATAACATCTGATGCATGTCGTTTGTCAATAAACACATGATCTATTTGATTCCTTGTAACTCCGTCCAGAGACACCCAGGTCTCCTTCTTGATATCTTTCCTTGGGTGCCAAGTACTTTCCACCACCATTTCTTTCCCAATGGCAAAGTCTATCAACCGAAATCCATTGTCATTACTGCCTTCGTGCAAACTTTCCTTCCCTATTATATCTCTGAACACCTCTTCCTTCCCGACTTCGGCATTTAGGTCCCCAAGGATTATTTTCACATCATGTCTTTGTACTTTGTTGACCTCCTCCTCCAACTTAATGTAGAAGGTATCCTTCTCTTCTTCTTCTCCCTCTTCTGTGGGGGCATAGACACAGAACATGGTGATGTTAAAAAACTTTGCTCGTAGTCGCACTGAGCACAACCTTCCATTTATAGCATTAAAGTTTATTACACTTGACGTAACAGACTTTTGTATAAGAAAGCCTGTACCACCATAACCGGTGTTTCCTCCACTGTACATCAGTACCGTATTTCCTCGCATAATCGTCGCACTTTTTTGACAAAAATTCGTGGAAAAAAGTAGGGTGCGACGATTATGCGAAGAATATTTAAGTTCAAAGAATATACTGTATCATTATTTGCTGTACGGGCCAGTCATTCGCGTAGCGTGAGTCATTGCCTGCTATCAGAGACAGGCTTCTTTCTTCTAACAAGGTCACGAGAGGTTAACGCTCGCGGAATGTGCTGACGAAGCTGGCCATTCGCGTCGTGGTTCATAGTCCGCAGGCATAAAGACTAGATTACTTTCTCCTGACAAGATCACGCCAGATTAGGCCTATAAGCGCGCGGAATGTGCACTGGCCGTTCGCGTCACAGTTCATAGCCCGCAGGCATAAAGACGTGATTACTTTCTGCTGACAAGATCACGCCAGATTAGGCCTATAAGCTCGCGGAATGTGCGCTGGCCGTTCGCGTCGTGGTTCATAGCCGGCAGGCATAAATACAAGATTACTTTCTCCTGGCAAGATCACGCCAGATTATACGCTCGCGGAATGTGCTAAGTGACGAAGCTTGCCGCTCGCTTCACAGTTTATAGCCCGCAAGCATAAAGACGAGATATTTTTCGTCTGACAAAGTCGCGGCAGCATGTGCAACTGACTGGCGCAAAAATACGAACATGCTATGCGACGATTATGCGATGAAATTTTATAAACCTATTTTAGTGTTTGAAAAGTGGGGTGCGACGATTACGCGTTGGCGACGATTATGCGAGGAAATACGGTATATGTTCCCCTGATGCTATCATTCCTTGGCCTTTCCATCGAATTTCTTGTAGTGCAGCTATTTCCACTCGGTATTTTCCCATTTCTTCTCTAATCTCTCTCAATTTCCCAGGTCTCCTTAGGGTTTTCACATTCCATGTCGCTAACATAATATCTGCTTTCCTTATCATTAACCGTTTCCTTTGCCGGTTCGTCATCGGGTGATCAGCATTCCGAGGCATTTGTAAGGTATCAGTAACATTGAAATTTTTTACAGGGTAGGGTTGTTAACCCTACGCCCAACCCCCAACCTGGAGGACCAGGGTATCCCTCTTAGTCTGGCCCCATTACCTTTGACCTGTCCGGCATGGGTGGCCCTACCAGGAGCCGGCATAGCTCGCAGGATCATTTGGACTCTCAAGCCCCCACATCACGTCAAGATGAGGATACCATCGTGAGGGACGGGTCCATCTCTATAACACTGTAATTAGATTTGCATCTAGTCATACTTGTGTTGTAACAATTTCGAGGCATATCACAACAATTTTAGCATATGCATGGGTAAGCCTACTGGTAGTTTATAAAAACAGGAATCCACACCAAGTACGTGAGAAGATTGATATCCATGAACTAGCAGGCGTATAACTGGTTGAGTGGACACTGGAGCCAATTTTAAAAGTAGGCTATGTTCCTGCGTAATCAATTTTCAGATCATCTCAGACCTAAAAATGGAATACGTTAATTATTACTATGCTTGCTCATAATGAATTACCATTACTAATAATTTATAAACCCTAAACAGAATAAAATACACCAACTTATCCACTGTTTGGCAATAGAATTGATGGTATCACAAGGGTAACAGAAGGCAACAGTATCTCGTTTTTATGAAGCACTAATGCAGACATTTACTTACATGAACGTGTAATATCATTAAGCAATAATCAATAAGCACAGATAATCAAGGGAGACTATTGCTAAGCGAAATTATTCACACCACTATCACATCGTAACCAAAACCACACAACATACCATACAAACAAAGCATGTCCACCACGATAGTCAGCCATGTTTCCTCTGTTCTGCTGCCAGTGTCAGGTCCGGCAGTTATAGAATGTCCTGCAACCACCCTGCATTTAACGA
The DNA here is from genome assembly GCA_946902985.2 of Meconema thalassinum. Lineage (NCBI taxonomy): Eukaryota > Metazoa > Arthropoda > Insecta > Orthoptera > Tettigoniidae > Meconema > Meconema thalassinum. Next base: position 48,140,320 of record OX336394.1, read on the forward strand.
ATCGCAGATTCACCTAAGAGCCCATACTCTGTTATTATATGCTCTATACTCAAGTACAGTCACTCACAACTAAAACGGTGCCCCACAAATTAAAATAAGTATGGTACGCTGCGACGACTGCAGACTTTCGTGGCCACAATCTGCAGAAAATATACAACAAGCACGATTTTCATGACTGCACTATTAACAACAAGTCTCTTCCGACGAGAAAATATTTTTACATTTTAATCTCGGACGGTAAATGCGATGCATGGGAGAATTCGCCACTGCTATGATGACTAAGGGGCGATCATTTTGGATAGTAAGCTTGTACCAAACTGAGAGTGATTCAATTCCCCCCAGATCTCCCCCGAAATTACCCTAGATTTGAATTTTGGCACAAAGTTAACAAAACGGGCTCACCTGGTGACGAAGCAGTGGTCATTTTGGATAATCAGGGGATTCCAATCTACGAGTGGTGAAATTAACCCAGATTTACCCCAAATTTCTTTAGACTTGAATGTTTGCACTGTTTTGTTCACTTTGTAAAAAATAAGGGGGTTGCCATGGTGATCACTGATCAGGTATGCCCACAGCGACCATTTGCTGACCAGGCACATAGTTCCAGTCATGTGCCGAGAAGAGAAAATTCACTTTGGAATCCCAGGACAAAGAGGACGAAGTCAGACTTGAACAAGATCGAATGGAAGAGGATCTAGGAAGCTGGGATGCAGAAACTGGAGGAGAGCACGTGACCATGATGGATGGCAGAAGCTAGTTGGAAAGGCTAAAGGCCTGGTTACACAGTGCAAGTTGCTGACCTGACAGCAGACAGCTACTGCACCTGTGTACTCGTGTGACAGTAGCTCGATTCGCCTCGCCCGGTCACACAAGTGCGAGCTGCAGGTATAACAGTAGACAGCTACCTGTGTACTGGCATCAACTTTGCAAATGTTTTGTGCCATGTTCTTTCGTTACTTCAGTCGTGTCTTCTAAATCCAATCGCATGTGAATGTGTTCAAGAAAGTCTCTGCGCAAATCTCTGTTCGTATAACTAGGATCCAAACAATTCCTTAAGTTGTTTTGGTCCTTATATAACTCCACAAATGTTATATTTTGGTCCGCACTCCATCTATCCGCCATTTTTTATTTGTAAAACCACTACCACTACCCGAAAAAACACATAAACAGAACACACATTAAGCAATACAAAAGGAATGCACCGGCGTGGTCCAAGGCATGTGAACTACTGTCATTTCACAATACCGTGCAAGTTGACATCCGAGTCGCAGGCGAGTGGCAACAAATGTTGTAGTAACTCGGATGCGAGTTACTGACCTACTCACACATGACAGTTACTCGTACGATTCGGTCACACGGAGCGAGTAGCTGCACTGCAGTAACTGACTAGGCCAGCTCGGATGCTACCTCGCACTGTGTAACCAGGCCTTGAGGTTTACACCGGACTGTAGCACCACAAAAGAAGAATGAACATATCGAATCCATTGGCTTGTCATGTACAATCTAGTCAAAATGAATAAAAATGTGCATTTAAAATGAAGTATATTTCCAACACCAAAATGGCAACTAGAAAATAAGAATACAAACACAACACAAGGAATATTTATTTTACAACAGTTCCTTCTGGTCGTTCAAGTTAATCAGCAATTTATGTCTTATTCCCATACCACAATGAAACAGGCATGGGTATATATATTTAAAAACTGTGGCTCTGACATGAAAGAAGAAGGAAGATTTTAGTTTAACGTGACCGTCAATCTTGCGATCATGAGCCACGGGACCTCCCTTTTACGTGGAATCCGAACCACAGGACATGGCATTTCACTTCAACATGTCTCATGAAGTTATGAAATATGAAGTCTCCACTGAACAGAAAGTGAGCCAATCTTCACTCATAAATTGTCAGAAGGAATTCACCTATTCTGGATGCTATCAGGTTAAGATTATACATGTAAAAATCTACCCAGGAAAACACAAGGACACACAATCAATAAACAGGACAAGAAAAATATACCTTGCCGCATCCAAACTTCCAGTCGAGATTATGTTTGTCTTCCTTCTTCCATTATCAAACCCCTTCCTCAGGGATTCACAAGTGACAAGTACACAGATACAGCACGTATTATACGTATAACGAACCCTTGTCGGCAGCAGATATATGAACTACAAAATGTCAACAGTGTGATCCAAACTGTTTCCCTGGAGATAATGGTACAGTCTGCACTATATGTTGAATCATTGTGACATTTGGTCAGTTGGGTGTTTAAAAGTCTATGTTAAATGAAGAGTTTCGAAGCATTCAAGCGCCTAACTGAAGAGTAGTGTATTATTACAGTATCCGTAGTAGTATATTATATATTAGCTCAAGCAGCAGAACAATACGCAACCTCTATAGGGCAGATGACCTTGTAGTTCCGCCCCTTAAAACAACAATAACTAACAGGCAACCTCCTAGTGTCAATAATGCTTCTCACAGAGTGTATATGCCATCCCTCTTGCCTCACACCTCTCCTGATGTGCCGATACACATGTAAACAGTTGACAATGCCCTCACTTCAGAATGGCAGATACACATCAGGCGGGTAATACCAATCCAACTCTGCGCTGCTGCTCATTGCTTTGCCAAGTGTCTACTTGCATATTTATTTTTGTCTGACTTTCATAGAGTAGAGTTTCTTGATGTACAGTATATAGATTCTAAAGCAGTTATAATACTAAGGGCTAGGGTACCTTCAATGTTCACCTTTTCCTCTGCTATAGCTTTCACTAGCATCAACATTTGGTATGGGTCTGGGGATCTTTTCCTTTCTAAGGATGTTAGTGATCTAGAACATATGTCTTAAACCTGCCTATCCGCCATAATACAAACCTAGAAGAGAGATAGAAAGCAGCGACTTCTCTTCTCCACTGACAAAAATTCTATGCTAGACTTTCAAAAGTTCTGCTTTCCATCTGTCTTATCCTAGGATTGTGTTTTATGGTGTATTTCTCTCGCTGGAGGCCCCAAATTTTCATCTGAAAATTTCTTGAACAATATAAAACAGCACCCGCTCATATCTGATATTGAAAATGGTCTTCTCCCACATCTAAACATGCTTGTCTTAAAACTCAGGAATACTTTTCATAAGGTGGCATCAGTAATTATTTCAAAAAATATGGTGTACCTGGAAGAGTTCAAACCTATTGCAAGGGGTCAGATCCTCATCAAGGTACATACACATAATATTTCAAGACACACTTTACGAAAACATTGGGGCCTCTAGCGAGAGAATCATACTGTACCTTTCCTCATCAGCTTTGAGTATAGTCATCGGTCAAATAATAAACCAAACTAGTCATCATAATACCGTCACTGCACCTGAAAAATCCTGTATTTGACACTATTGTTCACTGGCAGTCATATGTTGATACATAGCTGTCCATTACAAGGTTGCAAGGAGCATTTTTCTACGTTTATACACAGAAGAAAATAAATAACCTTGCATGAATTGTTGTGTTGACTGAATTTCCAAGTAGGCATATGAGGAGAGACTGTCCTACGGAACAGAACGGCAGGGAGCAACCGTCTAACATTACGGATTTTGATAATGCAGCGACGATATACCAAATTAAACACATATCTGTAAAGCTTATCCCAAATTAATTGGGGCTTGCGAGATTTAAAAAACTCATAAAATTAAAATACAGTTCAGTAGAAATGAACAACTTTGACATCAATAAATACGAAGGATATTTTTAAACTAAGGTCTGCATACCATTAAACAGTTAGATTCTTTTGCTGGAGTGGGACCGGCGGCCAGCTGCCGGGCGCGCGCCTTCCGCCAGCCAACCGAGCACGAGCTGCTGGGTTGCGCAAGGCGGACGTGAGCTAACCAGGGTTATTCAAGTCCATTAAATCACTAAACTTTCATCAACGAGGGTGTGTAGTGACAGCACAGATAAGAAGGTAGCATAAACAACAGCTGCAAGATTTAATTAAAGAAGCACAGACGTTGCTTTATTCTTTGGTATCTCGATGACCTCACGTCACCAGTTAAAGGTTAGAACTTATCTTTTCACAGAAGATACTAAAAATGTTCTCCTTCAGCTGAGAGACAGACATTGTTACATTATGTAGCTACTCCTGTACCACACTGCGTGTTTACTGTAATTAATCGAAGCACGGACCTAAGCCCGCTTCTTGTTCAATTGTGAGTTAATTTAAAAAGTGTACAGATCAATTACCCGTACTCTAGTGGAGCTGAACAATATACGGCAGCAGATATCCCTCACAACAGAAGGGAATTACAATGTGTAAACGCTAATTTATTTACACGGAACAACACCTGTCTGTCAGTTGAAGGAGAACATTTTCAGCATCTTCTGCGAAAGGGTAAGTTCATTAGTCATGATTATGCTGGTGAATTTAAAATTAATTTATGTACTTTGTTACGGTTTCCACCTGCGCACAATCCGCGGTGCGAGCTTGGTTGGCTGGCGGAAGGCGCGCGCGCCCGGGAGCCGGCCGCCGACCCTGCTCCAGCAAAAGAATCACCCTGTATTTTAAAATCCTGCACATACTGTAGTAGTAATTTTCATGCACACTGACTCACAGTATGAATGACATCCATTGTGTACAAGCAGGAGCCGTAGGCAGCCACGTAAGAGTGTGCCCTTCGTTCTAGGTTTTAGACAATTAAGTACCAAACTGCAGCTTGGAAACAATGTACTCTCAGATAAATTCACTTCATTTCATTAACAGAGTGCTTGTAGCATTTTCAGCTTGAAGACAAAAGGCTTAATAATAAGTTTTCGTTTCAATTCATTTAGCACAGTATTAGTGGACAAACTCTGCTTATTTGGTTCATTACACTTATATTTGTGTTCATATTTGGGGGCTTGTCACTCAGGTGTTTCATAGTAGCAGACACTTGACTCAAGGTATCAGAAAAGATTCAGATAAATTAACATAATATATCTACTTTACAACATCTTGGCGACATTTACTTATTTTAAGTACTTATTTTTGTTGACCGACTAAAAGTTACAATATCAACTGTTCATAAGGCAACACTGAAAAATCACTTCAAAGCTCTCTATATCTCCAACTCAAGTGGAATTCATACACACATTCTCAACATGCAATATTATGGCAACCGTGTTTTAGGATAACCTGACCGAGTCAAATGACGTCCACCTCGTCATGCATTTCAAGAACTAGTACATCAGCAACCATTTCAGTATCAATGATGAATGACTTTTCTAGCAGGCAGCAGACCACCCTTAAGAGGGTATTAAAAAAAAGCTTGTCATACGCTATGACAAATGTTTAAATAAACATGGAAACTATGAGGAAGGAAAAAGAAATACATGTAATCAGATAAAAAAAAAAAATATAAATAAATGCTTTGTTAGTTCAGTTTCCATTGCAAAATGGACCTTATTAAAAAATACCCTTCGTGACTTTGGGCTCGTTGCCTTAAATAAGCGGCATAAGCAACAACAAAGATTTAACAACAATCTATGTGAAAATTTTTATGATGTGAGTATATAGAAATGACAAACATGTGTCAGGATATCATCAAAACTGATAAATTACAACCTACTTTCATTCAAATCTCATTGCTATTCACTTTTAAAGTGTACAAGTATATTTCATCTCCAAGAAATCTGTTACATTTTATGTATGCAATGATTTTGTGGAATATCCAGTACATAGCACCACATACAGAAAAGCACAGTATAAACCGTATGCATAAATGCAGGAAATGTATACTTCTATATTCCTCTTTCATAAAACAAACTAACATATTCCACAATAATATGATTACTATATCAATATCATACAACACAGTGCTGTATTACAGCCAATCTTTTATTCTTTATTACTCTTTGATATACAAATGAACATCATCATAGAATTGATCCCACCTTCCATAACCAGTAAAACAGAAACTAACAATTAAATATCTAACCATTTACATTTTCACAAGAAAGCTATTTGTGTAACACTTCAAAACTGCAATCAGGAGTTTTTGTTAAGATCATAAATCTACAAAAAATCCTCTTATGACTGTGGCTCTTAGATACCAAAGAAGAGAGGTGACAACCAAGAAGCGTGGGAAAATAATCCTTAAAATATCAGTATTTCAAGGGGATTTTTTCCAGATATATAATATGACACTTATCTCCGTTGGCTTTGAACTTCCTCAATTGTAATGTACATTTTTGATAATCCAATAACTTTGAATATTAACATTAAAATTCATCCCTGTATTCATTCTAAGTGCATTCAGGAAAAAACTTAGATCATATTTCATAAGGTTTTAATTCATTTTTATGTTTGAATATTTCAGAAGAAGCCATTTCACAAAGAACACTTCACAACTAACAGAATAAAAACATGCACTTTCTTCACTATAATGTTAGTTGCTTTTTTAATAAGCCAGCTTACATTCAAAGCATATTAACATATTCACTAGTTACAGCATTTGTGTGCATGTGGACAATTAGGTGGAGCCCCAGAAAGGTTTCCATAAGAAAATTATACAAAAAGCTACAGTACATAATATTTATCATATATTAAATGATCAGGGGTAAATCTATCCTTACAGATGACACATAAAACTACTAGAAAAAATTACTATTAAAACAGAATGGATAACAGAATATATTATTTGTATGTTTCGCTGCATCACCATTCTATGTGGGACCAATTTTAAAAAAGACAACATCCTGAAATTTTACATTCTTTGGAACACTTGTATATGTAGTACAATGGTTCATAACCATCAACAGCTTTCTCTTGTTAATGACTGACCATATCATACAGTAATATTTACCGTAATGAAATCTCTAGTAAAGGAATGGTATCTAGTATTTCATCACAGTGGCAAGGCATGATCATCTCTGATCGGTAAGGAATTTCAATCTGGCAGAACAATGCTTGGCAACATGGTAAATGGGGAAAATCTGCAAGGAGGCAGGTAGGAAGGAGGTCAAACTCCACTATTGTATGAATTCTGCACACTGGTAGTTTGTAGTTCAACATCCACTGTCGTATTATTGTAAGGATTTTGTGTTCCTCTAACCACTCAATACTTAATCAAGTGTATTTTATCTACAATAACTTAAAAGATATTTTTAAAATATAGTTTGAAGGGGTACGGGTGTTCCTGATTATGTTGAATAAGGAAGTGACATATGAAAACAATTATGGTAGTGATTCTGAGCAAACCCTCATCGATGAAGAGTTTTTATCGGCTTGTGATTCCACTTAAGACCCTGCCCTATTTATCCGTGGGGATTCTGATACAATATGGGTTGATAATCCAGTAGGTATACCATTGAAGACGAAAAAGAAAAAAATATGATAGAAGTGTTCCTGGGCCAGAAAGAATTTTATGATAGTTTGATCAGTGTTTAAAGTTTATTTGAAGCAATATGCCTATATGTTCGTCACCTATACATTTGCTGATTCAATCTTTATAACTACAGTTGAACTTCGTTACAGTATAATGAAATCCAAGGAGCCTTAAAAATTATGTTGTTATTAATGAGTGTCGTCGTAACCAAAATTCATATTTACAGTCTAGCGAGGTTCATAATTAAAAAGTACAAACTTAATTAGCCATGTTTTTATTTGATATGCTCATCTTTAAGCCTACATGAACATACACTACAATTAAAACAGTTTGCTGAGTATCTACCAAACTTTGTCGTAAGTAATGTTGCGACATTTGAATCTGTCAATCCACCCACTGCTGCACACAAATTCTTCATATTTTAATTTCTTGGCAAATTCTTCTGCTTTCACCATAAGGAGAGGTCCACCAATGGGTACATTATAGCTTGTCTGTTTCTTAAACCACTTAAACAGCGCTTCATCCACGCCACTCTGTTCAGGTTTTAGTAATCTCTTTATTTTCGACCCATTCTGTTCAAATGCAACAGGTATTTTATTCTTGCTTTTCCAAATCGTTTGGACTGTGGAGTAAACTAGGCCAAATTGACAACACACATCAGTCATTTTTCATTCCATTTTCAATTTCTTTTAACGTTAAAACTTTTCTTTTACTGGTCATGCTGCACCAAAAAATCAGGAAAAATTACCATGGAAACTGACTTCAGGTACATACTGTGAACGAATTCTGTGGAATGCACAAGGGTTACAACTGAGGTGGGCAATCTACAGTCTACCTTGGGGGTTCTGTTAAGCAGTAAACACTAAGGACTGAAAAAAGATAGCTTTGAAGCCATTTTCAGTGTTGCCTTATTGACAAATAATATTGTAACTTCCAGTCGGTCAACACTGACTGACAAAGTTGAAATATTAATTGCTAATGACAGCAGAAAAGAATTTGACAGGTTGCCAGATTTCAACAACAGATTTCCTAGTACATTGGTTCTTGGAAAGTCTTATAGCAAACCGAGGCTGAAAATGATATTATATGCAAACACGCAAAAACTTTTGTTGTGTTAAGCAAGGCTGAGAAACATATTCCTTATGAGGAATATGTCCGTACCGCAGTAAACATGATCTCATAGCCGAATTGTCACTGATACACATGTCATAACAAAGTTCAACTGTACTTTTTGTTAATTAAAGCCCTGGCATATTCTGGGGTAACATTTATATTTATTGCCCAACTATCTGATAACCGTACCTTTAAGTATTTTATGTCCGTACAACTGGAGGTGCTTGAACATTGTTTACACTCTGCGTGGGTATTGATTTGATGACAACTTGCTAGAGTTCCCGAGGGTTAACCTACCATACAATGATATTTGGCATTAACAAAGTGCTGGCATAAAAAGGAACCAATGCTTAAATGAATGCCATACCATGCCACTGTCTGACCAGTCACAAGAAAATATTCCTGCTATTTGCAAATTTCCTGAGTATATGGATTGCTTGCAAGCATCTGAAACAACTCTAGACAATAATATCCAACACATTATCTCTGTTATTAATATTTTAGGATCACAAAATATGCCAATAGTGAGAGAATCTATCTCTTGCCTGTTAAACTTTCTTCATCTTCCTCTGGAATGTTCTGGTATGCATCTCTAAAATGATAGAACTTGAAATAAGGAGTCTGAAGAAAATATACTGGGATAGTTGTATGAGATTCCAGAGTTAAAACTTCATTGTAAAGAGCTGAAGACAAAGACATTCCGAAGAAACTTGTGGTATTACATGAAGCGTTATTACAATAACTTCTTAACAACTGGTACGGTACATAAAAGAAATCTTTTTGCACATTTTATAGCAGAATCTTCACTAGTGTTCGAAATTAAAGTTCTTTGTTCCAGTAACTAGAAAGTATGTTACACCACGCTGCACTTCCACCCTACACAACTTGGTACAACAGCAGCTTCTTCTGCCGAGACGTGTATTCCATCCCCATGAACCTCCCAGAGGCCAGGCATCTGGATTATCTGGAAACATCCAACAACATATTGAACATATTGAACTCAGAACAGAGTGTCTAGCACAACTTAGCTTCAATTTCCCAGTTTTTTTTTTCCCCCAACGGTTCTTAAGTGCGATGACAATAATAATCCCAACTGTGAATTGACGTACATTGTTTTAAATCATCAACTTACAATCTTATGCCCACATGATAAAGAGGAAATTAATGCTAAAATTTTTCCCTGTTAGTAATAATAATAACAACAACAATAAGAATAACCCTTGACCTGGTGGGGAGGCTTATGTGTCTGAGTGATACAAGATTGATGCCAGCGGGAGCTTCGGTTCATGGCAGGATCACCCAAGCTGATAAGGTCGAGGGTGAGAGATCAGACTAAATGACAGACCACTCCCATAAATCATGGAGAGTACAAACTAAAATTTGCCTCAGAAAAGGCCGTTGCCTGGGGAGCGGCAGGGAACGTGCTGAGCATGATGGCATGTATGTCACCAGTGACTGTGCTTACACTGAACAGGTGCCAGTCGTCCAAGAAGCTACCACTCAAGATCCGGAAGGGAAAAAAATTAAATCCATCACCTGTCGATGAAGTTTTGCCGGTGAAAACACCAGCTACCACTGTGGACGCAAGCTATCACCAAAGATGTCATGCGTTATTACTTCAGAGTTACTTAGAATGAGTCAATGTTCACCAACTATTGCCCTGTACCGTTCCACGAATTTGTCAGCCTTCATCCAGAATTGAAACACCTGCATTAACAGAGGCCGTCTGATCAAGTTCGCGTATTTCAGCGGAACTCAAGGTTACCGTTGCACATACTGGATTAAGTTGATTCTCAAATCGGATTAATCAGCGAATATAGGATGGTTTATTTATTTATCGTATGGCTTTTAGTGCTGGGAGTGTCCGAGGACATGTTCGGCTCACCAGAGTCTGTAGCCGCTTCCAGCGGACACCCAGAGGGTGAGCTATACGTTCCGTTCAATTCCAAGTAGTTCCAACTTTCGCTACCAGATGTCAATGAAACCTAGTGGTGAAGGTTGGAACTTTGATAGAGCATTCCAACGAAATCTAACCTAGAGATTTAGCTTTAGATTTAGTCTGTAGAAGGATCTTTTACATGGCATAAATCTATGACATAGGACCGCCGGATTTACTTCCCCTCCGAAGGAAATTTAACGCTCTTAAAAAATCCGACGACTTCGGCTGGGTTTGAACCCGCTATCTTGGGCACAGCAGTTCAGCATGCTACCAACTACGCCACCGAAGCCGCTATATAGGATGGTACAAGATCCAAACAATAGTGATGTTCTTACCCAACGCACTCTCAGAGAAGAAGTGTGGAGTAAATTCTGCACCGCTCTCCTTGAATTTGAAGGCACTGATCCTACCATGTGATGTAGTATACCCAAACTGAACAATAATTGTCTCAATATCAAGATATTACTAAAGAGTAGCATAGCTATCTACTGTATGCTGCTGTTGCCAAGGCTTCAAGTTACTAGGCCAGGGAGAACTATCCCCACTATATAGACCCACTATGGAAGAGGAGGTTGATAACCAAAACTGAACAGCTAAGAAAGGGAATATGTAGACTACCTCGTGGCTGAAGATAGCGGGATTAACGGTCACATAAACCTACTAACTTCCTTCCTTTTTAGGTAGACTACAGCAATACAAGAATGGCAAAAGAGACTGCAAACTGTTGAATAAGGTTAAAACGTTCAGAAAACCAAAACACACAGAAGCCACTACCCAGACAACACAGAAAGTTCTTAAACAAATTCAAAACTGCAAGCAGGACAATGCTTACATAGATATCAAGGATAAAGGATGAAGAGGAAACAGAACCATTTAATCATACAGAAAGAAAAGCAGTTCTACTGGAGGCTCCAGCAGAACAAAAAAATGCAGTTAATGGCCCACCAACCACAGAAGAGGTTACAGATTTTTAGTCAGTGATAGGGCCTGTGCCAGCTGAACACAACGATACTGATGCATGGATTAAAAATGGAGATAAGTCAAAGGCTCCGTGGCTTAGGCGCCAGCACGCCGGCCTCTCACCGCTGGGTCCGTGGTTCAAATCCCGGTCACTCCATGTGAGATCTGTGCTGGACAAAACGGAGGCAGACAGGTTTTTCTCCGGGTACTCCGGTTTTCCCTGTCAACATTTCATTCCAGCAACACTCTCCACTATCATTTGATTTCATCTGTCATTCATTTAATCATTGCCCCAGAGGAGTGCGACAGGCTTCGGCAGCCGGCACAGTTCATATCCTCGCCGCTAGTTGGGGGCTACATTCATTCCATTCCTGACCCGGTCGGAGACTGGAAGCAGGCTGTGGATTTTCATTTTCATTATAAGTCAAAGGGATGTGCCACAGATGAACAAGATTGAGATCCAACCAGATGATGCGGCCAGAGCTGTGCAAAATACTTATAATAGGAAAGCAGTTGGAATTGTTCAACTTCACAACTTGGTACAAGAGGTTTCCGTTCACACACCCCAATTTGGCTCAGCATTTCAACAGCTTTCTGCTCAATCCAAATCTTGCACAAGAGTTCTCAATTCAGAGAATCAAATTCCTGTCTCCCTCGTAATTTTGTTTGTACACACTTTCCTTTACTTTGTCACGGAGCTCATAACACATTAATACCACATGTTTTCAAATATAAAGGGACAGGAATTCTGCCTGATCAATTCCTGTCCCTTTATATTAGACTTTTAATCAATACGGAACCATGAGTGATTGTACGAATACCACATGTTTTCCACCACAAACAATGCATCTGACAATCGATTTTCTTTAAACAATTGAAGCAACAGTGTTTATCAGTCATGATTTTCCTTTTCTTCCCTACAGTCATTTTTTGAGCTTTAATGCACTCTGGACTCGAATGAGGTTTAAAACAAAACACACACTCCTGTCTCTTAGAAACATCAGCAAACAAAGCAGAAGCAGTAAGTATATTTGGTTCAATGACATCCCTTGGTTTCTTGTCTCCCTTAATCTCAGATCCTTGGGATGGGCTAATACTAAACCCTTTCATAGCAAATGAAATTCTTCCTTCACTTACTACTTCATTTTGAAGAAAAGCCATGAGCTGCTGCAAACGATCATTGGATACGGAATCACACCTGATGGAAGTATTCCTCTGCCAGGCTCTTAATAGGTCTTCTGGCAAAGATGATTCAATTAAGGGATACAGCATTGCAGTACAATTCTCTGTAGTAACTCCTTAACTTTCCAGAGATCTGATATGCGACTCTAATTTATCATACAAGCTACTCAGTGTTGGCCTTTCTTTGGAATTGACTGTGTTCGTCAACACTAGTTTGAGTAATTCATGAAAGTAAACTTCCACCTGCAAGTCCTCTCTACCGAATCGAGGTTTGTCATAATTCTCGGCAGTTGGTGGAAAACTAGTAACTAATTCATATACTCTGGAACCTTCTGTCATAGCCTGAACTAAATATTGAAATTTATCTTCCTTTCCAATGTCCTCATCCTAGTGAATTTTACGGAAGTGGCTCCAAAAATATAACCAATCAATTGTCTCACCAGAAAACTTCTTAAATTCCATTCTTGGAAGTCTATATTTCTTTTTATCACAAACATTGTCATTCACTACACTTTGTGGATGAGTAATGGAAGCAACGGGATTCACAAAACATGTTGCTTTTGACCTACAGCTACGGAATTAGTTTGTAATCATCAGCTGATTCACCTTCCGTTTCTATGTCATCATCACACTTGTCTACCATCTGTTGAAATATTAATTCATCTAAATTAGAGATATCATCATAGTTTTCTTGAAGGATTTCAAGTTGCACTTGGACTTTACCCGTTTCAGTTTTATTGTCTTCTAACGACACCATAAGTTGTTTGTGTGTGCGTGTAAATAACCGCCGCTTTATGGTTCTCTCTTTTGTGAGTCTTTGCATCTTCCTTTTACTATGAATGAGTCCTGTCACGGTCGCCATATAATCACATAGACTCCTCCAGAATACATATTTTATTATTTGTTGTGGAAAGGTCCACAATTCATACGATACATGTCATTGTCTTTTGACACTGATCCTCACTGCTACCAAAGAATATGTGAAAGATACTGCACCTCCCACTCTTGTGCTTGATGCCAACTCCAACAAGAATGTCACCGCCGAGCCACGCAGCCAGTCTATAACAAGATATATCTGCACTGCAGTATTATATGGGGCCTATACTTAAAATGTAAGAGAACATAATTGTGTGTTCAAAGAAAATGTATCCAATCATTCTGATAGACTACACTTGGCAATCACTTGCACATATTCACATTTATTCAGACTAAGGTTAAAAACAATGGACCACTTACCTAACGAACCACTTGAACCAGATTTTCTACAAAACTAGATGTTGATGAGCGAGTTACCAAATCGTTAGTATCTTCATTCCCTCTTGTGTGATAAGACTACTTCTAAAATTGTGCAATATTCCTTTATGGCTACTGACTGAACAAACCTACAGAGAATTTCTGTCAACATATCAATCAGAATAGATCTTAGGACATGAATGTGAAGTACTTGTAATAGAAGAACTTTGTAACTTATTTCAAATGTAGGGATGGTAAATGCCAGAAACAAGCAAAATGTCTCATTTACATTAGATGAAATGTCTTGAAATATCAACAATTTGAATTGACTCCTTCACTTTCCTCGCAGCTGGAGATAAAGAACTGCTCACCGCCTTCTGTTTGCCAGTAGCAACACTTGCTTGAATTGTACTCGGCTACTCAAACAAACACCACATTCCATTTCTATAGGCACATCTTCATGTGCCTTTACTTTGGGAACTTGGAAATACTTAAGAGATGTATTTCTGGCAGTGGACTGGTTTACCTCATCCTTAGGAAAAAAAAAAAACTCAGTAGTGGCTTTCACTGTGAGCATTTACCCAAGGAAGACAACCAGCATACTTCAGTATTTTCCTGAAAACAGTTGGGTAAAGAGCTTGATAGATTTTCAGATGAGCTTTCCTCAAGCTTTAGTTTCAATAATAAATGTCAATCACCATGTCATCAATTTTCACAGAAAGGGAATCTGCACCTTTTGTAATGTTAATTAATGCCCCATGCTGGTAGCGACAATTGTAACAGTTTCGCTAGCCCACACGTTGAACGACAAGTGTAACGGTTTGACTGCCCCTAACTGTTGGGTGATAAATGTAACTGTTTTCCTTTGCCTAAGCTATGTTGTTTTAATGGGCGCCAAGACCTCAACGCAATGTTGAAATCTAAATTTGTATTTAACAACGTCTAGCTCTGGTAGAACACCTTCAAGAATCTATGCACTCAGATCGTGGTATGATTTGATCATTAACCCAACAAACAATTGTATCAGGAGAAGGAATTGGTCTATATCTAATGCTACCTACTGAAAGCAAAGATTGCATTGTAAAAGAAATGAATTTATTATATAAAACAAGTATTGCAAAATTAATAATAATAATTATAAAATTTAAATTGGAGCGTTGCGATTTTAATATTACCGATAGAAAATTACATGAAAACGGAGTCTGATAAATTATTGGTTTTACTCTTATTCCCAAGCTATGAAGTTACTGAAATATTGAATATAAAACAAAGAGAAACGAGAGATTGCGTATTTCTGCGTCATTCACGCTTACCACTGGAAATTGCCGGGGCATTTCCCTCGTACTGGATGATGCTGTGAGCTTCCCACAGTCTCCTGGACGTCGTCATCTCCGTCGATATTTGATGATATACTTGTAGATTTGGTGACTTTATGGTCCTAACATCGGAGCCATACCCTCGTACAACCACGCTGGTTAAGTTTTAAACAGATAGTTCTCCACTCCACGGAACATCGGAGCGACACACACTTGCAACCGAACTAGTCAAGTCTTTCACAGATTGTCCTCACTCCACGGCCCGCCGAACGATATATGCACCCGTCGGCTCCCCACCTCGGTACCGACTTCCAGCTTACGTGGTCTCCACTGATTGGCTGCTCCCCACGCGCTACTTCCCCTTCTCTGGCTCATTACACACGGCGCGCGGATAATGAAGTCGATTTCCGTTCCAACTATCCGCCTTTTCTTGACGCTGCGACCCAAGCTTGCGTAATATTTCTTGACAAGAATCAGCCTGTATCTGAATTTCCAGTGAGTCATGTCTCTCATAATATCCTAACTGACGAAACTCCGTAAAATTCCGTAATCACATAATTTTCTATGATATTGTCGTTCGTAATAATTTGCTTGATAGTGTTTTCTAAGACATAGAAAAACTATCTGTATGCTTATAATTTTTATAAAATGCTCCGAAAAATATCTTAATAATTATAATAAATTAATAATAATAAATTAACATGAAAAATTCTCTTGGCTGAACGATTTGCCGCGTAAATAAATATAGACTGGCTTCCTACTGACTTATGCCAGTGGCATAAAAACCCCTCGAAAAACACGTTACACTTTCTCAGCAGACAGATGAATTAAATGGCATGGACATCCCACAACAATGATATTTTTGCACTGTTCTTTTAATGTTGGAACAACACCAATTTTCCTTCCACTCATAACAGGGGCATTGTCTGCACTGAAAGCTATACAGTTTGCCATTGGAATGGCATGTCTTTGCAGAAGATTAAGGAGCAAATAAGCAATGTTTGCACCAATAGTCACTTTCCTAATTTTCCTTGGATAGCAGACGATTTTCAATCATCTTAGATTCTATGATAAAACTTGACAAGACTACAGGATACAGCTTACTATCTCTATCATTACTACCATCAGTAGAGATCATGGAAGGTATATTCCTTAAGATTTGAATAATTTGTGAATCAGCATCATGGGTATTTTATTAACACTGGATGTATTTGTTTTGGTACATGCATATTTCTTCGCAATTTCCAAATACGGGAACATTTTTTAATTAATTAAGCTTATGGCCAAGTACACAATATATAACATAATTACAAACAATCAACTGGGCACCTGATAAATTTAAAGTTTTAAATCTAGATTGTCCAGCCACTCTATAGCCTTTGTAGAAGCTTGCACAGTCTTCCAGCGATCCCAAGTACGCCCCGTTACAACACATTGTAACAATATGACGGATCACATCACAGTCACAGTTGGGTGGATTCTACAATGAATGCAATGAACAAACATTTTGCCTGATGATAGCATTGTCTTCATACCCATGAACAAAAAACATACTTAATTTTTTGTTCTTCTGTAAACAACTAGCACCGTCTTTTATGTTTTTCTGTGAGTTACAATGTCAGCTTCTCCGCCGTGAGAAGTATTTATACACGAAACAAAAAGCAAAATAGTTTCCTCTACTAGACTGTAAAATGTACATTAAATTCATTTTTGTAAGTTGGAGATAACGTTTCTGGGGTTTCGTCGCCATTGAGTGATAGTATACTTGATCATAATTGGAATAATGCTTTCGAAATAAGATCCAGAATTGAACAGTTAAGAGCTTCATTCAATATAATTAATAAACTACTGTGCAACAAAGACTTTAATATTGCTCTACATCTCTGTTAGCTGCAGTGTTATATTTTCTGTATCCTGCTGTATGGTGCAAGATACTGAGAGAGTCCGAGCGTGGGCCGTGAGTGGACCGTTGGGTGCAAGCAACTGGGGACACTTTATTCTACATTTTTCCGGTATAGGACCACCAATTTGGGCCATTCCTCTAAACTCGATAAATGAAAGGTGTTCCACACTGGTGCATCAGAGCAAAGGCTGCTATGGGGCTTTCGGAATTGTAGTGCTTCAAGCAATAGTGTCCGTCTTTGATATTATAATAACCTTCAAGACTTCATGGTTTTGCTTCAAATTCGACTACAGGTTGAACATGGACAGGAATTTGACAGTCACGAGTTCAAGCAACCACATCAAGATGATGGAAATGAACTTTTTAATGCAATTTTTTATTACTTTTTAGTGAAATCTCGACAATTGGTCTTTTTCCCCAGTGTTTTTAATCAGTGATGTTTAGCATGTATATTGTCGTTTTCGTATATCATTACACCATTTCATTCACTATCATTTCATCCCATCTGAATCCATTTTAGTATGTCCTGGTATACCTTAGCAAAATTTTTGTGCATGTTGGCCTTCACTATTTTTAAGCTGATGATGGGATCAATAATTAAGGGATCCCGAAACATGTACTTGTAAGAACATGTAATCTACGATTGCATTTAAATAAATTAGTTAGTTTTGGCTAGGCAGAACCAAAATAAAAAGATAATTTTTTATCTGTTATAGAACCCTGTTGTACTTCCCAGGTGATGACAAAATGCTTACGGAGGGTTGTTCGTATGATTGATGATGATTATTGATATTTTAAGGGGCCTAACATCAAGGTTATCAGCCCAAGATGACCAGGAGAACCAAAAGACCTGTACCAGCAAATTTCCCGTGTGCTGACCAAGATTTAGAATCTGGATATTGCAGTGCAAGTGCAAGTGATATCTGACTGTATGAACCTAAGAGTGGCCATGATGGACTATAATTAATTAGGTCTAGAAAACAACATATGAATAAATACATTATTATCATAGAATTCTTTACCTTCTGAACCAGTTCTTCAAAGGCACACTGCACACCATCCTTTGTCTTTGCACTTGACTCAATAAAAAGCGTAGCATGTCTCCTAGCAAACTTCATTCCTTCTTCTCGACTAACTTCCCGGTTCTCCTGGAATGAAAATGGTATTCTTGTACAATTTTATATGAATGGAAACTTCTTAAATGTATTCAGTGTCTAAAATAACAGTTTAAACTGTCCTGCTTATTTCCAAATCTTATCATTTTTCTATGCAGAACAGCGAGGTCATCTGTCCTTTTTTTCTACGTTAAAAGGGTCGTACAATTGTAGTATACTGGGCACATAAGAATGGATTTTATGAAATGTATAAATGTATAAATGCATCACCTCCATGATAACAAGAAGAATAATTGGATGCACTATGATGAAAGGAAAAACAAGAGGTGCAAAGAATAGTGATAATAATGTCAAAGGTTTTACATCCCTTTGAGTTATAACTGGGAGAAGGAGGAGGAAGGGGTGGGGGAAGTTGGGGGGGAGTGATCAAAGGGCACGGGACATTGAAGCATTAAGGATTATCAACAACCTGTTTCAGCTGCTTGGTCTTCTAAACTGCTGAATCATAAGATTCAAGCTAATCAAATGAGTCTATACAAGACTACCAAGTAACACTACAGAGCACTACAAAAATCCACAAGTAGACGCAGCCTGCCACTAATCTGTGAATATGTGGAATAGTAGTAATTGTCTACGAACACTGTATTAAAATGCTTATCTGATTGTGGCCTGCTTCACAAGACTTGACGGTTCATATACAATTTTTTCTAGTGATGTCAGTGGTGCAAGTTAATTATGAGGCACAGTGGTAATTGTATGTTTGGATGGCAATGAATGTACAACAATTATTGGGCCAATTTCCAGACCTCATTTCATGAGACCTATTCCTCTAGTTACCTCAGGCCCTAAGCAGTCTCTTTGAAGTGGCTGACATGCCAGGAAATAGTTCACACTTTTCCTGCTTGTTGTCTGAGAACAAGATATTCCAGCTTAAGTTATTATGTGTCCATAAGCTGGCATGATCACTTTTCATAATTTCCTTTGTATCAATCTATGAATAAATGTTTAATTTTCATGTTGCTAGGAGCATCACCAACTTTGCTTTCCATGTGATGATTTGTGTGCATAAATAACTTATAGCTTTTAGTGGCATCTAAAATGACAGGCAGAGTAATTCAGTGCGAATTTGATATTATATTACATTTTGTTCGGTATGAACCCTGTTTGAGTTAATTCCATTGATGCAAAAGAGCAGTCAGTAATTCGACTTTATGGCGAAGCAGACTCAAAGGTTGGCAATACTGTTATGGCAGGAAATTCAACATGGCTTCTAGAAGTACACAACATATCGGTGGGTAGCACAAGCCGTGTGGGTTGCCTACTTTTACTCCTGCGAAGCTAACGCCATCTATGCGCCGTACTCAGAAACAGCCTGTCCGCCATTTTGTTGTAAAGGCCAGTTGGTAAACAATAGGGAGGTACTTGCATTTTGGGAGATAAAACGTAGAAAGTAGCCCTTTTCATCATTGAATTCAAGATGGTATGCTGTGCAATTGTTGCTTGTCACACGAGGGCCAACAAGGATAGAGCTGATCACAAGGAGGGTATACTTTTCGTCGGCATACCGTCAGTGATAAAGAACCAATGCGAACTCACGAAGAAACGAAGCGAGAGATGCTGAGCACTGTGGCTTTCTCGCATAAATCGGTCATAAATTGTGGTCATCAATCCCATGTATTTGTCTGATAAAATGTGTCACTGTGGTAACTGCAGTAATGT
Source organism: Meconema thalassinum (assembly GCA_946902985.2). Taxonomy (NCBI): domain Eukaryota; kingdom Metazoa; phylum Arthropoda; class Insecta; order Orthoptera; family Tettigoniidae; genus Meconema; species Meconema thalassinum. The sequence goes on from OX336394.1 coordinate 48,160,143, forward strand.
GCAGTTAGATTCCCTCCTCAACATTCCTGGAAGTGGTTTTCCGTGGTTTCCCCACTTCTACTCCAGGAAAATGCTGGGATGATTCCTAACTTAAGGCCATGCCCACCTCCTTCCTGATCCTTTTCCCTATTTACAAATGCCGGCACTAAAATACAGGTTATCACATGCATTCCACACGCACACACCCAAATGACCACGATGTCACAGCCCTTATGCAACAACAACAACAGCAAAGAAGTGAGAAAGCGCTACGCTCCAGCTTTTAAACCTGCCTCCGAGGGATGTTGAGCAACCCAGCACAAGGTCAAGCATATTGGCCTAGGTATGACTCGTGTGGTATTTTTGAGGCAGTAGTAGGTCGGAACGCAAGGTGACCTGTTTTGGTATTGCAGGATGGTCGACGGGAACAGGAGTTCTTCTTACTTATAGGGACGCTGTAGGAATTCGCGGAAAAGTGTTATTCTGAGGAGGTGTTATAAGTCATTCTATGAGTGAAAATATTATTCTATAGTGTGTACTAACTGGCCTGACGACTACGGTATTCGACCACACGAGGGGCATAATAAAATTGATAACAGTTCAGAAGTGGTGAACATTCTACAAAACTACTTAAATTAGCCGAAATGCCTTTTTTAATGGATGAGAATATTGAAGAAATGCTGTGGTAATAGATGTTTTCTCCTCCGTTGTCTATAACCTACCCACCATCCCCTTTTTAGATCGCGGCTTATATAGTAAAATTCCAGTTGTGTCCGCCATAATACACCCGAGTTATGGGACAAATACAATATTACCAACCCCACGCATACGATACTACTCATCAATAATCTTTATCCGAATCAATGATATTTGCTGCGTTATATAGTACACTGACTTAGGAAATGTCATGGGATAGTCACCTAATAGCATGTGGGGCCTCTGGCAGCTCAACATATCACAGAACATCAAAGTCTCTTCCAGAACAGTCAGGGGGCCCATTCCATACCAGGAACATTCACCCCAGACCATAACAGAGACACCACTTCCCTGAACCACACCTTTGAGGCAGGCGGGATCCATCGATTCATGTGGTCTGCGCCACACATGGTGCCTCCCATCGAAATGGTGCTATTGAAATCATGATTCGTCCGACCATATCAAGTTACGCCATTGTTCCAGTGTCCAGCCCTGGTGATTGGCAACAAATGAGCGTCGATGTGTCGATGACATTAACAGTGGCACCCGTGTGTGGCGCTGGGTCCCATACCCCATGGAACCCATGTTCCTACGTACAGTCCACTGAGAGACGCGTCTAGCACGGCCTGTGTTGAATTGAGCCGTGATTTGTTGCACTGTTGCCCTTCTGTCACTGACAATCCGTCTCAGATGTCGCCAGTCACGGTCATCGAGGGTAGCTGGACGGCCAGTGACACCCACGTTCAACCATTCACCCTGGACATGGTTGACTGTGTGACGCCGAATTCCCGCACCACTGCCGAAATCGCACTTCACATCCATCGGGCACCGACCACCATACCTCGTTCGAACAGTGCCAGCTCAATATAATCTCAGGCAGTGAACAAAAATCCAACCTTTCGGTCGGATGTTTGAGGGGTAGTCAGGTTTGACAAATACTTCTCCACAAAAGGCATTTTCATCACTAAAAGTTGATGCTCCCACGCTTCTCACCACACGTATTTACTACGGCTTTTACAACAATATGATGGACGCTTTGTTTCTCGGGAGAGGCACTAGATGGCACACGCATCAGCCCTCCCCATCCCCGACTCGTGCAACCCACCTATTCAAATTGCAGCTGTAGAGCTTGAATCACCAATAAAGTAGGCCTACTTAAAACTAGTGGTGTAAAATACCCAGGTATTTATAAATCGGGGCAAATACCCAGGGTATATACTCTGTAAATACCCAATTTGGGTAAATACCGGGGTATTTTAGATTTTTCATCAAAAATCCAGTGTCATGGTAAGTTGAACCTTAATAAAGGGTAACGGTATGCAAACTATTCGACATTAACTTTTTTTTTAGAATTGGGAATTGGATCGGGAGATATAAACCAACAACTTCACTAAACTGAAAAAGTTAGGTTGCGTACAGTAGGCATCAAACAAAGAATAGAAAATGGGAGGGAAGCACAGTGTCAGTTTGAATTCTGGGTAGGATGAGTGGAGCAGTGTTGCCAACACACATGCTTGCTGGTATACATCTTCACCCATTATAGAGCCCACATACTACAAAAACTTCCTGACATGCATTTATATTATTGTATGATTTTAAAAACTAATATTTTTTTATATTTAAAATTGAATGAAAAATAACTTAAAGCACTTTTACTAAGCATTTTTTTTTCAAATGTGCTCTCTATTGAATATATTTTATTACCTTTTGAGTTTTGGCATATTTGGCCTACTCATATTACTACAAAAGTAGCTTTTCCCCTCTCACATCTTTGTTGCTCATTTCCAGTACCGTAATAAAACTCAACCTTCTCAAAATCTTGGTATTTATTAAAAATTTAAAACACGAAACAACCAAAAGGTTTTATCCAATATTTTACTTCAATTTAAGGAAAAAAAAACACACTTAAAGACAAGGTTACAGTGCCAAAACATATAAATACCCAAAAATACCCGGTCGTCCATTTTCCTTTTTGTTTAGTTTGAAGGATCAATATTGTTCCTGATTTCAATTTAAGGCATCAAATACCTGTGTATCAGTCCTTGTTTGTCCAACACTTCATCAACACAACAAAAAGTGTTGTACAAAGCTCAAAAAACTGAAAATACCCTCATTTTGGGTATTTAAATGACCACTGGGTAATCATCATCATCATTTCCCCTTATCCAGCTCCTGCCGGGTAAATACCCAATTTATATTTACCTTCCCACTGGGTATTTACCCGGCCCACATCACTACTTAAAACGCAATAAAAGTGGAGAGAATTTAAGTAGGAGGTGCAAACAAATAATTTTAAATGTATAAAGTAGGTTGAGGGAAGACAGTGGACAGTAGAAGAACTGGTGGAGAAAACTGCGTACTTGACTAGCCATTCGATACAGTGTTTACTCGGCCCGCTGAATTTAAATGTCATGGCGAATGCAAGTCTCCAGCAAGAAGTCGACTGGAGACATAAGAGGAGAGAGTTCGTATGTAACAGTATTCAGATTTTTGTTGTGTGTGGAATTCATTGGAAAGTACATTCATTTATTTCTCAAGAATGAAATTCCAACCGTGGAGAACATGACATGTGCAGTGAATAGTGATGAAGATTTCCCTAAACTCAGCGAGAGAACTGTAAATAGGTAGATAAGGCGACAAAAAAAAAGCTTCAGCTTAGTCTTTGAACTGTCAGTAGATCACGTTTACATTCTGAATCTCAAGGCTACGTGTCGCAATCTTTCAAGGAACACTCATTTGTAAGCAGCCTGTTTCTCGTACTCTACTTTTGATCCTAAGATAAGATGAAGTACTGCCGAGTGCTGACATATAAGCAATCGATAAGTTAATGGGATTCAAGGACACATGTAATTTTGTTTTCCTACCCATCGTTAGCCATACATCGCTTAGTACAAATCATGTATAATAAGGAAAATAAGATCAGTTCCTCACTCTGCAAAGGGAGTTAGTTTTTAATAATCTCAGTATTTCCGGTTTTGACAGGGTGATACACACATGATAGGAACAAATACATATTCAATAAATACTTGTACACGGTAGATAAATTGGTAACTAAAGCAAAGTAAATAAAGTGACGTCAATGTGTGCGCCTTGGTAACAGTAAACAGTGGAAGAGAACACATGCGCCTGTTGAACATGGCTGCCATCATTGAATGGGCAAGAAATAAAAACACATATTTACATAATTTAGCACATATTTCCAGTGCAGTAGTGATCATGGTTAATAATTTTAATTGGTAATGTTCTCCAGAAGATGAAACAAGGCATGAAAATCAAACATTATTAAAATGCAAGTGTAAAAGCCATGGCCACCTCTCATTCAGAATTAATGAAGTTCTTAATATGCCACCGTCTTTCCTTCTTAAATGACACTCACCGTACATACTGTACTACCTTAGAAGATGTTTCTATCTCCTTATTTCCCCTAGTGCCACTTATATACCATCTTACAAGCTTATTTCCCCTTAGCTCCAATTCAATGTCACCTATTGGAGTTGTTCTAAATTTGCCGGGATTAGTATAGATCGCGAGTCCCGGCGGCACCAAATTCCCTAAAACAAAATGGCGGCGTCCGTGACGTCATCAATGACGTCACGAAATACTCCTCTAGCAAGCTTACGGGAAAAGCCTGGGGAATAGGGGGTTTTGGGTGGGGAACAACAAAAAAACGTGAAAACGGGATGGGTATCGCGATCTTTACTTGAGCCCCCCCCCGCTCAAGTAAAGATCGCAATACCCATCAAAAATTTGCCATTTCACCTCATTTTCAAACAATCGCGATACAAAGAAAAATATCCACATTTCACCGCATTTTTTAAAAAAAGCCGGTATCGCGATCTTTACTTGAGCTCCCCTGCTCAAGTACAGATCGCGATACCCATCACAAATTCGCCATTTCAGCACTTTTTCAAGCAATCGCGCTACGCAGTGAAAAATAAAGATCGACCCATCACAAATTCGCCGTTTCAGCACTTTTTCAAGCAATCGCGCTACGCAGTGAAAAATAAAGATCGCGATACCCATCACAAATTCGCCGTTTCAGCACTTTTTCAAGCAATCACGCTACGCAGTGAAAAATAAAGATCGCGATACCCATCACAAATTCGCCATTTCAGCACTTTTTCAAGCAATCGCGCTACGCAGTGAAAAATAAAGATCGCGATACCCATCACAAATTCGCCGTTTCAGCACTTTTTCAAGCAATCACGCTACGCAGTGAAAAATAAAGATCGCGATACCCATCACAAATTCGCCATTTCAGCACTTTTTCAAGCAATCGCGCTACGCAGTGATAAATAAAGATCGCGATACCCATCACAAATTCGCCATTTCAGCACTTTTTCAAGCATCGCGCTACGCAGTGAAAAATAAAGATCGCGATACCCATCACAAATTCGCCGTTTCAGCACTTTTTCAAGCAATCGCGCTACGCAGTGAAAAATAAAGATCGCGATACCCATCACAAATTCGCCGTTTCAGCACTTTTTCAAGCAATCACGCTACGCAGTGAAAAATAAAGATCGCGATACCCATCACAAATTCGCCATTTCAGCACTTTTTCAAGCAATCGCGCTACGCAGTGAAAAATAAAGATCGCGATACCCATCACAAATTCGCCGTTTCAGCACTTTTTCAAGCAATCACGCTACGCAGTGAAAAATAAAGATCGCGATACCCATCACAAATTCGCCGTTTCAGCACTTTTTCAAGCAATCACGCTACGCAGTGAAAAATAAAGATCGCGATACCCATCACAAATTCGCCATTTCAGCACTTTTTCAAGCAATCGCGCTACGCAGTGAAAAATAAAGATCGCGATACCCATCACAAATTCGCCGTTTCAGCACTTTTTCAAGCAATCGAGCTACGCAGTGATAAATAAAGATCGCGATACCCATCACAAATTCGCCATTTCAGCACTTTTTCAAGCAATCGCGCTACGCAGTGATAAATAAAGATCGCGATACCCATCACAAATTCGCCATTTCAGCACTTTTTCAAGCATTCGCGCTACGCAGTGAAAAATAAAGATCGCGATACCCATCACAAATTCGCCGTTTCAGCACTTTTTCAAGCAATCGCGCTACGCAGTGAAAAATAAAGATCGCGATACCCATCACAAATTCGCCGCTTTAGCACTTTTTCAAGCAATCGCGCTACGCAGTGAAAAATAAAGATCGCGATACCCATCACAAATTCGCCATTTCAGCACTTTTTCAAGCAATCGCGCTACGCAGTGAAAAATAAAGATCGCGATACCCATCACAAATTCGCCGTTTCAGCACTTTTTCAAGCAATCACGCTACGCAGTGAAAAATAAAGATCGCGATACCCATCACAAATTCGCCATTTCAGCACTTTTTCAAGCAATCGCGCTACGCAGTGAAAAATAAAGATCGCGATACCCATCACAAATTCGCCGTTTCAGCACTTTTTCAAGCAATCACGCTACGCAGTGAAAAATAAAGATCGCGATACCCATCACAAATTCGCCATTTCAGCACTTTTTCAAGCAATCGCGCTACGCAGTGAAAAATAAAGATCGCGATACCCATCACAAATTCGCCGTTTCAGCACTTTTTCAAGCAATCGCGCTACGCAGTGATAAATAAAGATCGCGATACCCATCACAAATTCGCCATTTCAGCACTTTTTCAAGCAATCGCGCTACGCAGTGATAAATAAAGATCGCGATACCCATCACAAATTCGCCATTTCAGCACTTTTTCAAGCATTCGCGCTACGCAGTGAAAAATAAAGATCGCGATACCCATCACAAATTCGCCGTTTCAGCACTTTTTCAAGCAATCGCGCTACGCAGTGAAAAATAAAGATCGCGATACCCATCACAAATTCGCCGCTTTAGCACTTTTTCAAGCAATCACGCTACGCAGTGAAAAATAAAGATCGCGATACCCATCACAAATTCGCCATTTCAGCACTTTTTCAAGCAATCGCGCTACGCAGTGAAAAATAAAGATCGCGATACCCATCACAAATTCGCCGTTTCAGCACTTTTTCAAGCAATCGCGCTACGCAGTGAAAAATAAAGATCGCGATACCCATCACAAATTCGCCATTTCAGCTCTTTTTCAAGCAATCGCGCTACGCAGTGAAAAATAAAGATCGCGATACCCATCATAAATTCGCCATTTCAACTCTTTTTCAAGCAATACCGCTACGCAGTGAAAAATAAAGATCGCGATACCCATCACAAATTCGCCATTTCGGCTCTTTTTCAAGCAATCGCGCTACGCAGTGGAAAATAAAGATCGCGATACCCATCACTAATTCGCCATTTCAGCTCTTTTTCAAGCAATCGCGCTACGCAGTGAAAAAGTATAGATCGCGATACCCATCACAAATTGCCATTTCTACTCATGTTCAAGCAATCGCGCTACGCAAAAAAAAGGAAAGATCGCGATACCACTTACAAATTTGCCATTTCCGTCCATTTTTAATATTTCACACACGCACACACTGTTTTTGTCAATAGTTTCAGCCTAACCTGCCTAGAGGAATTGATTTTTGGTGCCCCTCTGTGGCCACAGCCAAATGCTGCACCTACCCACAGACTTCTAACCTTCGTTGCGTCCAATCCAATGGTTTTCACAATGGTTACAGCCTAACCGCCCAGACCAATGGTTTAGTGTAAACAGTGCCCCACTAGCTGCCGCACACCTACCCACAGACTTCTAACCTTCGTTGCGTCCAATCCAATGGTTTTGACAATGGTTACAGCCTAACCGCCCAGACCAATGGTTTAGTGAAAACAGTGCCCCACTAGCTGCCGCACACCTACCCACAGACTTCTAACCTTCGTTGCGTCCAATCCAATGGTTTTGACAATGGTTACAGCCTAACCGCCCAGACCAATGGTTTAGTGAAAACAGTGCCCCACTAGCTGCCGCACACCTACCCACAGACTTCTAACCTTCGTTGCGTCCAATCCAATGGTTTTGACAATGGTTACAGCCTAACCGCCCAGACCAATGGTTTAGTGAAAACAGTGCCCCACTAGCTGCCGCACACCTACCCACAGACTTCTAACCTTGGTTGCGTCCAATCCAATGGTTTTGACAATGGTTACAGCCTAACCGCCCAGACCAATGGTTTAGTGAAAACAGTGCCCCACTAGCTGCCGCACACCTACCCACAGACTTCTAACCTTGGTTGCGTCCAAACCAATGGTTTTGGCAATGGTTACAGCCTAACCGCCCAGACCAATGGTTTAGTGTAAACAGTGCCCCACTAGCTGCCGCACACCTACCCACAGACTTCTAACCTTCGTTGCGTCCAATCCAATGGTTTTGACAATGGTTACAGCCTAACCGCCCAGACCAATGGTTTAGTGAAAACAGTGCCCCACTAGCTGCCGCACACCTACCCACAGACTTCTAACCTTCGTTGCGTCCAATCCAATGGTTTTGACAATGGTTACAGCCTAACCGCCCAGACCAATGGTTTAGTGTAAACAGTGCCCCACTAGCTGCCGCACACCTACCCACAGACTTCTAACCTTCGTTGCGTCCAATCCAATGGTTTTGACAATGGTTACAGCCTAACCGCCCAGACCAATGGTTTAGTGAAAACAGTGCCCCACTAGCTGCCGCACACCTACCCACAGACTTCTAACCTTCGTTGCGTCCAATCCAATGGTTTTGACAATGGTTACAGCCTAACCGCCCAGACCAATGGTTTAGTGTAAACAGTGCCCCACTAGCTGCCGCACACCTACCCACAGACTTCTAACCTTCGTTGCGTCCAATCCAATGGTTTTGACAATGGTCACAGCCTAACCGCCCAGACCAATGGTTTAGTGAAAACAGTGCCCCACTAGCTGCCGCACACCTACCCACAGACTTCTAACCTTGGTTGCGTCCAATCCAATGGTTTTGACAATGGTTACAGCCTAACCGCCCAGACCAATGGTTTAGTGAAAACAGTGCCCCACTAGCTGCCGCACACCTACCCACAGACTTCTAACCTTCGTTGCGTCCAATCCAATGGTTTTGACAATGGTTACAGCCTAACCGCCCAGACCAATGGTTTAGTGAAAACAGTGCCCCACTAGCTGCCGCACACCTACCCACAGACTTCTAACCTTCGTTGCGTCCAATCCAATGGTTTTGACAATGGTTACAGCCTAACCGCCCAGACCAATGGTTTAGTGAAAAAAGTGCCCCACTAGCTGCCGCACACCTACCCACAGACTTCTAACCTTCGTTGCGTCCAATCCAATGGTTTTGACAATGGTTACAGCCTAACCGCCCAGACCAATGGTTTAGTGTAAACAGTGCCCCACTAGCTGCCGCACACCTACCCACAGACTTCTAACCTTCGTTGCGTCCAATCCAATGGCTTTGTCAATGGTTACAGCCTAACCGCCCAGACCAATGGTTTAGTGTGAACAGTGCCCCACTAGCTGCCGCACACCTACCCACAGACTTCTAACCTTGGTTGCGTCCAATCCAATGGTTTTGACAATGGTTACAGCCTAACCGCCCAGACCAATGGTTTAGTGTGAACAGTGCCCCACTAGCTGCCGCACACCTACGCACAAACTCCAAACCTTCATTGTCTGGAACTTATACCCCAGACCCACTTGTTTTTAGGTGAATCAATCATTTCCATTCAAATGGTGCTGTGACCAATACTGTATACCCATTCCAGTCCAGAAAACAGTTCAGTACTAACAAGCAAGAAATCTCAGCACAGAGCATATTTTATGTTCGTTCCATTAGTTGAAACACATTATTAATCACCTTACTTCAAACACATAAGAATGGTGTATAACATGCAATCACAATCTCCATAAGAAACAACACCAACTTACCTAATGTAGTCCAAATGCCGAAATTATCGAAGGGGCCCTCTTTGAACGGCAGTAACCAAAAGAAAATTGTAAAAATAGGTAAAATACGGAAGTGAAATAAATCTGATTGATAGAAAAGTGGCAACTAAATATGATGTAATGGGGCACTGTAGTGAACTGAAGAAGGTACAACACACATACAACACATTCATTCCATAAAGTAATCATTAACCCCCACCCCAAAAATAATTCAACAAATAAACTAAACAAATATGAATCCTCACTCCCATAAATTTATAACAAATCATGTAAACTAATATGAAGGTAACTTCCCTTAATAATCAAATACAACAAAATAAAAGTACATAAGTGTAAGCTAACCTGACTTACAGAAATAAAAGAAAACAGTAAACAATGTAACATGAAATAAAAAGGTACTTCCCTGCATGAAATGAAATTAAATGAATCGAACTCTCCTGGCTCAATGAAACAAAATGAAAATAACAGTGGCCTTAATTCCAACCTTAGGAAAAAGTTATAAAATATGAAAAATTAATAAAACAAACACATTCTCTAAATAATAATGCACTTTACACTCACTCAGTCATGCACCCTGGGGTTATATAATTTCCGGCAATCAATCAAGAAACGTTCAAAGACACACACCCCGGGCTCTATACTTTTCCTCCAAATATACTCATTAAGATGAGCCTGCAAGAACATTTCCCTACGTTTACCCTTACCAATGTTATGCTTTACAGCCGACCAAAACCCCTCTATAGTGTTCGTGCAGGCCCCGGTGGAAGAATCTTTGAAAGCTACTTTATGGTTAACACTGAAATGTGTAAAACCCTCATGATCCAACCCCCCATAAGCAGCCCATTTATCACTGTAAATTGTTGAACCCACCCTGATATATTTCCTAATTATTTGAAAAAGTGTATCCCTGTCCCTCTTCTTCACAACCTCAAAAAAACAATCCCTACCATGTGATCCCTGTACCACCCCCCCAAAAACGCACGTATTTTTTGGCAACCTACCCCGATTATATTTCCTTCTCCCAAAGCAGCTTTCATCGATTTCAACCACCACCCCCTCCCCCCCGAAAGATGACCGCTCACGCACCCACGCAGAGCAAACTTCCCTGGCAAAAACAAACCAGTCCACTACAGTGACCTTTGAAATACCCAACTCATGCACTGCTGCATGAATGGGCATTCGGCGACAAAAGAAATAGGCCAGCAACAGAATGTTCCTGATAGAAAGACGAGAACGTTCAAAGAAGGACCCCTTTCGAATTGACTGCCACACGGTACATTTTCTACAACGCCACATTTGGCAGTCCATGCTGCGAGTGGCAGCAACTTTAGCGGGCGACATGACTTTCTCACATTTTGGGCAAGAGTAAGACTTTGCTAGAAGCCCCTTCTCCCGAGCATACTCAATACTGCTCTCGGTGGTCCCCAAGAAACTCAACAGGTTTACAAGATGGCGTCGGTGAGTGAAGTGCGTGTGTTTCGGTCTCCTGTTTTGTGCTGTTTTCTCATGTTATTCTTTCACGTAACTAGTTCTTTTTTTGTGAGTGGTAGTGATGTGAGGATGTCCATGATTCGTGAAAAGAATTATGAAGCTTCAGTAAACTGGAAGTGCTCCAATCGGAGTTTTAATTTTTGTTGTTTCTCTGCTGCTGGATTGTCGCCTGCCATGCTGCTAAAAGGAGCCAGCCCTTTCACTAGGAGAGGTACGGTCACATCAACATCAACGGTGACCACAGTCTTCATGCTTCTTCTACTGTCAGGTGATGTAGAAATTAATCCTGGTCCGGGTTCGAACAGTTCTATGTCCATATACTTTCAGAACACTCAGAGCGTGGCCAACAAGCTGGACAAAGTAGATTTGAGCAGCAGTGATTTTAATAATATGTCAATAATAGCCTTAAATGAGTCTTGGCTTTTTGACAGTTTTCTTGACTCAGAACTCGCCTTTTCTAGGACTCATGACATATTTAGAAGAGACAGGCCTGGGCGTGGGGGTGGTGTTGTCATTGCTACGCAGTCTCAGTTGCGTGCTAGGAGAAGAGCGGACTTAGAAAGTGAATGCGAAATTATTTGGTTGGAAATCCAAGGAAGGTCTAGTGTGTTCGTGGGCTGTGTGTACCTACCCCCGCCTGCCTCTTTAAACCACTTGGAGGAGCTACATACCTCTCTCAGCAGGGTGCACGCCCAGTTGAAGGACAAGGATACAGTTATATTGTGTGGGGATTTCAACATGCCGGACATCTCATGGGGACAGCAGGAAGGGCCATCTCTCATACCTTTAAAACTAACTGAAAGTGCAGTGAACTCGATCTTCTGCGAGATAATTGAGGAATTCTCTCTGCATCAATTGAATCCACATCTCACGCGCGGACAAAACTACCTTGATCTTCTGTTTACTAATATTCCTAAAATCTCTCAATCTGTAGAGTTAGAAAAACCGGGGTGGATTCCATCTGACCATAGTGCTCTAATATGGAACATTGATTTTCACGACGCTAGTTTATTTCAAAAACTACCTCGCAGGGAAATTTTTAACTGGAAGAAAGCAGACATGAACCACCTGAAACTTCTACTGGATTATTGCCCATGGTCCCTCCTTGACATCAGGAACGACATTAATGAGAATTGTGAGGTATTTTATGATCTCTTGATGTCCGCAGTTCGAGAAGCAGTTCCTCGTGTGAAGGTTAATCCCTACCGTTATCCACCTTGGTTTGATGCAGATGTAATCAGCGCGCTACATTCGAAAAATAGGGCTCATCGTCAATGGAAACGCTCTTCTTTGGAATGCCATAGAATTGAATTTGTGGTCAGGAGACTCGAATTCAAAGAAATTCAACGCCGAAAGTATGACGCCTACCTGGAAGACATAGACTCCAGTGTTAAAACTAATCCGAACAGACTATGGTCCTTCATTAAGCAGAGATCTAGGAACACCAGATTACCAGTCTCGCTCGAGTATGACGGACGTACCAGTACTGATGCAAACTCTGCCTGTGAGCTGTTTTCTGATTATTTCGAAACCTTATTCCTTCCTGTAAATTCTATACCGCCACCATTACCTGATCTGCCACCCTCCAGTAACGACAGCATTTCGTACATCCATATTTCCGAAGACTGCATCAAGAATAAATTACATAATCTATCCTCTGGCAAGTCTCCCGGTCCTGATGCCATTCCTATAGAAATAATTAAATCTTTATGCCACCAGCTATCTCGTCCACTTTACATCCTATTCAACCAAGCCATCAGTGAAGGAGTGTTTCCGGATTACTGGAAATCAGTTCATATCACCCCAGTGTTAAAGAAAGGCTCCAGGCAGAAGGTAGTAAATTACAGGCCAGTAACACTAATGTCTATTTTCGCGCGAGTCTTTGAATCAATTGTTCGAGACGAAGTGTACGCTCACGTGTCACCATTCATCACTGAACTTCAGCACGGCTTTCTTCCTAGGCGATCCACTGCTACCAACCTAGCAGTCTTCACTCATGATGTATCCACCTTTATGAATAACCGTGGTAGTGCTGATGTTATCTATACTGACTTCTCTAGGGCTTTCGACAGCGTTCATCACAACCTACTGCTTCTTAAACTTTCAAACTTTGGTATAACTGGTAATCTTTTACGTTTCTTCAAAAGCTACCTCTCAAATAGAACCCAATCAGTTGTAATTAATAAAGTCTAAATCTGTTAACGTTACTTCCGGTGTCCCTCAGGGTTCTGTATTGGGCCCTCTGCTTTTTATACTTTTTGTAAATGATATCCCTCGTATAATTCATAATTCTAGGTGCCTGATGTACGCTGATGATCTTAAACTGTATATGCCCATCAGTACTATAAATGACTGTGAGTTGTTGCAACAAGACCTACACCAACTCAGTGAATGGTGTGAAACATGGAAACTGAAACTGAATACTGAAAAGTGTAAAGTGTTGTCAGTTTCATTGAAACGTAACCTCCTACCCAGGTTTAATTACTGTATTAAAAATGAAACGCTACGTAGAGTGTCAACCATTAAGGATCTAGGGGTGACAATCACTAATAATTTCTCGTTCGATGAACATATTTCAAAAATATGTCGTGAAAGTTTCCGGATCCTGGGATTTTTAAAAAGAAATTGTTTAAATTATTTTTCGGACATAACTCTATCCAAATTATTTAAGTCACTCATTCGGCCTAAATTAGAATACTGTAGTGTGATCTGGAATCCCTTTCACAGTAATAAAATTGACGCCATCGAACGTGTGCAAAAGAGATTTATTAAATGGCTCTGTTACAGGGGTGGACGACCGTACCATAGAGCTGAGTATGCGAGTTATTGCAACGTGTACAGTCTTCCTCCACTTAGCAGTCGGCGCACAGTGGGTGACGTGAGATTCCTTTGGAAGCTGGTTAATGGCGGAATTGACTCTAATCAGTTGCTAGCTGACTTGGGTTTTCACGTCCCTCAGAGAACCACCAGACGGAAGCACACGTTCGATGGGGTCAGATCGAGAATTAATGTGCACAAAAATTCATGTCTGATCCGGTTGCAGTCAACATACAGCTTGATGGAGAGTAGAAGTGCTACTGATATTCACTTCGACTCTCTATTAACTGTTATGAGAGATATCTCAAGTGGGCTGTAAAATAGTGTATTGCATATTGGGTTAATTTCTATTTGCGTTGATTGAATGAACATGAGGTCGAATGAATGGTTGATTGATTTTTTGATTGAATGTACGAGTGAATGAAGTAATGTATTTTTTGTTTGCTGTTATCTAGATCCTTGAATGTCGCTCTTGTATTACTTTCCCTAGTTTCTGAACTTTGTCTTCTTATCTTTTATTTTATGTTTTGCCTGTTTCTGTTTACTGTTGATAGTTTTTTTTTTTTCTGTAATAATTATTGTAATGTTTCTTGTACAAAGGGATTGCATGAATGAATGCTTGATATAGGATGTTAGAGTGCGTGTCTGTATGGTTGTGGTTGCTGATTTATAATAGATTAGTGTATTGCTATTTTTGTACGTGTTTGCTGTTTTTGTTTTGTTTATAATTGTAAATTTTATTGTTAATTATTATATTGTCACTAGTGGAGTCTATCTGTCTGACAATAAAGAATACATACATACATACATACAGCAGAATGAAAGTCATGTGCCCTACACCTCCAGACCCAGAGCCACTGTCAGAACTGTCACTAGCACCGGTGTCAGATTCGTGACCACGCTTCTGACCACAAAGGCCACTGGGCCCAGCAACAGCTTCTGCCATTTCTGAATATTAAATGTTGAGTATAATTTAAAAATTTCAACACAAGCCAGGAGGATCAGTAAAATGCAGAAGATTGCAGTAGATGTTAGCGTATAATTCGAGAAATTTTTACACACACCACGAGGTTCACTAGGAGCAGTTTCGGTTGTAATAGCAGTAGATGTTAGCGTATAATTCGAGAAATTTTAACACACACCACGAGGTTCACTATAATGGAGCAGTTTCGGTTGTAATAGATGATGAACATTCAACTACCAGAAGCACACTAATAGGAATATGAAGAAATACAACACTTACCCATTCGACAGCAAACGATCCCACAGCCAACCTCATCACTTTTCATTTCCATGCAAAGACACTGCCTTCTTGCCTACACACTACCAACCACCAGAAACACCACAATTACGATAAATATACCATCCACATTATACCACGAGTAAATCTACTTCTTATTTCAGCAACACAACACTACCACAACCGAACGTTTCAAAAACTCGCCAAGTAAAAAAAAAAAATGGCGCCTAACAAGCACGGCGCATATCAGCTAGCGCACATGAGCTGGCCAATCAAAATCGAGATAATGAATTTCAACTCACCAATCAGGTAAGTACATTTACCACGTCATAGGTGACGTCATTGAGATCACCAAAAGCTCACTAAACCCCGGGACTCGGGATATATACTACAACCAATTTGCCACCTTATTTTCCCCCTACATACCACCTTACAAATGTCTCCCTTAATTATCACCTTATGACCTCATACTGCTATTCAAACCTTTGTGTTACTTTACTGCCCACAGGTTCTTAGCTGCCTCTTTTTATTTTTGCCAGGATTAAATGTTTTTAAAACTTGTAGGGTAGTTTCACACGATAGTTAATCTTGTGATCATGAGCACAGGACCTCCATCTTAACATGGAATCTGAATCACAAAACAGGATATATCATTTTGAAAATCTCACATCCATTGACCGGAAATTCAACCCAGTTCGTCCTGGTGAGAGGCAAGTTTTCACCACTAATTCACAGTGCCCCCAGGGTTAATATAAGCCTAAGGAAAAGTATAGATGTTACAGGTACAGTACTCACCATATCAATTTTATTTCCAACCACCATCTTAATAATGTTGCTTTTCGTAGAATATGTGTCCAATTCATTAAGCCAAGTTTCAAGCTTTGTGAAGGAGTTCATATTACTCACATCGTACACCAAGATAGCACCTTGTGCATCTCGGTAATAACTTGGAGTCAACGTCCTAAACCGCTCCTGTCCTGCTGTGTCCTGCCACATGTAAACAAGGGTTATTTCCATATTTCACAAATTGTAAATATTTAAGTTAAGGCTTTCTATTGGAAGCCCTAGTCTTAAAACAAACATTGAATGAATTTACACAAACGCTTGAGAAAACACTCGAAAGCAGTATTATTCCATTGACAATAGACACACCCTGGCCACAAATTCCGATTAAGAAGCTCTTACCCAGATCGCCAATTTTACTGTATTCCCATCCACAGTAATCTTCTTTGTTCTAAAATCTACACCAATCGTCAATTGTTGATCAGGATTGAAGCAATCATCAATGAACCGTAACAATAAGCTAGATAGAAAATGAGAACAAAATCAGCTTAGTTTTAAAGCAGTCAGTAGGTTTGTTTAAAGAAAATAATAATCTACAAATTACTAATATCGTACAAGTAAAAATCTGCCCAACTTTCTAACCTATGCTTACAAAATAAAATCAGTCTACCACCAAACGAATTGTTGCAAGAACTCAGGAAGGGAATGCATCAGTAAATATTTTTATAGGCCTACAGTACTGTACTGTTTTTATACCATGCAGGTGACTTTTAACTTATTTAACCTTAGCTTCAACTAGCCCTATAGGGTGCTAACTAAATATATATTTCGATTACTTCGGAAACGTAAACAATCTGCAGTATGTGCAGTAGTATCAGAAATTATTGTATCATTTTATTAAACGAAATACTTCTCACCTTGATTTGCCAACTCCACTCTCACCAATAATGAGAATCTTCAAGGTTGTCAAAACTTGATCATCCATTTCTGTCACTATTATAGATATACCGACTTCTCTTAAACACACTACGAAACAAAACAATTACTAAAGAGGGTTGTAAAATATCACATAATCATCATTACTGTTGACAAAGTGCATCATGACATAAAAACCCCAGACGTCATTTTCAAAATAATAGTTGGATCAAGTTCCTCTCGTTCCTCTTTGCCCTAAGAGTATATATTGCCTTTGTAAATTCTAGGAGCTATTATATATTAATCTTCAATAAGTCTGCACATGCACTGAAGATTGTCCGACCTGCAGATGCTACATTTGCTACCAGGGGCTCTACTCTTCAACCTCTAATGCCCACGCCAGTTTACTGTATTTTAATCTTGATGTACTTACGGGTGTTTTGAATATGTGAAATATGACAAATATTTATAATACAATAGTGTTGTACCTGCCATTATACAAACACGGGCCTATACTCCGTCTATTGGCAAATCAAACTATCACTTGGGGTGCTGCGGTTGGTCCTACGTGGTCGGGATAAGTAGGATAAAAAGAATGGTTGGTTCTACATACATACATACATACATATTTATTGACGGCTTCGACCATTTTCTTTTATACAACATAAAAGACATTAAGAGTAATACAAAGTAAGGTACCCTACTATTACAATCAACTATATTCATACAGATTGTCTAATGAATAGGGAAAAAGATATTTTCTCAGGGGTCTTTCATCGGTATTGAACAGGTCTATGTTGACCCCATTAGAGATTCGCATCATTCTGTCAATGGGACTATTTAGACCATAATTAGTTGGGTGCCAGTTTGTTTCAAAGACATGATGCTTGCGCATCGAATGGGGTGGCACATATATATTGATTTCATTTAGTAATTCTGGGCAGTTTATGTGAGAGTTTAAAATTTTGTACATATTAAGAATATAAAAAATTTTCACGACGGGATTTAAGAGTTGGCAGCTTCAATTGCATCATTACTTCAGTGTAGTTATGATTCGTTATTGGGTGTAGGAAACGATATGCATAAATTCGTAGGAATTTGTGTTGTACTTTCTCTAAACTCTCAATTTGTGTTTTATTGAAAGGGCTCCAAATCGGTGTACAATATTCAATTAAGGGTCTGACAAGGGTCAAGTACAGTAGGAAATATATATTAGAGTCACAAAATTCCTTGGAATAACGAGTTATGCAACCTAATCTCTGCAAGGCCTTTTTTTTAATATTTACCATATGCTCATTAAAATTAAGCGTGTCTGAGAATTTTACTCCCAGGTCACAAATACTTCTAACAGCATGAAGTGGAGTAGACGATAGAAAGTGATAAGAGAATTCAATATTCTGTTTCTTCTTTGAGAATCTGACTAGTTTACATTTAGTTTCATTGAGCAGTAACCCATTTAAAGAACAATACTCCTCTAGACGCCAAAGGTCTTCCTGAAGAAGTATACAGTCCTGTAGAGATTGAACTTTCATAAAGAACTTTGTATCATCGGCTAACAGGAGGATTTTGGCATGTTTGAAAACTGTATTGATATCATTAATAAAGATTAGAAATAACAAAGGAGAAAGATGGGCACCTTGCGGAACACCAGAAGAGACAACTATTGGTTGAGATAAGAAATTAAGTATTTTGACAATCTGAGTTCTGCCTTCTAAATATGAGGACAGCCATGATAATAGAGGGCTTTGTATACCATAAGATTGTAATTTTGAAAGAAGAATTTTATGGTCGAGAGAGTCGAAGGCTTTGGCTAGATCAGTGTAGATGCAGTCCACTTGATTGTGCTCTTCTACTGCTTTCAGTAAGTACTCCAAATAAACTAGGAGATTTGTACATGTTGAACGACCTGGCATAAAGCCATGCTGTTGTTCAATTATGTAGGAGGAAAATTGGGGTGTAATTTTGTCAGTAATTATAGATTCAAATAATTTGGGTATAAAGGACAATTTACAAACAGCTCTATAATTTTTAACATTGGATTTGTCACCACATTTCAAGACAGGAGTTACATAGCTACTCTTCCATCTATCAGGAAATTTACCAGTTCCAAGAGAGAGGTTAAATAAGATGAATAATGGTTCTGTTATAATGAATCGACAAGATTTTAATAGAATTGGTGGGAGACCATCAGGACCAAATGATTTGTTATTTGAGAGTTTCTCTAATTTGTTATAAATATCACTCTTTTCAACCTGGCAGGTGGAGACGTTAATAGAGTAAGGAGTTTCAAATTTTTGGGTGTTAACGATTGGTGCCTTATAGACTGAGGAGAAATGTTTAGCAAAAAGATTGACAATACCTGGTCCATCACTTTCATTCACATTGTCAAGATAAACTGTACCAGGAATACCTTTATCATTCTTTTTTGTCTTGATAAAAGCCCAAAAGCTTTTTGGGTCGCTGTATAGATTAGATCTAATTTTGTTTAAATATTCAGTATAACATAGTTTAGACAAGTGTTTACATTTGGCTCTAAGCTCCGAGAAAGCATAATAATCATGAGTGCTGCCCGACTTTTTGTATAAGGCATGGGTCGCTTTCTTCTGTAAGACAATGGCTCTTAGTTCACTGTTAAACCACTGTGGGAAACATGGGTCCTTATAATAAGCAAGAGGAATAAATCTATCAATGCCTTCATATAGAATAGAGTAAAAAATGCTTACAGCAGAATTTATATCTTGTTCCTTCAATGCAGAGCTCCAGTCTATTGTAGCTAAGTAATTATTGAGACCGATATAATTACCTTTATCAAAATTGTGATAACTATAATTACTTGAAAGAGGTTGATGATCAACCGCCAACTTAAAATCAATATCTAGAGGAGGGTGGTACTTATCCTCAGGAATTAGAACATCTATGCTAGGGTTAACAGTTAAGGCAAAATTGGAGACTATTAAATCTAGATTACGGTTAAGAATATTTGGAATGTTATTAAACTGATATAAGTTTAGATAGCAAAAGGAGTCAATAATTTGTTCTGATTTGTCAGTATTAATTCCACATGGGAGGAACCCCATACAGTCTTCATTTGATTGAAACCATGTTATATTCGGGAGATTGTAATCGCCCATTAACAGAAAATGGCAATTTTCATTTTGAGATTCCAATATGTCTTCAACTGTAATGGTATGCTCTATGTACTTTTGCAATTCTAAGCTTGGTGATAGATATACAGAGCCTAGAATGAATGTTTGGTCATGAATTTGGACTTCAACAAAGACTTGTTCAACAGATTTAATTTTTAGGGATATTAGTTTAGATTTGTGAGTTTTCCTGATTGCAATTAAGACACCACCTCCTGATTCTAATTCACTAGCATCTATGGAACGATCACAACGATAAACATCATATTGATCTAGAGCTAACTCACCGTTACCTATGGTTTCACAAAGGTTAGATTCAGTAAGGATTATGAAATCGTAATTCGCCATATTAATTGATTGAGAAAGAACAGTTAATTTTGACCTTAGTCCATTTACATTCTGATAATAACCACTGATATTAATATCTTTAGATGAAGAACTATTCCTTTGTGTTGTCTTGTTCTTAAGTTTAGGGGCTGCGACAACGCGGTCATGTAGCCCCATAATAAAAAGAATCAATAACACATGATAGCTATGATACACCTTTGTATAATACTCTTATGGTCAGTAAAAGTGATCCCTAAAATACTGAAAGTGTTAATCTCTTATATAAAAACAAGTGTCCTGACTGACTGACTGACTGATTCAATGACTCACTGACTCATCATCGCCCAGCCAAAACTATTAAAGTTAGAAACATGACATTTTGGGGATATGTTCGTGGCAAGTCGAAAACGCGCACTAAGGAAGGATTTTTGGAAATTCTGGTTCTAAAGGGGTGTTAAGGGGGTAGACCTGCATTTCATTGAATAACAATATCTCCCGATTGGTTTCATTGGGAGATGTGATACTCGCCATATACACTCATCATTAAAAATAAGGAGACACGTGTCTGAGGGTTTTCAATGTTGTGTATATTATGAGGTGAAAGGGGTGAAAAGTGGGGGTTGAAGGATTCCTAACGGAGCGTGTATCTCTTAAACGACATAGGCGAGGATTTTGAAATTCAGCGGGAAAAAATCAGCTTAAAAAATAAGTAAATAGGTGTTTGACCGTTTTTTCATAAATCCAATTTAAGGGGCCCATAGGGTGGGGTGAAATTCTGGGGGGAAAACAGCAAAATAAAGTGTCCTAACTGATTGACTGACAGACTCACTCATCAAAATCAGGGGGGGGGGGATCTGCTTAAAAATAAGTACCGGTAAATAGGTGTTCGACAGTTTTTTTTTCATAAACCCAATTTAAGGGATTCATGCGGAGGGGTGAAATTCTGAAAAAAGGAAATTGAGAGAAAAAGTGCTGACTCACTCACCATCGTCCAGCCAAAATTATTGAAGTTAGACACATGATATTTTGGGGAATATGATCATTGTATGTCGAAACCGTCCACTAAGGGAGGATTTTCAGATATTACGGTTCTAAAGGGGTCTTACGGGGGTTAAAATGTATTTCGTTGAATAACAATAACTCCCGATTGGTTTTATAGGGGGATGTGATACTCGGCATATAAACACATCATTAAAAAATAAGAAGACATGTGTCTGAGGGTTTTTTGATTTGGTGTATATTATGAGGTGAAAGGGGTGAAAAGTGGGGGTGAAGGATTCCTAACGGAGCGTGTATCTCTTAAACGACATGGGCGAGGAGTTTGAAACTCAGCGGGAAAAAATCAGCTTAAAAGATAAGTAAATAGATGTTCGATCGTATATTCAATTTAAGTGGCGCATGGGGAGGGCGTAAAATTCTGGTAAAAATAATTGAAAGAAAATGACCTGACTGACTCACTCACTCATCATCGCCCAGCGAAAACTATTGAAGTAGGAAACAGTAAATTTTGGGAATATTTTCGCTCTATGTCAACTAATGAAGGATTTTTGTTTATTCGGGTTCTTAAGAGGTGTTAAGGGGGTATACGTGCATTTCATTGATTAACAATATCTCACGAGTTGTTTCTTTGGGGATGTGATATTCGGCATATAAACTAAATATTAAAAATAAGCAGACATATGTCTAAGAGTTTATTGGTGTCGTGTATATTATGAGGTGAAAGGGGTGAAAATTGGGGGTTGAAGGATTCTTAACGGAGCGAGTATCTCTTAAACGACATAGGCGAGAATTTTGAAATTCAGCGGGAAAAAAACAGCTTAAAATATAAGTAAATAGGTGTTCGACCGTTTTTTCATAAATTCAATTTAAGGGGCCCTTGGAGAGGGATGAAATTCTGGGAAAAACACTGACTGACTGACTGATTCAATGACTCACTGACTCATCATCGCCCAGCCAACACTATTAAAGTTAGAAACATGAAATTTTGGGGATATGTTCGTGGCAAGTCAAAAACGCGCACTAAGGAAGGATTTTTGGATATTCTGGTTCTAAAGGGGTGTTAAGGGGGTAGACCTGCATTTCATTGAATAACAATATCTCCCGATTGGTTTCATTGGGAGATGTGATACTCGCCATATATACTCATCATTAAAAATAAGAAGACATGTGTCTGAGGGTTTTTCGATGTGGTGTATATTATGGGGTGAAAGGTGGGGGTTGAAGGATTCCTAACGGAGCGTGTATCTCTTAAACGACATAAGCGAGGATTTTGAAATTCAGCGGAAAAAAATCAGCTTAAAAAATAAGTAAATAGGTGTTTGACCGTTTTTTCATAAATCCAATTTAAGGGGCCCATAGGGAGGGGTGAAATTCTGGGGGGAAAAACAGCAAAATAAAGTGTCCTAACTGATTGACTGACAGCTGCTTAAAAATAAATAAATAGGTGTTCGACAGTTTTTTTTTCATAAACCCAATTTAAGGGATTCATGGGGAGGGGTGAAATTCTGAAAAAAGGAAATTGAGAGAAAATGTCCTGACTCACTCACTCACTCATCATCGTCCAGCCAAAATTATTGAAGTTAGAAACATGACATTTTTGAGATATGTTCGTTGTATGTCAAAACCGTACACTAAGAGAGGATCTTCGGATATTCAGGTTCTAAAGCTGTCTTAAACATGCATTTTATTGAATAACAATATTTCACGAGTGGTTTCATTTGAGGATGTGATACTCGGCATACAAACTAATCATTAAAAATAAGCAGACGTGTGTCTAAGGGTTATTCGATGTGATGTATATTATAAGGTGAAAGGGGGTGAAAAGTGGGGGTTGACGGACTCCTAACGGAGCGTGTATCTCTTAAACGACATACGCGAGAAGTTTGAAATTCGGCGGAAAAAAAACAGCTTAAAATAAGTAAATCGGTGTTCGACCGTTTTTTCATAAATTCAATATAAGGGGCCAATGGGGTGGGGTGAAATTCTAGAAGAAAAAAGGGGAGAAAGTGTCCTGACTGACTGACTAACTCACTCACTCATCAAACTCAGTGGAAAAAGACAGATTAAAATATAAATTAATAGGTGTTCGAGCGTTCCTTCATAAATCCAATTTAAGGAGCGCATGGGGAGGGCATAAAATTCTGGTAAAAATAATTCAAAGAAAATGACCTGACTGACTCATCATCGCCCAGCGAAAACTATTGAAGTAGGAAACATTAAATTTTGGGAATATTTTCGCTCTATGTCGCAAACGTCATCTAATGAAAGATTTTTGTTTATTCGGGTTCTTAAGAGGTGTTAAGGGGATAAACGTGCATTTCATTGATTAGCAATATCTCATGAGTTGTTTCTTTGGGGATGTGATATTCGGCATATAACTAAACATTGAAAATAAGCAGACATATGTCTAAGGGTTTATCGGTGTGGTGTATATTATGAGGTGAAAGGGGTGAAAATTGGGGGTTGAAGGATTCTTAACGGAGCGTGTATCTCTTAAACGACATAGGCGAGAATTTTGAAATTCAGCGAAAAAAACAGCTTAAAATATAAGTAAATAGGTGTTCGACCGTTTTTTCATAAATCCAATTTTAGGGGCCCTTGGAGAGGGATGAAATTCTGGGGAATAAAAGCAGGAAAGAAAGTGTTCTAACTGATTAACTCACTCACTCATCACATTCAGGGGGGAAGAACAGCTTAAAAATAAGTAAATAGGTGTTCGACCGTTTTTTTTTTCATAAATCCAATTTAAGGGGTTCATGAGAGGTGTGAAATTCTAAAAAATAAATGAAAGAAAATGTCCTGACTTACTCACTCACTCATCATCGCCCAGCCGAAATAATTGAAGTTAGAAACATGAAATTTTGGGGTTATGTTCGTTTTATGTCGAAAACGTCCACTAAGGGAGGATTTTTGGATATTCAGGTTCTAAAGGGGTGTTAAGGTGGTAGACCTGCATTTAATTGAATAAAAATATCTCCCGATTGGTTTCCTTGGGGGAATGCGATACTGGTAATATTAACTCATCATTAAGAATAAGAAGACGCATGTCTGAGGGTTTTTCGATGTAGTGTATATTATGAGGTGTATGTGTGAAAAGTGGGGGTTGAAGGATTCCTAACGGAGCAAGTATCTCTTAAACGACAGAGGCATAAAGTAGGATACTCAGGGGGGGGGGGGAAATCAGCTTGAAAAAAGTAAATTGGTGGTCGACCGTTTTTTCATAAATCCAATTTAAGGGGTCCATGGGGAGGGGTGAAATTCTGGGGAAAGAAGTCCACTAAGGAAGGATTTTTGGATATTCACTCATCATCCCCCAGCCAAAGATATTGCAGTTAGAAACTTGAAAGTTTGGGGATATGTTCGTTGTATGTCGAAAACGTCCACAAAGGATGGATTTTTGGATATTCATGTTCTGATGGGGTGTCAAACGGGGTTAAACTTGCATTTCATTGATTAACAATATCTCACGAGTTGTTTCATTTGGGGATGTGATATTCGGCATATAAATTAATCAGAAAAGATAAGTAGACATATGTCTAAGGGTTTAACGATATGATGTATATTATGAGGTGAATGGGGTGAAAATTGGGGGTTGAAGAATTCTTAACGGAGCGTGTATCTCATAAACGACATAAGCGAGAAGTTTGAAATTCAGCGGAAAGGTCCGCTTAAAAATGAGTAAATAGGTGTTCGACGTTTTTTTTTTCATAAATCCCTTTTAAGGGGTTCATGGGGAGGGGCGAAATTCTCAAAAATAAATGATAGAAAATGTCCTGACTGACTCACTCACTCACCATCGCCCAGCCAAAATTATTGAAGTTAGAAACATGAAATTTTGGGGTTATGTTTGTTGTATGTCGAAAACGTCCACTAAGGAAAGATTTTTGGATATCCAGGTTCTAAAGGGGTGTTAAGGTGATAAACGTGCATTTTATTGAATAACAATATCTCACGAGTGGTTTCATTTGGGGATGTGATACTTGGCATATAAACTAATCATTAAAAATAAGCTAGCCCATGTCTAATGGTTTTTCGATGTGGTGTATATTATTAGTGAAAGGGGTGAAAAGTGGGGGTTGAAGGATTCCTAACGGAGTGTGCTTCTCTTAAACGACATAGGCGAGGAGTTTGAAACTCAGAGGATAACAATCAGCTTAATAAAAATATAAAAAATATATTAAATAAATAGGTGTTCGACCGTTTTTTTTTTTCATAAATCCAATTTAAAGGGCCCATCGGGAGGGGTGAAATTCTGGAGGAAAAACGTCCACTAAGGAAGGATTTTTGGATATTCACTCTCATCGACCAATCAAAACTATTAATGTTAGAAATATTATATTTTGGGGATATGTTTGTTGTGTATCGAAAACGTCTACTAAGGAGGGATTTTTTTTAATATTCAGGTTCTAAAGGGGTGTTAACGGGGTTAAACCTGCATTTCATTGAATAACAATATGACACGACTATGACGCGAGCGACGCCGCGGGTACCTGCTAGTTTATGTATAATTGTGCGATACATGTGGTCTAATTTGTGTGTCTAGGCACCTCCTAAATAGTAATCTAAATAAACGTGACCCGTATTCAAGGTCAGGGGTATATTCTATAACGTGACAAGACACCGATTGTCAAGCTAATTACATCGGGCAGAGTGGAAGGCGAGTAGACACACGTTATAATGAACATAGGAATGCGATGAGATACGGAACACATTCAGCCGTGTGCGAACATATGTGTGACGCAGGGCACAGCTTTACCAACATAGAGTCGGACCTTAAAATAATCCATCACGAATCGAAACGCAGAGCTCTTGACAAAAAGGAAGCAATCAAGATACACCTAGCCAAACGAAACAATCCCAACAATCTAAAGGAACACACGTTCATGGAGAGCTCACCCCTCTTCACGCTACTAAAAAACACACCCTGTCGGAAACAAAACACAATTTAGCGACACAGCCAAGCTAGATTAAAAAAGGGGGGAAATTAGGGGTTTTTTAATAGGTAAATGTTATCTGGATCAGGTGTACGATGTACTTTTCTTCTACAATAAACCAAGGCCCATATTCGCGGCAGTATTAAAGGTGCCGGGACGTCCTCATAAGACCGTCAACGCTTAGTTCGAATGGGTTATGCTCCACGCGTGGCGAGGGCTAATCCACGGTCTTTAATAGTTGTAGACCCACCTCATTCAATAACATACATCTTATCTAGGTTGGCAACACCTCACATAAACACATCGCTATCACTCCCCACAGCACGTAGAGGCAAGGGGGGGAAGGCAGGAAAAACCAGTCTTTAAGATAACCACCGCAGTCGACCGCACAGTGAGTTCCAGTGAGCACGAAAACTGCGAGTAGCTGTAGTACGGAAGACAATCAGATAAGTAGTTAGCCTAAAATGTTATAGTTTAACCATAATTTACAACCATATAATCTCTCTAAAGTACAATCTCCGGATAGCTATCACCATTTAGCATTTCACCTAACATATATACTGCATTTAGCATACACTGACAGTTGCAGTACCTATACTGCAACTAAATAATTGTACATATTGTAAATATTTTCACCTGTATTTCAAACATGGATTTTGTAGCCTAAGTGTAATGGATCTGATGATGATCGCTTGACGATCGAAACTGGTCATCCTAGTGTTTTATTAATCTCATGTCATTTATTTCAGGATTAGGGTATAACCCATCTCTTTTGGGTACATTCGTGTTGACCGACTGAAAAGCACTAAACTCTTGTTTACTAAGGCAACACTGAAAATATGGCTTCAAACACCACAATGTTCACGGCTAGTCAGGCAAATCGTGAAGCCAAGAAATTCAAATCACTCAGGCTTAAACTCATGAATTTAGACAAGTCAATTTGGTTCAACAAAAAATGTATAGAATTAAACCTCACTCCTAAATATGTACCAATTAAAACCATACCGAACACACCAGCCTCGATCATTTCAACCAAACAAGCCAAAGCGCTTTGGATAAGAAACGAATTAAGATTTGCATACATAAGAAAGCAAAAAATTAAACAACAATTATACGACATTCAATTGCAACTAAGTAATTTCTGGCACGCAGCCCAATGGGACAGCTTCACCGAGCACCTACATGACACCATCAAACTCAGAGCAACGAGGAAGCATGAAACGCTAGAAAATAAATTAAGAAAACTAGGAGAAACACAGAACCATCAATCTAACGAACAACACACGAATAACAATGAATTCAATTTCCACAGCAGAGTAAACAACAGAACGAACGTAACATTTTCTCAAGGTGAAATGAATATGTTAGACAAAGGTTTGAAATACAACTGCACAGACGCACACACGAACCACAATATAAAACAGCTAATCACAGATATTGAGATAGCCAGTCACAAGCTCCCAACAGAAGACAGGGAATTAACCAAAAATCTCGCCACCAACGAAGCCAAAAAAAATCCTCAAACGAGAGGGCGATAGCAATAACATTCAAAACAACAAACAACTCAAAGAAATAAAGTCGTTGAAACAAAAAATAAAAGAACATGACTTAATCATCACAAAAGCAGATAAGGGAAACACTACAGTAATTTTGAACAAAACAGAATACATTGAAGAAACAGTCGAATTCCTAAACAACAACGAAATCATGGAATTAACAAAAGACCCCACCAACAAATTCCAAAAACAAATAAAAAGTGCGCTAAAAGAAACAGAATGCATACTGACCAAAGCCGAAAAATCAAAACTAATAAACATGAACCCGAAAATACCGTCATTGAGGGGACAACCAAAAATACACAAAAAGGAATGCCCAATGAGACCAATAGTCAATTGTAGGAATGCCCCTAATTACAAAATCAGCAAAGAGTTACTAAAAATCTTAAAATGCCGTCTTTCCAACGACAAAAACAACTCTGTAAAGAACACAACAGAACTAGTAACAGCATTGAACACCCTACAAATGAAACCTAGCTTCAGGCTAGTATCCTTCGACGTAACTAACATGTACACCAATATTCCGATTATTGAAGCAATCAACACTATCGAAAACAACTTAAAATCCAACAATTCGGTAAAAGAAATTGAAGAGATTGTGAGATTACTGAGGGTCGTTCTCACCCAAAACGTGTTTCAATTCTCCAATAAAATATACACACAGAGAGAAGGCCTAGCAATGGGATCGCCACTAAGTGGGTTAATCGCTGACATCTTCATCAATGCACTAGAAAATGCGTTCTTAGAAAAGACTTCAACAAAGGGAATAGTAATATGGAAAAGATACGTAGATGATGTAATTTGCATCTACGATACTGAACTAACAAACGAAGAAACAATTCTCCAATCCATTAATAGCCTTCACCACTCTATCAAATTCACTAAGGAATCCGAAATAGACCGGGAAATAAATTATCTCGATATAACTATTGAACGTAAAGACAACGACCTTTCATATTCCATATTCCGGAAAGCAACACAAACCTCGCATGCAATCGACAATCAGTCTAATCACCCCAGTACGCACAAACTAGCGGGTTTCAATTCAATGGTGCATAGGGCTTTAAACATACCCATGTCAAAAGACAACTATAAGGAAATAAGAACTATTATGCAAATAGCAAAGGAAAACTACTTCTCGCCAAGCAAAATAAATCAAATTATAGCCAAACATAAAAATAAAGATAAAACGATTCCCAAACCGGACAGTAATGAGAAAAAATTTGCGCGTTTCAACTATGTGAATGCGAATACATATAAAATCACTAACCTATTCAAAAAGCAAGGCATAAAGATAGCTTTCACGACGAAAAACACAACCGCTAGGTACCTCCTAAATAGTAATCTAAATAAACGTGACCCGTATTCAAGGTCAGGGGTATATTCTATACCGTGCCAAGACACCGATTGGCAAGCTAATTACATCGGGCAGAGTGGAAGGCGAGTAGACACACGTTATAATGAACATAGGAATGCGATAAGATACGGAACACATTCAGCCGTGTGCGAACATATGGGTGACGCAGGGCACAGCTTTACCAACATAGAGTCGGACCTTAAAATAATCCATCACGAATCGAAAGGCAGAGCTCTTGACATAAAGGAAGCAATCGAGATACACCTAGCCAAACGAAACAATCCCAACAATCTAAATGAACACACGTTCATGGAGAGCTCATCCCTCTTCACGCTACTAAAAAACACACCCTGTCGGAAACAAAACACAATTTAGCGACACAGCCAAGCTAGATAAAAAAGAGGGGGAAATTAGGGGTTTTTAATAGGTAAATGTTATCTGGATCAGGTGTACGATGTACTTTTCTTCTACAATAAACCAAGGCCCATATTCGCGGCAGTATTAAAGGTGCCGGGACGTCCTCATAAGACCGTCAACGCTTAGTTCGAATGGGTTATGCTCCACGCGTGGCGAGGGCTAATCCACGGTCTTTAATAGTTGTAGACCCACCTCATTCAATAACATACATCTTATCTAGATTGGCAACACCTCACATAAACACATCGCTATCACTCCCCACAGCACGTAGGGGCAAAGGGGGGGGGGGGAAGGCAGGAAAAACCAGTCTTTAAGATAACCACCGCAGTCGACCGCACAGTGAGTTCCAGTGAGCACGAAAACTGCGAGTAGCTGTAGTACGGAAGACAATCAGATAAGTAGTTAGCCTAAAATTTTATAGTTTAACCATAGTTTACAACCATATAATCTCTCTAAAGTACAATCACCGGATAGCTATCACCATTTAGCATTTCACCTAACATATATACTGCATTTAGCATACACTGACAGTTGCAGTACCAATACTGCAACTAAATAATTGTACATATTGTAAATATTTTCACCTGTATTTCAAACATGGATTTTGTAGCCTAAGTGTAATGGATCTGATGATGATCGCTTGACGATCGAAACTGGTCATCCTAGTGTTTTATTAATCTCATGTCATTTATTTCAGGATTAGGGTATAACCCATCTCTTTTGGGTACATTCGTGTTGACCGACTGAAAAGCACTAAACTCTTGTTTACTAAGGCAACACTGAAAATATGGCTTCAAACACCACAATGGATTTTATGTGTGAATTACGTATTATCAAGCAATGCTTGTCTACTCGGATTTGTTTTTGTGCATTTCGAATTATGACGATTGTACTTTTGAAAGATATATCTAAAGTCTGTTCGCCGAGTCTAGACAGTGGAAGTAAACACAGCTGTACGCGTGATTGCAGGCTGCCAGCAAGGGGTGCGTGGAGTTGTGCCTGATGTAATAACACCGACTTCAGTGCTGTGTATAGCTTGCATGTGAGGCGGACGGACTTAAATTATCAGTTGCATGGTACAGTGGGATTTCGATTTTTATTCGGTTTTATGAATTTATTATTTATTGTTAGTTTATGTATTTATTTAATTAATTAATTAGTATTTAACTGCTTACGATAGGCAACAATTATTTTTGATCGTGTGTACGCGGATTTTATGCAGTCGTCAATCCGTTGTAAACGCAATGCCAAGCTCTACTGAGAGAGTAGGAGACAATGCAAGAGTTATAAATCCACCAAAGAAGCGGCTTCAGCCAAATGTGCTGAGTAGCTCGGAAAAGCATATGGTGCATAAGGCTGAGTTAGAATTGCATCCCACCGCACTAATTTCTGACATCGTACGGAAAACAAGCCATTCCACGGGTGTTAGTGAAATTTCTGTGTACAGAGTAGTTCGAGAATGTAAATCTACCCACAGTTTACAGTCACCCAATAATGAGAAATAAATGAAAAAGATTGGAAAGAGTTGATGAGTTTGATAAGAATGCGGCCAGTTCTCTTTTCGCAATGAGCTGCCTACGATCGATAAAGTACTTACCGGTATCGCTGTGAATGAACCCGCAGATTTTCGATGAATGACATGTTATAATTTATTGAAGGAACTAAACTTCAAACATGTTCGACGAGGGCGAGGCATTATGCTCATAGTGAGGTACGAAACAGTTGTATGGAGATGTAGGAATTTGCAAAGAATACGACGAATGAGACAAGAAGGGAGGAAAATCTATTTTTAGATGAAACCTGGCTACATACAGGTCATACTCGGAATAAAGTTTGGATGACGGCACAGTACGGTATCATTATCTAAGCAAGCTTTTTTGGCAGGACTGTCTACTGGTAACAAGGCACCACGTGCCAAAGGGAAACGGTTAATTATCACACATATTAGTTCAGAAACACACCCGAACAGGGATCTACAAAACCATATCAAGACCAGTACTTTGGTATGGTAGTGAAGCGTGGACCCTGAGGATATGCGATGAGAGACAAATAACTACCGCCGAAAGGAAATATATGCAACGAACAGCAGGAGTCACTAAGTGGGATCACAAACGAACACAGAAGTGCTGAATGGCCTTAACAGAAGACCTGTATTGGAATACATCCACGAATACCAGGGAAATTGGCTAAGACACCTTAACAGGATGGGCAGAAACAGGATATCTAAAGCAATCGACAATTACTCTCCCAGTGGGAAGAGATCTCTAGGTCGTGAAAATGCAAATCTTTTGTATAGACCGTAACAGTTCTTCTAGGACTAATACATGGAAGGATGATGATGATGATGATGATGATGATGATGATGATGATGATGATTGGAAGCCTGGTGGGTTTTGTGAAAAACTGTTCCTGTCTGTATGAATAAAAGACAGTGGCGATTACAACGAAGAGATGAATGCACAATCCTTCGAAACGTGGTTTTTGTGGTTCTTTCTTGCCTTGAGGATAACTCGGTTATTGTGCTTGATAACGCTCCCTGCCACTCTCGTAAACAAGAAAGAATTCCAACTAGACTAAACTAAACATTGTGGAATTGCTCGTTTCTAAAATCATCCTATTCGAGGACGGGTTGCTAAAGAAAGAATTACTTGTTATCCTCAATGAACACAAACCATCCTTCAATGCACATGCCATTGATAAAATGGCTAAGGCTACAAAGAAGACAGTTACCGCCATACCATTGTGAACACAACATAATTGATCTGAGTCTATTAGGCGTGTGTGCAAATTAAGGACGGTGTAGCATCCAAGCATACCGTACAACGTTCAAGTTGATAGACGTTACAAATCTGAACACATGCTATCCACGGAGTAAGTGAAGATAACTGGTGTAATTGCGTACGGCATATTGAAGAAACAGTTGAGAAGAGAATGTGGGAACTTGAAGATATAAAATCCAAGAAACTGAAGACCGCCTAATTATAAATGTCAACCAGAATAACAGCAGCTCGTTAGACACAGTTGGCTGAAAACCTCAATCATCATCATCTTCATTTCCCCTTTTCCAGCTGACACTGGGTGGGGGCAAATATGGTTCCTTTCTACTTTGTTCTGTCGTTCCACCATTCCTCTTCCGACACAGTGTTCCAATCCAGGTTCCGTTTTCTAATACTATTCTCCACCGAATCCATCCAACGCATTCTTGGTCTTCCTCGTCCTCTCTTCCCTGTCATCCGTCGTTCCAGTGCTCGTCTTGGTAGCCTTACCTCATTCATCCTTTTGACATGTCCAAACCACCTCAATCTGTTTTGCTCCAGTTTGTCATTTAGTTTCTGTACTTACAGTTCTTTCCGTATATCTTCATTTCTCACTCTGTCCCTCCTCGTTTTCTGGACCATACTTCTCAGGAATCTCACCTCAGCTGCTTGTACTCTGCTCTCATCCCTCTTAGTCATTGTCCAAATTGTCTGCTGCAAATGTCATTATAGGATCATAATATGCTTTGAGTACATAACTTCTTTAGCCTTAATTGGTATATCCTTGTTCCATACTAGTCCCAGTACCTATTGGTAGAAAGCACTCCCGAGTTTTATTCTTCTGCTAATTTCCACATCTAGTCTTCCATCTTCAGTCAGTTCACTTCCCAAGTATTTGAAGTGTTTCACTACTTCCAATTCCTTATCTCCTACTTTGATTACTTCTTTTCATTCTTTCTTATCTCTACTCATCACCACTGTTTTACTCTTCTCCACATTTATCTTCAATCCCCATTGCTCAATATTTTCATTTATTACGTCTAACTGTTCTTGTACCTTCATCGCCCCAGATTACAACGTCATCTGCAAACAACATTACTTCATCTTTGCCCTACTATATTCTTTCATTGCTGCCTTCATGATGTCATCCATCACCATTACGAACAATAATGGTGACAACACACTTCCTTGCTTTAGTCCAGTGTCAATTTTAAACCTCAATATCGCAATATATTACATTATCTTGAGCGTAATGAAATATTCCACATTTATTTTATGATCCCTGTATGTTGTAGTTTACCATATATTGACAATATTGGTTGCTGTACAGTAGAAAGAAACTGGAAATAGTAATCAAAAAACAAGTCCTGAATTTGACGTACCGGTAGTGTCACTTATACATAAAGCATTAGACAACAATGAAATAGCAGCAGGACTGTCACTTATACATAAAGAATTATACAACAATAAAATAGCAGCAGGACTATTTATAGATCTTGCTAAACTTATACATAAAGCATTAGACAACAATAAAATAGCAGCAGGACTATTTATAGATCTTGCTAAGGCGTTTGACACTGTTAACCAAACCTTGTTTCTAAGTAAACTATCAAATGCAGGAATTAGAGGAATAACCTTTGAGTGGTTTAAAAACTACCTGTCTAACAGGAAGCCGCAGGATATGTTAATATTAAAACTAAAGAGTCCATTTGTGATGTTAAATGCGTTGTCCCACAAGGGTCAGTGCTTGGACCATTGCTGTTCCTGATATTTATTAATGCTATAGGTTATTTAGAGTTTACTGGTAAAATATTTCTATTTGCAGATTATATTTTTCTACTTTACGAGAGCGCCTGTGAACAAAGGATTATGGAGAATGTGCAAAAGGATCTAAATATACTAACAACATGGCTTTCAAAAAGTAATTTAATCATAAGCACCTCAAAAACAAAATGCATGCTATTTCATAAACCAGCTTACAGTTCAAACACTTGCAACATAGTTGAAATTGGCAATGTGCCCATCGAACGGGTGAAACAATACACATATTTAGGCCTAACTTTGGACAATAACCTAAGTTGGAATGAACATGTCACAAATGTGAAAAAGAAAATTGTGGGTGTAATTTGTGTTCTAAAAAGATTAAGGGATTTTGGAATAAGCAATCAACATTTCTCTTATTCATTCTCACATTATGTACATGAACATAATATGGGGTAAATATACACAGGAATCAATAAATGAGCTCGCAGTACTCCAAAAAAGGGCAATTAAAATCATGTAAGGTTACGATTTTAGGAAACCAACTGTACAAGTATTTCAGGAGACAAACATAATGCCATTACGAAGCCAGCTCAAATACTCTGAAGCTTTATTTATGCTCAGATGTAAACAGGTCTTATTAGTCTTAATACTGAACTTCAATGCAGGAAAGACATTTTTTTTCCTTATTACGTTACTGGGCACACGTTAGCTTCGCCCAATGGCCTGACGGATACTGCTCGTGTGTTGGGTAACGAAACACTAAATACAAAGCTTCGATCGTAAATCCAATAGATGGCTGATGACGTCACATTGTTGAAACCACGGCCAACGAGAAAGACAGGCCATGGCGCGTAAACCTAATCCTTTTGTGACGTAGGCAATGTAGTGCTTGATGGTGCTTGTACGTTTAAGTCGAGAGCAATTCATAAGCAGCAGAAATGCGATATTTTATATCAATCTTCTTGAAATGGACCCAGTTTAGATGTTCCGTGAGTTTTCAAGCACGATAAATTATACTGTATAGGTTTACAAAACTACGCCAGCTATAGATAACCTATTTACATGTTGAAGTTGCTCGTAACAAAAATCCACTCGAACTAGGATTCAAGGATCTGTTGTGTCTTTAATACCCGCAACGAGTAAAGTAAGTTGAGTTGTAAAGCCTGTGACCTTCGTTGTGATAAATTATGTGGACATGAGCAGTGACATGAGTATAATTAGATCAAAGAAACTTGCAGTGAAAGTATTACGTACGGTAGTTATAATTGTTTTAAGGGGCGGAACAGAAATTAATACGTTTATAGAAGAGATCTGCGGAATACACTCACCACCGACTAACGACTCATATCAATACCTTCTATGAAGACAAGTGGTAAATGAATACCAGCATTTATACAGATTCAATTATGAAGACAAGATGGCTACCACACCAGCAGTAAGACGAAGACCATAGAATATTATGTTCGTGAATAACTTTCTATTACGGTACAAAAACGTTTGATACATTTATGAATATCGTTCAACTATAAGAGTTATAATTGCATACATTATCTGGCACTATTCATAGCTTTACATAACCTTCCTGTAAGATTTGTAACCGTCAAGTAATTCCACATAATTAACAAGCAACCGCCAGGGAAAGATAACATAGTCCTGAAAAGTATTACCTTGTGATCAACTACAACGATTAAAGATAAGTGATCTACTGGTTCTACTTAGAGTAATGAATAAATAAGTAAATCGTGGCTAAGTATTGGACTTTATAAGATTGATCAGTGTAAGACTTGAGTTGTAATTACCATGTATGTTTTGCCAGAAGCCATTGTTGTGTTGGGTCAATACTTCTTACAGCGTGTTTTTTGATATGGTATGGGGTAAGTATTGTGTGATTTCAGCATCTTGTAGACAATACTGTTCATGTTCCCTTCATACATAACCCTACTGGAAGTGGTGCAACAGCACTACATTGCTGACGTCACGAAAGCGCACCAGGGCCAGTATTTCTCGTTGGCCGTGGTTGAAACCAACATCTCGATCAGCTGACTAAAGGGAACTGCGGTAGTTTGGTACACTGAAATACTACACGTGATGATAGAATTGGGCTATTTAAAGTGAGTTCTATTCATTACTAAGCCAGAATGGTGTATTACTGTGTCGCGTATGGATGTAAGGAGACGTTTAAAAAGGATCGGGCATTTCTTTTCATAGGTAAACTAATTCATTGTAAAATAACCCTAAAATTCTTGACTTAACTACTTACATTTCTTTAGCCTACGTTTCCTCTTAACTCCTAAACATGAAAGAAAAATAATAACATGTAAGTGCTGGCATTTATTAAAAATTATTATAATTTACCCTATCCCTTACTCCACTGAACAGGCCTGAATTTATGCTCGAAGGTATCACGTATTTACATGTCTATAGACGTTTTCTTGATGTTTTGTTCAGACATGATGATGATAATTGTTGTTTTAAGGGGCCTAACATCTAGGTTATCGGCCCCTATTTTGTTGAGACAGCTAGTAAATGCATCTCCGAACATAAAGATGCTTTTATGTCCCTATGCTGGATTATATGTACGCAATGCAGTCGTCAATCATGTTCAGTTTCAAATTGCAGGTTATGCTACAGATGCGACGGTGTAGTCATCGATAATAAATACGCTGTGGTAATATTTGTCATCTTATCAAACGTATGGACAGTGCGTTTGGTTGAGGAAATTTTAAGATTCTTCTAGGATACATTGCATCCCTAAATTAGTCAATTCTTCGTAGAATTTCAAAGTTCTGGGCTATTTTTGCGAAGGTTTCTACGATTCATGGAAAATGGAATGTAAAAGGAAACAGTTCATTGCCCATGTTTTCCTTTGTAGCAAATGTAATGCATACGGTAGTTGTAAAAAGCAATGCTTACTAAATCAATAGACTTCCTTATTTCCATTTGCCCATGTTTTTTTTTTTCACTTTCATAAAATACCGAAGTGCAAGGTAACGCTGAATGAGAGCTCATCGTAGGATAAACATTTTCTAGTGTACCGGTACTGAACTTAGCCAAAATACATTTTATAATGATGAAAATTAAATTAGGAAATGATGTAGTAATAAACTGAACTTGTTGGGAGCCCTCGGGCGTACAATCAAAATTGACCGGCTACTCAAACACAATTCTGTTCAAAAAGCAGTAGGCCTAATTCAGAGTTGGACTTGGTATTAATTATGAGTATTACGGAACACGACAGCCTTTGCTACCTTCCGGTACGTAAAGAAACATGCGATGCTTTTCCCAATGACGTATAAATTACGAAAATGTGTGTTTAGACCCTCATTAAAAAGCATTTCCCCATCTACTCCTATCACCTTCCATTACGAGTTACACTGTTTCCCCTTTAGTCAGCTGATCGAGATGTTGGTTTCACGTCACAGTACAGGCGCAGTGTGGCAATGCGCACTCTGCTGTATTTATGCTCGAAGATACAAAGATACAGACATCAACTGGAGAAGAGCTAGATATTATAATGAGGGAAGAAAACCAAGGCGACGGCATTGGACGGGAAGTAACTACAAAAAATACAGGAAATCACAGGGGACACAAAGGTACTAAACTTCACACCGAAGTGATCCAAAATAACTTCGTTAGGATATCGACCAGTGGAACCGTCGGCGTACGCAATAAAGTCATCAAATTTAGGGGTAATTGAAAAACAAGGGAGAAAAGAGATTCATACAATTTAAAACGTTGTGGACCATAAGTTGAACATTGGAAAATGATATGGGGGAGATCTCCTCTGTCGTGACCGCAGCCACAACAGACAGGAGAATCACGGGCATTAATGCTATGGAGATAAGCAGGTGCGACAGCCTGGTTGAAGCACATTCTGATGATGGTGGTGGTGTGGCGGAGAGTGTAGGATCCTATCAAGAACCATGGCTGGGCTGGTATAGATGTTTGGATAGGTGAATAATGTGTGGGATGGTGATGTATATAGTCGAGCCACTGCTGTCGCCATTCCTGTAGGATGAGTTCATGGATAAGGGGTAGAATGTCAGGATATGGGAGAGCCATATCAAGATGGGTCCCCTGACCCAATGCTGCTTCTTTGGCTAAGATGTCGACCTGTACATTTCCACAGATATGGGCATGTTCTGGTATCCAAGTCAAGATTACATGAGTCCCGGCATTACTGATTTCATATAATTGTTGCGCTAAATTTAGTAAATACCAATTCTCAGAAAAGGTAATAATTTGTAAGGCTAGGAGTGCACTTTGGGAATCAGTACAGATAATAGCATGTGAAAGACCCTATTGTTTGATGTAGATACAGGCTTGGCGAAGGGCAAAGACCTCAGCAGTAAATATAGTAGTACGGGGAGGTAAAAAATATTTACACGCAACACGTAAAGCCGGGGAGAAAAATGCCGCGCCAACTCTGGTTGGGTGTGATAGTTTTGAACCATCCGTATAAAACCGAGTATGTTGGGGGTAGCGACTGATAATATCGTGGAACGTGCGTGAAATGGCAGTGGGGTGTGATTTAAACGTGGCAGTAAGATGTTGCAAGCTAGTCTGAAGGACGGTAGGTTGGTGTCTGTGGACCTGATAGGAGATATTATAAATAGGGTTGATTCGGGTTTGGACAACAGTATGTCGATATGGGCATAGAAGGCGATACATACTTAAGAGAGCGGGGATGCGATCTTGTGATAAGAGATGGCGTTGGTAATATTCATCTAATAAGCGTAGTTTGTTGAGAATAGGTGTATGTGAAAGATAAATTTTCTGTAATAAATATTTGGCGCACAAGTACTGGCGGCAGAGAGAGAGCGGTGTTTCGCCGGTCTCGACCAATAAAGCTTTCATTGGTGTAGCAGGGAGAGCTCCAATAATGATGCGAAGGGTGCGGAACTGTAAACGGTCCATAGTGAGTAAATGAGTGGATGTCATAATGTCAAAAAAGCTCTCCCATATTCCAAAACCGACCGGAAAATGTTTTTGTACACTGGCAGCAACAGGGACGTGAAATCCATGAACACAGGGAAACTGTTCTCTAATTTTTGAGTGACTTGGGTTAAATGACGTTACCAATTAAGTTTATCGTCAATATACAGACCTAAATTTTTGACGACTCGAACAACATCGATTTGGCCTTGTTGATATTCGACAGGGGACGTGTCATATATACGTTTGTAAGTGAAAATCATTGCTGCTTTTTTTATTGAGTGACGTCACCAAACCATGTTGGGTAAACCAATGATGTGCCTGAGTTAGGGCCGTATGTAAATCTTCACGGCAAGTGGTGAGATTGGATCGGGTAGCATATTGAATTAATCGTGCATGGGGAAGAATTGCCGATTCAAGGTTTCCTGTATAAAGTAAATATAAAATACCACTAAGAATATCGCCCTGCGGAAGGCCATGTGACGTATATCTATTGTTATTGCTACATAAATGTAAACGTCTTCGAACAAGAAAATTATGGATGATACTTAGAAAAATTAAGGGGTAACGATTGGAATATAATATATGTAATAACATGTATGTACTGTATCTACCGAATCATAGGCTCCCTGAATGTACAAAAATGGCTATGGTATGTTGTTTTCATCCTTCCGCCAGGAGTAAGTCAGTGAGGAATAACGACAGGCCATCCATAGTACTGCATTTTTTAACAAAAGCATATTGCTTTTTGGGGAGAACATTATAATATTCTAAACACCATTGTAAGCGTCGGGGTAAGATTTTTTGGAATACTTTGCGAAGGCAAGAACTTAACATGATACCACGATAATTATGTGGGTCCGTTGAGTCTTTGTTTGGCTTTGAAATCGGGAGAACTTCGAATTGATTCCAGTCTTCTGGGATGATACCGGATTATAGAATTGTATAGATTTAAAACTATCGTCAGGGCATGCGGGGAGAATGCAGATATCATGCGAAATGTTACAGAGGATGATATGTATTTAGATAGGCATCAATGACTGTTTTCAAGAAGGCGTAATCAGACAAAGGAGTTCGATGTTTCGGGGTGAGATGAGTTTGTAAATACGTAGAATATAACACGTAATCGAAACTATGTGTTGGTCATTTGAGCGAGAACGTTGTGGGTGTGGGCGGGGTGAAGGACCCAGGGCCTTGTAAATTTCTTGTGACGTGTGGCTTGCCAGATTTCAGAAGACATGATAGGTAGCAACGAAGTCAGGAATCTCAGTGATTCTTGATACGCGCGAAAAACATTGCGAGATGTAATCAGGGGTAAGATTCTGATAAAAAGTTTCGTAACCATGCACGTTGAGTGATCTCGTCATGGACCTCGAGACGACCATAGGTTGCGAAGAGATGTATGACCATTAAAAGTAGAAATGAAAAAACGCCGTGCTGCACGTCGCTTAAGATTGAAATTTTGTTGAGTGGACGCACATATTCGTTTATAGAGTAAGTAATTATGGGGAGCAGTGTTCTTTCTAAACCGTTTTAATGCTGCTTTTCTTCTCTTGACCCAAAGAAAACATTCCTGATCCCACCAAGGCGGATGAGTGTTACGGGTACCAGGATGAGGGGTGGTCGACGGCAGAGGATGATATGTATTTAGATAGGCATCAATGACTGTTTTCAAGAAGGCGTAATCAGACAAAGGAATTCGATGTTTCGGGGTGAGATGAGTTTGTAAATACGTAGAATATAATACGTAATCGAAACTATGTGTTGGTCATTTGAGCGAGAACGTTGTGGGTGTGGGCGGGGTGAAGGACCCAGGGTGTAATGTATCAGAATGGGATAATGGTCACTTTGATGTAAATCGGGAACTATATGCCATGTGATAAGATGGGCCTGATCCAACGTAGTGATGGTTAGATCAACGGCACTAGACGGTCTATTCGGTGGCGTAAGATGGGTTGGGGAACCATAATTTAATATGAGTAATTGATGTTCAGTGACTGCATTATGGATATGACGTCCTTTCGGGTTATATCGTCCACTGCCCCAGGCGGCGTGATGTGCGTTAAAATCCCCTAAAATAACGTGGTGCTGTAGTTGGCAGGCATAGCGGAAAAATAGATGCCATTGACGTTGAGTACCCTGAGTATTCGGTGGCAATATTGTGCCCGTCAGAGGAGCTGTCAGGGTTGCCAACAACCGAAATGACTTCCCAGACACCTCACCTGCCGGACCCATATGCCGAGAGGATCAGATTCATTTCTTATAGGCCAGAGCAGCATGAGAAACTATGATCCAAGGGATCTGGGGTAACATGGTGGCTAAAGTCATAGACGGCCTAAGAAAATACACCTTAAACAACTAGAGTGAGAAAGGAAACATCCAGACTTAAGTACAACTTGTGAACACACTTATTTTAAAATTTGCAAGCACCTAACCTAGTTCGGAGGGTTTATATCGGCTAATCCGCAAACTAATAAACAAAGAAAATAAAGAACAGGGCCTTACCTGTACTCTAAGGTAAACCCTCGCGAACGATCTAATTACAAAGATAAACAACAACAGCAACGCAAGGAAAATGGTACGAAAAGAAACCCTAATTCAAATTACAAAGTTCAAGTTACTAACAGAATCTACATTTAACAGGGTTGCAAAAACAAATCTAAGTTACGATTATACAATTTCCTTATTTACATTTAACGTTAATCAAATTAGCCAAGTCCTGAAAATTAATACAAAATTTACGGCGATGACGTCCGTAAATCAAAAACAATTACATCAAATGCTACATGACAAGCCATAAAAATATTAAATACCCTCTTATAATCTATGTATTCATCAACACAAATAAGGTAAACATTGGGATTTACACACATTGTAATAATAAATAAAACACAAGACAAAATTCATATTATATTCCTACCTACACGTTGGAATAATCTTTGTATCCAATGTCATCTAAGTGAGTGTTATTTAGGTTGGCAATGGCGTAGTTATAACTACGACTTATATCGCATGAGTGTCGTGCTCCACCAGCTACGAACTAACGGTTAAGCAACACTCCGTTGATTGAAAATAGTGTCATCTGTCTTAAGTCATTTCCGCCAGGAATCATCAACAACGTGTCGGTCAGCAGCTCCAAAATGCATGTATCTCAAGTTTAGCAGAAATAAGTAATTAGTTATTAGCTTGTTTAAAGTAATTATGCGCTTGGTTATTATTTTCGTAGGTTTAAATTCATCGTCGGTTTATGCCGATACTGCTGACGATCCTAGACACCTGGGCTCAGCAGTAGCGTCTCGTGAAAAATCAATTATTTGCTGTTACATCGACATAAAAGTTGCAAAGACCTTCATCGAGCTCCCATCGCACGAACAAACAATAACACAAGTTAACAGTGGCGCTCGGCTCATCTGATTAACCTTGGGCAGGCCTGGGAAACACTTCAGTCACCTCCCGTAAACAGCAGGTCCACAGAACAAAGTCTGGACATGCGTGCATTAACAGCACTAAATACATGAATAGCCTCCAACAAGGGTGTCTAACAGTAGCCTCACAATAAAGAATAAACCTTAACAGAATAGAAATGTACACTCTCAAATAGTGTCATAATGTAGTCGCTGCACTAGCGATCAAGCGTGTGGCGTTTGCCAATCATTCATCATAAGATCAAACATCTGATTAAAACAAAATGGCTGAGTAGACCTTGACCCATATAAATGAAATACCAAAACTAACAGAAAGGAATGCTGTTAGCATCCGTCTAGGGTCTGGATAAGTCTGTCTCACATCTGAGTGCGCTCGGTGTATGCTGGGAAATATCTACACCTGTTCATGACAATGAGCTTTGGCTCGTAACCTGCGTCACATGGGACGGCTATAACAACACTGTTAGGTTCACTTCTCAATAAATCACATAGACTCCTCTAGAATGCATATTTTATTATTTGTTGTGGAAAGGTTCACAATTCACACGATACACACCATATTGTTTTTGACACTGAACGTCACTGATATCAAAGACTATGTCAAAGATACTGCACTACAAGATGGCGACAAGTAACAAATCAACCAAGTGCGGTCAGTGTGAAAAATGTATAACTGATAATGAAGATTACATAAATTGTGATGGGGAATGTGGTAAATCATACCACAGAACCTGTGTTAACATAAAGAAGAAAGTTTTTAACCGACTTTTGTCCGACAAGGCCAAGCAATGGTATTGTGTCGTGTGCAGTGCAATGAGTAATACGTCAACTACGGATGAGGTTTCTAAAATCGCCTCGCCAGACGAGAATGTAAGTAAATCAGATTTACACGATCTTGTTTGTGAAATCAACCTCCGACTGACAAAACTCGAAAACATTGAAAAGACTCAGAATGACATGCTTAAGTCCGTGACATACTTTTCTGATTGTTTTGATGGTATGAAAAGTGACATTTCAACTGCCGCACAAACTCTGAAGCAAGCCTTGTCAGAAATAACAAAGCTCAGCCAAAGAGTTTGTGAGTTAGAGAAGGATAAGAATATCGTCTGCAGTGAGGTCAAATTGTTAAAGCAAGAGAATCTCGAGCTTCAACAGTACGTTCGGCGAAACAACTTAGAGCTTCATGGCGTGCCGCACACTTCAAACGAAAACCCCGTTCAAATTGTCAAGACTATCGCTGATCAATTGGGTGTCACAGTTGTTGAGTCCGATATTGACGCCTGCCATCGGCTACCACACAGCAGAGAAGGTCTTCCACCTCCTTTACTAGTAAAATTCTGCAGCCGGCTAAAAAAAGACGCAATTCTAAAAGGCAAAAGATCCAAACCCAACCTGAACTCAAGTGATGCAGGAATCAATGGAAGGGCTAGGCCTATCTACATTAACGAGCATTTGACGCCAGCAAATAAAGTACTTCACAAACAGGCAAGAGACCTCCGTAATTTAGGTTTTAAATACGTCTGGACCCGGGACTGCAAAATATTCGTCCGTAGATCAGATGGTGACAAGGCTGTCAGGATCAGCTCAGCAGAAGACATTGAAAGGCTAGTAAGAGACTCTTCCAACAACAAGG
Organism: Meconema thalassinum; assembly: GCA_946902985.2. NCBI lineage: Eukaryota > Metazoa > Arthropoda > Insecta > Orthoptera > Tettigoniidae > Meconema > Meconema thalassinum. Next base: position 48,204,164 of record OX336394.1, read on the forward strand.
CTCAGCCATCCCATTCACAGTAATAAGAATGAATCAAGACATGGACCTACTAGTTGATGTTGACTTACACTCATCAATTGATGAGCGTAAATATGACTGTATCCACGACTACATAGCAGACACTAAAAATGAGGTTAGCCAAATCAAGTGTCTTTACGTGAATAGCAGAAGCCTAAAAAATAAACTAGAAGATATCGAGATACTAATACATATTGTGGAAAATCTAGATGTCATAGTGGTAACCGAGACTTGGGTAAAAAGTAATGAAGCTAAATACTTCAACCTAAACAACTATTCTGTTGCATTTGTACACAGAGACAATCAGGATGGTGGAGGTGTGGGAGTTTATGTCCACAAAAAATGGAATACAAAAGTTCTTAACCTAGTTGAGAGTAACCATAGCTTGATCCAGTTAGAGCTCATAAGAAATGATACTGTTCGTTTCAATAACCTGCATACTATTAATATAATTGCAGTATATAATCCAAACATAAATAACGCAACAAAATTCATGCAATCTTTAGAGCACATTCTCTCGAAAAACAATGCCAATCTTTCCTTATGCATTGGTGATACAAATATTAACTTATTAAACAAAAATAATGTAACCAAATCATACCTCAATCTACTATCAAGCTATGGTTTCACACAAGGCAATACTCGCTATCCAACAAGAATAAGTGAATCAACAAGTACACTCCTTGATCAGGTGGCCACTAATAACTGTAAATATGCCTATAGAATAAGCAATATAAATAGTGATATTAGTGATCATAATATTCTTGTAACTGAGATTTTCTGGTCAAACTACTATCCAGGCAAAAGCCCAATCTCGAACATGACATTTAAATACGCCCCCAACAAGCAAAGGTCTAGTTCAAAAAACGTGAATAAAAATTACCGGTACATGAACAAAAACAAATTCTCTAATGATCTCAATCAAATAGATTGCTTAGATGATCTAAACGAAACTTACATCGCCATGAAACACAAAATCTTGACACAGACACCCAACAAAGAAAACACTGATTCACCTTTGAAGGGAATACACCAGAACCACAAAAACCCATGGATAACAACAGAATTAATTCAACTAATAAAACAAAGGGACCTACTACATGCTAAACTTAAAACTAGCATTCACAGAAACAATAACCTCTTAAAGGAAGAGCACATAATATGTAGGAACAAAGTGACAGCTTTAAAACGGAAACTGAAATCCTCATACTGTGAACACAAATTAACATTGAATGCCAATAGCATAAAAGATACTTGGAAAGTAATCAATGAAATGATCTACAACCGCACAACTGAAAACAAAGATGGTCCCAGTGAGATAATAATTGACGGTAAATCTTTCACAGGGAAAGAAAATATTTGCAATGCTCTAAACACTCACTTTATAAACATAGCACACAAATTAGCCATAAACATCCCCCCAGGGAAGAACGTTAATGAGATTAATGTCAACATAGATTCCATATTTATGACCCCGACTAATGAGATGGAAATTCGCAATATTATATTAAGCCTTAAAATGAAAAGTAGCCAAGACAAAGATGGTATGTCAGTGAAATTGTTAAAAAACTCCATTGACATGCTAAGTAGCCCACTAACTACTTTAATAAATGTATCGTTAGAGACTGGTCTGGTGCCTGATGATCTAAAAATAGCACGAGTCATACCAGTCTATAAAGGAGGTGACAAAAGCAATCCGGACAATTACAGGCCCATTTCCATCCTCCCACCCATATCCAAGGTACTCGAAACAGTAGTAAAAAACAGAATTGTTAATTTCTTAAATAAAAATGATTACTTCTACAAAGGGCAATATGGATTCCGAGAAAACTCAAGCACAGAAATAGCCACAATTGATATTATCTCTAACTTGCAGGATGTCTTAGACAATAAGATGACAGCGAGTGGCCTTTTCATAGACCTGAGAAAGGCGTTTGATACTGTTGACCATGAAATTCTCTTAGGGAAACTTGATAAAGCAGGTATCCGAGGAGTAGATTGGACATGGTTTAAAAATTACCTATCTAATCGTAAGCAGTATATTGAAATAAATGGCTACAGAAGTGAGGAAGTTAATATTACCCACGGTGTGCCCCAAGGATCAATACTGGGTCCTTCCCTCTTCTTAGTATATATTAATGACATAGCAACACTCCGTTTTCATGGTAATATAACGTTGTTTGCAGATGACTTAAGCATCTTTTACAATGCGTACACCACCAACACGCTGATTACACACATGCAGGAGGACATGAATACCATACTTGGCTGGACCCAGTCAAATAAATTAACAATAAATGAAGATAAAACAAATTATTTAATAATATCAAAGCGTAGAACAAAGTTAGACATCACTCAGAATATAATGCTGAATGGAAAAGCAGTTAAAAGGGTCTCATCTGTCAAATACCTAGGCTTAATAATAGATGAAAATCTCTCCTGGCAAAAGCACATTGATGCATTAGTAAAAAAAATATCACCTGCCGCTGGGATGATAAAAAAATTGAGCTACTATATCCCAAAATATCTACTCAGGAAAGTGTATTTTTCCTTAATCCATAGCCACTTACAATATTTGAATACAATTTGGATAAAATGCTCAAATTACCTAAAAAAGGAAATTGAGGTAATTCAGAATAGAGCCATAAGAAATATTTATAACTACCCTTTTTTAACACCAACCAAACACCTTTATATTACGAGTAAAATTCAACCAGTAGCCCTAAATGCAGAAATCAAATCAAATGTCCTAATATACCAAATCCTACACAACAGAATACACACAAATTTAAACTTCACTAATCAATCTGATTTACACGCTTACAAAACTAGACATGCAGATGACATAACACTTTTCCATATCAATTCCAAACAATATGGCAGTAATAGCATTAAGTATAGTGCCTTTGTAAAATTCAATGGACTACCAGAAAATATAAAAATTGCACCTAGCCTACCAATCTTTAAAAGGAGGCTAAAACAGTTTATGTGGAATGATTATAAAATGTCAGTTTGAAGAAATTTCATAATCTGAGAAGACAAAAGAAGAACATATTGTGTACAAAAACTTATGAAAGCTACAAAATGTTGTATATATTTTCATACTGAAAACTTTGTAAACTAAACATTGTATTGTAATTTGTCGCCAACAAGATAAAACTGTACAATTCCTTTGTATATGAGTCCTTGACTCGTTAAGGGATTAATAAAATGCATTATTACACTCTTGTGCTTACTGCCAACACAACATTCTCCCACCTTGAGTTGTGGAAACAACTCAACAAAACAATAAAATAACATAACACATATATTTTCACAAAATAAATGAACACAGAAATAAATAAGTCACTCAAAATATCTCTTTGGTTTAACCACCACTCTCCCACTACTGGTTTTGATGAGATCAGAAGTATTAGTAGATGGTTTAACCGTCTTTGGATTTTTCTCCTTCTTCTCATTTTCATTCCACTCAACTTGCAGTCTTAAAGCATGATCTTCTCCAGATGTCACTTCAAGTGGATACACCCTCTGTACTGGCCTCAGTAGCTCTCCTTTTGTAGTCACCAAGCGAACAACTCTCACGACACCACCTTTGCCAGGGATGACCTCCGTCACTCTTGCCAGCGGCCAGTCTAGTCTCTTCGTGTTGTCACTGGCTACCAGTACTACTTCACCTACGCAGGGTTTGTGATGACTTTTCCTAATGTGGTTCTTCTGTATTATCTGTCCAAGATATTCATTCCTGAATCTTACCCTTAATGTTTCCTTAACTTTCTGTCTGTACCTGAATCTTCTGTCAAGTTTTATGTCCTCTATCATGTCGATATCGGGCATTCCAATCTCCTTGACTTCCTGTAGGAACATTGTAGGGGTGATAGCCATCAAGTCTTCTCCATCATTGGACAGGTAAGTAAGTGGTCGTGAATTCATGACAGCTTCAATGTCACACAGAACAGTCATCATTTCTTGGTACGACAGACATGACTTTCCCAGAACTTTCCTGAGCATTTGTTTGAGGACACCAATCAGCCTCTCCCACCATCCTCCCCACCATGCTGCAGTGGGAGGATTGAATTTCCATTTTATTTGGTGTACAGAACTATATTCAGCGATTTTATCCCACTGAATTGTCTCCAACATATTGCAGGTGCCTTGAAAGTTTGTCCCATTGTCACTATAGACAATCATTGGCCTTCCACGTCTGAACACGAAGCGCCGAAAAGCTTCGAGGAATGTTGCAGTAGCCAAAGATGTTACTAGCTCCAGGTGTACTGCACGAAAAACCGCACACGTGAACAGACAGACCCAGGCTTTCTCTCCACCTTTCAAAATCAGAGGCCCGGCAAAGTCGACCCCTGTTATTTCAAAAATTGAGGCTTCTCTTACTCTGTCTATGGGGAGATGAGTTTGTTCTGCTTCAAGATGTTTTCCATGGTACCTCCTGCAGACAACACATGTTTTAATTGCCCCCTTCACCGTTCTCCTTCCTCCAAGGATCCAATATTTCTGTCTGAGCCCACTGAGCAGAATCTGGGTTCCAGCATGACATAAGTCTTTGTGCTTCACCCTAATGAGAGCGTGAACTGCTGTATGCTTCGCAGGAAGGATAGCAGGACAACGGAAAGCATAATCATGTTTGCGCGATATAATTTTTGTTTTCAGTCTCATCACTCCCTCATCATCCATGAAAACACATAGTGAGTTGAATCTTTCATCCTTTTCACCAACAAAACACTCCTTTTGTATGAACTTCATCACGACTTTTTCTGCTTCTGTGGTTTCTTCAATGGATAGTTCGGTAGTTCTTCTATTATTTTTCTGTCGACAATTATACAGAAACCTCAAGATCCATCCTATCATACGAACTGTTCTACGGAAACTTGAGAAATAGTCAAGGTGCCATTCTTGGGTATTGGACTTGTCTTCTAACACCGTCATAGTGTTGACTTTCTTTTTTCTTTCTTGGAAAACTTCATCATCGTTTGTTGAAATTTCGGGGCTAGGCCATTGTGTAGTGGATTGTTTTAGCCATTTTGGCCCTTCCCACCATCTCTGTTGAAGTAACTGTTTTGTGCTACATCCCCTTGATGCCAGGTCAGCCGGATTCATGGTTCCTGGAACATGCCGCCACTGTTCTATTCTGGACAGTCTTCGAATTTCTTGCACTCTGTTCCACACGGAGGTCCCCCAAGGTTCGTCTAACTTGATCCAGGACAACACAGTCGACGAGTCACTCCAATAATAAGTAACGATTTCTTTTGCAGTTAATGTTGGCAGTACTGACGTCACTAGTCGAACCCCTATTGTAGCTGCTAATAATTCCAGGCGTGGTATGGTGATACTCTTCTTGGGTGCCACTCTTGTCTTGGCTTGTACAAATCGTAGCTCTATATTGTCAACCCTCTGTATTCGCAAGAATATAACTGCAGCATACGCAGTTTGACTGGCGTTGCAGAACACGTGAAGAGATATATCTTCAACCGACTGGACACTCCCGATCAAACATCTAGGAATCTTAATCTCAGACAGCTGAGGTAGTTCTGCCAACCACTTCATGAATCTTCTCATTGTTGTTTCGTCTACTCTGGTGTCCCAACCCAAGTCAGTGGCCCATAGTTCTTGCAAGATTAATTTTGGACATGAGAAGCCAATAGGGTCAAACACCTTATGTGCAGCTCCTAGTATAGCTCTTTTGGTGATTACATCATATTTGAAATCGTTAACATGAGTTAGATTCAGTTCGATGGTATCTTCTCCTTTATTCCAAATGAGCCCCAGCACATGAGTAAGATTTTCAGCTGTACCATCCTGAGAATACTCCCACCCTCGGAGATTGAAAGATGCCTTAACCATTATTATGCTTGCCTCTCGCATGAATGAATGAAGGTCATTTCTGTTGTTAACACTAATAGCACAGTTATCCACATAAAAACATTCTTCCAATCTTTCTATTGTTGAAGTTGAGTAGGAACTATTATCGACTGTTTGTCTCTTCAACTCGTTCAAGTGGAGTTTGATGGTTGCCGACAATAGGAACGGAGAACATGCAAGTCCAAAGACAACTCTATTGTGACGAAACACTTCTACCTTCCCTGTACTTTCCTCCTCCCACCAAAGGAATCTCAGAAAATCACGGTCTCTAGGATTGACACTTATTTGAAGAAATGCTTTTTCTACATCGGCCGTCACACCGATCTCATTTTCTCTGAACTTCAGTAGCGAACTAGGGATCAACTCTATGAAGTTAGGCCCTTTCTCAATACATTCGTTCAGAGATGGAGCGTTTCTCTGCTTCGCTGAGGCATCAAAAACAGGCCTGATCTTGGTGGTGCTGTTTTCTTTGAAGACAGGTCGGTGAGGTAGATAGTGTCCACTATTCTTCAGTTCTTCTTCAGGTACCCTCTCGATGATTCCTTGCTCCAACCAACTTCGTAAGACATTATCGTACTCCTGATAATGTTGTTCAGCTTGTAGTTTCTTTGTAGTGATTTCTAATCTGTGCTGAGCAATTTCTCTGTTGTCAGGGAGAGGTGGATGTTGTTCACTCCAAGGCAGACACACTTCATACCTGTTATCTTCATTCAGTCGTGCAGTCTCAAGGAAGTTATTTCTAACACGCTCATTCCTCTCGACGACAGATTCTTTCACAACAGGGTCAGTAATTCCAAGAATTTCTAAGTCCCAGAGATCAGAAATTCTTGCATGTTGGGAAAACAATGATGACACTAATAATGATGCCGAATCCCTTTGGGCCTTGTTACCTATGACTTTTCCCATTAGTGTCCACCCTAGGGAAGTCTCCACCAAAACTAGGCCACATTTTAGTTGATGTTTCCTCCCAGTGAGCAGTTCACCCGCCTTATCGGCCCCAATCAGAATCTGCACAGGCCCTCGCTCTAGTACATCAGTTAAACATATTTTCAGATCCCTTATCCCCTCACTCCAAGAACCATTCTTAATATATGGGACATCTTCACAAATAATATCTTGGCTTAAAACTTCCAGCTCCTTGGAATAGTTTCCCTCCAATCGCTTTAAACTTATTCTGTAACAGTCGTGTTTTTCTTCTCGAGAACGTACTCCACCAAACAAGGAATGTATTAACGTTTCCTTCCTGATTGACTGATACCCCATTTCTTCGGCTAGGTCACGTGCAATGTAGGATTTAGTAGACCCAGTATCAATGGCAGCTCGTACAGTTTTTTGTTTACCCTTTCCTTTAACGACAACTGCCAAGGTTTGCAAGTACACCTCAGGAGAACAAGACACATTAGCTAAAGCCTTATCCACATTATTGCCATCCTGGAGAACCAAATTCCTGTCTCCCTCGTAATTCTGTTTGGACACACTTTCATTTTCTTTGTCACGGAGCTTATAACACATTAATACCACATGTTTACCACCACAAACAATGCACCTGACAATCGATTTACAAGCTCTACTTGCATGGCCCTTCTTTAAACAATCGAAGCAACAGTGTTTATCAGTTAAGATTTTCCTTTTCTCCCCTACAGTCATTTTTTGAGCTTTAATGCACTCTGGGCTCGAATGAGGTTTAAGACAAAAAACACACTCCTGTCTCTTAGAAACATCAGCAAACAAAGCAGAAGCAGTAGGTATATTTGGTTCAATGACATCCCTTGGTTTCTTGTCTCCCTTAATCTTAGATCCTTGGGATGTGCTAATACTAAACCCTTTCATAGCCAATGAAATTCTTTCTTCACTTACTACTTCATTTTGAAGAAAAGCCATGAGCTGCTGCAAACGATCTTTGGATACGGAATCACACCTGAAGGAAGTATTCCTCTGCCATGCTCTTAATAGGTCTTCTGGCAAAGATGATTCAATTAGGGGATACAGCATTGCAGTACATTTTTCTGTAGTAACGCCTAAACTTTCCAGCGATCTGAGATGTGACTCTAATTTATCATACAAGCTACTCAGTGTTGGCCTTTCTTTGGAATTGACTGCATTCGTCAATACTAGTTTGAGCAATTCACGAACATAAACTTCCACCTGCAAGTCCTCTCTACCAAATCGAGATTGAAGACTCTCTATAGCTTTGTCATAATTCTCGGCAGTGGGTGGAAAACTAGTAACTAATTCATATGCTCTGGAACCTTCTGTCATAGCCTGAATTAAATATTGGAATTTATCTTGCTTCCCAATGTCCTCATCCTCGTGAATTTTACGGAACTGGCTCCAAAAATATAACCAATCAATTATTTCACCTGAAAATTTCTTAAATTCTATTCTTGGAAGTCTATATTTCTTTTTATCACAAACATTGTCATTCACTACACTTTGTGGAGGGGTAATGGAAACAACGGGATTCATAAAACGTGTTGCTTTTGTTCTACAGCTAAGGAATTTGTGTTTGTAATCATCAGCTGATTCACATTCCGTTTCTATTTCGTCATCCTCACACTCGTCGTCTGTCATCTGTTGAAATATTAATCCATCTAAATTAGAAATATCATCATACTTTTCTTGAAGGATATCAAGTTGCACTTGCACTTTTTCCGTTTCAGTTTGATCATCTTCTAACAACGCCATTAGTTGATTGTGTGAGCGCGTAAATAACCGCCGCTTTACGGTTCTTTCTTTAGCGAGTCTTTCCATCTTCTTTCTTCACGGGAGCCTTTTACTATGAACGAGTCCTGTCACGGTCGCCATAAAATGTTAGGTTCACTTCTCAATAAATCACATAGACTCCTCTAGAATGTATATTTTATTATTTGTTGTGGAAAGGTTCACAATTCACACGATACACACCATATTGTTTTTGACATTGAACTTCACTGATATCAAAGACTATGTCAAAGATACTGCACTACACTCTTGTGCTTACTGCCAACACAACAAACACACTAGATTCAACTGTAGGCAGCAGCTCTCTTCAACGAAAGTCCTATGAGAAACTGGCCTTGTAACTTATCCCAGTATAACATTTCAATCACATAACTGCACTACGTAAAAGCACGTCGTAAAAATATACACTATAAGACGTGGCATGTCTTTTCAAACAAAGAATAGTAAATGATAGTAATGTTACTCGGTCTGAATGTCTTTGACAATGACAGAGATGTCACTTCATAAATGTTTATCATATTATAACCAACAAAAACCTGCGTCTGATCACTTGACACAAATAAATACAGAAAAATAAGCAAATTCTCACATCTGCTGAGTTTGCTAATGATACGTTGAGTACAGGGTTCGATGCTCTACTGCATATAAGTTAATTCCCAGACTATGTTCTTCACTAAGAACTGGATGGCATCAATGATCATCAAAATGAAATATTATAGCATAGTTATAAAACTGATGGTTACAGTCGACCTTCTACTGATACCGTCTAATCTAAAGAGATCACTGGCGTGACATAATATCAAGAAAATGGGTGTCACGGAAAATAACATTGACAATGACGGCCAATCGTCATGTCAACGAAAAATACACAAAATCCCCCATACCAGGGTTAAACAAAGTAGCTCAAAACTACAGTCATGTTTAGTTAGCGAAGAGACTTGACATCTCTCGACGTCTAATAGAATGCACCTGATTGAACCAAGTTCAATCACAGGGGTGTCTGACAATCACAGAAAGTGAAACACAAAAATGAGTGCTAAAATACTAAATCCTACCTAATGGCTGTCACGATAAGTTCGGTTGGTTCTACTACTCTACTCTAGCACAAAAATAATCGTACAAAGAGAAGGAACAGTCTCGCCGAATTAAGGCATCTTCACCTCGTCCTTTCCAACGAACTGAGGGGTACAATTTATCCTCTGGTTTCCGGACAAGGGTTGTCCAACCTAGGCCTCCATCATAGACCTTATCAATGACCAGGGTCTTGATACGTCCTCGTCGTTGACGTAATGATGTCGTCTGCTTCTCTCCCATTGTGGCAGTGGTCATTCTTCTGTTCCGGCACGTTCATCTTCTTCTCGTGCGGTAATCCTAGATCTTCCGTCATGTTGTAGTTCCTTAGAACGGCTCTTTTACATCATGGGGGTCCTTATCTCATCATCCCCATCGAAGATACGTAGATAATCACTCTGTACACGTGGCCATTAGAATGATGCATTGTAGATAATTAATTTCACTTGAAAAATATGCAATTGTGACACAGCTTTCACTGAAGCTAATTTTGTCGATAGTAATAAATTCGCAGATTCTACACAGCGCAGATGTTATTAAAATTGCCCATGCTCTATCTGCTTTTCACTTCACAGATTTTACTATCACTGAATCTCGTGGCATCTACGTAATCCACGGTCGAAATTGCACGCATTAGCGGCTGTAATAATTTTCACAATTTGTGGCGTTCAAACAAAACTCTTGAACGATTATTTGTTCACAGATTCTAATATATTGCGTGTCCCTCGTGGACATAGAATTTTATAGAGCGCGTGGTTAAAATGTGGTGTTCCACGGCGTAAAGATTTTCACTGTTTTTCACAAATTCACTGATATTATCAATTAAGCACATACAGGCTTTACATTCCCTCGATTGCACACTAATAAATGCATAAAGACACAACGATGAACGTTGATTTTATTCTTCGCCTACTGGCGGACTGTTTCCTCGTCTTAGCAAGACGGACTATTCGACACATCCTATATGGACGGTAAACCATACTCGAGTGCAAGGTGCGGCGTTTCTCGTTGCTGGATCTAGTGAATACTGGAGTCGTTCAGCGACTAATTCCTTCCGGTTCGCGTATCTGCGAAGATAATACCTTACCGTAAAATAAAAACACATTCACCTGAATGTTCAGAATATGCAGAATGACGAAATGAGATGATCTGAGCCTTGTAGAAAGTTGAGACATGCTAATAAGGACTCAGATAAAAATATAGATGATTTCTTCAAAGTCAAAAGTGCAACCATAATCCTCTCCAGGCACGTCAGCGGCATTGCTGGTCTTCGGGTGCGTTCTAGGATGATGCATCCCATTAACAAAATGCGTTGCAATGAAAAATATCACTGAGCATGAGCTGAGCGGGCTCAATACAGATGGGTGAAAAGACGATTATTTATTTGAAATATTTGGATATCAGTAGAAGGCATAAGGAAGTCACATTGAAGTTGCGAGAATGGGATATGATGTTTAATTAATGTGCATAGGCCACGATAACCCGGGCCATCGCTGCATATGACATTATAATCAGGGATGTGAGAGCGAAAGTGGGAATATAACCACGTTTCTTGTAGGAAAATGACATCCTGATGAAATTCAGCAATTAAAAGTAATAATTCGTGACGTTTATTGACAATACTTCGACAGTTCCACTGGAGTATCCGCATACATATCAAAAGAACGTATAATTTTAAAGAGTGTCGGACGGCTCAGGGTGGTCAGTAGCTATAGGAGTTAACAATGGGGCTATAGGACCGGTTTTCGCAGTTTTTGGCAGTAACGGAACTATTTTGTGCAATAATGACCACGCACAATGACTCGATTGAGCATTGTGGCCCAATAAATCAAGTTAAGGAAATCCTGTATAATTATACCAGAAGGGTCGTTTGGATTTATATCAGGTTGTGGATCATGGGACGGTCCATCTTTAACATTCTGAGAGCCACGAGAGACAGGAACATCAGATGTGGATGGCGCCGTTGAAACAATATTAAGGTAGGCGTGACGATCGTAGCCCAGTGGAGATATAATTTTCGGGGATTTTTGGGCAATCTCCGTAAACTTACGTTTTCGGGGTTGTTCTCGTGGAGAGCTAAGGTGAGGGGGGGGGGGGGCTAGAAGGGGAAACTGCTGGGGCAGCGTTAACGGATTGAAAGGGGTTTTAGATTTATTTACAATTTCTGTGTACGATTTATTTTCTAGGCACATTTGCCTCTTTATTTCAACCAGTTCACTATGGATTGCACAGCGCACTGCACCGGTGGGGTGATTCTCCTGGCAATTTGCGCATTTAAACATGATTTCCTTGCACTCAGTCGTCATATGACCTTGGGCACATTTACCACATCGCGGTTCACGTGCTCGGCAATGTAGTTGGATATGACCATACCTTTGGCATTTCTGGCACCGAATAGGGGCAAATATGAAAATTGACACTTCCAGAAGGACATTAAATATCGAAACATGTGACAGCAATTTTTGGGTGTCAAGGAATACCGTGCCGGTAAGTATCGACTCGAGGTTATCATTTATCATCTTTTTTCTATGCAAACGTTGAACACGTGCTACTGGGACTGGCGCTCGAATATACTGGAGAATCTCCTCATTAGTGAGGGAGGTATCGACACCACGTATCAATCCCACCCTTTGAACACTAGAAGAGGGGATGAAAGCATCAATTTTTCGTTCAGCTGGGAGAGGATGATTTAAAAAAGAATTGGCCGTGGCAGACGATTGAAATCGTACCTGCACCCTATTCCGACCTTTTCTCTGCAGACTTTTGATTCCAGGAATGTTCCGTTCATAGAACAGGCGACCTAGAGCCATGGGATGTAAGTGACCGATATTTTGGTTCTCAGATTCTACAAAAACACTATAAGGGCCTACCGGTATATGTTTCTCATTATAACGGTGAGCACTAGCTAAGTTCGTTCGGCGGATGGGTTCTGGTTCCCTTGGTTGAATAGGGGGAGTGGCTGTGACAGCTATTTCCGTCTCCGGGACGATCACCATCTCCATCTATCCGTAAATCTTGCTGGTAATCCGGTGGATCACCCGTCACAATTCCATCACTGGTGTCCGACATGCCACAAAAAGCACGAATACACAATAGGTACTAACCTGTCAGTGATGAGAGGTGAATATAATCAATCACTAAACACCTTTCTACCTCCACCACTAAAACCCTCAACACACAAGCAAGTAACGTAGTCGAGCACCAAGTGACCGCTTGCGTATTTGAACAGCGAATGTCCAGAAATACATTCATACCCATAACACAAGATCAGCAAACCAGTTATACATGGAGTCAACAAAAACAACTAGATATGTTATTAAAAGTATTTCCTATTCATTCAGCACATCTTATAACAACTAAACTGAGACAAATTATAAACTTAAACAAATTCAAAAAGGAAGCACACAGGAACTTCCTGAGACAATATGTTGAAGAATATATATAGATGAACCCATAAACACTTAATAAATGATCCTGCCACCTTAGTATATTCTAGTATTAGTTACTAAGCCATATTTGTAAAGGGCAGTCCCCCCTTGAACTACCAGCTCACTGGGACTTTCTGTACTAAATAAATAAATAAATAAATAGTTAACCCGGGGCGCACTTGTCTTTTCTAGGGCTACGGCATCGTAAACTATCTCGGATCATCTTGGCTATCCCTGTCCGGCATAGCTGATCATGTAAACTGTGCGTGTTTCTCTGTCCGGGCAGTCAAGAGATCACGTGCAAGTATTTGCCTGCACTGTCTCGGCTCGGCGAATAGACTTTAGTTTGTTTGTTAACTGTACCATAGATTCCAGAAAGTGTACAGATGGGGTAGAAGTGTTATTTGTCAAACATGTTATGTGGAAGAGTACACCATGATGAAAAGTTTTGGTCAATTTACGCTCTTATGCTCCAAACGTTGCTGCTCCGCCCCACATGGTCACAGGATAAATTGAAAGTAGGACGCTAACAATTAAGCAGTTTCAATGTTCATGTATGGCAGGTGCAACAGGATGTTGCAAAAATGTTTTAACAGTGCTTATTTTCTGTCACAGGTAATTAAAGTCTATTTAGTTTATTATTATTATTATTTTAATTATTATTAACACCTTAAGTTGCTAGACTCTCCCCCGACGTCCACATCAACTGTATTCCTACTCGTTGCTGTTCTCCGTATTTATTCGTTGCCGAAACATTTCGGCCTTTGATATTTGCATCCATTGCATCTATGGGTATATATTGAAGACTTACATCCATAGCTCTCTCATAGATCGGCTTACAGTCATAAACTGAGCAATATGCTTTTGAAAAGATGGTATATTGCAGGCTGTTCCAAATCCATGAGTTTGAGTATGCGTACACGCGAGTACTCAGCAGTAATGCTCGGAGCACAGTTGAAGAGGGACTGGGGTTGAGAGCCAATACGTCACTGGGCGAAGGTCATAGCACAAGTCTATGCGTTCCTGCCAGTCTTGATGTATCCACCGCGAAGTGACGGCAGCCCCCCACAGCAGAGCTGTATTGCATGTTGCAGGTTTACTCACGAAAGGCGGCGAGTACTCTGCTGCTCACGAGCGAGCTGCTCGGCTGGAACAGCCTGGTATATTGGCTTTCGTGGCAAAGGAATTAAAACTCAGCAATTTTTCTAACTTTATGCCGTGTCATGTGCGGGGTTTCACCTAGGAATACCAAGATAGGCTCATCAGCGGGCTCTTGATGTCCGTGCCCGGACCCCCACAGGAGTAGCGAACTGCGCGCTACCTCCCTTTTTATGAAGCGTACCTGCGCTTCTTTACTGCGAAAGTTAAAAGCTCAAGCAGCCTTTCACCTCCCTGTAAAGGCTTCCAAAAATATACTTTTCACTTTTTGAATTCGAACAATGAGTAACACTCATTAATTGTGTATAAAAACACGCTCAGTTCACAGTGCAAGAAACTATACAAACTGTCACCACGCGATACATTTATCCTACTCTGTAAGTTTGTTATTTTCACCATCAGATGGCACATATGATAGTTGCCAATGAATGGTATATTTATTACCACTAATAGCCAAGGGAATACAATATATGCAGGAAATGCATTCAAGTTATTTACTGCACAGTTTTATTTATGGCATTTCTCTCTATTAGCACATATTGGCATATTGGGGACGATGTTCCTTGTACAGTTCGCAAATATAGTCCTCATTAGAGTATTGAAATCTTTTGAAGATCCATAACTTGTTTGTTGGTTCCTTATTAGTTTAGGGGCTGCGACAACGTGGTCATGTAGCCCCGTGTACTTTGGGTGTGTGTATAATTTGATAACCGGTGTTAATTGTGGTGGCTGTATTGGTGTGTGTTATCAGTGATTCACGTAAGGACTGCAGACGATTAATATTTAAGTAATTCCTACTTTTGCTACCGTCCACGACACCTAGCTGCGAACTTGACTACTATAAGCCATCGCAACCAGCATCTGGTGACGAACGTTGGAACTAATATAGCGTTATCAAATCTAACCTACACATTTTAGCTACATACAAGTGTAGTTAATGGAAGGTTCTTTTATATTCCAGAAATCTCTGACGTGGGCCCGCCGGCTTTGCTTCCCCTCCAAAGGAAGGCATACTTAGGGAATGCTAACACTCTTAAAAATCAGATGACTTCGCCCGGGTTTGAGCCCGTGATCTTGGGCATAGAAGCTCAGCATGCTACCAACTAAGCCACCGAAGCCGCCAATCCATAAATTGTGGTGTAATAAGCCATGTACAGCGAATCTCGCGATGAAGTGCCTCGGTTTGGCCTGTTTCCGGTCATTTGTTAGTGTTAATATTTGAAAGAAAAATAGCACAGTAGCGCCACCTGGTGAAATAGACACGTACAATAAAGAAGAGAACAAAAGACGAACCAGTGCAAAGTCTGTGCGTGTTCGCGTGACATGTGACAAGCGTCTCAAAAGATGATTTGTATTTTGTATTTTATTTCTCACTTGATAAATAAAGATTTACATTAAAACTAACAGGTTATGGGCCCAGGCCACGTGTAAATGGTATTATCTCGTGAGTGGATCCGAAGCTGAGCGCCTGTGGAACACGTGCTGTTTTTTGTTTTTTTTTTTTTGTTTTTTTTTTAGTAAGGATAACCTCAAAATGGCAACCGGCAGTGACTACAAAGTTCAAGTGGATAAACTTGAAGGACCTGAAGACTGGCCAAAGTGGAAATGGCATGTGTTGATGGTTTTGCGGTCGTATGAACTGGAAAATATTGTTGATGGTTCGAAAAAGTGTCCTGTGTTGCCGGCAGATGCAACTGCGCAACAAAAAGCGGCATATAAGCAGTGGTTGAAAGAAGACGCGAAAGCGGCCAGTTTGCTAGCAGGTGCGCTAGGAAAATCTGTTGCCTAGCTCGTGCTGACGTGCACCAATGCCAGTGAAATTTGGACAAAATTGAGCGCACGGTTCGAACGAAGCAGTACGCAGCGACTGAACATGTTGATCGAGTCATTCTTCCGAGTGACACGTGACGACAAGGAGGATATCAGCACCCATGTCGCGAAGTTACAGAAGCTTTATCAGGATCTGAACGACGAACTCCAAAAGCACAACGAAAACACGTTATCTGAAAGGATTTTGAACGGTCGAATTTTATCCACGCTGGGAAAAGAATATGATAATTTCAAGGATGTGTGGGACACGATTCCGACGGAAAATCAAACTGTGAACTTGTTGACTGAAAAATTGTGCACGATTGAACTGCGTGACCAAGGAAACGTGGAATCGACTGCGTTTGTGGTACGTAGTGCTCCCAAGAAGCATTCCCAGTATGGCAGTGGCAAAGGCAGCGCTGATGACAAGTCGAAGAAAAATGTTCAACGAGTAAAGCAGAAGTTTCCATGTTTCAAATGTAAGGAATTGGGCCATTGGGCAAGTGAATGTCCAGTGAAGAAGAAAGAGGGTGACACTAGAAACAAAATTAAGGAGAACAATGCTTCGTTTCTGACACATGCTATGAGTGCGTTAGACGGCGACTTTGTTCAAGCCGACGAGTGGTACTGCGACAGTGGCGCCACAAATCACATCACCGCGAACAAACAGTATTTTACAACATACGTCAAGTTTGCTGCTCCAGAGAAGATTTTGCTAGGAAAACGAGGTGTGAGCATGCTAGCCCACGGCAAAAGAACTGTAAACATTCAAGTGCGGCTGATCAACGCTTGGTTGAGTGTTGAGATGACTGAAGTTTTGTATGTTCCCGATGCAATGGCTCATCCGTTTTCTGTGAAATCTGCTGCAAGGAAAGGTTTTTGTGCAAGACTTGACGACCTAACAGTTAGAATTGAAGACAAGGTTACAGGAAAGGCGATGATGGCTGGACGTGTGAGTCATGGTCTGTATGTACTTGACATGCGCGTCGTGAAACCGGCGCAACCCATTCAAGTGAATTTAGCTACATCGTCGGACAAACTGCAGATCTACCATGAACGATTTGGTCATCAACACAAAGCGCATGTCAAGAATGTACTGAAGCAGATGAACATCAATGTAGACATGTGTAAAGAGGATTTCTGCGACGGATGTGTACTGGGAAAAATGCATCGACTGTCATTCAAGACACCAATGAATCGAACAACAGCCACCGGTGAACAAATCCACGCCGATGTGAATGGACCAATGTCTACTGAATCTCTTGGAAAGGCACGCTACTACGTATGTTTCAATGATGATTTCAGCAAGTTTCGATGAGTTTTCTTTTTAAAGCACACCGTTCTGGAACAGTTCCTGAATGAAGCCAAAACAAATGGACACGTCGTGAAGCTGTTCAGGTGTGATGGAGGAAAAGAATTTGATAACAAGAAGGTTTCTGAACTACTCGCAAGCAGAGGCATAGAACACAGCATTACTATGCCGTACACACCACAACAAAACGGAGTTGCGGAACGTGAAAATCGGACGATTGTGGAGTGCGCAAAATCTATGCTGAATCCCAGCAAGTTAACGAAACAACTTTGGTCTGAAGCCTGCAACACTGCAGTGTACCTCCTGAATCGCACTGGGAAGTCATCCATTGAAAACAAATCTCCCTATGAATTGTGGTATGGTCGACCAGTGGGAAGTCTCAGTCATCTGAAGATCTTCGAAACTGAATGCTACGTGAATATCGACAAGAATTTTCACTCAAAGATCGACGACAAAGCTGTTTTTGGACATCTGGTTGGGTACGTGAACGACAGGGATGGATTTAGAGTCTGGATTCCAACTCAGGGAAAGGTTGTTCTAAGCCATGATGTGAAATTCAAACCTGAAGTTGTCTGCAATCTGCGCGCCAATGCCGGAAAGGTTGAAGTCACGCATGAAAAACGTGTGGAGAGGAATCAGTCTAATTCATCGTCTGATGTAGGCCTACAGAGGAGGTCAGAGTTAGATGAGAACTTAAGCGAAATTTAAGATTTTGCTTCGGCATCCAGTTCTGGAGGAAGCGAAGATGAGGAAGAAGGAGAGACTGAAGAAAGAAGGAAAAGCAAATGTGAAAGTAAGAAGCCATCGTGGATGATCAGTGGAAATTACATGTACATGGCTGGACCATCTATCGTTGAAAAGAATCCTGACTCATACTCTGAAGCGCTGCAGTCTAGTGATAAAAATCAATGGCTGAAAGCAATTAATGAAGAATTGGAGTCCTTAAAGGAAAATGATACCTGGAAATTGGTTGAGCGTCCAAATGGTGCACGGGTCCTGAAAAATCGATGGGTTCTTCGACAGAAGACAACGGACAGTGGAGAAGTTCGCTTCAAGGCACGATTGGTAGCCAAAGGCTATGTGCAACAGTAAGGAATCGATTATGAAGAAACTTTCAGCCCTGTTGCACGGTATGATACCATTCGAGCTCTGTTGGCAGTAGCTGTTGAAAAGGAGATGAAACTTGGTCAATTTGATGTCAAGACGGCCTTCTTGAACGGCGAGCTTGAAGAAGATGTGTTCATGGAACAGCCAGAAGGTCATCAGGACGGTACTGGCGTGTCATCTAAAAAGAAGCTTATATGATTTAAAACAGGCTCCACGCTGCTGGAACAAGCGTTTCAAGAAATTCATGGAGAAAGCTGGATTCAAAAACAGCAAAGCTGATCCTTGTCTCTTTTACAGCAACAAAAATGGAAAGTGGTTGGCTGTTGTAATCTTTGTGGATGATGGTCTGGTAATTGGCAACGAAGAAGACATCGAGCAGTTCATGGAAAAACTTCAGCAGGAATTTCACACGACCAGAGGATCTCTCTACAATTTCCTGGGCATGAAGATACAACAAAACCATGATGGATCAATTGCAATCAGTCAAGAGGATTATACGAGGAAAATCCTAGAAAAAATTGGGATGGTCGAGTCAAATGGAGTGTCTACCCCAGTTGGACGCGAAGAAAGTGAAGACGGAGAAAAGGTTTCGGCCAGGGTTCCTTATCGTGAGGCGGTGGGATCCTTGATATACCTGACTACAGCTACACGTCCAGATATCGCATTCGCGGTCAACAAAGCTGCTCGAGCCATGGAGAATCCTACAGTTCAAGACTGGAGTCAAGTGAAACGGATATTTCGATACTTAAAGAACACAGTGAACCATGGAATCGTCTATAGGAAAGAGGACGTTTTGAAGGTCTACAGCGATGCTGACTACGCCGGTGACGAGAGGACGAGACGTTCAACGACGGGTGTCATTTCGACCTACAATCATGGAGCTGTATCGTGGAGAAGTCAGTTACAGAAGTCTGTGTCAACATCGACAACTGAAGCTGAAATTGTGTCTGCAAGTGAAGGAGCAAAGGAGTTGATTTGGCTGAAAAGACTGTTTTACGAATTACTGGGAACTGCTGAAAAACCTCCTATGCTTTACATCGACAATGCTGGTGCAGTTAAATTGGCTAAAAATCCGGAGTACTATCGAAAATCCAAGCATATTGAGGTACGTCATTTCTATGTGAGGGAAAGATTTTTGGACGGAGACCTTGAGCTGGAGCACATCGACGGGACCAATCAATTAGCTGATATTCTAACTAAACCTCTGGAGAGGGTCAGATTCGAGATGCTGCGTGAGAGGATTGGCGTGCAGAAGATGACATCTTAGAGGCTGAAAAGTGTTCAATAGTTCATCTTGTTTATTTTTTTTATTTGTATTTGATTTTTTTGGAGGAAGTGTTAATATTTGAAAGAAAATAGCACAGTAGCGCCACCTGATGAAATAGACATGTACAATAAAGAAGAGAACAAAAGACGAGTCAGTGCAAAGTCTGTGCGTGTTCGCGTGACATGTGACAAGCGTCCCAAAAGATGATTTGTATTTTGTATTGTATTTCTCACTTGATAAATAAAGATTTACATTAAAACTAACAGTTAGTATTGCATCTGTTACATAGAACTCACTCATGATTCCCGTTCCTTTTCTCAAGCAAAATTTTAGAGGTTTCTCATATGCCTTTGTATTCGGTAGGTTCATTTGTAACCTGAGGGCATATATTCCATAAAGACGCTTTCTTTACGCATAATGTAAGTAAGTCGAGATGGAGCTTCTATTCCTATTCCCAGTATTCTTTTCATATCTGGCCTTAACTTTTTCTAGAGTTAATATAGATCTATGGCAGTAGGAGTCTCCTATATCGTTGCCAACACACGCAACTTAATACGGGAAATACTCACTTTACGACTTTTAATAGATCTGATTTACTACGAGGAATATCACGGGGGTTGAAAGAGTACACAATAACTAATTGTAAATGCTGTCTCATTAAAATCAACAGTATTTATCAACAACAATCGTTAGCTTAGCGTGTTTTACTCACCTAAATAATAATTGTATTAATGCAGCCAATGGCCATGTATTTTTCTTTTCGGGACGGGTCAGGGAAGGGATTATGAAAGGGAATCGGCCGTGGACCTATTGAAAGGAACCGTCCCGGCATTTGCCTGGTAGTGAAAATGGGAAACACCTAACTAAGAGGTAGCGTGCATTTTCAACTTGCTTCTCGTTCCCGCTCCCGGTCGATTGTGATTCAGCCTTTGCATAGTGTTGCCAATTCTACCAAAATTACGGCTAAAGATTTTAGACGGTAATGACATTACTGATTAGTTTGCTTACCAAATATTTTCTTCTCCTATGAGTCTAATAACAATAATAATAATACTCTTATTATTATTATTATTAATAATAATAATAAAAACGCGCACAATGTGCCTAATAAATTGTTAGTAAATGGGTGGAGTGATACTACGGAACTCGTAGAAGGACTTAAAAGGTTATAAAACTGGACGTATTGCCAGAGCAGTATCAATAAAAGACGATAGAGGAAGGATCTTATACTTAAATGTATATGATCCTTAAGTTGCGTGTGCTCTTACGTCGCGAACGGGTCGGTCTCTCTTAGCTCGCCTATTCGCATCGCCTCGTGTGTGGAGAGCGACTGCTTCTGTTAAGTAGTTTGACTGTGTGTGTTCACGTAAACTTGTGTGTGCCTAAGTGTGTATTAGTGACTCTTACTCAGTGAATAGTAGACCCATTCTCGGTTCTATATACCGGGGACATGTCAGACACCAGTGGGGGTGCGGAAAATCCGGGCCCGCCTGACGTTGCCATGGACGTTATTCTTACGGAGATTATGCCTTTAAATGCCCCGTTTACTCCAGCCTTATCCTCTGCTACCCCGTCATCTGATACGAATTTGCCTCCCGTAATTTCGACCCCCTCAACTCCGTCAACTGGGGCTGATCCCCCGAGACCGTACCCCTCAACCCACTCTGGGCCCTATTATGTTAATGTCGAGTCTGTCGACAATTCGCATATCGGTCATTTACATCCGATGGCTTTGGGACGACTGTTCTATGAGAAAAAAATCGAGGGAATTTCGGCCATTCACCGCAAGGGGCGCAATCGCATACAGATTACCTTCAACACGGCTCGAGCCACCAACCTCTTTCTTAAAAACCCCTTACTCGCCGAAAAAAAGTTGAAAGCGTTCATTCCATCCGCGAACATCCAACGTATAGGCTTAATCCGTGGTGTCGATTTATCTCTAACGAATGACGATATCCTGCAGTATATTGAGTCGCCATGCCCCATAATCAAACTCCAACGCATGTCTCGCCGTAAGATGATTGACGGTAAAGTGGAGATGCTCCCCACGGGGACGATAAAACTTTTTTTTGAAACGCAGACACTCCCAAAATATGTCTCAATCTTTCATGTTGTCCTTGAGGTCCACATTTTTATCTTTAGGCCGATCATATGTAATCGATGTCAGCGGTATGGACATACCGGTCAAAATTGTCGTGCAAGAGCTCCCCGATGTGGCCGCTGTGCTCAAGGACATGAAATTTCGACTTGTTCCCAAGTCTTTGTACGATGCGTGCATTGTGATGAGAATCATACAAGCGGTTCTTCCCAGTGTGTGTACCATCAAAATCAAGTTGAGATAAAAAACACGCATGTGTGTCGAAAATAAGTCATACCAAGAAATTGTTGCCCCATTTTCTAACCTCTTTCAACCACTTACCGTCCCTCAGCAATTTCCCCCACTTTCTCCCACTCATACCCCTGCTTCTACCACGCTACCTAAAAAACGTAAATTTGCGTCCATTGTTCAAAGCTCACCCAAAGTGATACCACCTTTGGGTTACGACCGGCAGGCCTATCTCTCGATAGTTCGGCCAGACCATTTGACCCGTCCGGTGCCCGGCGCCGTCACTCCGTCGACGTCTACCATGCATTTCAGCCCTCCTCCTCCCCCTCCTGTGCCACCCAAAACTGGTGTGCCTCCTGCTATCACACGTGATTATCTCCTACTTATGGACCTTTTGGGCTCGAATGCCCAATGGGCCCACATTTTAAAAAATATGTATGATAAAATAGTTCTTCTCCCGTTTCATTCTCTTCCTCCCGAATCCCAACCACTTGAGTCACCCAGGGATGTACAATCATCTCCCATCCCATGAAGATCCTACAATGGAATTCCCATAGCATATTAAACAAGCGGCATGAACTCCTTCTAATACAGGAATATCAACCAGAGGTTGTCCTGCTACAGGAAACATGGTTGTATAATTCCTTATTGTTCAATATACCGAGGTATGTAGTTGAACGTCATGATGGGCCCCATTATGGTGGAGTGCTTACTCTCATTCATGAGTCCCTTGCCTATAAAGTGATACCCTTTATTTTTCATCTCCCCCGCACATATTTCCTTACTATTCAAGTTGATAAGTATCATATTACCAATCTTTACATTCCCCCAGATGTTAAGGGCAACGAACGACAGTGGAAATCCTTCTTCACTTATTGTCAATCCTTTCCGTACCATTTACTGGGCGGTGATTTCAATGCTCATCACACGGAATGGGGCAGCGCCCGAATTACGCCCAAAGGTCGTCATATCTGGACGTCGTCCCAACTTGCTTCATTTCATCTTCTTAATGATGGTTCCCCTACCCGTCTTTCTGCCCCTGAGCAAGCACCCAGTGCTGTCGACTTAACCTTTGTATCCCTTTCTCTCGCACACCTGTTCTATTGGCAAACAACTTCAGATCTACATCTCAGTGATCATTATCCCATCATCATTACCGGTTCATCTATACACCTGCCCCCACCCCCTGAGCATACTCCTCGCTTCTTTCGACAGTTTAAAAATTTTGATGAAGTATTGTTTTCTGAATATATCCAACAACATTTTTGCCATGCTGCTCCGCCTGTACGCTATTCTTATGAATCCTTAATTACCATTATTAATAGATATTTTGACACTTATCATCCACTCATTCCTTGTCGAGAACGATCCGGTCAAGCTCTTTTTCACATCCCCTGGTGGGACGACGAATGTAGACACTTGGTCAAGCGCCGCAAAGCATTGCTTCACCTCCTTCGTAAATACCATACTCCGTATACTTATATGCAGTATAAAAAGTTTGTTGTGACTATGCAACGCACCTTCAATGACAAACGTCGTACTGCTTGGCAAAAATATGTCAATTCCATTAATCACCAAACTCCCCTTACTCAAATATGGAATTCTGTACGCAATTTATCAAGGAGTACAAAATATGCGCCTCCACATCGTCTTACTTTTGAAAATTCTTTATGTTTCTATCGCAGTTTAACGCCTGATTTTGTTGCCTGTGCCCCACCATCCTATCAATATGTCACGCCTTCCAAGTTTACTTGTCTAATACAACCAATTCTACCAGCTGAACTCCGAAATGCCCTCTCTCTCAAAAATTCTTCAACCCCCGGTCCCGATTACATTTCTTACCACGTGCTCAATAGTTGACCCTCTTCCGCACATATGGTCCTACTAGAATTTTACAATAATGTCCTACGTACAGGTCAGATTCCTTCCACATGGAACGACTTTTTATTACTTCCCATCTTAAAACCTGGCAAAAAAAAAACTCCCTCCCCTGCAGTTATAGGGGAATTCAGCTCGGGTCCTGTATCAGAAAAACGTTTCAGCGTATATTGTTGGCGAGACTGATATGGGCTCTTGAGTATTATGATTTGGTCCCAAAAACCCAATTTGCTTTTATAAAACGAAAATCGACTATCGATGCTCTGAATATCTTCCTCACTGACCTCCTATTGGCCAGCTGTCGTAAACATTTTACGGTAGCAGTATTTTTAGACATTCAAGGCGCATATGATAATGTCAACGTCTCGTTGTTATTGGCTGTACTTTGTAAATGGAAATTCCCCTCCCCTTTTATAAAACTGATTGCCGCCTTTCTTCACTCCCGTCGCGTCATTCTTGCAACTTTCCCCACTGTCCTGAATTCGCGCTTTGCGTCTTCCGGCTTGCCCCAGGGCGATATTCTTAGTGGTATACTATATCTCCTTTACACCAGTGAGATTGAGAAACTAATACTCCCACATGTCCGGCTTATTCAATATGCCGATGACCTTCTATTATATTGCTCACACCCCGATTTATCTCAGTGTAGACAACATATGTTCCATGCCCTCACGATTTTACATTCTTGGCTTTTTAATCACGGTCTTGATACAGTCCCACTCAAAAACTCTGCCTTAATTTTTACCCATAAACGTCTCTACGACCGTTCCCCGATTCTATATCAACAGGGTTCTATTACCATCACCCATCATACCAAATACTTAGGGATATTGATAGATGATAAGCTGACATGGGCACCCCAACTGGCGCACCTAAAATCACACGTCACAAAAAAACTACAACTTCTACGTTCGTTAACGCGCCGCTCTTGGGGAGCGGACCCTCAAATTTTGCTACTTTTATACCGCTCTATCGTCAGGTCCTCCATGGAGTATGGTTGCCATTTTTATGACATCATGCCCCAGTCTCGTCTCACGATACTAGATAAATTACAATATGCCGCTCTGCGAATTATCTTGGGAGCTCTCTCCTCTACGCCCACGCAGGCCCTTCTCGTCGAAGCTACAGATCCACCTCTTGGTCTAAGACGGAAATACCTGTCTTCTCGTTATCTCCTTCGCAAAATGGCTCTTGCTGCTTCTCCCATTCTCCCGAAATTACAATTACTACAAGAATATCATCAGCAACACTTACTTAAAAAATATTCCACCCCCTCCATTCTCTCCTCTTTCATCGGTCTTACCAGTCTTCGTCCAGACATTCTCCAAACCCGGAAGCCGCTATGCTATAATGCGCCCTTCCCTGTTTATCAGTTCATTCCTGATGTTCTTCACCATGCCCCCTACTTTTCTCAAAAAGCTTCATTTCTTTCCCACTCCATCGCCCGTCGATATGTCTGTCAAATTGAAGAAAGTGCCTCCAGCTGTACCACCATATACACAGATGGCTCCAAATTCGACTCCCTGCCTGGCGTGGGGGCGGCCTTTTATGTCCCCGCCAAACAACATCTTGCTTCCCTTACGTTACCTCCGCAATTATCTATTTTCTCGGCAGAAGCTTTTGCTATTCGTCAAGCTCTCTTATATGTCAAAAGGAATGCGATATCTCGCTCTCTTATTCTTTCTGACTCCAGAAGTGTTCTCCAGGCCTTACAAAATGTGATGCACATCGACAACTCGTTCATACTTCATATACTCCGGTTGACGTATGAATTGACTCAATCGGGATTTTCTGTTGTTTTTTCTTGGATCCCCGGCCATACAGCTATTTTAGGAAATGAATACGTAGATCAGGCCGCTCGACGTGCTGCTTGTGGCCACGGCACCCCCATCGCCATTGCCACTCCCGCCTCTGATCTTATACCTCTTCTGAAAAATCAATTAAAGGAAGTATGGTCGACACAATGGAGGGATTATTCAAGGGAAAAGGCTCAGTTTTATTATAATCTACAACCGTCGATACCCCATCTCCCTTGGTTTTATAATGGTCGCTATACTCGTCGTCACATCATTACCATTATTCGCTTACGTTTTAATCATGCGCGCACCCCCGTCTTTATGGCTCGGTGCAACTTTCAAGCCTCCGAGGTTTGTGCACGTAATACTGCGATAGGTACTGTTAATCACCTCGTATTTCAGTGTCCCTTATATACGTCTCAACGAACTACGCTATTTAATTCCCTCAGTAAGCTAGGGTTTTCTCTCCCCTTATCAATTTCGGTACTTCTTTATTCCCCTACATTTCCTGTCCTCTCCGCTTTACTCACATATTTTTCTGATTGCCATCTAACTATTTAACTCTTTCCCTTACGTGTGACGCCTCGTGTTTGTTTATGTAGCAAGTCGCCAAGATGCGTCACAAGGAGTGTGTTTCTATCTCCCAAAATTTTAATAATGGCACCCCATGGCGTTCAATGGCACCCCGTGGCGTTAACGAACAGCTGATTCCTCACCTCAAGTTAAAACGCAATGAGAGTGAAACGCGAATTATGATCCGCATCATCCTGGCTTGTTATTGGCTGGCAATTATTACCAGCCATTGGCTGCCCGCGGGTTTGTTTACAATTATCACCAACATGGTGGCGAGAGGAATAGATTTCTACATCAATTAAATTGCTAGAAATCTATTCCAGTTCATGACAGTATGAAGTGCAAATCACTTATTGATGAGGAATTGTATGTGCGTTTATATTTAAATTGAAGCGTGACACTGTTCATCAAAATTTGTGAAAATAAATGTACAAATCAACACTCTTGCCAATCAACTGAAAGTTTCTACTACTTTGGATGTAATGGATGTAAATCAATTGGCTGTCGTTTCCACCAGTTTTATTCATCAGTTCGAAATACATTCAGTACAATAACCTTTTGTGCACTATAAAACTACATTATAGACCATTGCATATTGATGTTGCTGTCTGCTTATATTTACCAATTTCATGACATGTAATTTGTAGGTTATGCCTAATAAGGCATATAATTTAAGTGGCCGTTTGAAATGTGAAGTCCTTACTGTATTTATGTCCAAATATTATGGTTTAACTAATGAAGCAAGGATTAAAAGTGCAGTTTGCACTGCCACCCTTTTTTTGTTTAAATATTGATATGTAGTTTCTCAGTCTGGTAACTTCTTGGATTTGCTTGAGATAGATTTATAGTAATATACTACCTTATTAACCTGCAGGCTGAGTTTTTTTAAACATGCCCAGGTGCATACAGTAGCACAAGACCTATGTCGATCCTAAATGTAGGCCTATTATAGTGCTCATGTCAAAGGTCGTCCTAAAGTTTTAACTATTGAGACTTGATTTGCATCGAAGATAATTTCAGCTGAGTCTGGCAAGGCTTCATAAACTAGGGCGTGACTTTACATTTTCATTTTTCCTATACAGCTTTTGATACCAACCACTTAAATCACAGTATTTCAAGATTTGCGCTCATTAAACATCACCAACACTTTTTTTCCCTGGTGGTGGGCTGTATTGGAGTCTACAGAAAATAAAGTTGAGAAATAAAAATACATCTTAGGTTTCCATGACACAGTTGCATTTTATCCTACTATATCTCCTAATTCCTCATGCTGCATAAATAAACATGACAGATTACAGCATTAGCAATGATGACAGTAATTTATGAATTGTTAAAATGTTTTTAAAAGATTCATAGAAAGAGGCTTGATAAATCCTGTATCATCAAACCATTTAAACATTCCCACAGAGCTCTTATCAGAAGCTCATTTTATGTGCAACAGGTATGTAAAATAAACCTCCCTCCCAATAACTTGTAGGCCTAACCTGAACATAATCCATGTTAAGAGCAGTTTTTTGGTTCACAGGAAAACATACAATTTAAAATCTTGCACATACCGGTAGGCTACTAATCATATTAAGGTGCAATTAACTAGGGTAATTTTAAAAATCATGGCTGTCAACTACTGATTTAAATATTCCAGACATCTTTCTTAACTCCACTTTTACTGACAGCATGTAAGTCCTTACTACTGTCTTTGAAGCCATTGACCAGTTGTTTTTTTCATGAGGAACCATTTTAGTAATTCTTCTCTGTGTGAAATACAGTTGATGACAACTGCCTGGAAGACTCAGGTGTTTTTTCTTGTGTCGCTTCTCTGGTTGCCTATGACACTTCCTAATTATTAACAGAATGTTTCATTGAATTGTTGTATCCAATTGACCAACTGGTAATATAATATGGTTTGCTTTAATATTCCTATGATACACTTTTAGATCTCATATATTAATGAAATATACAACAACATAGGCTGAAATGTTGAACCAATCTCCCATTCCCTAACAGTCCCAACTAATGGGACATAAGCTACCTAGTGGTTGGTCTCACAATGCTTCCATCTACATGTACCGTACTTGGTCTAGTATTACCATAGGTATTGTGACTGTTTCTCCAACTCCGTCAAGGAAACTAATTCTGAACTAAGATCTGGAATGGGGTACACTGTCCCTCGAGGGCAATCAAGGACAACTTGAATCATTCAAGTGATTTTTCTATTTCATTTTACCAACTAACCAGGTGCCTGGAAATGCTAGTAAAGGAGGCAGCTAAGTAGGCTAGCCTACTGGTATTCACCATTCAGAGAACATTCTCAGCGACTTGTCTATGCATAGGCCAATGACACAATTTTCAGAAATTGATACAGTAGTCACAGAACACTAATGGTGCCCAGTACTCGCAGCTTAGCATAGGACGGAGTGGATTCCAGCCACAGATTAATTTATGATCTGTCAACGGGTTTTCAAACAAATTGAGCACACACCCAAGTACAGGGGTCTTGACCATGATGTTCCAAGCCTCTAATTGAAACACTCCTCTTTAAGACTTTCTGGTCTTGCATCCATGGTCGATCAACATTCTCCTGATCTGTGTTCTCAAGTTTCTGATGGTTATGGACATTATTTTTATCCTGATACATGCCCTATTCTTAATTAGTTCAGCATAAGATCATTGAATCCCCTTAAGAAAAATAGGGAACATCCATGTGTTATTTGACCATAGGAAAGGGAGAATTTAAAAAACTGAACCTCTAGGGACATTGATGCAGATGACTCCGAGTAAGTAGGCTAGATCAAAATGAACATTTTTCAGTGTTGCCTTAATAAAGGTTGATAACTTTCTACCATTCAACATGAATAGGCCTATATTGGATGGGAAATATTTTTATTATTTGCAGAGATTACAAGGATGACTTGTTGATGTATCGTTATTTTGTTAAGCGAACATACGTTCCAAGTCCATATCGTGTTGGAACCCATATTTCAGTGCTGCCTTAGTAAACGAAATATTCAATGTCTTTCAGTCGGTCAACATGGTTGCACTTAATGGTAACGAGAATGAGCATTATTCCAAAAAACAGAAAAAAAACTGTAGGCTACATGCAGTCCTAACATGTCAAACCAATCACGCCTACAAGACAACAAAAATGCTCTATGAAAAACTATTAAAACCCCATAATGGTAGTCAAAAATAATCCCAAACCACCGCCACTATTTCGCGAAGGTGCAGAAAAATCTTACTATAGTACAGCTATTCGTAATAGTTGCTACTGTTGTGATAAACCGCTACTGAGTGATAGGCCCCCGAAATATAACTATTTATCTTAATGTCTACAAGATAACGATATTGCCAAAAAACCACAAATCTATAGAAGGCAACACTAAAAGAGGCTTATCTCATCCACAAGTCACCCACCCTTCACCAACATTATTAATATTTGTAATTTAAGTAACTTAGGTTATGTTAAATTGAGGTTAATGGCGGATTTGATTGCGGCTGTGTGGCGGGAAGGACCCAATAAGTGCTCAGCCAATCAGGGACGTTTTGATTGGAGACCATGCTCGGAAAAATTTTAGATCGTTTTGATTCTCAGGGCTTCGTTAAGCCCCCACCCTAGGCCGTCATCGTGTCCAAAATGGCGGCTTAATGAACACGACGGGGTGCCATTATTAAAATTTTGGGAGATAGAAACACAGCCTTGGGCGTGAAGCTTAGCACCTAATTGTGTCCTTGGTTGTTTATGTGTCACCCCCCCCCCCCCTTCCACGTCATAATCATGCTTCCTCCATATAGAGTGTGTTTCTATCTCCCAAAATTTTAATAATGGCACCCCGTGGCGTTAACGAACATCTGATTCCACACCTCAAGTTAAAACGCAATGAGAGTGAAACGCGAATTATGATCCGCATCATCCTGGCTTGTTATTGGCTGGCAATTATTACCAGCCATTGGCTGCCCGCGGGTTTGTTTACAATTATCACCAACATGGTGGCGAGAGGAATAGATTTCTACATCAATTAAATTGCTAGAAATCTATTCCAGTTCATGACAGTATGAAATCCAAATCACTTATTGATGAGGAATTGTATGTGCGTTTATATTTAAATTGAAGCGTGACACTGTTCATCAAAATTTGTGAAAATAAAAGTACAAATCAACACTCTTGCCAATCAACTGAAAGTTTCTACTACTTTGGATGTAATGGATGTAAATCAATTGGCTGTCGTTTCCACCAGTTTTATTCATCAGTTCGAAATACATTCAGTACAATAACCTTTTGTGCACTATAAAACTACATTATAGACCATTGCATATTGATGTTGCTGTCTGCTTATATTTACCAATTTCATGACATGTAATTTGTAGGTTATGCATAATAAGGCATATAATTTAAGTGGCCGTTTGTAATGTGAAGTCCTTACTGTATTTATGTACAAATATTATGGTTTAACTAATGAAGCAAGGATTAAAAGTGCAGTTTGCACTGCCACCCTCTTTTTTGTTTAAATATTGATATGTAGTTTCTCAGTCTGGTAACTTCTTGGATTTGCTTGAGATAGATTTATAGTAATATACTACCTTATTAACCTGCAGGCTGAGTTTTTTTTAACATGCCCAGGTGCATACAGTAGCACAAGACCTACTGCAGGCTATGTCGATCCTAAATGTAGGCCTATTATAGTGCTCATGTCAAAGGTCGTCCTAAAGTTTTAACTATTGAGACTCTATTTGCATCGAAGATAATTTCAGCCGAGTCTGGCAAGGCTTCATAAACTAGGGCGTGACTTTACATTTTCATTTTTCCTATACAGCTTTTGATACCAACCACTTAAATCACAATATTTCAAGATTTGCGCTCATTAAACATCACCAACACTTTTTTTTCCCTGGTGGTGGGCTGTATTGGAGTCTACAGAAAATAAAGTTGAGAAATAAAAATACATCTTAGGTTTCCATGACACAGTTGCATTTTATCCTACTATATCTCCTAATTCCTCATGCTGCATAAATAAACATGACAGATTACAGCATTAGCAATGATGACAGTAATTTATGAATTGTTAAAATGTTTTTAAAAGATTCATAGAAAGAGGCTTGATAAATCCTGTATCATCAAACCATTTAAACATTCCCACAGAGCTCTAATCAGAAGCTCATTTTATGTGCAACATGTATGTAAAATAAACCTCCCACCCAATAACTTGTAGGCCTAACCTGAACATAATCCATGTTAAGAGCAGTTTTTTGGTTCACAGGAAAACATACCATTTAAAATCTTGCACATACCGGTAGGCTACTAATCATATTAAGGTGCAATTAACTAGGGTAATTTTAAAAATCATGGATGTCAACTACTGATTTAAATATTCCAGACATCTTTCTTAACTCCACTTTTACTGACAGCATGTAAGTCCTTACTACTGTCTTTGAAGCCATTGACCAGTTGTTGTTTTCATGAGGAACCATTTTAGTCATTCTTCTCTGTGTGAAATACAGTTGATGACAACTGCCTGGAAGACTCAGGTGTTTTTTCTTGTGTCGCTTCTCTGGTTGCCTATGGCACTTCCTAATTATTAACAGAATGTTTCATTGAATTGTTGTATCCAATTGACCAACTGGTAATATATTATGGTTTGCTTTAATATTCCTATGATACTCTTTTAGATCTCATATATTAATGAAATATACAACAACATAGGCTGAAATGTTGAACCAATCTCCCATTCCCTAACAGTCCCAACTAATGGGACATAAGCTACCTAGTGGTTGGTCTCACAATGCTTCCATCTACATGTACCGTACTAGGTCTAGTAGTACCATAGGTATTGTGACTGTTTCTCCAACTCCGTCAAGGAAACTAATTCTGAACTAAGATCTGGAATGGGGTACACTGTCCCTCGAGGGCAATCAAGGACAACTTGAATCATTCAAGTGATTTTTCTATTTCATTTTACCAACTAACCAGGTGCCTGGAAATGCTAGTAAAGGAGGCAGCTAAGTAGGCTAGCCTACTGGTATTCACCATTCAGAGAACATTCTCAGCGACTTGTCTATGCATAGGCCTATGACACAATTTTCAGAAATTGATACAGTAGTCACAGAACACTAATGGTGCCCAGTACTCGC
This sequence comes from Meconema thalassinum, assembly GCA_946902985.2. Taxonomy (NCBI): domain Eukaryota; kingdom Metazoa; phylum Arthropoda; class Insecta; order Orthoptera; family Tettigoniidae; genus Meconema; species Meconema thalassinum. Next base: position 48,236,622 of record OX336394.1, read on the forward strand.
AGCTTAGCATAGGACGGAGTGGATTCCAGCCACAGATTAACTTATGATCTGTCAACAGGTTTTCAAACAAATTGAGCACACACCCAAGTACAGGGGTCTTGACCATGATGTTCCAAGCCTCTAAATGAAACACTCCTCTTTAAGACTTTCTGGTCTTGCATCCATGGTCGATCAACATTCTCCTGATCTGTGTTCTCAAGTTTCTGATGGTTATGGACATTATTTTTATCCTGATAACTTCATATTTTAAGGGGTTGGGGTACATGCCCTATTCTTAATTAGTTCAGCATAAGATCATTGAATCCCCTTAAGAAAATTAGGGAACATCCATGTGTTATTTGCCCATAGGAAAGGGAGAATTTAAAAAACTGAACCTCTAGGGACATTGATGCAGATGACTCCGAGTAAGTAGGCTAGATCAAAATGAACATTTTTCAGTGTTGCCTTAATAAAGGTTGATAACTTTCTACCGTTCAACATGAATAGGCCTATATTGGATGGGAAATATTTTTATTATTTGCAGAGATTACAAGGATGACTTGTTGATGTATCGTTATTATGTTAAGCGAACATAAGTTCCAAGTCCATATCGTGTTGGAACCCATATTTCAGTGCTGCCTTAGTAAACGAAATATTCAATGTCTTTCAGTCGGTCAACATGGTTGCACTTAATGGTAATGAGAATGAGCATTATTCCAAAAAACAGAAAAAAAAACTGTAGGCTACATGCAGTCCTAACATGTCAAACCAATCACGCCTACAAGACAACAAAATGCTCTATGAAAAACTATTAAAACCCCATAATGGTAGTCAAAAATAATCTCAAACCACCGCCACTATTTCGCGAAGGTGCAGAAAAATCTTACTATAGTACAGCTATTCGTAATAGTTGCTACTGTTGTGATAAACCGCTACTGAGTGATAGGCCCCCGAAATATAACTATTTATCTTAATGTCTACAAGATAACGAGATTGCCAAAAAAACACAAATCTATAGAAGGCAACACTAAAAATGGCTTATCTTATCCACAAGTCACCCACCCTTCACCAACATTATTAATATTTGTAATGTAAGTAACTTAGGTTATGTTAAATTGAGGTTAATGGCGGATTTGATTGCGGCTGTGTGGCGGGAAGGACCCAATAAGTGATCAGCCAATCAGGGACGTTTTGATTGGAGACCATGCTCGGAAAATTTTTAGATCGTTTTGATTCTCAGGGCTTCGTTAAGCCCCCACCCTAGGCCGTCATCGTGTCCAAAATGGCGGCATGACGAACAGGACGGGGTGCCATTATTAAAATTTTGGGAGATAGAAACACAGCCTTGGGCGTGAAGCTTAGCACCTAATTGTGTCCTTGGTTGTTTATGTGTCACCCCCCCTTCCACGTCATAATCATGCTTCCTCCATATAGAGTGTGTTTCTATCTCCCAAAATTTTAATAATGGCACCCCGTGGCGTTAACGAACATCTGATTCCACACCTCAAGTTAAAACGCAATGAGAGTGAAACGCGAATTATGATCCGCATCATCCTGGCTTGTTATTGGCTGGCAATTATTACCAGCCATTGGCTGCCCGCGGGTTTGTTTACAATTATCACCAACATGGTGGCGAGAGGAATAGATTTCTACATCAATTAAATTGCTAGAAATCTATTCCAGTTCATGACAGTATGAAGTGCAAATCACTTATTGATAAGGAATTGTATGTGCGTTTATATTTAAATTGAAGCGTGACACTGTTCATCAAAATTTGTGAAAATAAAAGTACAAATCAACACTCTTGCCAATCAACTGAAAGTTTCTACTACTTTGGATGTAATGGATGTAAATCAATTGGCTGTCGTTTCCACCAGTTTTATTCATCAGTTCGAAATACATTCAGTACAATAACCTTTTGTGCACTATAAAACTACATTATAGACCATTGCATATTGATGTTGCTGTCTGCTTATATTTACCAATTTCATGACATGTAATTTGTAGGTTATGCATAATAAGGCATATAATTTAAGTGGCCGTTTGTAATGTGAAGTCCTTACTGTATTTATGTACAAATATTATGGTTTAACTAATGAAGCAAGGATTAAAAGTGCAGTTTGCACTGCCACCCTCTTTTTTGTTTAAATATTGATATGTAGTTTCTCAGTCTGGTAACTTCTTGGATTTGCTTGAGATAGATTTATAGTAATATACTACCTTATTAACCTGCAGGCTGAGTTTTTTTTAACATGCCCAGGTGCATACAGTAGCACAAGACCTACTGCAGGCTATGTCGATCCTAAATGTAGGCCTATTATAGTGCTCATGTCAAAGGTCGTCCTAAAGTTTTAACTATTGAGACTCTATTTGCATCGAAGATAATTTCAGCCGAGTCTGGCAAGGCTTCATAAACTAGGGCGTGACTTAACATTTTCATTTTTCCTATACAGCTTTTGATACCAACCACTTAAATCACAGTATTTCAAGATTTGCGCTCATTAAACATCACCAACACTTTTTTTCCCCTGGTGGTGGGCTGTATTGGAGTCTACAGAAAATAAAGTTGAGAAATAAAAATACATCTTAGGTTTCCATGACACAGTTGCATTTTATCCTACTATATCTCCTAATTCCTCATGCTGCATAAATAAACATGACAGATTACAGCATTAGCAATGAAGACAGTAATTTATGAATTGTTAAAATGTTTTTAAAAGATGCATAGAAAGAGGCTTGATAAATCCTGTATCATCAAACCATTTAAACATTCCCACAGAGCTCTAATCAGAAGCTCATTTTATGTGCAACAGGTATGTAAAATTAACCTCCCTCCCAATAACTTGTAGGCCTAACCTGAACATAATCCATGTTAAGAGCAGTTTTTTGGTTCACAGGAAAACCTACCATTTAAAATCTTGCAAATACCGGTAGGCTACTAATCATATTAAGGTGCAATTAACTAGGGTAATTTTAAAAATCATGGCTTTCAACTACTGATTTAAATATTCCAGACATCTTTCTTAACTCCACTTTTACTGACAGCATGTACGTCCTTACTACTGTGTTTCAAGCCATTGAATAGTTGTTTTTTTCATGAGGAACCATTTTAGTCATTCTTCTCTATGTGAAATACAGTTGATGACAACTGCCTGGAAGACTCAGGTGTTTTTTCTTGTGTCGCTTCTCTGGTTGGCTATGACACTTCCTAATTATTAACAGAATGTTTCATTGAATTGTTGTATCCAATTGACCAACTGGTAATATATTATGGTTTGCTTTAATATTCCTATGATACACTTTTAGATCTCATATATTAATGAAATATACAACAACATAGGCTGAAATGTTGAACCAATCTCCCATTCCCTAACACTCCCAACTATTGGGACATAAGCTACCTAGTGGTTGGTCTCACAATGCTTCCATCTACATGTACCGTACTAGGTCTAGTAGTACCATAGGTATTGTGACTGTTTCTCCAACTCCGTCAAGGAAACTAATTCTGAACTAAGATCTGGAATGGGGTACACTGTCTCTCGAGGGTAATCAAGGACAACTTGAATCATTCAAGTGATTTTTCTATTTCATTTTACCAACTAACCAGGTGCCTGGAAATGCTAGTGAAGGAGGCAGCTAAGTAGACTAGCCTACTGGTATTCACCATTCAGAGAACATTCTCAGCGACTTGTCTATGCATAGGCCTATGACACAATTTTCAGAAATTGATACAGTAGTCACAGAACACTAATGGTGCCCAGTACTCGCAGCTTAGCATAGGACGGAGTGGATTCCAGCCACAGATTAACTTATGATCTGTCAACGGGTTTTCAAACAAATTGAGCACACACCCAAGTACAGGGGTCTTGACCATGATGTTCCAAGCCTCTAAATGAAACACTCCCCTTTAAGACTTTCTGGTCTTGCATCCATGGTTGATCAACATTCTCCTGATCTGTGTTCTCAAGTTTCTGATGGTTATGGACATTATTTCTATCCTGATAACTTCATATTTTAAGGGGTTGGGGTACATGCCCTATTCTTAATTAGTTCAGCATAAGATCATTGAATCCCCTTAAGAAAATTAGGGAACATCCATGTGTTATTTGCCCATAGGAAAGGGAGAATTTAAAAAAACTGAACCTCTAGGGACATTGATGCAGATGACTCCGAGTAAGTAGGCTAGATCAAAATGAACATTTTTCAGTGTTGCCTTAATAAAGGTTGATAACTTTCTACCATTCAACATGAATAGGCATATATTGGATGGGAAATATTTTTATTATTTGCAGAGATTACAAGGATGACTTGTTGATGTATCGTTATTTTGTTAAGCGAACATAAGTTCCAAGTCCATATCGTGTTGGAACCCATATTTCAGTGCTGCCTTAGTAAACGAAATATTCAATGTCTTTCAGTCGGTCAACATGGTTGCACTTAATGGTAATGAGAATGAGCATTATTCCAAAAAAAAAACAGAAAAAAAAACTGTAGGCTACATGCAGTCCTAACATGTCAAATCAATCACGCCTACAAGACAACAAAAATGCTCTATGAAAAACTATTAAAACCCCATAATGGTAGTCAAAAATAATCTCAAACCACCGCCACTATTTCGCGAAGGTGAAGGAACATTTTACTATTGTACAGCTATTCGTAATAGTTGCTACTGTTGTGATAAACCGCTACTGAGTGATAGGCCCCCGAAATATAACTATTTATCTTAATGTCTACAAGATAACGAGATTGCCAAAAAACCACAAATCTATAGAAGGCAACACTAAAAATGTCTTATCTCATCCACAAGTCACCCACCCTTCACCAACATTATTAATATTTGTAATTTAAGTAACTTAGGTTATGTTAAATTGAGGTTAATGGCGGATTTGATTGCGGCTGTGTGGCGGGAAGGACCCAATAAGTGCTCAGCCAATCAGGGACGTTTTGATTGGAGACCATGCTCGGAAAATTTTTAGATCGTTTTGATTCTCAGGGCTTCGTTAAGCCCCCACCCTAGGCCGTCATCGTGTCCAAAATGGCGGCTTAACGAACACGACGGGGTGCCATTATTAAAATTTTGGGAGATAGAAACACAGCCTTGGGCGTGAAGCTTAGCACCTAATTGTGTCCTTGGTTGTTTATGTGTCACCCCCCCTTCCACGTCATAATCATGCTTCCTCCATATAGGCTGTGTTTCTATCTCCCAAAATGTTAATAATGGCACCCCGTCGTGATCGTTAAGCCGCCATTTTGGACATGATGATGGCCTAGGGTGGGGGCTTAACGAAGCCCTGAGAATCAAAACGATCTAAAATTTTTCCGAGCATGGTCTCCAATCAAAACGTCCCTGATTGGCTGAGCACTTATTGGGTCCTTCCCGCCACACAGCCGCAATCAAATCCGCCATTAACCTCAATTTAACATAACCTAAGTTACTTAAATTACAAATATTAATAATGTTGGTGAAGGGTGGATGACTTGTGGATTAGATAAGCCATTTTTAGTGTTGCCTTCTATAGATTTGTGGTTTTTTGGCAATCTCGTTATCTTGTAGACATTAAGATAAATAGTTATATTTCGGGGGCCTATCACTCAGTAGCGGTTTATCACAACAGTAGCAACTATTACGAATAGCTGTACTATAGTAAGATTTTTCTGCACCTTCGCGAAATAGTGGCGGTGGTTTGAGATTATTTTTGACTACCATTATGGGGTTTTAATAGTTTTTCATAGAGCATTTTTGTTGACTTGTAGGCATGATTGATTTGAAATGTTAGGTCTGCATGTAGCCTACAGTTTTTTTTCTGGTTTTTGGAATAATGCTCATTCTCATTACCATTAAGTGCAACCGTGTTGACCGACTGAAAGACATTGAATATTTCGTTTACTAAGGCAGCACTGGAATATGGGTTCCAACACGATATGGACTTGGAACTTATGTTCGCTTAACAAAATAATGATACATCAACAAGTCATCCTTGTAATCTCTGCAAATAATAAAAATATTTCCCATTCAATATAGGCCTATTCATGTTGAACGGTAGAAAGTTATCAACCTTTATTAAGGCAACACTGAAAAATGTTCATTTTGATCTAGCCTACTTACTCGGAGTCATCTGCATCAATGTCCCTAGAGGTTCAGTTTTTTAAATTCTCCCTTTCCTATGGGCAAATAACACATGGATGTTCCCTAATTTTCTTAAGGGGATTCAATGATCTTATGCTGAACTAATTAAGAATAGGGCATGTACCCCAACCCCTTAAAATATGAAGTTATCAGGATAAAAATAATGTCCATAACCATCAGAAACTTGAGAACACAGATCAGGAGAATGTTGATCGACCATGGATGCAAGACCAGAAAGTCTTAAAGAGGAGTGTTTCATTTAGAGGCTTGGAACATCATGGTCAAGACCCCTGTACTTGGGTGTGTGCTCAATTTGTTTGAAAACCCGTTGACAGATCATAAGTTAATCTGTGGCTGGAATCCACTCCGTCCTATGCTAAGCTGTGCGTACTGAGCACCATTAGTGTTCTGTGACTACTGTATCAATTTCTGAAAATTGTATCATAGGCCTATGCATAGACAAGTCGCTGAGAATGTTCTCTGAATGGTGAATACCAGTAGGCTAGCCTACTTAGCTGCCTCCTTCACTAGCATTTCCAGGCACCTGGTTAGTTGGTAAAATGAAATAGAAAAATCACTTGAATGATTCAAGTTGTCCTTGATTGCCCTCGAGGGACAGTGTACCCCATTCCAGATCTTAGTTCAGAATTAGTTTCCTTGACAGAGTTGGAGAAACAGTCACAATACCTATGGTACTACTAGACCTAGTACGGTACATGTAGATGGAAGCATTGTGAGACCAACCACTAGGTAGCTTATGTCCCATTAGTTGGGAGTGTTAGGGAATGGGAGATTGGTTCAACATTTCAGCCTATGTTGTTGTATATTTCATTAATATATGAGATCTAAAAGTGTATCATAGGAATATTAAAGCAAACCATAATATATTACCAGTTGGTCAATTGGATACAACAATTCAATGAAACATTGTGTTAATAATTAGGAAGTGTCGTAGGCAACCAGAGAAGCGACACAAGAAAAAACACCTGAGTCTTCCAGGCAGTTGTCATCAACTGTATTTCACATAGAGAAGAATGACTAAAATGGTTCCTCATGAAACTGGTCAATGGCTTGAAAGACAGTAGTAAGGACTTACATGCTGTCAGTAAAAGTGGAGTTAAGAAAGATATCTGGAATATTTAAATCAGTAGTTGATAGCCATGATTTTTAAAATTACCCTAGTTAATTGCACCTTAATATGATTAGTAGCCTACCGGTATGTGCAAGATTTTAAATGGTATGTTTTCCTGTGAACCAAAAAACAGCTCTTAACATGGATTATGTTCAGGTTAGGCCTACAAGTTATTGGGAGGGAGGTTTATTTTACATACCTGTTGCACATAAAATGAGCTTCTGATTAGAGCTCTGTGGGAATGTTTAAATGGTTTGATGATACAGGATTTATCAAGCCTCTTTCTATGCATCTTTTAAAAACATTTTAACAATTCATAAATTACTGTCATCATTGCTAATGCTGTAATCTGTCATGTTTATTTATGCAGCATGAGGAATTAGGAAACATTGGTAGGATTGGTATATTGAGTGGAGATATAGTAGGATAAAATGCAACTGTGTCATGGAAACCTAAGATGTATTTTTATTTCTCAACTTTATTTTCTGTAGACTCCAACACAGCCCACCACCAGGGAAAAAAAAAGTGTTGGTGATGTTTAATGAGAGCAAATCTTGAAATACTGTGATTTAAGTGGTTGGTATCAAAAGCTGTATAGGAAAAATGAAAATGTGAAGTCACGCCCAAGTTTATGAAGCCTTGCCAGACTCAGCTGAAATTATCTTCGATGCAAATCAAGTCTCAATAGTTAAAACTTTAGGACGACCTTTGACATGAGCACTATAATAGGCCTACATTTAGGATCGACATAGCCTGCAGTAGGTCTTGTGCTACTGTATGCACCTGGGCAAGTTTAAAAAAACTCAGCCTGCAGGTTAATAAGGTAGTATATTACTATAAATTTATCTCAAGCAAATCCAAGAAGTTACCAGACTGAGAAACTACATATCAATATTTAAACAAAAAAAAGGGTGGCAGTGCAAACTGCACTTTTAATCCTTGCTTCATTAGTTAAACCATAATATTTGGACATAAATACAGTAAGGACTTCACATTACAAACGGCCACTTAAATTATATGCCTTATTATGCATAACCTACAAATTACATGTCATGAAATTGGAAAATATAAGCAGACAGCAACATCAATATGCAATGGTCTATAATGTAGTTTTATAGTGCACAAAAGGTTATTGTACTGAATGTATTTCACACTGATGAATAAAACTGGTAGAAACGACAGCCAATTGATTTACATCCATTACATCCAAAGTAGTAGAAACTTTCAGTTGACGCTGCCCGCGGGTTTGTTTACAATTATCACCAACATGGTGGCGAGAGGAATAGATTTCTACATCAATTAAATTGCTAGAAATCTATTCCAGTTCATGACAGTATGAAGTGCAAATCACTTATTGATAAGGAATTGTATGTGCGTTTATATTTAAATTGAAGCGTGACACTGTTCATCAAAATTTGTGAAAATAAAAGTACAAATCAACACTCTTGCCAATCAACTGAAAGTTTCTACTACTTTGGATGTAATGGATGTAAATCAATTGGCTGTCGTTTCCACCAGTTTTATTCATCAGTTCGAAATACATTCAGTACAATAACCTTTTGTGCACTATAAAACTACATTATAGACCATTGCATATTGATGTTGCTGTCTGCTTATATTTACCAATTTCATGACATGTAATTTGTAGGTTATGCATAATAAGGCATATAATTTAAGTGGCTGTTTGTAATGCGAAGTCCTTACTGTATTTATGTACAAATATTATGGTTTAACTAATGAAGCAAGGATTAAAAGTGCAGTTTGCACTGCCACCCTTTTTTTTTGTTTAAATATTGATATGTAGTTTCTCAGTCTGGTAACTTCTTGGATTTGCTTGAGATAGATTTATAGTAATATACTACCTTATTAACCTGCAGGCTGAGTTTTTTTTAACATGCCCAGGTGCATACAGTAGCACAAGACCTACTGCAGGCTATGTCGATCCTAAATGTAGGCCTAATATAGTGCTCATGTCAAAGGTCGGCCTAAAGTTTTAACTATTGAGACTCTATTTGCATCGAAGATAATTTCAGCCGAGTCTGGCAAGGCTTCATAAACTAGGGCGTGACTTTACATTTTCATTTTTCCTATACAGCTTTTGATACCAACCACTTAAATCACAGTATTTCAAGATTTGCGCTCATTAAACATCACCAACACTTTTTTTTCCCTGGTGGTGGGCTGTATTGGAGTCTACAGAAAATAAAGTTGAGAAATAAAAATACATCTTAGGTTTCCATGACACAGTTGCATTTTATCCTACTATATCTCCTAATTCCTCATGCTGCATAAATAAACATGACAGATTACAGCATTAGCAATGATGACAGTAATTTATGAATTGTTAAAATGTTTTTAAAAGATGCATAGAAAGAGGCTTGATAAATCCTGTATCATCAAACCATTTAAACATTCCCACAGAGCTCTAATCAGAAGCTCATTTTATGTGCAACAGGTATGTAAAATTAACCTCCCTCCCAATAACTTGTAGGCTTAACCTGAACACAATCCATGTTAAGAGCTGTTTTTTGGTTCACAGGAAAACCTACCATTTAAAATCTTGCACATACCGGTAGGCTACTAATCATATTAAGGTGCAATTAACTAGGGTAATTTTAAAAATCATGGCTTTCAACTACTGATTTAAATATTCCAGACATCTTTCTTAACTCCACTTTTACTGACAGCATGTAAGTCTTTACTACTGTTTTTCAAGCCATTGACCAGTTTTTTTTTTTTTCATGAGGAACCATTTTAGTCATTCTTCTCTATGTGAAATACAGTTGATGACAACTGCCTGGAAGACTCATGTGTTTTTTCTTGTGTCGCTTCTCTGGTTGCCTATGACACTTCCTAATTATTAACAGAATGTTTCATTGAATTGTTGTATCCAATTGACCAACTGGTAATATATTATGGTTTGCTTTAATATTCCTATGATACACTTTTAGATCTCATATATTAATGAAATATACAACAACATAGGCTGAAATGTTGAACCAATCTCCCATTCCCTAACACTCCCAACTAATGGGACATAAGCTACCTAGTGGTTGGTCTCACAATGCTTCCATCTACATGTACCGTACTAGGTCTAGTAGTACCATAGGTATTGTGACTGTTTCTCCAACTCCGTCAAGGAAACTAATTCTGAACTAAGATCTGGAATGGGGTACACTGTCTCTCGAGGGTAATCAAGGACAACTTGAATCATTCAAGTGATTTTTCTATTTCATTTTACCAACTAACCAGGTGCCTGGAAATGCTAGTGAAGGAGGCAGCTAAGTAGACTAGCCTACTGGTATTCACCATTCAGAGAACATTCTCAGCGACTTGTCTATGCATAGGCCTATGACACAATTTTCAGAAATTGATACAGTAGTCACAGAACACTAATGGTGCCCAGTACTCGCAGCTTAGCATAGGACGGAGTGGATTCCAGCCACAGATTAACTTATGATCTGTCAACGGGTTTTCAAACAAATTGAGCACACACCCAAGTACAGGGGTCTTGACCATGATGTTCCAAGCCTCTAAATGAAACACTCCATGGTTGATCAACATTCTCCTGATCTGTGTTCTCAAGTTTCTGATGGTTATGGACATTATTTTTATCCTGATAACTTCACATTTTAAGGGGTTGGGGTACATGCCCTATTCTTAATTAGTTCAGCATAAGATCATTGAATCCCCTTAAGAAAAATAGGGAACATCCATGTGTTATTTGACCATAGGAAAGGGAGAATTTAAAAAACTGAACCACTAGGGACATTGATGCAGATGACTCCGAGTAAGTAGGCTAGATCAAAATGAACATTTTTCAGTGTTGCCTTAATAAAGGTTGATAACTTTCTACCGTTCAACATGAATAGGCCTATATTGGATGGGAAATATTTTTATTATTTGCAGAGATTACAAGGATGACTTGTTGATGTATCGTTATTTTGTTAAGCGAACATAAGTTCCAAGTCCATATCGTGTTGGAACCCATATTTCAGTGCTGCCTTAGTAAACGAAATTTTCAATGTCTTTCAGTCGGTCAACATGGTTGCACTTAATGGTAATGAGAATGAGCATTATTCCAAAAAACAAAACAAAAACCTGTAGGCTACATGCAGACCTAACATGTCAAATCAATCATGCCTACAAGACAACAAAAATGCTCTATGAAAAACTATTAAAACCCCATTATGGTAGTCAAAAATAATCTCAAACCACCACCACTATTTCGCGAAGGTGCAGAAAAATCTTACTATAGTACAGCTATTCGTAATAGTTACTACTGTTGTGATAAACCGCTACTGAGTGTTAGGCCCCCGAAATATAACTATTTATCTTAATGTCTACAAGATAACGAGATTGCCAAAAAACCACAAATCTATAGAAGGCAACACTAAAAATGGCTTATCTAATCCACAAGTCACCCACCCTTCACCAACATTATTAATATTTGTAATTTAAGTAACTTAGGTTATGTCAAATTGAGGTTAATGGCGGATTTGATTGCGGCTGTGTGGCGGGAAGGACCCAATAAGTGCTCAGCCAATCAGGGACGTTTTGATTGGAGACCATGCTCGGAAAATTTTTAGATCGTTTTGATTCTCAGGGCTTCGTTAAGCCCCCACCCTAGGCCGTCATCGTGTCCAAAATGGCGGCTTAACGAACACGACGGGGTGCCATTATAGACCTCGTGCGCGCCTACTGTGCTGCGCTCTGGTGACAAACCTATAGCTGGTGGGGATGACGCAGCTGTCTACTGTAAGGCTTAAGGTATCGCTTGATGGAAAGGAATGTTCAGTTTGTCGCGATGGAAGCGAGTGTTACAAAGAGTCGAAGAAACTGTTGTGTGGTTGGTTGCAATTGCACGTACAGAAACAGTCCTCCCGGTACTCGATTTTTTTGTTTTCCTAATGACAAACAGCATATAATCAGAAGGAAAGCTTTGAATACAGCAGTGAGGCGAGAGACTGTTGACAGAAAACCATGGGCTCCAATAAAAATGCACGTATTTGTAGTCGTCATTTTGTGGGGTTTGAAGCCGTTTTTCAGTGTTGCCTTAGTAAACAAACGTTGGGTGCTTTTCAGTCGGTCAAAACATCCGTTAACATTTTGTTAACGGAACCTGTACCTGGGTGTAATGTGAAAGTTTCTCCTTTAATTTTACTTCCCCATTGTTATTAATAGGGCTCGGATTTTTAGGTGCTAAAATCGGGAAGATATGTATTTTTTATATATTAAAAATACCTGAAATATGTGACAAAAATTTAAAATATATAATTATAATTTAGTTTATTAATGTGAATGTAAACAATAATATGTAGTGCTCACGAATGCAATTTATTCTATGTCTCACTGACTGCTGAAGCATTACAATGCACAACGATATACATCTTCAGGTTGTCCATCACAAATGACCGACGATTATCGCGAAACACCTATTCTGAAGGTGCGAAACTGTGGCAATTTGTTTCTTGCCCTTGAGGTGTTGTGTAACTTGAGATCACTGTTTAGCCTTGATTGCTTTCCCACATGGTTGTCAGAACAGAACGCTCACATCAGAAGTAAAATTATATTTAAATTCTACAACAGACGATAACTTGTAGCTGTTTCTACTTTAGGCATCGTAGAACTGCCTACACTTCGCAGTGCCAGAAATGAACTGCATGGTAGTGACACTGGTTCCAGGTAGCTAGGGGAGGGGGGAGGTCTAGCACATGGTGCAATATGGCCATGGACAAGGAAATCCCCGGCTTCCACAGTTGCAAGCTGACATACGCTCTGCGTGAAGATAAGATAGCTCACAGGTTCTTCCCCATTGAAGTAACACAGAACAAAAATGCAATAAACTGAAAGATCTAGCAAAATGATTTTAAAAAATGTAAATATTATGTTTCTTATGTGCTTATAAGTGAAAATCAGGGATTTATGTATTCATAGAAAAAATGCTTAAAATATGTATTTACATAAAAATATATTTATTTACCTAAATATCCGAGCCCTAGTTATTAATGTACAAATATGAGTTGTTGCACAGTTTCCTTTCAGTCCACGACGTGGTCTATAATTGAAGTTCTTATGGAAGACGACTCTCCTTCGCATTCCACCTCTAAAACTCCCGTTAATGCGCGATCGATGTTCTTAACACGGGTATATACAGTAGTTCTTCTTTGCTGAAATATTCGTCATTTCCCCTTTCTGGCATGCAGTAAACTGGTCGCTTAGTTGCTTTCTTCTCTAGCATTTGCCTTATGCTTTCACCTTTAGTATATCCTATGGGAACATTCCTAGGTTTCTCCCACCGCCGCAGAGAAGAAGTAAGAGAATTGTCTCTTTCTGTGTTAACATAATAACACAACGCAGCAATATGCTTACAGCATTGGGAGAGGCCGGCTTTGCACCAGGGGCATATATGACTTATTCGGGGGGGACTGAATATCCTGGAAAATTGTGAGTATTCTCAGGGGATTGTCACCGCAAAATACCCAGAAATATCAACCAATATCTTAGAGCATATAACTTTGTGTAATTATTTTAGATAGAATTCAAAGTTTATATAGCCTCCTACAATTATATGTAATACAAAAAAAGTTGTAAAATACAACACAACACACAAATAAAATTTTATACTTAACGAATTTTCTATTATGGCCTATGTAGTAGGAATGGCAAATATCTAAATATTTGTCAATTTACTAAGCAGAAGGGTAAACAGTTTTCTTTTTTACAAGTTGATAATTTATTTGTTAAAAGTACAGTACTGTGGAATTCACAGTTTTACCTCACTAGGGGCCGGTTTCACCAGCTCCGCTTAACGAACTAAGGGTGGTTTAAACTATCCTCAAGGATGTGGCCCGTTGCACCAGACCACAAGCAATGGCTTAAACTAAGCTTAGATTGAGCGGCCGTGCACGGTGGTTTAAGACTTAAGGATGGTTTAATCCGTTCACTCATACGCCAAAATGGCGGCCGGCCCCATTGTGTCTGATCCATATCTCAGTAGGTTGGAGGTGTTGTTATATAATGTAGTCAACGAAATAATAAAAAAAATTATTAAATGGTTTATAATGACGGCACAATACACTGAAGAGATATTTTCTTCCGTGTGCTCACTTGCTAAGCATTAGTACTATACCTGTTGATAAAGGGGTAACGTATATCGTCATCCGTGGTTGAGTGGATAACATTACAGACTCTCGCCCGGAGTGCCAGGGTTCGATTACCAGCGGGGACGGATATTTTTGCTTGACTTTTATTGTTTTATAATTACTCAATCGTTATAATATAAAGCATACATAGTGTGGTATTTGCGATGCAAATTAAATATATAAGTATAACATTCTTTCAACGCGTTGCCACAGGGATTTCCTTCACGTTCCTAATAAAATCGTGGTAGCTTGTAGTACAGATAACATAGCTTTTGACAACGTAAAATGAAATACTCTTCTTTATATTGGCAGTAACGCAATGTACATTTTTGGTTGTTAAACTAAATATTAGCCCAGGGACGGATGCAGAGATCCTTAGCCAATGACGAACTAGCCTATTGTGGATGCTTGCAATACAACATGCTGTGTCATTCGTATACATACTGTATATATCATTAGAAAATACGCACTATATGTGCTTAATGCTCTAATATATGCGTATTTATAAACAAGCAATATAATGAAAACCAAGTAAGAAAACATAACCTTCGCAAGATGCGACCACCTCAATGTGGGGTGTAGTCAATAACATGTTCAGGAAGTAGGCTACCGTAATGATAAGGAAAATACACTGCATTATACGTCAACAACGGTTTTCCCAGCGTCTACTACAGCTGATGCTCACGTCTCGCAAACACAGTAGGCAATTCTTTCTACAACTAGTAATGTAATTTTGGTCGCCAACCCCAAAAGTAGAACAGCCGTAGTCGTGGAAAATTATTGCGACGGCTAGAAACAATTGATAACCGTGACCAACATAACAAACAAAATCAATCTCGGAGGATCAATACTGCCGAAATTATTTCATATTATATGTATGATGCGAATACAATAATAGCGTTCAAATAGCTCCCTAGATACTTAAGTTGTCATTCTTTCCTTATATTGCATATGATCGTTACGCAAGTAATTCAGCACGGCTGGGATTATGTTGGCATAACGGTAAGACTACGTATTCTTTGCTGCAGGGAGCATTACTCACGCAACGAAGATCTTTGACTCCCACCGTAAACTCAGTTCACCTAAGCGAAGTACGAGACGAGTTGGTGCAACACCCAGCCTTAAGCCGTCGTATTTAAGATCGCTTAACCGTAAACCACCCTTGGCAAAGCAGGGTTTAAGCGGCCTCGTGGTGCAACCGGCCCTAGGCTGAGTGTACCCCGTTCCAGCGCTCAGACCAGAATTAAAATTTCTTGGCAGACCCGGGAATCAAATTCGGACCTCCGGGGTGGCAGCCAAGAATGCTAGCCACTACACCACGAATTAGTCTAATTTCAATCTTAATATTGTTTATAACTTAGCCAATAAGTCAAGATTAGGGTACAACCAAATTTACAATTACTTTATGCTCTTACCAAAGCATCACTTTCTTAATTTTATTAGCCTTTTTCGGGGGAGGGGGCTGGAGCCCCGCAGCACCCCCCTGGTGCACTGACATTCAGCGGATTGAAGATTTCTTTCGCGATCGATCTGAAAAGAAACACGAATTATAAAGACATTCGACCGGCATGATAGCCTAGTGGTTTACCCATGATCATTTAAGACATAACGAATGCTGATTGGCCTATTGATAAAAAGTTTGCATACGTATCATAAGAAATATATAATATTTTAATTCTTACTTGAAGTTTGACGGCATACGGTAGTTGATTTATGTTTGTTTCTCTCAAACATAAGCCGATAATTTCCCCTCCCGACGTTTCTCTCACTTTGAGTACATGGCAACTCTCATTGAGCTTTGCACCTTTCTTCAGGGTGGAAGGTCTGAAATAAGTCTGAGTCCACTGTATCTTTTCAAAATCAACACAAACCTCAACAGAGCACGACATTGGAGCGGTAAATATAATTGCTTGCTTGCATAGACTCAAAGGCAATTGCGTCAGTCATCTTAAGTGTTGCACAAGCATCCGCTAGGGGCGCCAGCGGTCGAAATCCAGCGAGGCGCACGAGGTCTATTAAAATTTTGGGAGATAGAAACACAGCCATATTCTCCTCCCGATAACAGATCATTTTTTTTTTTATCACTGAATTAGTGACTGGGTAAAGAGTGTACTGCGCCCAACACCCCTCACGAGAGGAAGAAGTATATGATCCTTGGTTGGGATCTTTTCTTTTAGGTTATAGGCAATACATATTTGCTTTTACCGGAGATTGTATATGTATTTAGACTATTGATAGCTAAGGCACTTAATTGCCGCGAGAATGGTGTTCTTATCGTTGGCTCTTCTGGCCAGAAATCGAGGTCCAGATGAATTTTGGAGAAAGAGAAAGGTCTTCAAACTTGCAGCAGTATGTGTGATTTACCATGTTGATTATTTTATTTACGTAGTCGCACGATTATATAGTTGTCAGCTATGTGATTTGGTCTTCGGTTTTCTTTTGTGTTCTAGCATTTCAAAGGAAGAAGGAGAAACTGTTACTCAATAGCCATTAGAAATGTTCACCGAGCTCTAGTTTATTCTACTGTGGGGAGAAGGTTGAAGAAAGAAGATATGAAAAATGTAAGATGATTTTTGCTTCTTTGAACTTTTTTTTATCTTGCTATGTTTTATGTAGGGGTTTGGGACATCTTTGGCTATATCCCCTTGATTGCAATAGGGAGATGCCTTTTTAAATACGGTATCCAAGATTCGAAACCCGGCGTTGTCACAGGTCACCCCAAAGAATAGTTTTTCTCTATGTTTTCCACTCATATTTATTTCAGGTCTCTGGGTACCTATCCTGAACTTAGACCTAATATTTAGTTATCCTGAGGTGCATCAGGAGAGTCCTTCTTAGTTACCCCTGCATCCCACAGCATTTCCTGGTCATCCCTTTAAGACAACAACAATAACTAATTACACTACCGTTCGTAGAAAGTGAAACTCCAAGAACAAGAGATGTGACCACATTGCACTTTATACCACAGATTAGGGACATGACAATACATTACTAATTAGAAGGAGAGTCCGGTACATGCACGTTTATGGTCGATCTTCAGTACGGCGTTGTGCCACCACCTGCTGCACTCAGAGCCGCTAGACGTCGTGGCATGGAATCATACAGCGCTTGAATACGCTGCTGGGGAATACCGTCCCACGTGGTTTGTAGGCGCATCCAAAAAGCATCAACAGTGGCAGCAGGTGGACCTGGACGAACAAGTTGCCGACCGACCATATCCCAAACATGTTCGATGGGCGACATGTCAGGCGAACGCGCAGGCCAGGGAAGCAGAGGTATCCGTCGGTCTGCGAAAAAGGCTTGCACATTCCTTGCCACATGCGGGCGGGCATTGTCCTGCTGAATATGGCCTGTGGAACGGGCTGCAAGAGGGGCAGTGCCGCGGGCTGTAAAACTTGCCTGATGTAGCGATCATTGTTTAGATTGCCCGCAAGACGTACGAGGCGCGATCGCCTGTTATAGGCAATTACGCCCCAAACCATTACACCTGGTGTTTGTCCGCTATGCCGCTCAACAATACAGTCTACCTGATCGCGTTCTCCACGGCGGTGTCGAACACGTATGCGGCCATCACTGTAGGGCAGGTTGAAGCGGGACTTGTCCGAAAACACTACATTTCGCCACTCAGCCTGCCAGTGTCGGCGTGCACGTGCCTATTGTAGTCGGAGGCGTCGGTGGTTCCCAGTCAATGGAAGCCGTCGCAGTGGCATGCGTGCTACCAGTTCAGCCCTCAAAAGACGGTGCTGCACCATTGACACAGACATGTCCACCCCTGTTGCAGTGCTCCAACGTCGAACCAACACTGAGGACGACGCTGTTCTGTCCGATACGGTATGCGGGGAAGATGACGGTCGTCTCACGCTGTGGTCACATGGTCGTTCTGTACCCTGTCTTTTGATCAGGATGGGTTTTATTTAACTCCACCCAATCAATACATATAATTTCTTGCTTAAAAATTTATTTTAGTATGCTAAAAGGGACATGTTTTGGGCAGTAGTTAGCCCTTCTTCATCTTGTACAGATTCATCAACATTTTATACATATCAAAAATACTCTTATTATTAAAACATGCATAAGTGAAACATTTTCCTGTGGATATAACATATAGCCTAACTCAAATACACACAAATTCAGCGAGGGGCTGAAGACAGAGAGCAATGGTTGCGGAGACAAGGCATTGCCTTTAGAAGTTGTTTGATTGATATTAAAATTGTTCCTCTACCATTGTAATCAGTGACTGTGACTTAATCTTATTTTACTGCTTAAAAAACTTGTTCGGCACTCAAATGGGAACCGTCTCACTTGTTAGTAACCATTGTTTTTAGGCCATGTATATGATAAAATAAATAATAGAAATAATTAATACAGTTAAAAGCTATGACTGGAAGCCTGTGTCTCAATTGAGGTATAAAAAAAACTTTGATGTCCAAGATCGCTCCAAATTTGGCGATATGGTTAACTCTTGATCCCCACCACCTAAAATGACTGTCTCTGAAACACCTCTCACAGCTAAGAAAGGGGAAGTTATTAGCCAGGCTCGAAAGATATTGGGAACGAAAGAGAGCATCGAAGAAGAACTAGTCAAAAGTGCTCCTCAGTGGGCTTGAATCAATAATAATAATAATACAGTAGACCATGGTTTGAACACACTTACTCTGGGACGTTATGCACATGTGAGTTGTATATATATTCGAGTCAGAAGCAAACAAATTACATACATATTAACAAACATTATGTCTCTAAAACAATTCAAACCCTGGTCGATCAGCCACGTGCAACCTCAATAGTGTTTGATGTCAGAAGGAGATCTTCTGCTGTACAAGTTGCAGGGCACAGCAGACAATCCTGTAGATGCTCCATGATCTAGGGTATTCCGCAGTCACAGTTGAAGGTGTCGACAGGTAAGAGCCATTTCAATGTGAGTTGTCAAATCGATGAAAGAATTTGGTGGATTTGGATAGATTTCTAGTAGTCTTCCACAAACCCCACACTGAAGTCAAAGATAACTTAAAATCTTGAAACATATTGAACAAAATGATAGAACAGCAAATGCAGAATGAATAAGCCCTTAGTAATTTATTTTGAGACTTACTGAATGAAATAATTTTAGGTGTGTATCTACTCACAGTTGTCTTCAAAATATGGTATGCTTGTTTGTACCAACTAGTTGATTCGCATACGCATTTATGCTGGATCCCTTATCTTTGTAATAGTTCCATTGCTTGGCGACAGATATTGCTTGCAGTGTGTTACTTGCCTTTAATCCAGCAGGCTCTCTCTGGAAATACTTATACTTCTTGGACATACTTATGTTTCTGAAACAACACTCATTGTGTACTTTCCAACCAAACAACTGCATCCCACAGTGATCAAAATCCATAAAACACAGACAGCAATCACCTGGCTGTATAAAACTTGTCTGATGCAATTACCAAAACTTTGAATTAACTTATAGTCTGTAATATGAATACAAAACCTTTTCCGCCAAATCAATACTTAATGGTACGTTACTTTTAAACACTTGTTAGTGGTACATGTTTCAGATTATGTTACAATCCTTCATCAGCCATATTGTTTACACAAATAGATGACATCATATCAATAACATTGAAATTCACTTTTAGGCATAAGATACACAATTGCTGCACTCACTCATATCATGCATAAGAACATATTAAAATACATCTAAAACACTATATAAAATTATTTATCTTATTCCCATGTCCATGCGTTCCTTATCACTGTAAAATACCGATATTAACTCGTAACTTCACTTCATCTAACAGTTTAAGATTCAAACGTAACACTGTGTCAACTTCTCACATGTGTTGTATTGATTTTCACAATATTTATGGAGACAATCTGAAACGGAGAAGTTACTATTGTAAAATCTGGGCCGAAACACCCTCTGTGATGCTGCTTCTTCTTCTCCTTCCGGGGTGTAGTGGAAAGCGGTCAAGCTGTTGGCCTCTCACTAAGGTGGACTGGGTTCGAGGCATGTGAGATTTTCAAAGTGAAATGCCATGCCCCGTGGTTCGGATTCAACGTAAAAAGGAGGTCCCGTGGCTCATAATCACAAGATTCACGGTCACGTAAAACTACAATCTTCCTTCTTCATCTTCAGAATGTCTTCCCATTGGAACGGAATCCGCTGCCATAACCCCTTTATATATACAGTATGTACTTTTTAAAAATTAATCAGGCTCCATGGTGCAGCGGTAATGTTATCGCCTGCAGTGCCCAAGGTTGCAGGATCGAATCGTGGCACAGCCAGTTAGCATTTGAGGGTGCGCAAATGCGAGGGAGCCGTGTCAGTTGATTTAATGGCATGTTAAAGATCACCTTCGGTGTAAAATTCCGGCATCCCTAAAAGCCGCCGCAGTTAAAAAGGACGTAATGCTAATAACATTATTATTTTTAATTAATCAAATGGCTTTTGGTCCTGAAGAACCATTCAGCCAGCTACAATTTTAAATTAAAGCATAGTGTGTAAGCAAAGAAATGTTCATTTCTTTAGAGCAACTCATCTCATAACCCCAGCAATATGTTCAGCAGCTGTATGGTTTGGTTGTTACACTGTCATAGGTGATGCCTCGCCACCTTGCACTGTTGATTTATTGTCCCTTTCGTTACAATAGCGTTTTATTTTCCACATTACCATGGAAACATTGGCCTTGAATTCAGTATCTCGTATACACTAGACAGATGAAAAGTATTGTTGAAACTCTTATTTACAATCGAAGGTGCCCTTTTCATCACCAGATACACTTTGTGTGGCATGCACACAAATAAATATAAATTATAAAAATAAGTCAACTTAATAAAAACCATAAATTAAAAAACATTTCCATCAGAAATACCTGAATTCATACAATTTACACAACAGTTTTGAGATAAATTATCTGCCATACTTAAATTCTCTTCTCAAAGTACGGTAGGTATAATGTGATCTTCCAAAATTGACAATTATTTAATTAAATAAGCTATGTCAAAGGCGATCATCTAAAAAAAAAAAAAAAAAAAAAAAAAAAAAAAATCTAATGGGAATGACCTTGAATGCTCTGATCAACAAAAATAATTAGGTCAGATGTCCATACCTTAAACCCTGCTAACAAAATCACTGAATAATAACAATAATGACATTGCATCCATTTGCATGAATTACGGGAAGTGCACTGTCACCGTTACTTTTCATTGTGGTGATGGATGACATAATGACCCAAGTGGCACAAGTAATTGGGGAAGGAAAGATGAAAGCAATGGTGTTTGCAGATGATTTGATGATTTGGGGAAGCAAGGAGGAGGAGGTACAGGAACAGTTGGACGTGTGGGAAGGAATAATACAAGGGTATGGGATGAAATTTAGCATAAATAAGAGTGAGATGGTGATCACAACAAGGAAGAAGGAAAGAACCACAACAGGAATAACAATTGGTGGGGAACAGCTGAAGAAAGTGGAGAGTTTCAAGTATCTGGGAAGCCTGATACAAGATAATGGAAGAAACGATAGAGAAATAAATGAGTGGGGGAGACAGGCAGAAGCATTCCGGAGGAGTGTGAGAAGCATGTTATGGAGCAAGGATGTCCCTCAGAACAGCAAAAAGGTCATATATCGGACGTACTATGTCCCTATCTTGACGTATGCCTCGGAGACCTGGGTTATGGAAGGGAGAAGAGCAAAATACAGGCCAGTGAGATGAGGTTCTTGAGAAGCAGTATTGGAGCTACAAAGAGGGACAGAATAAGAAATGAGAGGACCAGAGAATTAATGAAGGAGGAACCATTACAGGATGGTATAGAGAAATCTAGACTTAGACATGTAAAACGAATGGAGGAGAAGAGGATACCCAGGAGGATACACGAGGCGAAGTGGGAAGGAAAGAGACCAAGAGGGAGACTGAGAGACAGGTGGCTGAAGGGGGTGGAAGAAAGCGTGAAGAAGAGAGGAGAAGACTGGACAAGGGTGGAGGCTGAGAGATGGTGGGAAGACAGAAGACGTTGGAGAGGCTTGTGTTCCAAACAGACCCGGCTAGTGGCTGGAAACTGTGCAAGATGATGATGATATGATGCATGAATTACAGAGTACTAGCGGACCCGTGCGCGATATCTCGCATCTTCATAAACCACACAGCAACAGTATTTGCAAATCACACACTTCTTACAAAAATCGATATTTATGAAATTAAAATGCAGTAGAAAAACCTGTAAAAGAATAACGTTTAATAGTTTTAAGGTTTTAGACGACATCTCATAATTGCAGCATGTTAGAGCATCAGTATTTGCAAATTGCACACGTCTTACAAAAAAACGGTATTTATGAAATTACAATGCAATTCGCCACTGCTAATGTCATTTGTGTGCTGAGTCCATTGATTGACAGATTAGCTGTAACACTCACCAGTTATTCGATATATATGAAATTATACGATTTGAGTACTTGTTCCTTTGATTTACTGTTTCTGAAATCCATGCAAAATGATAAAGGAAAGACCTCAGAATGTTAAAATGACATGAAACAGGCGTCACAGCGGCTAAAATGTGAAGTGGACATCAATTATGGAGCGTATCTTCTTACAGCAAAAGTATCTGCAAATCGCACACATAGTACTATTTTTTAAAGTAATTTTTTAAAGAAATTATAGATATTTATGAAATTAGAGTGCAATTCGTCATTGCTAATGTCTATTCTCTTTCATTTGTTCATTTGTCACGATCGGTCACTTGTGAGCTTCGCAGGAGGAATCTAGACTCATCATCATCATAGCTTGCCACGGTGGGTGAGTGGATAGCGTGTCGTTCTACTAACCCCAAGATTGCAGGTTCGCTCCTGGCCGTGGTAAGTGATATTTTTGAAAGGCGGCAAAAATACGACACGCATGTCATACGATGTTGGCATGTCAAAGAACCCAGTTGAATTCAGTAGGCAGTGTTCATAATGGCAAAATTAATCTCTGGAGTTTCCGCCAACAAAAAGTTTCTCATTTCTCTACTAGAAAGTGCTATAGTGTTCAAGGAGCTTAGATAATCTATCTAACCTCCTTGACTTTCATAGTGATTCAAGGAACAACGAAATTCGACATGCAAGCTACCCCCTGGGTGTCTAATTACAAAGCTTGCACCCGGCACCCGAGGCCATACGATATTAATTAATAATCATCATCATCTTGTACAGTTTCCAGCCCCAGACTGGGTCTGTTTGGAACATAAGCCTCGCCACTTAGTCCTTTCTCCCCACCACCTCTCCGCTGTCACTCTAGTCCAGTCCTCGCCTCTCTTCTTGACACATTCCTTCACTCCTTTCAGCCATCTATCTCTTGGTCTTCCCCTTGGTCGTTTCTTCTGCATCTGCATCTCCTGTCTCCTCTTGCGAATCTTCTTCTCTTCCATTCTCTTTAAGTGTCCATACCACCTCAGTCTTGATGTCTCAATCCTACCCTGCAAGGGCTCCTCTTTCACTATTTCCCTGACCTTTTCATTCCTCACCCTGTCTCTTCTTGTTACTCCAATCCTACTACGTAGGAACTTCATTTCACTTGCCTGTATTCTGCTCATTTCACTTGCCTGTATTCTGCTTATGTCTCTTTTCTTCATTGTCCACGTTTCTGATGCATAGGTCAGTATCGGGATATAGTAGCTTCTGTATAACACTTCCTTGCTTTTTTGTGGGACATCTTTATTCCACACTAAGCTCCTAATGCTTCTCAGAATTTCTTCTGCCTGTCTGCCACGTTCTGTAATCTCTTTGTCATTTCTCCCATTTTCCTCCACTATACTTCCCAAGTACTTGAGACTTTCCACCTTCCTCAGCTGTCCACTTTCAAGTGTTATCCCACTCATTGGTCTGTCCCTTTTCCTCGTCGTTAACAGGATCTCACATTTACTGATGTTGAACTTCCATCCGTATTCTCCCACTCTTTCTTCCCAAGTCTTCAGTTGCTCCTGAATTTTGGAGGGATCTATACTATTGAAATAATAATGATAAACTTGGAGCACAATGACTTATACCTTCCTATCATGATATAAATATGGAAAACAAGCACATGAAAAAAACAAAAAAACAACACTAAAACGTCCTTAAACCAGTAACAGATCATGATTCAAGATAGTGGGAAGCCTGTAATGAAACATGTTCAGTTATAGTGCATAAAAGTTACTAAAATATGTGAATTGGTGAGGTAATGAACATTTGTGTGTAAGGCGTAAAATGAAAAAAATGTCAGTTTTGCAGTTTTCATTTGTTTGTCAGTGAAAGGATTAAATCGTTGTCATATTTACCCATCTCTTTAGTGTCTCATGTCTGTCTTGTTTCAGCTGTGGGTTGAACGACTCAATGCAGCCTGTGAGCAGCACAACTTCACATTTCCCTTAATGCAGGAAAGTCTTGTGAGGAGCAATGTTTTGTTAAACAAGAAGACCCTGGCAAACCTTTCAATCTGGGAGCCACGCTCATTCAAGGTATACACATCAGGGCTCTGAACCCCATCGTCGACTATTTTCCCATTTGCAGCTTCAGAAAAGTCTTGGAGCAATACCTTCTAATAGGCCACAGCCAATTCCTTTCAACTCCTTGCTCAGTTTTCATTCATTTCAGCTGTCATTAACTCCTCTCTTAGGCTTCTTTTTTAGATACATGCCACATGCCTAACATGTGAATTAACATTGTTTAAATGCGACCATTTTATAGTTACCTGCACACGCCTCACGGTTTCTTTCTCCCGCCAGGCATGTGACTGATGCGGACGCCTAGCCTGGCATGTCATCGAAACGCGGGTGGGAACAAAGCCTTATGCAAATTTTAATAGTTGACGCGTCATACCGGGCGGTTCAGTATAGTTTGTGGTCTAATAGAGTGCTAACCTGGACAATGAATGTTGGAATGGGCTTGGAATGGTTTCTTGTAACATAAAACTGCGATTCTACTTTTCTAAATAATTCATCGAATGATTTTGGGCTCATCCTAAAATAATTTTAAAAATTTGTTTTGTCTTCTTGTAGGTCAGCATAGGAGGTTTCGAAAACTCTTATCATATCTCTTTGAATGTTCAGAGGGTGAATACTAAAATGCTTTTTCTTCTTCTTTATTCTTGCCATTATCTCATAGAGGTATGCCACAGCGATCACTTCAGCTGTAAACCCTGCCATAGTACATGCCCGTCTGATACGAAACTATAAGCATATGGCATGTAAGTATAAAAGAAGCTTAAGGTTGGCAACAGGAAGGACATCCAGTCATAAAAACCTTCCACAACGTAAAAAACTTATCTTACTATGCCTATGTATGGTTCACATGGCTTCCATCACACATTGAACCCCACTCTAGCGTGTAATGGTAACAAATCACATTTCAGCTTTTGCTCTTTACTATGAAATGACTAATGCTGTTAGACCCAGACTATGGTGGAAATGTATTGGCAAATTATAAATTGAGGCCTGCAAATATATATAAACAAGCCACAACATTCAACTGTTAAGATGTATTTTTCATGTAGAAGACAGATTGTAGACATACTTCAGGTTGTACTACTGTCGACCAAAATATTATGTGCACTCGAGTTTGAAGGTTATTTGAGAAGTAACCAATAGACCTACATAAAATCCAATAACATCATCATTTTCGTCGTTCTATTTTACGTTAGATCATGTAGGTTTGGAATTCTTAGTTTATATTTTAATATTTTTTATCGCAGTTGAAACACAAAAAGTGCCCGTTTTTAAGGGTGTTTCGACCATGCGTCACATTTAAGAATTATTATCTCACAAACCCGTCATCAGATCGAATCCAATTTTTAACACAATATACATTGGAATGTTGTATAACTGGTTTATTAATTTCAAAATTTTGTGTGTTCAAGAACGAAAGTTATCATTTTTGTAAGGTAACTTTTTCTCGGCTCGTGGTGGTTGGAAAATGTAGTTCTTGGTTGCGTTGTAATCCTTATAGATCAAAAAGTTATGCTGTATTACTGTGAAATACATAAATTAATTCACTTATTTTATATCGGTTTGTATTTGTACAAGGAATTAAGCCATGGTTCACCAGCTAGCCGCTCCGGAAAGTGCTGTACAGCGTTGCTGATATGGAGCCCATCACTACCGAGCGAGGCGTGCCATGAAGCGTGATGGAGCACACCTTGGCAATGCTGTACAGCTTTCACCGGAGTGACTAACTGGTGAACCATGTCTTAATTCCCCATTTATATTAATCACAAAAATAAGTCTCTATGTTGGCAGATTAATCCTGGCTGATAAATTTTCTTCCAACAATAAATACCGTAGCAGTAACTTATATTTCCTAACCCTTTTTTGTCATACCGTATAATTGTATCATTTCATATGAATATTTTGTTTCTCTTTAGGCTCTGACAAAGTTATCTTGGAGCAAAGCATCACAGGAAGGTTTGGCCGGTGTCAGTGAACTTGGAGATGTTCCAGAAGGTGTAATTACACGAGGAATGTTGAAATGAGTAGCAATGTCAGTAATACGGACCAAGAACCCACAGACAACCTAATTTATCTTCCGAGAAGAGTATCATTGTCAAAATATAGGAACAGTTTTTTAGTGCATCTAAATCACAATAAATAACATGTTTGTATTTAAGGAATGTTGTGTGATTATTCAAGTTGTTGTCAATCTTTCTAACCTGAAAATTTGAGAAGTCAAACGCATAATTATCTGTGCTGAGAGTGTGTTCATTCATCAGGTGATTTTCCTTACAGTATGGGTTAATCATTTGCCAACAAAACTGTCTGTTGTCTTACTTGACAGTTAAGACTACACTAAGGGGAGCTGTTCCTTTAATGTCATTTCTGTGATTCTGAAACTTCCTGTATTTTCTGTTACCATTGTATGATGGAGACATTTGAAACCATTTCTAGTTTTGAGGAAGTAATCTCAGACATTTATGTATGGGAACTAAATGGAATTTTGCATGTGATAATGTAATACAATCAGTCTTCATGGTATCACATAAGTAAAATCAGTAATGATGAAAAAATTGTTTCTATACCATTTAGGCCTAGGCTGACCTCATTTAGTGCCTTCCCCTTGCGGCCGGGGCATGGAATACAGTCACGGTGTACACTGGCTATTGTCATTGGCTGTGAATCAATTCTGAGTATACACATTTCCTCCTGCAATCTATAAATTCACACTTGAATCAAATGGTAACTATAACTATAAAGACTAATGCTGGCACTAATCGCCTACCTCCATCATACCTATCATGCGAGGTAATCAGAATGGTTGACTTGGCCAACTAGCCTGCTAAACTTTAAATGTGAAGACCACCTGTAATTTTAGATGTTCCAGAAGGTGTAATTACACGAGGAATGTTGAAATTCTGTGTAGCCACTGTTAACTAAATAGGGACTGCTGATTCATTACTTTCAGTTGTAATTTTTTACATTAGCATTAGTACATATTTCGGTTTAAAGACCTTCCTCAGCTACGCTCTAGTAATCTTTTTTAGTTGTTTGAAGGGGCGGAACTACGAGGTCATCTGCCCCACTCTAGTAACCTCTTACACACAAAACTATATTAGACATATGTAAGTTATATTTAAAAAAACACTGTTGTTTCCACTTTTTCTTTACAATACGTTGGTAAACACACTTAAAATTGTCTTTGCTGGCATTTTACCCTATGTCTAAAAAAACAGGTACCATTAAATTGTTACAATGACATTTTACAATGTTTACTATAAAAACGTTGAGAATGCCTCATATTTTATGTGTAATAAACACTAATAAAGTGGCGAAGTTAGGGCTCATGGCCCTCTCTTACACTTAACCGCGCAATATGCTACCAGTACATATGAAACAATTTTTGAAATACAATAAATAAGGAGTAAATTAATTATGTTAATACTAATATTAATGAAAAAGGCATATGAATAATAATAATAATAATCACAATGTCACAGACCTTTCTATAATATCCTAAATTGAGGTCAAGCCATAAAATTTGTTTTTAGGTCTTGACAGCAAAGGTCAACTTTGATTCAATCTATGGCTATTCTTTTGTTGATCTTATTGATTTAAGGAAGGAACCCAATACTGTTTTGGGATACTTGACTTGTGTTAGCCTATTTTCATTTTTGAAAAAAATAGGCTTAGGCAGGCTGCACACCGGTACGACACGACATATGTCGTAAGACAAGCGCGGTACGCGATAATTGTATCAGAAGATAGACATCGCTCGTGCAAGTTCAAACTATTGGGAAATGAGCCAACAGGTGCACACCAGTACGACTACGACATCTATCGAAAGACATGTGTATTAAGCGACACGCTCTGCTAGTCTCTTCGCCGCAGTATCGTACGACATTTCAAGTAGTAAACATGAATAAAAGTGGAGCAAACAAGGTTGAAGATATAACATTCTTAATTTCTTTCATTAATAGTGTTGAAAAGTATCCTTGTTTATGTTTATGAAAGATTACAGTAAATCAGAGGTGACGAGTTTGGCCTGGAAGACAATTGCAGTTGAATTTAAAGACACAGATTCTAGTCATCCATGGCTTTCACAACAAGTTATGTACTGTAGCAATAGGAAATTTCATCTACCAAACGAAAACTGCTTGTGTTCACTGTGTGGAAAATGCTGCGGAAAATATCATATTGTGTTGTGTTTAAAATGGACCAAAAGCATATCTCAAATTAGCAAACAATTGTTTGATGTACATATTGTATATGCCCTTTCGCGTGCTTTTCCTATTATTAATAATAAAGACACAAGTTAGTGACCTAGTGACTAACATAGATTTTATTTACAACTGTCAAGTATCGGCTACAATTAATTTAAATATGGTTTACACCAGCAAATTTCCATTGAATGGGGATTGCTCCTCCTGGATTTAAAAAGTAATTCAGTAGTCTATTTCGCATTCTTATGCCTGGTGATCTTGTATTATTATCTACTTCGTTATTTGCTAATATGGGCACATCGTCACATGATTTAAAATCAGTCTCATCATAGAGCTTTCCTTCTCGTAAACGGGTAAAATTATGCAGGACGCATGCTGCCTTCACGATGTTCACTGCACATTGCTCGTTAGAAGAAATTGGTCGCAGAAATACACGAAATTTTGATGTCAACATTCCAAATGCGCATTTCACGCTTTTTCTAGCTCTATACAACGGAAAATTGAAAATTCTTTTTGCATCTGTCGACACTCTTCTGGGATACGGTCGCATTAAGTATGGCAACAAAGGTAAGGCTTCGCCACCGACGACGTAGTGGGGAAATATACTAATATTCTCATCACCCGGCAAAGGAGTAATAAATATTGAAATCTACCGGGGCTCATCCTATAAAATTCCTTGAATTTTTCTTCGTGTTGAGATAACCCTCTTGCAACTACTGCGGAACTGTGTCGCACATTCATGATGTTATACGGATGTTCCCAATACTTCCTTCTCTGCTTTAAATACGAATACATCGCGACTACGTCATCTTCACTCGACGAGCTCATTATTGAAACTAGGAAGTGCGTCATGCAGAGATCGCATCGCTCTGGTGTGCAGCAAAGTTATCTTACGACAATTATCGCGTGCCGCGCTTACCTTAAGACATATATCGTGTCGGACCGGTGTGCAGCCTGTCTTATGAGATCACCTTTTATCCATGTATCTGTCCGTGTATGTGTGTTGCCCCTAATAAAATCTAAACGGCTGGAGCGATTTCAATGAAACTCGGTAAGTTCATAGCACTATTCCGGACGACCCTGACCGTGCCCTTCAAATTTTGTTACGTCTCACCAAGCCAACATGGCGGCTGTGCGAAATATTTCACCAGCATTCAATATCTCCGAAACTATTACCGATATCACTCTGGAATTTTGTACAGTGATAAAGGAAACTACTAGAAGTTCACCTATGTGACTTTTGAAAACCTGTTAACTACAAAACCAACATGGCGACCAAGCAAAGTTGCGACTTTTAAATAGATATTTCTCGCGATTTAACCAACCAAACACAATGAAACTTGGTACAGTATATGTTTATACACATTGTAATGCACCGACATTAACTTAGTTTCATTGTTTACATAACCTCAAGATGGCGGCTGTGCGAAATATTTCACCAGCATTCGATATCTCTGAAACTATTACCGGTATCACCCTGAAATTTTGTACGAAGATGAAGGGCACTACTGGAAGTTCGTCTATGAGACTTTCAAAAACCGGTTAATTACAAGACGAACATGGCGGCCAAGCAAAGTTGAAAGTTTTAAATGGACTTTTCTCGCGATTTAATGATCCAAACGCAATAAAACTTGGTACAGCAAATGTTTATACACATTGTAATCACTGGTATCTAATTTAGTTCAATTGTTTACATAACCTCAAGATGGCGGCTGTGCAATTTTAAAATTAAGTTTTTATTTCTTGTGTCGTAATCATGCGATCGAAGTGAAAGTTTGAATAATGAACCTACGCAATAATTTTCCTTTAATGGTACACAACTCTACAGTATGGCCTATACATATAACAATCCAACATGGCGACCATCCAAAATATTTAGACGGTTCTCAATATCTACGAATCTATTAAGCAATCAAACTGAATTTCTTTATGTTCATAGGGGCTATGAACATAACTTCACCTATAGGGCTTTCAATAACCCGGTGAGCACAAATCCAACATGGTGACGACGCAAAGTATAAATATTTACATGGTCGTTTCTCGCAATATAACCATCCGAGTGCAGTTAAACTTGGTACAGTAAATCCTTCTACAAATGTTAATCCACTGGCATCTAATTTATTTCAATTGTTTCCATAACACAAGATGGCAGCTGTGCGAAATTTTAAAATCTCGTTTTTACTTCCTGTGTCCTAATCATGCGATTGAAGTTTGAATACTACATGTACACAATAATTTTCATGTAACAGTACATAACTCTTAAGACTCGCATAAAAATCCAACATGGCGACCATCCACGATATTTAGTCGGTTCTCAATATCTACAAATCTATTACGCCAATCAAACTGAAATTTTGCATGTTGATAGTGGCAATTAATATAAGTAGGATATATGAAAATCGGCTTTGGTTCTTCACAAAATACTTGTTGTAATTGTGGAATCAACGTAGCTGAGGAAGGCCTTTAGACCAAAACCACTAATGTAAAAAGTTATATTGTATTGAAAAAAACTTGAATATAATTAGCAATTCAATATGGACAAATTATGACTTATGTCAAAGAAATACATCTACAAGTTAACACAATGCTATCCACAAGTAGTTTAGCCCTCGAACACTAATCTGCAAAGGTGCATCAACATCTTTATAATGTGCAGCTAGGACTTCTACTTAAGTGATAAGCCTCCAAACCAGAACTATTTATTTTAATATCGACAAGATAACACTATTGCAAAACAAAACGCTACCCACCTCCACCAACTAATCCACAAAGGTATTTAGACTATGATAGCGATAAGTCCCGGAACTATAAAGACAAGTAAGTACTATTTGTGTTATTACTGTGTCTCTGCAAGAAGCTCTGTCTGAATAAGGGCTCCTCTTTGTTCCCTATAAAATCACTAGTATATCAGACCTACCTTCCATTTGACTATGTAAATAGTCAC
The DNA here is from genome assembly GCA_946902985.2 of Meconema thalassinum. Lineage (NCBI taxonomy): Eukaryota > Metazoa > Arthropoda > Insecta > Orthoptera > Tettigoniidae > Meconema > Meconema thalassinum. The sequence continues at coordinate 48,268,594 of OX336394.1, forward strand.
ATTAAACAAGATCTGAAATTCCACTTATTTTTATTTTGTATTCATTTTATTTGTTCCTGAGGCACAACACCTTCTATCGCCAGGCAAGTATTGCCTTGGTTAGGTGACGCCCACAGATGTTTATATATTGGCACTCGCGAGCGAGTATGAATTTGTCTTTCTACTGATGCTTCCTCAGATAACTGTTCAGTCCAATCCGAGAGCTACACACTCTACTGCAGTGATGACTAGAGCTGGGATTTCTATGTAATTACATATTTTACATTTTTTTTCATATTTTTGGGTATTCTACATATTCTTAGTGATATTACATAAAATTACATATTTCAGAGTTTTCCTGTTTTTATATGAAACAAATTGCTGAATTGAAGTTTCACACTTAATGTGGGGCTGTTGTCAGTCCTCTCAACAGGGGGATTAAGGTAATTATGAGTGACAGGTATTAGAGAGGATGATAAGTGCTGTGCATGGGGAAACTGGTGCAAGTGTATTGAGTAAATTGCAAAAAGTGTTGAAGAGACATCCTGGTTATTCAACATTTCACAGTGTGTGCCGAATTCTAAATGGAGATGACGTTGATCCTCCCGAGGACGTTTCTCCAGCGAAAATTCCTGTCCTAAAATTTGCCCCAGTTACATCATGTGATGTTGAAAGATCTTTCTCTACATATAAGAACATCCTAAGTGACAAACTCCTTTCTATGACCCCAGAGAACATCGAAAAATACTTAATAGTGCATTGTGCTACAAAATTTAATGAATAAACGTGCTTTGAGATATGAAAATAATAAGTTTCTTTTGAATATGTGTGTGATATATACATATAATATGACTCCAATGAACATTGAAAAATACTTTAATTGTTCACTGTGCTACAAAATGTAATATAAAGCGTGTTTAGTGTGTTGTAACTGACAAAATGGTAAGTTTATATTAATTATATGATATTACATAATTTGCCCAATCTACATATTTTGCTACATATTTTGGTGCTTTTTGTTACATATTTATGTACATATTATGCAACTTGATATTACGTAAAAATCCCAGCTCTAGTGATGACACACATATTGAGAAGCCAGCCGGCAAATGACTATTCCGGGATCTCACGCTGTTTTCCCCTCGTGTGCAGTTCTGCTGCAGTGCTACGCCTCTGCTCTTCCAAAACAGCAATCCTTCATGAATGGTGCTTCTCCATGTTGGACTATCCAGCGCGTGCATTTCCCAGTTACCATCATTGATGTTACATTTCTTCATGGTGGATTTGATTTCTCTGACCTCCATAGCGACGAATGCCCTCACGAAGTTCAGACTATAGTACTTGTTTTGGAATGCGATGCTTTGGCATGCGGATCACGTGACCCACCCATCGGAGTTGGTGTTGGGCTAACATTGCTTCTGTGCTCGGAATACCGGCGTCATCCAGAACACAGATAATAACCCCTTGATTGGGGTGGGTGGTATTCGTGAAAATTAACCAGGATGGCCCCTTTAAAAAGCCATCTCTAAGAAAAAGACAGACCCTGGGATGAAGAAATGTTGAAATGTTTCCCCATTGACAAAGCTCCTCACCACCTAGACCAGCCAGTGTGTGTGTATGTTTGCTGGGACAGGTTTGCCTGTCATGTACTCGGGAACTTCCCCTCTTCTGCCTGAAGGCAAGGTTCAGAAAGTGGGTTGGTTGACTCCTTAGTTTAGGGGCTGCGACAACACGGTCATGTAGCCCCGTGTACTTTGGGTGTGTGTAGAATTTGTCTGATAACCGGTGATGGCTATATTAGTGTGTGTTATCTGTGATTCAGGTAGAAGGACTGCAGACTATTAATTTTTTCAAGTAGTTCCTACTTATTCTACCAAATGCTACCGACGTGGCTACTGAATGTCATCGCAGTCAGCACCTGGTGGCGAATGTTGGAACTAATATATCGTTATCAAACTAACCTACAAGCACAAGTGTAGTTAGTGGAAGGTTCTTTTTCATGCCGTAAATCTATGACATGGGACCGCCAGCTTTAATTCCCCTCCGAAGGAAGGCATACTGAGGGGTTTTAAATGCTCTTCAAAAATCCCACGACTTCGGCTGGGTTTGAACCCGTGATCTTGGACGTAGAAGCTCAGCATGCTACCAATTACGCCAACGAAGCTGCTTAGAAAGTTAACTCGCACATGTGGCTGGCCAAGAACATAGCAAGCATATTGTTACGGCTGTGAGTTTGTTTCATCGCTCGCCGCATGAGTCACAACTGCCCCAGGGCTGGGCTGCTCTGCCTCAGTGTATTGCGTGCGCCTTATGCAACAGGTCTACTAGGACAAAGGGATGGTCCAGAATATTCGTGACCCAGCCAGCGATGGCAGCCTCGAGAAGCCGTGAGCCCTGGATGGGTCTAGAAGCATTTATTGAGTCACCGGCCTGCTATATAAGAGCGACCTGTCAAGCAGTGAGTGAGTTGTGTTTTATGAGCTAGTGCGAGCGTTTATCCTGAGCGACAGAAGTGTGGCGACTTGCGAAACCCCTAGTGAAGCCGTTTCTCTTGACAGCGAGCAAGTGAGAAGCATTCAGGGGACTGCCTGTGTTTTGAGTGAGTGTGATTTCACTGAGCGTCAGAGATATTGTGGTGACGAGCCGCGCGAGTTACGAAACCCAGTGACATTGTTTCCCAGCTCGTGAACAGTGAAGCAGCGTGTAGCAGGTTTTCGTAAGTAACTGTAATTTGTGTACATAGGGGAGAGTTGCATGTAGTTCTGTCAAGGCCACCAGACTCATTAGCGAGAAGATTAACTGTTGACAAGTGAAAGAGGGCAAGAGCTCTCCATAAGCAAGAGACTTGAGGAAACTGGAGTAAGGTTCCAATTGCTTGTATTTGCTGATGAGTAGTGTATCTTTCTGGCCGCAATAAAATTAATTATTTCTTTAAAGGAACATCCTGTGTTGTGCTTTCTACCCACCGTAATCCAGTTAACAAAAGTGCCACTAGGGGGTGGCACGTAACAATATACTCTGTGAGCTGCCAGAATGGGATTGACAGTTCTTGCCTCGCCATGTGGTCTGAGAACAAGGTTGCCAAACTGTGTAAGCCAGAGATACAGCTGACCAGGCACTGAAGCACGTGGGCTGTAATATTGCAACGCAGAGTATTATGACATCAACTATGTGAACATTGATTGGTCAAGAGGCAGAGGGGTGATGACTGACGTGGAATTTGCGGCTAAATGTCAATCCTGTTCAGGCAGCTCACAGAGTATAGATTTACAGTGTGTTCAGTAATGACTCACCCAGGCTATAGTTCTGTAGAGAGCATGATGGAGAGGTATAATTTCAATTTCTCAAGGAGTACTGTAGTCAGGATTTCATTTCGGGAGAGTCTAAGTGAAAGTTTAATTCCTCCTCTTGCCATCTACCGGCCTGATCGCCTTACTGCACAATGTACAAATAGAATCCCCATCACCACCATATAATTAATAGAAATTGATGGCCCAAAGGTCAAGGTGTTTCATCGAACTGAGATGGTGAAGAAAAATGGCAAAAATGTTGTATTTTTACTGAAATTAAAACACATACCCAACATAAATGAAAGTTCAAAAATGAAACAGAATGAAGTGTACTTAAAAGTACTTATTGCATTTGACACACTTCCTTAAAGTGAAATGATTTTAGTATTTTAATTTGGTTTGTAAAATAAAATGTTTTTTTAGAAGTCATGTGTAGAAAAGTAATGTACGTTAAATGAAGAACTTGTACCTACTGGTATTTTTAGCAAACTTTTCACATTTTGCAAAAATGAGGAAAAAGTAGACTTATGAGATCGATCCGGGAAAATGTCTGTCTGTGTGTCTATCCGGCTGGCTGGCTGGCTGTGTGTGTGTCCCCCCTATCAACTCCTAAACGGCTGCAGCAATCAAAACCAAATTTGGTATGAGTAAAGATGTATGCCGCAATATCTCAAGCCCATATTTGAAAATGGTCAGTGCTACCAACTGCTGAAAAAACGCACTAAAAATTTGAGCTCCATGTTGCATATCTTGGAAGTTATGCATGGGAGCTATTCCAAAATTGGCACACATGTAGATAATGCTATTTCAGTCTGATTCCCAGGAGGCCATACATGGCAGTGTTGCCAAAATAATGTTAAGCCTTCTGATAGGTCCAATTTTTAAATGCATATAACTTCTACACTATCAATTGGATTTCTACCAAATTTTGTATGTAATATGTGTACATTAACAGATATGACTGCCAACTGTTAATAATTGATCTCTCTATTTTTTCCCAAATACCAATATATCAGAAAGTATGCAAGCAGACAGCTTTAAACTATGCACACGTATATACTAGGGCCATCCTTACTTCCAACTTGAAGTTTCAGTGCTACGTCACAACTACACTCTAACCAGCCAATCACAGGAAGCCATTCAAATTGATATATCGAGATAAATAGAGTTTCGCTGACAATGTTGCCAGCTAACATGCGTTCACATGTTGTTGTCAGCTGTTTCCATTGTGCTCGGTTATTTTCATTGGCGGTCTTTGTGTAATCTCGTATTTCTCGTATATTTTTCTTTTTGATATTTATCTAATCTGTTGTTATTTAATAGCTTAGTATTTGTTTGTCGTTTGACATAGTGTAGTATAATTACGTTTTGTTGTAGGTTAGCTTTAGGTGAGTGTTTGTGTTATTTCTGCCATGCGTGTGTGTGTAGGCCTAATAGTGTCATGCCAGGGTGTAGCACGAGGAAGCCACGCGTCAAGAGAGGAAAGGCCTTAGGACAAGGGACTCCACAAAGGAGTCAAACCCGGGAAATGATTAGTAATGTGCGAGCACAATTGTTATGGACAATGCCCCGTATCATAGTGTCATTCACGACAAAGCTCCAACAATGGCAGCAAGAAAGAATGTGCTCATTGAGTGGGGTCAGACGGCAATAGTGACTCCGAAATGAGTGGTGTGTAGGGTTTATAATACATTTTCTCGAACTCTGAACATCTTCGACTCCGGACGCGAGACTGTAATGGTGAGTAATTTATGTGTTACAATATTTTTTTGCTTCATTATCAGAAATATTCTGTTAACCGCAGTATACGTGTAATTTCTGCTACTATATACCTATTCACGAGTATGATGTTGTGTGTAAATATGTCTGTTCACACTACGAGTGATTTGTTAACTTTACGGCTATATTCATGTACGTCAGCTGATTCGCGTTAGTGGACTGGCAACACCGTATCGCCAGCTGGTGAACTGTCAAGTCGGAAGTAACGATGGCGGCACTATAGTACCTGACATTGTAGATTAATTTGGAGTATCTTATATACGTCAGTTCTACCAACATGATTCTAAGCCTGCTGATAGGACCCATTTTTAAATACATGCAATTTCTATACTATCAGTTGGATTTCAACCAAATTTCGTATGTGCTATGTGTAACATAACAGATATGACTATAAGTATTCTTAAGAACAATCAGGGCTGCCAACGGTTAATAAATGTTGACTATATTTTTTGCCCTAATATCAATATATCAGAAAGTATGCAAGCCAACAGCTCTATACTTTGCACACGTATAGCACCTGACATACTAGATTAATTTGGGGCAATCAATATAAGTCAGTGCTGCCAACATGATTCTATGCCTGCTGATAGGTCCAATTTTAAAATACATGTAACTTCTATACTAACAAATGGTTTTCATCCAAAATTGGCACAACAAGTTATCATAATAATTCAGATTATTTCTGACCAGCTCACGCATGATATTGTTGCCAACATGCTTTTACGCGCGCTGATAGATCCAATTTCTAACTGCATGTAACGTCCATTGGACTTCAACCAAATTTTGTATTCTGTATCTTAAGAGATGGAACTAAGAATATATTCAGCCACCTGGGCTGCCAACTGTAGTGCTCTATTAGGCTACATTATACCAAGAATATTTCGAACTAATTAGACATTTCGGTATTACCAACTTAATTTCATCATTATTCTAGATAGGTTCATATACTGTAGATTAATCATTGGCATGAACCTTAATTTTAAGAAAAGTAGGCTCTTTAGTTCGTCGCGGAACTTCTTGTTATAAAAACAGAAGGCATTGTATTGACAGGGCAGAAGAAATATTACACTTTATTCGTTGTGAATAAATTAAGATAAAGTGCTGAATAAACCAAATTTAGAAACAGAAATATGTAGTGGACTATCTTCACACATCAGATTGCACTGGATACAGACGAATAAAACAGTAAAAAATACAGTTATTGAGGGAAAAGCATTAAATTACTCCCGATAAATGAATTTTAAATCATAAGAAAAGAATAAACAAGACGGACACTGACGCTTGTTCATAAAATTTTAACTCTTATCACTGTATGGTAGGCTAATACTACCATGAAAATTATTCATTACTACTAGGTACCCGCGGCTTTGCACGCGATGAAGGCATCGGGGATGATGCATTAATGCTGATATTGCTCTATTCTATTACAGCAAACTCGGCTGGGTGAGTCTATTTCAGTTTGGAAAATTCTGATGCCTACAGTATATTAGTATGAGCCACAAAATGGGAATACCATAGAGTGGAGAAAGTCTACAGGGTAAGAAGTTATCTTATCTGAACACATTTTAAAATTATGTTTTTGGTTTTGGCATGTTTTGCTGAGACATAACGATTTTGTTGTCTGGATACTCGTGAGCATGCCACATAGCCAATAGTTGCCCATGGGAAAAAATGGTTTTGTTTAAATGTATACCTGTTGCTTTTATGTGCCATTGCGCTTTGTTAATAGTAATATCTGTAAATATTGTTTGGAGAGGGAGCTGCACTAGATAGATAGATAGATTTTTATTAATTCCATTTGATCAAATACATGCATTCAATACATTTTTGATATAGGACACGTCAGAATTTACATGCATAAAATAAAAGAACTAACAGGTATATATTACTAAGATTATAACTATTTATAACTTATTATAATAGCAAATCTTAATAGATACAATCTTATTGCACAACTATTTACACCTCACTCTATTATCATAATATGAAAACTTAATTCTATAAATACAACATACAGCTAGGTATTAAAATTAAATTAAAAAAGTAAAATATAGTTATAGATTCCATCACTCATATACGCTAAAATATTCAACTACTGAGTAAAAACAATGGCAATGCAAGTAAGCTTTCAACTTTCTATCAAAGGTTTTTATTTTTGGGGCCAGTTTTATATACTGGGGTAGTTTATTGTATAATTTAACTCCAGTGTGAAAAGTTCCTTTTTGATATATGCTTGTGTGTGTGTGTGAAATATGAATGTTTTGATTTTGTCTTGTGTTATGCCTATGAACATCATTGTTTGTTTTAAGAAAAACATCTTTATTCATTAAATTCTTTTTAAAAAACATAATACTTTCAAAGATATATATGCAGGGCAGTGGGAGAATGTTAAAATCTTTAAACAGAGGTCTACATGATTCTCTAGAGTTTACATTTGCCATAATTCTAATCGCCCTCTTTTGTATCCTAAACGTGCTTAGTACATCTGGTGACATACCCCAAAATATGATCCCATATCTTAAGTATGAATGGAAATAAGCAAAATAAGTATTTCTTAATGTGTGCATGCTAGTGCAGGTTTTCAAAATACGTAACGCAAAGCACATCGAGTTCAGTTTAGTATTCAGATATTGTATATGTTTATTCCATTTCAAGTCTTGTTGTATCCATAGTCCTAAAAACTTTGTTTCTGATTTATTTTCTATTTGATGACCATTTAATGTTATATTGGGCATCGCAGGATTCCTATTCTGTATAGTGTGGAAATTTAGACATACTGTCTTTTTATAGTTTATTATGAGGCGATTATCTTGTGACCATTTGGTTAACTCTCCTGTAACGGAGTCAGCAGACTGCTGTATGACCTGTTTAGTTTCACCTTTTATTACGAGTGTTGTATCGTCCGCAAACAAAATTTCCTTATGTGAATGAACGTTCTGTGTTATATCATTGATATATAGAAGAAAGAGTAGTGGGCCCAAAACCGATCCCTGGGGTACTCCAAATTCAATAATTCCCTCATTGGACAATGTTTCATTAAGTAATTTGGTTCCATCATCCTTGTGTCTCAAGCTTACTATTTGTTTACGCCTTGTTAAGTAAGACTCTATCCATTTATTAGCTAGACCTCTAACACCATATTGATTTAGTTTGGTAAGGAGGATTTTATGGTCAACAACATCAAATGCTTTCGATAAATCCAAGAATAGGCCAGTTACATGTTCCTTATTGTCAATTAATTTCAGTATACAATTACTACATTCGTAAATTGCTGTCTGTGTAGATTTTTCCGTTCTAAATCCATGTTGTGAGTTTGATAATATTTTATTTTTTTCTATGAAACTTATCAGTCTCTTATACATAATTTTTTCCACAATTTTTGCAATACCAGTTGGTAAGGTAATAGGACGATAGTTATCTAATTCATCTTTTGAACCGTTTTTGTGCACTGGAATTACTTTTGATAACTTCAAAATATCCGGGTAAGTTCCTGAGAGAATTGAACTGTTTATTAAGTGCGTAAGTGGATTAATTATATTTTCTGCACATTTCTTTAAAATTGCACCAGGGATGCCATCATTGCCAGCACAGAATTTATTTTTTAGCTCTTTTATAACTATTCTTACCTCTTCACTTGTGACATGATTTATAAATAAAGAATCACTGCATATATTTATTTTATTATTAGAATTTAGTGTATTTACCTGTGATTTATTTATTAATTTTTGTGGAATTTCCAGAAAATAGTCATTAAAAGTGTTTGCTATTTCCTCTGGATTATTAATCACTTTATTATTTCTGGTCAGTGTAATGTTCCTTTGTATTTTAGCAGATTTTCCAGTTTCTTTCTTTATCACGGACCACATAGCCCTGTTTTTATTAGATGATTGGGAAATAAAATTATCATTATGCATTTTCTTTGCTAGTCTTATTACCTTATTTAATATGCTAGTGTATTTTTTGTAGTAAAAATTGAATTCAGGTGTTGTGTGGTATTGTTTATATAATTTGTGTAGAAATTTCTTTCTTTGACATGAATTTATAATCCCTGTTGTTATCCAATTGCTAGTTTTGTTATTTTGAACAGTTCTTCGCTTAAAGGGGAATGCTATTTCAAAATAGTGTTTTAGGGTACTGTTAAATGCATTAAATTTATCATTTACATTTTCTAGTTCATAAATTTCTGACCATGTTTCCTTATTTAATAAGTCATTGAAATATGTAACATTTGATTCAGTGAATGACCTGCACTTTGATTTTACTCCATTATCATTATTATTGATTACTTCGGATACTTCAAAACTCAGTATTTGTCCATGATGGTCACTAAAACCCGGACAATAGACTTCTATTGAATGGTGATATTTATCTGTATTTATAAAAATTTGATCAGGAGTGGTTTTACTAAATTTTGTTATTCTTGTTGGTGTATTTACTGTAGGTTCCAGTCCATAGGAAATTAGTAACTGTGTTAATAATTCACCATTTCTATCAAGTTTTAAGAAATCCACATTTACATCCCCACAAATTATTATATAGAAATTTACTTTGCTCATGTTATTGAGTAACAATTCTAATTTATCTATAAATAGAGGAAACTTTCCTGACGGAGAACGGTATACGCATACAATTATTAACTTAAACTGCTGAATTTTTACGGCAGAGAAATCAAAATCCTGTTCCATAATTAGATAATCATAAGCTGTTATCTGTTCATGATCTAAATTATTTCTTAAGAAGATGCAAGTACCACCATGGCTAATATTAGATCAAGAGTATTTACTAGCTTGTATAAACCCTGTGAATTGAATTGATTCAAGTTGTTCCTCTTTCAGCCAATGTTCTGAAATACATAGTGCTGAGATGTCTTTAAGTTCATTTTTAAGCATTAGATTTATTTAATCAATTTTATTATAAAGAGACTGGACATTCTGGTGGTAAATTTTAAATTTGTTACTTTTGCAAGCTTGTGTTGGTGATTTATTTACATTATTACTATCATAATTGTTATTATTATTGTTGCTAGACAAATCCGAAATACCATTGTTGCACTCCGTTAAATTTGACTTCAAAAGATGTGAATGCCAAACCTCACGTTTGGCTTCTTCTACCAGTTTCCCTGCTTCCACTCTAATGATATTACTGTTGAATTATTCTTACCATTTGAATTTACAATTTTGCAGATTTCATCACTAAGATACTCTTTTCCTAATCTATTTAAGTGTAGGCCATGCCGAGTGTGGAACTTCCTGTCTAATTTACTTACATCTACAATTTGGACATTTGGAAAACTCTTACAAATTTTATGAATTTTTCCATTTGTAGCCTCTATTTCTACATTTACTCTAGCACACTGGAATGGCAAATCTATCAGAATATGGGGAATTAAAAGTATTTTTCCTTAAGCTATTCAGGGTGTAATTTTCCCACAATTATTGATGATTTTAACATCAACATGTCGCTATTAACAGACCTATAGTATCATATGCCTCATCTTGGCCGCTGATGTACATTATGCAGCCTCTTCCAGTGTTACATCTCAGGGATTGAAATCCTCCAACAACCCTTTTGCCTCACATGCCTCTCTTAATATTGAATATTCATGATTATTGTGCTTTTAGAGATCTTTGATAGAGGTTGCCCTCGCATATGGTGTAGATGCATTGTCAAAGGAAAACATTCCATGTTGCGAACATGGACCGTGTAATCTGTAGGGCAAGCTTCTGCAGATTTAACACCAGGCCAATTCTGAGCAACAATTCCTTGAACTCAGATTTGCCAATATTTTATTGTATCGTTCCATGTATAATATCTCTGCAGGGTAAGTACGTAAAATTTGGTTCAGATCGGTGTAGATTTGTGCCAAAGAGCCTAAATGTAAGAAATTCAATGGGCTGTCCTAAATTTCAAGTGGACAGTGTTACTTGTCAGGTAACAAAGTGTAAGTAACTTACGTAAATTTTAGTTCAGATAGGTGAAACGGTGTAGATTTGTGCCAAAGGGCCTAAATATAGGGAATCAGCGGGCTGTCTGAAATTTCAAGTGAACAGTGTTATTCGTCGGGTTCCAAAGTGTAAGTATGTAAATTTTTGTTCAGATCGGTGAAACAGTGTAGATTTGTGCCAAAGGGCCTAAATGCAAGGAATGGAGAGGGCTGTTTGAAATTTAAAGTGGACAGTGTTACTTGTCGGGTTTCAGAGGGTAAGTATGTAAAATTTGGTCCAGAACTGTGAAACGGTGTAGATTTGTGCCTTCAAGATGGTGGCCTGCAGGTGTGTGGCAGTTAGAGTGCTCCAACTTTTTCTCGTGTTCTACCTAGTAAAAAGCTCAGTGGGTGCCTCGAAAAAGATCCTCGATCATTCTTTAACAATTGAAGACTCGTGTGTGAACTCGGACCTGAAGGAACACCTCATGGTAGTTTGTAAACTCAATATATCTTCTCTCACATGGTGTGGAAGCGAGGGGCTGATAGTCACGGCAGCAGGCAGAGGGCGCCCAGCACTGCGCGGGGTTGCCAGACCGCCCGCTACGTTATTACATCTCGTGGTGCTGTCTGTGGCTCTCAGTGGAGATGTGGAGATGAACCCAGGGCCGAACAAGGTGTGTATAATTTGTGATTCGAAGGGTCGTGTGAATCAGTTATTTGTGACATGTACATCTTGCCACTCTCAAGCGCACAGAACTTGTGCAAAACTCAGTGCTTCAAAACACAAAATAATCACCTCTGGGAAACAATCGTGGCTATGTTGGAACTGTTCTTTACCTCAGTTCTCTAACTCATTTTTTAATACATCGACACAGAGTGCAAATAGTGTAGATAGTGACGTAACACCCTCGGATGGCAAAGCATTGTCCATTTTTTCCTTCAATGCTCGAAGTGTAACAAGTCCCTCCAAACAACCGGACGTGCGTTCTTGTCTCACAGCACTTAATCCGTCAATTGTGTGTTCAGGGGAGACATGGCTGAAAAAATCCACTAACGACCCAGAAATATTTCCGGTAACATACACCATGTTCCGCAAAGATCGAACCTGGACATCAGGGGGAGGGGTACTAATAGCCAAGAAACCTGAGTTAAGGCCTGTTCGCCAATGGGAGCTTGAAACTGATGCTGAGGCTGTGTGGGTGGAATTCACGTGTGCGAACAATACATTTCTAATAGGCTCTGTATACCGTGCTCCAAATTCAACTCGGCACATCAATGATGAACTTTTGGAGTCCCTCCGTCGTGTACAATACATCCAGCACAAATACAAGGCCATTTACATAACAGGCGATTTTAATTTAGAAATAGACTGGCAAAACTCTCCTCCCACTCCCAAGGATCCCGTTGCTAATGAATTCCTTACCGCATTCTACGATTTATTCCTTGACCAATTAATAACCGAAGCAACTCGAATCACACAAACTACACGCTCCACAATAGACCTATTCCTAACAAGCCTTCCTTCCTCCGTACAGAAAGCTGAAGTCATACCCGGTTTCAGTGATCACGCAGCCATCTTTACCACATTGCATTACAACAAACCACGCAGCAAGAGCACAGTGAGGACAGTATACAATTACAAAAAGGCAGACTGGAAATTGCTATCATCTTTATTCCTCAAACACCTTCCCACCCCATGTATTCTGGACACCAGCGACATCAACTCAGTGTGGCACGCCTGGCGAAATTGTTTCTTTGAATGTGTGGATATAACTATACCGAAAATAACCATTAGTGGGAAGAAAAATTCTCCTTGGGTGACGAAGGAAGTCATTAAAATGATTAGGAAAAGGAAAGTTTTATACAAGAAATGGAAAAGTTGCTCAACTGACATCATGTGGGAAAAATACAAGAACATCAGGAACCAAACAAAGGAATTAATTCGAGAAACATACGACAATTATATTCACAAAATAAGCAGCACCAGTGAAATGTGGAAATTTTTGTCCAGAAGACGCGGTACCGCTGCGCCAGCCTCATTTCACTGTAACGGTACATTCCTCAGTGCACCCCAAGATATTGCAACAGCGTTCAGTGACAGTTTCAAGCAGAACTTTTCTAAGCCGGATATGACCACGAACCTGCTTCTGCCAAGGTCATCACTTCCACCCCTCCCACTCTCCAACCTGTACTTCACAACAACTGAGGTGATTCAGAGCCTACGGAAGATTAGACCCCATGCGGCGACCGGCCCAGATGATGTTCCCGGACGGATCCTGCTGCAGTGTGCGGAAGCATTAGCGCCCTCTCTGAGTGCGTTATTCAACCTGTCTATCAACCAAGGTTCTGTGCCGTGTGGGTGGAAATGTGCTAACGTGGTGCCAATCTATAAGCAAGGTGACAGAGAAGATGTTGCAAATTACAGACCGGTGTGTCTAACATCTATAATTTGTAAATGTATGGAGCGGCTAGTAGCAAACAGTGTGCTGGAATTCCTACGGGAGAACAATCTGCTCGACCCAAATCAGCACGGTTTTCTTCCGGGTCGTTCTTGCACTACTCTATTGACAAAAGTCATTGATGAGTTTCAGTTCTACTTGAATCAGCCAGAAGTGAAACAAGTGGACTGTATTGCACTGGATTGGGCTAAGGTCTTCGATCAAGTGTCTCATGAAAGACTTTTGTTAAAGCTACAGCAGCTTAACATACGGGGTAGCTTACTTGCATGGGTGAGATCATTCCTAGAGGGTCGAACGCAGTGTGTGGTGTACGGAGGAGCTCGATCGCAGGCTGCTCAAGTTACTTCTGGAGTGATTCAGGGCTCTGTGATCGGACCTCTTCTCTTCACTATATATGTGCTCGATCTTCCTGGCTGTGTCACCTCATCAATGTCACTATATGCAGATGACACCGTGCTATACAGGGGCATTAAATGTGAAGAAGATTCCCTCTGTCTTAAATCAGATCTGGACAACTTATCGCTGTGGTGTTCTGTGAATAATTTAAATATAAATGTACAAAAATGTAAATACATAAGAATAACCAGGTCACAAAAACCCATTGAGAATGAATACAAAATTATGAACAGTGTCATCCCACAGTGCACAAACTTAAAGCTATTAGGGGTAACAATCTCCGACACCCTGAATTGGAGCATTCAAAGTGAAGAGGCAAGATGTAAGGCCACCAAAGTTCTGGGTTTCTTGTACAGAAACATGAGAGGTTGTAAACCTAGAGCCTTCAGGATGGCTTACACATGCATGGTCCGTCCGATATTAACGTACGGCTTACCTGCTTGGCATCCCACTACAGCGGAAAACATGAACAAGTTCCAGCGTGTACAGCGCCGCGCAGAAAGGCTAATAGCTCGTTATTCCCCTTCCCCTTTGTCAAAATTTCCATCTATAGAGGCAACAGCCAAACAAATTGATCTAATTTTTCTTAAAAAATCCCTTACAGGTTCCATTAATATTGACCCTTTTTGCCGACTGTCATTGGCATATCGCTCAGTTCGGAGAGGACGAGGTGTAACCCTCGTTCCGCCCTTCGCACGTAGCAATGCTTACCTGACATGTTTCTACGGCCGCTCAGCGCGGTTATGGAACGCGCTGCCAGGGGATGCCAAGATCTTGCCTCTTAGGAAATTCAAGCCGTACGTAAAAAAGTACATTGTATAAATAAACGTATGTATGAGTGATTAATTGTCTCGCTGAATGAATGAGTATCTGAATGAATGTATGTATCGCGTGATCGAGGTTATGAAAGTGCGTGCGTGAGAGAGTGAGTGAACAGGAAAATGTACTATGTCAATATTCTAAATATGTAAATACTGCAAATATCTATGTAAAACTTGTAAATATTGTTAAAACAAATGTAGATGTAAGCTGTGCCTGTGAAGCATGAAATTTGTATGTGGGGTTTGCCCTTTTTCACTAGGCCTTCCATACTTCGTGTACGATTTATGGTAAATAAATAATAATAATAATAAGGGCCTAACTACGAACATTGAGATTTATATATATACATATATATATATATGGATGAAAGGCAGCTTATGTGTTAATCCAGGGTATAAGCTACCAGTGTAATCTGCAGTGCTAAAAAAAAAAGTACGTAAATTTGGTTCTGTTCGGTTAAACGGTGTAGATTTGGGCCAAAGGGCTTAAATGTAGGGAATGGAGAGGGCTGTCAGTAGTATGTGCTTAAACAGTTCGGATCATCACGAGGGGATATTGCGTAATCGCGTGCTTGATGACGTCATGGTTGCTTAGAGCGAGCACGTGCATTGTACGTGTTAGCGGGGAAGAGGTTGACCTTTAACTGCTTGAAGCAGATAACCTTTGGCTTGTTTATGCGGTGGCGATAAAAAATTGTTGGATTTTGACGTCAGGTCTCTTTGAAAATGGGCTATATTTGCAAAATTAGGAATGTTACAAAAAAGTTTGTTTGACATAAATGAATGGCCCTGACATGCTCTATCCCCATACCAAATTTCAAGTCTCTAGGACAAAAGAAAATGAATTTTGAAAAATGGCCACTGTTTTGGAAACTAGGAATTCTACTAAAAAGTTTGTTTATCATAAATGAAAGCTCTCTATCCCCTCTACCAGTGAACCAACTCCCAGGTCTATACGACAAAAATGTTCAAATGGGGTCAAATTAGCAGAGAGAGTTTTGGGTGTAGTAATATTTAAATGAGAGTGTATGGGCGCGACGCGCGCGGAGAGCCAGTTGGTTATCCACACGTGTTTGCTTGGTGCGCTGCATGTGTTAGTGGGGGGAAGAGGTTGACCTTTGACCGCTTGAAGCAGATAACCTTTGGCTGCGCAGCTGTTATCGTCCGAGCGGGGGGGGGCTGGCTTGCTAATCACATATGACGTGCAGCTGTTAGTTAACATTTTGTGTGTGCTTGCATGCTTTGTGCTCTCATTCTGCATAGACTGTTTTATAACACAAATATATATCTTTGACTGCATGAAATGAATATTGGCTTGTTTGTTTTAAATTCTTAGCCATCATTATTGAACTCTGAAATTATTTTAATGAGAGAACAAGATCAGATGTTAGTTCACAGAGCTGCATTCATGTGATATGTTTAAAGAGCTTTTTGCTTCTTTAACTTCATAGTATATATGAGCAGTGATGGTTTGGGAGCCATAGTTGCTCTCATCATGAATGTAATTGAATGTGTTATCGAGAAGTTGTGCCGCATAGGAGAGATGAAATTAATAGCAGAGCAAGCGAGGGCGCTAAATTTAAATTATCTTATTTCAGCTGTAAAAGTAGAAGAAGGAATAATCATAAACAATTTAAGTGTTCAAGAAAAATAAAATTTCGAGTTTGACGTGAAGGAAATAGTGTCAGACCGACGATATAGTGCTGATTTAATATTAAATGGACTAAATATTGAGATAATTAATGTTATGATTAATAGACTACGAGAATTCAGAGTGAGGAGTGAGGAAACTATTAGTATGAGTCTTCTTCATGGACTGAGGTTGGGGGATTATATGACTCCTCCACCTCCTCTAGCAGAAGAACGTGAAGAAGAGGATGAGGAGTGTGTTGGAGGGGAAGAAGATGATGATGATGATGATTGTCAAATCATTAATTAAATGGACAGAGGACAGTGTTTTTTATTTAAAATGTCACATGTATAATTTTTTTGGAATATATTTATTTTGATGATTTGTGGTTTACATTAATTATATAATACGAAATATTAAAAAGTGGTATGATCATCGTTCTTAAAGTGGTAAGTAGTTCTTTTCCGCCAAGCTGCTAAGAATTGAAGATGTTGTCTGCAGAGTTGAATATGCTGGTGATCTTGTGTGGGAGGAAAGTACAATCATTCTTTTCTTTCTTGAGTGTGTTGGTTTTAGTGAGCTGAAAATATATAGATACACATTAATAATAATAATATTTTTGCAATGAATTAAAAAGCTTACATTGTTGTAATTAGTATATGTTTTTGTTCGGAATCCAGGAGTTGTTAGTTGAATCAAATCCCAGCCAAGATACGAAAGCTTGGGTTCCTTTTCTACGTAGTACTTTGTTAACTAAGTAAATATTAGGATGTTTTGTTCGTTGTAACTCTGGTTCATAAAATGCTCCAAATATCGATAATTTTTTATTATCTTTTAAAAGATATGTTCGTTGATTAGTATTTTGAACTTTATAAATTGTAAATAATTCCGTAGTCCAATTAGCTTCGTAGGCTTTGCAGAAATGTTTCTTGATTTTCGATATTCTTACAATATCGCCAATTTTATACTTCGTTTTTTTAGTTTCATTATATTGTGTTGGCAAGCGGGGTTGATTGTTTCTCTTTACATCAATAGGTTTCATGCCAATGCTGCGAAGTATTTTGTGATTGTACTTTACTAATAACACGGGCAAAATATTTACCTATCGGTATGAACCTCGTATTGTGAATTCTTTCCACATCGATTCCTTAAGAGTTCGATTAAATCTTTCTACGACGCTCGCTTTAATGCTGCTCCCAGTGGAATAATGCTTTAGATTTTGTTTCTGAGACCATGTTTTGAATTCACTATTATAAAATTCCGTTCCTCGATCCATGTGAAAATAATTTGGTAATCTTTTACTTTGAGAATAAACAAATTTTAAACTTTTTACAATCTCACTTCCTTTTTTGGTTTTAAGAGGAATTGCCCATGCATATTTTGAGTAAATCAATAATGGTTAATAAATATTTAAATCCATTATTCCATTTTGCAAGTTTTGACATGTCCACAAGATCTGCTTCATGGAGGTCATTAATTCCTTTGCTAATAACTTGTCGTCTTTTAAACTTTTTTCTAAGAGGTGCATGAAGTTCTTTTGCAATTTCTCGTATGATTTCGTTCATAGTTATTTTCTAAACAAAGATTTATAACATACTGTGCATTGTTTTACAAATGTTCGAATTTTTATTCATTATATCCTGCATTTCTTAGTTCTTCTTCAATTGCAAATATTTCGCTGTCGAGTCCTGTGTGACCTGCAGCTTTCGATGCAATTAATTTATTAAGTCTTGATACTAATTTGTTTGGTTCATTCCAATGGACAAATTCAATATTGTTTCCTCCTTCGAATTTCCAAATGGCTTGTGGTGTGATGTGTTTCTTTTGGCCATATCCAGTATGCATCGTAGTATTTGCTTCTTCATTTTCATCTGCTGTTTTTATAATTCTATCTATGTCTTCAGTAAGAAGGGGTTCAATTATATTTATATACTTATAAGATTGCGTTCCTCTTGGAGCTGCATTGCTTGCATAATTTCTTTTGTGCACGTTTGAAACATTTAATAATTTCAAATAAGAACTTAAATTACTCCTATCTATTAGTGTGGGATCTGGTACATTCCTTTGAATCAATTCAAGTAGACCTTCTGTTATAGGAATTTTTTCACTACCAACTATTATCCACTTTTTATCAAAGAAAACTCGTTTACGTCTCAAGTATTGTTTGTCATTTCTTATCGTTATACGAAATGTTCTATCCACGTTTTGTTTAATGAACGGATCAAAGAAGCGGTTAATTAGTGTAATTATTTAGATGCTATCTCCATCTTCTTCGTCTGAAGTAGCAGTTGATTCAGAATCATCATATTTTTTCTTTTTTGAGTTTTTTTTGTTTGAGTTGACGTTGTATTAGCAATAGATACAAGCTGATTTCAGGGGGGCTTACTCCGGTCTCCCGCGCTTCTCATCACGTGACATCTTGCTTGCTGGTGACGTCACATGGAGGGAACATGCTGTCACCGTAAGATAGTTGGCTTGCAATAGTAGAATGCATAGTTACTGAAAATCGCGCGTCTAGCTACCGTTGCATACTTCATTTGTTTTATCGTGCCGTGTGGTTAACCATGAGCAGTAGATGCAAAGTTAATTGTGCTTTAGCACAGTGGGGGTCCAACACCGTTGGTACTGGTGTTATATATCGCAGGTTTCCCAAAGGAGAGGTGCTCTGACGAGTGTGGGTGCTACGCTGTAAGTGAAGTGACAAATTCAACCCCGATAATGCTCGAGTGTGTTCTATACATTTTTGTCCAGAAGACTATGAACGAGATTTGAGAAATGAACTTTTGGGATTACCACAGAGAAAAATATTGCGTGCGGATGCTGATCCGTCTATTACACTTCCCGGCTCAAGCAACAGCGGGGCCGATAACCCAGATGTTAGGCCCCTTAAAACATATTACCATCATCATTATCAAGCAACAGCCTAATCACCTCACAGACTAAATTGCAGAACGGGTATTTGTTTAATTATTTAGTGCACGAGTAATTTCATTTGGTTCAATAAATATGTTTATCGGTATTTGGTGGAATCTACTATCTCAAACTCAAAGGAAGCTACAGAACGTATTTGTCAGTCTAGAGTTGTTGCAGCATAAAGAGGTGCGATTCTCTAGAATTCAATATAATAACGGTAGTCTTAGTATTTGTCACTTAACAATTTAGATTTTATTCTCGTACGTGCTGTAATAATCATGAAATACAACTCTTATTTGCACTCTGCAGGTCACCAGTGGCAGAGAAAAGCGTCATGAAGTTAGATGTGTGAGGAAACGGGCACTATCGACTTTGGAGACTTTGTCACCTAAAAAACGGAAACTAGATCAGGGAACTAACACTGAATCACTGCAAATTGATGAAATTATACAACTCCGAAAACGGGTCGAGGTTTTGCAAAATATAAATGTGGATTTAAGACGAAGGGAAGCAGCTCTAAGAAAGCTCAAAACCCCACGATATGTTGTATCAATAAAAAGACAATCACCCTCAGCGAAAGTAGGCTACATATGGGTGCTCTTAGAAGGGAGATGGTAAAAGCTCTCTCCACTTGTTTTACTGCAGGGCAGATTCGATGTTTATTAGGAGGTAAAAAGAGGGTGAAATGGTCTTCAGAGGACATAGCAAATGCCCTCGCACTAAGATCACTTTCAAAGAAACCATACGAATATTTCAGAAAACGCAACATTCCACTACCTCGCCGCTCAACTCTACAGAAATGGATTCGGCAATTTAAGTGCAGAGCTGGAATTCTGAGAGAGGTACTTTGTCTGGTGAAAGCCAGAGCAGCAAATTACAGGGACTCAGAAAAAATTGCAGTTTTCTCGTTTGATGAAATTAATATTGACGGCTGAATATCCTACGATTCATCAGACGATCGCATATTAGGGCCCCACAGTAACGTCCTGGTAGCTATGCTCCGAGGGCTGTTTGCTAAATGGAACCAGTCTGCTTTTTATAACTTCGATGTGACAATGACTTCAGAGTTGTTACAAAACATCATTAGCCAGCTTAAGGGTTGTGGCATTCGTATCATCGCAGTAACTAGTGATATGGGAGGGAAAAACTCTAAAGTCTGGACGGAACTACATGTAAACAGTAATAAAAGTTTTTTCACTAATCCAGTGGACAGTAACAGAATGGGTTTTCTGTGATGTACCCCATCTGTTGAAATTGTTAAGAAATCACTTTCTAGATGAAGGTTAGTGTTAGACGATGGCTCGGAACTTCACAAGAAGACGATAGAAGACCTATTAGAGACTCAAAAGGGGACCTATCAATAACACATCATATAAATGAAGCTCACCTGAGTGTAACTGGTAGATCCCGTCAGAATGTAAGAACGGCAGCTCAGTTATTTTCCAGACGTACAGCTGTAGCAGTTCGATATGCGCTCAATAAGGAGGAAGAGAGCCGCATCATTGAGCTCATAAATGATACCTACGATGTATTGAACTCAAGAGCACCTGAAGACAAAAATACTCCCCTCAGAAGTGGTTACGGTTTAAAATTGAAGAGCCAAGAAAACACTTTAAGACGTTTTCTAACATTTATTTCAGGAGTGAGAGTGGGCAAACGGAAAAGTTTACTTCCGTTTCAGAAGGGGTTTATGATACCTATAAACTCCCTTTTCGGACTATTCAAAGACATGAGGAAAGAGAACTAGTCTCACATTTTGAAAGCCAGGTTAAACCAAAACTGCTTGGAGAACTATTTTCTCGTGTGCGTGGCCTGGGAGCCTTCTATAACAACCCTCCCCGTTTGAATTTCGTAATAGAATTCGACTCCTACTGCTGGCAGGTAGCAATGAAATCCCTCTCTCCAGTGGTGTGATGAAGGTGCTGAGAATGAGGACGATCTTATGAAATTTTTGACAAGTGAACTGTGTATAGATTAGGTGTTGTTGAGGGATATATGACAAGCGAAACAATTGATGAACCCGAAGAAACGTCAGCATTATTAGGGACGGAAGACTTGAGTCATGTCGCAGAAAGTGAAGAATTTAATTACGATGCAGTTAAATATATTGTAGGCTATCTGGCAAACAAGAGCCGTTCTATAGACGAAAGTCTGGGGGTTAGAGGGGAAAAGTGTACCTTATCACAAGAAGTGACTCAAGACTGGATCGCAATCATTTCGAAGGCCACCTTAAACAAGTAATACGTCATCAAAATGTGAGTTATATACATACTTATACTAACAGCTGTTCTAATGTTTACATGTACGCAGTAGTTGATTCTAATACCTGATTGTTTGTCCTCTTAATGCTGTGTCTACCTTATTTATAATTTATGACATGTAGGCTACAGTTGCGATTATTGTTTACTCTCATTGGATCCATAATCTATTGAGGTATTGTGAATTATTGAGTGTACCATCCTTGGGGCTGCTGTTGAATTACAGGCACTAGGCTGCTGCCAGCCTGAGGTGCCCTCCCGTCCGCGTCACGCGCGGTGAGCCAATGAGAGCGCAGCGGGCGGGAATAACCTACCTATTATACTCTAACTACCTTGAGCTGATTTAATGAATGTTACTGGTTTAAAGTTAGTCTCTATATCTAATTCTTTTCGTCTAACAACATTTTGAAGTGAAAGATAATTGTCTTTAACTTTTTTTAAGCGAGAAAGTTTATCCTTTACTCGACTTTCAGCTTTAATCTTCGAGCTCTTCTCCATGACTAAACTAAAATTGTAGTTTTACTTATTTATAGTATATTCAAAATCAATTTGAAGAGGAAGATCATTGGTTTTATGTTTTTCAGGGTCTCTAAATCGAAACTGTATTTCATCTTGTTCTTCGACTACAATGTCACTGCCATCCAGTTCAATATCTTGACGTATATTTAAAATTGCATACACAATTGGAGATCTTAGTGAAACAAAAATTGGTTTTAATATACCTTTATAGGGAAGTTGGTACTGTATATTATGATTATGAAGCGTGTATACCGGTGAATGGATTGATGGTGTGTTGGAGAAAATCAGAATAAATTTCGATAAGATCTTTTTCTTTACTTCATCTTGTAATATACCATATTCTTCTTTGGATGCAGTAAAACTTTCGAGTGGTTCTTTGTTAACCAATTGCTCAATTTTTTTCTAGTTCAGTTCTTAACTTGTTATATTCATCTTTGGATGCAGCAGCGTAACTTTCAAGTTCTTCTTTTTTAACAATATTTAGATTGTTAGCAACACCCTCAATACGAGTTTGTAAATTGCTTAAAATTTCTTTTAGTTGATTGACTTCAGTTCGTGAAGCTGCATAGTGTTCTACAAATCGTTTATTTTTCACATCTTGGCCGTTAACAGGAAACTCGACATTTGTTTGTTTTTTATGTTGTAGATTGTTTACAGTCTGTTTCATTTGTTCAAATTCATGTCGTGAAGCGGCATATTGTTCAACAAACGTCTTCTTTGCAACATCGTTATCGTATATGGGATTGTTTACGTGAGTAATTCGTCTACTCATCATATTTAAAGTTCTGCCATCGTCTAGGTTTAAAAAGTTTTGTTTATTAAATTTAGTGATTAAGTCTTCTAGACCTTTTTGAGAAGCAGCAAAGTTTTCTAAATAATATTTGTTTATTGCATCTAACGAATCGATTGGTTGAGATATGTTTGTTATTCTTCTATTTAACATATCTACAGTTTCATCATCTTTGTTTATATTCAAAACAGATTTTTTCATTTCATCGAGTTTTTTTGTTACCTGAGTTTTAAGAAAAGAATACGATACCGCATCTTGATTTTTAATTGGATCTTTCAACATTTCTTATTCTTTTGTTACCCAAGTCGAGAGTGTCTTCATCATACGGAAAGTGATCTTCTGAAAATTCGCGCACTAAACCATGAATGAATTCTACTCGTTGTAACACTTCGGTTGTCTAGATATTTTTTATATTCCATGTATGTTGCTGCATTGCAATAAGGTTTACTGCATCATTTGCAGATGATGGTAAAGCTAAGCCCACGAGACGTTTGTTTTGCAAGTCAAGTTCTTGTTTCTCTATTTCGCAAATTGAACAAATTAAACCTTTAAGGTCGTTAATGTTTCGTTGTATGTCTTCTTTAGACTCAATTTTATTCAGCTCATTCAATAACTTCAGTACATAACCTTTGTTGCAGGCATCTTCAACATGTATTGGTGTTACAACATTTTTTAACCATTTGCCGTTAATACGTAGATGTCCATTGTTTGTTGTTGTTGTTACTTGATTTCCATATTGCACTAGCTTATCATCAACATACGATTTAGTTGCAACATCATGGCGTGAAGTTGGTGGTCTGATAGACACGTTATTGATTTTGTTAAACGATGCCATAGTTAAGTTGTTAACCACACAAAGTGTATAACGCGAATTAACATTTAGCTCTTTTGAACTATTATTTATAACTGAAAATAAACATCAAATTCATTGCGATATCGACCATTTTGTAAATCGCTATCTTTATCGATTACCAAAAAGCCAAACTTAGAGTTTTGCCAACAATACGAACAAATATCAAAGAACTGATCATAGCTCATATCCGTATTTACATGATCGTTATATACATGACGCAAGTATTGTACCCAATCGTCATCATATGGAACATGTGTTCGTATCCCTGCTAACTCACGGTCTTTCGAGGTATGGGACGTTCATGTCCACCATACGATCACATGCTCAGGATTTGAGTTTGTCAGGTGACTTCTCTACTTGAAAGAAACAACATATTCCTAAATACAACATTTAATGATAGAAAATCATGGCTATACCACATAAAACACAAACAAAAGAATCTTTACATTTACTTCCCACAACGAAAATCAAAGTTATCTGTGAGTCTCTCCTTAAAATTAGTGCTTCACCGCACTCAAGTCTATTCAAAACAACCTACCATTGATACTCTCTGACATTTGCGAGTGTCCATAGTGTTCTTCACGTGGCACAATTTAACACAACTGGAATATCACAACACAATAAACACAAATTATCTTTAAATGACATTAAATCTGCAATTATTAAACATTTATCCGTTTTACACGGGGCATCTACTTTCAGTAACATTAATTCATTATCTTATGTCTTGATTAATAAGCGTTGTGTCGTGCAAATCGTATTCTTTTTCCCCATCAATTTGAAACGCTGAAATAGTACACTTTACCTTCCAAAATACACATGGATAGAGATGTTTTATAGCTTCACCATACAACGATTTTCTGGATCTGGTCAAAACATTATCGTTACAAACGTGTCATGTCATTGAAATTACACGACCCATATGCATAAATTAGTGTAAACTGGGCAAATACACTTTACAAAGATGCCTATATTTAGTTGGTGCAGTATTACTCCTCAGAGAATAACTGGGCCAAATATTATCCGATCATAGCGTTCCAACATGGTATGTGTGTGGAAATAAAGCATTTAATTCAATTGGCATCATCACAACAATCATATCTGAATTACTTTTCGAAATATCGAGATTCTTCAGTGTCCCACTACGCTTTTAAAATAAAAGGATCAGGTCAACAGACTTCCTTTCCAAGCGGACAATAAATTAGTTTCGGCTGCCTGAGAAAGATGGCCGCCGGTCTAGTGGCCTTCCTGCCACCCCATCTGGCTTCTCGCAAGGTCAAGTTTATTTACTGGTGCAGTTACACTGGAGGTACCCTGAGTGGGTTGTGTCCCTAGTAATTGAGTCATTCTAATTATTTAACACCTACATTTAGAGTATAATGGGCTCAACTCGGCTCCTAATTAATATTCATGGCAGGGGATGGATCACGAGTAGCTTTACCGTTCTGTGGCGACATCAGTGGCTCTGGCGCGCATCTCAAGTGAGTATCAAAGTTCTCTCACTGGTGCAGCTGCCTATACCAAGAGGAAATCGGCGTTTCCTATACGACGAGCCATTAGTCTTACCTCTAAGGGCAGATCAATTAATATATGGGCTCACACAGGGTCTCTAATAGTTATCCCTGGTGGCAACAATTCTGCAAACGGTGGATACAGACAGCCTCTGACCCATTTCGTTGCGAATGATACAAGTATGCTCCAAGGCGATACTATCTCGTAGATATCGAAGATTTAGCCGACTAGATTCGCCTAACGCGCAAGCTATGTTTGGATGATCCTCGCAACTTATTGACGTAAATCTCTTGATTCTACGTTACTTGCTCGCTGTACGCGGCTCAAACAATACTTCTTATAGATGACTCAATTATTAAAGCACTCACGTCCTCTCTGCAATTACTCATAAGCCAAAGCTTTATGTAGCTCCCAAAACAAGTATAAATCTACTGGCTTACATTAACTACCTTAATGGTTCTCAAATACAACCCTGTATAATATACCATAATAAACATTCATTCAACAATTCAATGACACTGAAAAACTCTCATTACCTCGATATTTTACGTTTCTTTCTTACTGTTTACAATAACACAGTACTCTTACGTTAGACATGACACACTTTGCACGTACTCGAGGCCTGACATGCCCATTATTTATTCATTATTGTTACCGACCCCAGATTATTATTATTATTATTATTATTTAACGTTACCGTTACTTTCATCATTGTCTTACGCCGAAATGGCCGTAAACAAATCATCCTCCAAGCCATATTTTACCAAAATACGAGGGATGTGAGCTCGTACATAAATGAATGTTAATTCTTAGTCTTAGAATGATGCTTCGTTGTATGGTAAGCTATTTAATCATATCAACATATTAAATTTGTACTCACTTTCATTTTTACTGGGTTGTCCAGCACGCCAGCCACGAGCCTACCATGATGCTTAGCTTAAGCCATCATGATATCTATCACACGACACATGGTAATCATATTTTCCATCACTGGCTTTTCTCACTTTGACACAACACATATTATTTTACCACATACACATAAACACTTTTAAAAACCACTGTAATATAACTTTATATACAATTCCCGCACTATTTCACATATGGATCCTTGATTGGACTCCAACTATCGCCTGACCTCAGAGATGCGATGCAGCTAACTCCTGACAACCGCTGGTCTCTATGAAAGTCTATCTTGTGTGTGTGTGCGTTCGATTCCCGTCACCTACAGTTTATATCTCCTCTACTGCAATTCTGTTCAATCCTCTGTCACGACTATTTGTGACGCCTTCCAGGATCCCGTAACTGTAGTGATCCTGACATGTGTCATTTTTACTATGACAACACCTCCTGGTATGTTCGTTGTCTATAAACATCCTAAATTATCCCGACGCTGTTCTGAATTTATACTCGCGTATGTTATTGGTTAAACGTCTGCTGTAGACTAAATCTTACACGATGCATAATTACTGTTGTGAAGCTGCATGATGCGCTTCCATTGTTCTCCAAATACATTTGAGCGTCGATACTTTATAAATTCGCGCACTTTCTTGCGTGATCTGGCAGCGTGTTAGTTCACGTGTTGAGTCAAGACGAACTGAAGACGAACTAACTTCCCTGCGAAGCTTCCCCTATATAAGGCTTTCTTGTGAAACATAGTCCACTGGACATTCAGGACCGACTCCCTTCTTGAAATAATACATTTCCAGACAAAGTGAAGTATAATCCTCGTGTGGAGGTCCCAAATTCACTCGCGTGCAAGCGATCGCTTCGGCCAATTAATTACAATTAATTGCCTTTTTCCATGGCGTCATGACGCTATCCTGGTAATTCCCCCTCTGCTGATCTCCAAAACCTTCCTCCCGAGCGGAAGCAGTTTGTGCAGAGGCTCGTTTATAGATGTAGGCTTTAATTTAGGCGTGAGAACCCTCCTAAATTATCTTTCCTAGAATATAATCTCCTGGGTGTAAGTTTTATTTCATTTCAATGCTCCAATTGGCTGTAATCAATTAATTTCTGTGGGCATCTGCCCCCTCCCTACCTTTATGCCTTGTGAGACGGTGGATCCCAGAGCCATTAATCTTGAGCTGCTTCTGCCGTCCAGACGAAAATTAGTTCCTTGGCGTCACCTAACAACGCCCCTTCGCTAACTACGATTTGTCAACTGTCAAGCTGGTTTGCTTCCTTGCATTCAGGCTTCTAAAACGTACATGGGATTTGTATTTTCTTGCAAAGATCCACCTTAAAAGCTATGATATTCCCGTTCTAGCCGTGAAATCCTGCTATTATGATTATATGCCGATATACCTCATTGCTCTTCGGGTTCCCTGTAGCTGTTCCCCCTCAGATATCAATGATTCAATTCTGGGCAGAATCATGGGCCTGGTCTTCTTTGATAAGACCCGAGTTCGATGCCAGTCTGCTGTGTCTAATTGGGCACATCTTTCTCTCGCTAAGCTCGGAAAATTCATTTTACAAGTGAATTCTTTCGGGCCTCAAGATGGCATCGACTCCGTACAGTGTTTACTTTAAGCGGTCAGTGCTCCCGGGCAGTGGGATGTCTCGTTCCCCCACTCCACGACGTCTGCCATCTCGTATTTCCTTGTTCTGCACTCTTAGCTGTTCATTCATTTCTTGGAGCTCTACTGCTGCTTTACACAACTGGTTGTAAAATTCTTCCAACTGACAGGTGCATTCAACCCTCGTCTCCCTTGGGTCTACGAGCTGGCTGTCTCGCTTTCTTTCTCTGTGGCATGGGCTTTTCTTAGGAATCTCTGCGTGCATATATAATGACTCCCTGTCCATTTGGGTGTGAATGGCTTGCTCTTCTATGGCTTCATATTCCTCTGGCGGACTATATAATTTTAAGTTCGCAGCGTTTACTACAACTTCTCTGCCTGTTTCTTCATCTTTGATTCTGTAGGCATTATTTTGCAAGTCCCTTATAATCAGGTAGGGTTTATGAACCTTACATTGACTTTCGGGTATCTCCTTCTCCCCGAGTCATAATTGGCTGGTTTTTCTTATGGCTCCATTTCTTGTGGAGTTCTGCTGTCTGTCTTCGCGCTGCTGAAGTTCCAGACTGTTGGCTCCGTCATCATCCTTATAGATGTCGGGTGACCTTCTATTTTTAATCGCTTCATCCCAATGCACTTGCGATTTCCTGTTGTCGTCTCCACGCTCCTCCATATATCTTAGTGATGCGTGATAACGTTCTTCTGCTTCTTCGTCGAACCCGCGACTCTGTTCTTGGGATCTCCATTCTCGGTTATTCCCATTTCGGCCGTAATTTCTCCTGCTATCAGGCTGTTGGTTTCTTGTATCGCGCTGATTCCAGGTTTTTCTTCCTCGGTATCCGCGGTTCGATCTTCCTCTGTATGCTGGCCTCCAATTCTGGTTTTCCCTTTCTTCTCGTTGCCAGTCTGGCTTCTCAGTTTCTGTGCTAGTAGACTTACTTTTAGTCTGCACCCTAGTCGGTTCAGTTGGTGCACTAGTCATGTGGACTTGTTCCGACTCTGCCTTGTGTGCTGCGCTGTGGTGAGATCGAGCTGTCTCAGCACTTCCTCCATTTCAATCGCTGTCTTGGCGTTTGCCGAGATTAATAGTCGTTGTACTTCGTATGGTAATTGCTTGGCTATCGCTATACACAGATCTGCCTCTCTAGGGGCCTCGTCAAGCTCTTTAAAACGGCATAATTGTGCTATAAAAATTCAGCATATTTCGTTGGATTATTTGTACTATAGCGTCTGGAGTACAAGTCCAATCTGAGATTCTGTTGTATATTTGCGTCCCAGTACCTGCTTAAGAATGCCTGGCGAAATTCTTCAACAGTGTCAAACGTGTAACGAAAACTTCTGTTTTTTCGATAGCTCTTAATCTTCGCTCTGGCGGTACCTTTGCGTCATTCAAGTACTCGGAAACCTCTTTGAGCCAGTATTTGGGTGTCATATTTGCGTTACTCCCAGAATATTTTCTCGGTTTCTCGTCACTAGCCCTTACAATAGTGACTATCTGATTTTGTACAGCATTTTCATGTGGTGTGGACATAGCAATAGGTATACCAGGCGTGTTATACGGGCTGTCACTTGGCATGGCTGTATTCTTTTGAGTGGGTACCTCTGTATCTGCCCATCTATTTCTCCTATTTTCATCTATGCTTCCTTCATTAGATCTCGGATTTCGCAATATGGACTCCTCATGTGCGATCATTCTAGTTTCCATTTGGCTGTGCCTATTTTCCGCTCTTTCTAAACGAGCTAATACCTCTCGTTCTATTTTTTCCAAGCGATCCCGGTTTTTCTCTGCCATAGAAAAGACTTTCTCCTTGTCATCTTTAAGGCTCTCTTTCATATGGGAAATTTCCCCCGCTAGACTTTGCCTTACCTCGGCAAGCGTTTTATCGCTGGCTTCATTTTTCAAGCCCTCTCGAAGTTCCAATTCTTCTCGTAAGCCTGTAACCTCTTTATGGATGTGACCATGCATATTGGAGATTTCGGTCCTTATTTTGGTAATTTCTCCCTGGTCCTCTTTATGAATGACTGCTAGATCATTTTGAGTTTGTTCTAACTCTTTTTGAACCTTTCCAACCTGCGTTTTCATGCTTGAGATTATTCCCTTATTTTCTTTAGCGGAAGTTTTTATTTCACCGATCTCCTTGCATTGGTCAAGGATATTCTGATCTTGTTTTCTTAATGCTTCGTCTACAGCTTTTGCGTAGCCTGCCATACGATTATTCCATTTTTCGTCGCTGTCTACAAGCCTTTGATCCACGGTCTGAGTGAACGTATTAAATTGATCTTGCTGTCGCTTAGTATTCGCTTCGTTCTGATTTTGAATATCTTTAAGCTCTACGGACATATTGTTTAATCTATCATTAATGTCACGTTGTGATTCTCTGCACGCTTGCAGATTACTCTCGAGTTTGACCTCTATTGACTCAAAGCGTTTGTCATTATTTGCTTGCATCTCTGAAACCACGATAACAATATTTTTAGTTACCTCTTGCTTAATAGATTCTTTAACATCATCAATTTTTTATTGACCTCTAATAAGTTTGAATCTAATCTTTGACTAACCTCTAACTGGTTATTTTCTAACTGAGTGTTTACCGTAGCCAACATCTGGCTTACCTCGGTTTGATTGGT
Source organism: Meconema thalassinum (assembly GCA_946902985.2). NCBI lineage: Eukaryota > Metazoa > Arthropoda > Insecta > Orthoptera > Tettigoniidae > Meconema > Meconema thalassinum. The sequence goes on from OX336394.1 coordinate 48,298,860, forward strand.
CTCTAATCTAGTGTTCATTTCAGTTTGATTAGTCTCTAACTGAGTATTTACTGTAGCCAACATCTGGCTCATTTCAGTTTGATTAGCATCCAACTGACTATTTACTGTATCCAATCTACCCGCTATTTCATCTTGAAATGCTTTAGCGTCTTCCCTACTCTTGGCATGAGTAGCATCAAAGTGTTCCTTTAACTCCGCGATACACTTATGTACCCCCTCAGTACCAGCCATCCTATATTTCTTATCTTGAGATACAGGCAGGCCGTAGCTGTGCATGCTGGCGCGTTATATTGGGAAAAGGAATTCCGATATCGCGACAACAACAACATTCATATTACACAGTGCTGTAACCACCTATGGAATAGGTTTAGACCCTCGTACCCGTCTGTATATTCACTCGTCTGACAACAGTGTCTAATGTCTGAGTATCACCTAAAAAGACTCACAATCTCTCAAACACAGTCTGAGGAAAAATATACAATTATTGTTTTCTCCCATGGAAACCATATTATTATTATGGGGTTTTCTGAATTCCATAAGCCACCACGTCTCTGGGCGCCATGATAAACATAATGGGAGACATGCTCTATGGCTACCCCATTGTAAGACATCGGCCATATTCTGATTTATTAGTAAAACTGTCCAGGGAGTGGTTTTTATTGCCGAATTCCCCACGCTGGGCCGTGCCATGCTAAACATAAGGTACATGCACACCTATGGTGACCTGTATTTTAAACTTTCCCCACGTATCAGCGTCATGATAAACATAATGCGAGACATGATAAATAAGTAGGTGGGTGCTCAATGGTAACAGGTTACATTTAAGCATGTCTTATGGAGGATTATCAACATTTATTTTAACGTGAAGGCTTATTAACAATGGGACGCGGCCTTTTCCTAATATATCCTAATTTTGCTGCTATACTTGCCTCTACCATTAATATCTTGGCCGACTTTTAGTAGTACCTGTGACTCAATCCTAGTACAATAACATGTCCTCCATGTACCCAATCGTCATCATATGGAACATGTGTTCGTATCCCAGCTAACTCACGGTCTTTCGAGGTATGGGACGTTCATGCCCACCATACGATCACATGCTCAGGATTTGAGTCGTCAGGTGACTACTCTACTTGAAAGAAACAACATATTCCTAAAGACAACATTTAATGATAGAAAATCATGGCTATACAACATAAAATACAAACAAAACATACTTTACATTTACATCCCACAACGAAAATCAAAGTTAACTGTGAGTCTCTCCTTAAAATTTGTGCTTCACCGCACTCAAGTCTATTCAAAACATCCTACCATTGATACTCTCTGACATTTGCGAGTGTCCATAGTGTTCTTCACGTGGCACAATTTAACACAACTGGAATATCACAACACAATAAACACAAATTATCTTTAAATGACATTAAATCTGCAATTATTAAACATTTATCCGTTTTACACGGGGCATCTACTTTCAGTAACATTAATTCATTATCTTATGTCTTGATTAATAAGTGTTGTGTCGTGCAAATCGTATTCTTTTTTCCCATCAATTTGAAACGCTGAAGTAGTACACTTTCCCTTCCAAAATACACATGGATAGAGATGTTTTATAGCTTCACCATACAACAATTTTCTGGGTCTGGTCAAAACATTATCGGTACAAACGTGTCATATCATTGAAATCACTCTACCCGTATGAATAAATTAGTGTAAACTGGGCAAATACACTTTACAAAGATGCCTATATTTAGTTGGTGCAGTATTCCTCCTCAGAGAATAACTGGGCCAAATATTATCCGATCATAGCGTTCCAACATGGTATGTGTGTGGAAATAAAGCATTTAATTCAATTGGCATCATCACAACAATCATATCTGAATTACTTTTCGAAATATCGAGATTCTTCAGTGTCCCACTACGCTTTTAAAATAAAAGGATCAGGTCAACAGACTTCCTTTCCAAGCGGACAATAAATTAGTTTCGGCTGCCTGAGAAAGATGGCCGCCGGTCTAGTGGCCTTCCTGCCACCCCATCTGGCTTCTCGCAAGGTCAAGTTTATTTACTGGTGCAGTTACACTGGAGGTACCCTGAGTGGGTTGTGTCCCTAGTAATTGAGTCATTCTAATTATTTAACACCTACATTTAGAGTATAATGGGCTCAACTCGGCTCCTAATTAATATTCATGGCAGGGGATGGATCACGAGTAGCTTTACCGTTCTGTGGCGACATCAGTGGCTCTGGCGCGCATCTCAAGTGAGTATCAAAGTTCTCTCACTGGTGCAGCTGCCTATACCAAGAGGAAATCGGCGTTTCCTATACGACGAGCCATTAGTCTTACCTCTAAGGGCAGATCAATTAATATATGGGCTCACACAGGGTCTCTAATAGTTATCCCTGGTGGCAACAATTCTGCAAACGGTGGATACAGACAGCCTCTGTCCCACTTCGTTGCGAATAATACAAGTATGCTCCAAGGCGATACTATCTCGTAGATATCGAAGATTTAGCCGACTAGATACGCCTAACACGCAAGCTATGTTTGGATGATCCCCGCAACTTATTGACGTAAATCTCTTGATTCTACGTTACTTGCTCGCTGTACGCGGCTCAAACAATACTTTTTATAGATGACTCAATTATTAAAGCACTCACGTCCTCTCTGCAATTACTCATAAGCCAATGCTTTATGTAGCTCCCAAAACAAGTATAAATTTACTGGCTTACATTAACTACCTTAATGGTTCTCAAATACAACCCTGTATAATATACCATAATAAACATTCATTCAACAATTCAATGACACTGAAAAACTCTCATTACCTCGATATTTTACGTTTCTTTCTTACGGTTTACAATAACACAGTACTCTTACGTTAGACATGACACACTTTCCACGTACTCTAGGCCTGACATGCCCATTATTATTCATTAGAGTTACCGACCCCAGATTATTATTATTATTTAACGTTACCGTTACTTTCATCATTGTCTTATGCCGAAATGGCCGTAAACAAATCATCCTCCAAGCCATATTTTACCAAAATACGAGGGATGTGAGCTCGTATATAAATGAATCTTAATTCTTAGTCTTAGAGTGATGCTTCGTTGTATGGTAAGCTATTTAATCATATCAACATATTAAATTTGTACTCACTTTCATTTTTACTGGGTCAGTCCAGCACGCCAGCCACGAGTCTACCATGATGCTTAGCTTAAGCCATCATGATATCTATCACACGACACATGGTATACACTTCACACATGGTAATCATATTTTCCATCACTGGCTTTTCTCACTTTGACACAACACATATTATTTTACCACATACACATAAACACTTTTAAAAACCACTGTAATATAACTTTATATACTATTCCCGCACTATTTCACATATGGATCCTTGATTGGACTCCAACTATCGTCTGACCTCAGAGATGCGATGCAGCTAACTCCTGACAACCGCTGGTCTCCATGAAAGTCTATCTTGCGTGTGTGTGCGTTCGATTCCCGTCACCTACAGTTTATATCTCCTCTACTGCAATTCTGTCCAATCCTCTGTCACGACTATTTGTGACGCCTTCCAGGCTCCCGTAACTGTAGTGATCCTGACAATAATGTGTCATTTTTAACTATGACAACACCTCCTGGTATGTTCGTTGTCTATAAACATCCTAAATTATCCCTACGCTGTACTGAATTTATACTCGCGTATGTTATTGGTTAAACGTCTGCTGTAGACTAAATCTTACACGATGCATAATTACTGTTGTGAAGCTGCATGATGCGCTTCCATTGTTCTCCAAATACATTTGAGCGTCGATACTTTATAAATTCGCGCACTTTCTTGCGTGATCTGGCAGCGTGTTAGTTCACGTATTGAGTCAAGACGAACTGAAGACGAACTAACTTCCCTGCGAAGCTTCCCCTATATAAGGCTTTCTTGTGAAACATAGTCCACTGGACATTCAGGACCGACTCCCTTCTTGAAATAATACATTTCCAGACAAAGTGAAATATAATCCTCGTTTGTCTATGTGTGGAGGTCCCAAATTCACTCGCGTGCAAGCGATCGCTTCGGCCAATTAATTACAATTAATTGCCTTTTTCCATGGCGTCATGACGCTATCCTGGTAATTCCCCCTCTGCTGATCTCCAAAACCTTCCTCCCGAGCGGAAGCAGTTTGTGCAGAGGCTCGTTTATAGATGTAGGCTTTAATTTAGGCGTGAGAACCCTCCTAAATTATCTTTCCTAGAATATATTCACCTGGGTGTAAGTTTTATTTCATTTCAATGCTCCAATTGGCTGTAATCAATTAATATCTGTGGGCAACTGCCCCCTCTCTACCTTTATGCCTTGTGAGACGGTGGATCCCAGAGCCATTAATCTTGAGCTGCTTCTGCGGTCCAGACGAAAATTAGTTCCTTGGCGTCACCTAACAACGCCCCTTCGCTAACTACGATTTGTCAACTGTCAAGCTGGTTTGCTTCCTTGCATTCAGGCTTCTAAAACGTACATGGGCTTTGTATTTTCTTGCAAAGATCCACCTTAAAAGCTATGATATTCCCGTTCTAGCCGTGAAATCCTGCTATTATGATTATATGCCGATATACCTCATTGCTCTTCGGGTTCCCTGTAGCTGTTCCCCCTCAGAGATCAATGATTCAATTCTGGGCAGAATCATGGGCCTGGTCTTCTTTGATAAGACCCGAGTTCGATGCCAGTCTGCCGTGTCTAATTGGGCACAGTATGTTCCGTCTTGTTTAAAAAGAATTAAAAAATTAGCGTTATTTCTAATTAGATGTTTAGGTATACAAGAATATGTTTGACAAAGATAAAGTACGTCAACATTGTGATGACGACCTCTACTGAAATAATCGTTCATGTGTTGTTGTTTATTGCTGGCTATATCATCAAAAACAAATATAGAGTTTTTCTAGCCATTTCTGGAGGCATAACTTCATCATTATCAGAAAAAAATCACTTTTTATTTCTTTTATAGAGTCCAAAAACTTTTTAAATTCAACATACTTACTTTGAGCAAGTGATTTAGAATAAATATAAACGTTTTCAAAACGAACTCCATTTTTGTGACATAATAAATTTATCATTACGTTTGTTTTGCCACAGTTCGATGGACCGCAAATGATACATCGAATAGTGTTCGGTAGTAAAACTCTATGTTTTCTTTTTTCACTTTTACTCTGGTTTTCACCATTAGTAAATGAAATTACTGGTAGAGTGTTTGACTGCTTAGCAAACTTCAACATGTCAACGTTTACGTTGAGAATGAACACTGCACAAAAAATCACATCACATCAACATATATTGTTTCCCCACGTATCATAACTTGTATTATATGGAATAATAGTAGGATTTTCAAGATTTAAATCAACTTTGCCGACGTAAAACCCTCTTAAATATGGACAATATGGTGCCCATTTTTTATGTTTTACGATAATTTAAAGGAATATCGTTTTCTTTCCAATTTTCAATTTCAATCTTACAGAATATACATTTAACCTTATCGCCATGACCAGTATAATAAAATCCTGCTGATGCTAAACAAAATTCGTTTGGACAGGGAAGAGGCCAATTTTGAAAAGTTTTAAGACTTTCATATTCAGATTTTAATTCCATGCTAGGAGAAATATCGTTTACGTAAGGGCAAGAAAGAGCCCATTTCTTATGGTCTTCAAACGGATCATCTTCTTCCTAATAACTAAGTTGCAGATTACCGAAAGCATACCTGACCATCTCCTTATATCCATAATAGTAAAATCCTGCAGCTGCTAACCATGCAGTGTTCGTAAAACTGTCTGAAGACCAGTTCTTAAATGTTTTCAGCCGATCTCTTTCAGATTTTAAATTTATTTCTTTTTGACTCAATACCATTTGCATTAACTGTTTTTTTTTGAATACTTTACACAATTAAAATACGCTGCTTTACTTCACAAAAAAGATGTTCACCACACGAAGCTAAATGTGAACTGATATGAATCAACAAAACACACTGGCTAATATGCATGTTTTGCGTGTGTTGGGTTGGCGGAGCGGTCTAAGGCGTTAGACTTAAGATCTAATTTTCAGAAACTGAAATATTATTTTATTTACATGTTAAGTGAGGAGGTATTTGATCATTAAAAAACTTTAATATGAAGTGGTACAAAGACCTTTTCTTCTTTATTCATTTAGAATTACAATTAATACAATTTTATTTCTCTTGTATGAGTGTTGAAGTAATCTCATTCTTTTAGTTGTCCAGATGAGTGTGTGATGAGATGATCTTGTTCTTTTAGTTGTCCAGATGTTTATTTTCTGTAGACAAAAAAAATATACACTGTGTTAAAAAAGCAAACAAAACAAAATATGTATAGGTGTCAACAACACATAGAAGATTTAATTAATTACCTCTTATGGGTAGTGAATGCAGTTATCACATTTGCAGCGAAGATGAAACAGTTGAAATTTTCTCTTCAGATGATCTGGTAGATGTTCCCACTACAGACGAATTCGTTGTGGCTCATATATAGTCAGTAAATTTATAGGAAAGTAGTTCCAATCAAACTTATTAAAACCTTGAAGTCCATTGTTTCGAAACTTGTTTATTATCGAAGACACGATTTTCATGATGCCATCAGAAGAATTTAACCAATGTTGAACAGCAATGACATTAAATTTAGCACAACTATTGCTTCCCATTGCAAGACATGGTAAATATTTTGGACAATCTGTAGGTAAACGATAGCTATGCTTCAACATTTGATCTGACATTCCATCAATCGTATTAAGATCGATTAATGAGCCTGGGGAAAGTGTTTTTAGTGCAAACAAAGAAAATTCATGTGGCAAATTATATACAAATAAATATTCATATTTATTTTTAATAGAGTCAAAAAAAGAAGAAAGAGTTTTTTTTTTTCAGAATACGCTGCGACCCATGTGAACACAGGACTGAATGAAGGTATATTGCTGTTATTTAACATACAGTAAGCAAGTTCCAAACTGTCGTTTGGTAGCTGGCGAATGTCTGCAACTATTGGCTGCTTCTTATTGCACATGTCGGCATCAGTAGAAGGAGAGTTTGTTGTCAATTCCATGTTTGCAACTAAAGTGAGAATACTTGTTTACTTGGTTGCTTATAACTTAGCAAAAAATGGTTTAGATCATTAGTTAATGGTCTGTAAGATATTTGACGATCATGAATAAGTACACAATAAAGAGTTGTATCTTCAGGTATACTCTCACTTGTCTCGATTTCAATTCGCACATCAACTGAAGATGTCTTCACTGCTTCCACTTGCTCGAGACAATTAATTACAATAATCGGACAATAAGACTTAAATTCATCTCGTGAAACTAGAGTCTCTGAACGAAAATCATCGATCTGATAATATACATTACGAAATTTAACAAACATGTCATACAATTCGCTGTAGTCATTTATAGCAATTTCAGAAGTTGGCATTTCATAGGGATAAAAAATTGAATTTAAAAAAATATAGATTTAATCACGGTCGACTCTAGAAAGGTCGGAAGGTTCAATCTGACAACACTGTAGTTACGGCTATTGTCAGTCATACTTCGTCACGAGGGCCTGAACTGAAACAGCTGTTTGCTAGCAAGGGAGGCGACAAAAACTACGGGATTAATATTGGACAAACATAAAGTCCATGTTTAGCAAAACATCTGTTGATTTTTATTTACACATGACCAGTGTTACAATCGGAAATAAATGAATAACGTGCCTATGATCGTGAACAGTTGTTATAAGAGCCAAGCAAGCAGATATTGAGTGACACGGAAATAATTTACCAACATAAAAGTGTTTAGCAAAATAAAGATAATTATTTTGGTTTCTTTTCGTATTTTACTACTCTGAAGTATGGTAATAAAACAATTGGCGGTGTTATAATAATAATATGGAGTAAGTAGATGCAATTGAGGGTTATGTGATGCGAAAATGTAGGCTATCTCCCATAACATCTTCACACTGTAGGCCTATAATAAACCCTCGATTCCGCCGCACATATATGTAGATATTTTACTACCATTATAGAAATAATCATAATTACTTTTTATCACTGTAATGGACGAAGTTATGAAAGGAATAAGGCATAACAACAACACAGAAATCAGCGCATTTGCAGATGATGTAGTAATTTGGGGGTAATACAGAGAAAGAAGGACAGGAGAGGTTGGCCACCTGGAATACCTGTCTAAAAGCACATGGATTAACAATAAACAAATCAAAAACGGTAGCGATGCCAGTCAACAGACAGAACAAGAAAGGAGAAATAAGGCTTGAAGGTACACAGCTTGAAACAGTAGACCAGTTTAACTATCTTGGGTGCATTATTGTAATAATGTAATAATGCATTTTATTAATCCCTTAACGAGTCAAGGACTCATATACAAAGGAATCGTACTGTTTTATCTTGTTGGCGACAAATTACAATTCAATGTTTAGTTTATAAGTTTTCAGTATGAAAATATATACATTTTGTAGCTTTCATAAGTTTTTGTACACAATGTAGTCTTCTTTTGTCTTCTCAGATTTTGGAATTTCTTAAACTGACATTTTATAATCATTCCACATAAACTGTTTTAGCCTACTTTTAAAGATTGGTAGGCTAGGTGCAATTTTTAGCCTATTTTTCACATTTTGCAAAAATGAGGAAAAAGTAGACTTATGAGATCGATCCGGGAAAATGTGTGTATGTCTGTCTGTCCTTCTGTCTGTCTGTCTGTCTGTGTGTGTGTCCCCCCCCCCCTATCAAATCCTAAACGGCTGCAGCAATCAAAACCAAATTTAGTATGAGTAAAGATGTGCACCGGAATAGCTCACGTCCATATTTGAAAATGATGTCAGTGCTACCAACTGCTGAAAAAACGCACTAGAAATTTGAGCTCCATGTTGGATATCTTGCAAGGTATGCATGGGAGCTATTCCAAAATTGGTACACATGTAGATAATACTATTTCAGTTTAATTTCCAGGAGGCCAACCATGACAGTGTTGCCAAAATAATTTTAAGCCCTCTGATAGGTGCAATGTTTAAATGCATATAACTTCTACACTATCAATTGGATTTCAACCAAATTTTGTATGTAATATCTGTACATAAAGAGATATGACTGAGCGTATTCTTAAGAGCCGCCAGGGCTGCCAAATGTTTAATAATTGCTCTCTCTATTTTTTTAAATCCAAATACCAATATATCAGAAAGTATGCAAGCCAGCAGCTTTAAACTATGCACACGTATATTCTGACATTTTAGATTAATTTGGAGTAACTTATATACGTCAGTTCTACCAACATGATTATAAGCCAGCTGATAGTACCAATTTTTAAATACATGTAACTTCTATACTATCAGTTGGATTTCAACCAAATTTCGTATGTGCTATGTGTACCATAACAGATATGACTATAAGTATTGTTAAGAGCAATCAGGGCTGCCAACTGTTAATACATGCTGTCTATATTCTTTTTACCCTAATATCAATATATCAGAAAGTATGCAAGCCAACAGCTCTATACTTTGCACACGTATAGCACCTGACATTCTAGATTAATATGGAGTAATTAATACAAGGCAGTGCTGCCAACATGATTCTATGCCTGCTGATATGTCCAATTTTAAAATACATGTAACTTCTATACTAACAAATGGATTTCATCCAAAATTGGCACAACAAGATATCATAATAATTCAGATTATTTCTGACCAGCACACGCATGGTATTGTTGGCAACAAGCTTTTACGCATGCTGATAGATCCAGTGTGTAACTGCATGTAACGTCCATTGGACTTCAACCAAATTTTGTATTCTGTACATTAAGAGGTGGAACTAACAATATATTCAGTCACCAGGGCTGCCAACTGTAGTGCTCTTTTAGGCTACATTATACCAGGTATATTTTTAACTAATTTGATATTTCGATATTACCAACTTAATTTCGTCATTATTCTAGATAGGTTCATATACTGTAGAGTAATCATTGGCATGGAAGGTAGGCTGTATAGTTCTTCACGGAACTTCTTGTTATATTTTCTGGTATTCTATTGAACTTTACAAAGGCACTATACTTAATGCTATTACTGCCATATTGTTTGGAATTGATATGGAAAAGTGATATGTCATCTGCATGTCTAGTTTTGTAAGCGTGTAAATCAGATTGTTTAGTGAAGTTTAAATTTGTGTGGATACCTTTGTGTAGGATTTGGTACATCAGGACATTTGATTTGATTTCTGCATTTAGGGCTACTGGTTGAATTTTACTCGTAATATAAAGGTGTTTGGTTGGTGTTAAAAAAGGGTAGTTATACATATTTCTTATGGCTCTATTCTGAATTACCTCAATTTCCTTTTTAGGTAATTTGAGCATTTTATCCAAATTGTATTCAAATATTGTAAGTGGCTATGGATTAAGGAAAAATACACTTTCCTGAGTAGATATTTTGGGATATAGTAGCTCAATTTTTTTTTATCATCCCAGCAGCAGGTGATATTTTTTAACTAATGCATCAATGTGCTTTTGCCAGGAGAGATTTTCATCTATTATCAGGCCTAGGTATTTGACAGAAGAGACCCTTTTAACTGCCTTTCCATTCAGCATTATATTCTGAGTGATGTCTAACTTTGTTCTACGCTTAGATATTATTAAATAATTTGTTTTACCTTCATTTATTGTTAATTTATTTGACTGGGTCCAGCCAAGTATTGTATTCATGTCAATCTGCATGTGTAATCAGCGTGTTGGTGGTATACGCATTGTAAAAGAAGCTTAAGTCATCTGCAAACAACGTTATATTACCATGAAAACTGAGTGTTGCTATGTCATTAATATATACTAAGAAGAGGGAAGGACCCAGTATTTATCCTTGGGGCACACCATGGGTAATATTTACCTCCTCACTTCTGTAGCCATTTATTTCAACATACTGCTTACGATTAGACAGGTAATTTTTAAACCCTGTCCAAGCTACTCCTCGGATACCTGCTTTATCAAGTTTCCCGAAAAGAATTTCATGGTCAACAGTATCAAACGCCTTTTTCAGGTCTATGAAAAGGCCACTCGCTGTCATCTTATTGTCTATGGCATCCTGCAAGTTAGAGATTATATCAATTGTGGCTATTTCTGTGCTTGAGTTTTCTCGGAATCCATACTTCCCTTTGTAGAAGTAATCATTTTTATTTAAAAAATTAACAATTCTGTTTTTACTACTCTTTCGAGTACCTTGGATATGGGTGGGAGGATGGAAATGGGTCTGTAATTGTCTGGATTGCTTTTGTCACCTCCTTTATAGACTGGTATGACTCGTGCTATTTTTAGATCATCAGGTGCCAGGCCAGTCTCTAACGATAAATTAAATAAAGTAGTTAGTGGGCTACTTAGCATGTCAATGGAGTTTTTTAACAATTTTACTGACATACCATCTTTGTCTTGGCTACTTTTCATTTTAAGGCTTAATATAATATTGCGAATTTCCATCTCATTAGTCGGGGTCATAAATATGGAATCTGTGTTGACATTAATTTCATTAACTTTCTTCCCTGGGAGGATGTTTTTGGCTAACTTGTGTGCTATGTTTATAAAGTGAGTGTTTAGAGCATTGCAAATATTTTCTTTTCCTGTGAAAGATTTACTGTCAATTATTATCTCACTGGGACCATCTTTGTTTTCCGTTGTGCAGTTGTAGATCATTTCATTGATAACTTTCCAAGTATATTTTATGCTATTGGCGTTCAATGTTAATTTATGTTCATAGTATGAGGATTTCCGTTTCCGTTTTAAAGCTGTCACTTTGTTCCTACATATTATGTGATCTTCCTTTAAGAGGTTGTTGTTTCTGTGAATGTTAGTTTTAAGTTTAGCATGTAGTAGGTCCCTTCGTTTTATTAGCTGAATTAATTCTGTTGTTATCCATGGGTTATTGTGGTTCTGGTGTATTTCCTTCAAAGGTGTGTCAGTGTTCTCTTTGTTGGGTGTCTGTGTCAAAATTTTGTGTTTCATGGCGATGTAAGTTTCATTTACATCATCTAAACAGTCTATTTGATTGAGATCATTGGAGAATATGTTTTTGTTCACGTACCGGTAATTTTTATTTACGTTTTTTGAGCTAGACCTTTGCTTGTTGTGGGGGTATTTAAATGTCATGTTCGAGATTGGGCTTTTGCCTGGATAGTAATTTGACCAGAAAAACTCAGTTACAAGAATATTATGATCACTAATATCACTATTTATATTGCTTATCCTATAGGTATATTTACAGTTATTAGTGGCTACCTGATCAAGGAGTGTACTTGTTGATTCACATATTCTTGTTGGATACCGAGTATTGCATTGTGTGAAACCATAGCTTGATAGTAGATTGAGGTATGATTTGGTTACATTATTTTTGTTTAGTAAGTTAATATTTGTATCACCAATGCATAAGCAAGGATTGGCATTATTTTTCGAAAGAATGTGCTCTAGAGATTGCATGAAATTTGTTGCGTTATTTATGTTAGGATTATATACTGCAATTATATTAATAGTATGCAGGTTGTTGAAACGAACAGTATCACTTCTTATAAGCTCTAACTGGATCAAGCTATGGTTACTCTCAACTAGGTTAAGAACTTTTATATTCCATTTTTTGTGGACATAAACTCCCACACCTCCACCGTCCTGATTGTCTCTGTGTACAAAAGCAACAGAATAGTTGTTTAGGTTGAAGTATTTAGCTTCATTACTTTTTACCCAAGTCTCGGTTACCACTATGACATCTAGATTTTCAACAATATGAATTAGTATCTCGATATCTTCTAGTTTATTTTTGATGCTTCTGCTATTTAGGTAAAGACACTTGATTTGGCTAACCTAATTTTTAGTGTCTGCTACGTAGTCGTGGATACAGTCATATTTACGCTCATCAATTGATGAGTGTAAGTCAACATCAACTAGTAAGTCCATGTCTTGATTCATTATTATTTATGTGAATGGGATGGCTGAGCCTTGTTGATGGAAAAGTCTCTTACTAGCCTTTCAATGTCTTCCGGTGAGCTGATCCTGACAGCCTTGTCACTATCTGATTTACGGACGAATATTTTGCAGTCCCGGGTCCAGACGTATTTAAAAACTAATTTACGGAGGTCTCTTGCAATATCAGGATACAGCATGAGATCAATAGCCGAACCCAAAAATCAACCCAGTTCTACCATCAAGTTTGGAACCTACTCTGGAACGAACAAATCCCTTGAGATCAAAACAGACGCTCTTTCAATCATACTTTACCCCCATAATAACATATGGCCTAGAAACCTGCCCAACAACCAGACAGATAGACAGCAAACTACAAGCTGCAGAAATGAAGTTTCTACGAACAATGGTACAAAAAACTAGGAGGGATAGGGTAAGAAATGAACAAATTAGGGAAGAAGCTGGAGTGTACCCAACTTTGAAAGAAAAAGTGACAAGGGCCCGTTTGAGATGGTTTGGCCATGTCAAGCGAATGGCCGAGGGAAGGATAGCAAAACAAAGACTACACACAGATGTGGTTGGTAGAAGGCGAGTAGGAAGACCAAGGAAGAGATGGCTAGACCAGGTGAAGGAGGACATAGGAACAAGTTAGCTGGGATAGAATCCTGAAAGAAGAATGGTACATGGACAGACGCAAGTGGAGGGCGCTCGTAAACTACACCTGGGCAACTGGAGTAGAAGACAGATGATGATGAATATAGAAATAATCTGTTGCTGCTGGTATTCCATAACTGTATCAGATTACTTCTGTTTCCTTCCTATAGTGCTGCAACTTTTCTCTTCCCATAACCAAGTTTGCTGACATCAACAGCATCATTCCTTGCCTGTAAATAATTGTTTAGCAATACAGTGGCAATAACTGAAAGTATTTTTTCACTTAATTGACTAATTTGTGCTGTCTACGAACCATTTCGAAGGTTACCTAATCCAGGCCTGGCGCAGATTTTCGTCACTTGCGAACCTAAACACTGGTGTGAAGCCTCCCTTACTTGGTGTTAGCTACTAATATGCTGCTAAAAGCGCCCTCTATGTATGGACTACTTTTGTAAGCTCCTTGGAGAGCAGCATCCAGTGGGCCGTGGTTTAGATAGGCCATAGCGCTGCGCTGTCGGCAGTCAATTGTAATAAAGCAACCATAGCATTGAGAAGATACAAGACCATACAAGGTAATAAACAATAAATAAAAGTCATATTCATTAAAGAGGGCAACAAATTCATTACACCACTAAAAGCAACTCCAACTCAATAACATTGGCGCCCAACAGCGGAACTCTCGACTCCTGTGAGTATCAAATAAATCATAATTGGAGAGACATTCATAGGTTACAAATATACGTCGCAATCGACAGCTGAAACGTAAACGCAATAGCCAAAGCAGTGTCATATATAATTCAAGAGTCATACTACCAAAACAAATAAAACATTGAGCTAGGTCTACCGTACTTCAAATCCCATTGTACAAATTCATATAATTCATTGAATACAATAGGCATTTCTTCATTGCATTGGTCACTGCACAGACCTACGCAACTTTATATTTAATCGCAATTCAGGATGTCACAATTCACAAAGCTAAAACAAAGTCGCGCACGAGTAAAAGGATTCGTGACTAGAACAGCCAACTCGATCTCAGAACACACCACACCAATTGAAGCAACGGTAAAATTAGAAAAAATAGAGGGCATTTGGAAAGAGTTTGACGACATTCAACAGGCTATCGAAGACCATATACCGGAAGATGAAACTGAAGCGGACGTATTTCTGGCAGAATGTGAGGGTGAACGCGCTGTATTTGAAACACAATATTTCAACACAGTCAGTCAACTACACGCTATCGTCGAGACATCACAACAACAAATATCCCCAAATACCCAGAACCTTCAAGTACAAGAACTTCCTCAAACAACTCATTCTAATGTGTCAAAATTGCCAGAAATAAAACTCCCAGAATTCGACGGTGATTACAAAAAGTGGCGGGTTTTCAAAAATAGCTTTGAATCCACAATTCACAACAATTCAAACCTATCAAATGTACAGAGGCACCAGTATCTTGTCGGAGTACTGAAGGGAGAGGCTCAAAGTGTCATCGAAGGATTCACCATAGGCGAAGAGACCTATACCAACGCTTGGGATCTATTAAACGCTACATACGACAACCAAATGATGATAATACAGACCCACCTGGATGAACTTTTCAAATTTCCAGAAATCGAGAAGGAAAACAAAGCCGACTCGATGCGAAAATTGAATTGGCACATCCAAACGAATATATCAGCGTTAAAATCACTTAATCAGCCTGTAGATCATTGGGATACCTTAATAATCCATTTAGTTAAGCAGAAACTAGATTATCTTGAACAGCGTGACTGGCAAGAAAGAATCAAGAATCGCACACCAGAAAATATGCCAACTCTACAAGAATTCACAAAGTTTTTAGCCGAACGATGTCAATCACTGATGTTGTTGAAACAAACCCTCAAATCAAAGACATTAAACAAACAGAGTCCGGGAAACAAGTATACACAGAAGGAAAATAAACAGGATAAGAAGGTTTTAATGATCAACACACCTTCATTCAAATGCAACATATGTGAAGGAAACCACTTCATTTTTGAGTGTGAAACGTTGCTGAAGCAAACGCCTGATGAGAGAAGACAGTTATTAATTAAAAAGAAACATTGTCTAAATTGCCTAAAATTTGGACATCTAGCAAGAGATTGCCGTGGAACAAGATGCAAGAAATGCAACTCACTGCATAACACGTTACTGCACAAAGACAGTGCCAGTTCAGAAAGCCAAGAAAAGGCCACAACTTCAGAAGCAAATCGCTTAATTCAGTTGCAAGAATCTACATTAGGCCAAGGGCCAAGCGTCAATTTAACAAGAGTTCGAACATCACAAGTTCTTCTGTCAACTGCGCTTGTGAATGTAGTGGACAATAAAGGAAAGAGAATCACCTGCCGAGCATTATTAGACCCTGGTGCACAGTTAAATTTGGTAACAACGACTTTTAGCAAAAGGCTTAATTTACAGTGGTTTCGCCAGAATCAACAATTCAGCGGTGTTAGTGGTGCCCAGGTTGAAGCAAAGGGAATCAATCGTATACAACTTTATTCCATGGATAGTCAATACAGCATTGATTTGGAATGCTACGTTGTTCCTTCCATCACAGGACGACTACCCCAATATAAGGTTAACATCAATGAGATAGTCATGCCAAAAAATATTCAACTTGCAGACCCTTCATTCAACGAGCCAGGAGATGTTGACCTGCTGCTTGGAGCAAGCATTTACTGGAAAATCGTCGTTGGAAGACCAAAAAACAACATAG
Organism: Meconema thalassinum; assembly: GCA_946902985.2. Taxonomy (NCBI): domain Eukaryota; kingdom Metazoa; phylum Arthropoda; class Insecta; order Orthoptera; family Tettigoniidae; genus Meconema; species Meconema thalassinum. Next base: position 48,315,223 of record OX336394.1, read on the forward strand.
CTGGTCAACCTGCTTTGCAGGATACAAAATTGGGCTGGATTCTCGGTGGAGAAATACAAGAAAATAAAGCTGAAGGAATGTCTACGTGTCTCACAATGACTAATGATACATTATCACAACAGCTCGAAAGGTTTTGGCTACAAGAAAAAATCCCAGAAACGCAGCACTATACAGAAGAAGAGCAATTTTGCGAAGAAATATTCGCTGAAACAACCACGCGGGACTCATCTGGAAGATTTGTGGTTAGATTGCCCGTACGGCCAGGAGTTACTCTCGGCGAGTCCAAAGAACAAGCGAAGAGAAGACTTGCCGCTTTGGAAAGAAAATTCAACAAACAACAAAATTTGAAGCAGGCATATTGTGACTTTATGGACGAGTACGAAGCACTTGGACATATGTCACACATTGAAGAAACAGCTGAGGACGAATCAGACAAATGTTATTTTATACCACATCATGCGGTTTTACGTCCAGAGAGCTCAAGCACGAAATTGAGAGTGGTGTTTGATGCTTCCGCCAAAACTACACGAGGAACATCACTAAATGACAAATTGTTTCAAGGTCCCAATTTACAAGCAGATTTATTTCACATCATTCTCAGATTTCGCATGCACCAGTATGTAATAACGGCTGACATTGAGAAAATGTTTAGGCAGATAATGATACACTATGAAGATCGACCATTGCAACAAATTTTATGGAGAAGGGATACACTGTTACCAATAAAAACATATCAGCTAAACACTGTCACTTACGGAACAGCGTCAGCACCTTACCACGCGATGAGATGTCTTCGCGAACTTGCTAATATCTATGACCCTCAATATCCAGTAGCAGCCAAAATTATGAGACAAGACTTTTACATGGATGATTGTATCACCGGTGGCGATACTGTAGATGCAGTAATACAAATTCATCGTCAGCTTATGGATCTATTGCAAAAGGGGCAAATGTTGTTGCGCAAGTGGAGGTCCAACCATAAGGAAATCATAAAACACTTGAATATCCAATCGAATGCACGAGACTTGATGGTCCTAGACAAAGAAGAAGCCAGTAAGACGTTAGGAATTGTCTGGGATTCGACAAAAGATACATTGCAGTATCAGGTTAACCTCTCATCTGAAGTAGTGTATACAAAGCGTGAGATTTTATCAAAAATCTCGCAAGTCTTTGATCCTCTTGGGCTAGTAAGTCCTGTTTTAATAAGAGGAAAAATCATAATGCAACAACTATGGACGGACGGGTTCGACTGGGACCAACCTGTTACCACAGATAAGCTGTCCATTTGGAACCAATATTATTCTTCATTGCCACAGCTAAACCAGCTCAGAATCATAAGGAACGTCAATCCTGAAAATTACAATTCAAAATTTGATCTTTTCGGATTCAGTGACGCCTCCGAAAAAGCATATGGAGCCTGTATATACGCAGTAAACAGAAATCAAGATGGAATGTTCACATCTCATCTAATCAGCGCAAAATCTAAAGTGGCTCCTCTAAAAACCATATCCATGCCAAGACTAGAGTTAGAAGCAGCACTTTTACTCACAAGTTTAGTGCGAGAAACGAAGGCTGCTGCAGCAGACAAGATAAGAAATGTTTATCTTTGGAGTGACAGCACCATTGTTTTAGGATGGATAAACACAGAATCGCGATTGCTGAAAACATTTGTGGCTAACAGAGTCACAAAAATACAAGATGCAGCTGAGAATGCAAAGTGGGGTCACGTACCCTCTCAGGAAAACCCTGCTGACCTCATATCGCGTGGGATTCCAACCATAGATATTATTAACCATCATCTTTGGTGGTTTGGGCCTAATTGGTTAGTCAAGGAAAATTCACTACCTCCTTCTACATTGCAACCTGACATCAGTCTGCCAGAGATGAAGAGTTCAAAGGTTATGTTGACCATCGCAAGTACTTCCAAAATATTGCACAAATTTTCGTCATTTTCGAAGTTACGTCGAGTCATTGCTTATTGTCATAGATTTGTCAATAATACCTTAAACAAAGTACAGCGCAAGAAATGGGGAAAAGGATCCAAAGACCTAAATACAAACCACATCACTCCTGAAGAAATAAAACGAGCAGAAACTACTGTATTAAAGTGGTTGCAAATAGAAGCTTTTTCATCATCACACAAATGTTTATCCAAAAAGGAAACACCACCTCGTGGAAGTCCTTTGAGATGCCTTGATCCATTCATTGATGAAGATGGGTTAATGCGAGTTGGTGGAAGATTGAGACATTCTGCTCTCTCTGAAGAGCAAAAGCATCCCATTCTCCTCCCGGCAAATCATCACATAACAACTGCTATTATGAGACACGAGCATGTGAGACTTCATCATTGTCCACCGGAGCAACTATTACATTCAACTCGACAAAAATATTGGCCGATAAGTGGTCGAAGAGAAGCACAAAAGATCGTTCGAAAATGCGTCCAGTGTTTTCGATTCAATCCAATAGTTCCAGAAGTCCGCATGGGAGATTTACCCAAAGAGAGGGTTTCGAAAGTCACCAGGCCCTTCACCGTGACTGGTGTGGACTATGCGGGACCCTTCCAACTTCGAGAAAGTCGACGGAGAGGCAGATTACGCATATTTAAAGCATACATAGCAGTGTTCACTTGCTTTAGTACAAAGGCCGTTCACCTGGAGCTTGTCTCAGAGCTCACAACTGAAGCCTATTTGGCAGCAATGCAACGGTTCACTGCTCGTCGAGGGATTTGTCATCAAATGTTCTCAGATAATGGAAGAACGTTTGTTGGGGCTGCAAATGCGCTGAAAGAATTGCAGTCATTTTTGGCAAAAGAATCACCAATCATCTCCTCTCACTTGGGAGAAAAGCAAATAGCATGGCAATTTATTCCTCCTCGATCCCCACATTTTGGAGGATTGTGGGAAGCGGCCGTTAAAATAGCAAAGAGACATTTATACACTTCATCTCAAGGAAGAGTACATACTTTTGAAGAGATGTATACTCTGCTTTGTGATATTGAGGCAGTCCTGAATTCGCGGCCACTTACACCTCTCACAAGAGACCCAAACGATCTGGATATTCTCACTCCCGCTCATTTTCTTATTGGTGATTCACTGGTCCAACCAGTACAGTCCAATCATACTCAAGAACCAGATAATCGACTGTCTCGTTGGCAACATTTGAAGAAACTTCGACAGGTACTTTGGCAAAGATGGCAACGAGAATATTTGCAAGAATTGCAGAAAAGAAATAAATGGTTCACTTCTAATCAGCGCATCGAGTTGAACACACTAGTTCTGCTCATTGAAGAAGGGATACCACCTCTAAGGTGGCCACGAGGTCGAGTAATTCATGTTCATCCGGGACCAGATGGCGAGATTAGAGTTGTCACTGTGAAAACAGCGGAAGGGAACTTTACGAGAAGTGTCAAGAAGCTGTGCCCCCTTCCGATGGAGAACTTCAACGAAGAATTCTCAGCTTGATTAGAGTTTATGTTAGGTTATAATTATGTTCTCCTTAGATGTAGTTTTTGACATTTATGTTCAAATGTTGTTTACGTATGGTGTTTAACCTACCGTACGTATAGTACATGGTTTTCTTGTTGAAATCGCATCTTTCAAGGAGAGCCAGAAATGTTAGCTACTAATATGCTGCTAAAAGCGCCCTCTATGTATGGACTACTTTTGTAAGCTCCTTGGAGAGCAGCATCCAGTGGGCCGTGGTTTTAGATAGGCCATAGCGCTGCGCTGTCGGCAGTCAATTGTAATAAAGCAACCATAGCATTGAGAAGATACAAGACCATACAAGGTAATAAACAATAAATAAAAGTCATATTCATTAAAGAGGGCAACAAATTCATTACACCACTAAAAGCAACTCCAACTCAATAACACTTGGTTAATTTGCATTACAGTTGGGGATACAACATGTATCTGGCATTGTTACGGTGCCGAAACATTCCAGGAAAATCAAAGTTTAAAACATGAAGTACGGTATGTGATAATTCCATGCACGGTAGGCATTTAAAAATACCATATTTGTCAGATACAAAGCACACTCGTCAGTGTGTTCTCGATTAGGGATTACAGTAAAAAAAACTCATCTGGAAGGGTAGTATAAACGCTACCGGTACTATAAAGCGTATAAACATAAAAAGCGCAAGAAACAAAATATAGAAGGAAATATCCCTATGAGATAAGCAAGAACACCTGCCAGACTGAACGTTCCCTCGTGTTCCCGCCTGACAAGGGTATGACTGATGAACATGTTGCCAGTGCAGCCTTTCTAATTTCCCGTGGTGTAAATGTGGTTTGTGGTGCACGTTAGGCCTGCTGTTATGCCAAACCATATTATTCACTATACATCTACAGCGTCGTAAAGTTAATTCTACGTCTAATTCATTTCATTCATTTCATCTTTCATTAGCTCCACTAAGGAGTTTGGTGTCAGGAAAAGCACCTGACTGTTACTAAAAGACTAAAATAAGTGGTTGAATTACGTTCTAACTCCTTAATCTATCTACCATCTGTAACGCTTCTAAATAAATACATTTCGGCTAGGTATGTCTGTAATTTACAGCTGGAAGGGAATTCCACTAACTGAAAAGATGGCGTCTAATTGCAAGTCAGTGTGTGGGAGCTGCGAAGATAACATTACACATAAAGAAGATTACATCGTGTGTGACGGAAAATGTGGTAAGTTTCATCACAGAACGTGTGTACAACTTAATAAAGGTGAGTTTAAAAAACTAATATCCTCTAAAGCCAGTAAATGGTACTGTGGACAATGTGACGACACTGTGAGTGAAGGCGTCAAAGAACATGTAGATAGTGATGCTCCTAACCTCAACGACCTCGCAAGTGTTATTAATCAAATCAACATCAGGCTCGCTAAGATTGAATCAATCGAGTCAGAACAAAAGGAGATGCAAAGGTCGGTATCGTTCTGTGCTGCGAGTTTCGATGAGATGAAGTTAGAGCTAAAACAAATGTCGGACAACTTCAACAAGGCATTGGCGGAAATCACCGTTCTGCGAAACGAAGTTCGTACTTTACAACACGAGCGCGATACAAATAACAGTGTGATACAACAACTGAGAGTTGAAAATCAAGAGCTCCAGCAATATGTTCGCAGGAATAACCTCGAAATTCATGGACTGCCTCTTATTAACAACGAGAAGCCTGTGGAAATTGTGAAAGATATTGGAAAGTGTTTAGGCGTAGACATTAACACCAATGACATTGATGCGTGCCACAGACTCCCTCAAAGGAAAGCAGAACTACCGCCTCCTCTGCTGGTAAAATTCTGTAGTCGCTTAATAAAAGACGATCTATTAACGGCTAAGAAATTCAAGCCGAGAATGACTTCCATTGATGTTGGGATTCAGGCAAAGTCACGGAGTGTTTATATAAATGAACACCTGACGTCGCAGAATAAATATCTACACAAACAAGCACGAGACCTCCGGCAACATGGTTGTAAATATGTTTGGACGAAGGACTGTAAAATCTTTGTAAAGAAAGACGAAAGTGGAAGCACTTTTCGCATCACCAGCATGGAGGACATCCGTGAATTTCAGAGCGAACTAGCTAAGAAGATACCTAAGCCTGACAATGGAAGCCCCTCCAGTAATAACAACTCTTCTTAACTACCCAACAGTAGAAGACCATCCCGGAGACAACATGACGATAACGACGGACCAGATATACAACTCCAATCCTACCAACTGCAGAGAACTAAAATTTGTGAGTGTGCATAATTACACTATTAAATGTAAAACTATCACTAATGACTGTAACAGCCTACAAATTGTGTATCTTAACAGTAGAAGTGTTAAAAATAAGCTGGACGAATTGGAAATACTCCTGCATATTTTAGGTGAAGTAGATGTCTTGGTTATATCTGAAACCTGGATTAAGAGCAACGAGGCTAAATATTACAACCAAAACAACTACTCTGGTGTGTTAGCTCACAGAGATGATATGAGAGGAGGTGGGACGGGGTTATTTGTACATAAAAAATGGAACTTTAAACTAATTAATAAGTGTGAATTGAACCATAGCTTAATCTGGGTGGAGATATGGCGAGACACCTCAACTGGTAAAATCAAATCAGACAATCTATCCATCATTGGAGGATACAACCCAACGAGATCTAATGCAGCTTTATTTCTAACATCTTTGGAAAATTTGCTCTCTCAGACCAACAATACTCCTTGTCTTTTCATAGGTGACACAAATATTAACACTTTTACTGACGACCTCCTAAAAATGCGATACCTTAATGTTTTAACAAGCTATGGATTCACATTGTGTAACAAAATATAGGCAACACGTACGACTGACACATCATCAACTCTTCTCGATCATGTAGTAGTAAACAATGACAAAATGCAGCTCACAATATCCAATGTGGATACAGACATAAGTGACCACAATATAATCATCACAGACACTGTCTGGCCATACAAAAGAACCCATTCTCATAACAAAATTTTCACTTCGTCGATTAGTCCTAATTGTACGGCTAACGAAACAAACGATAATAATGATATCACACAAACTAGCCAGGATATTACGATCAACAACATGTACAGCGCTTTTATTGACCAAATGCAAGGAACTATAAAAAGACGCAAGCACAATTCCAACAATCAGAAAATATTGTCAAATACAGATGATGCAAGTCCATGGATTACATCTGAATTGATAATATTGATTAAGCGACGCAACACACTACACCAAAAACTCAAGATCAGGCAACACAAAGATAACATCTCCCTAAAAGAAGAATATATTATGTGCAGAAATGCAGTAACATCATTGAAAAGGAAACTAAAAGCAGATTATTATTCACAAAAGCTAAACTTGTATGATAAAAACGTAAAGAAAACATGGGAAATCTTGAATGAAATTATATATAACAAAAGGTATAGCTCTAAAACTTGCACATCTCTTATGATAGATAACACGGTCGTTGCAGATAAACAGGAGATTGCTAACTCATTCAATGACTATTTTACATGCATAGCCGGCAATCTTGCATCCCAGATAACTGATCCGGACTGTACAAGTCAGAATGCTAACTACCAGTCGGAATCACTCTTTCTATATCCAACAGATCACGTTGAAGTTAAATGTATAATTAAGAATCTAAAAAATAAAAAAAAGTTGTGGTGTAGATGGGATTTCAGCTAGTGTGGTTAAAACGTTTGATGATCAACTAATAACGATGCTTGTTGCTATAATTAATGAATCTATGACTAGTGGCATAGTACCACAAGCTCTAAAAATTGCTAAAGTAATACCAATTTTCAAAGGAGGAAATACAAGTGATGCAGGGAACTATAGACCTATATCTATACTACCAATTATTGCCAAAGTCCTGGAAAGCATTGTTAAGGTGAGGCTAGTGAAGTTTCTGCAGAATAACAATTTTTTTATAGAGCCCAATATGGTTTTGTTGCGAACTCCAGTACAGAACTGGCTATTACTGATCTTATTTCAATGCTTCAGGAAAGCATTGACCGCAACGAGATAGCAGCTGGGTTATTCATTGATCTCGCTAAAGCTTTTGACACAGTAAATCACGAAATTCTATTATCAAAATTAGAGAATGCTGGAATTCGAGGCGTTGCATTGGAGTGGTTCCATAGCTACCTTAGTGGAAGAAAGCAATATGTTGCCATGAATGGCTATCAAAGTGCGGAAAAGGCTGTATCGTGTGGGGTTCCTCAAGGGTCTATTTTGGGCCCTACGCTGTTTCTAATATATATAAATGATTTAAGTAAAGTTAATTTAAAAGGTCAAATTATGCTTTACGCTGATGATACGAATGTTTTCTATACTGGTAGCAAAGTGGGCACAATAATCAATAATATGCAAGAAGACTTAAACGCAATAGCCAAGTGGCTCAATATTAATAAATTGACTATGAACGTCACGAAAACAAAATATATGATAATGACAAAACCCAGTATGAAAAATATTGAACATAATCATATATATAGCAACAACACAATAATAAACGAGGTCGAACATTTTAAATATTTGGGGCTAATCATTGATAAACATCTAAGCTGGGTAGCACACGTTCATTATATTGCGAAGAAGATAGCTCCGGCATCTGGGCTGTTGAGAAAATTGAAATACTTAATCCCTAGAAAACTTCTAATCACAGTATATTACTCACTCGTACACAGTCACTTGCAGTATCTAAATGTAATTTGGACTCAGTGTAAAAAGACAGCCCTGCATGAACTTATGGTAATACAAAATAGAGCGATAAAAATATATATAACCTACCCTTTAATACACACAGTCGAGATTTATATGCCAAGAGTAAAATAATGCCAAAGTCAATGTGCGCAGAATTAAGGTCAGCAATACTAATACACAGAATTAAGCAAAACAATGTGCTGCATAACAGTGACTACACCCTAAATTCAGACATTCATACTTATAACACGCGACAAGCAGATGACTTCGCTCTCTTTCAAATCCGCTCGTATAAATTTGGTAACTGTAGCTTTAAGTTCTCAGCCATTCAGTCTTACAACCATCTTCCAAGCGATTTAAAATCAATTTCCAATCTGTCGACTTTCAAATTTAAATTAAAGAGACTACTTTGGAATCGGTACCTAATAAAGTAGGTAGCCAAATTTAGTGAATCATCATGTCTCATTTCACTCTGCATTGATAAACTTTTTTATTTTAATTATTATTTAATTCTTCTTCTTTCTTCGTTTTGCCCACTTAGGGAGCGCGCTTGAACTTGTTGACTCGGGTTGATGGAGCTTTCCTCTTCCTCTCCTCCCAAAATCTCCTCATGAACTCGCTATGCCCCCTCTTACGTTCCTCCGTCCATATTTTTTTCCAGTGGTCTTCTTTTTAGCTTTTCGGTGAAAGAGTGATTTGTAAATAATTTTTAAATATTATTTTACTTTTATTATGTTATTTACATTGTACATATTCTTTTGGTAAGCTAATTACAGTGTTAGGTCAAGTATCATTGCCGAAAATTAACTTAATCACGCAGCAAATGTGTATGTAAGGTATATATGTATATAAAATTGTAGTAGACGCCAATAAATTTGTATTGTACAATTCCTATGTAAGAGCCTCTGGCTCGTTGGAATTAATTGTTCAATAAATGATGATGATGATGATGAAAAAAAAAGTCTCAGCCTTCCGACCTGTCTAGAGTCGACCGTGATTTAATGTTACAATGGTCAACATAGGAAGAGCATGTATTTAGTACATTTCTTTTAGTTTGAAAACCTAATAAAAATTGGCGTAGTTTTTGAGTTTCAGAAGTTGCCATTACTGTCCAACTCCCGTATATTTAATTGTTGTAGGAAGAGAAGGCAAGACATGAACATCCCATGATCAAAAACCAACCTGAATGGGAATATTTTTCTGCATTAGTTTTAATCTTTTAATTTGTTCTTCGTCCGATAATAATAAAACAGGAATTTTTAGATAAACTTTAAATAACTTGACCCTAGAAAGATCATTTTCGGTTGCAGATTGCAACGCACGTGCGTAACTTGACGATCGGAGAAGTATTAGCTCATGCTTGCAGTTTAAAATCGGCTTTCTATAATCCTCTGCTAAACCTAACAGGTTGCTTAAAGGAAGTATTACATGAAAACGTTTTGTGATACTATCAACAATATTTGCTTCACTTGCTGGTGTTGTTAAAGAGGGAAAATAACCAGCATTTTGTAAAGCTGTATATTCGTTTTTTGAATATGATGCAAAGGTTTTTATAGAACTTGTTATACCTAGATGGCGTGTACGATCAATTTCTTTACCATTTAACGTAACGCGAATTTCGCTAAAAAAGATTAGGCCCAAATTATTGGTCAGGATGTGCTGTAGTAGAAGCAGCTGGATTTACGTTAGAAGTAATAATTTGTCCTTCTGAGTGAAGAACACCTTCTGATAATAAAACTATGTTTTCTTCATTTTGAATTTGTATTCGAATTTCATCATTATTTTCGAATTGATTAGCTGAATAAGGTTGATAAACTCTTTCTTCTCGTCGCACAACTCTGTTGTCAACCTCTCTTTTATCCGTTATGTTAAACATGTTAACTAGATAGAAACTAAATAAGATTAACAATTGCATATATATCTATATTGAAATTAAAGTACGCGATAGCCTAAAGACTGTAAGAAATGTTTGTTGTTACTCGATAACTGTTTCTTAGATTTTAAGGTGCGATGTCGTTGTTTGTTTGTTTTTTAGAAATTTTAGCTGATTGATTTATATATCTTTTTCGAATCAGAGTCGACTTCTTTTTTTTTCAAACTTTGAGTATTATATAGTATAACCATATTTGTGAATGTTTTCTAGTAAGCTTACTCAAGTAGAATGAAAATATAACAATATTTCATTACTTTATATAGCAAGATATCGTGCTGGACGAATAATTAATTCTACAGTTAAATCTTCATCTTGCGTTATTATTTTCGCTAATTTTTACTTCACTTTCGATTCTATTTCGATCAATCTCGAGTTCTTTTTTATTCTCTTTAGGGTAAACTTTCTTTTCAATACCTAAATCCTCTGCTACACTGTTGGGTACACCGAAATCAATATTAAACGGAGAAGACAAAACATGACGGTTGCGTCCTTTTCCGTTTATATCCTCTTCCAAATAAAGATTTGTTTTTTGTAAATGATTTGTTATAAGTTTCGATAACTAAGTAAATCATCAAATGTTGAGGCTAGATCTTCAAATTCATAAATACCTGGTGGTACCACTAAATCAATTGATAAAAAATAGTAAAATGAATGCGAAATTTATTATATCTGTTGGTAACATTTCGAATAGAATTAGATGTATACAATCCTGCAAGTCCTATTTCAAAAAACTCTGCTCCTACAAGATGAATCGGGTTCTCCAATGTAACATCAATCTTTGAGCCTTTAACTTCAAGAGTTATCCGTCTTTCGAAAGCCATCTTTGAAATGTTTAAAGACGGTCTGTGTTTCCCTTATTTATACAATACAAGAAGACTATACATAAATGTCCACAAATCGAAGAAGTAATTGATTGATATGAATGAAAATTATATTGTAGATATCAATTTTTAAGATATGTTAACATTTCTAATGGCGGTCTTAAATTACCGATACTATCAAAATAATGCACGTATTTACCTCGTTTACTGAAAGCCACCCAATGTGAACCAGATTTAACCATCGGTTCAAGGTTAACAATACAGTTTTCATTTTTTCGAGGATATCTTGGTAACGTATCTCGCATAAAGACTCCTCTAAAATTTGGAATCTTTAATTGATGTGCATATTTGGCTAAATCGAAATTACGTAATGCTTTATTTGGTTAATTATCTTCTATATGCAGGAGGATTTAAATAAATGCCTTGACCTCCTTTTCCTCGCGTTGCTTCTATCAATCGATTGTGTCTTTTCATTTCTTTTAATTCTTCTTGTGCAGCTTTCGCTTTGTTTGTAGCAGACGCTACCCCGGCTGCTCCGCCTGTTAGACACCCCAAGCCCGACAAGGCTGAAAATATCGGAAGTAGGGGTAAAATACCACCTTGCTTTTTCGATGTTCTTTTCTTAAAATCTTTTTTTTTTTTTTTTTTTTTTTTAATTTAAGTTTCGTTTACCTCCTCCAATCTTAGACTTAGCTTTCATTACGCCAGTGACTGTTAGTGCAGCCGCTCTCTCTCCTAATGATGCGTCACGGGATTTTACACGAGACCAAGCTTTTAAAGCTAAAGTTTCATCAGCCTCTCTTCTTTTGTTTAAATCTTTATGATTTGCGTAAGCAATGTCGTGCTCTTTGCACGCTTTATCTAATATATTTATTCTGGATCACCACGGCTCAATCGTTTTTCTAATTTTGTTCCTAGTCCACAATATTCATATCCCGGGATGTGTAATTCCGCAGGTAATTTATCACTCGTTTTATTAAGTACACGACTAATTAATGAGCCACTTCATGATCGTTTATATTGAATGGTAGAGTTGCTCCTCTTACAACGCACCATTACTAAATGATAAGTAATATAATGTAATTATATATACAAATAATACACAAAATTTGGGTTATTTATTCTTTTTTTTCATAAGCAAAGTAACACACACACAAATTAGTATTATTATTATCAGAATAAAAGTGTATGTGAAAGAAATAACGTAAGTAAGAGAGATGAAGTGCTTTAATCTCAAATTCGTTTCTAATCATTTTTTTTTTCAGAGAAAAATGACCAAACGGTAAAGTAACAATTCCGTTTTCAGTTATGTGTCTTTTATCATCGTTTGATGAAATTGCCAACTTACATTTTGCCGAACAGTAAATACAGAATGAGATTTTGAAATTATACAAACTTGAACTTTGTTGGCTTGATCTCTGTTATAAAGACACTTTCGATACTCATCAATATTCATAGTTTTACTCACACTCTTCTTAATGCCTTTAGCCTTACACAAGCTATTAATTTCATCACAAAATTTTATTGCATGCATTTTGGGTCTTAACCCCACAAATTCTTCAACAATCCTTCCAGTATGTTCATCTTTCATTAAACCAATTACACCTTTATTTTGTCTCACAATGCCAAAAGGATTGTTTGTTTCATAGTTTCCAGTATCAAACAAATTTGAGTGCTGTTTTATGAACTCATAAATATCATAATAGATTATATACATAAAACTATCGGTGTCTGTGTATAACAACCTCACATTTGATTCAGGATTTGCTAAAATAACATTGTAATGAAAGTCATTCATTTTACATTTAGACAAATCTAATATAGATGCACCAACATATACTGGTTGATTGTGAAAAATCTTTAGTCTGCTCATCTCAATGACCATACATTGTTCATCGAATATAATTCTATGTTTAAAATTAGCATTAGCTATTAAAGACCTAGCACCATAGGGTCCATGCCATTTGGTAACCCATTTGATGTCCCTTAACTTCCTCACATTCATCAGTGAACGACCAAAATTTGCATTATTTCATCAATTTATAAAAAAAATCATTTTTTGCCTGTTTTCGTTTCTCTGTGTTCACATCAATATATGGTTTTAGCCATTGACTCTGATTGAATTCAATTATTCTGTGAATACGTTCTAATTTCATTCCTAGTTGAATAAATTGCTTTAACATTCTATAATGCAAAACATAACGTTCTTTATTATCTAGGGTAGCCATTAGCCTTGTCAACTTTTCTGGACATAGAGGGTAATCTGAATGTTTATCATGTAACACTTGAGGATAACTCAAATCTACTTCCAAGATATATCCGATTTCTGAAGTATCATCAATATTTAAAACATTAAACCCTTCAACATTTGCAACCCATTTAAAGCCACCTGTTGGAAGATATTCCATCATAGCATATCCATATAAATTATTAACTTCAAAGTACATTATGTAGGACTCTTGTTTTTTCTCATCATAAGTTTTCATATACTTGTTATTAGCAATCGCATGTCGTGTTATACACTGAACATTACCTCCTCGAATAGATCGTTCAAAAAAGTGTAACATATCAATATCTTGAAGCAATTCAAGTTGAACATTGGTTATCTTTTTCATTGCACACCAAGACATAGATGGAGCAGTCTAAAAATGAGCTGCATCAATGCCATACGTTTCCATGCCATTCGATCTAAAATTTTCAAAGACATCCGCCAAAAGAATTGTGTCTACTTTTAAATACAAATCGGCGTATTCTCCTAATGTTTGACAGGAAAACGTTTCCCACACCGATTGAGCAAACTCATACTCCTCATTCGATATTGTTTGATGATTAAGACTGTTATAAAACTTGGATATTTCAGGTAATTTAGTTTCGTTAAGTACATCCATACTTGTGACCTATTCATATGGAAACACGCCTTTTCTCGCAGTAAGTCGAAACTGTGCATCATCATTAAAATAACGTCTAGTTATTTGCTTTGAATCTTCACTTAAAGAAGATGAACATTGATCTAGTGAACAAGACAAGAAATTATATATATCGATAAATCTTAACTGAATGAATCCATTCTTAACCCGTACATACTTTGTAAACCCTTTATAACGTCCCATATTCATTGCTAACAAACTTATATGACCAGGATTATGTAACACCTCTCCATCTTGTTTCCACAAATTTCTTTAATTATAAAATGTCCATCATAGGCCGTTAGATTATGAAATGCTATAGGCAGGACCTTTGTTACTTTGTAATTTAAATTGCATCGATTATGTGCGCTTCCTCTATATTTTCCAGTTATGTGACAATGATCGCGTACTTTGAGTTCATTATCTGCAATCGGTTTCTCGCAAATGTGACAAATTTTACTTAACAAAAATAATCTTTCTTCATTTTCTGTCATCTTTAACACTGGCTTAGCCGATAAGTAATATGTTTGAAGTTTATCCACAATGCTATAAAGTACCTTTACAAACAATTCTATGCAATTATTTCCCCTAAAGAGTTTAAAACTGCACAATTAACTATCAAAATTACAATGAAGGTATAAAGAAATGCTGTAAGGAATATGTTTATGTGCTAAAGTTGAGTTAGGAATGTCACTATTTGGAAAACAAGAGGATATAGGAGATAAAATGCATTCAGTGTCTGCATAAATTATAAATGGAACTGTATCTTTAAATTTAAATTCTGTAAAATTAACAAATCTTTGTTCATCAGTTGGCATTATGCTCTTAGCTACAGGAAACTGTTTACAGTCCGCAAAGTGAACATTTAACTCATCCTCAAGAAAATAATATGACAAACAACGTCTCCATATATAAGTCCGTCTATGAATGGTAGTGACGCTTGAACGCACAAGGCGAGCGAGATTTCCAACTTAACAAAAGTGATAACTCTCACTGTTTCCAATCTGCAACATCAATAAGTCCACATTCCTTTCATATACTTTATCTGATACATACAAAGGTACAATAGTAAAAGTTTTTTCTTTTGCTTCGTTTGTTCCCATACATACCCATTTGTTTTCATTATATTGTGCTCCATACACATTTACAGAAATATTGTTTTGATTTTCAAACTTGTTTAAATATTTCATTTGCATTAGAATTGGAATATCATCTAAATTTAAAACATCTCTGTAATTAGGATAGGAAGAAAGATGATTCACGTTTCGCGTTTTTGGATACAAACCAGCAACCACACTCCACGCAAAACAAGCTTCCTTTGTATCATACAAATTTAGCACTGCATGTTTATTGACTATTACGTCAGGCAATCTACTATTATTGGACATTCCTACTTGAAATCCAACATATTTATTTATAGTAATTCTCATACTATGATTTTTTTTGTAAAGCCCACCCAGAACCGTTTGCTTCAAATTCGCTCATTTTTGTCAATGTACCTTCAATGATATGATTATTATAAAATTCATTTAAATCATTATACTCCTAAACTACTTTATTTTTTACAGCAAAATATTTTGTTTCTGATATGTGGCGAAGCACATTGTAACATATTGGTTACAGAGCTCAGCCATTTTGGGTTGGAGGGTGGCACCTTCTGAGAGTGCTCTTTGCGTCTCTGTGTGGCATGGCAGGTGGCCTTGCCTATGAAGTTAGATGTTTTGTATATTCTTTTTATATTTCCATTTTTAGATGCTATTTATATATATATATATCTTTGGCCCTTTTTGTTGGGTATCCGTACTGGGGGATTTAATTATTAGTGAATATCTGTCCGTATTATCTATGGAGATTATTGTGGTGCATGAGGAGAGGAAGTTATATACTGCTAGATGCAGTGTTTGAAGATCTGGTTATTGGTTATACATGAGAAGATATGAAAGAATTGTGAAGAGAATATAATAAAGGTTGGTTATATTTGTAGGAAATGAGTCCCTCATGGTAAATTTAATACCACCACACCCCAGAATAGATGTGTACGGTTACATTATGACGCACCAACTTGGAGCTCGAAAGAGGGACATGAGAACGAACAAAGAAATGAAGAAATATAGTGACTAAGATGAAATATGAGTAACATAACGTGAGTACAATGAAAGTAGAAAAAGAAATGGCTGAAGATCTGAATCGGGATATGCTACTAATGAAAGAAATGGCTGAAGATCTGGATCGGGATATGCTACTAACGTTGCTTAGCAAGTTTACAGAGATGGAAGAGTCTATATATAAGTCTGTGAAACAGTGGAAAGAGTCTATAAATGAGGAAGTGAAGGAGATAAGTGAGATTAAAGAACAAGAAGATTATCCGAGATGTGGGGGGCGTGAGAAAGCCGGTGATATGGAAGAAACTGAAGGAGAGGAGGCAGGTGAAAGAAAGAAAAAGGCAGAAGAGAAAGGAGAAACAGATAAGGAAGAAGGTGAAACAGAAGGGCGTGAGAAAGCAGGTGATATGGAAGAAACTGAAGTAAAGGAGGCAGGTGAAAGAAAGGAAAAGGTACAAGAGAAAGGAGAAGCGGATAACGGAGAAGGTGAAACGGAAGAAACTGAACAGAAAGGAGAATCATATGAGGTTGGTAATGAAGACAGTAGCAATCAAGAAAAAGAGGCTAAAGATGAGGATGAAAGTGCAAGAGTGAGTCATGGAGAAGACAACATACTAGAAGAAGATAAGGTGAAGAAGAAACAGTGGAAAACAAAATGGAAGAAGAGAAAGGAACTGTTGAGTAAGACAAGACAGACGAGGAAGAGGTGGAACATGTGGAAAGGAAGAAGAGAGAAGTGGTTGAGAATGAAGACAAAGAGGACCGGGAGAATAGACAAAAGAATGAGTTGGAAAGCAAAGAGAAGGAGTAGGAAGAAGATGAGATGTCAGGCAAAGGAAGATAAGAGAGTGAAGGATCAGACCAAAGGAAGAAGAAGAAGAAAAAAGGAAAATATGATACTGAATCAGAGGAGACAGACCAAGAGAAGAAAAAGAAAGAAACATATGATACTGAATCAGAGGAGACAGACCAAAGGAAGAAGAAAAAGAGAGGTTTGGAATACAGGAGATGGGGAGGCAGGAGTCATCGTAGAAGGCGACGAGGAGGAAGGCGTGGGAGATGCAATAATTACAGATGACGAGGCAGGCGTGGAGGCAGGAGGAGAAAAAAGTATTATTTTCATTTGTGTATTTTAATGTATGTGATCCTCACGTGCTTCTCACGTGAGAATCACATTGAGGGGCGATTGTAACATATTGGTTACAGAGCTCAGCCTTTTGGGGTTGAAGGGTGGCGCCTTCTGAGAGTGCTCTTTGCGTCTCTGTGTGGCATGGCAGGTGGCCTTGCCTATGAAGTTAGATGTTTTGTATATTCTTTTTATATTTCCATTTTTAGATGCCATTTTGTTTTTATATATATCTTTGGCTCTTTTTGTTGGGTGTCCGTACTGGGGGATTTAATTATTAGTGAATATCTGTCCGTATTATCTATGGAGATTATTGTGGTGCATGAGGAGAGGAAGTTAGATACTGCTAGATTTAGTGTTTGGAGATCTGGTCATTGGTTATACATGAGAAGATATGAAAGAATTGTGAAGAGAATATAATAAAGGTTGGTTATATTTGTAGGAAATGAGTCCCTCATGGTAAATTTAATACCACCACACCCCAGAATAGATGTGTACGGTTACAACATATTGTGCACACAAAACACCTTTAAAGCTTGTACAGTTAACGCTTTCTTAACATACTTTGTAAATCAAATATTAGCATTTGCTAAAAATTCGCGAGGATCCAAAAACTCATTCTTAACATTTGAAACTGCAAGTGCACACACTCTAGAATTGAATGCCGTTTCAATTAACACACAGCTTAAGAAAGATTCATCCTTTATTTGAAGTGTAATTTCTTCACAATTCACAGCTTGTTGCAATATGTGGTCACTAATAACTCTCCAACATTCATTCAACTCATCACTGCTCTCAATCAAGTCCGTTTGAGTGTTTTCCCCGATTTGGCATGATATTGAAATAGCACCGTTTAGTTCACTTCTAAAATTAGAAACACTTTCAAATGCATTGTCCAATTGGTTTCTTATATTTTCACTATTATTATGTATTACAATATCAACTTTTCTACGTTTGCTAGGAGGTGTCGCCATTGTTGTCTAAGCAATTGTCCAATTTTCACTATTGTTAATACACCACCAGTAGTTGCTGTAACATCGGCTCACCATAAAGTATATCTTTTAAAGTATATTGAAGCCATTGAGATAAATTACTGTCTATAATCTCCAGTGAACAATGAACGGCTTCAAAAAGAAATTCGTCCTAAAGTTTACCAAGCAATTTGTTTCTATACTCATTCAATTTTGTTGCATCAAAACAAGTCATGGGAAATTCAATTTTGTAAACCTCATCAAATGTATTGTATCCGAAGAAACAAATAAAATGTTCATCTTTACATAATTCTTGTAACAAATATCTTAGAACTGTTTCTGTCAACTCTCGCTGACTATCATCTGATTTGCTAACATTAGTAACGTAGACTGAAAATGTTGAAAATCCACTCGAAGATGTCCATTTGTCTTCTTTCTCATTATGACTCACCTCATTACCTTCTTCTTCGGACTGATGAAAGCATACACGATGATACTCTATTACCGGGTGCGATCGATGTTCAGTTCCACTCAGAAAATTAACCGTTTTCCACTTCATTTTGCTGTTCCTTTCATTAGTTTTTAGATAATCTGAAAAAAATTAAACAAATTAAGAAATAATAAGCAACTAAATATGTATCAATCAATACATATAATCCATATATACTCACCAAAAATTTACAGTTTTAAAACAACTTGATGTGAGCGGTTCGTCAACCCCAAATACACCAACATCAGTTTGCCTCTAAGTGAGTTTAGTTCATCGATCTCTGATGCGCTTAGTTTTGCAAATACTGCTGGTAGAAATACACTTGTTATTTCATCTTCAATGATAATGTCCACCACTATTTTTCTTCCAAATCTCGTCTCCACGGCCCGAATAATTTGGACCACATACGGTAAATCAATTAAGTTATTAGTTCTGATAGTTTCTTATTAAAATACTCAACGCAAGTGGCTAAGTTATTGAACTTCGTTAGAACATCCATCACACACACAATTTGTTCCTCGTCGTTGACTTTCTTTATTTCTTTCACACACACTCTCTTCGTGCAAACGTAGAAGTTAACCTCACCCACGCGCTTGTCCATGTATATATCCTTCACCCCCACCTACACTCAAGAAACCATATGCTGCAAAACAAGCTTCTGACGCAATCATCCCATTATTTTTTATCACTATTACTTAAAGAAGTCAAAGATTACATTCTTAGCCAATGACGTTAAAGGTCAACCACGTCTCACGCGAACACTGCAGACATATCACGTGATCGCTCGCACAGCTGCACATGCTCACTCTCACATGGGTATCAGATGACGTCAACACCCATTAATTTTTATCACCATTCCATAAATAAGCCAAAGGTTATCTGCTTCTGCTTCCCACGCCAACATGTACACGTGCACATGCTCGCTCTATTGTCGGATGACGGTTAGCATCCTAATAAACAACCCCCCCCCCCCCATGACATGAACACCCATTAATTTTTATCACCACCGCATAAACAAGCCAAAGGTTATCTGCTTCAAGCGGTTAAAGGTCAACCTCTTCCCCCGCTAACACGTGCAGTGCACGTGCTCGCTCTAAGCAACCATGACGTCATCAAGCACACCATGACGTCATCAAGCACGCGATTACGCAATATCCCCTCGTGATAATGCAATATCCAAACTGTATAAGCACATACTACTGCTGTCTGAAATTTTAAGTAGACAGTGCTACCTGCAGCAATCCAAAGGCTAAGTACGTAATATTTGGTTTAGATTGGTGAAACAGTGTACATTTTAGCCAAAGGACCTAAATGTGGGGAATGGAGAGGGCTGTCCGAAATTTCATGTGAACAGTGTTACTCGCATGAATCCACAGGGTAAGTACGTAAAATTTGGTTCAGTGGAACGATGTAGATTTGTGCCAAGGGGCCTAAATGTAGGGAATGCTGCGGGCTGTCCGAGATTTCAAGTGCACAGTGTTACTCGTCGGGTACCCAATTTGGTTCAGATCGGTGCAATGGCGTAGATTGGTGCCAAAGGGTCTAAATGCAGGGAATGGAAAGGGCTGCTTGAAATTCGAAGTGGACAGTGTTACTTGTCGGGTTTCAGAGGGTAAGTATCTAAAATTTGGTCTAGATCGGTTAAACGGTGTAGATTTGTGCCATTGAGCTTCATATAAACCTCTCTGAAACGTTCGGTGAATGGGCCTATATTACGAACGGATCGTTGGCTGAAACAGCAGTTACTGTCCTTCGAAGTAATCCCGGTGGATAGTTATGCACATCTTAGAACGGCTGTACCAGTCCTTGAAACTCCTGGTATAGTCTTCAGTTGGGTCGTCACATTACGTTGGATGACCGAAATGTCCGAAAACCTCTGGCCCTTCAGGGCTTTTTGGTGACCCTGGACCCCGCCACTCTATACTTCGACGCTTGCCTTCGAGGTCGTACCTCAGGCACCAGATCTCGTCACCCGTGACTATGGTTTTCAGGACGATTCCATTCCACGGAACATTCACCCTTCTCACTGCCACCCGTCGAACAGGTGTGCATGATAGGTTAAATAAATTCACCCTTCTCACTGCCGCCCGTCTATCAGGTGTGCAAGGCAGGTTGCATAAATTCAAGCTTCTCTCTCGCTTTCAATTTAGAGTTTTGACGACCCAAGCTGAAGGCTATCCCTAAGAAGACTACGGTATGCCAGAAGTTTCCAGGACATGTTCAGGCGTTCTCAGAAGTGCATAGACCTAACCATCCACGGGGATTACTTCGAAGGACAGTAACTGCTTTTTCAGGTAAGTCAACAATTTGTTCGCAATATAGACCCATTCACCGAACTTTTCGGACAGAGGTTGTATATGGAAGCCGGCCCCGTGGTGTAGGGGTAGCGCGCCTGCCTCACCCGGAGGCCCCGGGTTCGATCCCCGGCTCCGTCAGGGATTTTAAAACTGACGTGAGGGTTGGAACGGGGTGCACTCAGCCTCGTGAGGACAATTGAGTAGCTGTCTGACAGTGAGACAGCGCCCCGATCACGAAAACCAAGATTAACGGCCGAGGGGACCCGACGCGCTGATCACGCGTCACCCCAATATCTGCAGGCCGAATGGCTGGGCAGCGGTCGCTTGGTCGGCCTTAGCCCGTCATGGGCTGGATAGTGCCAGGGGTTGACTTTTTTTTTTGGTTGTATATGGATGAAAGGCAGCCTCAGTGTTAAACCAGGGCATAAGCTATCAGTGTCATCCGCAGTGTTCCAAAAGATAAGTACCGGTAAGTTACATATAATTTGGTTCTGTTCAGTTAAACGGAGTAGGTTTGTACCTGTCTGTTGGGTAGTCAGCCCGAAGGCTGGTTGGATCCTCAACGGGCACTGCCGTTAGGTTATATGGGTACTCACAAAAACCCCAGGCAGCGCTATATTGAGGCGTACTAGGCAAGAAGAGGAGTGAGGTAGTTTGCCATTGCTTTCCTCACTGAGTCAGTACGGCAGTACTAACCCTATGAGTAGAACCTTTCACAGCATCCACAGGCACTGACTGGGCCCTGAATGTCATTACTAAGCACCACCCATACCTCAGTAGCTTCCATATAATCACAGCCATGAGTGAGACTGAGACATCGGTGAAAAGCCACATTTTGTACCTAAGGACCTAAATATAGGGAATGGAGAGGGCTGTCCGAAATTTCAAGTGCACAGTGTTACTCGTTGTGTTCCAAAGTGTAAGTGCGTAAATTTTGGTTCAGATCGGTAAAACGGTGTAGATTTGTGCCAAAGGGCCTAAATGCAGGGAATGGAGAGGGCTGCTTGAAATTTGAAGTGGACAGTGTTACTTGTCGGGTTTCAGAGGGTAAATAGCCTATGTAAAGGCGGCTTCGGTGGCGTAGTCGGTAGGATGCTGAGCTTCTATGCCCAAGATAGCGGGTTCAAACCCGGCCGAAGCCGTCGGATTTTTTAAGAGCGTTAAAAATCCCTCAGTATGCCTCTCTTCGGAGGGGAAGTAAAGTCGGCGGTCCCATGTCATAGATTTATGGCATGTTAAAGAACCTTCCACTAATTGCACCTGTGTGAAGCTAAATTGGATAGGTTAAGAATGTAAACAACGCTCTTAGGTTTCTACGTTCGTTGCCAAGAGCCGACTGCGGTGGCGTCTAGTAGCTAAGTTCTGAACTTGGCCTAGTAGTCGTTGACGGTGGCGCTTGGCGGCAAAAGTAGTACGTATTTGAATAATTCTAAGTTTCAGTACTTAAATTAAAAAAACAGATAACACACGCTAATACAGTCATCACAATTAACACCGGTTATCAGACAGATTCTACACACACCCAAAGTACACGGAGCTACATGACCGCGTTGTCACAGCCCCTAAACTTGAAGAACCAACCAGCCTATGTAAAATTTGGTCCAGATCGGTGTAGATTTGTGCCAAAGGGCCTAACTACGAACATTGAGCTTTATATATATGGATGAAAGGCAGCCTAGGCTATATGTTAATCTAGGGTATACGCTATCTTCATTTCAAATTTCATCCAACTCCGTCCAGCCGTTTTAGTGTGAAGAGGTAACTCACTCACAAACTTTCACAATTATAATATAGCCTACATAGGGTTGTGCGACATGTTAAAATTAAGTTAACTGTGGGTACAATTTTACAATCTTTTTGAGTCAATTTTATGGTCACGTCAACCTACGAAGTTGGCAATGTTTGGCTTGCACGTGGGAGGCTCAGTTCATTTTGCCCGCCTACCACCAACAAGGGACGCTGCCAAATACCACTCCCTACGGCACTTACCAGCAAGTACAGGCGTGGTTAGGTAATGAACCTCGCCCATTAGTTTGAGGCTGGAGCCTAACCCCGCGAAGGGTACTACCAATCCCCACAACCAGAAATGCTGCGCCGGATAACATCCTCCAGATTGTTTCTTGCAAGTGCAGCAAAGGCTGTAGCACCGGTGCTTGCAACTGCAAGAAAGCAGGTCTTACCTTAGGTGCTCGGCAATGTGCAAGCACTGCACAGGCCACTCCTGCGAAAATGCCCCCGCAACTGATTTGAACGAGGACGACTCACCAGATATAGTCGACGAATACGACGGAGATGACGTCATTAATAGCCTGATAACTCAGGAGGTCGACGAGCACTTAGAAGCAGAACCAATGGCTAAGAAATCCCGACAGGAACTGTGATGAGTACAAATGAGTACCGACTATGATATGTACTTCTCTATATGAGTACCTTTCAATAATAATATCTCGATTCCATATAATCTATGCCTTGTGAATACCTTAATATTATTAATTGCATTAATTCTTTCCACGGAACGACTATGTCTTTCTTTAACCTGCCCTGGGATAATTATGTAGTGGGAGGGGAGGAGAGGTCGATCCGAAAAGTAACTACACACATCAAAAAAAGTTTTGCATCACCTCGGTTCCCAGATCTCCGGCATATAGACGTTGACTGTGTATATTGTATCCAAGATACAGTCCCTTTGACTGTTCATAGATGTCACTAAAACTGCTCAAAGATGTAAACAACCATGCATGAGCAGGGCCTATTAGACGGAGGGGGGTACGACAGCCGATCAGTTCCAGTCATTCCACCAGGACGAAGGTACGCTGCTCATGTTGTCTGTAGTTCTACCATGCCTAGAAGGTCAATACCGCAGTTCGATCGCGTCCGCATTGTTACTTTGTGTCAAGAAGGGCTCTCAACAAGGGAAGTTTCCAGGCGTCTCAGAGTGAACCAAAGCGATGTTGTTCGGACATGGAGGAGGTACAGAGATACAGGAACTGTCGATGACAGGCCTCGCTCAGGCCGCCCAAGGGCTACTACTGTAGTGGATGACCGCTACTTACGGATTGCCGCTCGGAGGAACCCTGACAGCAATGCCACCATGTTGAATAATGCGTTTCGTTCAGCCACAGGACGTCGTGTTTCAACTCAAACTGTGCGCAATAGGCTGCATGATGCGCAACTTCACTCCCGACGTCCATGGCGAGGTCCAGCTTTGCAACCCCGACACCATGCAGCGCGGTACAGATGGGCCCAACAACATGCTGAATGGACCCCACGGAATTGGCATCACGTTCTCTTCACCGATGAGTGTCGCATATGCCTTCAACCAGACAATCGTCGGAGACGTGTTTGGAGGCACCCTGGTCAGGCTGAACGTCTTAGACACACTGTCCAGCGAGTGCAGCAAGGTGGTGGTTCCCTGATGTTTTGGGGTGGCATTATGTGGGGCCGACGTACGCCACTGGTGGTCATGGAAGGCTCCGAAACGGCTTTACGATACCTGAATGACATCCTCCGACCCATAGTGCAACCATATCGGCAGAATATTGGAGAGGCATTTGTCTTCATGGACGACAATTCTCGACCTCATCGTGCACATCTTGTGAATGCGTTCCTTCAAGATAACGACATCGCTCGACTACAGTGGCCAGCATGTTCGCCAGACATGAACCCTATCGAACATGCCTGGGATATGTTGAAAAGGGCTGTTTATGGACGTCTTGACCCACCAACCACTCTGAGAGATTTACGCCGAATTGTCGTTGAGGAGTGGGACAATTTGGACCAACAGTGTCTTGATGAACTTGTGGATAGTATGCCACGGCGAATACAGGCATGCATCAATGCAAGAGGACGTGCTACTGGGTATTAGAGGTAGTGGTGTGTACTGCAATCTGGACCACAAATGCTGAAAGTCTAGCTGTATGATGGTACAACATGCAATGTGTGGGTCTCATGAGCAATAAAACGAGCTGAAATGTTGTTTGTGTTGATCTCTATTCCCTTTGTATTTAACGGTTCCGGAACTCTTGGAACCGAGGTGATGCAAAACTTTTTTTGATGTGTGTAATATCAATAACAACATGATGTGAATATGGCTGGCTTTCATCAGAGAAGAAAATTAGCTTTAGTGAATTGGGGTTGAGTGGGGGGAAGGGGATAGCAGGTGTGGGGTGGGGTTGGGGGTTTCCAAAGTTTGTGATTGTAACCAGGAACGATAATTACAACATTTCATCATAATTTGGGCATAACAGAAGAAATAAGGTGGAATTCTGCATTTTTTTTAGCAAATTTTGAAAAATGACATTTTGTACGAAGCGACATATCTCGAAAACGAATTGACATACAAACATGTTTGAATAGTCAAAATTGTAGGAAATTTAACGTTCTACAAAAACGCATACGAATGCTTTTGCGGTAGGACGTAAGGGAAAACAGTTATTGAGGATAAACCGGAAGGAAGGTCGAAAATTTTGCAGTTTTACCCCCCTGCTCTTTTAGCACAGCGTCCTGGAGGTCCATAACTTGAGAAAATATTATTTAGCCATCCCTCAACAACATCCAAAAGTTTCATTAAAATCCGATCTTTTTCTATCTGAAACTACCTGTCGACTGGGCTATACGGCGTATCATAACCATTGACGAGACGTGGGCCAGATCTTATGAGCCACAGTTAAAACGCCAATCGAACGAGTGGTGGCACCACGGAAACAAACAGTTCGACCAACCCCCACCAATGTGAAGGTAATGTTGATTCTTGCCTATGATTGGGATGGTGTGATCATTCACCATACTGTTCCCCGAGAGCAAACCGTTAATGCGGCGTACTATTGTTCGTTTCAGCAAGCCGATCTCCGAGGAGCTCTGAGAAGGAAACTGCGGCACCACATGGTTACACTGCCCATCTTTCTGCATGACAATGCTAGGGCACACACAGCAGGTGTTATGTCGGCATTGTTGGATCGCTGGGGCTGGGGGGTCCTCCATCACCCCCGCCCCCCCCCCCATATTCTCCCGACATCAGTCCCTACAACTATGATCTCATCCCGAAGATGAAGATGACAATGCGCGGGGAGCGCTTCCGTACCATTGCAGACGTTAAGCAGGCTGCCGAGCGCTCTCTTCATACCATCAATAGATTGGGCAGTGCCAACGGGATCCAACGACTTCCGCATCGCATGGAACACGTTGTGCGCAACGGTGGGGACTACATCGAGGGCCTGTGAAACTTGGAACCATCTGAGTTATTAACCCAGTTATAACTATTTATTTATTTATTTATTTACAAGGTCCCAATGAGCCTGAGCTCGTGTTAGGGACAATCAAGTAACATAGTTACAGCATGGCATACATATCATTTATGTAACATATTGTTTAGTTTAAAAGTAACTTATATTAGATTGCTAGTGACTAACTTTACAGAGATGATTCGGTATGATACATTACATTGCTTAAGGCTATTGGATATGAGCTATTCATTCCTTAATAGGAAGTCTTTCGTTTTCCTCTTAAATGTTTTTATAGAGAAACTTTCCCTTATGCCTAATGGTAGCGAGTTGTATTCCTTTATAATAGAGGACATAATTCCTTTAGTTCCAAATTTAATGGATTGGGAATGGCTGGTGAATATTCGATTTACTCCTCTTGTTGCATAATGATGAATGTCATTTGCATGGGTAAAATGGATGTGTGTGTGTATCAATTTGTTTTCTAATTTGTATACGAATACTGTTGCTGACATAGCTATTTGTTTTTGCAGTGGCATAATTTTAGTTCTTGAGTATAATTCATTTGAGGGTGTGAGCCAAGGAAATCCAAAGATAGATTTTATAGCACGTTTCAGGAGTATCTCAAGTTCTTTTATCAGCACCTTCTTACAATACCCCCATATGAAATTCATGTACATTAGATGTGAATGTATCAAAGCAAAGTAAATATTTTTCAATTGTTGGCTAGTAAGACAGCTATATCTTAATCTGAAAATAATACCAATTATAGGGCTGATTTATGTTTTACATTTTCTACATGATTTTCCAGGTTAGTGTACTATCTAGTGTGATACCTAAGTATGTTGCCGATTTAACCCTTTCTATTTCTTTGTTGGTTATGTTGACTATGTTTGTGGTCTCATCTTGTATGATGGTTTACTGAAGAATAAATATTTTGTTTTAGTGATATTGATAACCATTTTGTGTGCTCTCAACCAATCCACCAGCTTATTGAGATCATAATTAATATTTAGCATAATTTCCTGTTCAGATGTTCCCAGATAGAGTATAAAAATATCATCTGCAAATAGTTTAAGCTTGCCTTTCAATTCTAATAATACTATATCTTTAATATAGGGCCAAGAAAAGAATTGGTCCTAAGACAGAACCTTGAGGTACTCCTGTGTCAATTCTCATTTGAGATCCTTTTACATTATCGATTGCAACATATTGTTTTCTGTTTGTGAGGTAGTTCTTGAACCAATCATGTGCCACTCCTCGGATGCCTGCAAATTCTAGTTTATTAAGGAGAATCTTATGGTTAACCAGATCGAAGGCTTTTTGAAGGTCAATTAGTATACCAGCAGCTAGTTTGTTATCATCTAATGCCTTTTCTACATCAGTTACTACTTCAAATATAGCACTATCAGCTCCTCTATTTGGAATAAACCCATATTGGCAGTTTGCAAAGTAATCATTTTTCACAAAGAAATTCATAAGTCTTCGTTTAACAACGCTTTCTAGAACCTTGCTGATGGCAGATATAATATTAATGGGTCTGTAATTTGATGGGTGGGTTGTCTCCTTTTTTGTAGATCGGGACCACCCTAGAGACTTTACAGGCATCTGGGAATATACCAGTCATCAGTGAAAGATTTTTTATTTTGACAAGATATGGTGTAAGGCCCTCAAGACACAATTGTAGCAGGACATTAGTAGTGTTGTCCTCACTTATATTGTTTTTGTGTTTTAGGGAGTTTATAATTGATTGTATTTCATTAGCATCAGTAGGTAACATAAAAATTGTCTTAGTGTTAATAGTATTTTTATAGCTTGTAATATAATATAATAATATCGTATTGTGCCCGTTTAGACCGGAGTCCGCACGACCACATATGCATTTTACCAAGAATCAGTCAGCACGAGAGTCAAAATATCCCGGGGCACCAGATGGGTTAAAGCTAATCGCAAAAACGACATCAAATGAAAAAAATGCTTTACTGATTTTTGGCTCAATGCAACAATAAGGATAGAAGGAGATTCAACTGGGCATAACACTTCATGTAAAATTATCTCATTTTATTCTGAATTTAAAATTGACTGCAAAATAAAATGCTCAAAGCGGCATCATTCACGTGTGGCGACCCACATTACTATTTACACAATGTACAGAAATTTTCCAACACATTGGACAATTATCTTTGGAAACACAAGTCTGATTATCAGTCCTGTAGACTGTGTTCCAAAATTATATCCATTAATTATGATTAAATCCAGTTCAAATTTAATTGTCTTTACTGGAAATACTGTAGTTCACTGGTAGAATTTTTACATAATATTAACACTCGTAGAATAATTGTTCACAGAATTTTTAACTTTCACTTATTTTTCCAGATTCAAAAAATATTATTATCTCTGAATCGACACATATTATGTACACATATTAATAACAACATCTGAAAAGTATTTGACCTTTGAGCATAGCATCGAAGAACTGTGCGAAGCACAACAAAATTAATTGTTCTTCTGACATTAATGTTTCGAGAAGTGACTCGATTATGAACTTCAAGTTCCTAACAAAATATATGATTTCTGAATCATCAACTTGATCAATAAATTGTTGGACCATTCAACTATTCGATTCTCCACTTGGAATCATTATTAAGAAAAATATTTATATTTGTGGCCATTTTAGTAACTTTCACAACTTGCAATTATTCGACAGAATGCGGAAATAAGAATTGTAGCTTCATAATAAATTCATTTAGTTCATGGCACTAGGATTGAAAACATCCTTCAAATTATTTGTGGTTATAGAATTATTTTTAATTGGCAGTGGCCCATTCTATTATTTGTGTAAGAACACAACATTCCAACAACAACAACGGCAAAGGTCTTCCTCTGAAGAAGAATAAAATACTATCATGACAAATCCGGGTTCTAGCAAAATCAAAGTCTTAATGGAATCCGTAAACAAGGTTGAAATAAGAACTGATGGTTTTTAAGAAATAACCTTTGGGTCATTCATACGACGCAATGTGTAGTTCCAATACTCCTTCTTTAACACTGAGTCATCGAACCTGCTATTTGATTGATGCTCAAAAACCTCCTCATTCCTGCGACTTAAACATGCGCACCTGGGAATGGCATTTCAACTACTCCACACACATAAATTTTCTTCCCAAAATTTATACAATAAATCAAGCCTCTGCTTGTTATCAACACTGGAAGATTAATAAACTTACAAGTTTATTTTATTTTACCATTCAGTTCAACCCGTGAAGTTACCACACTTATGATAATCTTTATTTTACTTTCGAATGTGTATTTACGTCATGATTTTATATAAATACAAAAATATCCTAATTGATACAAATATCATTTGCTTCCCGTTTCATGCCTCTCCGTGTTATCTGAAAAATATACTTTGCTCATTGCAAATATTAACTGTTCAACCAGAACTGTAATGTTGGTTGAATGCGGGCTTGCGCTAACCACTCTCCTTCGGAAAATCACCTGTTCCAAACTAGAAGTGATTAAACTACTTCATAGGCTCTCTCTCAATAAATGTGATTATTAGAAAATATAAGATCCAAGAATTATTTAGAAAAGTTATGAAAATCATTATTATTGGATTATTATTAGTTATATTATTTTAAATATATTTATTTATTATTTCATTATGTGAGAATCCACATGTTCGATTCTTCGAATATGGATAAAATATCCATCTCTCAACAAAAATAATTATTAACTTTTACAGTTACATCGGCTGATTACCGTGATTTATCAAAAAAATATGAAACATTCAAATAAATGCTCGTTCTGCTCAGTCATCGATCCTAAACTGTTCTGAGTGCTGAAAATACTCAGAATAACTCTAATATGTCTTGCGTAAATCATTGCAAGATTTAAATACGAAGAAAAACAAATGTGTTGGTCATCTGCAGAAAAAGAGTTTGTTCCAATTAGCTAGGCATAATATAAAGTCAAAAGTGGCTTACATTTCTCGTTGGTCTTGAAGCGTAGTGAACCTGGTCTGTACCAGATTTATCCAGATACATGCCCTATCGGACACGCACGTCTAATCCTTGTATCGGCCGCCATTATATACCCACAATCTGTCTAACACGACATAGTGGAGATATTTCTTGAAGTTTGAAGTAACTGCTGATCCATTTTAATGTTGACTTCTGTTAAAGCCATAGCATTTCGCTTAAATGGGGTCAGATATAAGTGATCTATTCTCAAATATGTCAGTTGTAACATAACTCACGGTAATCTTTTCAGTACAAGAAAACACTGACAGTCTAAACCAATCAACGGCTGTTCTGAAGATCGTTCCCTGGGCATGGCTTATCACCATCTATCATGCGCGAAGCAACATATAGTTTCCCTTTGTCGGCTAATGAACAACACCGTGATAGACTGGCCTTCAATATACTGAAAGATCGGAGTGGTTATCAAGTTACAATTTATGAAACTGACTAAATTGGACTAAAATATCCAAGTATTGAATGATTATTACTGGACTGTGACAAAGTACTTTTTAGACAAAGTCTAGCATATGTCCATATAGAAATAAAATATTTCACCAGTGTCCGTAGAAAAATAACAATCACCTTAGTGATTCTCTCTGCCGGAAACTTACTAAGTTCCACATGTATCGCAGCACTTTTGTGACTATCACAATTTAAAGATATCTTCTGCGTAGATCCGGCAACCATGTGCCTTGGCTCAACGTGGCAGCACCTTGTCATGCAAGAGCTTGGTTCGAAGTGAGCTGATGTTGCTTGGGCCGGCCGGCTTTTATTCAAAACGGTCAGGTCCACGCTGCATCACGCTGAAATCTAGAAATCCTCATATCTCTGGTATCCCTGGTCCGATTTACTTGATACTAAGTGCATTCTCTTTCATTTTGCCGTGCCAGTAATCTGATCCAAGTCTCAAGTCTCTACTCCATGGCTAACTATTTAATCAACAAATAGTCTCGACCTCTGCTACTACTCGCTACGTCACTTAACATGCTCTTGGCTGCATAAAGTTTCCATTCCCTTCTGGAAGTAATGGAGCGCGATATTCAAATATCTCAACTTTCAAAAGCGGCTGTAGCCTTTTCCTTGATATCTAGGTGTCTGAATCTTGGAATACCCATTCCTAGAGTTGGGCACAGTATGGCCTCGGGTGCCTGGTGCAAGCTTTGCTATTTGACACCCAGAGGGTAGTTTGCATGTCGAATTTCGTAGTTCCTTGACTATGAAAGTCAAGGAGGTTAGATGTTAGGTATCTAATCTCCTTGAACACAATAGCGCTTTCTAGTAGAGAAATGAGGAACTTTGTGTTGGCGGAAACTCCCGAGATTAATTTTGCCATTATGAACTCGGCCTACTGAATTCAAATGGGTTCTTTGACATGCCAACATCGTATGACATGCGTATCGTATTTTTGCCGCCTTTCAAAAATCACTTACCACGGTCAGGGTCGAACCTGCAATCTTGGGGTTAGTAGACCGACACGCTATCCACTCACCCACCGTGGCAAGCTATAGCTTGTAATGTCCGAGGTAGAACCGTTTCCTTGATTTTCCCATATACTGTTAGCAATATTGACATAATATTTATTAATTTCATCACATATATTTTCCTTTTTTTCCCCTCGATATTTGTGCCGTCGGCTGTAAGTTTGACAATTTCATTTTTCCCCCTTCTTTGGCCTATTTAACATCTCATTAACAACACTCCACACTTCCCTCTGATTATTTGCATTTTTAATTTTTTGGTCAAGGTAGTTTCTTTGTAGGTTTCTCTTAAGTTTGGTAACTTGGTTGCTAATAATTTTATATTCTTCTAAAATTTCTGCAGATGGTTTTTTAACTATGGTTTTTGTATATATCTCATCTTTCCTGTGTATTAGTGCTAAAAGATCTTGTGTGATCCAGGGTTTCATTGGTGGGGCACTTGGCTCCTTATTCGTATATTTCATAGTACAGGCTTCTATTCCTTTATTAATAAACTCACAAAATTTATTGTTGTAGTCGTTGATGTTAGTTTCATTGCATACAAATTCTTGAGTTACTAAATATTTATTAAGTTTTTTGTAGTTTATTTTATCCTTTTCTATTGGCCTATCATCACATATTGAGTTCCTGTTTATTTTTTTGTTTCTCATTTCACAGATTAGTAAATGGTGATCGCTCAAATCATTAACAATATTATAGACATTACATATTTTGTCACAGTCGTTTACCAATACATGATCAATTAGAGTAGAGCTAGTTTGTGTTACACGAGTTGGATATTTTGTATTACATAAGACTAGACCGTATGATTTGACTAGATTAATATAACTACTAGTATATCTGTCCCTAAATAATAGATCGATATTCATATCACCTAGTATTATAACAGGATTCGTTGAGTAAGAACAAATAATTACTTCAAGATCAGTTAGAAAGTGTGGAATGTTGCTTTTATGAGGGTTATAAGCAGTGATTATATTGTATTCTTGATGGCCTTTTCTCACAGTAATATGCAGTTTGCTGTGGGTGGAATTTATTTCCTTTACATGGGTACTGCTACATTTGTTTGAAATATACAAACATACTCCCCCTCCAGTTTGCTTTCTAACTATGTGATATGCAACATATTTCTTAATATTGAAAAACATTTTTGTTTGTTCTGTTAACCAATTTTCTGAGATTGCTAGAACATCTACCACTTTGATTCTGTCTAAAATTATTTGGATATCATCGAACTTGTTATGAAAGCCGGATCTAAAGATCCTATAGGCTTTCATATAGCCGTGGTAGGATTTTTCGAGATCTCGGAAACTACGCGTCACCCAGTGTTCAAACCTTTACCAATCGAATCGGAGTTGAAAAAAAAAAAAAAAAAAAAAAAAAAAAAAAAAAAAAAAAGAAAGAAAGAAAAAAAAAATCAAAAAAAGTCTGTCTGTATGTATGTATGTACGTGCGTGACGTTTTTGCGTTTAGCAAAGTACAGGTCGCAATTTTCAAGATATCGAGCTGAAATTTGGTACGGTGAAAGAGTTGGGGCCTGTGACGAACCCTATTGTTGGGCGTTAAAATCGGAGGCAGGGCCGGACCTTTTTTTGGGGCCCTGAATTTCATCCTATTTTTTGAATCGATATATCTCGGAAACGGTTGGTCGTATCGAAAAATGTTAAAGGTACAGGTGTAAGATCTCCGCGGTATGCAACTTTTTTACTCAAAACGATTTTTTGTTATCTCTCACCGTTTTCATTTTTCGGGGCCCTGAAAATGTCCATTGTGCGTGACATTTTTGCGTTAGGCTATGTACTGGTCGCAATTTTCAAAATATTAAGCTGAAATTTGGTGCGGTGAAAGAGTGTGTTTGTGACGGATCCTATTGTTGGGCGTTAAGATCGGTGTAGGGCCAGATCTTTTTTGGGGGCCCTGAATTTCAAACTTTTTTTGGGAATCGATATATCTCGGAAACGGTTGGTCGTATCGAAAAAATGTACAGGTGTAAGATCTCGGCGGTATGAAACTTTTTTTACTCAAAACGATTTTTTGATATCTCTCACCGTTTTCATTTTTTGGGACCCTGAAAATGTCCATTGTGCGTGACTATTTTGCGTTTAGCTAAGTACTGGTCGCAATTTTCAAGATATTAAGCTGAAATTTGGTGCGGTGAAAGAGTTAGTTACTGTGACGAATCCTATTGTTGGGCGTTAAGATCGGTGCAGCGCCGGATCTTTTTTGGGGGCCCTGAATTTCAAACTTTTTTTTGGAATCGATATATCTCGGAACCCGTTGGTCGCATCGAAAAATGTTAAATGTACAGGTGTAAGATCTCCGCGGTATGCAACTTTTTACTCAAAACGATTTTTTGATATCTCTCACCGTTTTCTTTTTTAGGGCCCTGAAAATGTCCATTGTGCGTGACATTTTTGCGTTTAGCTAAGTACTGGTCGCAATTTTCAAGATATGAAGCTGAAATTTGGTACGGTGAAAGAGTTAGTGACTGTGACGAATCCTATTATTGGGCGTTAAAATACGTTCTGGGCCGAATCTTTTTTTGGGGCCCTAAATTTCAATTTTTTTTGAATCGATATATCTCGAAAAACGGTTGGTCTTATAAAAAAACTTTAAATCTACATGTGTAAGATCTCCGCGGTAAGCAACTTTTTACTCAAAACGATTTTTTGATATCACTCACCGTTTTCTTTTTTTGGGGCCCTGAAAATGTTCATTGTGTGTGACATTTTTGCGTTTAGCTAAGTACTGGTCGCAATTTTCAAGATATTAAGCTGAAATTTGGTACGGTGAAAGAGTTCGTGACTGACGAATCCTGTTGTTGGGCCTTAAAATCGGTGCAGGACCGGATCTTTTATGGGGGCCCTGAATTTCTAACTGTTTTTCGGAATCGATATATCTCGGAAACGGTTGGTCGTATCGAAAAATGTTAAAGGGGCAGGTGTAAGATCTCCGCGGTATGCAACTTTTTTACTCAAAACGATTTTTTGATATCACTCACCGTTTTCTTTTTAGGGGCCCTGAAAATGTCCTTTGTGCGTGGCATTTTTGCGTTTAGCCAAGTACTGGTCGCAATTTTCAAGATATTAAGCTGAAATTTGGTACGGTGAAAGAGTTAGTGACTGTGACGAATCCTATTATTGGCAGGGCTGGCATGCGAAATTAAATTCATGGCTGTGGGGACGAAAATAATTTAATTTCGCCGTAAGCGCGATATTCGGGAGCGAAATGATAATGATTGTCGGCGCGTAATTAAATCAAAGCGAAACTTAATTCGAAGCGAAATTAATTTAGTTCCAGACTTATAATTTCGCTCCCGGCGCAAAATTAATATCGTTCCTCACATTTAATTTCGCTCCCGGCGCGAAATTAATTTCGTTCCACACTTTTAATTTCGCTCCAGGCGCGATATTAATTTCGTTCCAGACTTATAATTTTAATTTCGTTCCACACTTTTAATTTCGCTCCAGGCGCGATATTAATTTCGTTCCAGACTTATAATTTCGCTCCCGGCGCGAAATAAAATTCGTTACAGACTTTTAATTTCGCTCCCGAGGCGAAATAAAATTCCCAAACGGCATTAAGTTTCGCTCTCCGACGTGTATTTAAAATGCATGAAACATTTAATTTCGTTGTTGAAATTAAAATACAGTATATTCGTTTCGAGAGTTAAATAATGTTCTGTACGATGTTCAAAGTCCTGACGTCTGTCTGTTAGGTAGTCAGCCCGAAGGCTGGTTGGATCCTCAAAAAGTACCGCCGGTAGGTTATGTGGGTAGATACCCTCAAAAACTCAAGGCAGCGCTATAGTGAGGCGTACTAGACAAGATGGGGGGTGAGGTAGTTTGCCATCGCTTTCCTCACTGAGTCAGAACAGCAGTACTAACCCTACGAGTAGAACCCTTCACAGCATCCACAGGCACTGACTGCCCCGAATTTCATTACTAAGCACCACCCATACCTCTGTAGCTTCCACATAATCACAGCCATGTTTAAGACTGCGACATCGGTGAAAAGCCACATTTTACTCTAGCCCGTGCCAACAGTCAAATGCAAATGAGTCAAGTTACAAAACTCGTTTATTCAACTTGTGAATAAGGATCATTTTCATGAGAAACGTTTCTCTGGACTTTGCCTCACGTATCTTTTGTGTTTGTTGTTTTCTACTTTTGGTTGGTGTTTTTGTGTTTGCTTTGTGCTTTTGAATTTGACTTATTGCTTTTCTTTCTTGGTTTTGTGTTTGTGCTCTGCTTTTGCTTTTTTGAATTTTGCTTTATGTTATTTGTTTTCTGCTTTTGCTTTTTGCTTCGTCTTTTTTGTTTTGTGTTTGTTTTCTGCTTTTGCTTTTATGAATTTTTCTTTTTGCTTTATGTTTCTTGTTTTCTGATTTTGCTTTTTTTTGTTCTGCTTCGTCTTTTTTGTTTTGGTTTTGTTTTCTGCTTTTGCTGTTTTTGAATTTTGCTTTTTGGTTTGTGTTTCTTTTTTATTCTGCTTTTGCTTTTGTGTTTGAATTTAGCATTTTACTTCGTGTTTTGTGTTTTTGGTTTTGCATTTGTTTTCTGGGAAATCAAAATAAAACAAAATCAACAAAACAAAATAAAAACAAAATAAAACAAGACAATTTAAAACAAAATAAAGTAAAACAAAAAATAAACAAAACAAAATAAAGCAAAATAAAATAAAACAAAATAAAATGAGGTAAAATAAATAAAATAATTAAATAAATAATTTTACGACATGATCCTTATTCACAAGTGGATTAAACGATTTTTGCAACTGGACGACTCAAATGTACTGCACGGGGTCGTTGGGATCAGGGAGATGGCTACCTGGGAGGCTTGTCGTAGTATAGTATCTATGTGTGCAGTATATGCGTCGACCGTCGTCTGGTTATCCAGTGGGAGATGGTCCGCACGGAGGTGATTGTTGACGTAGGTGCGGTATTCCTGACAGTTTGCTGTGCAGAAATTCTGGACCATCCTGGGAGGTGGTAGTGGGGGAAGAGGGAAGTTGAGTAAAACTGGGGCATGATCACCTCCTTTGAGTGGCAGGACAGACACGTCAAACAGATGGCGGAGGGAGTTATGAGCAATGCCTGCGTCGGGGTGGTATTGGAGGAAGGACGGGTAGATTCTGGGAGAGGGACGAGGGTGGCGTCGATGTGACGTAGGTAGATGTCTAGGCTATGAAGTTCTAGGGCCGAACGGGAATGAAGGTTGAGGTCGGCCATTAGAATTAAATGGGGGAAGACTTCAGACACGTGGGTAATGCAGTCTTTGGGGATGGGGTGGTAGGGACGAATGTAGATGGTGGCTAGGTGTAGGACGCGGGAACAAATAAGGCTTTCGGGGAAGAAAAGAAACAAATTTCATTTCAGAAACAAAATGAAATGTTCCATGCATTTTAATTTCAGGCCGGAGGGGGGGACTAAATGCCGGGAACGAAATTGATGGTCGTTAACAAATTTTATTTCGCGCCAGGAGCGAAATTAAAAGCCTGTAATGAATTTAATTTCGCGCCAGGAGCGAAATTAAAAGTCTGTAACGAATTTCATTTCGCGCCGGGAGCTAAATTAAAAGTCCGTAATGAATTTAATTCCGCGCCAGGAGCGAAATTAAAAGTCTGTAACAAATTTCATTTAGCGCCGGGAGCTAAATTAAAAGTCCGTAATGAATTTAATTCCGTGCCAGGAGCGAAATTAAAAGTTTGTAACGAATTTCATTTCGCGCCGGGAGCTAAATTAAAAGTCGGTAATGAATATAATTTCGCGCCAGGAGCGAAATTAAAAGTCTGTAACAAATATCATTTCGCGCCGGGAGCTAAATTAAAAGTCCGTAATGAATATAATTTCGCGCCAGGAGCGAAATTAAAAGTCTAACAAATATCATTTCGCGCCAGGAGCGAAATGTTATTCCATTGAACAATTTCATTTCGCGACGCTAAATTAAATTGATAATGCATTTCGTTTCGCATGCCAGCCCTGATTATTGGGCGTTAAAATAGGTGCTGGGCCGAATCTTTTTTAGGGTCCCTGAATTTCATACTTTTTTTTGGAATTTATATATCTCGGATACGGTTGGTCTTATCAAAAAACTTTAAATCTACATGTGTAAGATCTCCGCGGTATGCAACTTTTTACTCCAAACGATTTTTTGATATCTCTCACTGTTTTGATTTTTTGGGGCCCTGAAAAAGTCAATTGTGCATGACATTTTTGGGTTGGGCCAAGTATAGGTGTTAATTTTCATGATATCGAGCTGAAATTTGGAGCGGTGAACGAGTTAGACCCTGTGAGGAAACCTGTTGTTGGGCGTTAAAATCGGTGCAGGGCCGGTTCTTTTTTGGGGGCCCTGAATTTCAAACTATTTTTGGAATCAATATATCTCGGAAACTGTTGGTCGTATCGAAAGTGTTAAATGTACAGGTGTAAGATCTCCGCGGTATGCAACTTTTTACTCAAAACGATTTTTTTGATATCTCTCACCGTTTTCTTTTTTTAGGGCCCTGAAAATGTCCATTGTGCGTGACATTTTTGCGTTTAGCTAAGTACTCGTCGCAATTTTTAAGATATGAAGCTGAAATTTGGTACGGTGAAAGAGTTAGTGACTGTGACGAATCCTATTGTTGGGCGTTAAAATCGGTGCTGGGCCGAATCATTTTTCGGCGCCCTGAATTTCAATTATTTTTTTTGGAATCGATATATCTCGGAAACGGTTGGTCTTATTAAATGCTTTCGGTTTTGGAAAAAATGGGGCCCAAATGTATATAATAATTTGTAACAATTCAACTGAACGTCTCATTGAAATCTACGGATAATTATCTATAATAACCCGTTTTCACCTTTTCAATAAGTTAAGTAATGTATTTACAGCTGCAATATATTTTCCATTTCCGAGGATGTCCGGCTTTCATAACCAAGTGATGGTTTCAGCATTGCCTAGAATAACATTTTATAATTTACCTACATTACCTCACAATCGGGCAAAAGGCCCGAAATGCAAGGCATGAGACCTTGCTGCCAACGAAATTGTTGTTTGAGATTATTACCCCTCTTGCTCGCCGCTATCTTGCCGCACCTTCTCATCCAAAGCATGTCGTGCTGCGTGGACTCCTACTTGTTTTTTATGCTATGTGCATTTATGTGTACTAGTATCGGTTATTATCTGTTTACTGTCCTTTATTTTATAATAATCAATAAGTGTATTACAGTTACTCTCGGTTAACTCTAGAGTATTATTATTTGCATCACCTAAAAAATTTAATTTCTGTAATTCTAGTTCCATATGGGATAATTAGTAGATATCTTACTATTACCGGTACATAGATTTTACTTTGAGAGGGCAAGTTCATCCAATATTTCAGCACTGGATATAAGCTTTGAGGGACCCTTTTGATATTTCCGAATGTATATTTTGCAGTCTCTGACCCAAGTTGCAAAGATTTTTACCTGTTGTCTCAATTCACGGCACTTTTTGGCGATGGTTTCATTTCTTGGGGTCAGGTGTTCATTGATATATATATTACCACCATCACTGTAACCAATTTCACTCGTCTTCAGGGTCTTCTGCTACTGAGAATCTCTTCTTTCTTCCACCTATTATTTAATTTCACAATTATCGGTTGAGGCCCAGGCTTTGTTGACGGGAGGCGGTGAGCTGCGTCTATGTTTGGCCTGGTGATTTCAACCCCTAACGCCTTGCCAATGTCCGAGAATTTGTGAAATACATTCTCCTCTATTTCAGTGGGTATTCTATATACTATCAAGTTGTTCTTGCGCTGGTACTGTTTTAGATCCTCCAATTCGTTGATAGCTCTAGATGCTG
Organism: Meconema thalassinum; assembly: GCA_946902985.2. Lineage (NCBI taxonomy): Eukaryota > Metazoa > Arthropoda > Insecta > Orthoptera > Tettigoniidae > Meconema > Meconema thalassinum. Next base: position 48,354,606 of record OX336394.1, read on the forward strand.
CCATTTCCGTATCCTTGACGGTTTTTCTTTCTTCAGAGTTTCAATTTCCCAGTGGAGTTCATCATACTTTTCTAATAAGAAAGTTGCTAGTTTTATTACCTCGTGGTTTTCTTCTTTCATCGCCGAAAGAGATTCCTCAAGTTTTTGGGAAAATGCCATAACCTCTTTGAGGTTAGGTTGCGGGAGGCAGTCTTCACGATTGCATGACCATTTGAAACTATCATCTTTCCGGAATTGTTGGTACGTGTCTTTGCTCATTTTCATGCATGTTACATGGAACCAGCGTCCACACTCACCATCACATCCTACAGCTTGCTGATTGTTCTTGATCTTTTTGCCGCATGGAGCACAGTTGACCGTCATGATATTAAATGTTATATGTTCTCTTTTAACAAGTTATGTACCGTATTGTATTTCTCTTACGTACTTTATCTACACTATTCACACTATATTTAAGACTTTTAGTCACTCACGTAATCCTCGGTAAACCTGCGTAATTTTGCTTACGTTTAGAATATAAACCTTTTACATATCCGCCATATTGCATGGTGCCAAAACTAAAAAACCAACCCATGTATATATAAAAAGTTACATTCAAGAATTGGTTACAGGTGCACACAATGTAGGTTTGTTCACTTAGTCTCTTAAGTGAAGAGGCACTGCAGCATACTTGACTCTACTCTGTATTATGAAAGAAAGAAAATGCAGAAAACATCCTTACAGCAGATCTGAAGAAAATATAATGCTTTTTCAAGTGCTGGAGATCGATTCCGAGCAGAACCAAATCCGAAAAGAAAATATAATGCTTTTTCAAGTGCTGGAGATCGATTCCGAGCAGAACCAAATCCGAAATATCCTGTTTCCATCTTACACATTGCTTTACAAACTATGAACCATGCGTTACTCGACAGACAGCAGCTCGGGTACAGTCCTTTTCCTAAATATCTTTGAGCGACTCTGGATAGAACAATGATCTACAGAATCTACATAGAGCATCTCACAAGCTCTCCCATAAACAGAAAAAATTGTATTCTTAAGTCATTTATTCCATTTCAAAATTAATAAGTGATCAATTCACATACATTACAAAGTTAGCCATCTTTGGCTTTCCTGCATGCTGAAACACGCTGCACCATAGAGTCAATAAGGCTGTGGCTGGGTCCGGCATTGCTTCCTTTTACTTGTGCCGGGCTCCTCTCCGTCTTCTTTCCTGTCGACTTCTCTTGGTCTACTCTTGTTCTCTTCCGACCCCGACAGTATTAGGGTATCCGAGGCCTAGGGAGTCTCTCCCACCTACAATTTGCCATTCTATTTCAACTGGAAGACTTCGACGATCCATTTTGTTTCAACAAATTCCTGAACTCTACGAAGTACGCACTTATCCTCAAAAATATCACAAGTTGCTCTGAGAACAAACCTATCAGCTGTTCCCAAACACTATTTCCCGACGGGCAGATGACCTCGTAGTTCCGCCCCTTAAAACAACAATAACTAACTCATTTCCCGTCCATACAGACGTGGATCAAGTAGGCCGTGATAACATTTGAGCGCTGGTGCCAAACATAAAATTTTGAAAATACCGTAAAAAATAGGGACTTTTCCTGAAAGTTTCAAATAATTCAAGAGAAATATATCACTCTCACATTTTTCCTCAATAATTTTACACTACACGTTTGATAGGTCTTTATGAGGTTTATTGATATGCCAAATTTCGAAAGTGTTCATGCCCCCCATTTTCTCTTAGGATGGGGGGGGGGGGTCCGTGCATAAGAGTGTTAATTTTTGTGCCATACGGTACTTAAAAATTGCCAATAACTTCCTTATTTTTCAACCAAAATCCATGTGATTTTACTCAACGCCTGCTCATTCTCTGTAGGATGTATTAATAATTACGAAAATAGCACATTACCAATACATTGAAGGCAAGTGACAAAAGTTACTTTAAGGGTGGTGTCATTGTTATGACCAGCTCTTTATGGTTGGAAAGTGCACTAGTGAACACAAAAAACTGAACGATTCAACGTGTTGCATCACTGGTACTGTTAAGTCGACCCTGTGACACTGGCTGCTTGTGTTGAGCCATATTTGTCCACCACGAGGAAACCAGGGTGTCTACCAAAACCAACTAACAGATTTCCCTGATTTTTCCACGATAAATCAGAAAATTCCCAGAGTAACAATAGCGGCCATGATAAATATATAAAACAGAGTTTGTACTTCGTGCATTTCAAAAAGTGCTCGAACAATAAAGGGTCGCATGACAAAATTGGAAAAGAAAAAAAAACAGAAAAATATATTTCTCTATATTTTGCCAATTTTTAAATTTTTCACCCAGAACTTTATTGTACTTGTAAGTATTAAAAGTAGCTCGTCAATAGTGATGCTCTAAAAATAATACAGTTGCACATTTAAATACAAAAACCCAGTGTGCTCAATCTTGCAAGAAATGAGAGCTTACTGATTTAATATCACTAAGAACAATCATCACCTGACTACTTGAATGAGTAATTTCCAATTATTCAAGGTAAAACTAAAATTCCTGAGTGCCATTAAAATACCCTGATAATTCCCTAAATTTCACCGGTTTTAAAAATTCCCTGAGAATTCCCTGTTTTCCATAGTAGTAGACACCCTGGAAACTAGCATGGATGAGAGAAGTTATAAGACGACCCAGTCATCACCCTCTTTACCACTTTATCAAGAATTCTACCATCTGCCACGATGACTTAAATTGAAGAGACCAGTACTGCTCGAGTCTAAGCTGCGTGGACCTGAGAAGAATGTGCATCGCAGACTATTATGAGTATTATCAGTGGTGGTGACTAGTGAAGCGGTTTCTCGGTCCTTGCGTAGTAACAGAAGCAAATACATTAGTCTGTGACTCAGTCACTCATTCCCAATGCCACACTGGTTTCAGAAAAGACCCATGTTAGCAGTATTGGAATAGATGAGAATGTCAGGTAACACGGCGGGCTGTCGACAGGCTTCTCAATTCTCGCCTGCTCCTACCCTGCCTCTCCTCTTCATCCCGCAAGTTCACAGAGCTTGGAACCGAGCAGTATGTGTCACTGTAGGTACACTGTTTGCACTAGCCTGTGTGCCTACAGTAGGCTAAACCACAACCAATCATTCTGTACCAGCAAATTAAATGTAGGGAAATTATTAGGGGAAAGAAAAATCAAATTAAAAAGACAAAATTACGTAGTATTGGTTGCAAGGCAGAGGGGATGATTTGGGATGGGAAGTGTATGGCACATTAGACTGTATTAAATAAAAAGAATTAAGACTGCTGAAAACTCATTTATATTAACAAATGTTCAACAATGGGCAGATTGAGTACATTTACAATGCCAATATTAGACCAAGCTGGTTGTAATTTTACAAACCATATATTAAGTAAAAGTTTTCTTGCTGCCTGGTCTGCTATAGTTGCCATACTGAACTTCTTTTACAGATAAGTGGACTACTTATGAGAAATAAAGAGCCAAGGATCAGGATTCAGTCTTTACAAGGAAGCAAGCAACATTTTTATGACAGTTTATTATAAAAACAAATGAAGCTCTGGAATTGTTACCTTGTTCAGGAATATTTTTTAAATATATAACCAAACTTAATAACTGACATTCATTCAATAAGAAATTTATAATTCTTCAGTCAATCATACATTTAACATTCATAACATATTGTATAAAGAAAAGAAAAGTCTTTATTTTGTAACTACAATGGTAACAACTTACTGCACCTAATCATTCAGCTGAGATTTTGTATATTCACTCTCGCGCTATGACAATCGGTTCACGTTTCCAATTTTGCAAGAATGTCCGATTCACGGAAGAGGTGAAATTCCTTATCTTCTTCTAGTGTAACTTTTGTGCCTCCATACTCTGGCAGCAACACTTGATCTCCGACTTTCACAGTAAGAGGTGTATGCTCTCCTTTCTGCAATGAATACAATAGCAATAGGCAACTACACCACACTACACACAAGAAAACACATTTCAGAAAATTTAATACAGATGTTCATTTGTAACTAAATGCAGTGGTAAGCAAGATACCTATCAGATTATCTGGAAAATAAACACCTTTAGTTTCCCCAGAAAACATGTTTGAGTATGGCAGACATACTCCAAAGTGTAAAAGTTGAGAACAAAACTGGCATAGGGGCTCAAATCTGAACCTCCTGCATTTCAGGCAGTTAGGTGAACCGATTACACCACAAATGGCCCACGCCCGAGGTAGCTCATTAGTCAACTCTGTTTCCAATGTCTGTTTGAAACAATAGCTAGAAGACTGCATAATGATCGCCAAGCAAAACCACAGAAGCTATGGATCACAGCTCCAGGCAATAAATCAGACTGAGGGTCATTAAAACACTATTTTTCATTATGAAACAGTTTCTCCCACCAATCCGAGCTCAAGAACCAGTTGTGTGACCATCAGGTAAGGATAGCATCGCACGTGCGATGAATTTCACGGCCTCCATGAGGAGGCCATGGTCAAATACAAGGTATTCTCTGCGTCCCATGTGCTATGTTCAGTACATAAAACTGGCGAAATCTCTACAGATATTTATGTTTGTACATAAAAAGTTATAATTATCGTTTAACATAAACAGTCTTATGCAACTCTCCTATAATGGTAATTAAGACACTCTTATGTAAATTATAAAACGAGCAAAGCGGGTCTTAATTATTGCCACTATAGGCTCGTTGCAAAACGTATTATTATATTCATATAAATGAAAATTCGTGTGAAACTCTGAAACAAACCACCATTGTGAGATGCACGAGGCACAGTTCAGCTGTATCCCGCCACTTTAAAGATGCTTGAGAGAGTTGAGTGGCCAGATTTGGCCATTTAACGTAATTCCTTGATAGTGTTAAAGTTAACGAGCATTTCTGTTTGGTGAAATACTCATGCAAAGTTAAATGACCTTTAATGATGAATTAGCAGATAATTGACGTTGGTGAAAACGGCCCTAAGAGAAGCAAACATTACAGGCTTCAATACACATGTGTGGCTAAGATACCATGTCAACTAGCAAGCAAAACTTGTGCAACCCATGGGCCTATGTTATGAAACATACGTAACAAATAAATATTTATTTTTATCACTTATTTACATAGGTCCCAATGAACCAGAGCTCATGTTAGGGACAGTCAAGTAGCAATAGATACAGATTGGCATATGCATAATTTTTGTAACATGATATTGTGTTTAAGTTAATGGTACAATAGATTGACAGTAACTAACTAGACAGAAGTAATTGGTATGATATATTGTATTGCTTAAGGCTACATATTAAACATCAGCTATTCATTCCTTAATAGATAGTTCTTGGTTTTCTCAAATTATTTTATAGTAAATCTTTCCTTCGTACATAATGGTAGAGAATTATATTCCTTTATTATACAGGATAGAAGGGTCGGGTACCTCAAAATGGTAAAGGAAGGAATTCCAACAAATGAAAAAAGAGAGGTGGAAGAGGAATGGGCTAGATTTAAGAATACACTAGTAGGTGCAGCAGAAGCAGTATATGGGAGGACAAGTAGTAAGAAGAGGTGGAAGGAAACACCATGGTGGAATGAGAAGACAAAAGATATAGTAAGGGAAAAGAATAGAGCCTTTAGGAGGTGGTATCAAAATAGGACGGTAGAGACAAGGGAAGAATACCAGCAAAGAAAGAGGGAGGCCAAGAGAGTAGTGGCTGAGGAGAGAAGAAAGTGGATGGAAGAGTGGACCAAGATGATGGAGGATAGTGAAGGTACAAAAAAGGTCCTGTATGGGATGGTAAAAAATAAGAGGCGGAAGGATCCTACGGATTATGTTAGAATGGTGAACAAAAGGGGACAAGAGATAGAAAATAGGGAAGAACTGAAGAAAATGTGGAAAAAATATTTTGAAGAACTTCTGAACCCAAATGGAAAAGATGGTGAGGAGGAAGAAATCGGGGAAGAGGAAGATGAACTGCAAACAGAAAAGGACTTAACATGGAAAGAAGTGGAAGATGCAGTGAAAAAGATGAGAGGAGGGAAGGCACCAGGTGTGGATGAGTTGAGTGTGGAGATGGTGAGAGCAGCAGGAGAGGTGGGGATACAATGGTTGTACCGAGTGACGAGGACAGCATGGAAGGAAAGAAAGACCCCCGAGGACTGGAAAAAAGGAATAATTGTCCCGATCTTCAAGAAAGGTAGTAGAACAGATTGCAGAAACTATCGGGGAATAACACTGATGAGTCATTGTCCAAAGATCTTCGAGAAAGTTTTGGAAAGGAGAATTAGGACAAGGATAGAAGGAGGGATGAGGGAGGAACAACATGGCTTCAGAGCAGGAAGGTCCACAGTGGATTTGATTTTTGCTGTAAGGCAGTTACAAGAACAGCACTATGAGTATGGAACAGATCTATTGATGGCCTTCCTGGACATTGAGAAAGCATATGACAGTGTATGCAGAAACAAAGTATGGAAGGCCCTGGAGGATCGAGGAGTCGAGAAATGGACTATAAATAGGATAAAGGAGATGTACAAGGGAAGCGTGAGCTGTGTGAAAGTGGGAGGAGAGAAATCAGACTGGTTGGAACAGAGAAACGGCCTGAAACAAGGAAGTGCACTGTCACCGTTACTTTTCATTGTGGTGATGGATGACATAATGACCTGAGTGGCACAAGTAATTGGGGAAGGAAAGATGAAAGCAATGGTGTTTGCAGATGATTTGGGGAAACAACGAGGAGGAGGTGCAGGAACAGTTGGATGTGTGGGAAGGAATAATACAAGGATATGGGATGAAATTTAGCATAAATAAGAGTGAGATGGTGATCACAACAAGGAAGAAGGAAAGAACCACAACGGGAATAACAATTGGTGGGGAACAGCTGAAGAAAGTGGAGAGTTTCAAGTATCTGGGAAGCCTGATACAAGATAATGGAAGAAACGATAGAGAAATAAATGAGTGGGGGAGGCAGGCAGAAGCATTTCGGAGTGTGAGAAGCATGTTATGGAGCAAGGATGTCCCTCAGAACAGCAAAAAGATCATATCGGACGTACTATGACCCTATCCTGATGTATGCCTCGGAGACCTGGGTTATAAAAGGAAGGGAGAAGAGCAAAATACAGGCCAGTGAGCTGAGGTTCTTGAGAAGTAGTATTGGAGCTACAAGGATGGACAGAATAAGAAATGAGAGGACCAGAGAATTAATGAAGGAGGAACCATTACAGGATGGTATAGAGAAATCTAGACTTAGATGGTATGGACATGTAAAGCGAATGGAGGAGAAGAGGATACCAAGGAGAGTACACGAGACAAAGTGGGAAGGAAAGAGACCGAGAGACAGGTGGCTGAAGGGGGTGGAAGAAAGCGTGAAGAAGAGAGAAGACTGGACAAGGGTGGAAGCTGAGAGATGGTGGGAAGACAGAAGACGTTGGAGAGGCTTGTGTTCCAAACAGACCCGGCCAGTGGCTGGAAACTGTGCAAGATGATGACATAATACCAGAAGTTCCCAATTTAATGGATTGGGAATAGCTGGTTAGATGGATCTTAGAGAGGACGAGTTCATTTAATATTTCAGCATTCGAATGTAGATTTTGCAACCTTTGATACAAGTTGCAAAAATTTTGCAGTGTTGTCTCAATTGACGGCACTTTTTGGTGAAGGCTTAATTTCTTGGGGTCAGGTGTTCATATCACTAAAATCAATCTCACTAGTCTTCAGGGTCTTCTTTTGTCTCCTGCTACTGTGAATTTAATCCTCCTTCCACCTATTATTCAAATTCAGAATTATTGACTGCGAGCTGTGTCAATGTTTGCACTGGTGATGTCAACTCCCAACGCCTTCCTGTGTTCGTGATTTTGTGAATGATTTTATCCTCTCTTTCGGTGGGTATTCCATAGAATATTATGTTATTGCTCTGGTACTGTTTCAATTCGTCCAATTCATTGATAGCTGTAGTTGCTGCAATTTCTGCATCCTTGGCGGTTTTTCTCTCCTTCAGAGTTTCAATTTCCTGGTGGAGTTCATATTTATTCAAAAGCAAAGTTGCTAATTTTTTTACCTCTTGTTTTCTTCTCTCATCGCCGAAAGGGATTCTTTCAGCTTTAGTGAGATGTTGCCGGAGGCAGTCTTCACGATTAAATGACCATTTTTAAGTCTCAACTTTCCGAAATCGTTGACAAGTTTCTTTGCTTATTTTTACAGAAATTACACGAGGAGCATATTACCAAAAGTCGACATCGGACCTCTTTTACAAAAAATAGATTTTGATTTCGTATTCCTCTTGGAGAAACGCAGCAAATGGATGGGAAAGATGTTCCAAAAGAAGATAATTGTGGTTAAAAATCAACATTAAAGTTTGACTTATTTTCCAAATCTCGTCATCAGATTTCTTGCTTGTTCAATGACGGGTATGTTTCCAACTTCCAAAATTTAAATATGTGCTCCCCTCCCGTCGTCTTTGATAAGCAGCTATTTTGGCCAGAACCAAGCTTAGGGTGGGGGCTTAACAAAGAGCAGTGAATCAAAACTTCAAAAATTTTCAGAGCATGGTCTCGAAATCAAACTTCGCCGAATGGTGGGGCACTTATTTTTAAGGCCGACTTCCTTCCTGCCACACAGCCGATCAATTCCGCCATTAACCACAATATAACATAACCTGTTTAAATTACAAATATTAATGTTGGCGAAGGGTGGGTGGCTAGTGGATTAAAAATTTTACAAGCCATTTCCAGTGTTGCCTTAGGGGCAGATGATCTCTTGGTTCCACCCCTTAAAACCCCAATAACTAACTACCGTTGCATCTAGAGAGTTGTTGGTGGCATTGTGTTTTTTTTTGGCAATCTCGTTATCCTGTAGACATGAAGATAAATAGTTTTATTTCGGGGGCCTACCGTTCAGTAGTGGTATATCACAACAGTAGCCTACTCTTACGAATAGCTGGACTTTATTAAGATTTTTCTGCATTTTTGCGAATTAGTGTCTGTGGTCTGAGATTATTTTTGATTGCCATTATGGGGTTTTAATAGTTTCTCATAGAGCATTTTTGTTGTCTTGTAGGTATGATTGATTTGACAGGTTAGGCTTGCATGTACAGTATTGTTTTTCTGGCTTTGGGAATAACACTCATTACAATTAGGTGCAATCGTGTTGACCGACTGTAAAACATTTAATATTTAGTTTACTAAGGCAACACTGAAAATGGCTTTCAACATGATACGGACTGGGATATTATGTTTTGGATGTTCTTGTGAGGAGGAAGGTGGATGGCTCCATGGGGCACAGCGTCTACCGTAAGCCAACTCACACTAACCGTTATTTACATGCAGACTCACCACCACCCAGCACAAAAACAAGGAATTATAACAACTCTAGCCAAAAGAGCGGAACATATTTGTGAGGCATCAACTCTTCAGGAAGAGTTACATGCGTTACAAACCATGTTTAAGGGTAATGGCTATAATGAATCCACTATATATAGGTCGCTACATCCCAGAAGGACGGATAGACAACCTTCTCAGAGCTCCGACGTGAGGGGAACTGCTTACCTCCCTTATATTCACAACACCACTGACCCCGTTGCCAAGATAAAAACAGCTTTCGGCACTATGACGAAAATTGGTCAACGTTTAGCATTAAACAAAGATAAATTGTCCCCAGTACTACAACCTGGGGTGTATGAAGTCACTTGTACTTTCGGAGAAGTCTACATTGGACAAACAAAACTGTCCATTGCAACAAGCATCAAAGGAACATCCATCTAAACCAACCTGACAAATCAGCTATAGCTGAACATGCCCTGTCTTCAGGGCACGATGTATGTTTCAAGGATGCTCATGCTCTTGTCCTTGTTAAGCACAACTGGTCTAGAATTATAAGGGAGGCAGTTGAAATTCGTAAAAATCCCAATAATTTTAACAGAGACACTGGATATCAGCTAAGTGACACTTGGCTACCAGTTATTAAGGATCTAGGAAGATAGTTCCTCTCAGTCTCTCTGTTCTTCACCTATTTCAAATTGTACTTTTTTCCTCTATGGCTACAGAGCCTGATTTTGGTTCTTCTATCTGTTTTTTCTCCGTTGCCTGTATGACGATCAGATACACTTTCCTTTTGTTTATGTTTCCTTATATCCATCTAACCTTCCCACCTCTTCTTTTGGACATCCTCATTCTTCGAGGAGTCTCTATATTATCACCCCGCCCCCTTCTCCTTACTACTCTGTCCGCCGTTCTACCAGGGTCCATACAGTAATTTCTGGCAGCTGCTCTCTGGTGAAGAACCGAGGAATTTATCTATATTTTTTGTAATTTATGTAATCTCATTGATATACTTTCTTTGGCCACATTGTTTGATTTCCATTGAAAAAGGAGGCAAGGTTTCTCCGAAACGTATGGTTATAATCTAAATACACACGGCATTAACCCAAAAAAACATGAATTATTATGGAAATATATTTATTTGTTTATTAAGTGCTTTTAAACAAACAATAGCCCCTGGCAGAACTGTGTCGCATAAAGCCTGCATAGCAATAGAGACGGGCGGGTAGCCTGTACACCTGGGGCGCACAAAACCCATTATGCGAGAGTTCTCGCACGGATCCGCTATTAATATTTTAAACTTTTTAGCAATTCATAAGTTACTGTCATCATTGCTAATGCTGCAATCTGTCATGTTTATTTATGCATGAGGAATTAGGAAACATTGGTACAGTGGAATCTCGTTAGTACGTTTTTCAAGGGACTGAAAAATTTGGACGTCATATGCGGGAAAACGTACTACCGAAAAACGCCATACTGCATTTACAACGTATAAGAAAGAACGCGGCGTATATATGGACGTCAAATCGCCGACCTTAGTAAGTGATTGTATGCACTACTACAGTCACGACATAAACATAGGTTATCAGTAACTTACACGCAATAAATAACATAAAAATGAATTACTGTACCTCTACACTACAGTATAATACAGGGTCTTTATTTCTGCTTAGCAAGGACATTTTCGCTCTCCGCCAGTGACGGCTCAGTTGCCGGCGACCGCACACGCATATGTTTGAAGCACGGGCTTGCTTGAACCACTTCAATCAAGCGCTTTCTAGTTGAGGAAACTGTCCCTCTCGCACACGTTTCCTTTTGCCGCTCATTCCTTCTTCAACTGCACGTTCGATTTCCTTCCTTTTGCAGAGAATCGTGTTCAGTGTAGACGGAGGAATGTTCCACTTTCGCGCTATATCCACACGCTTCATGTGAGGATTGCATTCCACGTCTCGAATGTATTTCATCTTCTCATCATTAGTTATCTGCCGTACTTTCTTCTTATCCATTATGAAACACTCAATAAAATAGGTCATAACTGGACGTGAACACTAAGAACTAGAAGACAATAGTGCGCCTACGTGAGAAATAAACAAAGGGAAAGGGGTGGAATGCAGCGGGAGAGAGACACGTCACCTGTGTTGAGTCATAGCTATAGCCACTTCTACGCCGTCAAACACAATAAAATCATCTACACTGTCAACTATCAGAGAATATGCTGCAATATCGCGTCGTGTTTCCCGGAAGCCGAATTTTTTAATGAAATAAGAATAAAATACGGTTCACTAACAAATAGTTCAACGGAAATTTGATCGTTGTAAGCGGGAATAGAGAACGTATTAAGGGGATATATCAACATGAATTAGTAGGATAGGGACTTGAGAAAGGGCAGCGGGAGAGAGATACGTCACCTGTGTTGCGTCATAGCTATAGCCACTTCTACGCCGTCCAACACAATGAAATCATCTACACTGTCAATAACTAGCAGAGAATATGAGGCAATATCGCGTCGTGTTTTCCAGAAGCCGAATTTTATAATGAAATAAGAATAAAATACGGTTCACTAACAAATAGTCAACGGAAATTTGATCGCCGTAAGCGGGAATAGAGAACGTATCAAGGGGATATTTCAACATGAATTTAGTAGGATAGGGACTTGAGAAAGTAGAGAAAGGGCAGCGGGAGAGAGACACGTCACCTGTGTTGCGTCATAGCTATAGCCACTTCTACGCCGTCAAACACAATGAAATCATCTACACTGTCAATAACTATCAGAGAATATGAGGCAATATCGCGTCGGGTTTTCCAGAAGCCGAATTTTATAATGAAATAAGAATAAATCAGGTTCGCTTACAAATATTACAACGGAAATTTGATCGCCGTAAGCGGGAATAGAGAACGTATTAAGGGGATATATCAACATGTATTTTGTAGAACTGGGACTTGAGAAAATCATCGCGCGAAACGGGAAAACGTCATAACCGAGAACGTGCTAACGAGATTCCACTGTATATTGAGTGGAGATACAGTAGGATAAAATGCAACTGTGCAATGGAAACCTAAGATGTATTTTTTTTTATTTCTCAACTTTATTTTCCATTGACTCAAACACACCCTACCACTAGAGAAAAAAACTTGTTGGTGATGTTTCGTTTCCAGATAGCAAAATCTTGAAACACTGATTTATGTGGTTGGTATCAAGTTAAGTTGTTTAGGAAAATTGAAAATGTGAAGTCGCGCCCAAATTTAAGAAGCATTGCCAGACTTAGCTGAAAGTCTCTTGGATGCAAATGAAGTCTCTAAAGAATTTAGGACGACCTTTAACATGAGCAATATAATACATTTAGGATCGACATGGCCTGCAGTAGCTCTTATGCTACGCACCTGGCCATGTAAAAAAAAAGTCTGCAGGTTAATAAGGTAAATATATCACTATAAACACAGTAGGCCATCTATAACCTATCTCAAGCAAATCCAAGAAGTTACCGAACTGAGAAACTTACTTGGCCACACGAACCGAAGTCGGGTAATTGCCACACTCTTTAGCTTCTTCCATTGCTTTCTGTCTCCGGCCATATTCTCGTTGGCTCCCAGGGCCTCCAGGTCTTTCCTGACTCCATCCTGCCATCTCAACTTTGGTCTACCGAGGGGTCTTTTTCCTTGTGGTTTTCCTTCTAGCACTCTTTTTACCATCCCTTCTTCCCTTCTCAGTACATGTCCAAGCCATTCTATTCTTCTGCTCCTTATTTCTGCAATCACATCCGGTTCGTTAAACAGTGCGTAAATTTCTGTTCTTTCCCTTCTTCTGGAGATTCCCCTGCTTTAATACCAGCCCGAAGATCTTTCTTAACACTGTTTTCAAAGGTCAATATTCTCCTCTCCATCTTCTTGCTCAGTGTCCATGTCTCTGCCCCCTATATTAATACTGGTCATACAATTGTCTTATAAACATGGAGTTTTGATGTCCTTGATAACAGTTAACTGCTGAATAGTTTGCTCATTGCAAACATGCACCTCCCTGCAGATTTTATACGGTTCATTCTCTCTTCCTCCATGTTATTCCAATTTACGATGCTTCTTAGGTATTTGAAGGATCCAGTCTTCTTAAACAGCAAGCTTCCTATCTAGTGCCCCCATTCTCCCTTGTAACTACCATACACTCCGTTTTCTCTTGATTGATCCTCAGCCCCACTTTTTGTTCCTCCTCTATCAACACTTTAGCTGTCCTTTTTAGTTCCTCTTCATTCTCCGTTATGACAACAATATTGTCGGCAGATGCTAGCAGTTTGATCTCACCACCTAAGTTCACACCTCTTCTCATCGATGACACTTTGTTTAGTGACTTTTCCAACACCAGATTAAACAGGCTGGGGGAGATGCTGTCTCCCTGCTTTAATCCTGTCACCACATTAAAACTATCAGATTCCCTGCCCTCAACCCTCACTTCATACTTTTTCTTCATGCACATTCTAGTCAATCTAATCAGTTTCGAGGGTATTCGGCAGGACTAGGGACAGTTTTCCTTGGCAGGCATACACTCAATAAATAGGCCTACCACATGAGCTCAATGCCAGTCCTGTGACATGGCGAGTAAGCACCACCAGAAAATAAGTGCTGCCTTGCGAGTAGGGGTTAAGCCCAAAGGCTAAGGGAAGGTAAACCCCAACAGAAAATCACGGGTGGAGGGAACTCTGCAAGGTGGAGTGAAACCAGTCTCTCTATGGGAGTAAAACCTACACAAATCCCGGTCCTCCAGGCTGGCGGTTGAGCGTTGGGCCAACAACCCACCCTGTAAAAAGAGCATGTTACGAAACACATCACAAGATGGCTGCCGCGTATGTAGACAAAGTATACCGCTCTCTTAAAGATATCGAAAATGTAGACGAGGACAGTTCCGTAATTAACGCCAGTGATAAAATATCGTGTAGGAAGACACCTAGTATGTGTGACATTGATAGTAAACCATCAGAGGTACATTTAGGTGTAAATACTAGTGATATACTGTGCACGCTGTGTGGCAAGGCATCGAGTGAGAGTGTGAAATCTCTACAGTTAATCGACATTTTGAATAGGGACCTTAAGCACACCCAAGAAGAACTATCTAAATTAAAAGCCGAAAACAGTGTACTCAGACATAACGTAAACGACCGCAACAATCCCCCGTCATCGCCGGACTCGTGGAATGTGGTGGTGGCAAATCGCGGACGCCAATGTAGGCCTAAACCACGTGTGCGGGAAACAGTTAGCCAAGCTGTTCCCACAAAAAATATGTACGATGTTCTTGCTGAAACTGAATCCGTCTCAGAAGAAACACCACATACAAGGGCATCAACAAACTGTAAGCCGGAAAAAGTGCGGAAGTTAGCCACGTACATAACCTCAAAAAGGAAAGTACTCCTCCTCAGTGACAGTCATGGGAAAGGATGTTCAGAACAGCTCAATTTAAAAGTATCAAGGGACTTTGCGGTAAGTAGCGTCACCAAACCAGGCGCTAGAGTTAAAAATGTTCTGGAGAATTGTGTTGAAATGTGCAGAAACCTTACTCATGAAGATTATGTTGTTTTGTGGGGGGGGGGGGGTACGAACGATGTAGCGAAAAACGAAGCAAATGATGCAATACAAACCTACAAAGATAAGCTCCCACTACTTTCAGGTACAAACGTTATACTCTTAGGCATCCCACACAGACATGATCTAATGGAAGAATCGTGTGTCAACAAGGAGGTAAAGAGGACGAACAAAAAGCTTAGAGCACTATCCAGACTATATCAGCATGTTCACTTTCTTGATATTGATGTACCAAGAGAACTGTTTACCCGACATGGTCTTCACTTAAACACCAAAGGAAAGCAACAGATCTGTTCACAAGTAGCGGAGGAAATCAACAAAAAGTTCCACTCCCACGGACCAGTCATCCCACTACCGCATACTGCAAGTCCGACTACTGTAGAATCAGTGAATTCACTCGGTGGCGAGAGTTTTTTAGAACAGAGGTAAGTGCTCCTGCAAGAACTATAATCCCCAAGCTTAACAACAGTACAAATGCACAGAGTTCCTCAATCAGAATATTTCACCAAAATGTACAGTCACTTAATAATAAACTAGTTCATATCGATATGCTTCTACAAACATCACTCAAAGATATCCACATCCTGTGCTTGTCTGAACACTGGATGAAACCTGAACAAATCAATCATGCTGTCATACCAGGGTTTACTTTAGCTAGCTACTACTGTAGATCAACATCAGAGCATGGAGGTGTATGTATCTATATCAAAGGAAACATAGAATTTAAGCCTATACCAATTCCCGATGACTTATGCATAGATAAACATTTTGAGGCAACAGCTATTTCTATCCCAAAAGAAAATTTAATTCTCATCTGTATATATCGTTCACCAGGAAATAGTGCAAAGTTATTTCTGAATAAACTAGAAGTGATAATAAATAAAATAAATAAATTTAATAAAAATATAGTTCTTTGTGGAGATTTCAATATTAACTTTTTAGAGGAAAGTACGGAGAGAAGGGAATTGCTAAATTTGTTAAGCTCCCATCATCTAATTCACACAGTAACAGTACCCACAAGAATAACAAAAACTAGTGCAACCACACTTGACCAGATAATAATTAATGACAATGTGAACTGCAACTCTCTCGAAGTAATCAACACAGGTTTCAGTGACCACCGAGCTCAAATAATAACTCTAAATATTTCAAACCCAGTTTACAATGCTCAGTTTGATAAATGTCGAAGCTTTAGTCAGCACAATATAAACTATTTCAACAACTTGTTAAAAGAAGAAACTTGGGAAGGTGTGTACAAGTCAATAGATACAAACAAAAAATTCCAGGAATTCATTAATATTTTCCTGTATTATTTTGATATTGCATTTCCTTTGAAGAGTATCAGACTGAAAGTTTCTTCTCCATCAAAACAATGGCTTACTCTTGGAATAATTACTTCATGCAAAAGAAAGCGTTTCCTCCACGATTTTCAAAGTACGCACGAAACCTCCAATGAATTTAACATGTATTTCAAGACCTATAAGACCATACTTAACAAAGTTATAAAATTAGCAAAGAGAATGTCAAATGATAATTATATCCTGGAATCTAAAAATAAAACTAAGGCTATGTGGAATATCATAAAAAATGAAACCAGGCAAACAAAACCGGCAGTAAATAACATAACGTTATCAGAAGACTCCAAGAAGATCAATGACCCACAAAATGTCTCAAGAATTTTTAATGAGCATTTTGCTACCATAGCTGAAAAACTACTAAATGTAAACAATATACAAGCAATAAAATCAACACTCGCGAATATAACATTTAATGGAAAATCAATGTTTGTTGAAAATGTTACAGAAGCAGAAATCCTCAATATTGTAAAGAACCTACAGAATAAACATTGCTCAGGAGTTGATAACATTCCTGATATACTAATTAAAAAATGTATCCAAAATATAATTACCCCCTTAACACACCTCTGTAACCAATCTCTCATGTCAGGAATATTTCCAGATATCTTTAAAATTGCAAAAGTAATTCCATTATTTAAAGGGGGAGATAGAGAAAACGTAACCAATTATAGACCTATTTCTTTATTGTCGATATTTTCAAAAATTTTAGAGAAGATAATGTACAACCGTCTAATTAGCTTCATAAACAATTATAAATTGTTAACTGACTCTCAACATGGCTTTAGAGAAGGAAAATCAACAATGTCCGCAATTTATGAATTTTTAAATCCTGCTTTTGAGTCACTTGATGAAAGGAAGAGAGTATGTGGCCTGTTTTTGGACCTGTCTAAAGCTTTTGATGTGATAAATCATCAGATACTAATTGATAAACTCCATCAATATGGTATCAGGGGTATCGCTAGTAAGTGGTTTCAGTCATATTTAAATAATCGCCAACAGATCGTCGAACAAAAAAGTTTAGAAAATGCCACAAACATATTTAAATATTACCACTCAGATCCTATGTTTTTGAAGTATGGCATTCCGCAGGGGTCCATTCTAGGGACACTTACTTTTTCTCCTTTACGTAAATGACTTGCCATCTCAGATACCTGCATTTAAAACTGTACTATTCGCAGATGATACAAGTGTTTTGATGAGGGGTGAAAATGACACTGAACTTCAAAAATCAGTAGAGGAAGTAACAGGTCAGCTGTCCTTATGGTTCAACAATAATGGATTCCTTATCAACACTAGTAAAACAGTGGTTCTTAACTTTCACACAGCTCAGAATAAAAGTATTAATTCTCCCTCCATAATCTTAAATGACCTTAAAATTGGTAACGCCTCTTCTACTAAATTCTTAGGCCTTTGGTTGCAGGATGACCTAAAATGGAACTCTCATACCACTAAACTTGCCAAGAAACTAAGCTCAAGTTGTTATGCATTAAGAGTATTAAGACAATCGACTAGCTGGAGAACTGTTCTTAGTACTTATTTTGCTTATTGCTATTCGCTTATGAAATATGGAATCATATTTTGGGGAAATTCACCTGCTGCTCACCAAATCTTTATTATCCAGAAAAGAATAATTAGAACAATGAAAGGAACTACTAGATTGCATACATGTAAGCCTCTGTTTAAACAACTGAAAATTTTACCTTTGCCATGTATTTACATCTTTGAACTTCTATTATTTGTCAAACAAAGCTTAGGAAATGAGGATATCTTTGAGATGAATTCAAATATACATAACTACCAGACCAGACAAAAGAACAATCTTCATGTACATGCTGCAAATACAACACTATGTAAAAATGGTGTATTCCATGCAGCTATAACGCAGTATAATCATTTGCCAAATAATATTAAAAGTACAGCAAATTACATAAAGTTCAAAATAAAAACTAAAGAGTTCTTGCTGGAGCACTGCTTCTACTCAGTTAAAGAGTGTTTAGAATATCAATAGTTATGTTTATGTATTCATAGGACTAAATGATGTAAGGTTATCCTTGTGTAGGCCCATACATACCTGCCAACCTCTCAAAGTGAAAAATCGGGAGATTCGACGCGGCGACGGGGAGGGGGGGGGGGGGGGGGGGGGGCGAGGACGCTACATAATACATACATAGGCTAAGACATTGCAGCAAATATGTATCGAAGATCATATTATTGGTCGTTGTTGCAGGTGACTGAGGCTGATTTTGCCCTCTTCAAAAAGGTCTTGCTATATTCTTGCTCAAAACACTTCTCTTTCTGAATCGACTTCAGAGTTGTAAGTTTGTCCAAAGTCTTGTCAGAGAGAGATGACCTGAACATCCTCTCACACTCTGCATTACTATGCGGAATGGTCAGAATGGAAAGCATAACTTGAGTACCCCACCACTACATATCATTTGGCCTACCAGTGCCCACTTCACATCAATTCTCTCTTCTTCTTCAATAGATGTCACATCCTCAAGTTGGAAGTTACAAAATTGGGAATGTAAAGCATCCATTTCCTCATTAAAATTGACTTGAGTGTCTGTTAACATGCTAGGAAATGTATTTACAAAAAACTTAATTTTGGAAAATGAAATGTCCCCCTTTCCAATATGCGAGATACTGAAATCACACCTACAGACACTACAAAATGCAAATGTTGCGCCTCTTCCTGACTCAGTTATATGCGGAATCAGGGTGTCTACTGTTAAGGATGAAGTAAAAATTAGTTACTTTTTAGCTACCTTTTAGTTAATTTTAGTTACCTTTGAATTCAAGATACGTCTGCGGTCTGCAAGCAAATGGGCTCATCACGCGGTGGAGAAAGAGAGCAATGAACTGTGTTTAAAGCGGTAAATACAATTCACTTAGGGAGTTACAACAATTTCAAAAATAATAAATAAATACTAGAAATTTATTATCAAATGAGTTGTTTCAGCTAATATGTCGTCTTGTGCACAAGGCGTTTTTATAATTGCCAAGAGGTTGCTCTGCTCTTCTCTTGACCGTGGCGAGATTTCCTTTGTCCCCGCGGTAGATCACGACGAAATTTATGGGACGTTACATGATTGTAACCGAATTCTGTCTTCACAGTCAAGTACGGCGAAATTTCAAGATGTTACACGATCGGCGCTGGTCTCACCCGTTTGTCAAGATTCCCGTTGTTTTCGCGATAGAACACTGATAAATATCGCGATTTAATAATCGGTGTCACTTTTAGTCGTTCGACGAGATTTCCATTGTCTTTGAGGTCGGGCGCGAGGAAATATAGCATTATTATGCAATCGGCGCCACTTGCTGTCCGTTTGACAAAAATACAGTTGTTCTCGTCATTGAATGCGGAGAAATATCGCGATGTATCGCAATCGCTGCCGCTCTCAGCCGTTTTACGAGATTCAAGTTGTCCTCGCGATATTATGCATACCGCGCCGCACCCGGCCGTTGAACGATTGTTTATTCGTCCTCACAGATTGGTGGATGCAAGCTCAGGGTTGGGCATGGTTAAAATTCACGAGTAGTTATGGACAAGTTGTATGGCCGGCGCCGTGATTCCCGCTGTCCCTATGCTGTGGTTGGGAGCTCATCAGTTCAGGGTAGATCACGAGGAGAAATTAGTATCGCGACGCTACGTAGGCTGTCATTTCTAAGTGGGTAGATGCACTTCTCGCTCCCCGTACGCTTTTAAGTATACGGTCATGGGAAAAGTAGCGAGTAGGTTTCGGAATGTTTCGTGATTGGTGCCCAATCATCTTTGACGGGATTCCCGCAGACCTCGTGGTCACAAGTTCACGATAGGGGACGGGTTTTTTGATTTTACGCTACTGACGTCGATCTCGGTCCATTTGACGAGATTCCCGCAGGCAAGTCGTGCGGTCAGCCGGCCGTCTTGAGTATGAATGTTCGAAGTAGGTATCAAATATTAAGAATTATTCGGAGAGGATTACACGAATAATACGACTAGAGGACACGTTTTCTTTCAAATCCGAATCACGAATTATAAAAGTTATACAAGTTTTCGAAATAACCGGTTAGATTATAATATATCCGATGGAACCCAAGTTAGAAGGAAAAATCGACATATAACGGAATTTCGAATTAACCATACTGGATGTCGCAAATTTACGAGACAGACTTTTAAAATAAGTTACAGCCTACGTATTTCGAATCTTTTTCAAAACGGTAACATTTCGCAAGATCGCGACATTAAATTATTTAGCGTTATTTCTGGACTTCAATTTAATAGTCTCCAAATAAATGCGAAAAATGCGAGGTTTCTGAATAATTTCAGAAGTTTTCACGAATAAACGTCTCGCGAAAAGTCAGGCTTCCTAATATAACACATAATTATTTCACACAAAACTAAAAGTCATCTTGATGCCGACGATATACGCTGAACGATGTATACCACTAAGGGTATCCTCAGTATGCATTTCCTCGAGGTCGGGAACGGGGAAATATAGCTTATGCAATTGGCGCCGCTTGCGTGAAACTCGCTCCATCGCAATCTCTGAGCTTAGAGGCGCAAGTTTAAATGATTCAATCCGCCTTCGGAAAATTTTCGTTACCCGTATGTAAAATTCGTTACTTTTCCGTTACCCATTTGTAAAATTCGTTACTTCCGTTACCGGTAGACACCCTGGGAATGTGATCTTTGTACACACTTTTAAATGTCACATATCATTTCGCCTTATTACCGACGAACCGACGCAATCACTCAGTTCGAAAAATCACAATAACCTACCGGCATATTAACGCCAACAACATCAAACTAAGTTATACACAAATCATATAATTTCACGTGTGAAACAGATACAATATTCCGCAGCGTACAACTACCTATCACCCACTGGTCATTATGCAACACATCTAGGAACAAGCGCTGAATTAACCTTCGACGATTTCAAACGAAGACTTATTCGAAGCCGATTTCAAACGAAGACTTATTCGAAGCCAACTTTTTATAACAGCAGGACGCGACGCGGGAGTTAGTACGCAGTTGTCGATTATCGATACAAAGCGAAACTGCGGTATCGAGATATAACTTCAAAACACGTAAAGTCGATCCGTTCGATAGACGACATATTAAATCCGAAATTACGCGTGGGTTTTTTGAAAAATCGGGAGATTTAATACGTTAAGCGGGAGGGCGGGAGAAATGGTCTGAAATCGGGAGTCTCCCGCCTAAATCGGGAGAGTTGGCAGGTATGCCCATATTATTATTGTCATTGTAAATTAGTATTAGTATAATTTGAGAATTGACGTGTCCTATATCATTGTACAATGTACATTATATGATTGAATGGATGAATAAAAAATACAATACAATACAATACACTCTGAGCATGCCTCGGAAATTGATTCATATACTGACGGACTGAGAAACTACATATCAATATTGAGGAAAAGAGCAGCAACCAACCATATAGGTAGACTACTGCTTGGTATTATTTTGTGACAACAGACCGGTCTATGGACTGAATACAACATCGTATCACATCATCTCTGAAGAATGCGTGTGTAAACAGTGCAACGCAAAATGTGACCAATACAGCAACAAATCACTAATGGAATCTAGTTCCGAAGACTAAAGCAATAGCATGAATGATAAACGGTAACACCTCTGGTGTCAATTTACCACAGTCTAATTTTTCATGTCATTATTTTGGCTACTTAGCTGCAATAAATATTATTATTGCTTCATTAGTTAAACCATAATATTTGTACATAAATACAGTTTAGGACTTAACATTGCAACTGGCCCCTTAAAGGATATGCCTTAGGCCTAACCTACAAATTACGAGCCAGCAACATCAATACGCAATGGTCAATAATGTAGTTTTATAGTGCACAGAAGCCTATTGTCATCATCATCATCAATGTCCCATTCCAGTCGCCCGGGTGTGGTTAACAAGCCTCTTCCACTCGTTTCTGTCCTTCCACTTTTCCTGCTCCATTACTTCCTCCACATCCAATCCAGCTTCTCCGATGTCCTTCCGAATCTGATCCATCCATCTTCTTCTTGGTCTTCCAACTGATCGCTTACCCTTAACTTCTCTTTCCAACTCCCTTCTTGCCGCTCGTTCCTTTCCCATTCTCTTCACATGTCCGAACCATCTCAGTCTTGCTTTCCGTATCTTCTGTACTAACGGTTCCACATTTAGCTCCTCTCTGATTTTAACATTTTGAATTCTATCTCTTCTTGTCTTTTTTACAGATGTTCTTAAAAATTTCATTTCTGCTGCTTGGATCTTACTTTGTCTCTTGTTAGTTACCAGCGTTTCCAGTCCGTATGTTACAATTGGTATGAAGTACTGTTTATATAGTGTTAATTTCGTTCTCCTGGGCACTTAGTCATCCCATAAAAGCTCTCTGACTTGATGATAGAATGTTGTGCTATTACTTAATCTGTTGTTAATTTCAGGGTTGATTTCATTACCTCCGTTAACAATGCTACCCAGATATGGGAACTGTTCCACATTCTCCAACCATTCTCCATCTATGTTCACTTGGCTTCTCTTTTCCTATTGTACTGAATGTATTTCGAACTGATGAATAAAACTAGTGGAAACTACAGCCATTTGATTAGCATTCAAAGTAGTAGAAACTTTCAGTTGATCAGCAAGAGTGGTGATTTGTACTTTTTATTTTCACATAGTTTTGACGAACAGTGACATGTTGCAATTTAAATATAAACGCACATACAATTCCTCATCATAAACTAATTACACTTCATATAACGGAGCAAGTTAGATCTGAACCTTCCAATGCGCATGTGCGTCCACGTACATTACGTCATCCCCCCGCCAGGATTCCTTGTCAACCAGTGAGCGCATACTTCGCCACGCGCTAGTTAGATGTTGCCAAGTAGTCATTCTTCCCAGAACCTTCGCAGAGTACAGATGATGTCAAGGCATGCGATGCAAGACGGAGCGTTTCTGTTCGACAAGCACGGCAACAAGCTTGCTGTCAGCAGTGTGTGCAGTTGGTGCGCTCTCAGTTCACCATGTGCTACCTTCTTTGAGTTGAGTTGTTACAGCAAATAGGGGAAATCGCGCGCGCCTAGTAATCCCACCACTTCCCCGCCTTGACGAGACTCCGCCATGACAGGCCAGGTCTAATGCCACGCTATACTGTCATGAACTGGAATCGATTTCTACATAAATTGCTAGCACGATCATCCTCCTCTCGCCGCCATGTTGGTAATAATTGTAAACAAGCCAGCGGTGACCAGCAGATGATGATTCGCATTCCACCCTCAAGAGTTCTCACTTGAGGTTGCGAATCAGCTGTTCGTTAATACCACAGGGGGCCATTTTTAAAAAGGTTGGGAGATAGAAACACACCCGACGGCAGGCATGTTTGAGGTGCACACATTGATGTCATATCACGTCCCATCACTGTTGCCAACACGTACGATACAAAATACAGCAGGATGGCAGGCATGTTTGAGGTGCACACATTGATGTCATATCACGTCCCATCACTGTTGCCAACACGTTCGATACAAAATACAGCAGAACTAAAATGGACGAAACCATTGATTTCTACTAGGTTAGACGACTGTCTGGACGAAACCACTGGTCGCTACTTGGCTAGATGACCGTCTGGACGTAACATGGCTAGATGACCGTCTGGACGTAACTTGGCTAGATGACCGTCTGGACGAAAATTACTGATTGCACTAAAAGCAAGGGGGTGTGGGGCGAAAGCCCCACGTTAGGTTTGTTTTGCATGTAGAACAGTATTCACCACTGTAATGAAACTTGGAGCACTTTCACATTAACTGATGGCGTTCTTTAATTTTACGATACCGGATAAGAAATAGTACGGAATGCGTGGGGTTGGCAATACTGTGATGATCAGGTGCCATCAAGTGGGCGTCTACTCCTAGCAACTGCATGGATGGACTGTCACCATATGATTCTGTCTTCAGCCATACTTCAGATCCTTCACTAACATATTGATGTTGGATTTGATGGAGTCTATCCATCTCAATGCTGGCCGCCCTCGTCTCAGAGACCCTTCCACCTTTCTAACGAATCTGAGCGCCTCTATGTGTCCAAAATATGACTACATGTGCATAATTAATGCCGAAAATGGCCGACACTGCTGGAATTTTTACTATGGAAGTCGTGATCAAATTCAGGATGGTGGGTGGGTTATAGACAGCGGAGGAGTAAATATCTATTATATAATTTCTGCCACCTTTCAAACTGAAAAATCGGAAGATTTTGAAGACTACTTCTAATCATATTTCTTCGCCAGTCTATTACCGAGGAACCTACAAAATCACTCTGATCGAAAAATCTCAATAGCCTACCGTACACAAATAATTTCACGTGTTTAACAGATACAATATTCCGCAGCCTACAACAACCTCTCACCCATAGGCTATTATGAAGACTTCTAGGAACACACACTGAATCAACCATCGACTATTTCAAACAAAGAGATATTCAAATCCAACTAAGCGGTACAAGTAGTTATGGAGAATATCATCATCATCATTTCCCCTTATCCAGCTCCTGCCGGGTCGGGGTATTTATGGCACTTCTCCACATTCCTCTTTCCTTCCACAATTCTTCTTCCACGATCTTGTCCCAGTCCAGATTTCTTTTTTCACGCTGTTCTTCACTGAATCGATCCACCTTGTTCTAGGTCTTCCCCTTGCTCTCTTACCCTTGC
Organism: Meconema thalassinum; assembly: GCA_946902985.2. Lineage (NCBI taxonomy): Eukaryota > Metazoa > Arthropoda > Insecta > Orthoptera > Tettigoniidae > Meconema > Meconema thalassinum. The sequence goes on from OX336394.1 coordinate 48,379,540, forward strand.
ACTTGACCTCCAGCATCTGTCTTGGTATTCTATTTTCCTCCATCCTCTTTACATGTCCAAACCACCTTAGTTTATTCTTCTCAATTCTCTCATTTAGTTTTCCCATCCCAACTTCCTTCCTAACATCTTCATTCCTCACTCTGTCTTTCCTTGTCTTACCTATCATACTTCTTAGGAATTTCATTTCACTGGCTTGGATTCTACTCTCTTGCCTGCTCGTCAGGGTCCAAGTCTCAGCTGCATAAGTTAATATGGGTACATAGTACATTTTATACATTACCTCCTTGCTTTTCCTTGGTACTTCCTTATCCCAAACAAGTTTTCTTACACTTTGATAGAATGCATTGCTCTGCTGTACCCTCCTGCCAATCTCCATGTCCAACCTACCAGTTTGCATCAATTCACTTAGTTATGGAGAATAATCTATATAAATTATCGATATGAAGCGAAATTGCGGTATTGAAACACACTTCAACACACGTAAAATCGATCTGTTCGATGGATAACAAGTTTGTCATCTCGCACTTTTAGACTGAAATTACTAGAGTGATTTTTGAAAAATTGGGGGATTTAATACATTAAGCGGGAGAAATGGTGCAAAGTCAGGAGTCTCCCGCCTAAATCTGGAGAGTTGGCAGGTATGCTATATCATCTCCAGATTACTTCCCTACCATTACTACATGTATTATGGCCAATTTCAGTGGTTGAAGAATGTTTTACTTTGATTCTGGTCAAGGAAAGTTGAACCGTAGTAATTTCAATTGGTAATGTCCCACAGAAGATGCAACAAGGTATGTAGTTATTAGCCTTTCACGAATTGATTGCCGATGGTTGAAATGGGAACTATTCTTTCTTTACTAGGGTGGCGCTGCAGGTGACGCCATCCTTTGTATAAAATTTTTTAAAAACTGAAATTATCTAAATGAATATTCGGGAGAATATCTGGAGATGGGTTAGTATTAGATGTTCACTCCCCCACTGTCATAGACCCACCAACCCAACCAAATAGTAGCACGACATATAGTTGAAATTGGAGCTCTGACAGTCAACTTTGTGAACGAGTCCATAATGCCAACCCACTCATTCGGTACTATATCACATCCGGCTGACCAATGGTTTTGCCTAGACAAATGGAGGTTGGATAGCGCGGGCCACGTTAGCTAACAGATAACACCTCTGTTTTTTTGTCACGCATCAATAATCTTTATCCAGGCCAAAGGTTTTGCTTTTTATTTCATTATGCATGTTGGCAACATGTCACGTGGGTATGACGTAGTGTCGGATGTGTATAAAATGGTGGACGATGTTCAAATAAAGACGACCAAGTTAGTTATTGTTGTTTTAAGGGGCGGAACTACGAGGTCATCTGCCCCTAAAAAGACTACAAAAATGCAATTATATTTCCGGTGTAGGCAGTGGGAATTCGAACAAATGAACTCGCTAGGACTCCCAGAAAAGTATTTTAATCATAAATGATATATTTTCAATAAGCTATCTTGTTAAAAGTGATAAAAAGGGAGGATGCAGTCATCTGCAGAATTAATTTTACTTGTGTCACTCGTCAGCCTGCTTCATTGACAGGTACAGTTGCGCAAGTAGCTTCCAGTAGCATCAGTCAATGTTTGACTGTCCGTGGTAACATGAGCTCCTGTGACGCTTATTTGATGCAATGATGCTTGACTTATGTGCAGACTGCACTCTGTGATCACTGTGTCGTCCTCCTTGCCCCGCGGGGCTCATGCCACAATAAACAACGCAAGCTGGTGCAGCCACGCTCAGCGCAAATCACATGTTGAATAGGTAATAGTTATGGATGAAAGGGCGGAACTACGAGGTCATCTGCCCCTATCATCATCATCATGCACAGTTTCCAGCCACTGGCCGGGTCTGTTTGGAACAAGCCTCTCCAACGTCTTCTGTCTTCCCACCATCTCTCAGCCTCCACCCTTGTCCAGTCTTCTCCTCTCTTCTTCACGCTTTCTTCCACCCCCTTCAGCCACCTGTCTCTCTGTCTCTTTCCTTCCCACTTCGTCTCGTGTACTCTCCTGGGTATCCTCTTCTCCTCCTCCATTCGTTTTACATGTCCATACCATCTAAGTCTAGATTTCTCTATACCATCCTGTAATGGTTCCTCCTTCATTAATTCTCTGGTCCTCTCATTTCCTATTCTGTCCATCTTTGTAGCTCCAATACTGCTTCTCAAGAACCTCATCTCACTGGCCTTTATTTTGCTCTTCTCCCTTCCTTTCATAACCCAGGTCTCAGAGGCATACGTCAGGATAGGAACATAGTACGTCCGATATATGATCTTTTTGCTGTTCTGAGGGACATCCTTGCTCCATAACATGCTTCTCACACTCCTCCGAAATGCTTCTGCCTGCCTCCCCCGCTCATTTATTTCTCTATCGTTTCTTCCATTATCTTGTATCAGGCTTCACAGATACTTGAAACTCTCCACTTTCTTCAACTGTTCCCCACCAATTGTTATTCCCGTTGTGGTTCTTTCCTTCTTCCTTGTTGTGATCACCATCTCACTCTTATTTATGCTAAATTTCATCCCATATCCTTGTATTATACCTTCCCACTCGTCCAACTGTTCCTGTACCTCCTCCTAGTTTCCCCGAATCATCTGCAAACACCATTGCTTTCATCTTTCCTTCCCCCAAATTACTTGTGCCACTCTGGTCATTATGTCATCCATCACCACAATGAAAAGTAACGGTGACAGTGCACTTCCTTGTTTCAGGCCGTTTATCTGTTCCAACCAGTCTGATCTCTCTCCTCCCACTTTCACACAGCTCACGCTTCCCTTGTACATCGGTAATTCTGCACGCCGTGAGAACATGCCTTTTCGTAACTTTTAACGAGGTATATTATTGAAAATAAAGGATTTATGATTTACATACCTTTCTTGGAGTTGTTGGGAGTCGTTTCACAATCTCAAATACAACTGCCGCACCTCAATAATGTTTTTTTTTTTACGAAAATAAATAATGTTTATCGTGTTCGTTTCACTACGGACGCCATCTTGGACACTCGACAGACGGAAATGTGACTACGTTACCAACATGTCGCATACAAAATTCACCAGTGACACGTAAAGACGTAAAGTACTGCCTGGCCGAAAATTACTGCTCATACCACAAGCAAGGGGGTCTGGGGCGTAAGCCCCAGGTTAGGTTTGTTTTTGTATGTAAAACATTAATAAGATAGAATTTATGAAGTAATTTCACATGCCACACAATCCATGGTTAAAGTACGACTGACGAGTTGGATTTGGCGCAATAGTATATTACATTATCGAAGCTCTTTTGTTTCTTTGTATACCCGGTGCGAGATAGTATCAAATGTGTGGGGTTGGCATTCCTGACTCCGTGAGAAAGATGTCTTCTAGAGACTTCATTTCAACTATATAAGTGGTGTTGCTATTTGGGATGGCTGGGTGGGTCTATGACAGCGGACGAGTCAACATCTATTAATTTATGGTCTCCAGATACCATTACTACAGGTACTTGGGCTAATTTCATTACTCAATTTTTTTCATACACATGTTCTCACGGTGTGCAGCGCTACCGGACCGGATTCAGTACCTGGTAGAGGTCATTTCTTCTTCTTGGAAGGATTGTCAGGCTTTGTTTACTGCACTCCTACCATATTCCGGAAACTTATCATTCAATAGGTCCTCTAATGCATGGTGCAGGGTTTTCCCCAAAAAAGACGCACGACCAAACTATACAACAAGTTCGTAAAATACTCGACAGGAATGGCCACTGTCAGAGCTAGGATTTGACCCTTGGAGTAGTGGTTGCTGCAGGGTTTGCAGATACAAAGCCTGAACATATTAAATACTAATTTAAAGTAATGAAGATTGAACTTACAGTATTACGTGCCCCTGGACCAATAGCAACAACAGTGCCACGTAGGACCTTCGTCTGAGCTTTCTCGGGAATCACAATACCTCCCTTTGTCTTCGTTATTGCTTCTGCCTTCTGAATAAGAACTCTATCGAAGAGTGGGATCAACCTTTTAGCCACAGCAACAGCCTAAAGTAGAAAATACAGCATATAATTAGAGAGATCACAATTTCTTCCTAAGTCTATCAAGACAGGTGTTAACTATTGTTTCAAGTGGGGGGGGGGGGGGGGGGGGGACAGCGAGGTCATTAGCTCATACCAGACAGGTGAGGGCATGTATTTTTCGAACCAGCCTATTATAATGATGCATAGGCCTATAACTTAATTTATTTAATGCTAATTACATGTGTAATATAAATGAAATCCAATGTGCAACAACACCTAAACGTGGCCAAGATATATTGTTTAAACGCACAATTAGCCCTATTAAAGGCCAACCAAGTTCAAAAGCCTAGTAAGTGTATTTAGGTTCGGTATTCAATGAACATGCATCCTCATTTCAGTGATTTATTGGCATAGAAAACCCAATCACGTCAAGGTTGCATTATCTACTTAAGTCGTCTATCATCTCGATAGTCTGACAGAATTGTGTATGCAATATAAAGGAACTAATGACGAGAAATGCTCCCATGCAATAATGCCTGCAGATACCTCGGTAATCGCAAACATGCTGAACGTTGTAGACACTATAACAAAATTTCAGTTACATTAAACACAAACTATATTATTTACCATTGTAAACTCTTGTTGCAAGTAATTGGGAGTAATATACGACTGGAAAACACGTGTGCTTCACCAGCTTATAACACAGACCTCAAGTTTCCTACCGGCTTGAGATCAAAGAGGTCGAAGTCCATGAACATGAATTCGCGAATATTCCCTTGGCAACCGCTATCCAGTAGAAATCATACGCAACAGTTTAGCTTCGGGCTTGATGTAGTCTGTCATCTAACGGCACACTGAAAAGATGACTTTCTAAATGACCAGCTCGAGCCAATCAATTGGCAGTACAAGGCAGTACATGCAATTCATTATACAATTTTGCCACTAGATGGCTCTCCCAAACGATATCTGGGTTGTATGAGGATAGGAATTATCTGAAGTCATGTAATCAATGCACTTCAAGGAGAATCTGGAAACTGAAACTATTCATGAATAAACCGATACAAATGTATGAAACTATTCAATTTATTGCCTATAACACACGGTCGAGCATTATATTACGCACTGCCGTGCATTTAGAGTAAAATAATTGTCAATTGTTGTGGGGTCACAACTCTTCATGGTTGCGTCATCCTACATAGTATATTCTAGAAGTAGGGGCCCCTCACTGAGCATATGTGATATTTAATTCCGTAATTTGCAGTTGTTATCAAGATTGGAATAAAGTATTTTAAATTATATGAGTAAAATTATTGTATTTCATATAGTTATTCAATGAAGTATTATAGCAAGTTGATAAATGATTATAATTAACTGTATTATTCCTCTCAATGCCATTATCCCCCTTCCGGGTCCTTCAATTCTAAAGACCGGCCGGCCATGTGTATTGCGCTCCACTCCTTTCGTTTCAACTCCCTTTTCCTCGACGACAGAGGAGAACGTGGTTGCTAAGATTCCGGCCAAGTTGTTGAACTAGCTTGCATCAAGTATAAAAGGTAGTCTAGGAACTTTTATGTAAAACATATGCCGAGCTGAATAATTGAACTAAATATATAAAGACCAAAAATAATGGTAGATAGTAATTATTTTGATTGGTTATAATGGAAGCCCTTATTCATGTTATCGCACTCCATTGAACATTCAGAATTGTTTATCAATCGCGTTATGTTTTACATTAACATTTGAGTACTTCTGGGTATTGATTGGACGTGCTTTTCACAATTCTTTTATTTTCACTTTTGCAGATGTATCGTCTCCCGACAGTATTGCGATCTTCGGCCCTCAAGCAGCTGAGTTACTCTCGCTGTTTTGCTAAAGATGTTCGCTTTGGTCCAGAAGTACGAGCACTGATGCTTCAAGGTGTCGATATCTTGGCTGATGCAGTAGCTGTTACCATGGGACCTAAGGTTAATTATTACTGATGAAGATTGTAGTTTTAAGGAGCAGAACAGTAAGGTCATCGGCTCATGTAATTATTACTGCAGATTGTATTATTCAGTAGTTACACTTTCAGTGGAAGATGACCTCGCTGTTCCGCCCATCATGACTAGTTGCACTTCTGGTGTGAAAACCTTTAGTTCTAATGACTAAGGACAACTGGGTGGAAAGATGATGTACAGGGTCTTTTTATTTAGGTCGCTCCGCAGCACCACGACCACGGCACGGCTGGCGCAATGACACTCCGTGCCAAGCCGTATAATGCACGCTTGCTTACTGCTATCGTACTGCATTAAGTCATCTTAGCCGTCATGACGGGATATGTCTCTCGGCAAATGAATCACCCGGCCGGGCTATCGCCTTCCGTGCTTGTTCCCCTGATACTCGAAGCGACCTAAAACAAAAAAGACCCTTTACTTTATACCAGCCTGTCGAGCCCTTGTCATACTTTATTCTCAAAGTGCAAGGCTCTGATGTGCCCCTGGCAAGTTCAGATTTAAGGAGTAGCATGAGAATTGATCACTGCTTTGAAAACTAATTTGACTTGACAGTAAATAATGCCAAAAAGGACCCGTTCTTAGCATTAAGACCACGTCAAGATATGAACACTTGGGAGGAAAACTTCTCAAGCATCCTAAATCGACAATAAAAGATACAGAAATGCATTTTGAACCTTTCACGCGAGCAGAATTAGATAAAGTAATAAGAAACACTCAGAAAAATAAGGCATGTGGGCCAGATGGGATTAACTATGAGCATATCAAGGGCACGGCCCCATACTTTCTAGACCTATGAACAGACATTTTTAATGAATGCCTAAAACCAGGAACAATTCCAAATATCTGGCGACATGCCACTCTGAAGCTGTTATATAAAGGTAAAGGAGATATGGAAGATCCAAATGCATACAGGGGCATAGCATTAGAATGTACAGCCTTCAAAATCCCAACGAGTCTTCTGAATAACAGACTATACCAAATGATAGAGAAATTCATCCCTGAAGAGCAATTCGGGTTCACCAAGGGCAAATCGACTTTACACGCTGTGAAATACCTTAAGGACGAAATCGAGGAATTTTTGAAATACCAGAGAGGAAAGCTTCGTGGGTTACACCAAGGCATTTGACCTTTTAAATAGATCCATGATAATAGGAAAACTGGAAGGATTCATAGGGGAAAATTACATCACGAGAATTATTAGAGATATACTTGGTCGTAACTTGGTAAAAATAGATGATAATGTTGATCGATTCAGGCCATTAGAACAGAAAAATGGCATGTTGCAGGGAGATCCACTCAGCCCACTATTGTTCAATATAGCAACATTAGATATCATCAAATGCATCAAAGCAGACGTCAATATACTGGCATATGCTGATGACGTGGTTCTTATGTCACCTGAGATAACAAAACTTCAAGAAGCCTTTGACCAGCTGGAAAAGTGGGCCACCGAACTGCAAATCAACTAAAAGAAAACCGTTGTAATGACATTCAGGAAAGGAGGCAAGTCAGCAACCAATGACAAGATCATATACACCGTGAGAACATGTGTATAAAAAAAAATTGAGTAATGAAATTAGCCAAAGTACCTGTAGTAATGGTATCTGGAGATGATAAATTAATAGGTGTTGACTCGTCCCCTGTCATAGACCCACCCAGCCGTCCCAAATAGCAACACTACTTATATAGTTGAAATGAAGTCTCTAGAAGACATCTTTCTCACGGAGTCAGGAATGCCAACCCCACACATTTGATACTATCTCGCACCGGGTATACAAAGAAACAAAAGAGCGTCGATAATGTAATATACTATTGCGCCAAATCCAACTCTTCAGTCGTACTTTAACCATGGATTGTGTGGCATGTGAAATTACTTCATAAATTCTATCTTATTTATGTTTTACATACAAAAACAAACCTAACCTGGGGCTTACGCCCCAGACCCCCTTGCTTGTGGTACTAGCAGTAATTTTCGGCCAGGCAGTACTTTACGTCTTTACGTGTGAAATGCTGAATGGTGAATTTTGTGTGCGACATGTTGGTAACGTTGTCACATGTCTGTCTGTCGAGTGTCCAAGATGGCGTCCGCAGTGAAACAAACACTATAAAAATTCGGTTGTAGTATATATCGCGAGTCCCGGGGTTTAGTGGGATGTTAGTGACATCCATGACGTCACCTATGACTTATTTGTGTTGACGCTCATTTGTTGCGATGATACTTGATCTGATTGGTCAGGAGACGTTCATTGCCTTGAATTGTGATTGGCCAGCTGATGTGCGCTGTGATTGGTCAGCGCCATCTTGGATTTTAGTCGCCGGGGAGATTTTGAAATGCTCGGTTGCTATACTTATGCGTTGCGAAAATAAATTAAAATAAGATTTAGTTATGGTATACCGTAATGTGGATGGTATATTAATAGTGATTGTGGTATTTTTGATGGTTGGTGGTGTGTACGTAAGAAGGCAGTGTCTGTGCATGTAATTTACACCTAATGAAGTTGCTGTTGGACTTCGGTGTCGAATGGGGTAAGTGTTGTATTTCTTCATATGCTTAGAGTGCTTCTGGTAGTTGAAGGATCAACAGCCCATGGATGTTTTGCTGTGTATCGCGATTGTTTGAAAATGAGGTGAAATGGAAAATTTTCGCCCGCGCAGAAAAAGTAAAGATCGTGATACCCATGACAAATTTGCCATTTCTGCTAATTTTCAAGCAATCGCCTAACGCAGAAAAAAAAAAGATCTCAATACCCATCACAAATTTGCCATTTCAGCTCTTTTTCAAGGAATAGCGCTACGCAGAAAAAAAGTAAAGAAGCTAGTGGGGCACTGTTCACACCAAACCATTGGTCTGGGCGGTTAGGCTGTAACCATTGGCAAAACCATTGGATTGGACGCAACGAAGGTTAAAAGTCTGTGGGTAGGTGTGCGGCAGGTAGTGGGGCACTGTTGACACTAAACCATTGGTCTGGGCGGTTAGGCTGTGACCATTGTCAAAACCATTGGATTGGACGCAACGAAGGTTAGAAGTCTGTGGGTAGGTGTGCGGCAGCTAGTGGGGCACTGTTGACACTAAACCATTGGTCTGGGCGGTTAGGCTGTGACCATTGTCAAAACCGTTGGATTGGACGCAACGAAGGTTAGAAGTCTGTGGGTAGGGGTGCGGCAGCTAGTGGGGCACTGTTCACATTAAACCATTGGTCTGGGCAGTTAGGCTGTAACCATTGCCAAAACCATTGGATTGGACGCAACGAAGGTTAGAAGTCTGTGGGTAGGTGTGCGGCAGCTAGTGGGGCACTGTTCACACTAAACCATTGGTCTGGGCGGTTAGGCTGTAACCATTGTCAAAACCATTGGATTGGACGCAACGAAGGTTAGAAGTCTGTGGGTAGGTGTGCGGCAGCTAGTGGGGCACTGTTGACACTAAACCATTGGTCTGGGCAGTTAGGCTGTAACCATTGTCAAAACCATTGGATTGAACGCAACGAAGGTTAGAAGTCTGTGGGTAGGTGTGCGGCAGCTAGTGGGGCACTGTTCACACTAAACCATTGGTCTGGGCGGTTAGGCTGTAACCATTGTCAAAACCATTGGATTGGACGCAACGAAGGTTAGAAGTCTGTGGATAGGTGTGCGGCAGCTAGTGGGGCACTGTTCACACTAAACCATTGGTCTGGGCGGTTAGCCTGTGACCATTGTCAAAACCATTGGATTGGACGCAACAAAGGTTAGAAGTCTGTGGGTAGGTGTGCGGCAGCTAGTGGGGCACTGTTCACACTAAACCATTGGTATGGGCGGTTAGGCTGTAACCATTGTCAAAACCATTGGATTGGACGCAACGAAGGTTAGAAGTCTGTGGGTAGGTGTGCGGCAGCTAGTGGGGCACTGTTGACACAAAACCATTGGTCTGGGCAGTTAGGCTAAAACCATTGGATTGGACGCAACGAAGGTTAGAAGTCTGTGGGTAGGTGTGCGGCAGCTAGTGGGGCACTGTTCACACTAAACCATTGGTCTGGGCGGTTAGGCTGTAACCATTGTCAAAACCATTGGATTGGACGCAACGAAGGTTAGAAGTCTGTGGGTAGGGGTGCGGCAGCTAGTGGGGCACTGTTGACACTAAACCATTGGTCTGGGCAGTTAGGCTGTAACCATTGTCAAAACTATTGGATTGGACGCAACGAGGGTTAGAAGTCTGTGGGTAGGTGTGCGGCAGCTAGTGGGGCACTGTTCACACTAAACCATTGGTCTGGGCGGTTAGGCTGTAACCATTGTTAAAACCATTGGATTGGACGCAACGAAGGTTAGAAGTCTGTGGGTAGGTGTGCGGCAGCTAGTGGGGCACTGTTCACACTAAACCATTGGTCTGGGCGGTTAGCCTGTGACCATTGTCAAAACCATTGGATTGGACGCAACAAAGGTTAGAAGTCTGTGGGTAGGTGTGCGGCAGCTAGTGGGGCACTGTTGACACTAAACCATTGGTCTTGGCGGTTAGGCTGTAACCATTGTCAAAACCATTGGATTGGACGCAACAAAGGTTAGAAGTCTGTGGGTAGGTGTGCGGCAGCTAGTGGGGCACTGTTCACACTAAACCATTGGTCTGGGCAGTTAGGCTGTAACCATTGTCAAAACCATTGGATTGGACGCAACGAAGGTTAGAAGTCTGTGGGTAGGGGTGCGGCAGCTAGTGGGGCACTGTTGACACTAAACCATTGGTCTGGGCGGTTAGGCTGTAACCATTGTCAAAACCCTTGGATTGGACGCAACGAAGGTTAGAAGTCTGTGGGTAGGTGTGCGGCAGCTAGTGGGGCACGTTGACACTAAACCATTGGTCTGGGTAGTTAGGCTGTAACGATTGTCAAAACCATTGGATTGGACGCAACAAACGTTAGAAGTCTGTGGGTAGGTGTGCGGCAGCTAGTGGGGCACTGTTCACACTAAACCATTGGTCTGGGCGGTTAGGCTGTAACCATTGGATTGGACGCAACGAAGGTTAGAAGTCTGTGGGTAGGTGTGCGGCAGCTAGTGGGGCACTGTTGACACTAAACAATTGGTCTGGGCAGTTAGGCTGTAACCATTGTCAAAACCATTGGATTGTACGCAACGAAGGTTAGAAGTCTGTGGGTAGGTGTGCGGCAGCTAGTGGGGCACTGTTCACACTAAACCATTGGTCTGGGCGGTTAGGCTGTAACCATTGTCAAAACCATTGGATTGGACGCAACGAAGGTTAGAAGTCTGTGGGTAGGTATGCGGCAGCTAGTGGGGCACTGTTCACACTAAACCATTGGTCTGGGCGGTTAGGCTGTAACCATTGTCAAAACCATTGGATTGGATGCAACAAAGGTTAGAAGTTTGAGGGTAGGTGCAGCCTTTGGCTGTGGCCACAGAGGGGCACCAAAAATCAATTCCTCTAGGCAGGTTAGGCTGTAACTATTGACAAAAACCGTGTGTGTGTGTGAAATATTAAAAATGGACGGAAATGGCAAATTTGTAATGGGTATCGCGATCTTTCCTTTCTTTGCGGAGCGCGATTGCTTGAACTTGAGTAGAAATGGCAAATTTGTGATGGGTATCGCGATCTTTATTTTTCTCTGTGTAGCGGGGTTGCTTGAAAAAGTGCAGAAATGGTGAATTTGTGAAGGGTATCGCGATCTTTATTTTTCTCTGCGTAGCGCGATTGCTTGAAAATGTGCAGAAATGGCATATTTGTGATGGGTATCGCGATCTTCATTTTTTCTATGCGTAGCGTTATTGCTTGAAAATGAGTAGAAATGGCAAATTTGTGATGGGTATCGCGATCTTTATTTTTCACTGTGTAGCGCGATTGCTTGAAAAAGAGCTGAAATGGCGAATTTGTGATGGGTATCGCGATCTTTATTTTTCACTGCGTAGCGCGATTGCTTGAAAATGAGGAGAAATGGCAAATTTGTGATGGGTATCGCGATCTTTATTTTTCTCTGCGTAGCGTTATTGCTTGAAAATTAGGAGAAATTGCTAATTTGTGATAGGTATCGCGATCTTTATTTTTCTCTGCGTAGTGCGATTGCTTGGAAAAGAGCTGAAATGGCGAATTTGTGATGGGTATCGCGATCTTTATTTTTCACTGCGTAGCGTGATTGCTTGAAAAAGAGCTGAAATGGAGAATTTGTGATGGGTATCACGATCTTTCTTTTTCACTGCGTGGCGCTATTGCTTGAAAAAGAGCTGAAATGGCGAATTTGTGATGGGTATCGCGATCTTTATTTTTCACTGCGTAGCGCGATTGCTCGAAAAAGAGCTGAAATGGCGAATTTGTGATGGGTATCGCGATCTTTCTTTTTCACTGCGTGGGGCTATTGCTTGAAAAAGAGCTGAAATGGAGAATTTGTGATGGGTATCACGATCTTTATTTTTCACTGCGTAGCGCGATTGCTTGAAAAAGAGCTGAATTGGCGAATTTGTGATGGGTATCGCGATCTTTATTTTTCACTGGTAGCGAGTTTGCTTGAAAAAGAGCTGAAATGGCGAATTTGTGATGGGTATCGCGATCTTTATTTTTCACTGCGTAGCGCGATTGCTTGAAAAAGAGCTGAAATGGCGAATTTGTGATGGGTATCGCGATCTTTATTTTTCACTGCGTAGCGCGATTGCTTGAAAAAGAGCTGAAATGGCGAATTTGTGATGGGTATCACGATCTTTATTTTTCACTGCGTAGCGCGATTGCTTCAAAAAGAGCTGAAATGGCGAATTTGTGATGGGTATCGCGATCTTTATTTTTCACTGCGTAGCGCGATTGCTTAAAAAAGAGCTGAAATGGCGAATTTGTGATGGGTATCGCGATCTTTATTTTTCACTGCGTAGCGCGATTGCTTGAAAAAGAGCTGAAATGGCGAATTTGTGATGGGTATCGCGATCTTTATTTTACACTGCGTAGCGCGATTGCTTGAAAAAGAGTTGAAATGACGAATTTGTGATGGGTATCGCGATCTTTATTTTTCACTGCGTAGCGCGATTGTTTGAAAAAGTGCTGAAATGGCGAATTTGTGATGGGTATCGCGATCTTTATTTTTCACTGCGTAGCGCGTTTGCTTGAAAAAGTGCTGAAATGGCGAATTTGTGATGGGTATCGCGATCTGTACTTGAGCAGGGGAGCTCAAGTAAAGATCGCGATACCGGCTTTTTAAAAAAAATGCGGTTAAATGTGGATCTTTTTCTTTGTATCGCGATTGTTTGAAAATGAGGTGAAATGGCAAATTTTTGATGGGTATCGCGATCTTTACTTGAGCGGGGGGGGGCTCAAGTAAAGATCGCGATACCCATCCCGTTTTTCACGTTTTTTGTTGTTCCCCACCCAAAACCCCCTATTCCCCAGGCTTTTCCCGTAAGCTTGCTAGAGGAGTATTTCGTGACGTCATTGATGACGTCACGGACGCCGCCATTTTATTTTAGAGGAATTTGGTGCCGCCGGGACTCGCGATCTATACTAATCCCAAAAATTCTTTATTTTCGTAAAAAAAAAACATTATGGACGTGCGGCAGTTGTAGTTGAGATTGTGAAACTACTCCCAACAACTCCGAGAAAGGTATGTAAATCATAAATCCTATATTTTCAAATTCACGATACATGTCAAACAAAGAATAACAGCTGCGACCTTAGCTATGATACGAAAATTGAAGATTTCCAAATTTTCCGCCTAATCAACACAATTTTATTTTAGCGTCGTTAAGTATTGTATGTTGTTGTTTTAAGATTTTTAGCAATTTTTAAGTGTATTCAGTGTATTGTAATTATGTGTTTTTTGACCTTTGATAAGGAATGTAATATATATCTTTCATTGATGGATCCTAATATTAAGAGGAAGGAATCGCTGTAATTCCGAAACCTGTACCCTTAACGACACTTAATTAAAATTGTGTTGATTAGGCGAAACATTTGGAAATCTTAAATTTTCATAATCAAACTGTCAACACGGAACCTGAAATGGATACTTCTTCAAATGAATTAGCTATGATGTCTAAAAACTCTTCCACAGATCTCACTAGTAACAGTAATGGAAATATTTAAATTGAAAATTATGCCCATCATAACATATGGCATGGAGTTAATTTGGGAGCACCTTACCAAAAGTAATCTTAGAAAAAGTAAGAGAAAAATTCCTAAAAGAACGGGTAGCGCTACAGAACGGGAGAACAAAGGTATAAAACAATTTAGGTAATGAAATTTGCCAAAGTACCTTTAGTAATGGTATCCGGAGCTGTTAAAATAATAGATGTCCGCTGCCATAAACCCACCCAGCCATCCCAAATAGATACACGACTTATATAGCAGAAATGAAGTCTTTTGGAGCCATCTTGCTTACGAAGTCAGGAATGCCAACCCCACGCATTTGGTACTATTTCACATCGGGTATAGAACGAGTAAACAAAAGAGCGTCGATAAAGTAATGTAATGAAAAATTGCGCCAATTGTCAGTGTTTATGTATTTATAATGTTTTACATACAAAAACAGACCTAACCTGGGGCTTACGTCCCAGACCCCCTTGCTTGTAGTACTAGCAGTAATTTTCTGCAAGACAGTGCTTAACTTAGTGGAAATTTGTAACAATTTCAAACTTTACGTGTCATATGGTGAATTTTGTATTGGACATGTTGGTAACGTACTCAGATGTTCGTTTTTCGGGTGTCACATGACGTATGACGTAGTGTCCAAGATGGCGTCCATAGTGAAATCAAGACGATGCTAAAAGCATTATTTTCGTAAATAATCAATTAAAAGGAATTATTCCGGTGCAGCAGTGGGAATTGAGGAAGTAAAACGACTCCCAACATCTCCGAGAAAGGTTTGTCAATCATAAATACTATATTTTCAGTAATATACCTTGTTGAAAGTTAAGACGGCTTGGTCTCCTTTTCTGTAGTTTAAAAAAAACCGTTGGGTGTATCGAAGTACACCCGTTCGCGCCTGGTATGTGTGCTGGCTAAGGAATTTTTTTTCATAGAAGATCTCCGCCTGCAACTACATCTACCCTCTACACATGCGTATCAGTGCTTGCTTATGGACCTTCAAAGAAAAAGGGAAGAAATATGGCTGGAGTTTTACACTACAGATGCAATGTTAAACAGTGATTGGAAAAAGCCAGGATATGAACTAAGACACTTAATGACGCGTTTCGCTGTTCATGGTTTTCACCACCGGGTATGCAGCAGAGCCAACTATCATGAACCACAAGAATTACAGTGTAAACAAAAGTTTGGTGCTTTTCAGTCAGTCAACACGAATGTACCCAAAAGAGTTGGGTAATACCCTAATCCTGAAAAAAATTACATGAAATTAATAAATACACTAGGATGACCAGTTTTGATCGTCATGCGATCATCAGATCCATTACACTTAGGCTATAAAATCTAGGTTTGAATAAACAGGTGAAAATATTTACAATGTGTACAATTATTTGGTTGCAGTATTAGTAATGCAGCTTGTCAGTGTATGCTAATTGTATTATGATGGTAGGTGAAATGCTAAAATGGTGATAGAAATCCGGAGTTAGTCTGTGTGGGGTGATTATATGGTTGTAAAAGGTCAACTATGGTTGTACTGTATAGTACAGACTACTTATTTGAATGGATGTCTTCCTGGCTGGAGCTACGAGCGGTTTCAACTCCACTCTTACAACAGTTGCGGTCGACTGTTCTGGAATGTTATCTCCTGAACTGTTTTTTCCATCCTCCCGCCCCGTATACCTGTGTACTGTCGGAGGTTAGTGCATGTGTGTTTATGGAGTGTTGCCAAGTCTAGCTAAGGTGTAGGATATTAGATTCAGGGAGGTCTTCAACTATTAAAGACTGTGGAACATTCCTCGCATGGACCATTAGCCATTCAAACTAAGCGCTGCCCGGTCGTTGAGGACGTCCCGGCACCTTTAATACTGCCGCGCATGCTGGCCTTGGCTTATTGAAGAAAAAAAGTACATCCAACCCTGATCCAGATAACATTTACCTATTAAACTCCCCTAACTTCTCCCCCCCCCCCTCCCCTCTTTTTTTTTAAACTAGCTAGGCTGTATTGCTAAGATGTGTCTTGTTTCTGACAGGGTGTGTTTTTTAGTAGAGTGAAGAGGGGTGAGCTCTCCATGAAAAGATTGTTGGGGTTATTTCTTTTGGCTAGGTGTATCTCGATTGCTTCCTTTGTCAAGAGCTCTGCCTTTTGATTCGTGATGAATTATTTTTAGGTCCGTTTCAATGTTAGTGAAACGGTGCCCTGCGTCACACGTGTTCGCATACAGCCGAATGTGTTCCATATTGTATCGCGTTCCTATGTTCATTGTAACGTGTATCTACTCGTCTTCCACTCTGTCCAATGTAATTAGCTTCACAACCAGTGTCTTGGCACTGATTTTGAATATGGGTCTTGTTTATTTAGATTACTATTTTGTAGGTGCCTTCCAGTTGTGTTGTTCATTGGGTAAGCTATTTTTATGCCTTGTTTTTTTGAATAGATTGGTGATTTTATGTGTGTTCGCATTCACATAGTTGAAGCATGCACATTTTTTCTCATTAGTATCCAGTTTTGGAATAGTTTTATCTTTATTTTTATGTTTGGATACAATTTGGTCTATTTTGCTTGGCGGGAAATTGTTTCCCTTTGCTATTTGCTTAATGGTTCTTATTTCCTTATTATAATTGTCTTTTGACATGGGTATGTTTAAAGTCTCTGCACCATTGAGTTGAACCCCGCTAATTTATGCATACACTGTTACACAAGTTCTATGTTTATACACCTGGCAGTAAGAGATCAGCTCTCATTCAACTTAACTGGTGCAAACTGGCAAATTATCATAAAAGGCATGATAATCCTTTGGAATAACTTCTTTCAGCTGCTACAAATGAGTATACTTTTCTGCTTTGATCTTTGGTAGAGAACTGTACAGAGCAGGAACTTCAAATGAGTAGTCACTATTGGACATTCTTCTTGGATGTGCCTGCCATTTGTCACTATATTTTAATTTGTACTGTAATGAATTCCGCTTGAGGGATCATGCTTCAAACATAGGATATGTCACAGTAGGGTCCCCAGCTCATGACCCAGGGGGTCAAATAGACGAATATAATGTAGTTTTGTGAAAAGCCTTGAAAAATGTATGGTCCAAGTATTTCACGACATAGGGTGCCTTGCAGTAGCACAAACTTCAACTTATCCAGCAGGAGTGTTTATCTGTCGGTTTCTCAATAGTCTTTCTATTACGGCACGCATGGAGTTGCACTACATTTGAGTTGAACTTTTTCTAAAAACTTCTGAGTACCGGTAATAGTCATGTCTTAAGGCCCGGATAGTTGTGTTTAAATATTTTTTATTTAACTAAATATTTTCTATTTATTTACATATTTTTGCCGTTTTTATGAATAAATAGATATTCTGGTGTATTTATTCACAAGTACCTATTTCCTATATTTGGTGGTTTGTTGTACTCCTTAGATGACTGCTGCCCACACTTTCGACCCTTGGCAATTCCAGTAATTGGCTTATCTATTTCTAGAATGCACCCTTGTCTCTATAATGTATTTCAAGACTGGAATTCCCAGGTCATTAAGTGTAGCAGGGGGGGGGCTGGAGTCAACAGTCTCATTAAGCCTCCATTAGTACTTGAAAGGAAATTTTACTTGAAATTACCGTGGTCTGCAAAACTTGTGAATATTGACAAATTGCTATAAAAGTTTCTGATGTGACCTTTTTTTCTGCTCTTTAGAATGAAATTCAAAAACAGCACATACCGTACATGATTTTGTATCGTGCATCTGCAGTACAATAAGACGGTCTTGGAAACTGAGGCGAGCACCGGCCTGTTAAGCGGGAACATTTTTTTGTACAGTAGATAGATTATGGATTATTCAAGCAGCTGGACGTTTCAACTATATTTCGAGGAACTGGGGGACACAAATTTGATACAAATTTAAGAACATTTTTTGGAAACTTAATCACATATTTTTCACTTTTAAGCACATAAATAAATATACATATTTCTGAAAAGTTAAGCACATAAATATCCGGGCCCTAGTCATGTCCTTCTGTTTTCTCATGATTGAATTGCGATTTTGATGAGTATCCATCTCTATGGGATATCATTTCTGAATCATCTTGGATGTAGGTTTCAATAAAATACTAGACTAAGCAGGCGAAATATGAAGCATTCATACCTCCTTCACACTTGTGCCACAGGAAGCAATAGCCAACATTTCTTTGCAGGTCGTAGATGGTAAAGTTGTGGACTTTTAATTTACTTTTGTAGTATAATGCCGACGCCTGTATGTAACATTTATAATGAGTTAACTAAACGTGGTGATGACTATTGTGGTTCATTAATACAAACATGATAAGAATATATAAATACACTGTGGTGTGACCTTACCTGCGATAGTATAATATAATAAGTTGTTGTTGAGCGCCAGATTCCTATTTAAGACAGTGAATCGAAATTTATTGATTTAACCTCGGCTATCAGCAGTAGAGTCGAGACCACTTACCCGGGCCGTAGTGTAACTGAGTTAACTAACCATTCAGTATTTATTTATAAGGAGTAGTTGAATTTTGCCTATAGTATGTGCTAACTACAAGAAAAGTTACTGTCATGAAGTTAAAGAAAATGAATTTATTATATGCAAAAACAAAATACTAATAGTTACAAAAAAAGAATTTAATTTACCAACTGCGGTTTAATTATTAAAAAGAAAATGAACATATAAAATGAATTGAAAGTTAAAGGCTTGACTCTAAATTGAAAATAGAGACGGAAGTAATAATTGTTTATGCTCACCAACTTGCAGCTTTGTCATATTGAACGTTATAACAGATAACCTTAATGTTCATTCTCATATTCAAAAAAATGTTGTATGTCATAAGATACAGCATACTACGTTCCACTGTGTTGCCATCTCTAGATTAATTATAGTATTCAACTATAAGCCATGGTCAGCTTATATATATATTGTGTCAACATCGTGGTTATTATGTCGAGACATGATGTATGCTAGAGCAGTCGGTGGACCTCTGTCGCTGTTCTGCCACTAATGAGTGGTCGTTCACTAATGACTCTGTAGATGCCAGTGTGCGGTTATATCTTCCTTGTCACGTGGTAGTAAGTAGCCCCCACTTCATAGTCAAATCACCCCTTCTACCTGGGGCTTGTCCATTCATTGATGCGTACCTCGGCTCCAGTAGTGACGTATTGATTACACCATAGTTGAAATATAATGTTCCATTCCTTCTCGAAGGAACTATATGGTGCGCACGTGATGGTTACTCATATTGGGTTTCTTTGCATCCCAGGAAAATGACGCAGTTTGCCGTGGTGAAATTATTACTACGTCGTTCAGTTTGTGACGCATTGGGTTGATCCTATTTGGCAATCTTGTTGCATTATATATTTTACTTCGTCTCTTTACAAATAATTGTTAATAAAAATATTTCTGACTATAATAATAAAAACCGCTTACAATTATCTGATATAAAAATCATCTCATGGATGTTCTAGTTAATAATAATAACATGATAATAAATGAATAACCCTTTAAATATAACAGCTATGGGATCGAATCGTTACAATCGCCCCTGATATAAATAATTTAAAATAAAATG
Organism: Meconema thalassinum; assembly: GCA_946902985.2. NCBI lineage: Eukaryota > Metazoa > Arthropoda > Insecta > Orthoptera > Tettigoniidae > Meconema > Meconema thalassinum. The sequence goes on from OX336394.1 coordinate 48,399,154, forward strand.
TAACATTATTTATATCACTACACATCCTACACAAATGAATACAAATTTAAATATTAATACCCCCATAACGACAACATACAAATAATACCCTTCAACAATACATAAAAATATACAAGAACATACTCTTTTCACTTTACATATTTGTACTATCATTTCTCATTCTTCCAAATGTTCATAATGTTCATTCTTCTTTATATATGTTGTAAAAAAAATATACATATAAAATGCCCTTCACTTTTATTTTTGACATATATGTCAACGCTGCACTCGTTTATATTTCGGTGATCGTATGCATGACATACAATTTTGGCTTCATCTCTTTTGTACGTAGTTTTTGTATATCAGTCTGGCGTAGAAGTACATTGTTGTAATACCAGCTGATTAACCCATAATAACTATTACAGCACACGATAATAGGATGCAAACAATACAATATTCCTTTCGTCTCTTTAAAGGGATTACTCAAATGCAGTAAAATTTCAATAATTGAAGAAAAAAATAACTTAGCAAGATACATAAGGCAATTCCAATTTCAGTGCATATGTCATACCTGTAAATATTTCCCCAAATACATAATGACATCGAAATACCTTAAAGCATTTATTAAACAGTTCACTTAAATATCCAAGTTACTACTCACCTGCCTTCGTGGCTTAATTCTTTCTTAGGCCACGGCCGCCTCCTTCCAAATTAATACTTCCTAAGTCTCCACGACTTCTTAACTTCTCATAAAACCATAATTCCTCTTTACTACTTCTCGAAAACAATAACTTGGATTTTTCAAAATCACAAATAAACATAAAATCTGACTTCTCGTTCATCTTATAAAATTTAACTTAGTGTCGAGATATCTTTACTCTATCGTCATTCATACCTACAACAACAAAATGATTAAGACTCGGACAAAATACTACTCAATAAACCTGAATTACGTATATCACTAAACTATTTCACAAAAACACATGACAAACTCCTCGGAATAAATATTTCGTTCCACAAAATATTAATGCTCTTATACTTTGAACTTAGTCTAATTATGATTTGACTTTTTGCTGAATACCTAAAAACCCCCCTTAGTTTTCTCTCAAAACTCTTAATTAAGTACCGTGTCCTCCAAACACCACTTCCTACTTGTTCTGACCGCCTGGACTATAGCTCACTCTTGCTATACCAGAATCTCTCAAAACTCATCGTGACTTCACACGTCACATACAAAAACTTCCCCTATTCGTGGTATAATCCCACTTCTTCTTACTGTTACAGGTCACCTCTTACTGACCAATAACACATTAAATTTCAGCTAAAAAAAATCTTACATGCTTCGACTAACTCCTTGGAATAATAACATCATACTTTGCTTTCCTAACTATTGTCTTCTTGAAATAATGACAGTGTTCCAGTTGATAGACAATAACACCGACACTCCTTACTGGCAAATATTCTCCCATAATCACTTCATAAAGCAAGTTCTGAGTTCTAACACAGTTCAGATACTTTCTTCTCTATCAAATTAAATGCGTAAATTACACCTGCCTTTAATTGAAACTTCATTATTACCTCTTAGGTATACACTTATCTTACTAACTCATTCTTGTCTTCAAAAATATTAAACTTCTCTTTACTAACTCCGTATGACATAAATAAAACTTTAATTTCTCGTCTACTAAAAAAAAATGATTTATCTTTAAAATCCTCAAAACATCGAATTATAACAAATTCCTTTCACTTCTAGAAAATATTATGTCAACCTTTTAATTATAATTATTATCTTTACTTTTACCTGTGTAGGACAACAATCTACCACATAATTAATTCGTTAGTAACTTTTTACTACAAAGTGGTTTAGCTCGATAACAAGCCTTGTAATATCTTTAAAACGTGCGTAACTGTAACAAAAACTTGGACCATCTTACCTTTGTAATCTCTTATTACCTTGTGTGCATACAACCATATATACTTAAAAAAAACTCCCAACATTAACTTCACGTAGTCCCGTAGACACCATAAAAAATCTCATTGCTCAACGGAATATACCTCGCTGACCTACTTCATCTTACCAAAAACTTCCTCCAACTTACTTCATTTGGCATTTTACCAAAAACTTCCTAAAAAAACCAACTTCATTTGGCATCTTACCAAAACTTCCTCAAAAAACATTGCTCAACGGCATTACCTTCGTTGGCCTACTACTTCAAACTCACGTCCTTGCGTGAAAACACACATACACACACACATATCTGTCACCAATTACCAGATGCCCTAATCTTGTTACTACTTCCTCATTTCAACCCGATGTTGGTTAATTCATACAACGCATTACCATTAACAATTCTAAACCACTTCTAAATTTCTCAAAATATATCCACTGATAACCTCGCTGTCCTAAAAATGAAACTTCTTTATTAAATCAATACTTAATTCTTCAACTCTTTCGTTTTTATTACCACTGTACCACATCATCTTCACTCACTTTTGAATTAAATCTTCATTACCATTATATTCATAATTATGGTTGCCATAATAATTATTACTTTCTTTCGATTACTTACCTATGTAATAACCTTCCTACTTTTAAAATTTAATTCTCACTTCATCCTACTTACCTGCAGTTTAAGGACCTACATTCAACTTACCTGAATTGCTCAATAGCACGACAACCTCTGTCTTCAAAATTAAATGATTTTAGTCAATCTCAATCAATAAGCGTAGGCACTACGCGCCCCTTACCATCCTAACTTTACGACTGAATTAAAATTACACACAGCAGGTTTCTCATCTACCTCTGTTAAATCATATTAAACTTCTTTATTAATATTTAAGTCATACGGAACAGTAACTATCGTTAATATAAATTTACATCACTACGTTCTCTGGCATTTCACAGTTCTTACCGCATTCATCTTCAATTCTATCTCTTTCTATAATCCCTTTTTCTTCTTTCCTTCTAGCATTAGCTTCTACTTCCTCTGTACTATATTCGTCCATAGTAACACAGTACTTCGGCTTTCCCCCTCTCACTTCCCCAAGTCTGGCTAATTCAGTACGCCACTGCACATCATATGCTTTCTTTCTCTCTTTCATTCTGATTTCTTTTTCCTCTAACAACTTAATTCTCTTCTCTTTCATTTTACTTCTAAAATATCTACCTACATGTCTTCCCTTCACTTCTCCACTACTAATATTTAATTTTCTCTTTAGCCGTTGCCCATTGCTTCTCCTCTTATCTATCTCTCTCCTCCTCTTAACCTGTTTACTAATTATGTTCTTCTGACTATGACTTAACGCACGCTTCTCTGCCACTAATAATTTCATATTAACTTCCTCTATCACAGGACTAAATTCTTCCCTAGTTTGCCTATCTAATTTATCTATGATTGTCTGCATCTTAATCTCTTGGGTGCTTAGTACTTTCTTTATCTTACCTACTTCTATCCCTATCTTTTCTCTCATCTTCTTCACTTCTTTTTCGCTACATTCTATAGTCTCTTCTGTAGCTGTCCTGCTTTCATCTATCATCTCCGCTGATTGCTGTTCCTTACCTAAGCTACTTTCATCTATGTCTAGCATCTCTACCAACTCTACTATGTTTTCTCCTATTATATCCGCTAACTGCTGTTCATCATCTATAATTTCTTCTACAGCTATCCTGCTTTCATCTAAAATCTCCTCTGACACTAATCTGCTTTCACCTACAATCTCCTCCAACTCTACTATGCTTTCTTCTACTATCTCCTTTGACTCTACTCTACTTTCACCTACAATCTCCTCCAACTCTACTATGCTTTCTTCTACTATCTCCTCTGACTCTAATCTGATTTCACCTACAATATCCCCTGATTCCAATTTGCTTTCACCTAAACTCCCGTCTGACTCTAATCTGATTTCACCTAAAATCTCCGCTATTTGCCGTTCCTCACCTAAGATCTCCTCCGATTCCAATCTGTTTTCTTCTACAATCTCCACTGACTCTAATCTGTTTTCAACTACAATTTCTTCTACCTCCAATCTGCTTTCACCTCCAATCTGCTTTCTCATCCATTTCTGATGTTCTCTATTTGAGTTCTCTCTTCTTTCCTGACGTTCTCTATCAAATTTATCAAACATCTTCCTACTCTCCTGATTTTGTCTTTTTATCTCCCTCATGATATCAGCTAATGAGATTTCAGGGACCTCTACAGACTTCTCTTTCTTATCTGCCATCTCGAAGTACACCGTATAAAAATTAGCCCTTCCAAAATTCACTCACTTCACTGTCCCCCAAAAGCACTGACAATTTGCACTGAAATTATACACTCCTGTCCTAAATACCGAATGGTTTTCGTGCCCTACTTTGTGGCGCCAAATGTAACATTTATAATGAGTTAACTAAACGTGGTGATGACTATTGTGGTTCATTAATACAAACATGATAAGAATATATAAATACACTGTGGTGTGACCTTACCTGCGATAGTATAATATAATAAGTTGTTGTTGAGCGCCAGATTCCTATTTAAGACAGTGAATCGAAATTTATTGATTTAACCTCGGCTATCAGCAGTAGAGTCGAGACCACTTACCCGGGCCGTAGTGTAACTGAGTTAACTAACCATTCAGTATTTATTTATAAGGAGTAGTTGAATTTTGCCTATAGTATGTGCTAACTACAAGAAAAGTTACTGTCATGAAGTTAAAGAAAATGAATTTATTATATGCAAAAACAAAATACTAATAGTTACAAAAAAAGAATTTAATTTACCAACTGCGGTTTAATTATTAAAAAGAAAATGAACATATAAAATGAATTGAAAGTTAAAGGCTTGACTCTAAATTGAAAATAGAGACGGAAGTAATAATTGTTTATGCTCACCAACTTGCAGCTTTGTCATATTGAACGTTATAACAGATAACCTTAATGTTCATTCTCATATTCAAAAAAATGTTGTAGTATGTCATAAGATACAGCATACTACGTTCCACTGTGTTGCCATCTCTAGATTAATTGTAGTATTCAACTATAAGCCATGGTCAGCTTATATATATATTGTGTCAACATCGTGGTTATTATGTCGAGACATGATGTATGCTAGAGCAGTCGGTGGACCTCTGTCGCTGTTCTGCCACTAATGAGTGGTCGTTCACTAATGACTCTGTAGATGCCAGTGTGCGGTTATATCTTCCTTGTCACGTGGTAGTAAGTAGCCCCCACTTCATAGTCAAATCACCCCTTCTACCTGGGGCTTGTCCATTCATTGATGCGTACCTCGGCTCCAGTAGTGACGTATTGATTACACCATAGTTGAAATATAATGTTCCATTCCTTCTCGAAGGAACTATATGGTGCGCACGTGATGGTTACTCATATTGGGTTTCTTTGCATCCCAGGAAAATGACGCAGTTTGCCGTGGTGAAATTATTACTACGTCGTTCAGTTTGTGACGCATTGGGTTGATCCTATTTGGCAATCTTGTTGCATTATATATTTTACTTCGTCTCTTTACAAATAATTGTTAATAAAAATATTTCTGACTATAATAATAAAAACCGCTTACAATTATCTGATATAAAAATCATCTCATGGATGTTCTAGTTAATAATAATAACATGATAATAAATGAATAACCCTTTAAATATAACAGCTATGGGATCGAATCGTTACATGTAGTCTGGGAGATAGCAAAATGGCTTGGAGGTCCATTGCAAATACCCTGGCTGACCCTGGTTATATGAAGAGGTTGGCTCCCCACAGGATGCCTCGAGTGTACTTTGGCCAGTGTGTCTCGGGGAAGAGACCAAGAGGAAGACCTCGCGATGTGTGGGAGAAGCAAATTTATAAGGACCTTGAAGCTAAAGATAAGAACTGGCATCAAATACAAGAACTGTTATGGATGGACAGGACAAATTGGAGACGGCTCATTTATAACCGCACCCGGCTTTCTGGGCGAAGAAACGATGATGACCCTGATTTATCAAGGTGAAGAACTGCGACAATAATGAGCAGCAACAAAATTAATGTTATTAATCCAGCCAATGGCCATGTATCTTCAGGACGGGTCTGGGAAGGGATTTTGGAAGGAAATCGGCCGTGGACCTATTGAAAGGAACCGTTCTGGCACTTGCCTTGCCTGGTGGTGAAAATGGGAAACCACGAAAACCATTTTCAGAGCGGCCAAGGTGGGATACGAACCCATGCTCCCGATGCCAGCGAGGCATAAGGTAGCTGGTTAGCGCTCTCGGCCACCACGGCCGGTATTTAAAAAAAATTGTAAATAGCAAAATACAGCTTTAGTGACATTATTTTACCTTCATTTGTTAATCCAACAATCGGTTCATCACGGGTAAGCACCTAACTTGAACATGTTTCTGGTGGTATTATCGTGTAAGTGCTGTGCACCCTTCCTTGCTTTATAAGTTTAAGGATAAGTTTTGTTACTTCTCAATGTTCACACAATGGAGCTAACTGGAGTTACTAGGTCTGCAGCACAAATGAAAGGGTGTGAAAGATACAAGGTTTCATATTTCCTCCTAGATGGCGACAATGTGCAGCGCGAAGTTCGTGCTCTCAACAAGTTACGTGTCGTGTTGCACTGCGCTGGTTACTGGAGTTAAGTGGTTTTCACAGACTGATGGAGTTACGAGCTTTTCATTGCCTACCGTCGTACTGCTTCTGCCCGACACACTTTTAAACCAGACAATGCCTGATTTCAAACCGCTCGATCCATCTGTTTGACGTCGCAAAGTCTGCTACTTCCATCTATTTCCGTGGTAATTCGCTTTCTCATGAATTATATTTCCATCCAATGGAATGTTTGCTGCACGGGCTTGGTTGAACCATTGTAGGAGCTTAGTTTCTAGTTTTGAAAAATTTTCCTTCGCACACAAGTTTTCTCTTCCCATTCCTATTCTCTTTGTATGCAACTATTTTGCCTCGATTGCTAACAATAGTGTTTAACATTGAAGGAGCGAGTTATACTTTCGTGCCAGTTCCACGCGCTTAAGGTGAGGATTTGTGTCGACCTCACGAATTTTCATTTTCTCATCACTAGTTAATGATTTAACTACTTCTCCATTATTTCAATACGACTCAACAAAACTATCACTAGGTTTCACAACACCTTCGGTAGTGTAGTGGGTATTTATATACATACAATACTCATGTACGTAAAAATTCAGTACGGTTAGCTCGATAAGTAGCCTAATGCTAGTTCCTACCAACACCTAGCCTTCTCAGAACACTAAACTTGCTAAATACACAAATTCATAAATAGGCACAATGGGTTAGTGTATTTACCAGGCTGACAAGCAAAGTTCCACTGTCATGCTTATGTCGCAACCTTCGCCCGCCTGTTGGCCGATAACAAGGAATGTTATCTCGGAGTGGACGTGTTCACATTCCTCTAGGGGTGAATAAAGAATGCTTTCAGGGCTGTCGAAAATGCGATTGTCTAAGCGATAAGGGGCAAAATATGCAACGTGATAAATGTGGTACTTTCACTTTTACAGATAAGAATTGGGACTTGAAAATTACATGATATGTGATCAATTGTACTAATTAGGGACGTGTTAACGAGGTTCTACTGTATGTTTTTATTTATTGCCCATTCAACAACGCTTCAGGTCTCTTCAAGTCACCCAGGCGCATACATTATTGCCAACATGTGGGATACAAAATACACCATACTGATTAAAGATTATTGGTGTGCGACTATCCTACTGTGCATGACAAAAGCCAGGGATGTAGATATGGCTAATGTGGTCTGCGTTACCTAACAATAATTATTGGTCACGAAAAAAGCCATTGGCAGGGTGTCGAGTGATACGGAAAATATACGGAAATTTTAGATATACGGGAAATTCGCACTTGATACGGGAAATCTTGAAAAGTCTCATAATGCCCGACTTCTTGGCCCCCGAACGCTCGGTCGAGTCCTTCCACTCAGCCTTCTATTTCGCCTGCAGACCGCGCTGCCACCCGCAATATGCGCCACTGATAGAGCGCTAATCGAATGCATGCTTTGCCTGACCGACCGCGCACCGCGCTCGTTGCTGACAATGACATACAGGAATCAGTCCGCATTGTTATTCACAGAGGACACCAGTTGTTTTTTCGACCTGGGTTTCTCGACAAGAGCAGCCCTTAAAGAAACTAACAGCTCAAGATCTCAGAAAATTCCAGACGTGGATGTGCTGCAATTCCGCACCAACTGCCGAAAATTGTACATTCGTATCCTATGGCTGAAAAAAATCAAAGAGAGGTCACCTCATGCTCACAAGATGACCCGTGCTATTTCTTGCCTAGACCCTATGGGGGTCGCTGAGACTCCTAAGTTGGCAGAAGTTAGGATCGTTATTGCCCTGGAATTCTTTCTGGGGCAATGGCTGACCGCATCAAGAGCAGCTACTCCGCATTTCTGAGACTGCCCTCCGTCACTGCGCGCTTGAAGCTGTGGTCTGAATTAGTGGCTTCAGCACCTTGCTCAGTTCCTGCCAAAAACTATCTCGCAAGCTTCGTTAAAATGATACTGATTTTGTATCACAGCAATGCAGCTCTCGAGAGAAGTTTCTCCCTGAACAAGAAGTGCTTGATCGTCAATCACAAAGAGGCAAGTCTCATTGGCATGCATACTGTTCAGGACGGTGTGATGGCAGCTGGTGGAATAGAAAAGATAACCGTGAGCAAGAGTCCATACTGCACGAAACTCCTACGCCGTGTTAAAGGAAGCAAAACAGGTGCAAAGCGACGGCTAAGGTGGCAGTTGAAAGAAAAGCCACGGAAGATCTCCAGGAATTGGCAAAAGAAAAAAGTAGAAAATATTGAACGACGCCCTTTCTGAATCAAAGAAAATTGAAGAGCAGATGAGTTCCCTAGAGAAGTTTTAAATTAATAAATCCTTGATTATTGTTTGTTTTATCTTAGTATCGTAGTTTTATCTAGGATTGACAAAGTGACTTATTTTATTTTGTGTATTACTAGCCTATTCAGAAATTAGTACTGTCAAAATAACTTAATTTTGTGTTGTGTATAACTGAAGTTCCTCGTAACAATCTTGTATTTGTCAAAGTGACTTATTTAATTTCGTTTTGCATTATTTTATTTTCTATTACCTACTTCGGTAAAATAAATCTAAATTAAAAGGTATTCGCGGCGTGTGGAATTTTACTGTTTTTAGCCCTTGGTCTTTGGGGAAAACATACGGCTCTTCTTTCGCAGGGGAGATGCAAACACCATATTGTTTGTAAGTCCGGTGTTGACTCGGGATCGACTTGTAAAATATATTACGTATCATTGTACAGAAATAATGTCTGAAGTGTACCGCTGTGTATTATTCGAATCAGTTGATTTCCAACACTAAAAACTTGGCAACACAGCTCAGCTGTTACAAGCTCTCGACTTATCCTTCACGTTATTTCCTTCGAAATACAGGGTGTAAGTGAGAAGCTTGCTCAGAATTCTTGCCGTGTGGCGGTTAAACGTAGGGTCTTGTTATGTGGCGACCGTGGGTTGCGGAGAGGAAAAGCGGGGCAAAGTGACAGGAAGGCAGTCAGTACCGAATGTGCGGGGTTAGCAATACTGTATTTGTCCCATAATTTATGTGTGTAATAGCGGACACACCTCCAATTTTACTATAACAGTTGTGATTTAAAAAGGGATAGTGGGTGGGTAACATCTATTACTACATGATCCCCAAAATTATTATTAATTATTACAAAGAGTATTTTGACTATTTTCAGTAGTAACCCAAAAATCAGAAGGAATCTCAGTCAATCAATACTTGTATATTCTTACACAATTAAATCAGGAACATGCTTCGGACCAAATAGGTCCTTCTTCAGCCCCGAACTACAAAAATTTTACAATCGATCAAAAAATAACTAACATCAACATAATACTAGTTACATATGCTGTACATAAAAACATAAATGAACCCTGAAAACGACACATTTTCTTTCGATCTTTCACTTGCCATAGGACGCGCCACCGGCATATGGTTATGCATTACCAGCTTCCGGTTTAGTAGTCAGGTAATGGAAGCAATGGTAACTGTGTACTACAATTTTCCTTGCATGTAACTAAGCAAATTATTGTTAGGAGAAATAAAAGTTGTAAAATGCACAAAGAATGATATGATCTTTAGCTGTGTACATTGAGAAAGCTCTGCATGTGTTCATTCCTTATGTATCAATTATGCGAAATGTCAGCTAACGTTGTGCCGCATACAACACTCGTAGTCTCTAAATGTTGCACACTTTCCCGTAAATTCACAACAGTTTGTTTGAATTGCTTATAAGATCGTGACAAAGAAAGTGTTTCTCCAATTGGATGATTGTATTGAACTTTATGCACGTCGTATAATCTTAGCGAGGTAGTTCCTTTTTTTCACAGAGCAACTTTACACCGTAGTAGACACGCAGCTTTTTAATTTAATTTTCTGACAACTTGTTTTAAATTATTAACTAAAATATTTCTAAATTCAGACAACGCATACCTCCATTAGGATTCGGGTTCCATAATTCATGCAAAATGAGGTTTGTTCGTTTGTGAAATTGAGGTCATAACACTCCCTACCCTTTAAGTGATTACCGTTTGGTACGTTACGTAGACTAGGGTGAAGATGTAAATGAGCATTTAAAAAAATGTCGCCAGTTGTTTGGTTTATTAACTTACGTTAATATTTTCCATAGGTACTGAAAACTAGGCACGGTTGGATTTTAAGGTGGAACCGCTATCGAATATCGCTTTCTTGCAATACCAGGAATATGTATAAAATTATAAAATGATTATTGGTTAAATAAGTGTGAAGAAGCGACGCGTTGTTAGTAAATATTAGGCCTACCGGTACGGCGAATAGCCTTTAACTCGTATCTTCCGTCACAATTTAGCATTTAACGGGTCACGTTAATGCATAATCTACTAATATAACAACTGGATAGCAAATTATTATAATATTCTCACATATAACATTAAATTTGCACCAACTTAATACAATTGTGGTCTATGGTATGTTAGACCACTGCCGTTTGAAATGTGCAAATCTCATGCTTTGTAGGCAAGCTGTTTGTTATGGTCGTCTCTGATGTGAATTTTTACTAATTACTCTTTTAGGAGACACCTGTCTTTGGAATATTTATGATAGGCCAACCCTCTAGTTCTTTTTTCATAAATTGAACGCCTAAAAAAAACCACAATCCGAAATAATAAAGAAGATAATCATGAACGAACGATTCACTGCCAATGAAAATCAAATGGAGATTCGCGGACCGGAAGTTCGCTATGCATAAGCTTCGGTGGCATTTTAACTCGCGGAAGCTCTATACTGTTACGGTAACCTACAATTCAGTCACTTTCCGTAAACATTTATTATGTGACACTCGTATTCTTTACTCTCTTAACCCGCCTCAGTAAAACAGTCATCTTTATCAGCTCTCCTCAGGTAAACGGTATTTTACTTGTGTTAGTAGCATCTCATCCCATCTGCGAGAGAGTTCACTCGCGCGCGCTTTGCTCACGCTGCAGATTAGGCCTAAATCTTGCCATCTCCTGTGGGCTGCGGAAGTAGGCCTATCTCCAAAAATGCAGTTACACTTGCGCCAGAAAATCTTCATTTGCGCTTTAAGATTCGCTTTCCAGCCATTCGGTATGCGAACTGTAGTCTTAGAGATTTCTAAAATATACGGGAATTTGGTGGATCTTCGTCCGGGATATACGGGAATTTAAAAACACGCCATCGCTCGACACCTTGCATTGGTCTGGATTCGACAAATTTTACAGTTGTACCGTATGCGCGGTGGATGGCAATACTCTATTTGACGGTAATTTACACGCATAATGGACGCAGCTGGAATTTTTCTGTATGTAATATTCTCCACAAGGGATGGTGGGTGGATTATCTCTATGCCTGACAGGATGAAGGCATGAAGTCGTGTACTATATATACTGTACAGTTCCATCACTTTCCTGGTTAACGAGTGATGACTTACTTAAGGCAGTAGCACACGCCGACAATAACCATAGTTCGCTACTGACCAATAGCTGACAGTTGTTGATCAATAAAATGCTTCCTCTATCACTCCAGATGGACTCCTAAGTCCCGCCCTGGAGGCTAGATCGCGTGTCACGCAGGTGTTAGTGTACAGTGTTGCACATCTGCATGTAGTTCTGTCCAGTCTCGCTGCTTGCTCTGTGGCTACGGTGGAAAGTAGACAACGTTTTGCCTGGTGATGGGAAATCCTTGTCTTCAGGCAGGCATGGAATGTTAACATATCCGCCCAGCTAGGTTTCAAAGGCAAGCCGCACGTTGACTAGGAAAGTGCAAGAACTATACACCCCTGGTTTTTGTCACGCACAGTGGGGTACTCGTAAATCTTGATCCAGACCAGACCTGTGCGGTGTATATCTCATGTTGGCACCTGGAGTGACATCAAACTTGGTTGTCGTTGTTAAATGAACAATAAATAAAAACACATATTTATGTAATTTAGCACACTTTTTGGGTGCAGTAGTGGCCAGAGTCAGTCATTTCAGTTAATAATGTCCCCCAGAAGATGAAACAAGGAAATATGTGTATGTAAAAGCCACGATGACGTTTGATTCAGAAACTTTCCTTTGCTTATTCAAAATAACATTCATTTTCACGTTCATTATTGACAGTACTATAAAAGGTAGTCTTTTCAATTTTCCGCCTAGTCAATACTTTGTTAAAATTTACAAATAGGGGTACATGTTTTGGGGCCTTCTTCTTCAGCCCATGTTTTTGTACTTGGGACACATCATTGAAAAACATCATCGAACTCTCAAAACACAATAAAAGCATGAACATATGAACAATTAAAAATTTAATTAAAATCCAATAAGAAGCATGCAAATGTTTGTCAGCAAGGTATAGTTCATCTACTGTAAGTTTGCACTTTTTTGACAGCTGGAGTTGCCAACCTTCATAAGGGAAGACTCAATTTTTAACCTGTAGTCCATAACAAATATATACATGTTTTAATCACTTGTAAGTTTTTCAGGTTATTTTTTCGCTTCTCCCAGTAATTGTGAATATATTGGCAACATATTCTGTCGGCCAGACTGAAAAGTTGCATTATCAAACTGAACTACCACGTGCTCGTGGCATGGGTGTGTGGTTGGTAATGTACTCTTTATCGTGTCCATCCGCCTGTTCAAATAACGTGATAGTTATATTAAATAATAATTATAATTGATAATATTGTGCAAAGTCGTCTGAAAGTAGTATTTCCATTTGAACGCGTGTTCACTTTTCAGATAAATTTATAGTAATGTTGAGTAAATATGAAGCCCAAGAGGTCTCCAGGTCGGACATCTTTGTTTTGACTATAGAGTCGGAAGCAGGTATGGACTATCTTGTTCAAGATATTTATTTTATTTCTCTCTTTTTGAAGGTAAAAGAAAAGGCAGCAGAACTATTGATTTCCGCAAGGACATTGCCCTGGTGAATAATTTTCATATGGCATGATTTGTGCAAAAATGTAGGCCTAAAATATGAGTTGTTGTGTAGGCCTAGGCCTAAAAGTTAACTTACATGGTGACATTTTTCATACGTTTTATTTTAATATCAATCCAACAGGTCAAGTAATGATCTTACCGCCTTAAGGACATCTTCCACCATACCTTAGTAACCATTTTCCTTGAGCTGTGAAATGAGTCTGAAAATAATTTTACTCTAACATTTAAGTTATCAGCTGCTGTGTCATAGCGCGCACAACGATGTAACATTCTGTCAGCGAGCTGTCACTGGGTTTTAGGTGTGCTGTTAGAACTATTATTTGATAAATGCCCCAAAGAAATAAAAGTTTCCTTGAAGAGGGGGCAATGAATTGATATTGCGAGGTGAATGTAGGTTTAGGCAACTCATAACAGCTCTTCACCCCTTGACTGAATACGACGGCCATTGCTGGCTGCCATGAAGGTGATGGCTCATTGACTGGAATGCACGTAGTAGTGGCGGATTGATATGTTCTGTTGGATTACTTGTTCCGGCGAGAACTGGCAAAAAAGTGCAAACTTACAGTAGATGCACTATACACATATTGAAGGACATATTTAGATCCTGTGTCACGAGGAAAATGTTAACTTAACACTAGAAGCACCATGTGGGTGCAAAATAATGGATTAACGTTCGATTTTCAATGTCTGTAATTCCACTTTCCAGTAGCGTTCATTGTGAGGCTTGGCTTATGCTGTCTTTAGTGCAATCTTGCAAAAATCTTCTTACAAATAATGTGGTGGATGAAAATTAGTACTATTTTTCTGAGCTGGTTTATAGTCTTGCGCATAATAGTTAGCAGCTGGGAGCGATCAGTTTAGTTCGCAGCTCCTTAGCGAACTAGTTCGCTCTTTTAGTTCGTTGGCTCTCATCTCGAATTCCCTGTAAGACAGATCGTTCGCTCGCCTCGCTACTGCCACTGCTCGCGCTCTTTGTTTTTTATAGCAGTCTGTCACCACTGATGACTCGTCACCAGTGATTGCTCATTAACATTGCTCTCGTTTCAAGCAATACTGTAATAGTTACTATGGTCGCTGCACGTGCAGTTCGTGTATTAGATATTGACATGTTGCGTGTGTTGTAGGCCTAATGTGTTTTACATTTTGATATTCGAAGATAAAAAAATACAAAAATGAGTATTGAAACATTAGTGAAATTCCTTATTCCTTCCTTATTTCCTTTTATTCCTTGTAGGAACATAGGGTAGCTACAAACTTCTTCCATCTCACTCTATTGTTGGCCATCCTTTTAATTAAGGCCCATGTCTTTCCTTCTGAGAAAACTTCTCTTTCTATTGTTTATAAAGCCAAAAGTCGTCATTTGTTTATCATTAGTGAAATACCGGTACCGTACCTAAAAAAAATAACAGTATGGACGATGTGTTCGTAGAAGCATACACTTATTATTCCCTTTATTTTTTTCTCGCGTGGGGCCGATAACCTAGATGTTAGGCCCCTTAAAACAACAATTATCATCATAATTTTTCGCGTTTATCGGCGCGTCACCATCCGATTCCATTTCCTACTTGTCACTAGGTGATAAGACGTAACCCCCCCCCGCGCAATTTTCGCTTCATTTCTTACTTGCTTCGTGATATTCATTATTTGGCTGCTCTGAAACCGTTGGGTACATTATCTTTATGGCATGAATGGGAGGAATAGGTTTTTTTAGTTCAGAGTTTTTGTCCATAGAAGTTCGCTTCTCTTTGTGAATCATCATCATAATGTTCATTTCTTAAAAACAGGTAAAAGTAGTTGTATCACCACGTATGGAGAAAAATAAGTATCAACCAGTTGATTAAAATGGTAATGTTAATCCAGTTCGCCGATTTTCTAAATAATTGGACAAATTTTCAAATAATCCAAAATTACTAAGTTATATAAAACTGTGGAATTATCCCCACATCTAAAACGGTTAACTATCAGTAACTTCAATTTATGAACCGCCACTGTAGCCTATTACATTACAAATATAAGGTAGTTATTATCTATTAGCGTGTTAGCACTAGTAGTGTGTTATACTGTTATTATTATAAACCAACATTGAACAATCATTCGCGCCAAAACTTGACAGTCTTGCCACTAACAATAAATACTCTCAATCAACTGAACTGACTGAACGAAATGAAGCGCATGTGATTGTGCAATGAGTGGTGATGTGACGAGCTACGGCGGACCCGCGCGCTCGAGCTGTTACAAGTCGGTCAGCGGAAAATGAGCGAACTATCAAGCGATGGATATGGGAACTAGTTCGGTAGTTCGTCTGTGGGACCCGCTCTTCCGAACTTGTTCGTTCGCGAACTACACAAGTCTACTGGTTTGAACTTCTCATCCCTAAAGGAAGGTTCATGTGATGACTGATGTCCTTGGTTCAATAATTTATGGACTAGCTCCAGCCCAGATCTGTCCTAAAGAAACTAAAGCTGTCACTATTTATCTGACAAGAGAAATCAAATAGTCTAAATAGTTAAATGTGAATAAGCTTACGTCAAAGCCAGCCGGGAACCTCATAAGCTGGGTTAGCGGGCCTAGATCCATGCGCCTCACGTCCTGTAAACTGCAAAATTTTGAATACAAGATAGTACAAATTGGTCAAAACATGGGCAAAGAAGATACAGTTTTTTATAATTTTAAGGACATTTGACTGTGTTTGTAGATGAGAGTTGTGTTTTGATGTGTTTTTTAATATGTAGATTGACGAGTGTTGGTGATGTGTTGGTGACATAATGACGTGAGAGGGATGAAGAAGGGCTAAATATTTGAATAGCTCGAAACATTTATCCTAGTCTTAGGATGTGATATTTTGTCATAATATAGCATTGTACGACGGATTTCCTTGTTGATTATTAGATTGATTATAGAGAGTTATCAAATCTAACTTACAAATTTGGCTTCACACAAGTGTAGTTAGTGGAAGGTTCTTTTACATGCCATAAAAGGGGCAGATGACCTCGTAGTTCCGCCCGTTAAAACAACAATAACTAACTACATGCCATAAATCTATGACATGGGCCCGCCGACTTGACTTCCCCTCCGAAGGAAGGCATACTGAGGGATATTAACTCTCTTAAAAAAATCCGACGACTTCGGCCTGGAGGTCTATCAGTCAGAAGGCAAATGTGATTATATTGGTCGCAAAAGTGGAAGGATGTGAAGACGAAGATGTTGAAATATCATGCGGCAGAGTATTAACCCTATCCCGCCCGAAAGCGCCTGTCTCTTGACTTATCTTCCCTGTCCTTAGCGCCCGAAAGCGCCCGGTTGCATTATCTGCATACGTCTGCCATCTATGCGTCCGGTTTGTAGTTTCCTCTACTCTAAAGTGTTTATTAAGCATTTACGAACGTGCCATACAATCCACAAGGCAGTGAAAACGAAACAATAGCGTAAATCTATATTGAATTTCCGTGCTCACTGATCAGGTGTTTCGTTCGTAAACATGGCGGGATTGAGCAATGCAGATATTGAAACCGAGCTCTATATAGGCGAAGAAAGTGACTCAGAATCATTTAGTAGTGGTGAAAATGAGTTTTTGGTCAGTGAAGAACATATTAACGATGATCAGGGTTGATACGCGACTGGGAATACCGGGAAAAGTCAGGGATTTTTGTTGCGGTCAGGGAAAACCGGGAAAAGTCAGGGAATTTTGTAAAAAAAAAAAAAGAGAAAGAAAGAAAGAAAAAAGAAGAAAAAGAAAGAATTATTAAGGTTTGACAGTAAATCAGGGTGTCGACCGGTAACGAAAAAGTAGCTAATTTTTATGTCTGGATAGTTGGAGGTAACGAAAATTCGCTGAGGTCGATTTAAATCATTTAGCCCCGCGCCGCTAGGCTCACAGATTGTGATGAAGCGGGTTTCACGCAAGGGGCGCCGATTGCGTAGGCTTCCCCGTGCACGACCTCAAGGAAATGCATACTGAGGATACCTTCAGTGGTACTGTCTACAACGGTTCAGTGTATATTAACTGAGGATACCTTCAGTGGTACTGTCTACAACGGTTCAGTGTATATTTTGGTCATCAAGAAGAGAGTTTAATGTATTATTCGAAAACCTGACTTTTTGCGAGACGTTTATTCGTGATAACATCCGAAACTCGACAGAAACCTCTCATTTCTGATACTAACCTAAAAATTTGGATATCTCAAATTGAAGTCCAGAAATAATGCGATATAATTTATTGTCGCGATCTTGCGAAATGATACAGTTTCTAAAGAAAATCACAAATTTCAAAAATCTATCAGTCTCCATTTCGGTTAAATCGAAACTCCGCTATATGTGTATTTTTCCTTCGAACTTTGGTTCCATTGGATATATAATCTAACCGGTTATCTCGAAAACTTGTATAATTTGAATTCGAAAGAAAATGTGCCTCTTGTCGTATTATTCGTGCTATCCTCTCTGAATAATACGTAATATCCGATACCTACTGTACTATGAACGTTCATCCTCCATAATCACATCCTCAAAACGGCCGGCTGACCGCAGGACTTGCCTGCTGGAATCTCATCAAACGGACCGAGATTGACGCCAGTTGCGTAAGTCATAAAACCCGTGCCGGTCGCGAACTTGTCTACGAGGACTGGGGAAATCCTGTCAAAGGTGGTTGGGCACCCATCACGAAACATACCTAACCCTACTAGCCACTTTTCCCATTACCGTATACTTAAAGTGTACGGGGAGCGAGAAGTGCATCAACCCACTTAGAAATAACAGACTACGTAGCATCGCGATACCCATTTCTTCTCGTGATCCACCATGAACTTCCAACCACAGCATAGGGACAGCGGGAATCACGGCGCCGACCATGTCCATAACTGCTCGTGAATTTTAACCATGCCCAACCTCGAGTTTGCCTACGCCATTCTACTAGTACAGATAGACAGGCAGACAATCGTTGAACGGCCGATTGCATACTATCGCGTTCTCAGTGTCCAACCGCGAGGACAACGTGAATCTCGTAAAACGACCGAGAGCGGCAGTGATTGCGATACATCGCGATATTTCTCCGCTTTCGATGACTAGTACAACTGGATTCTTGTCCAACGGACAAAAGTGGCGCCGATTGCGTAATAATACTATATTTTTCTGTGCCCGACCTCAAGGACAATAGAAATCTCGTCGAACGACTAAAAGTGACACCGATTATGTAAATCGTGATTTTTCTCCGTATTCGACCATGAAAACTACAAATCACGCCAAACGGCTGAGCCCAGCGCCGATCGTGTAACGTCTCGATTTGTCTCCGTACTTGACTGCGAAGACATGATTCGGTGATAATCACGTAACGTTGCATATATTTCGTGATCTTCCGCGGGGACAAAGGAAATCTCCCCAAACGGTCAAGATCAGAGCAACTCCTTGGTATTTATAACTTTTTGTACATAAGACTGCATATTAACTGAAACAACTCATTTGATTTAAATATCTAATGTTAGAATAAAATGTATCAGTTGACAGTTTCTAGACACTTTTATTGTGATCGACTAGAAAGTAAGAATTGGTGATTGATTCCTTTCTTCACATTTTTTTAAAAATTGATGTTAGCAAATTAACATTTATTGTAAAAATGTGTTCCTGTTCTTATCGTAATAAACTTTATTTATTACAGTAAAGAGCTGTTTTTTTAAATTTATTTTTTGTTATTTGTTTTTATACGGTTAGAGAAACGCGTTAATTTATACAGAGAGCTAGATATAAGTCCGGTTTATATAATGAAACATTGCTCGGACATTTTTTTTATCAATTATTATTTTCATCTACTACAACATTTCTCCTCGCGTCTAAGAATAGCCTTGCACAAATAATTAGTCTAAAATCAGTTTTTCTGACTTAATCTTAATCGATCATACAGAAGAAAGTTTCCTAAAGGTAAAATGCACTTTTGCTAGGTTTGGAAAACCTAACGAACAGCGAGATAAATGTCGTCCCTGTGGTTAATAAATTTTCTATACTTTGCTCTGGAAAATTGGCAAAAGTCAGGGAAATAAACGACTCTGCGGTCAGGGAATTTCTTAAATTTTGGTACGGAAAACCGGGAAAAGTCAGGGAAATTTGAAATCCTGAAAGGGTATCAACCCTGATGATAATTTCAATGAAAATAGTGCTGTGTAAGTGAAAACGGAGACCAAGATATTGGACCTGACGGCGATGCTCCGGCATTTCAGGCAACACAAACATTTCGTTTCGTTACTCCGAATGATTTTGTTGATGTTGGACCTGTCCATAATTTGGAAAGTGGATCGCGAGAAATAGTTTTTTTTTGCATATGCTAGGAGGGTGCACACTGTTCAATGACATTGCTAAGTACACAAATATCAATGCAGCATTCAAGCAGGCATATTCAGGTAAAATAGATACCGAATGGGAAGACCCTTGCTTACAGGAAATAAAAGCTTTCATCGGAGTACTTATATACATGGGAATATTTCCACTTCCAGAAACAAGCGATTATTGGTTAAGTCAAGACATTGAGTGTCCTGTGATTTAAAAAAAACTCTATGACCTTTAGGAGATACAAGATTCTCACAAAATATTTTCATATTGTAGATGTCAGTCAGCTAAAAGCTAGAGATGATCCCTCATATGACATGCTTCAAAGGGTTCTCCCACTCTTGCAAATAATGGACAGCTTCCAGGAAAAGTACAACCCAGGCGGAGAATTAGCTATTGATGAAGCAATGATCCCTTTCAAAGGATGCAATGTCCTGAAACGGTACATAAAAGACAAACCAGTGAAGTGGGGTTTCAAAGCGTGGATTCTTGCCACTCCAAAGGGCTATGTTCTCAAAAGTAATATCTATTGTGGCAAAAAGGAACCTGAAACAAGGACATGCTGTTGGGAAACCAGGTTATTATTATTATTATTATTATTATTATTTATTTACCATAAATCGTACAAGAAGTATGGAAGGCCTAGTGAAAAAGGGCACTTATATGATAATGGAGTACATGTATGCATGCTCAACTGCAAGACCCAAACGTAAGGACTGGCCAGCTGAACTAAAAAATCCTAAATCTCTGAAGCTAAAAAGGGGAGAAAGTAAAATAGTTCAAGTGATGTGACAGCTTTGGTTTGGCATGGTAACAGGGACATATGTGCCGTTTCCTCAAAGTGTGATCCAAATGTCACAGTTGAAGTAAGAAGAAAAACAGGGAAAGGAAATTAACAAATTACTGTGCCATGCCCTTTGACAATTGACAGATACACAAAGTACGTGGGGGGTGTGGATAGGTCAGATCAAATAAGATCTTGCTATACTTTGGGAAGGAAAACAGTGAAATGGTGGAGATACATATTTGGATTTTCTATGAACACTGCAATAGTGAATAGTTTCATATCTTACAATGACACTAATCAACCAGCTCCTTCCAGACATGGGCACACGCAAAGAAACTTTAGACTTGCTCTCTACAGACAGATGATAAATAATTTTTCATCAACGAAGCGTCTTGGTCGCAAACTATCATTACCGTTGTCAACGCTTTCTCCCAAAAATCTCCACAAAATTACGAAGATAACTGGAAGAAAGAAAGTGTGTGCATATTGTGCATCTGTTGGAAGAAAAGCAGCATCAGGAAGAGGAATTCAAACAAAATGGGAATGTGACAAATGCAGCCTACCTCTGTGTTGAGTAGGATGCTTCCTCCAGTATCACCAAGAGAGCGGGGTGGAGGTTTGAACCAACAACCTTAGGACTCCATAAGGGAGATATGGATGTGTTGGTATGTTTTCTAATATTGTTGAAAATTTGAATATATTATGGTCAGTCATTTTCATTATATTAAACTTTTTCTGAAACAATGCACGTAGGTTCATTTCTTTCTAAATAATAGGGTAAAACCTGGGGATAGGCAGCCTGAAAATGAGGATGGGAAAAGGTTAAAATCAATGGGGACGTCAAATACCAGCAAAAACACAACCAATAGAAGTGAGTAGAAAAAGGACCTCCGTGACTTCCTACGAGAATGCCTGTATGCTCAGAACTTCGTATTAATAGTTGTCAATTTGGTAATGACATTTGAATTTACAGTAACCTTATTAATGATATAGAGAGCAAGTTGTTTCATTTAGGAACTTGGGACATTGTTATAATCAGCCCCGTATACGTGCGTATGTGTGGAAGCACTCTGATACCGTACTTAATTTTTGCTGAGAGCTAGTGTGTTCACGTGAAATTGGGGCTAGTATTGGGAAGAATGAGATCATGGCATGTTAGGTTCCATCCCGACAGTTACTTGGGTTCCAACTCGAGCTGTCTGGATGGGGAGCTACTGTAGACAATAAGTGGCTCGTATCGTCTTAGTATGATAGACTCTACGATAATCGAATTCTTCTTTGCTACAGTGAGGGACTTCGCTATAGAATGGAGTCTCTCACAGGCCATGTGGCGGCCGGGCCCATGCGTATTGCAGCGCATCGAGTAAGACATTGGGCCTAGCAGCAGCGTAGCGCCCAAGTAGTTTAACACATTTACACTTTTTAACGTTTTTGATAGTCATTACTTACATGAATTTCAGAGTAAGTTAGTTGCTGGAAATGTTGTTCTTCAATTTCTAAACACACGTTGCACCGCTGTAGGAAGTTTTGGTACACTCGCTGTAATTCATCCTCACTGATATTTCGTATCATTGCAGTTAATTCGTTCTCGAGAGCCTCCAGCGTACGTACCTTTTGCTTCACGGTCCCCCACAAGTAAAAATTACACGGCGCTGGAACTTGCAAACAAATTGACTGCAAACTTCTTCTTGAGAAGATAAGTTTTCACTAGGAAACTATGATGATTTGTCCTGAACCTAACCCTGTTCAAGGGGGTACGAGGTAGGTTACAGTACTTCACAACAAGTCTTATCACTAGAGACGAGAATTATAGGCACTAAAAACAGTTAAAATAGGCAGGCATATAGGCTCTTAAAATAGCCAAAATAGGCGTGTAAATAGGCACTAACGTGTAAAATAGGCAACAAAATAGGCATGAAAAAATTTATTTTAATTTAATAACATATTTCATTACTATAAAAAGAATTAACAATAGGCAACTTATAATTTAATAACATACTTATCTTATATATAAAAGTGAAAGTCTGTATGTATGTATGTATGTATGTATGTATGTGTGTATATATGTATGTATGTATGTACAGTATGTATGTGGGTGGGTGGATTGGTTCCGTATACAAATCTACACCGTTCCACCAATCCCAACCAAATTTTGCATACACATAGTTTAGGACCCAGAAGGAATGGCTGGCTACATGAATTTTCGATAGTCTTTCTCATTCTTCTGATTTTGGCCTTTTTGCACTCAAGCAAAGGCTAATAAAAGCAGAAAATAAACTGATGAAGTAATAGCAAGGCCAGTCATCTCCATAGCAACAGTAGCTCGAGACGGGACCACCAAGTTTACATCTATCTTGGTAAGAGGCCATGCTACACCCACTGCCAGCTAGATCGCATCCCTCCAAGCTGCTTTAAACTGCCTGTCCATTCAACATAAGATAGGTTACTGCACCAACGCACTGATCGCCGCTGCGTTTTCACTCCCAGCTGGATCGCATCCCTCTTGGCTGCTTTAAACTGCCTGTCCATTAAACAAAAGATAGGTTACAGCACCAACGCACTGATCGCGGCTGCATTTTCACTCCCAGCTGGATCGCATCCCTCCTGGCTGCTTTCAACTGCCTGTCCATTCAACACAAGATAGGTTACAGCACCAACGCACTGTGATCGCCGCGGCATTTTCACTGCCAGCTGGATCGCATCCCTCCTGGCTGCATGGCAACACTAGTTCAAGACGGGACCACCAAGTTTCCATCTATCTCAGAAAGAGGTCATGCTACACCCGCTGCCAGTTAGGTCGCATCCCTCGAAGCTGCTTTAATCTGCCTGTGCATTCAACACAAGATAGGTTACAGCACCAACCCACTGTGATCGCCGCAGCATTTTAACTGCCAGCTGAATCGCATCCCTCCTGGCTGCTTTTAACTGCCTGCCCATTCAACACTCAGGCGCGTTCAGGATATACTGTATATTAATGCACAGTTAGGTTGCAGCGCCAACCTAACGCGGCTTTTGAAGGGGACGATACCTGAAATGAAGAGTTTTTAACTTTGGAGGCTTAATATCGAGATTGAAAAAACGCGAAAACATGGCACTAATTTAGTTCTTTTGAAATTCAATCAGCATAAAGTTTATGATAATAATGCACACACATACTAACAGGTAAATGTTCAATAAAAAGAAAAGCGAAATACAAAACGAAGGGTTGTTAAGTTTAGAGGCTTAATATCGAGATCCCAGGCGCTATTTCTGGTGAATTCCGAGAATTCCCATTCTTGTTCGAAGAGTAAACACATATTGAGAAATGAGAATATAATTCTGTCGAGCACACCAGCTGTAATATAATGCACTTTAAAATACAGTCAAAAGGCATCAAATAGGCATTTATACTCCAAATAGGCACAAACCCTTGAAATAGGCATTTATAGGCACAATAAAACTAACGAAATCTAGCCTAAAAGAACCTAAAACGGATTTATATCTCGAAAGCCTATGTTTCTAAACGCAGGAATAAAATAGGCAAATTGGCAAATTCCCGTCTCTACTTATCACAAACAAGATATCTTACCAGCTGCTTATGTAATAAATGCTATGACAGTATCCAGGGTTTTCTGGCCTGCTCTTATCGGGGGCATGGTGACTCAGCGGTCAAGCTGTTGGTCTCTCACCACGGCGGACCGGGTGCAATTTCCCGGTCAATGGATGTGAGATTTTCAAAGTGAAATGCCATGCCCTGTGGTTCGGATTCCACGTAAAAAGGAGGTCCCGTGGCTCATGATCTCGAGATTAACGGTCACGTAAAATTACAATCTTCCTTCCTGACCTGCTCTTGTAATCGGCACATGCTGTAAATCTGGTGGCGACTCATTGAGACTTGTCCGCGGCACGGCGTCTGCGAAGCTCTGTTCTATTGGGAGGGCCCTGACTGTACCCAAAAAATATTCAAGTTTTCAGGGGAGACATCACAGTAAAAGATTGTTCCCTTAAGTCCTCATTTATATAAATTTAGATCTGTGTGACAGGCACCGATTGCATAATATTGTTAGTATACTTTGCTGCATCGCTAGGTTCCAGATTCGGTCTCCAGCTTTGCCATGGGGGATTTTTAATCCTCGTATGAGGGTTGGATTGCAGAGACATAGCCAAGGAATCCTAGCGCACCTACATCCATTGCCTCCTCGTCCTTCAGGGCACCCTCAATATTGTAAGGGGGGAGGGGATCAAGAAAATATTTTTAAAATACTCTCAACACATGTTCTTGTTCATGTCTGTTTGCAGTTCAGAAAGGTTGTGTGCAGACGTGCGAGTGAGAAGTTCTACATGTTATTTCCACATCAATCTGTGTTACAGGTTTCATCATTATCGCAACGCATTCTTCATTGCAGGGCAGTTTATAAAGAGGATGTCATTTGAATGTGATAACTCGTCGACGACCGCCTCGCTCACTAACTGATGCACGAATGACTGTTTCCAAAATTAACTTTGTCAATCTTCACCTTTCGTAAACATGTCTGTCATATATTTGTCCTTCTTCCCACCCAAAAGAGGAGAATCAGTATAATAATGTTACCATTGGCCTGAAAAGAAAGAGAACCACAATTTAAGTTATTCCCCTAGTTCATACATCCTGGATACTTCTCTATTGGAACGAGATACACACGAGCTTGTGTTGACAAATGACGAGAGAGGGATTCGAATGCCACTCTCAATCATTGAACGAGAGGCTTTTTATGGCTTCCCAATGCCGGAATGATATCAATCTGTGGAATAAGGACACCAGGCACAATAAATACATGCTGTAAGCGAGTGGGCTCTGATACCTGTTACGGGACTCCTTCTTCCAAGGTTATTGGCATAAATGCCCAAAAATATCTTTTAGTGAACACTCAAGTACCATGCGAGTAAACTAGTAGGGACCACTTAATGTCAAATTGGACGAAATCCCCACAATAGCGCGCCTTAAAACAACAGAAACATAATTTATACAAAACACCAAAAATGTCGTGGAAATCCTTCGTTGTGCGGGTTCAAATATAGTTGTGTTATTGTTGCTTTGTGGTATCACTGTCCCTGACTACCACTATAGTAAAATGTTGTGTTGTTGTTGTTGCTCAATGGTATCACTGCTCCTTCTAGCAGCACAACTATAGTACTGGTATATAGTTGTGTTATTGTTGGTCATAGTTTTGTAAATATTTTAACCATAGTATTTGCTTTTTTTTTTTTTTAGGGTCGCAATGTCATCCTCGAGCAATCGTGGGGAAGCCCTAAGATCACCAAGGATGGTGTTACTGTTGCTAAAGGTGTTGAATTGAAGGACAGATTCCAGAATGTTGGAGCCAAGTTAGTACAAGATGTTGCCAACAATACTAATGAAGAGGCTGGTGATGGCACAACCACAGCAACAGTTTTGGCCAGAGCCATTGCTAAGGAAGGCTTTGAGAAGATCAGCAAAGGAGCAAACCCTATCGAAATCAGACGAGGTAGGCTATGAATAGAATATGAATAATTTGTTCTAATCCAGTAGGTCTAAGCCAGTTTTAAATGTTTCTTTCTCTAACAATTTGAAATATAAACATTTAAAATTTTATTGGACGATGAGTTATGCATGTTTTTAATGGATATTTTGATGTTGAGGTAATCTCAAAACAAACATAAAATGGGATCATGTGTCTCTTCTGCTTACTGGATTAGAACAAATTTCTAGTGAAAATTGGGAAAGCTTAATTGTTCATTGTCAAGAGTTTTTAAGAGATATGTTTGCTGCTATGTAACAAATCTGCCCATTAAAAGAAGCGGGCGAGTTAAGTTAACTCAGTATGATTGTATTTAAAAAGTGTTAGTGATCTTCTCTTGGGCCTAATTCTGACACCTCAGACATCTAAGATGATTAGCAGTTAATACGGACATGAGCCGGTAACATTACTATAACAAGGATGCCACTGTTTCGTTTTTTTGGTTTTCTGTATCTTGCCAAATTAGAGAATATGTTCCTAGCAAAGAATGGAATAGATATGACTCAAGATCCTATTTCATGCTGAAATAGATTGGCTTATAGCGGTGCTAAAAATAATACCGAAGTGGTAATTTATTTTTCCTTAATAAATTTAGGTGGGTATCATGAATACAATAAGTAGTCACTCTCAGATTTCTTGAATTTATGTTTTGCGATGAAGACAATTTTAACATGGATAAGTGTTTGGGACGGGGGTCAAGGTATAGACAAGTAAGGGCGACGATCTACCCGCATCTGATTGCTGCCTTTCTTGCCCTGGATTTGTACTTGTCCCTGCAACTTCAATGCTAAAATAGCTAACTTTGTGTGTCAACAATGTTATAAAGAAACTGGTTTACAGACCTATCCTCGTGCAAATTGCGAGTGGTGTAAACACATGCTCACCTGTAATATAACCTTGTTGGAGAGGTTAACCGGTATTCATCATCTAGATCTGCACGATTTGATGTTCCTCAGCGTAGAGGAGGAACTTGCTTGCTTTTTTCTCCTTTTTCTTAAGTGTAATTTAAGTCGTATGCATGGAATAATAGAAAACAAAAAATTATAATTTCGATGCATCTAACGCAGGGCCATCCAGTCATTGCGCTCCGGCCGCGCTCAGGCAGCACTGGGCAGTCAGACTATCGCTCCTTCCCCTACCACCACTACACTGTGGCAGCGAGGAGACGGACGATGTTCGGACCATGCTGACTAGATACGTACGTACAGTCGTGCGGCCGACTGCTCTTGTGGGATTGTTGACATATTAATAGGGCTGTTTTGCCATAACAAATATACCGAACATACAAATCGAATGGCACTCTGATGTAAGGAATGTGCAGGAAACGAACACAAGTGTAAAGTAAAGAATATTGTGATTTATTCCAAACTGAAATGGGAACATATTAGAGAGGAAAATTCAACAACAAATTGTTCTTTTTTAACACATTAGATCTCTGTTGCACACTAAACATTTGGCATGCCCTTTATAAGCTGTACAGGAAAATGAAATTTCCCATTCTGCTTTAAAGACTGCTGCTTCACCACACCTTTTTTTGTATGCTGTTCAGTCATGACCACTGCGAAACTGATTTACCTACCAGCTGTCAAAACAGCTAGGAACGCAATAGTGCTCCTCATGCTTGTAGTTCTCAGTTTTCTAACAGATCTCAGCCCAACGCAGATGATCCAGATTCGGCAAAGCCTGCAGTTCCTGAATCTACCACAACTATCGCGGTAATAGATTCAATTACGGAGATATATTTTTTCAAAGCACCCAATGCTTTGTTCACCACTCACCGTTGTGAGTACGAATGTGGCCTCAGCCGCGCGGGATGTGTTCGCAAACGATGATGATTTAGCAGAGTATAATAGTGTGCGCCGATGATTACATCGAATCTGATGAAGATGTAGCAATATCAGGGTCGTGTAGTAATGATGCTGGTGATTTTATTTCTGAGAAAGGTAGTGAGAGCAGCAATGACATTCCGCAGTATCATAAACCTCGTGGTATTGCGTCGGTGAAAGTAACAATTTTACTATTTCGGAGAGTGACGGTGACCCAAATGAAGATAGTGTAGGGGGTAATGATAATAATGCTATGTACCTAATACAGGGTTTAGTGAAATTCCAATTGATAGGGACCGTCGGTTTGAACCCTCCCCGCAGTATCTCGAAACACCAGGTCCGAAACATGCCCCTCCCGCCGATGCAGAGCCTGTGCAGTATTTCAACCTGTTCTTTACAGTACTGTACATATCTTGAATTTATTTGTAAAAGAAACAAACAGGTATGCAAATCAGTTCTTATCGACTCATAAGCAGCTGTCGCGCCCACTCAACCGCTCGACAATGGTGGCCTGTTACGGTCACAGAAATAAGCCTTTCTGACAGTATTATTGGAAATGGGCATTACAAATAGGCCAAATATACTGTCATACTGGTCGACTAACTCACGACAAATTCCTTTCCCGCAATAGATTCCAATTAATTTTGAAATTTTTCCATCTCATTGACAATAGTATCGATATGTGCCACCCCTAGTGGCAAGTTCGTTCACTGGATTACGGTGGGTAGAAGCACAACACAGTGGTCCTTTTAAAGAAATAGTAGTTTTATTGCAGGTCTTAGCAAGTTACAGTTCACCACACAATAAACAGATACAAGCAATTAGCTGTCTTACAGAAGCTGCCTCTATGGAGCTCGACTCACCCTTTCACTTCTCAAGCAGCTATGCAGTTAATCCTACCCAGGGCCGGTCTTAGGGGTTTCAGCGCCCTGTGCGAAATTCGATTTTGCGCCCCTCTGTGCGAGGCGGGTTGCCTAACTCTGGCAAAAATTATGAGGTATCATAAAGAAGAATCATGAAAATATAAAGTCGAAAATGCATGCACCGAATTATCGGTTGAAATTAAATAAAATGAACCTAAAGTACATTTACCCATTTACTATATTACTTGAACATGCTTTACTTGCGTTGTAGTAAGGGGATAGTCAAGGTAATGCACAAAATATCGGCTGTACGCTCGCATGATGCAAAAATACTGGACTTTATTTACTAATTGCTGATGCGTAACATATTACAATAACTATTTTTCAGTTGTGATGCAAAGTGTCAACATAACAAAATCACTGGGAAAATACACTTACAGGAATCAAGCTTTACTAATTCAAACTACTTCGACACACAGGAAAAAACACACTAAAACCCAAAACCTTATGAGAAGGAAGCTTTCCGTACTTCGACTGAAGCAAACTGTTTTACTAACTGGGCTAAATCGAGTGAACGCGCAACATCGTTCTCTATTGAAATTAAAGCAAGTTTTGACAGTCTCTCTTGGCCAATATTGTAGCACGCAGGTATGTTTTAATCAACTTCAGTTTTGAAAAGCTACTACGTTCACGCGAAGCGACAGTTACCGGCAAGGTTAAGAGAATTCGCAAAGCTACATCGACGTTTGGGCGTCATCATATTCGTGCTGTAAATAAACTGCAACGCAGTGCGAGGTTTTTTTTTTGCGTTTGGTGGTAGGCATGGGCTCATATGTTGCAGCTCAGAACATAGATCCATCCCACTTATGTCAGACTCATTATTTCCACTGGAAAGCTGCTTTTGCATGTTCAAGCAACGATCCATGAGTGGACTACTATCTTTAATAGAGCCAGGCAATACCTTTAGATCGTACAAAAATCCCCATGTATCGGAATGCTGAATATCTATAACTTGAGTCATAATTCTAAATTTTCCCGTATTGATTATGATATATTATAAAAAAGAATAAAAATAATGTATTGTAAAGTGGATATTTGTATAATACATCATAATTCTCTTTAAGGAAAAGGAATCTCTTCCTTACAGACTTAGAAGCTACTGTTAGGAGATTGTCATAGAAACGTTTTTGGAAGAGTCGTTGTGGCTTCACTTGTTTGCACTTAACCTTAGTCTGAGCTTCAGCCTCCGTCAGCTCCGACTCCAACTCTGACTCAGAACTGTCACTCTCAGTGTCTGACTCGATGACTTGGTCCGAGCCCGAGTCATCTTCCTCAATCAACCGTTTAGGGCGTCTAGTCTTCCTTTTCCGTCTACCTTCTTCGACCTCAAGAGACACAGACGCAATGATTCCTTTAGCCGATATTATAGCGCTTTCATAGCCTTCTTGGGAATATAAAAAGGAAGCTTGTAGTTTAACGTGACCATTAATCTCGCGATCATGAGCCACGGGACCTCCTTTTTACGTGGAATCCGAAGCACAGGACATGGCATTTCACTTCGAAAATCTCACATGCATTGACCGGGAATCGAACCCAGTCCGCCTTGGTGAGAGGCATCCAGCTTGACCGCTGAGCCACCACGCCCCCTCTTGGGAATATTTTTCAAGGTATGCGATACAACCTTCCGCGAAAGAAGACGCCTTTTGTAGGCCTATATCAATTGCTTCTGCTTGCATGGCTTTGCTAACTATGTTTACTTGAAACAAAATGTCGTGCCATACTACAACAGCAACGACAAATTCGAATGTCACAATTTTTTTCGCCAAGTATTCAGCTTCATGGCGTAGCCCCGAATCAAAAGCAGGATTCTCCTTAATGGCCTTTCAGGCTGCCACTACCCCATTCGTATCGTATCTAAAAGGTCTCGCTGCATCTATGCGACACTCCCAGCGAGTGTCGCTCAAATCTTTTAAGAGTCGAATTACAGATGTGAGCCAACAAAATAGACCACCTGCCAGGAGACGATGAAAATAAAACATATATGCGTTGAATAATGCCAAATAGAGTAACGCAGTGAGGACAGCATTCGGCTGAGTCAGATAAAACTAGGTTTAAGGAATGGCTACCATATGGAACATAATTTGCGCGCAGGAACTGTTTTACAACGCGAGCTTGAACTCCTTTATGTTTACCTTTCATATTTGCGCCGTTGTCAAAGCCTTGACCTCTAAGGTCTTCTAGCTTTAGCCCCATTTCTGTCAAAGTATTAATAATCAGATCGGCACATTATTGGACTGATCAGTAGGATTTGTTTGAGAAGATCTCCCGTCTATTGATGTTGAAGGTCGGACGAATTTTTTAAAAGCTTCTGCTGCCTTCTTGTCTTCTTCTGCATGCTGCAACCTTCGTTCTTTGTTTGCAGCTCCACTAGCTTTACCGGAGGAGGCCATTGTTGTAGGGTTTCTCGTTCTTCGACCCGACTTTACACCATCCACACCACGCACTCGAATGAACGACAATTAGCAAGGGCCATAACACTCCCGTGTATTTTGCTAAAACGTCCTGCCATCTACGAGCGGGTCGACGCCGACTTCGCCCAGCCACACGTGCCGTTTGTTATGATTTCTTTCTCTTTGACTCTGTCTCCAGCTCGTGTCACACCCGCACCCCTTTCTCCAACCTCACTCCCCTCTCTCCTTGCATCCTCGCTTCCTATCTCTCTCCTTCGCCTTGCTACAGCTCTGCTACAACAGCGAACCGAACCAAAATATCACGGAAATGCCCGAGCGCTGCCGAAGGGCGATTTGGTTGGTCCCGGGCCCGGGTGTCGAGCCGGGTTGCGTTTCCACGATAGTGAAAAGGCAAGGCATGGGAGAGAAAGATATAGTGTTAGCTAATCACTATTTCACTCAGTTTAACTTCAGTCCGTCACGGTCTAAGGTGCGCGTAGGGTTTTCAGTCGTGAGAGATAACACCTGTTGAACTTAAACAAAAAAACTGATTCCCATATCTGTTAGACGAACTCGCATTTATCTATCTTGCCATTTGTGCAATAGGAAATAAATCTAAATTTGCCTAGTTTAGGGGGACCGCACATGTCGCACACCCCTAAGACCGGCCCTGATCCTACCGTAATGAGGTCCGTGTCCTCGGCTAGAAGTAACGGCACTCTCCCTCAAGTAAACAAGCCACACCTACTTGTTCCGAATGTACACTGTCTCGTCGTCCGCAGGCTAAGAAAACAGTCCACTGCGTTTCGCAATCCACACAGCACTTCTCCGCATGCAATAGCCTCACTTGGGTTTCGCACGTCACGTCACCAACTATTGTCGCCCTCGCTCAAACACTGTCTCACACTCACTGACCAGGTTGCTTTATATAGGGGGCTGGTGACTCAATGAATGCTTCTAGAATAGTCCAGGATTCACAGCTTCTCGAGATTTCCATCACTAGCTGGGTCACGAATATTCTGCTCTATCCCTTTTGTCCTCGCAGCCCCGTTGCGTAAGGCGCAGGTAACACAGAGAGGCAGGGCATAGCCCGGGGCCGCTGTGACTCACGCGGCGAGGCGACAGAACAACCTCGCAGCCGTAACAGTATCATCTTTCCACCTGGCCATCCTAAATATGATCCGTGTGCAAGATTTCAGCCAATAATTGACCATGCCAATGGACTATTCCAGTTTCACTATACAGTACTCCTCATGAGCATCTAAGTGTAGATGAATCAGTTTTTGGACATGAAATGCCACTCATTTCTGATGCAGTACCTTCCTAATAAGAAGCATCATAGGTGGGGGCATTAAGTTGTGGATGATTTGTGACTGTTATCAATTACTGTCTGGGTTTTTATTGCTACATAGGGGCCAAGAGTGTCGTGGACAAAGAAAATTAAGAAGTTTGGCTTGGGACATGGAGTAATTAATACATTACTGACTATGGGAAACTATTTGAAGAAGGGCTACCATATTTTTACAGACAATTTTTTCACTAGCATTACTTTCGCCCGATTCCTATTTGAAAATGGCACTTAGATAACAGGCACCCTGAGACGCAACAGGAAAGACATTCCACAGGGGCTCAAAGGGAAATTTGATGTTGCCAAGAGAAGTATTTTCGGAGTAATGAGGACCTTGTTGCTGGTTATCGGGAGAAGAAATCTTGGAAAATTCCTGTCCTCCTTTTGTCTACATCCTGCACAGCTGAAAGAAAAACAATAGTCAAGAGACGTATAGGACAGCAAGTTGAAATAACGAGCCAGCTATAGTCCTCGAATAATAATTCCATGGGAGGAGTGGTCGCATCTGACATGATGATGTACACGTACTTCGATGAGCGACAAACACTGAAATATTGGAAGAAGGTGGTTTTTTCCATCTTTGCTCGAATGATGCTGAATGCCTATTTGATATACAAAGATAATAATTCAAGTAAAGTTATGACACGGCTCAAGTTAACTTCCTCCATAATAGTCCATAGAAAAGGAATGGGTCCAGGAGAAAAACTTAAAAGGTCACGAACTGCATGTTCCAAGTGTAGGAAAAGTCTTCATGGTATCTGCATAGGGTATCACAAGTGCTAAAAGTGAACCAGCATAAAATGTGAAATATGTACAGTGCATGGTGTATTAAAATATTTTTTAAATTAGAAACTATGATAATGAAACTTTCCAGAGTAAACCAACATGTGACTTCAGGCAATAACAACCGTTAGTGTGTAATTTTAATTTTGAATTGTTTCTTTCTCTCAATTGTGACTTCTCTTTTTATTTGCACAGTAATAAAACAAATATTTTCTTAATATGTTGTAGCATTATTGTAACTGGTATGTTACTTAGTAAAATGGTAAAGCAACTCATTTTCAA
Organism: Meconema thalassinum; assembly: GCA_946902985.2. NCBI lineage: Eukaryota > Metazoa > Arthropoda > Insecta > Orthoptera > Tettigoniidae > Meconema > Meconema thalassinum. Next base: position 48,432,765 of record OX336394.1, read on the forward strand.
TGATCAAGGACAAATTTTGGGGGGATAACTTCAAAAATACAAAAGTTATAAAGATTTTTGTGCAACATTGCAATTTCTTGAAAAGAAGCCTGGTATTCTTCACATATACTACTGGTACCACAAGGGTTAAAGTAGTTGTTGGAGGACGACTTATTATACTTGCACAGATTATGGAGAGCACTCTTGGGCCGTTTTGACCAACTCTTTACTAACGATTAGTTAATTCATATATAACTTGAATATGAGAGTTAATTCATGGTCATCTTCAATGCATTTCACGATGTCATTTGGGTTCGTAATTAATTAAATACGCTTTACGGCTCTCGCGCATGCGTCGACTCGGTTTCACCCTGGAGAAACATGGCGGACTGAACAAGAGACGTGTAGCACTTCAGTCCAGCCGCTGAGTGTCCGGCTCCGACGTTTGGCGATGGTGGGAGAAGAGAAGTAAAGAGAACAATATAGCCAATCGACAGCAGTGAGAAGCAGAAAATAGAACAGTCATTGTAATTCTTCTCTAGAGTCTTCACTATGTAACGTGGAAGTCCCACACCCCATTTGCAATTTTATGCATCATTTTGCTATTCCGACATATATCGTTTACACAACCTACATTTTGGGATCGCAGTGGAATTCCGCCTATGTTGGCGAAGTCGGTTAGTACCATGAAAAATGTTGTCACCAATCAGTGGTTTTCCCGGTAACTAGGTCTTAATATTTAGCTCGATGTTGCCAGGGCTCTCTTCTGTTGCTCTGTGTGTTAGTGCAGGTATGTTGTTTTATTGTCTTGTATGTGCACAATTATCGGTTAACTGTGTATAAGTATATTACTTTGGTAATATGGTCAGAATGCATTTAAAAACATGTGAAATATTTTACGTAGTCCACATTGTTTTATATTTCGCGGTACGGAACCAGCAACGCTGTCTCCCTCGCTCATGAGAAATGTCAGAGCCGGACACTCAGCGGCTGGACTGTAATTATTGTTTGCGATGCTTCCTTGAGATTTTCTGGATCATCATTAAAAAGGAAGGGAAATACAGAAGACCTTATACATGGCAAAAGCTTAAAATGATATGAACCAACTACCGTATTTACTAGGCTGTAGGACCACCTCGCCTATAGTACCTCCTTAATTTTCGAGAGCCAAAATACCAAATTCTTGGAAATCTCTTATAGTACCCCTCCTTAATTATTGAGAGTCAAAATATAACATTCTTGGAAATTGACGAATTAAAAAAAAAATTATAACTGAAATTGGAAGAACTGTCGGCGTTTGTGTGACAACGTTATTGGTATATTAATATGAAACGTGTGAATAATACATACTCGGTTGTGTTTTAATGTTAGTGAGATGCAATCGTTCAGCATCATCACTCATTCCCTAATTGATGCATTTTCCCTCCCTATGGTCAAATAAAAATAAAGTTTGCATTTCCATGTCTGATACTTCGTCCATTCTATTTCTTTGATACTAAGATTTTTGTTTAGCAAGGGATAGTAGTGAAAGTCATTGGGGAATAGCCGGGAATGGTGGTGGATAAGTGAGGTTATGGCAGTCTCATAAGGGGATGATTAAAGATTTAAACTTTGTTTATTTGGATGAAATATATCATACTATGTAGCATCAAAATAATATAGCTTATTTTTACTATCTCCCTTTCCCAAAATAATGGATTTTTGCGAAGTTCGTGTCTATAGTACCCCCCCTCCTCAATTTCGTAACTAAAATTTAAAAAAGGGGGGGGGGGGGGTCCTATAGCCAAGTAAATACGATATTTAGGAGAACTGAGTTGTGTGTATACATTGTTGACTAAGCTAAATAGGACACTCTCTCCCCGTTGTCTTGGTAGCATAAGTGGTTGCGTTACCGAGTCAAGGTTCATTATGCAGAGCTGGAAGGGGTTTGAATCCAACTGTAGCAGATTTGCTTAGGCTGGGATGACAAGTGAAACGGTATTTACTTTGCTCCACGTTGAGCGTACAAATGTAGCAGTTTTGCTAGCCCCCCCTTTGCCTAAGCTATGTTGTTTTAATGGGCGCCAAGACCTCAATGCAATGTTGAAATCTAAATTTGTATTTAACAACGTCTAGCTCTGGCAGAACACCTTCAAGACTCTATTCACTCAGATCGTGGTATGATTTGATCATTAACCCAACAAACAATTGTATCAGGAGAAGGAATTGGTCTATATCTAATGCTACCTACTGAAAGCAAATATTGCATTGTAAAAGAAATGAATTTATTATATAAAACAAGAATAGCAAAATTAATAATAATAATAATAAGTTTAAAATTTAAATAGGAGCATTGTGATTTTAATATTACCGATAGAAAATTACGTGAAAACGGAGTCTGATAAATTATTGATTTTACTCTTATTCTCAAGCTATGAAGTTACTGAAATATGAAATATAAAACAAAGAAAAATGAGAGATGCGTATTTCTGCGTCATTTGCGCTTACCACTGGAAATTGCTAAAGCATTTCCCTCGTACTGGATGATGCTGTGTGCTTCCCACAGTCTCCTGGACGTCGCCATCTTCTTCGTTATTTGATGATATTCTGGTAGATTAGATAATTCTATGGTCCGTACATCGGACCCAAACACTCGTACATCCACATTGGTTAAGTTTTACAAAAGTTAGTCCTCCAATCCACGGAACATCGGAGCGACTCCCGCGTACAACCGTACTCTTTAAGTTCTATACAGATAGTCCTCGTTCCCCGGAACATCGGAGCGACCCCCGCGTATAACCACACTCGGCAAGAACTACACAGATTGTCCTCGTTCCACGGAACATCGGAGCGACTCCCGCGTATAACCACACTCGGCAAGAACTACACAGATTGCCCTCGTACCACGCCGCGCCGAACGATATATCCACACGCCGGCTCCCACTCTTCATCCGACTTCAGCTTACGTGGTCTCCACTGATTGGCTGCTCCCTACGCGCTAGATCCCCACTCTGGCTCATTACACTCGGCGGGAGGGAGAAAGTCGTTTTCCGTTACATACATTCGCCTTTCCTTGACGCTGCGACCCAGGATTGCGTCATGCTTTCCGACAAGATTAAGCGTGTACTTGAATTCCCAGTGAGTCACGTCTCTCGATATACCCTAACTGACGAAAACTCCGTAAAATTCCGCAATCACATAATTTTCTATGATATTGTCGTTCGTAATAATTTGCTTGATAGCGTTTTCTAAGACATAGAAAACCTATCTGTATGCTTATAATTTTTATAAAATGCTCCGAAAATATCTTAATAATAATTATAATAAATTAATAATAATAATAATAAATTAACATGAAAAATTCTCTTGGCTGAACAATTTGCCGCGTAAATAAATATAGAATGGCTTCCTACTGACTTATGCCAGTTGCATAAAAACCCCTCGAAAAACACGTTACATATTCGCCTCGGATCATCGGATGCTTTACCGTGACGACGGTCTATTATCCGATTATCCCAGACACGTTAATAAACCCCATCCAAAAAACATATTACATAAATGAGATCACCCTAAATTACAGATATATACACTCATAATTTTTCTTCACGCACTTTGCGTCAAAGTTTGTTGTCACTATGGATTGCACTTTGCAACCAGTCCAATGTTTTACGTATGGAATAGTGTTCCACGGATATTTCCGCCTCTCAAATTTCTCTATGTTGGAGAAATAGACATAATTAATGTGTGAGCACTATGTATTTATGATGTCATATCACACGCATTGAAGGTGTTCTGATATATTTTTTATCACCATAGAACTTCCTAATTTCACTGGAGGTCCCTTCCTTATGGTGAAATTTAATCTCACTTATCACTGAGCACACGATCACACTATTGTGGCAGCGCCTCGTGACCATATCTCTCTTTAAAGTAGATTAAATTAATATTGACTTCTGAAAAAAAAAAAACGTAAATGCGCATTACATATAACACCAAATATTTCTGTGCCGTAATCGCCCTGTCTTGTTAAGTTCCCGTAGACCATATTCTACTTAATACTAGTTCTCAACATAGACCAGTTCTCCTGACACAAATAATACCTTTGTACAAATTACCTTAAATTACACACTTACAAATCTTACATGGCGAGGCCGTAAACAGAAATCACGTGTGCTGATATGTATGAGTTTCATGAAGGACTGTCTCGCCTTCTGATGGCCCATCTTTTGCCTCGTGGATGCCTTAAGCAAAAATACCCTGTTCAAGCGCTCACCCATCTCTAGGAGGCAAATGGGAATTCACCAGCGCTACCAAATTCTGGCCTTGGTGTATCGAGACATTTTAGTGCTCGAGCATCCGACAATCCCGTCATATTTCCCTGTACCTTAAAAACTCTCATTTACTTACATACTACCCCCCTGTGTGACTTCCGATACGCCTGCCTGGAAGACCATCTCCTCCCACGCACCAAATACCACACTTACTCATTTTATAGGCTGGCTCCCCAGCTAAACACACTCACTTTATGACACATATTTTCGTAGACTATGTATATTATACGTCCCGTATAATCTGTTTCCCTTACTATCCTCCAGCACATATGCTGTTTTTCCAATACGTTTGGAAACTATAAATGTTTCTGTGTCACCTGCTTCCAACCTTGCAAGTGGCTCCCTTAAATGAACGTCCTCACGTTGCTCTACCTACCTATTTCTCAGTATCTGTAACGATGCCCTGTTGCTACTGTCCACACATGCACATATTAAAATACCGTCCTCTGCTTTAACCACAGGATAATCCCTTCATAAATTAGTGTCCCTCGATAGCATGTCTGCAAGAATGTTATCTTTACCTTTAATATATTTTACTGTGAATTCGTATTCCTGCAGAGCAAGAATCCACCTACTAACTCTGTTAGAACTGAGTTTACAAGTCCTCATATACAGTAATGCATGGTGATGTGTGTGGATCTCAAATTTCCCCCCTACTAAATACATTCTAAATTTCCCTAAACTGTAAACAATACCTAAAAGCTCTAACTCAGTAATCGTGTATCTTTTCTCTGCTGCTGTCAGTCCTCGCGAGGTTAAAGATACAATGCACAGATTACCCTCATCATCTTTCTGACATAATACTCCAGCAATGCCTATATGTGAAGCATCTGTCATAACCACATATTCCTTATCTTTTAACGGATATTTCAGCACTACAGCTTTCTCAAAACCTTCCTTCAGTGCTCTAAAAGCCTGATCATGCTTGGACTCCCATCTCCACAGAGTCCCACTTTTAAGCAATTCCCTGAATGGTTCTACCAACCCTGAGTATTTAAGAACGAACCTCCTGAAAAAGTTGCAAATTCCCAGGTAAGTTTTTAACTGTTTAACATTCTGTGGCACCTCTGCGTTAAGTATCTTATTAACCCTACTTTCTTCTGGTGTTACACCTCTACTCGACACTCTTATGACCTAAAAATGTCACTTCTGACTGACAGAATGACGACTTAGACAGCTTCAAAGTGAACCCTGCCTGATCTAACTTCTGAAAAACTATATCTAAATGACCTAGATGCTCCTCAAAACTGCGTGAACTAATTACCATATCATCTATGTAAATGGTTACAAAAACTCCTGTGTCATCCCCTAATGTGATGTTTAAAGCCCTAATTAAAGCTGCTGAACTACTCTTTAACCCATAAGGTGTTCTACAAAATTGATAAAGGTTATATTTATGACTAAAAGCTGTAAATGGTCTATCTTCGTACATAAGTGGCACTTGCCAGAAACTGGAACTTAAATCTACACAAGTGAAATACTTCTTCCCCTCAAATGTTAGCATCAACTCTTCAATGGACATGGACTTCAGCTGATCTGAACTGATTCTACTGTTAACTAAACGAGCGTCTAAACAAATACGAACCGTGCCGTCGGTCTTGGGTACCGTGATCAAAGAATTAACATATGGACTGTTAGAGTGCTCAATAATCCCATCTTCAAGCATCTGGTTAATTTGTGCCTCAACTGCACTCTGATAAGCGAAAGGTACAGGATATCTATGTCCTGTGAATACTGACCTATCAATAACGTTCAATGAATGGGTATAGCAATTGGCCATACCAATGCGATCCTCAAAAACTCTCCTATTACACAATAACACATCATAGAGCTGAACACATTGTTCCACCTCTATATTACCCTGAAATGCAGCATCACGTAACGAGTCCTCTAGACTTCCGTTCGTAATCACACTGCCCACAAAACATGGAGAACCCCGCTCTACGGCTGGCGATATCTCATTTAAAGTACAAATCACACCTACAATACTACTCCTCTGAATATGGTCATTGAACGCTACTTCTACTTCAGAATCTCCCCATTTAAATTTCAAACTCCCTACATCATAACATAAGTTACCAGACACTCTACTTAGCCACTCTGAACCCAAGATAACACTGAATACTAAATTTGGAATTACAAGGCAAATCTGCTTCTCTACATGATTATTAATTTTAATGTCTACTAAAACTTGCTTAGAAATTACTATAGACCTCTTCCCAACAGCTGTGATAACAAAAGTGCTTTTAATTGGCATCTCCTCAAAATTTACTCCAGTTCCTTTCATTTTATCATAAAATGCACTACTTATGCAACTCTTCATACAACCACTATCAATTAAAACATCTGTGTACGCCTCGGACACGTTAAATTTAACTATGGGGCTCTTACTAACCACTTCCTGAATAATACCTTCATCATTTAGTTCATGTAATAATTCATTTCTTACATTTAGGTCATAGGGTTCCTGTATAATTGTATGGACAGGACATGCTACAGACTGAGATTCTGACCTTACTTCGCAGCCTGGTTCGCGTTTAAAGAACCGCTACAGCTGGTCGTAGTACTACTAACTACTGAATTGGTCTGGTTGTTCTGGGCTGTGTTGTCATTATTTGGCTGTATATTATTACCACTAGGCTGTCCTCTTCCTTGACCCCTATTCTGGTTGTAATTATTGTCATTATAATTTCTCCCTTGATTTCCCCTGAAATCATTGTTTCTCCCTTGATTTCCCCTGTAATCATTGTTCCTCCCTTGATTTCCCCTGAATTCATTGTTCCTCCCTTGATACTGATTACCATAGCCATTTCCTCTGTTCTGATTTAGCTGATTATTATTATTTCTATTTTGAGCGTTGGCTCCTTCGCCACCGTTCCCTTGAACTTCTTGATGCCTGGCTTCATTAGGTCTATTATTATTATTACCCTGGTTCCGATTGAAATTGTCATCATAACCCCCTCTCCCTAGTGCATCAAATGTGCTTAACAAATTTTCTACTTGTGATATAGTCTTTACATTCTGGATACAAGCAGCCTCCTTGATCCTATAGGGAAAGTGCCTAAGTAGCAACCTTACCACATCACTTTCCTCCTTCAAGCCATCCAGATATTTACACACTAATACCTGCCCTAAAAAGTATTCGGTCATGGTGGAGCTTCCTTTAGGGTTATATTTACCACACACTACTCCCTCACGATGCTGCGACTGAATAACCTCATTCCAGAACTTTTCACAGAATTTCATTTTAAAGTCATTAATATCAGTAAACTTGTCTCTGTAGACCGCAAACCAATTCCTCGTTTCCCCCACAAACACTTGTTCTAAAATTTCAACTACCTGGCACCACTCAATACTACCATTTTCCAACCTCTCCCCGAATTTATTTTCTATAGTGTTCATGAACTCCATTGGGCACCCCTGTCGATTGCTGAACTTACCCAGTTCTACCTCCCTGTGTGTGCTATTCACAAAAACTGGCCTATTCTGACTATTTTCTTGCCTGATCTTAGCTTTTAATTTTAACTCTAATTCTGCGATTTTCTCCTCAGCCTTCCTCTCAATACTGTTTACTGTTAATTTAATGTTTCCTTCTGATTCTTCTACTTTATCATATAGCTTTGCTTGTTTCTCCTCAATCTTGCTAATGCTCTCTCTATTACTCTCTCTTAAATCATTTACTTCTGCAACTATTTGTGAGTGGACTTTCTCAATTCTACCCCCCAGCTGTTCCTTAACCTCTTTAGTAGCTACCTGAATTTTGTCAATTTCTCCCCCCAATTGCTTTTTGACCTGCTGTGTTTCCAGTTGCACTAGTTCGTTTAAATTTTCAGCCTGTGTACTGATTCTAACTTCCAACTCCTCCTGTACTTTTCCTAATTTTCTGTCTACATCTGCAATAATCTCTTTAGCCTTTTCTTCCATTACTCCTCTGATTTCACCTCTAATCAGTTTGAATTTGTCACTCATTTCCCTACTGTTTTGTTCTAATTTAGCATTTAAAGTTTTAGTATTCTCTCTATTTTCCTTACTGTTTTGTTCTAATCTGGCATTTAAAGTTTCATTACTCTCTCTATTTTCCCTACTGTTTTGTTCTAATTTTGCATTATTCTGTTCTAATTTTGCATTTAAAGCTTCTGTACTTTCTTTATTTTCCCTACTGTTTTGTTATAATTTTGCATTATTCTGTTCTAATTTTGCATTATTCTGTTCTAATTTTGCATTATTCTGTTCTAATTTTGCATTTAAGGCATCACTACTAACTTTGTTCTGATACATGAACTCGAGAAGTAAAGTTTTTAATTCTGGTTGGCCGCCTACACTCCGTTTCAGTATCGGGATTTACCTCTGCTACCCTGGTACTACCATCACTCGACATACTGCTCGTATCATCACTCTCCAGTTGATGACCACTACGTAACCTCATCTGTCTTTCTTTCTCATCCCCCATAATGATATACACTGATACAGACAAATAACCCCCAAAATACAGGCACAGAAATATATACCCTTCTCCTTCCACAAATGTTATTAGGTTTTCAGCCCCAAGTTGTCGGCGACAATTGTAGCAGATTTGCTTAGGCTGGGATGACAAGTGAAACGGTATTTACTTTGCTCCACGTTGAGCGTACAAATGTAGCAGTTTTGCTAGCCCCCCCTTTGCCTAAGCTATGTTGTTTTAATGGGCGCCAAGACCTCAATGCAATGTTGAAATCTAAATTTGTATTTAACAACGTCTAGCTCTGGCAGAACACCTTCAAGACTCTATTCGCTCAGATCGTGGTATGATTTGATCATTAACCCAACAAACAATTGTATCAGGAGAAGGAATTGGTCTATATCTAATGCTACCTACCGAAAGCAAATATTGCATTGTAAAAGAAATGAATTTATTATATAAAACAAGAATAGCAAAATTAATAATAATAATAATAAGTTTAAAATTTAAATAGGAGCGTTGTGATTTTAATATTACCGATAGAAAATTACGTGAAAACTGAGTCTGATAAATTATTGATTTTACTCTTATTCCCAAGCTATGAAGTTACTGAAATATGAAATATAAAACAAAGAAAAATGAGAGATTGCGTATTTCTGCGTCATTTGCGCTTACCACTGGAAATTGCTAAAGCATTTCCCTCGTACTGGATGATGCTGTGTGCTTCCCACAGTCTCCTGGACGTCGCCATCTTCTTTGTTATTTGATGATATTCTGGTAGATTAGATAATTCTATGGTCCGTACATCGGACCCAAACACTCGTACATCCACACTGGTTAAGTTTTACAAAAGTTAGTCCTCCAATCCACGGAACATCGGAGCGACTCCCGCGTACAACCGTTCTCGTTAAATTCTATACAGATAGTCCTCGTTCCCCGGAACATCGTAGCGACCCCCGCGTATAACCACACTCGGCAAGAACTACACAGATTGTCCTCGTTCCACGGAACATCGGAGCGACTCCCGCGTATAACCACACTCGGCAAGAACTACACAGATTGCCCTCGTACCACGCCGCGCCGAACGATATATCCACACGCCGGCTCCCACTCTTCATCCGACTTCAGCTTACGTGGTCTCCACTGATTGGCTGCTCCCTACGCGCTAGATCCCCACTCTGGCTCATTACACTCGGCGGGAGGGAGAAAGTCGTTTTCCGTTCCATACATTCACCTTTCCTTGACGCTGCGACCCAGGATTGAGTCATGCTTTCCGACAAGATTAAGCGTGTACTTGAATTCCCCGTAAAATTCCGCAATCACATAATTTTCTATGATATTGTCGTTCGTAATAATTTGCTTGATAGTGTTTTCTAAGACATAGAAAACCTATCTGTATGCTTATAATTTTTATAAAATGCTCCGAAAATATCTTAATAATAATTATAATAAATTAATAATAATAATAAATTAACATGAAAAATTCTCTTGGCTGAACAATTTGCCGCGTAAATAAATATAGAATGGCTTCCTACTGACTTATGCCAGTTGCATAAAAACCCCTAGAAAAACACGTTACACAACTACGGATAGGTTTCTAAATTTTTATTTTTTATTTCCGTAATCTTTCTTGGTACAGCCAAACTTGGATAACTCGAAGCTCAAGGGACCGAAAAAACTTCAAGTTATCCACGAATTCGAGTTATCCAAAACGGTTGTTTGGGAGGGGTAGGGTGTATAATAATGGAAAACGACCCTTTAAAACATCAAATTCTTTTATTTGACCCTTTTTAATGACTTTTATCTTCTCGGCTAGCATCAGTGTCTTCAGCTTTGAGCCCGATGTTGAGCGACTTGGTTTTGAAAGAGACATGCTAACCTATAAACAAAGAAATTTGCACTTAAATCCGGCTCTCTTGCCTGTTAAGACTTGCCGCACACTGACGAAGCAGGGGGAGGGAAGAAACGCTATCCAAACTTTGCCGATCGTCCACGAACACCGAAATTGATCTACGAAGTCTGCTTCCCTTCCGAGGCGTTGTCGAAACAAGAGGTGGCGGGGGGAGCGAGAGGGGAAAGAGGGATGCCCTTACTGACCTAGAGCAGAACCGAAAATCAAACTGGGACTGGGCTTGAAACTGACGAAACCTGTTTCAGAGAAGAAAAAAAAAACAAACCACTTATGACTTCCGGAACCAAATCCACGATTTTTTTTTTTTTTTTTTTTGCATTATCAGTATAGGAAATTTAAGGGACCGTAGACAAACTTGGAGTTATCTACGAATTCGAGTTATCCAAGTTCGACTGTATTAGAAACAGTATTCATCTTTCTTGGTATTAGATCTTTTATAATTTCATTGTCATAAGCATCTTCTATATTCATATGGTTGAAAGTTCTTGTGAAACTCGGAAACAAACCAACTCCATTGCAAGCACGAGGTAGAATTCTGCTGTTTCCATACACTAACAATGCTTTAGTGAGGTGAGTGCTCAGATTTGACCATTTAACGTAATTGCTCGTTAGTGGTAAGTTGATGAGCGTTTCTGTTTGATGAAATGCTCGTGCAAAGTTAAATATCCTTTAATAATGAATTGAGAGATAAGTGAAGTTTGTGAAAATGACCCTTACACTCAACCCAGGAAACGGGAGATGGTTAAGTGATGATTTCACATTTAGTGCTAATAGGTATAATTTTTAGTGGTAAATACCAAAAAATTGCTAAAAGAAATACATATGTGGTTTTCAAGAAATATTGCTATAAGATCACATACCTAATTATAATCGGTGGTTATTGTTTTTTAGCATTTAAAAATTCAACATTTGAATTTTGGGTTATAATTTGGCTTTTTATACCAAATGGGCAAAAAACTATTTTGGCTGATAGATTATTGTGCGATCAGGAGTAATATAGTGTAGTTCAACAATAATATTGTTTGTTGTATTGTTTACAAAATACCATACAAACCTCAGGTAGAGGAACCTCGTACGCTCAAATACAGTAAAAACTCCATAATTCGTAATCCTGCCTAATGCGAAATTTTTTCGTAAAAATCAAGATGCATCTTTTTTTATATTATTCAATGTTTAGTTTGAAGGGCTATGAATATCCGTGTAGAAAATTTCAATTTTTCTTCTTCATAAAATATTCATTTTCTGTCCTCAAACGAGCAACTTCATAGCAATGAAATGGACTTCATACCATCAAATAATCCATATTTTCAAACCATTTAATGGTTTGATTGTCAGTCGAAACAAACTAAGAGTTGGATTTTATTTCTAAAATAGACGCAAGGTTATGTTTTTACTGGTTGTGTGCTTTTTGTTCTTTTTTATTTTATTTTTTATATTATAAAATAAGTATTCAAGACTACTGTAAAGAAACCTCGTTGTGAGTTGAACACTGCAAAATGAACTTAATTTTACATAAGACGCAGAAGAATAAATTGGGAACTACGCTGCAGAAAGAAAAAGTTGTAGGCGTGACTGGAAAAGTACAACTCATTGAGAACAGAGCAGAAATTGCTGGGAAACTGGGTAACTGTATTTTGGAGTTGGTTCCAAATCGTAAAATTTATTTTAGCATTAAGCTCGTAATTGATTCCATGTGTTTTGGCTGTGAAGTTGTGTGGTTTGTGTAATTTTAAATGTTGATTAAGTTTTACAGTAGTGATTTATTTCCTTCAAGGTGTTATGATGGCTGTGGATGCAGTTAAAGACAGCTTGAAGATCTTGTCCAAAACAGTGACAACGCCAGAGGAGATTGCTCAAGTGGCTACCATATCAGCTAATGGTGATCGTCAGGTTGGAGATCTGATTTCTAATGCCATGAAGAAGGTAGGCCTACATAATATCATTACTTCTTTTCCTATTCCAGATCATGGACAGACTGACCCCTTGTGATTAAAATTGCTTTGCTTATTACTGTTTTTGTTCGTATAATTACTTTATAATTGACCATCTTTCATTTTGGGATTTACCTCAAAACTTTAAAGAAATATCTATATTTGTACTGTAGGGGAGGGTGGGCCACAGTGAGACAGAAAAAATATATTTTAGTATACAGTCTTATTTTTCGAAACATAAAAATTTCTTTATATACTGAAATATAATTTGATTGTTGCTCATCAATTTCATACCCTTAGAATTTCCAAAACATCCACACGTTTCTGTAAAAATAATAAATTGTGAACATGTTGCAGCCGTCTCATAGCCCACCCGTGGGCCACACTGAGACACAATGAAAGAATTTATTTTAACTGGTTAAATACATAAACACTAAAACAAAGAATTAATGCCAGAAAACACTACAGCACATTCAGTTTCCCAAAATTTACAGAAAATTTGAGCTATGACTTTTGTCTTTTTGTTTTGCCATATGCGCAGGGATCCGGCAACAGTGATCTGTTGCCTTTCGCGGGGACTGAAGCATTATCTGCATCCTCTGGGTAAAAAAAAAGAACTGACTATCATTTTTGCACTTCTTCTTAAGAATTTTACTTCATAATTTTCATCTAAATCTCGTTCCCCGATGCAAAATCTTGAGTGTTTGCCTGAAAACTCAATCGGAACGAAGTCACCTTCCTTAGGTTTTCGAGCAAGTTGATGAAATGTTAGGAGCTCGATTTCTGCATTATCTAATGAGCTGTCAGAATTAGAAGAATCTTCAACCATCATCCATGGAAATCTCTTGAATTTCGGGTTCCTTTGGCTGAACAAACTCTTCCTGCAGTTCTTGAGATTTTGTTTATTTTTATTTGTGGACTTAAATGCAAGTTTTTTTTCTTTTCTTTTTGGGGTGTCAGTTGGAATGAAAGATCTCCCCTTTTCTCTCCTAGAAGTTGACTCGGCCCTCTCCTCAGCTTTGGGGTAACTCCGTATAGCTTTCTCACTGTCCCAATGTAGCCCACCCTACTGTGTCTCACTGTGGCCCACTTGCGACATGTAAAAACAATTATGTCTACTAACTCACCTACAATACTGAACAAGCTGACAATTCCAATAATTATTTAGTAATATGTATGTATTTCGACCATATCATATTCATTAATGTACAATGATACACATAACTATAAAAAAAAACACAGGACGAAAATTTTACTTTCCTTACCTCAAAAACGTTGATGTTGTTTATCTATGCTTCTTTCAAAGAGTAAACAGGATCAAAATGTCTGCTACCAGGCGAGCCAACCTCTAAGCAATATTAAAAAAATTCCCTCTTTCAAAAAAAAAAGATTTAATGAGCTTGTCTCACTGTGGCCCACCTTTCCCCTATATTAACTGTGTTTACAAAGGATAGTTGACCTCAATGTTCAGCTTACCATCACCACTACCTTCTGTTCCACAAAACTATCAAATGGAGCATTTGCAACAGCCAACTTTTGCTCTTTCATATCTACATATCATTGCGAAGGTCACATACCTATTTTTCTGTGCTTTTTGCTTTGCATACAGAATAGGATAAAATTATTAAGACAAACTATTCTATTGTCCACAAATACTGACTATCATAATGCATTAAAACTGGTTAATTTAAAATTCAAGGGACCAAAAATATTCCATCTTAAATTAAGAGTACAATTTTAATTTTTCTTTACCGAGGTCATCTGACCCAGAGTAATATTATGTTGAGTTTTCAAGATTGCCAAATCATTTGTTGGACGTTGCATCAAATCATTACAAAAAATTAATTGTAATTTAATTTGAAGGCCACTGAAACAAGAGTATGGCAACTTCCAAGTTAGTTCCTTTGTAATGGTGTTGAAATGTCATTTGGCATATGTGGCAAACACAAAGCCTCATTTGTTTAACAGGGATATTCAGTGAACGTAAGAATCATAACTTTACTTCTTGAACTCCACCCATCTGTTCAATATTTCCGCTGACTGTGGTTTAAAGTTCGTGGCTGGGCACAGACAAACTTGGCGATGTTATGCAATTGGTGCCTCACTTGATGTTTTTAATGAGATCCCTGCTACCCTTTTGGATTAGGTTACCCGGCCGGATATGGAAAAAAATATCTCTGTTCCACGATCAGCGCCATTGGACATAAAACAACCCCGATTGTGGGCTTATGTTGGTGGTTGACCACGGAGAAGTATCATGAGTAGGTATTGTGATAACGGGATTGGCACAAATCGATGAGCAAATACGGTATTTTTCTGCGATATCAAAAAGAGAAACAAATTTTTAATAAAATAGTGATATGTATCTTCATGAGAACAGTGAGATGTTCATTTGTTGCTAAATTTGTTCCATAATGCTAAATCCAAAACATTGAATTCAGAATTTGAAATCCATAATTTGGATTTAGCATCACATTATTTTTTCAAGTATTACATAACATAACCTATGACATTTCTAATTTAACATATTGTAAATTTTCACTTTATATTCTGTAATGTATGTACTGTTGTGATTTGATTGGTACATGATTATCCCATCTACAGTATAATTAACCTCTGTATGTTATTGCGAGGTGAATTTACGACGGTTGCAAAAGTAAATATCTGACGGCAGCATCATCCCACATCACATGTTCTGCTTTGCATGGTTTAATGTTACATTGCTTGGACTGTATGTTTGGACAAACTGAGTGCATTAAATAAATTCCAATGTATTTTTGAAGTTCTTATTTAGAATAAGACTTAATTGCATTTTTTCTAGGTTGGCAGGGAAGGTGTGATCACAGTAAAAGATGGGAAAACTTTGATTGACGAATTGGAAGTAATAGAAGGAATGAAATTCGATAGAGGTTACATTTCTCCATATTTCATAAACACTAGCAAAGGTAAGTTCCTTGTTCATGTTAAGGTATTCATATAACAGCTTAGTATTGGTTTATCATGTTTTGTACTCGATTGTGCTTTTGTTTGTAGGTGCCAAAGTGGAGTTCCAAGACTGTCTTGTGTTGTTCAGCGAGAAGAAAATTTCTAGTGTTCAGTCCATAATTCCTGCTTTAGAGTTGGCTAATTCTCAGAGGAAACCATTAGTTATAATCGCAGAAGACGTGGATGGTGAAGCTCTTAGCACGCTGGTAGTTAATCGGTGAGTTAAATTTCCTTAGTCATATATCGGGACAAAGTTTTCTGTAAAGAGGAAACAAAGTCTTGTTTTCCTTGAATTAAGTGGGATTACCTTTTCACTGTTTTGTAGGAAGTTACTAAGTTTCTCTATAAACCAAAGTGGCCTGCCCTTTATATATTTATCAGGGTGTCTACCACTCTGGAAAACAGGGAATACTCGGGGAATTTTTAATTTATGGAAAACTCAAGAATTATCAGGGTATTTTAATGACACTCAGGGAATGTTAGTTTTACAAGGTCCAACCTTGAATAATAGGAAATTAAGAATTTAAATTTTGATGGGAGAAAATTATATTGTGGTGATTGTTGTAGATGTTCGTACTGACGTTAAATCAGTAAGCTCTCATTTCTTGCAAGATAGAGCACACAAATTACATGTGTATTTGTATATAAATGTGTAACTGTATGAGAGCATTACTGTTGACGAGCTTCTTTCAATACTCGCAAGTACAATAGATTTCTGGATGAAAAATTTAGAAATTGGCAAAATATAGAAATATATTTTTCTGTTTCTTCTTTTCCAACTTTGTCATGCTACCCTTTATTGCTCAAGCACTTTTTGAAATACTCTTTAAGTACCAACTCTGTTTTATATATTTATGGCCACTACTGTTACTCAGGGAATTTTCTGATTTATCCTGGAAAAATCAGGGAATTGTCAGGGAAATCTGTTAGTTTGTTTTGGTAGACACCCTGATTTATAAGGTTGGTACCATTTATGGACTGTGATTATTACCTGATGGCACAAACCTGATACTGTAGAGGGGAAAGTGGGGAAAAGGAACATGGTGGAGGGGTTTATTGCTGCTGTAGTCATGGGAGATGCACTAACTTGCAATACAGTTACAGTAGGAACTGATGTGAACATTTCCATAGCAACAAGGAAATAGAATGTTCCTCCCCGCTCAATCACGCTGTAGCACATGGACTCTCCTGCATACAAAACTCGTCATGTGCGCATGTGCCATCGGGTAATAATTGTAGTCGACCAAGGGTCCATGGCATTGAAACCACTTTTTGGGTCGGTTATTGAAGTGAAATAACCCTCAAGTTTGTACAACATACTACTGACTTTTGGAGGCACTGGAAGCACTTCAAACTTCATTAATAAATCTTTTGTTGGTTGTTCATACAAAGTTTGATCAGAATTGGGTCTATTTAAGGGTAGCAGAAAAGGTATTGTTTGGCAGTACTGGATTCATCTATGACTTCATGAATCCTAGATTGGTGGTTTGTTTTTGTACTGTGCTCAAATGCCTTGACATGTATTTAATGCTCATCCTTCAAGTTAATACCGAAGTCCTTGACATGTATTTAATGCTCAACCTTAAAGTTAGTACCGAAGTGTTGCATACTCACGACAGCACTGTATTGGAGGGGAGTACTCGTGGTAAATTTGGTCAATATAGTCAGTAATTTATTGAGCCTCTTTAACCCTTAGCACTCCCATTATTTGTGAACAGAATTTCCTCTTCAGCTCCATTTAAATGTATGCTTGTTGTAGGTCATCAGACCACATGTATGTTAGCAATGTGAATTTACAGGGTGTCTACCGGTAACGAAAAAGTAACGAATTTTACAAATGGGTAACGAAAGTAACTAAAAAGTAACGAATTTTACAAACGGGTAACGAAAATTTTCTGCAGGCCGATTGAATCATTTAAACTCGCGTCTCTAGGCTCGGAGATTGCGATAGAGCGAGTTTCATGCAAGCAGCGCCGATTCCCCTTGCCCGACCTCGAGGAAATGCATACTGAGGATACCCTGAATGGTATACATCGTTCAGCGTATATTTTCGGCACTAAGATGACTTTTTAGTTTTGTGTGAAATATTTATCTGTGTTATTAGGAAACCTGACTTTTCGTGAGACGTGAGACTTCAGAAATTAATCAGAAACCTCGCATTTATTTGTAGACTATGTCAAATTGAAGTCCAGAAATAACGCAAAATAATTTAATGTCTCAATCTTGCATAATGTTACAGTTTCGAAAAATGATTTTGAAAAAGCTTCGAAATACGTAGGCTATAACTTATTTTAAAAATCTGTCTCTTAAATTTGCGACATCCAGTATGGTTAATTCGAAATTCCGTTAGGCTATATGTCGATTTTTCCTTCGAACTTTGGTTCCATCAGATATATTATAATCTAACCGGTTATTTCGAAAACTCGGGTATAATTCGTGATTTGCATTCGAAAGAAAACGTGTCCTCTAGTCGTAATATTCGGGCAATCCTCTCAGAATAATTCTTAATATTTGATACCTACTTCGAACATTCATACTCAAGATGGTCGGCTGACCGCACGACTTGCCTGCGGGAATCTCGTCAAATGGGCTGAGATCGACGTCAGTAGCGTAAAATCATAAAACCCGTCCCCTATCGTGAACTTGTGAC
Organism: Meconema thalassinum; assembly: GCA_946902985.2. Classification (NCBI taxonomy): domain Eukaryota; kingdom Metazoa; phylum Arthropoda; class Insecta; order Orthoptera; family Tettigoniidae; genus Meconema; species Meconema thalassinum. The sequence continues at coordinate 48,450,970 of OX336394.1, forward strand.
CACGAGGACTGCGGGAATCCCGTCAAAGATGATTGGGCACCAATCACGAAACATTCCGAAACCTACTCGCCACTTTTCCCATGACCGTATACTTAAAAAGCGTACGGGGAGCGAGAAGTGCATCAACTCACTTAGAAATGATAGTCTACTTAGCGTCGCGATACTAATTTCTCCTCGTGATCCACCCTGAACTGATGAGCTCCCAACCACAGCATAGGGACAGCGGGAATCACGGCGCCGGCCATACAACTTGTCCATAACTACTCGTGAATTTTAACCATGCCCAACCCTGAGCTTGCATCCACCATTCTGTCAGGACGAATTGACAGTCGTTCAACGGCCGGGTGCATAATATCGCGAGGACAACGTGAATCTCGTAAAACGGCCGAGAGTGGCAGCGATTGCGATACATCGCGATATTTCTCCGCGTTCAATGACAAGGAAAACTGGATTCTTGTCAAACGGACAGCAAGTGGCGCCGATTGGGTAATGATGCTATATTTTCTCGTGCCCGACCTCAAGGACAATGGAAATCTCGTCGAACGACTAAAAGTGACACCGGTTATCTAAATCCCGATATTTATCAGTGTTCTATCGCGAAAACGACGGGAATCTCGACATACGGTTGAGACCAGCGCCGATCGTGTAACATCTCGAAATTTCTCCGTACTTGACTGCGAAGACGGAATTCCGTTACATTCAAGTAAAGTCTCATTAATTTCTTCGTGATCTACCGCGGGGACAAAGGAAATCGCGCCAAACGGTCAAGAGCAGAGCATCCTCTTGGCAATTATAAAAACGCCATGTGCACAAGACTACATATTAGCTGAAACAACTCATTTGATAATAAATATCTATTTTATTTATTATTTTTAAAATTTGTATAACTCCCGAAGTGAATTGTATTTACCGCTTTAAGCACAGTTCATTGCTGTTTTTATTCACCGCGTGATGAGACCCTTTGCTTGCAGACTGCAGACGTATCTTGAATTCAAATGTAACTAAAATTAACTAAAAGGTAGCTAAAAAGTAACTAATTTTTACTTCATCCTTACAGTAGACACCCTGATTTAATAGGTTAATGTAATATAATACAATACAATTAATTACTACAGTGAACAATAACATAATAAAACATACTGTAATTAGGCCGTCAGCACTGGATGCCACAGAATGCTTACAGATGACAAAGGCCCGTTGAGAAAATTAGAACTTAAGGATCGGAAAATTCTAAGGGAAATATTAGGACCTGTTAATGATAATGGTACTAACAGAAGAAGACATAACAATGAATTATTTGAAAGGGAGAATGTCTTTCTTTTGGACATTTGGAACGGATGGAGCATCATCGACTTTCATATCGAATACACTCCTAAAAAATATTCCTATTGTAAATGGTCGATGCAAGTTAAAAAGGACCTAACAGAAGCTCGAATCAATCAAGCTCTGGTTTGGGATAGGAACCTGTTCAGAAAGGCGGTTAAATCAACTCGCCCTCACTGCAAGTGGACGGAAGAAAGGAGAGCTGAACATTCGTCAAGAATGAAGATCTACTGGCAGACAAGAAAACAAGCATTACAGTGATCATATGAGTGAAGAACATCGTGGTCCATTGATAGCTGAAACGACTAAATAAATAAATAAAAATAAATACAACAGATCAAGGGCAATGTTCTGTATTTTACACTCGGGATGTACCTGTAATTAGCAGTAATTTCATAACCTTCTGAACCGGCGTCACTTGCGAAGTTTAAGTGGTATGGATAGTTTTTCTCGAATTGTGATATATTTACATCAATTATGGGTAAATCGAGGGTGCTGATCACGAATATACTATTCTTTTTGCACCCACACCTAACGCCCTTGAGGACGAGGGTTCGATTCCCCTCCCAGGTACTGAGTCATAAATTTGAATTTGCGGCGTGTAACCCGGAAAGTTACGGTATTGTGTTCATAAAAACAGTATAGAGAAGTTTCTTACATTGGCTGTGCGAAAAGTCTCACCTAACGCCCTTGAGGGTCGAGGGTTCAATTCCCCTCTCGGGTACCAATTCATAAATTCGAATTTGCGATGAATGACCCGGAATGGCACAGTATTGCGTTGATATAAATTGTATGAAAATGTTTCTTACTTCGGATATGCGAAAAGTCATCCGTAGTGCCCTTGAATGTCGGTGTTCGGTTCCCCTCCCAAGTACTAGGTGGAATAATCGAATTCGCGATCTCTGGCCCGGATCTGAACGGAACGGTATTGTCTAGATAATCCGGGTCATTCATTGCAAATTCGAATTTATGACTTGGTACCTGTGAGGGGAATCGAACCCTTGACCCTCAAGGGCGTTAGGTGTGACTTTTCGCACAGCCAATGTAAGAAACGTCTCCATACTATTTTTATGAACACAATACCGTAACGTTCCGGTAGTGATGTGGGTCGGGTAAATACCCAGTGGGAAGGTAACTATAAATTGGGTACTTACCCAGGTGTATACCTAGTGGTCATTTAAATACCCAAAATGAGGGTATTTTCAGATTTTTGACCTTTGTACAACACTTTGTGATGTGTTGATGAAGTGTTGAACAAACAAGGACTGAAACACAGGTATTTCATGCCTTAAATTGAAATCAGGAACAATATTGATCCTCCATAACTAAAAGAAAAGGAAAATGGACGTTGGGTATTTTTGGGTATTTATATGTTTTGGCACTGTAACATTGTCTTTTAAGTGTTTTTTTCACCTAAACTAAAGAAAAATATTGAATAAAACCTTTTGGTTGTTTTGTGTTTTAAAATTTTAATAAATACCAAGTTATTGAGAAGGTCGAGTTTTATTACGGTACTGGAAATGAGCAACAAAGATGTGGGAGGGAAAAGCTACTTTTGTAGTAATAAGAGTAGGCTATATGCATATTAATTGAAATGTGTGTATGCCAAAACTCAAGAGGTAATAAAATATATTCAATAGAAAGGACATTTGAAAAAAAAAAAAAAAAGAAAAAAAAACCTCTCGGCAAGCCGGAAGGCGGAGGTAGATTTCACCGGGCAGACTAGAGGATAGGCTAAAATTGGCGAAATATGCAGGTTTTCGTAGGTGGATCAGACCTCATTTATTGCGAGAATGTATTTTACAATTGGAGGTTAATTAACCTTTTTTTCGTCTTTCTAAGCATATTTTTAACATTTTATTGTCTAATGGGGATGGTAACTTTCTTGTCATATTTGGGGTTCATTTTAATACTTTTGATCACAATGTCCTTATGCAAGGTTTGGAACTGATGTGTAACTATCTAAGTGTCTGTTACTTCTTCGCGCAAAATTTTATCTCCCGCAGAGATGTTGGTTGGTTCCTCAGTTTAGGGGCTGCGACAACGTGGTCATGTAACCCAGTGTACATTGGGTGTGTGTATAGTCTGTCTGATAACGGTGTTAATTGTGATGACTGTATTAGTCTTTAATTCAGTTAAGGTCTGCAGAAGGTCAATTTTAAGTAGTAGTACCTAATTTTGACCGTCAACGACACCTACTGTGAACTTGGCTGCTAGATTCCACCGCAACCAGCAACTTGCAATGAACGTTGGAACTTCCCCTCTGAAGGAAAGCATGCTGAGGGATTTTTAGCGCTCTTAGAAAATCCGACGACTTTGGCCGGTTTTGAACAAGCGACCTTGGGCATAGGAGTTCAGCATGCTACCAGTTAGCCGCTTCCCACATAGTCAGGTGGAACAAGAAGTTCCGTGCGGAACTAAAGAGCCTACTTTTCTTAAAATTAAGATTCATGCCAATGATTAATCTACAGTATATGAACCTATCTAGAATAATGACGAAATTAAGTTGGAAATATCGGAATGTCTTAATTAGTTCGAAATACTGTATACTAGGCATAATGTAGCCTAATACAGCAATACAGTTGGCAGCCCTGGTGACTGAATATATTCTTAATTCCATCTCTTAAGGTACAGAATACAAAATGTGGTTGAAGTCCAAAGGATGTTAGCCTACATGGAGTTATACATTGGATCTATCAGCACACGTAAAAGCACGTTGGCAACAATGTCATGCGTATGCTGGTCAGAAATAATCGGAAATATGATATCTTGTTGTGCCAGTTTTGGATGAAATCCATTTGTTAGTATAGAAGTTACATGTATTTTAAAATTGGACATATCAGCAGGCATAGAATCATGTTGGCATCACTGACTTATAATAATTACTCCAAATTAATCTAGAATGTCAGGTGCTATACGTATGCAAAGTATAGACCTGTTGGCTTGCATACTTTCTGATAAATTGATATTAGGGTGAAAAATATAGACACCATTTATTAACAGTTGGCAGCCCTAATTGCTCATAAGAATACTTATAGTCATATCTGTTATATTACACATAGCACACGAAATTTGGTTGAAATCCAACTTCCAGTATAGAAGTTACATGTATTTAAAAATTGGTCCTATCAGCAGGCTTAGAATCATGTTGGTAGAACTGACATATATAAGATACTCCAAATTAATGTAAAATGTCAGGTACTATACGCGTGCATAGTTTAAAGCTGTCGGCTTGCATACTTTCTGATATGTTGGTATTTGGATAAAAAGTAGAGAGAACAATTATTAACAGTTGACAGCCCTGGTGGCTCTTAACAATACGCTCAGTCATACCTGCTTATGTGCTTATATTACATACATAATTTGGTTGAAATCCAATTGATAGTGTAGAAGTTATGTGCATTTAAAGGACCTATCAGAAGGCTTAAAATTATTTTGGCAACACTGTCATGTATAGCCTCCTGGAAATTAAACTGAAATAGTATTATCTACATGTGTGCCAATTTTGGAATTGCTCCCATGTATGCCTTCCATGATATCCAATATGGAGCTCAAATTTCTAATGCGTTTTTTTAGCAGTTGGTAGCACTGACATCTTTTTCAAATATGGGCTTGAGATATTCCGGTATTCATCTTTACTCATACTAAATTTGGTTTCGATTGCTGCAGCCATTCAGGAGTTGATAAGGGGACACACACACACACACACCCAGCCATCAGAAGGACAGACACAGACACATTTTCCCGGATCGATCTCATAAGTCTACTTTTTCCTAATTTTTGCAAAGTGTGAAAAGTAGGCTAAAAATGAATGGCGTTGTCTTGGCAACCTCTGATAGCTCATCCCTGAACAATTTAGAAGCGTTGTCATGGTAACCTCTGATGGCACTTGGCATTTTCTTTAATTCCGAAACCGTTTTTCTCATCCCTTGGCGTAATGGTGGGTCATCAAAATTTCTTTCAGACAAAAGTTTTAGGTAATTATTAGGGGAATATTTTCCATTTTGTACGGTTTTGATATTGTGCCTATTAAGAGAGATATGATTAATGTTTCCCGAAAAACCCACTTTTTTCCACCCCTTTGGTCAATGGTTGGTGCTATCAAAAAACTTATTTGACATAAATTTTTGGCACTTATCCGACACATATTATGAACTTTGAATGGATTCGATATTTCATGTATTAAGAGAGTTATAGTGATATTTCACTTTTTAGAAAAAAGCCCCCCATTTTCAACCCCTTTGACCGATTTTGCCCATTAACGAACTCTACAGAGAATTTAATGGGATACTTATTATGTAAAAAATTCAAAGTGATAGGGGCAAAATTACGGCAGTTATCGTGTCCACAAGAAACTGATATATATATACATATATACATAAATTATATATAAACTTTTGAACTGACGGTGGTTTTGGGGTCTGGGGGATGTGAAACGCGAAGATATGTCGAAATTTTCCGGAAGTCGAAACATGGGACCCATTGCAATAGTTAGCTTTCTAATGAAATCTACCTAAAAGCGTAGTACAAGTGCTTTATATTATTTTTCATTCAATTTTAAATATTAATTTTTAAATCATACACTAAACAATATAAATGCATGTCAGGAAGTTTTTGTAGTATGTGGGTCTATAATGGGTGAAGATGTATGCCAGCAAGCATATGGGTTGGAAACACTGCTCAGTTCATCCTACCCAGAATTCAAACTGACACCGTACTTCTTACCCACTTTTTATTCTTTGTTTGATGCCTACTGTACTTAACCTAACTTTTTCAGTGTAGTGTAGTTAGTGTATATCTCCTGATCTAATTCCAAATTCTAAAGTCCCAATTCTAATTAAATGTAATTTTATTACCTATCTAATGTTGTTACATTTCAAAAAAAGTTATTGTAGAATAGTTTGCATACCGGTACACTTTTTCAAGGTTCAACTTACGACACAGGGTTTTTAATGAAAAATCTAAAATACCCAGGTATTTACCCAATTCGGGTATTTACCAGAGAATATACCCTAGGTATTTACCCCGATTTATAAATACCTGGGTATTTTAAATCACTACGTTCCGGGTTACACGCCGCAAATTCGAATTTATGAGTTAGTACTGCGCCCGTTTCCCAGACCTCACGTCGGCCCGGAAATCAAACGTGATGTCCAAGATATGGTACATGGTCGTAACAAAACAAATTAGGAGTCCCTGAAATATATACCCGGAAAAACTACAAAAAAAAAACATCAACTGAGAACACGGGCAGGCAAGAGATCTAATGTCTCGGGTCGTTTAACAGGATAGGTGAGATAGGTTGCCTCAGATATATATCTCTCCAAATAAAATAGGATAGTATCATTCAGTCAGGAAAAGGAACAAGCTGTAGGAATAATACAAGGTGACTAAGATAAAAGCTCTCTCTTGATTTAAGAGCAGACGAACACGAATAAATAAACCCTCCTAAAAATCGAATTGGTTCAATCTTATGTTGGGATCGTAGATCCAAAAGTCCTAAACTACCAATTCGACTTTCCTATTGCACTTGGGGTAACGTGATATGAAATAAAGTTCCAGTGTTCGTTGGTTTAGCTGAATGGTAAATAAAATAAAATCGTTGCACTTCACTGTCACTGTTTCAGCTTGGAATAAATTGAAATAAGTTGCAAATTGTGACTTCACATTCCCCTCAAAAAAATCTAACTTATAACACATTTAAACTAACATATTTTAAGGAAAATAACTTGATCAATTACGAGAATATTATTTAACAAGGATATAAATCTTGATTTAATTAAAATTGCAAAAAAAAAAAAAAAAATTAGCAAATATTATTTACATTGAGCATTCGACATTAGTGTGGAATACTGTTCAAAAAAGTCCAGTATCTTCCAAGTAGTAACTAATGTTCATTAATAATAATTATTCCAATCTCAGATTATATTACAACAACCTGCTAATTGTTGTTAAATTTCCACAATTCAGTTTCAATAAATTACAATCCATAAATTCTTATAATATCTTCCATTTATTATTATTATGAGGGTGAGGCATTGATTAATTAATATGGCAAAATTCATTCATTAATAGGTTATAGATAGAGGTGTTAGAAAGTGTTATTTTTTTGAAGATTTGTTGATTTAAAATTCAAAAGGTGGTGTTTTGTGTTTTTATTATTTTTTCGGGGGATGACATGTTAAAATTTGGAAAGCGATAAGGTTTGTACAATAAGTGCATTTAAAAATCACAATATTTGCACATAAGAATGCCACAAGAAATTATATATCCTTCATTCTTATATTCTTTAAGTCTGTCTGTGGCAGAAACAGCTACCTTCGGCATTTTTAAACTCAACTGAGCGATGCCCAGTAACAAACACTGTTATCACACGGTTGACTGTAGTCACACGCCAGTATAAATTCGTAACCACACGCAAAATTTATTTATGAATTCGTGTCATAATATTTAAATTACGTCGCGTCTCATCTTCCTGTACTGCTAAGTTCGGAACTAATACGACGAACACATGGTCGCCAACTGATTCACGCAAATAACACACTAGCTTCGATGATAACGCACAATTTGCGCACTTTTTATTAAATTATATAGAATTCTCTACTATAATTTACACTCGCTACCGATGTAACAGGAGGCAAACGTAGTTTACATTATGAACAACTATCACATAACCTTTTGGAGGTAGTCGGCCAAACTATTCACGCCGCGATATAACAGCTGTTTACCACAGCGCTAAAATCCAACGAGTAACGAGAATATCGACAGTATATCGTAGTATGACGTATATCGTAGTATTACCCCTCGCGAAACTATTGACGTCAGAAAAGTTGGATGGCGCCGCCACGCGGCAGAATGTTGAAGCTGTAACATTGTGACTGGTGAGATTTATTTAGATGGTGAAGCATTGACGTCGTGATGGAAACGGAAAGAAATTTGTCAAATTTGAGGAGGTACAGCTCTGTATACGGTTGCAAATCGTATAAAACGGCTACGAAATATCTTCACTACTATCCTGTACAAAAAGTTCAGAGAGAAAGATGGGCTTCGGCGCTGTCAATTGGAAAACGTGTTATATTACATGTTACATGACAGTGTGCAGTCTGCATTTTTGTGAAGACTACTTCCTTCCACCGGTACTGTTGATTGATAGTTATTGTCTCTAATTTGTATTCACATGGATTTAGCTACATCAAAAATACTGATAAACGTATAGCCTATTACTTCTGTGCCGTACAAAGAATGTAATCCGCTCTTTGTAAACTTATTTTAGGGGTTCTTCCGATTGACAATAGCCGAATGGTTAGAAAACTTAAGAAAAATGCTGTTCCTAGCCTTAATTTGCCAGAGAATTTATATTCTTGCCTTTGAACAGCAAGTATGTAGGTCATTGAAGTACGATTTGTCTTAAATTGTGTTTTTGGCTATGATCTCCCCACTGTTGAATTTAGTTAATTAAAATGTAAAATCTTAGTTTTAAGTACCGGTTTGGTGACTCATCATCCCAGGCATGCCGGCAACACCTATACTACTCAGGCAGATAGGTCACTTAGCCGTAATTTTCAAGTTATAGTGATGTTAAGTATACATATGTGGTAATTTAGCAGGAGACCGGATCGGCCTAGGCTATTCTAACTTTAATTAGTTCCCATTTCAGGGTTTTATAGTTTTGAGTGCGAATAGTTGGTTTGAAAGTTGTACAACAGTAAGGAGAGTATGTTTTGTGTAGGTTTTAATTGGTATTATGGTTTATGTCGAGCTGAGGAGTGAATTTGGTTTGGCTTAAAGTGTTGTTTTGATCTGTTCCGTTTGCTTATGACAAGTTCAAATGGAGACTCTAGCTTTGTTAAATATCTGTATTTTAAATATTTAATTAAATATATTGATAAAGAGGATGTCTCCATTTTAACTTGCCTGTGGCAAGAGATTAATACATTAACATACTTGCCTATGAACAGCAAGTATGTAGGTCAATATTTGCAACATTGAAGTATGATTTGAGCATCCCAAGTAACGCTTCTTTTAACCCAAAACATTCATGCAAATTCAGGATTGCTTGATTAAATTTATTATCAGGGAGTCGTCCTTTGTGTTAGGTGAGGTATATATATTGTGAAATTAATAAAAACATCGATACCGCTAGGCTCCCAAGTACAGGCTTCATATATGTAACAGCAGACAGTAAATTAACTATCTACATGTGGGTGATATTTTTAACTGGTAGTAATTAGGCACTGTATTTAAATTGATTATAAAAATATTTCTATCAATGAAAGGAAATATGTAGTATTTTGCCATCATAAATTTGAAGCCATAACCATACCTGCCAACTTTTACGGTTTATCCGTAAAATTTACGGAAATTGCAGCATTTTACGGTTTTACGGATGAACGGTGTCATTTTACGATTTCGCGGACAAAAATTTGAAAAGATAATTTACATTCGATAATACCGCACACTTCCGTACAATCGATTGTTTGCGTGGGTCGAAGGCAAGTCCACGATAGTCGATAACTCGTTCTTTGATATGATTCGTACTTTTAACCGTGTGATGTTTGTGTCTTCATTGTAATTGAATTTGAAGCCGGGATAACCGTTCTTCCATGTGAATCATAGGTGTCGACAGGCTCTGCTTCGCATATTCTTTGTTCCGCTCCGTTCGCTCGTTGCGATTTAAACCATATTCTTTGACCACGTGAGTTGTTCATTGTTCGCGAAGTTGGCGTTCCTTGAATGTTTTCGTCTTTTAAGGTTATGGCATATTTTAATGAAGCGTTCGAGTTTTTGTGCTATAACTTCGTGCTTCGCAGTTTCCTGTATTCCTTGGACTAATTACATTCGTTCCACGTGTGTGTTTGTTTTTTATTTCTACCATGTGCATATTCTTTCTTCACGTTGACAGTGACGTAATTAGGGCCGAGTGTCTGTTTACTTCCTTTTTGGTGGAACACAATGTGCCCTTAAGTGCGGCTGATCATGCTGATGCTTTATTTAAGATGTTTCCAACATCAGAAGTTGCAAAGAAATATAGTTGTGGTCGCACGAAAACGACATGCTTTGTAAATAAAATGGCAAAAAATGCATCATCTGAAGTTGTTAAGTGCCTTCAGAACGGACCGGATACAGATAAATCCCTTTTCTTTCCATCAGTGAGAAACTACTTTTGTACTGCCTGTGACTACATCATCAACAAGTTTCCACTCAAGGATGACGTGTTAAAGAATGCTCAAGTTGCTAGGTTAGACAAAATTGAAGATGCACAGTTTTCTTCCATTCGTTTTTTCTTGGAAAAGTTTCCTATCATGTTATGCAAGGAAGAGAATGAAACTACAGATGAGGTGGTGAATGACCTTCAGAGGCAGTTCACAGCTCTTCAGGTAGATGACACTTCGGCTGCACATCAAGATGCTGCAAGTGATTCCAATTGGGCACAAATATCAAGAATTCGTGGAGCCGATAGACTTCTTAAGTATAACCGAATTTCTAGAGTAATGCTCTCTGTTCTCACCATACCCCATAGCAATGCAGAATGTAAACGTGTTTTTGGCCTTGTGAAGAAAAATAGAACACAGTTCAGGTCATCCATGTCCAATGAATCTCTGGAGTCTATTTCTATTTTGAAGACCAGGAGTTCTGGTCGCTGTTATGACAAAACATTTTCTCATGACTTTTTGCAGGAAGCTAAAAAGACCACAACCATGACTTTAAAGTCGAACTAGCATGTGATTTGCAGTGTGTATTATATTATTTCTTGCCTGTGTTACGTTAAACAAGTTTTATTGTGTAAAGCCTTTTTCAATTATCGTATATCAGCTTAATCTATCAAGGAAGTCCTGTTATGTGTGCTCCAAACCAATATTCACCACGCCTGCTGCTGATTAACATGGATTTCTTCTGGATTGTTATGTTCATCTACAAATTATGTAAGTAGATATGATTTCATTGAAGTATCCTGTTTAAAGCATGAATTATTGTATTTTGTAGCCCAGAAGTATTATTATTTTCGTCAAGCCGGGGGTATATCGAAAATCGTTCTATTTTTTGTCGCGCGTGAGTTTTACTGATAGCCCTTTTCAAAAGTTGGCAGGTATGCATAACAAACGCACACCCAATTACTTCACGTCACTATATCGCCGCCATATTGCAAACAGCTGACCGTAAGCTCCTCCCCCGTTTCGGACGTCAATACAATCGATCATTCTCTCGAATTGAACACCAACCAAATTAGATTATCGGCTTGTGGACAAAAATGTTCGGATTGGTGTGGGGAAAAAATATGAAAATTTGTTTTTATTTCGCAGATTGCGGTATTTGTGGTGTTATTCACAAAATTCGCGTTATTTTGCGATTTAATTTCACTCCTGGGCGGCACGAAACGTGTAAATACGTGAAAATAAAACATCCTAACCTCCAAATATGACTTTTCGTTTTATCACGAATTAACAAAAACTAACACCTCTAGTTCTAGATTACTTCATTTAAATGTTTTCCTTTCGAAGAGAAGATCGAATAAAGAAGATTCATATTTATTGTTAATATCTCTATAAGCTCTTATATCAATATCCATTATTTTACAGCCTTTAATAAATAGTATTATTATTATTATTCATCGCATTCATAAAACGTGCTTATCACAATAATAATCTCCAGATTGTGTTCACAAACACCTCCTAGAATTCTTCTAATCACAAAAATCAATCGTGAAATACATATTTCACTGCCTACAAATGTGAAGTATTTCTATCATAATTGAATGGGCCAACTGACTCGCATTCAAATGTTGCCACTATAGGACCACCTTCTAGAAGTGTCCACAACATAAATCAAATAACATGCATACATGTATAAATAGGCTGCTGCGTAAAAATATCATAAGAGAATTAGCTTGTTATAACATAAAAATTAATCGAATCATTAATTCAGAATCTTCCAATGCTCAGTTAATCAAATAGGAAATCAATAAATTATTATCTGCAATTATTCTTCATTGCTGTCATAAATTGCCACACAAATGTGATTATTATCTTAGATAATCAACCCTTAATTAATAAATATGAATGTCACCTTTACTTAAATAAATTAGATATTTTTATTATTATTATAATTATAATTCATCATAATGAATCCAATTATTTACTTTATCAACTATCGCTGTCAAAGATCGGGAAATGTCACTGACAATCGCATACGAAAGATTGTGGGAAAATATTCTTAAATAAAAAGAATTATTATAAAAAAATTAAATTAATTTAATTTATTAAAGAATTAAATAATTATTGAGTTATTTTCTCTATAAGAAAAATTTATGAAATACTAATAGCAATGACTAACTCCTAAGGTAGCTCTTTTATGTTCGAAAAATCAGGAATAAATATAACAATCAGGAAATAAAATCAATCATGTTTCATGGTTTTGGTTGTCATGGTGTATTATGGATGTAATGTTTCACTGCCCTTGCACATGGAGTGAAGTCCACCGATGACGTAAGATGTCTTGAACTTGTTAGACCTCAGTTTAATGAAATTGGTAAACCCCATCATCATCGTGATGACTGTAAGTTGGTGTGTCTGCTGATCTCGGTGTTCATCAAAGCCCGTAAGTTTCCCCTCAAATTGTCTAAGCTGAACTCATCTTGATAGTGTAAAAGCTATCATAAGATCCCACGAAGGAAAGTTTATTGTGTATAAAGAGCATTCTGGATAATTCAGGTTCCTCAAATACAATTTGAGTGTTTGCCACTGCTATCTGAATAATGCACATCTTAAAGAGTCTTGAAATTCAATTTATATTAATAGTGTTCTGCTCCTCAATGTTTATTTGAATGTGAATATTGCAGTAATAACTTCTTAATGTGTCATAGGACTTCACCTAGTATGAGTGCGTTTGCATGTATTGATTTGCAGTGTTCGTGGCGAGTTCATCATGAAGCTGTAATCGTTGATAATGTAAGAAATGGTTCTACTCACAGAAATCTCCGATGCACTCACACGAATATCACTGAATTTATCGCTAGTTTCAAACACTAGACCTTTGAGCGTTTATTTCAATCGAACACATGTTCACATAAGCTATCTGATGCCGTGCGATTTGAAAAACTCATAAACCTCGGTTTAAAATAGGCTATGTGTTTTTCAGCGTGAACTCTCTCCGAATGAATGCTCACGATGGGTTGCAAGGAAGAGGTCACGATTTCCCCCTCCTATAATCACGTGGTGGAGTCGGGGAGAATCGGGCCTCCCCTACCAGTGACGTATTACGACGGAACTCAAAGTGCAGTATAACACAGGTGATATTTAAATAATATTCAGCCGTTGATTGATTGGAATCTTCTATTATACATATTCTGCCATAGCATGAAGGTAAAGCTGAAATCAATGAAGCGTTGTAATAAGATTATATTCCCAATGTTTGAAAGACCGGGGTCACCTTGCAGTGTCCAGCCAGGCTGAAGCTAGGCTATCAGACTCGCTCTAAAGTTCATTGTGCACTCGTCAAGTCACGAGCCTATGATCCCGCTGTTCTGACGTATTAATGAGCGTAACTCAAAATGCGATTTCGGTCACAGTACCTGGGAGGGGAATCGAACCCTCGTCCCTCAAGGGCGTTAGGTGTGGGTGTAAAACTAAAAGTATATTCGTGATCAGCACCCTCGATGTACCCATAGTTGAAGGGTTGGGTGGAAGAAGGGCGTAACTCGAATTACGGCGTTTATCCGTAAAATGGCTCTATGTGCTATCTGGTGGTGTCTACAGGAAGCAGTAAAAGCGGCTTTACGCTAGCTCCCATAGATGGCAGTGGAGAGTCATTTCTCATACATTTCTGAATTACGCCAGTCTTCCAGATCGCGGCTGTCTTGGCCAAGACGGGCGTAGGTAATCGCAATGACTGCTGTGTCACCACACGTAGGTTCGGATGAAAGTGAATACAACTGTTCTGACGATGAAAATAATAGTTAAAATGATTTATTTTATAAGAAAAAGAACAAGGGTAGGAAACGAAAAAGGTTTTAAGAAATTGTGGAAGAAAGAGATCATTAAGTGCCGACGAAATATTGTATTATTATGTTCTATGCAAATGGAAACATCACAGCTTCAACAACATACAATAAAATAAGTAGCTCTGATTTCACGGTTTTAAAATCCACGGTATTGGTAATCAAGAGAGAACCAGTCCTTCGAAGGGTGAATACAGCGGGTATAAAACCTGCGAAAGTTCAAGACGTGCAGGAGCTCCTGAAGTACATGAATGATAATGAAAAATGTTAGTTTCATAACATTTTTAAGGAATTCAAAACCCATACTATGGTATCTACATATGATTCAGCAGACAGTGATGAGCGACTGCCACTGATCTCTATACATGGATCGCTGATGGCAGCTCTCCGCTAAGTACGCCAGGTTGAGCGCGCGGTCCACCATGTTGGTGTACCCATTCTCGAGCTCTCTTTATGGGGAAGCAATGATAATCTAGTCAATTTTAAATCGTAATTAATGGTGCTTTGGAGCAAATTAAAATATAGAGATATGTTCATTCATAGCATAAGGGCATTGGGATCACTGACACGTCATTCCGAGGTCGGTAAATCTCCGGAATATCAATAAAAATGGATGTATAATAACAGCTGACAAATATCAACTTAGGTGCTAAGTACACGCAATTAGCGATCAGTAACAGAGTAAAGAGTGAAAAACAATTTCTGGAAACATTCTTGTAAATTGTATATACGGAATACATGTATATATGCCACGAAATTATGCATTCTTCAAATGATGTACCTATAAACGTAGCTCACTATACAGGCCTAGATTCGACATATCGTAATCGGTGCTTAGTAATGAATTCCTGTTTCCATGAAATAACCAACACTTCCCCCAAGTAATCCCCGCACTCTACATCAAATACTACAGCTTTTAATCACGCTAGCAGCACAATGAACTTAATAATAACGGGGAAGTAGATCGAAGCCAAAAATGCACTTTAAGCCAAACCAATTTCACTCCTCGGCTCCACA
The DNA here is from genome assembly GCA_946902985.2 of Meconema thalassinum. NCBI lineage: Eukaryota > Metazoa > Arthropoda > Insecta > Orthoptera > Tettigoniidae > Meconema > Meconema thalassinum. The sequence goes on from OX336394.1 coordinate 48,466,304, forward strand.
TATAACTTACCACGACTAAAAACCTACTCAAGATATACTCTCCCCCACCGTTTTACAACTATTAAACGAACTATTCGCACCCAGAACCAAAAATCCCTGAAATGGGATCAAATTTAAACACTCAATAGCCTAGCCCGATCAAGTCTGCTTCAGCACCACCGCATATGTATACTTAATTTCACAATAACTTCAAAATTACGGCTAAGTGACCTATCTGCCTGAGAAGTAAAGGAATTACCGGCTTGCCTGGGATGATGGGTCACCAAACCGGTACGGTACTTAAAACTAAGATTTTACGCTTTAAATAACCAAATTCAGCCTATTTTACAACTACAAGAAACACAAAATATTTACTGCCATTATAAATACATGTATAACATCAACTACCAGTAACCAATCACAGAGCCGTATTCGCAATATTGCAACATGCCTTAGCTACCAGCCATCCATGTATAGAGATCAGTGGTGACTGCTGACGTAGAATGTTGTTGTCGGCAGGTTTAACAAGAATATCTGCCAGGAATACTTCATGTTATTGTGATACTATGAATATTTAATCTTTTCCATGCATTGCAAGTTTCTAGTAAAGATAATGTACATATGTTTTGTAAAAGTGCTTGTCATCATAGTATTATGCAGTATTGTACCTCCACAAGAAATAGCATAAATACAGTCAATTTACAACATTACATTCATATTGTTTTATTTTTCAACAACCTTCTATGGAAGAAGGGCGTAATTCAAAAAATCTTAAGGCTCTGGTCTTGCGAGTTATTGAAACATTGCCCATAAAACTCACTGTAATCGTATGAGGAAGTGTATCTCTAAGACATGCATGAATATTGTTACATTCCAGTAACAGATAAAAGGTATAGGTAGTTTTTGTTGATTATCTCAAAACTATATGGTTTTTGTGTTATGCCCTTCTTCCATCCAACCCTTCAATTGATGTAAAAAAATCACATTTCGAGAAAAAATATCCGTACTACCTATTCGTAGGGATTGGAATTTTTCGGTGATTTCAGAGTGAAGAAAGTGGTATTTTAAAGTGGCAAATTCGGTGGTTTCAAGTGCACTTTTCGGTACTTTCAAAATCATAAATTTTACGTGGGATTTTATAAATATCATAGATAACATGCATAACATAACACATTTCAGTCATCCTTCAAAGTATACTTCAGTAAAGAGATCAAAATTCTCTTGTGACAAACGGTGACGCATATCACTTAACGTGCTAGTGTAAACTGAAAAACAAAAGTTCACAGCGTTTGAACAGGGGATCCAAATGGTTTTCAACACAGATTCTGCGAACTTAGGAAATACAAATGTCATTCTTTGCAAAACTCCAACGTCTGTCTTGGTCCTGTCATGCATCTGCTTCTTGATTAAAGTTTGCAGTTCTTTGTATCTCTTAACACCTCACTTTCTTCCAGTGTTCCACAGAACGGCAACTTCTTAATTTTCTTTGCAGGGTCCTCACTGATGTTCATTGGCACTATTTCTGCTGGATCAAACGCACACATTTGTAAATCCTGTTCCCAGGGTCAACAGATTTCAAGCTGATTCATTTTCCAAGAGCATGGGACCCAGCATTTACTAAAACTGAATGTATTTTCCCTCTTTTTAACACATTTCCACAACCCTCCAACTGCTCCTTAATGTTGGTACCGTACTTTCCAGAAACAGCAAGTTTAAGGGCTTGCTGAATTCTCTGTAGATGTCCATCAAGAAGGTGAACAGTTGGATGTGGCCGTCTAATAAGGGGATGAGTTCAGTGATGTCTGTGCCAAATTCTTTGAATCCCAAGTATTTCGTCATGTGAAACATTGTTGAGAAAATCAACACCAGAGTTATCAGTCCCTACTACTTCACTCATAAATTGCAAAATATATTTCAAGTACTCTGGCAGGCACACTACAGAATGACACCAAGAAGACCACCTGGTTAATACTGGTTCAGGAAACAGTGGCACATTTTGATCTGGATACTTGCCATCTAGATATTCATGACTGATGGGCAGACTACATGACGCCACGCATCGAGTAGGTACTAGGATGAAGGGGCAGATAACCTTGCTGTTCCGGTCCTCAACACCTCAATAACTAAGTACTGTAACTTACTAGGATGATTTCCCAGATTGTTAGAGATCGCTGTATGCAGAACGTGAGGCCCGCTATCTACCGTTAAGTTTCCAATCTTTCCGTGTTTGTTGGATGCTCTCCATGCAGTCAAGTCATGGGAGAAGATTACCGCCACTACACTCGCACAAAAACAAGCGTTTGTCGGCTTCTGTGACGACGATATTTTAAACGGGCAAGGTGGTCTCACTACGATGACATAAGGGCAAAACCTGGATGAATGTCAAGATGCAGAAGAAAGTGACATCCAGTAGTTAGACTTCGATAAAGACAATCATGGTTTCAGACATGAGGATGTTGTATGGAATTTGACTGTCTGTGAGGTAAACTGAGATCCAGTACATATAGAATGCAGGAGTGATGCAACAGAAATTCCGAAAGTTCCCACAGTCAAGCTAGTGTGTCTAGTCACACTTGTCTCTTACATAGAAAATCAAGATGAATTTTCATTCTCATATATTGTTTTCTTCAGAATTGTACAATCTAAAATTAGAAAAAATAAACCATCTAAGAAACAAAAAATGATGACAGTCAGTTTTCTTAGTTTTTAATACTGGTAAAATCCACAGTGTGTCTTACAATACTATGTTATAAAGTATTATATATTTTTTTGAGTGTTCATAAAATACATTTCAATATTTTTAACTAATAGTTTTCTCTTTGCTAGGCTTAAAAACATTACTGTAGATAATTCGCAGTTTTCAATATTTCGCGGAAATTCGTGGATTAATTGCCGCGAATTATCGGAAGTGCACTGTAAAAAAAAAAGCTAAAATTCGCGTTTTCAAGCGAAATTCATGCATAATTCGCGAAATTCGCGTCTTCATGCAAAATTCGTGAAATTTCGCGACTTCAAAAACAATTTTTTTTGCCATTTTTAGGGTTATTAAAACACATTACCATCTGTGTATTACTTCATTTAATAATTCGCGATCGCGAATTTTTCCAATCCCTACCTATTCGTCACTAAATTCACTAACACCATCTAATTCTGCATGATCTTCCCCACCACTTAATTCAGTATCAAATAAGGTTTTGAATATTCCCGAGTTAACCGGACCATTTTTATCATTTATTGATAATTCATCCGCTCAAATGGAAACTACATCATATTCCCTTCGGGAATATTCAAAACCTTATTTGGATTGCTAAGGTAAGGCTTTTGTTTTTATGAAAGGGAGTTTTACTCCCGTAGCACATTGGCATGCTCGTGACGTCAATACTGCTTGTATTTTGTGTCTTGCATGGCCTTCTCAGTATGTGCTACCCACGCGTATTGGTAGGTGTGTCTGTACCAACTGACGAGCCCAACGGCACACTGGGGCGAAATGCTGGCATTGTTTGAGCTAACCGGACCATTTTTATCATTTATTGATAATTCAGTATCGGTTCCAGTATAGCTAAAATCGTCACTTTCATCCAAATATCCCGCTATTTGCGTCTCGCGATCTTTTAACGTAGCCATGTTGCTACGCAACAGTTCATTTCAAACTTGCATGCCCTTCACAATACCTCTCGAAACGGCTTGTTTCCAAAGAGAATAGAGCGTAACGGTAGTGCATAGTATCGCCAGAAGATGGGAGAAGCGCAGTTTTGCTGATATTTTGTTGGGTGTACGTCGACAGCGAAGTTATAGGCGGAACAAATCGATGTCGGGCGAGACCCGACAAAGGATCTCTGCAAGAATTTTCGTTGTCGGGGCTCTCCCGCCGCGTGAGTGCTAAGGGTTAATACATCCCCAAATGCAAAATTTTTAAATTTCGGATTTTCCCTTTGGTTGCTACCTGAAGAATTTGTTTTTTAAGTGTTTGGGAATACCATTAAAATTTTGATTATCGTTATTATTATGTGAACAATCTAAATACACCTGCGCCCCAGGGAGAAGTCTGGAGATGTTTACGAGAGAAGGGAGTACCAGAGAAGCAGGTGCATTTGGTTAAAAAATGTACAAAGGAGCAAGAACACAGATTAGAAGCAGCGTTTGGACTTCCGATTGGATTCCGGTTCGGGTAGGTTTATGCCAAGATTTGGCTTTAAGTCCATAACTGTTTGACCTAATTCTGGATGAAATGTCTTGCGGATTAAGGGACCAAGCCCCCCTGGTTTATGATGTTTGCGGACGACATTATGCTGTGTAGCATCTACAAAGATGTCATAGAGGAAAAACTGGAACAGTGGAGGGCAGCCTTGGAGGACAGAGGACTCAGGATTAGCAGGAAGAAGACAGAATATATGAGGTTCAATACAGATCAAAACTGTGAGATTAGAATGCTAGGGGAAACGATAAATAGAGTGCATGAGTGGTTGTGGTGACTGGAGATGAACATCTGGATGCGGAAGTGTCCCACAGGATTCGGGTAGGATGGATGAACTGGAGAAAGATGGTCGGGAATACTCTGTGACCGCAGGATCAAGCCTAAGGTTAAGGTAAAAGTATACAAAACTGTAGTAAGATCAGCATTGTTGTAAGGCTCTGAAACATGGCTAGCACTGAAAACACACAGTAACAGGCTTGACGTAACAGAAATGAAAATGCTTGGGTGGACGAGTGGAGTAACTAATCATGATAGAATAAAAAATATCAAAGGAAGAAAAACATTGAAGGTTGTGGTAAGATCTAAAAAGGTACAAAAAGAACTACTTCAATGGTACAGGCATGTGAGAAGAGAGAAATCCTACGTGGGGAGGAGGATGCTAGACATGCAAATACAGGGAGTGAGAACACGAGGCAGACCCAGACGACGATGGATGGTGTGCAGTAGGAACGGGGGGGGGGAACAGTTATCAGAAGAAGTGCTTGACCGTACTAAATGGAAGAGAGCTAGCTGTCAGAAACATCGACCCCACATAGGAGTGGGAATGATGTATAGAGAAAGAAGAGTCTGTTATTTAAGGACTTTTATTGTTTCGCCCGTGGTGGGCAAAAAGTAGAGCATATATGTATGGTTCCACCTGCTGAAGGTTAAAATTGAAACAAACTTACTTATAATTTAAAAATTCCACTCTTTAACTATGGTACTCTTCATTTATTTTGCTTTTGACTCGATAAAGGTTTATTTTAAAAGGAAGCTTGTAGTTTTACGTGACCGTTAATCATGCGATCATTAGCTACGGGAACTCCTTTTTACGTGGAATCCGAACCACAGGACATGGCATTTCACATCGAAAATCTCACATGCATAGACCGGGAATCGAACCTGGTCCACCTTGGTGAGAGGCCAACAGCTTGACCGCTGCGCCACCACGCCCCCAAAAGGTTTATGTTGCTGTTGCCTTTTATAGATTGGATAGGCTCTCTGAACACCCTTAGTTCCGATACTAAGGTTGTTTGTTAGAATTACGCTAATGGCTCCTAGGTGGCTAAATCCATTAATTTGTGCTTTCTGTGGGTTTTAATAATATTAATTTGACTGAATTTATTAACTTTCAGGTTGAAGATTGGGCTACAGGTGGCTGCAGTCAAGGCTCCTGGATTTGGTGACAATCGTAAGGCAACGTTGCAGGATATGGCCATTGCTACTGGTGGCATTGTGTTCGGTGATGAGGCTAGTCCTGTGAAATTGGAGAATATTCAGGCCTCTGATTTGGGGCAAGTGGGTGAAATGCTCATAACCAAGGATGACACACTAATGCTCAAGGTAAAGGTGCAGTCAGTGGCTTCTTGTAGTAGTACTGGTAGTATTATAGTTTGTGGTTTTTAGCATTTAAAATATTAATAATACAAAAAACATTCACAGGTGTGTGTACAATAGGGGTCGACGGTGCACCGATTTTTCAGTTTCGGTACAGTACAAAGGAAATTACCGACCTCGGTCGAGACGATAAAAAACTCTGTAAAAAGTTCGGTTCGCTACAAGAGACATAAATACCGTAATTTAAGGAAACCTTTTTTTAGACATCCAAAGGATTGTCCTTTGTCATCAATGTTTTACTTCAATAGTTAGTTAAATACAGTAAAACTTCTTGTATACGGTTCATATTTATACGTTTTCTATACGATTTTTTCCTGGTCCCGGCAAAATGCCTATACTTTCCATGTTAATTTATCTCCGATATAACTTACGTTTTACATTTATTCGTTTTTCACGGTTATAAGATCAGATTTTAAGTCCCTTGCAATATAAAGCGTCATTTATACGTTGCGTGTTCTGAGAAAGTACGTATGTTCGAATGCAAACTTTTGTTACCGCCTGTACTTCCGTTCGGAAGGATGCACCGCGTGCTATATTATGTTACGATGGCCTTGAGCGACACCGGTGGTCACGGCGACACTCGCTTGCCCGAGTGTCATAACAAGGAAGAACAGCTTGCATAATAAGCAAGCGCTATTATTGTGTTAGCCTTTCAAAATAACAGGAAGCAGCCATAAAACAGTTAGACAGCATCTGAAGCTTATGTTAAGATGAGCGGAAGTGTTTTACGATCGCCGATATATTAAAAAAAAAACATTATTTCCGCTTTTATAATTCTCATTCGTGTTTTTTTAGGACTTCTCGTCAAACCATTAAAAATACGCGATTGATTCTGTGTTATAATAATCTTGCGTCTTCAGACAAATGAAAATCCATTAATTTAGGCCTACACTACGGTACTTTATTAATGACGATGAAGAGCCGCAGAATAATATAGTGGATTTCAATGATGTTGTCAATGCTCTATGGACTATCAAACATTTTGTGACGCACCTTGCATATATCTCGCATTCATTTTTGACGCCGTCATATAAATGACCGTAATAACCTTGAGGTATAAACACATTCGATTTAGCGCGCCACAAGTCGTCATTGATAAAGACGTTATAAGCTCGTTAAGGATGATTCAAGGCAGAAAAGGAACTCCAGCATTTATAATGGATACGATCGATCATCTTCCATATCGATTCCTCACTACATGTACGAGCGAGCTCGATCTTACCCGACCGCGGCTGAAGACACAATGTAGGCCTAAAGAGTGCTAACAGTCACGCCTGCGCCGCATCGAATGCTTGCGCGAGGTCTGTCCGAGTTTGTACGTTCGTAGCGGCACTACAGTATAGCGTCAGTTTACGCAAGTTTGCATCAGTTCGTGTGTTATGGTTATGCGACATTAAGAACCTATGAAAAAGACGTCATGAGCTCGTTAAGGATGATTCAAGGCAGAATTTAGAGCGCAGACGTGTAGCGATCGATACGATCGATATCTTCCATATCGATTCCTCGCTACATGCCCGAGCGAGCTCGAACTTAGCCGAGCGCGGCTGAAGCGTGCTAACACCCTCGCCGCGCCGCTTTACATGCTTGCACACGGCCGAGCTCTGAAGCAACGCAATACGTAAAGACGAAATCATTGAGATTCGAGAAGACTGAACTGCGTTTCTCTGCGATGTAACAGTAGGCCTACTTGCGCAATCTTCGAAACATACGAGCATGTTGGTGCGAGTGGTATAGCACAGATTTCCTTATCTTCAAAGCCCAAAAAATACAAGAGGAATACGGAAATTCCCCGCGTATATCTCGCACCGACAAATTTCACTCATATTTTCGGCTCGCGTATATCTCGCCCCCGCGTATATCTCGCACCCCATTTTTTAGTTGAAATTTCAGGAAAAAAAGTGCGAGATATACGCGAGCAAATACGGTACTTCGTAAAGTGACTCAATTTTCTTTGTTTTTTTATATCTGGGTGCATTTCTCTCGTAGTTGTTTTGTTACATATTGCCGACTATAGTTAAACAATCGTATTATTATTTCTTGTTTTTCACTTCTTAACGGGAACCCTCGCCGCCCGCGTCGCTAGCCTGTCTCCCGCCAGGCACTTTGCCGTAATGCGTAGCTCGCGCGGCACAGTCATTGAGTAGCCTATAGTTCACAGCTGGTGCTGAAAATGTTTGCCATTCATTGCTACACATCGCTGGCACCTCTTCATGAAGTTTTCATTTACGTTCTGAAGTTCCTCAGCACCGATTGACTCTATTTCAGCTGTAATATACCTTAGTCCAAAGAATATGGACTGTTAAAGCCGTGGCGTCAAGAAGCGCATTACAGCAAAGTGCTTGGCGAGAACCGGCTTTCACTGCGAGCGAGGGTCTCCGTCGCTTTTAAAACAAAGTCCTTGTACAACCCATATTGTCACATATATTTTGCAGTTTTTATTTACCGACTTTCATTTACGCGTTTTTCACATTTATGCGTTTTTTTTTCCCCTTTGGTCCCCCGGAAATCGTATAAGTGAAGTTTTACTACGAGAGCACGATAACTCTTCTGATAAATAAAATTAAATTATGGACTTAGGTGTTCCAGTGTGAGCCTAATGTCTATTTAATGTATGCATCAATTGGCTTTCTCCACACTAAAAGGGCAAGTTTGAAAGTTAATGGAACATTGTATGAGATTATTAGCTGTACATTTTTTCTGTATTTTAAATAAAAATTGTGCTATTTGGCAAGTATTTGGTTTACTGTATAATCATTAGAACTCGTGTTACTTTTTTCTTAATGGATTACTCTAATTTAGCATGTGAAAATCAGCCGAGCTGTACCGAACCGATTTTGTACCGAGAACCGAAGAAAATTCTTTTTTACCGAACCGAACCCAAATTTTCAGTACCGAAGACCCCTAGTATACAAATATCTTGGTTTTTACAGTAGTAGCTAATTGTACCATTACTGTATTGATTGCATGGTTTACATACTGGCCCATGAATATTTTGTTATATCCATGCCCAGGTAGTCCTCTTTTCATGTACAGTAAAATTCTGCTGTAACAAACAACAGTACAACAAAATTTTCAGAGTAACAAATTTTTTGGTCCCTTCCCTTTTCCCTATGTGTCGTGTGTTAAAATATTTCATTTTAACAAATTTCGTAGTTTCAATGTAAGGAATTAAAATTGAGCCTTTTTTTAAAAACCAATCATATATGCACCGTACGCGATAGAGAAGGCAAACTCTTTTGCTTAATCAATATGCTTTGCCCATCATCCAATTCGCTGAGTAGGAGCGCCAAGTTTGCAATCCACCAATGAACGCTACGCTTTGTGTAAGACATAAGAGAAAAGCGCAGACACAAGGTTTGGCAAAGAAAAATATTGGAAAGGCGTTTAGAATTAAGTTTGGAGAGAACACTTGTCAGAACTATTAATTCATGATGCAGCAGGCTAGGTATAACATTAAGATTCCAGTAAAACTTCACACGAGGGTTTCACAATGGTTTTGCCTAGACCAATATTTTCGTCCAGACCAATAGTGGATTGATAGCGCGGCCCCCAGGGCCGCGTTAGCTAATAGATAACACCCCTGTTTTTTGTCATGCACAGTGGGGGAAGTCACGCATCAATAATCTTTATCCAGGCCAATAGTTTTGCCTTTTATTTCATGTCGTGAAACCCTCTCGCAAAGAATTAAGATTCCTAGCAACTGGTATGGTGCACCATACAAGATTCAATTTTAAGGGCATTTTTAAGTGCTACGCAAAGTATTCTTGTATCGTTCTGTCATATCGGCTGATGAAGGGGCCAAAACTATTAATTAGGCCTCGAAACATGTCCCATTAATGACCACACAGTGATCTTAATTAATAAAAGTATTGATCAGGCGGAATTTTTAACCTGTTTCTACTAATTAGTTTATCAATTCGGAACCAGAATGAACCTTGTCTAGAGTAATTAAGTACAAGTTTTTCGGGCTTGTAGGCCGTGGTCCAGACAGGATAGAGTATCAAAACAAGCAATTTCAGTTCTGGTGCCTTAATTGCGTCTTTGCGCATGCGCGAACCAAAATGTTAACGAAAACACAAAAAGTTAATGAAAAGTTTCATTCACAAAAGTTAAAGAGATTTTGTTCATGAACATGCTCGAAATGTTAATGAACACGCTATTTTGTTTATGAACAGTCAAAAATGTTCATGAACAGTGTTCATTAACAAATTTAACGAAAACATCTTGGTGTGGACTAGCCTTAATTGATGCATTCTCCCTCCCTATGTTCAATAAAAATAAAGTTTGCATTTCCATGTCCCATTCCCCTTTGCCCATTCCATTCTATTTCTTTGATACTAAGATGTTTGCTTAGTAAAAGATAGTAGGGAATAACCGGGTGAGTTAGCCGTGGTGGTTACGGCATGACTAATAGCAGTCGCTCACATCCGGGAGGCGAGGAGGTTCGAATCCCCTCGCCGGCAACCTTGAAGATGGTCTTCTGTGGTTTCCCATCTTCCTTCCAGGCAAATGCCAGGGTTGGTCCCTCACTATAGGCCACAGCCGCTACCTTCCAACTCCTCGCCCTTCCCTTCCAACTTTCCTCCCCAACGGTACTTGTAGCTCACCCATTGGGTGTCCGTCTCGAAGCAGCTACAAACTGGCGAGCCGAACATGTCCTCGGGCACTCCCGGCACTAAAAGCCATACGCTAAAAAAAAAATAAAGTAGCGAATAGTGGTGGATAAGTGAGGTTATGGTAGTGGGCATTTTGAAGGTTATGAACATCGCAGCATTTGTACGAAATGTAGGCTATATACAAATAATGTAATTTACTTCTCATCAAATAAATATTGAGCTTTTTCATGAATAAGGCATGTTGGAGTAATATAGATCCTGCAACGAATATAACACCAGGTGAATTCTTGCAAATTGACTTATTTCAGTGTAACAAAATTTCACTACAACAAATTAATTTTTGAGGTCCCCAAAATTGCGTTATACTGGGTTTTTACTGTATTTGAATGGTTGGTTGGGATGCATCTGTTAGATCCATCGTGCTAGTGGTGTAAAATTCTGACTTCATTTCTTTTCATTTGTTTCCATTCTTTTCATCTTTCATCTTTGATCAGTTTTATGCGAGTGGGAATCTAATTTGTAGATCCTACAAGAAGGTTTTCTCATGTTCTCCCAGGAACTTACTTTGATAGACTGCTACTTTCAGAAAGTGGGACTAATCTTTCCAATATCCTGGGATCTACAGACATAAGCTTTCCCCAGGCAATGTCTATGCCATTACACGATATCTTATTATATAATACGCTAAGGTATATGTTTCACAAAACTCAAGCTCCTAAACCAGAGGGAGTTAGGTGTGGTTTGCACCAAACTATTCCAAATCGTTGCGTAAGTTATATTTCCCCGTGCACGACCTCAAGGGAAAACAGGGTGTATACCAGTAACGAAAAAGTAGCTTATTTTACCAATGGGTAACGAAAGTAATGAAAAGTAGCTAATTTTTATGCCTGGATAGTTGGAGGTACGGAAATTCACAAAGGTCGGTTTAAATTATTTAAACCCGCGCCGCTGGGCTCACAGATTGCAATGAAGAGAGTTTCACGCAAGCAGCGCCGATTGCGTAAGCTATATTTCCCCGTGCATGACCTCAAGGAAAGGCACACTGAGGATACCTTCAGTGGTACTGTATACATCGGTTCAGCGTATATTTTCGGCATCAAGAAGAGAGTTTAGTTTTGTGTGATTATTCTTCTGTATTATTCGGAAACCTTACTTTTTGCGAGACGTATATTTCGCAATAACGACCGAAACTCAACATAGACCTGTCATTTTTTATATTGGCCTCTAAATTTGGATATCTCAAATTGAAGTCCAGAAATAACGCAAAATAATTTATTATGCCACAATTTGAGGAAAAACTCTGTCAATCAATACCTTTTATTTTCAAAACAGTTAGATAGGGGACATGTTTCGAGCTATTCTTCTTAGCCCTTCATTAGCCCAGACTTAAGTAGTATTAGACGATCAATCTTTGTACATCTCATTTCATCAAATAAAAAACATGCAAACATACACTGCAAACATACACTGCAAACAAACATGTTAAAAAACACTATAAAACACACTAAAAATACTGTGAAATAACTCTGTATAAATGCTGCGTCAAGTTTGAGGAAGCCTGTTTCAAACATGGCTTGTTGTTACAATGTGAGCAAATTGTATATTGTGTCACTGATTATGACATTTTCTTGATGGGGCAGTTTTGCCACTTAAAAATATTAAAACATTAACAGTACTATAAAACATCTATTGTGACTATTGCGTCATGTGAATTCATGCAGATTGTCGCTTTGTTCATCTCGATGCGAGCTTGATTATGTAACCTGATCTATATTGACAGAGGTTTTCTTCATTGTTGGGACAGCCTGTGAAATAATTTGTGCTCTCCTTGCACCCCAAGTCGGTCCAATGACACAATATACAATTTGCTCACATTGTAACAAGCCATGTTTGAAACAGGCTTCCTCAAACTTGACGGAGCATTTATACAGAGTTATTTCACAGTGTTTTAGTGTGTTTTATAGTGTTTTATAGTGTTTTTTAACATGTTTGTTTGCAGTTTATGTTTGCATGTTTTTTATTTGATGAAATGAGATGTACAAAGATTGATTGTCTAATACTACTTAAGTCAGGGCTGATGAAGGGCTAAGAAGAATAGCTCGAAACATGTCCCCTATCTAACTGTTTTGAAAATAAAAGGTATTGATTGACGGAGTTTTTCCTCGAATTGTGGCATAACATTTCTTGTCAATACGGACCTAATGGATTCCATTATGGAGTCGAATAAAGCTGAGAAATAATTTACTTTCGCAATCTTGCGAAATGATACCGTTTCGAAAAATAATCGCAAAAATGCTTCGAAATACATAGGCTATATTCTAAAAATCTATCAGTCTCGTGAATTTGCGACATCCAGTGTGGTTAATTCGAAACTCAGTTATATCATATGTCTATTTTTCCTTCAAACTTTAGTTCCATTGGATATACTAACCGGTTATCTCTAAAACTTGTATAATTTGAATTCGAAAGAAAATGTGTCCTCTTGTCGTATTATTCGCGCAAATAATTCGTAATAACAGATACCTACTTCGAACGTTCATCCTCCAAAATCACATCCTCAAGACGACCGGCTAACCGCACGACTTGCCTGCGGGAATCTCTTCAAACGGACAGAGATCGATGACAGTTGCGTAAAATCATTAAACCTGTGCCCGACCGCGAACTTGTGTCCACGAGGACTGCGGGAATCCTGTCAAAGGTGGTTGGGCACCCATCACGAAATATACTGAACCCTACTCGCCATTTTCCCCATGACCGTATACTTAAAATTGTACGGGGAGCAAGAAGTGCATCAACCCACTTAGAAATAAGACCACTTAGCATCGCGATACTCATTTCTTCTCGTGATCCACCGTTAACTTCCAACCACAGCATAGGGACAGCGGGAATCACGGCGCCGATCATACAACATGTCCACAACTGCTCGTGAATTTTAACCATGCCCAACCTCGAGCTTGCCTCCGCCATTCTGCCAGACAATCGTTGAACGGCTGGATGCAATTGCATAATATCTCGAACCGCGAGGACAACGTCAATCTCGTAAAACGACAGAGAGCGGCAGCGATTGCGATACATCGCGATATTTCTCCGCATTCGATGACTAGTAGAACTGGATTCTTATCAAACGGACAGCAAGCGGCGCCGATGGCGTAATAATACTATATTTTTCCGTGCCCGACCTCAAGGACAGTAGAAATCTCGTCGAATGACTAAAAGTGATACCAATTATGTAAATCGCGAATTTTCTCAGTGTTCTGTCGTGAAAACTACGAATCGCGTCAAACGGCTGAGACCAGCGCCGATCGTGTAATGTCTAGATATTTGTCCGTACCTGACTGCGAAGACATAATTCGGTGACGATCATGTAACGTCGCATATATTTCTTCGTGTTCTACCGCGGGGACAAAGGAAATCTCCCCAAACTGCCAAGATCAGAGCAACTTCTTGGTAATCATAGCTTCTTGTATATTTGCTGAAACAACACATTTGGTATTAAATATCCATTATTTATTTTTATCTTTCACATTTGTATAACACCATAAGTTTTTTTTTTTTTTTTTTTTTTTCCCCATGTGGTCTCCTCAGAGACCTACTGCAGGTCTTTCTATTCGACGCCCTTGGGCGACCTGCGCGTCGGGATGAGCGATGGAATTGATTAAGGTGAATGAAATTGGAGAAGGATGTGAAAAGGAAGCAGCCGTGGCCTGTCAGAAGGTACCGTCCCAGGATTTGCCTGGTGTTGAAAATGGGAAACCACGGAAAACCATTTCAAGGACGGCCGACGGTGGGGCTCGAACCCATGCGTCTACCGAGTCAGCAGAGAGCTTGGCCCCATGACCTAACACTGCGATTTAGCCAGCGTAGCTACTACTGTCGGTACACACCATAAGTGAATTTTCTTCACTGCTTTAAACTCGGTTCATTGTTGTTTTTCTTCACCGCTCGATGAGCTTCTATGCTTGCCGACTGCAGACGTATCTTGAATTAAAAGGTAACTAAAATCAACTATAAAGTAGCTAAAAATAACTAATTTTTACTTCATCCTTACAGTAGACACCCTGAAAAATCTTGCATTTCCGGAAAAGTCAATGGAAATATATTTATTTTTGTTTATAAAGTGCTTTTAAACAAATAAACAAGACGATAGCCCCTGGCAGAACTGTGTCGCGTACAGCCCGCATAACACTAGCCGGGCGGGTAGTCTGTACACATGGGGTGCACACAACCCATTATGCGAGAGTTCTCGCACAGATCCGCTAGTTGGAATAATTTTAATAATTTTATTGATGCAGCCAATGGCCATTTATTTTATTTTCAGGACAGGTCAGGGGAGGGATTTTGGAAGGAAATCGGCCGCGGACATATTGAAAGGAACCACCACAGTATTTGCCAGGTGATGAAAATGGGAAACCACGAAAACCATTTTCAGGTTGGCCGAGGTGGAATTTGAAATGTAGAGATTTGAAGCATTCTTTTCAGTGTTGCCTATACAAAATTGTCATTTGTAGCTTTTCAGTCGGTCAACACGATAGTGCTCAATGAATGGGCGGGGTACAAGATATAAATATGTCAACACACTCTTGGAAAAAAATGCATGGAAACATTACATATACAGTAAAAAATCTGTAAATTTGCTGTTGATCTTAGTTCACATTTCTCTTCATTTTGCTGTAATCTATGTTAAGAACTAGTACATTAGTAAAGTAGGAAATACTCCAGCTGAAACAGTTCGAAAATTACATTTATTTTTTTAAGTTTTATGAAATGAGAAAAAGAAATGCATTTTACTTTTGGAAGAAAACTTCAATAGTTCAAAGATGGGCTAAAACAGGGGGTATGGATTTGTTTTTCAAACATAGTCTTTCAAGGGTATTATGAAAAAATAAACTTGAGTTTTTTTTTCCCTTCTGAAATTAATTCATGTGCTTGGGTAAAGATTAAAAAAAGAGACAAAAGTCTGCAATTGGACCATGCGACCAATTCACCGAGAACTTCCGCCTATTTTTAACGACCCAAGTGGAGAACTTTTTTATTGTCCAAGATATAGGTAAATGGCCAAAAGACTCTTACTGTTCACTGGTGCAAACCAAGAAAAAATGTTTGTATTCTGTGAATCACTCTCACCTCCTCTCTGGAGTTGATTTAACTTTAACTACCCTCATTTACCACAAACCTACAGAATTTACTGCCTTTAAATACAGGCCACAAGTGATTTTAACGTTACTTCCCGACTTTGAATGGGCGCCAGGGTTGACCATATGGGTCTTCCTGAATAAAATGGAAATAAATACATAGCTGTTGCCCCGACTATGAAAACCCTTATCCCAGGTGTAGGGCATTTGGCATGCGTTTGCTGATGTACCAGGTTCATGCAAGACAGGAATATAAACACACATGAATTTTAAAGAGATAAGCTATTGGCTGTACTATACACATATATACACAATATACAACACAAAATACCCTTTCATACACTCGTGCCAAAACTTTATACAGTACCTTGCCACTGAATTTAGGCTCTGAGAGCAAGAAAGCACTTACGGCCATATCAAGCCAGGCATAACAGCCACCTATGTATATACACTGTACCGTCCGTACACAAAATATCTACACACGTTAAGACTGGTTCATTCACGTTCACGTCTCCATTCTCGCATGACTTCGATGAAATGTTTACGACTGAATTATCCTTTAGGCGTGGTAAGTTATTACCAACAGCCCATGGTATGGATGGACCCATGAAATGTACGTAGCATCCAATAGCCCGTAAGAACTCAGTGGATAGCTAAACATTAGTCACTGCTCGTTCGTATTACGATACCATGATCGAGTAATAACGACACTAATTGCAAGTGGACAAACGGACTTTCACAGTAAAAGCAAGAAGACGATCTCTAACTGTTTGTTACGGAAACCATGTCACGTGAAACGACCCTGGGCGTTAGTAGATCAGTGTTCAGCCGATAAAGCAATAAGACGAGCTCTGAATGCCAGACACGCCATTATATGCACTGGCGCAGGGCTACATAACCCCAACGTTTCTGCCGGAACTATTTTGTGCGTGACCCGCTCCTAGCGGAACATCCGCGTCAACACATAAACATCAGACGGTCAAAATCCACACTGACGTCACACAGTAGTTTCCAAACGAAGTTCATGGGAGTTCATGCCATAAATAGCCTAGGTAATCCCACACAAGCTGAATTACTGACTGTCTTTTCCGGGTATGTCACAAATCCAGCACTCGAAAATATCAATTCATTGTACTTTTATAGTACAGCCACGAATCTAACATTTAACATTACTAGGTCAAAATAAAGCAATTAACCCCAAACCAAAATGAAATAATGCTTCTACTTAATACAGTCTTATATATCCTTATTCCCAAAACGTAATAAATCGCAAAACCCCGTATTTTATAATATCAAATATCCAAAAACCGATAATTAATAAACAGTGATCCTAGGTTGTCCGGACCATCCTAAGATGAATCCGTCCACAAAAACACACACAGGCACAATAAAAATCACCTCTGCAACCCCACGTTAACCCAATATAATAAGATACGAATAAAATACCCCAAACTGCACGAAGCAAAACCCGAGGGTGAGCTACTGTAACTGAATAAATTCCGTTACATCTGATTATCATGCACAAGGGGGCAGATGACCCCTTAAAACAACAAGTAACCTGCCATACACAAGCAGGTTGAAGTAGTTGATGACAAAAACCATCGGTGACTGTGTTATTTTACAACTCCACAAAGTTAGGGCTAGAAGACCTCGTAGATCTGCCCCTTAAAACCTTAATAAAAACGTCACCAAGTGTGGAGTGGATGTTTTTGTTAACTGCTAGTCAGCATGAAGACGATGGCCTGTTTAAATCTTCTACAATGTACTGGATTTCACATCAGTGCCTGGATTTTATTTTGCACATTTAATTCTTTGGGAATTTCTCAAAGATGCTTCCTGTATCAACTAAAATTGCCACAGTGTTTGACCAAAAGGCAAGAAGCAATCCTTCCATGCGGTACAGAGACCATCTGCAAAAAAATGTTGCCAGTGCTCATTCTGTCGAAACTAAAACACAAGTTTTATGCTTGACATGTGACAAACCCCACTGTGGAAATGCCAAGAAGGATTATTGCAAGAAATGTGTCGAGCAGTAACTGATGTGCTTGCAAAAAGTGTGTGATTGGTAATAACTAGGGTTCGGATGTTTTAAGACCCAAAAACGTATAAAATAAGCAAGCAAATATGCCCTAAAAACTAGCTGAATAAGACCTAAAAATAGAAAAAATGACCTATATATATTAGGGATATGTAGCAAGTATAGGAGTAGTGCTAGCATAAAGCGTGATAATACAGCAGACACGTTGATGAGAGTTACAAAACCTATCAGACCCATCAAGGCTGAACTGGGCGTGAGATAAGTCTGAGTTTCCTTGTTTACTATTTGCTCTGAGCTAAATTTGTGTGGCATCTTACTCGAAGAAACATCCGTACAGAAGCTCTTTCTTCGATTCATGTCTTTTAAACATGCTATCTGCCTGTTCCAGGAATACAGGGAGAAATATATCTACTGGACCATTTGCAAATCCCATGTTTGAAACCCCACCCAGATAACATGTACCTTAAATGCTCAAATTATAATCAAATATTATTAAAATTAGCAAAATGTGACAAAAACATAGAAATGGCTGAAATATGCATTTATAAGCAAAATCAAATTGCTTTAAACGAGGTCTGGGACCCTTCATTTGCACTTATTTTTTAAATTTCAGTCAAAATAAGCTCAGGAACCTTGGTAAAAACTAACTGATGTGCTCTTGCACTGTAACAAAAATATAGTCTTCGTGCAATCAATCATGGTTCCGTATTGATTAAAAGTCAAGTAATAAAGGGACAGGAATTTCGCCTGATCAATACAAAAATATAGTGTCGTAACATAGTAAAATGGTGTTTGTTGGAAAAAGCAATGTATCTTAAATAAAACTGAAGATATGATAAAACCTAATAAATACTGCAAACATGAATCTTGAGTTCTAAGCAATGTTCTGGTGTTACAAAGCTTTTACTATTCCTCGATGTAATGCTCATGTGGATTTACTGTGTTCTTTTCTTGATTCTAGCTGGATAAACAATGTTACATAACCCTTTGGTGTGTTCCTTGCTTGAAGATGCAGAATGTTTGGTGCCTTTTACTTAGGCTCATATCTCTTTAACAGTACTGTTATATTCTCTCTTCAGGGTAAAGGCAAGAAGGCTGATATTGACAGGCGAGCTGATCAGATCAGGGACCAACTGGAGCATACAACTTCCGAGTATGAGAAGGAGAAACTGCAGGAACGCTTGGCTCGTCTTGCTTCTGGAGTTGCAGTCCTCAAAGTAGGAGGCTCAAGTGAGGTAAGATTATGTGCCAAATAGCTTTTGGGTATTGGGAGCAAAGTATACTTATTGGTGTCATTTTTATTTGTGTATCTTAGTCGAGTGTCTCCTGTAGAAAATGGAATTTTCAGGAAATTTTGAAATTCTGGAAAAATTGGGGAATTATCAGGAAAGTTTCAGTTTTACCAAGTCCAAAATCGAATATATCCCACCTTCTCAACTAAAAACTTATCTGATACCATGAAAGAAAGGGAAGACCAGGGTGTCAGGGCCTTGTACAGGAGGCAGGTCGAAACCAGGAAAAGGAAAGGTCTGACCCCTCGAAGAATGAGGGTATCAGGAAAATGAGATACCCTACTACCGTTGGGATCTGAGGAGACATACCGTATTTGCTCGCGTATATCTCGCACCCCATTTTTTTATTTGAAATTTCAGGGGGAAAAATGTACTCGCATATATCTTGCATTCATTACTGATGCCGTCATATAAATGACCGTAATAAATCTTGAGGTAGAAACCCTTTCGATTTAGCGCGCCACAACAGTCGTCATTGTCCAGGAACTTGCCCGAAGCGATACTAACAGGAAGAGCGAGGAACGAGTTGATCCGAACTTCAATACGAGCTGATTAGGGATCGAGGCACCGCGTGGAAGCATACGGCGCAGCTTGAGTGTTAGCAGGCTGTACATCGTTCGCCGCATCTTCGGCCGCGGTTGGCTAAATTCGCCGCCTTGAGACACGTTCGAATTAGTGATTAGCGCGCCACAACAGTTGCGCAAGTAGGCCTACTGTTACATCGCAGAGAAACGCAGTTCAGTCTTCTCGAATCTCAATGATTTCGTCTTTACGCATTGCGTCGCATCAGAGCTCGGCCGCGTGCAAGCATACGCGCAGCGTGAGCGTTAGCACGCTGTACATCATTCGCCGCGCCTTCGGCCACGGTTGGCTAAATTCGCCACCTTGAAGACACGTACGAATTAGCGATTAGCGCGCCACAACAGAAGCGTAAGTAGGCCTACTGTTACATCACAGAGAAACCCAGTTCAGTCTTCTCGAATCTCAATGATTTAGTCTTTACGCATTGCGTCGCATCAGAGCTCGGCTGCGTGCAAGCATACAGCGCAGCGTGAGTGTTAGCACGCTGTACATCGTTTGCCGCGTCTTCGGCCGTGGTGGCTAAATTCGAGCTCGCTCGTGTATGTAGCGAGGAATCGATATGGAAGATGATCGATCGCTAAGCGCCTGCGCTCTAAATTCCTTTTCTGCCTTGAATCGTCCTTAACGAGCGTATGACGTCTTTTTCCTAGATTCTTAATGTCACATAACCATAACGAATAGAAATAAATGCTGTCTGCGGACATTGTTATAGCTTCTTGAAGACGTGCATCGCAAATGCATTGGACGGAAGTCAGGATGATGCAGTATGGGATGATGACCAGAATGATGCATGCGAGAGTACCTTGGAGATGGGCAGCAGTGACGGTAGTGACAATGAATAGGGCGAGTACCGTATGCCAATTGCCTTGTTTCAATAAGGCAAATTTTGTGTTTTTTCGGGAATACGGTACCGTATATACCCGAATGTAAGACGACCCCGAATATAAGAAGAGGCCTAGTTATCAACTGCCTCTTACAGATTATTTCAAAAAAAATACTCGCCAACTCATAACTTGCACAATACATGCCCTTAAGGTCGTGCTTTCGTTTTTATAATGTCTCGTGTTATCGGAAATCCCTCTGCCCGCTTTTCCAAGACATACTCTATAATTTCTTTGTTCTGGAATGGGAGACGTTATTAAATTAAGATAAGTTGATCACTCAATTACTGCTCGTGAAACTGACTGGTTGTTCTTGTAAGGATTGTTTTAAAACATATTTCCTTATGCTTTAGAACATACAATTTATCCACTTAAAATGACTTGTATGCATAAAGCCTAACCTCAAAATGTACGCTATTCGTATATGCATGGTAATTAAACATAACAAATCATATTTTAATCTTCATTAACACATTGATTTGTTGCGAGTTACAAGATGCCAACACCACATACTACTTTGCAAATAATGATAATTTAAAATTAATTTTTTTTTTTAATACCCTGAATATAAGACGACCCCAAATTTTTATAACACAAAGTGGGAAAAAACCTAGTCTTACATTCGGGTATATACGGTAATTCCCCGCGTATATCTCGCACCGAAAATTTTCACACATATTTTTGGTCAAAAAAGTGCGAGATATACGCTAACAAGTACGGTAATTCATAACATTTTTGCCATTTTAATTAGGTGACAAAAGTTATAATTCAGTAGTAGGCACCGCTGAGTTCTCTCCTTGCCCATGCTTCTCGGCCCTATTCAGAGTTGATGCGTCCCCAGGGTCAACCACAGGAACCCAGCTTTTACTTAGGCTGTGTCCCAATAGTAAAATATCAGCCGTAGTGAACTAAGTAGTAGACTACTTTGCCGGATGTGACGTCAGAAGTCTTGATCCAATACTGCTTAGCACATAGCAATCAAGTCTGTAGTAGCTAGTGAACGAAAGTGCTTGCTAGATTGTTGACTACGTCAAGGAAGTTATAGAAATTGTAGCTTATCGGAATTGTAGGTTGTCTTTGACTTTAATCCAGTCTATGCTTGGTCTATATTATTTGCCAAATACAACGCTCCAACTCACAACCCACCAGGGAAGCATAATATCTTGTTCTGTTGTGATAATTATTTTCACACGAATATGTTGTTTGGTTCTGTGGTAATCACGACTGAGGATTGCAACGACAGCTCGGTTCATGGTCTTCAGCGCATAATAAAGGGCCTCTTCTCAAATTGTCAATTTGCCGCTGCCTTATTATCATGATTGCCCTTCTCTACCTCCTGAACTGTATTCTCTTAATCAGCCAAACACAAACCATAATTAAGGGCTCGGCTAAAAAGTG
The DNA here is from genome assembly GCA_946902985.2 of Meconema thalassinum. Taxonomy (NCBI): domain Eukaryota; kingdom Metazoa; phylum Arthropoda; class Insecta; order Orthoptera; family Tettigoniidae; genus Meconema; species Meconema thalassinum. Next base: position 48,488,073 of record OX336394.1, read on the forward strand.
ATCTTCTTGGCGCCTCCATGATCGTATTGTTCATGTATTGTTTATCTAAAACAGCTGATGAAAGCGCAAAGAGCTTACAAGGAGCAGCAGATCACCACCATCTTGAGTGTTGGTTTGGTACCAGCATGTAAGTCCAGTGCGTTTCAGAACACAAGTCTATGAAGGAGGCTGTGATCAAGCAGACATGTCCCAAATCTCCGTAGTGCATAGCACATAGTAGCTAGCAGCTAGTCAATAGCAGACCACTTGAGTATTGGGACACAGCCTTACTATCATCTTCCCTATTGACCTCTGTTGGTCAACTCTTTTCTCTTCCGACCCTGACACTATTAGGGTATCTTTCATTTTCCTGATACTCTCATTCTTTGAGGGGTCAGACCTTTCCTTTTCCTGGTTTCGCCTGCCTTCTGCACAAGGCCCTGACATCCTGGATAGTGCTACTCCCTCAAGGGCTCACGACTGTTGAGCTCTGGAGTTGGCGACCCTAAGGGATACCTGGATGAATCATTTTTTCCTTGTCCTTTGGGATGAACTCTTCTCTTTCCCTTTCCCGTCTTTCTTTCATAGCTCTACTTCTTTCTGAGTCTTTCATTCCTCTTCAAGCATTGATAGAATTTCTTTTTCCCTGGACCACCTTGTGGTATAGTGGCTAGCATTCTTGGCAGTTGCCCTGGAGGTCTGGGTTCGATTCCCAGCACCAAGAAATTTAATTCTGGTCTGAGGGCTGGAATGGACTACAATCAGTCTCGTGAGGCAAAACTGAGAAGACGTGGGTTCGATTCCCATCTCGGCGATCTAGGAGGTAGTTTTCTGTGGTTTCCCACTTCTATTCCAGGCTAATACCTGGATGGTTCCAAATGTAAGGCCACAGCCACCTCCTTCCCAATCATCTGAATTACAGATATATACGCTAATACAGCCATCACAATTACACAGTTTATCAGACAAATTCTACAGAGCATGATGTTGCAAAGCCCCTAAATCAATCATTGACGACATCTTTTCTCCTGTTTATCTTATTCCTTTTTTTTTTTTGTCCCATTCGTCTCGTAGTTCGTTAGTTGAAAGTCTGTGTTGTACTGTAGTCTTCATTTCTTCAATCAATAAAAAAGTTGGGTGTGTAAGATACGAAAGTGCAGTTTAATCATATGAACGATGGGTAACAGTTCATTAAAGAAGTATTTTTATTGTAATGGGTGTATATCAAGATTTGTAATATGAAGAACGGGTTTGAAAGTGACGAATCGTCATTGCGTGTAATATTTTCCCCTCGGTGCACACAAGTTCAGACACTCAAGTCACGCAACTTTTTGTATAATTTGGACCCTATTGTTAGTGCGAATTATGTTCAATTTGATTTATATTGAGTCCACTTAGTGATGCAACTGGGTTTCCCTATAAATGTCACTGTGGAATCGTGCACACTTGTGGAATGATGATATTGTAGGCCGAGGATTTGAGTAATTCTTGCTCTCCTCCCACTAAAGGGTGGATTGATGTAGGAGTTACGTTGATCATACCTACGAAGCGATTCATATGTAGACTGACCACAAAGTATGTGTGACTTGTTAGTAAATGTGCTTGCTTTGCTCATTTGGCTCAAATATTTAAGCCCTGTATAATTTGTACCCTATTGTTAGTGCGAATTATGTTCAATTTGATTTATATTGAGTCAACTTACTGATGCAACTGGGTTTCCCTATAAATGTCACTGTGGAATCGTGCACACTTGTGGAATGATGATATTGAAGGCCGAGGATTTGAGTAATTCTTGCTCTCCTCCCACTAAAGGGTGGATTGATGTAGGAGTTAACGTTGATCATACCTACGAAGCGATTCATACGTAGACTGACCACAAAGTATGTGTGACTTGTTAGTAAATGTGCTTGCTTTGCTCATTTGGGTCAAATATTTAAGCCCTGTATAATTTCGACTCTATTGTTAGTGCGAATTATGTTCAATTTGATTTATATTGAGTCAACTTAGTGATGCAACTGGGTTTCCCTCTAAATGTCACTGTGGAATCGTGCACACTTGTGGAATGATGATATTGAAGGCCGAGGATTTGAGTAATTCTTGCTCTCCTCCCACTAAAGGGTGGATTGATGTAGGAGTTACGTTGATCATACCTACGAAGCGATTCATACGTAGACTGACCACAAAGTATGTGTCACTTGTTAGTAAATGCGCTTGCTTTGCTCATTTGGCTCAAATATTTAAGCCCTGTGCAATTTCAGGTGGAGGTGAATGAGAAAAAGGACAGGGTAAACGACGCCTTGAATGCAACTCGCGCTGCTGTTGAAGAAGGGATAGTGCCTGGTGGAGGTACCGCTCTCCTAAGATGTATTGCAGGCTTGAAAAAGTTGAAACCAAGTAATGAAGACCAAGAAACAGGTACAGTATTATGAAATTTTAGAAGATACTCTTCTAAGGGATTGCTTGGTATCTATAGTAAAGCCATCTAGACTTTTGTCTTTTAGGTCATAAGAGGTGCCCAAGTTAAACTCTGTTTCAGTGTAAAAATAAATTAATTTTAAACAAGTCATTGTGGGGACACTTGACCGTTATGGGCAGAACATTGTTCTCTGCCCGTAATTTGCACACTGATTGAGGAAAATATAAATTGAAATCTAGTTATCAGCTCTTGGCCCCAGTGGCACACAGGTATCTGAAGCCCCGAGTTGTGAGAATTGCTATCAACTCGCCAATTTGTATTGTTAAACAGCTGATGTTTTTTAGATTAGTACTGTATATATTATTCAAGACATGTAAGGCATGTCAGTAGAAGGGAAGACTCCCCCCTCCACTTTGTACCTACGGAGCCGTATTTACCGTGGCTCATATTTTAACCGAGTGTGAGGATCTTGCTGATCTATGAAGAAACCTTGGTTTGCAGGTCGTTAGGGCCAGCATCTTTATCTGCTAGCATATAATTATATGTCCTATGAAAACCGAACACCCGCCATAACATAAGTTCCGCATGAAAGGTGGCTCTTGATACTGCCATCACTGTGTTAGGGGAATTGCATAGTGACAACTTACAGGTGTGCACACAGGTGGTGAGGTATGTCTTTGTTGGTGTGCGGACTGCCCAGTGTGTTCGTCCAGCTGTAGAAGTGGAGGTAGTGAAAGAAGGCAACATTTAATTTCAAAGAAGTACCTACGTATCTTACGAAGTTTAGCTAGCCGTATCCGCGGGATGATGTACGGCCAAATGTACTAGATGCCTTGCCGTCAAAAAATCGTACTCTCATTTCGTGACATTAACTCACAATTGGACAAATGGGGTGGATTTACTAATCGATAAAGCTTTTAAAAATCAGCGAAAGGAATTTATATACTGTATTTTTTGTTAACTAGTATCCTGTTTCTTTAACTTGACTCACGATTATAACAAATGCGACTGAGCTCGTCTGCGGTATGCCTGTAGTGATTGGTCAGTTTCTCAAGGTCGCAGCCAGTAAGAAAGCGGATGTTCAGTGTTCTGACGGGCGCCAATTGAAGGCAGCAGTAAAACACACATGTATTATGCATTTTCTCTGCCAGTTAAGACTTCTGCAGGACGCCCGCTGTTAACCTCAATCTTGCTGTTGCGTGGCAACAACGTTAAATTTTTTAAAAAAGCTTGCAACAAATTATCGTAAGGCTTAGTGATTTTAAAATCTTACGTCATACTCTTCATGTAGCAAGGGAGAACTTGCAAATTGTTTGGGACCGTACCAACGTTAAATCGACACATATTTTATTCCAGCGGTCCAAAAATTCGAGCCCTAAATGGAGGTTAAACAATATACATTGCTTCTTTTGGTATAATAACCGGAACCATCGGAAAGGAACGTAATTCGAGAAACGTTAAATCGGGAGTTCACTGTATCTTGAAATATATTTTAAAATGGTGGCAATTTGTGTGTTGAGTCTAATAATTTGAACACACTGTACTTGTTAACCATGCCTTTCTGTTGGTAACAAAGTTGACTAAGGCTGGTGATCACCAAACTGCTTGTGAGCTAGTCACATGAATCTAAAATGATTTAAGTTAGCAAATGCTTGTTTTTAAACTTGTATTGTTTCTATTATAAGAAATGTGTGTTTCTTTTTTAAAGGAATCAAGATCATTGCCAAGGCTTTGCGGATGCCCTGCATGCAGATAGCAAAGAATGCTGGAATTGATGCTTCAGTGGTAGTAGCTAAGGTGGAAGAAATGCCAGTCGAGATGGGCTTCGATGCAATGAACAACGAATATGTGGATATGATAGAGAAGGGCATCATTGATCCCACAAAGGTAATGTTGAATCTCCTTCCAGTTACTTTGTAATCTATCCTTAGCTATCCCAGTGGCCCTTGGGATCTCAATGTTCCTCTCCAAGACATCCTTCTCCCAGGCTCATCTCTTGGTGTGACATGCTCTGAACTTGCAAGGCAGTTCACAGCAGTTTCTCCAGGATAGGTTTTATTCCTGTCGCATACCTGCCAGCTTTTAATTTTTTTCAGGGGCCGATAACCTAGATGTTAGGCCCCTTAAAACAATTATCATCATCATCATCATTTTAATTTTTTCCCATAAAATTTACTGAAAGGTTGTGTTCTTCTCTTCTTCACCACGAATTACAAAGCGTAGGTAGTGTTGTAGTTACGGAATAACGTGTGATTTATTAGGGTGTCGACCGGTAACTAAAAGTAGCAACTTTTGTTCTTGATATTTGGAGGTAACGGTAATTTGCTGAGGTCGGTTTAAATAATTTAAACTCGCGCCGCTAGGCTCACAGATTGCGATGGAGCAAGTTTCACGCAAGCGGTGCAGATTGCTTAAGCTATATTTCCCCGTGCCCGCCTTCAAGGAAATGCATATTAAGGAAACCTTGAGTGGTATACATCGCTTGAACGTATGTTTCGGCATCAACAAGAGTTTTTAGTTTAGTGTGAAATATTTCTCTGTATTATTAGGACACTTGACATTTCGCGACACGTTGATTCGCGAAAACGTTCGAAACCCAACAGAAACCTCTCATTTCTGTTATTGACCCCTAAATTTGGAGACTATCTCAAATATAAGTCCAGAAATAACTCTAAATATTTACTGTCGCAGTCTTGCGAAATGTTATAGTCTCGAAAGAGCTTCGAAATATAATTATTTTAAAAATATATCCATCTTCTAATTTTGCGACATCCAGTACGATTAATTCGAAATTCTGAAATATGTCTATTTTGGTTCCATAGGATATTTAATCTAACTTGTATAATTCGTGATTTGAATTCGAAAGAAAATGTGGCCGCTTGTATTAACTTATTCGTGCAATCAGAATAATTTGTAAAATTCAATACTTTCTTCGAACGTTCATCCTCCAGAATTACATCCTCAAGACGGCTGACTGACCGCAAGACTTGCATATGCCAGTACTTTTTCTCCAGGCTTTGTTCAGGAAGCTAATAAAGCCACAGCGATGAATTTAAAAGTGCAAGTAATTTCCAGTGAGTGATAAATGTATTACCTAGCTATATTATTTCAAGGGAAGCCTCCGTGGCTTAGGCGGCAGCACGCCAGCCTCTCACCGCTGGGTCCGTGGTTCAAATCCCGGTCACTCCATGTGAGATCTGTGCTGGACAAAACGGAGGCAGACAGGTTTTTCTCCGGGTACTCCGGTTTTCCCTGTCAAAATTTCATTCCAGCAACACTCTCCACTATCATTTCATTTCATCTGTCATTCATTTAATCTTTGCCCCAGAGGAGTGCGTCAGGCCTCGGCAGCCGGCACAGTCCATATCCTCGCCGCTAGATGGGGTCTTCATTCATTCCATTCCTGACCCGGTCGGAGACTGGAAGCAGGCTGTGGATTTTCATTTTCATTATTTCAAGGAAGTTCTGTTATATCTATGCTCCAAACCAAAATTCACCACACCTGCTTCTTGAGGGTCATGCTAGTCTACAAATAATTGGTATATGATGTAAGTAGATAAGATTTCATTGAAATGTCCTGTATAAAGCATGAATTACTGTATTTTGTAGCCCAGGAGGATTATTGTTTCAAGCCGGGGTATGTCGCAATTTGTTAGATTTATTGGCGTGGGCGAGTTTTACTGAAAGCCCTTTTTGAAAGTTGGCCAAGGTATGCTGTCAGCTCTTTATCCAATTTCTCCATCCTCAGTATTGGTTCTTCTGAACCATCCATGAAAATACTATCTACAGTTGCTCAGGAAATTCATTACTTTTTGTGTATACTATTTGATCCAGAAGGTACTGTGCCTACGTGAGTTATTCCATTTCAGACTAGCTGTACCCGGCATGTGTTGCAATGCCAATCAAAGGAAGTGTTAGCGTTGTAATTTTGTTTGTTGAAGTGCTTTTGGATATACAATTTTTTTTTCTTTTTCCGTTAACTGCCTCTAAACTATTGTAAAATGGATTTACTGTCTTGGAGACATTTGGGGTGCGTGCTCAACAACTCGCCAAAGTTTCGTCGCAATGTGATGACTGGTATATGAACGCACACGGGACTTTGTTTAAATGATTCGCACGCCATCACCCATTTGTTGAATCTACTCGTGCACTACCTATTGCAACATGGATTTACTAAGTCAGAAATCTTTGCAGGAGTGTAACAACTCATCAAAGTTTAATTGCAATTGTATGAACATATACGGGACTTTGTTGAAAAAAATCGCGTGCTTTAATTCATTTGTTGAATCTACTCGTGCGCTACCTATTGTAATATGGATTTATTAAGTCGGATACCTTCGCAGGAGTGGACACAATAACTCACCCAAGTTCCAGTGCAATTGGATGAGTGGTATATGAATGCATACAGGACTTTGTTGAAACTATTCGTACACCGTAACTCATTTGTTGAAACTGATTGTGCGCTACCTGTTGTAAAATGGAATTCCTAAGTCAGAAATATTTGCAGGAGTGTACACATCAACTCCCCAAAGTTTCATCGCAATCGGATGATTGGTATATGAACGCATACAGGACTTTGTTGAAATGATTCGTTACCGTAACTCATTATTTTGTTGAATCTACTTGTGCATCACCTATTGCAAAATGGATTTACTAATTCATAATCCTTTGCAGGAGTGTTCACAACAACTCACCAAAGTTGCATCACAATCGGATGAATGGTATATGAACGCATATAGGACTTTGTGAAAACAATTCGCGTGTCGTAACTCCTTTGTTAAATCTACTCGTATGCTACCTATTGTAACATGGATTTATTAAGTCAAAAACCTTCTCAGGAGTGGACACAACAACTCGCTAAAGTTTCATCTTAATCAGATGAATGGTATATGAACGCATACAGGAGTTGGTTGAAAAGAATCATGCGCCATCGCTCATTTGTTGGATCTACCCGTGCACTACCTATTGTAAAATGGATTTACTAAGTCAGAAACCTTGGCAGGAGTGTACGCAACAACTCGCCAAAGTTTCATCGCAATTGGATGAATGGTATATGAACGCATATGGGTCTTTGTTGAAACGAATCGCACGCTGTCACTCATTTGTTGAATCTACTCCTGCGCTACCTATTGTAAAATGGAAACCTTCGCAGGAGTGTACACTACAACTCTCCAAAATTTCATCGCAATTGGATGGCATATGAACGTATGTGGGACTTGGTTGAAACGAGTCGCGTGCCTTTTTGTTGAAGCTACTCGCGCGCGTATTGTAAATTGGATTTACTTTGCTTATAACCATCCCGGGGGTGTGCACAACAACTCACCAAAATTGGATCGCAATCGGATGAATGGTATATGTACGCATAAGGGATGAACAAACATTCATTTTTATATACATTGTAGATATAAGTTTTATATTTATTAGCTTTTCACCCGTGCACGATCATATTTTAAGTCCCTAGCAATATGACATCTGTACGTTTAGTGATTTTATGTTGCATGTTCTGCAATGATGCAAGTTAGAGAACAAACTTTTGGAACAGACTGTACTTCCCACCACACAGACTCGAAGGTAGCGAGCACTATTTATATTACGATGACCATGAACGACACACTCAGGACAGCATGTTGATGACAAGGAAACTGCTCCTTAAGGCTGAGCGACTACATCTACTGACAAACGCTGGACAAGAGATGGCAGCACTGCCGTCCCTTGCCAGCCACCACAGTTGAATTGAGACTTCCCCTCCTCCCTTCCAAAACTCCTCATTGGCACACAATCTTCCCCTCTCTCAGTTGTAACAAGCCTCACACAGCAATCTGTTTCCGAGCAGTAAGCTTATTGCCACCTTGATCTGTCGTCCAGCTGGATAAAATGAGGTCGGGGCGTTTGATTGATAGGCCTATGCATTTCAATTTTTTCTGCTACAAGGTAAAATATTAACTTACTGATAAGTGAAGTGCCATGTGTTCAGATTTTCTGCATCACGTCAGGTTTCCTTTCTTGTAATTTTGAAAAGAAAATCGAAAAACATCAAATTTGGCAAAGTTTATCATTAAAAAAAATACATATAATATTAATAACACAATATAACTGAAATTACTGCTTAGGTATTGAGGGATGTAGAATCCAAATCTGTATTCAGAGTTTCTCTATCGTGTCCCGTTTTTTTTAATGTTTAGAAATAAGAACGAAAAACTTCAAAATTTGATCAAGAATTTCAATCAAGTACCATATTATTTTTTAAAGTCGCGTCCGTTGCGTAGTGGTCAGCGTGATTAGCTGCCACCCCGGAGGTCCGCGGTTCGATTCCCGGCTCTGCCACGAAATTTGAAAAGTGGTATGAGGACTGGAACGGGGTCTACTCAACCTCGGGTGGTCCAAATGAGTAGAGGGGGTTGATTCCCATCTCAGCCATCCTCGAAGTGGTTTTCTGTAGTTTCTCACTTCGTCTTCGGGCAAATGCCGGGATGCTACCTACCGTGAGACCACGGCCGCCTTCTTCCCACTTCCTTGCCTAACCCTCCCACTCTTTCCATCCCTTCATTAGGTCCCCGTTCGCTTTGCAGGTGAGTCCGCCTGGGCGTAGTGCTGGTCACAGACCCCAGTTGTATCCCCGACCCAATCTTTCAAGCTCCAGGACAATGCCCTCAGTGGCGGTAGAGGTCGGATCCCTCGCTCAGTCCGTGGGGAAAAGCAGATCCTGGAGGGTAAAACGATAGCGAAAAAAAAAAAAAAAATTTTAAGTGTTTTAACACTGCAATATAAAGCTACTATAAAATCTTGAATTATATTAGTACAAAGTACTTCCAGCCAGTCAGATGTTCAATTTGTCGTTTGAATTGTGCAGTTCTACAGGAAGTAATTTTATGACACCACTTAACCTCCTCAGATCCACTACAAAAGAACAACATATTTTCTGAACACAGATTTACTGCGCTGGATATGGCACACAACATGAAGACACAATTAAAGCTTACAGCATACCTACCAGTTTAAAGGAATGGAATTAATACAAATGTGGAAATACATTGAGTTTTTTTAGTTTCTAATATTAACCAAGAGAAAAAATATAGACTAGGGATACTTTGCTCATAATGTTTAATGCCAGTTATTTTTATAAGATTTCAGGGATTCATTTTGTGTAAATTACCAGCTTTAATACAATAATAATAGTAAAATTGATGTAAAGATATATATATTTGAAGGGGGTGGAAGAAAGCGTGAAGAAGAGAGGAGAAGACTGGACAAGGGTGGAGGCTGAGAGATGGTGGGAAGACAGAAGACGTTGGAGAGGCTTGTGTTCCAAACAGACCCGGCCAGTGGCTGGAAACTGTGCAAGATGATGATGATGATTTATTATTTAATCGATTGTTCCCCTTTAGGAGAGCGATTGAACTTGAATACATGATTTCATCTCCTGGCGTTTTCCCGCTTCTGTTCCCAAAACCTCTTCATCCTCTCAGAATGCTCCTTCTTCCGCTCAGCTGTCCATTTTCTTCCAGGTTGTCGTGATGGTCTATGATCAAACTTAACATTTTTGATTTTATTCCTGCACTTGGTGCGGTCCTCAAAATTTTCAATGTTGACCTGTTGTAGGTCCCTCTGAACCTCTGTCAGCCACTCCGTGCCACACTTACTCCGTGTTATAACGTTGAGCAATTTCTTCGGTGTTCTGAAATTTTCCATCCTGTAAATGTGTGTATAAAACTGTACTCGGCGTTTTCTGATTACTTCCGTTATCGTGTGGATCTTTTGGTAGAGTTCGCTTTGAGGTCTCTTCATCCAAATACCGTTATTATTAACTGCCCCGTAAATCTTTCTGAGAATTTTCCTTTCCTGTTTTTCTATACCCTTAATTTTGGAATGACCGTCGATCACCATTGTTTCGGCTGCGTAAGTTGCTTCCGGAAGAATCACCGATGTATAGTGCCTTAATTTTGCGTCCAGCGAGATGCACTTCTTGTTGTAGTGAGCCCACATTAGCTTGTAGGCCTTCTGTAGTTAGGTGATTCTTTGTTCATTGGCGATTCGGTTTAGTCCCGAGGACTGTATGATTTCACCAAGGTATTTAAAATGGGGGACTTGTGTTATTTTACCGTATTGTGTGATTAAAGAAGAGTTATTTTCTGGCTGTCTTTCCATATAGTGGGTTTTTTCATAAGAAATTTGTAGTCCGGTTTTTTGAGCAATTTCATGTAATTTTTCCACTGCGTGTATGGCTTCATGTCTGGTGTTAGTGATAATGGCAATATTGTCTGCAAAACGAGGCACTTGACTGTATGACGGTTCTCTTTTTTGATTCCAATTTGAATGCCTTTTACATGAGGTTCCCATTCCCTAATGATCTTTTCTATAACAATATTAAAGAGCATTGGGGATAATCCGTCCCCCTGTCGAACTCCAGTTTTGATGAGAAAGGGCTCCGATATTTCACCCATGAATTTCACTTTGGACATAGTTCCTGTAAGCGTCTGTTCGGGTCTTTCTGTCTATCCTGAATTCTTTCATGATCATAAAAAGGGTTTCGCGGTCTACAGAGTCATAAGCTTTTCTGAAGTCGACGAATGTTATTACTGTATTTCTACATTTTCTCATTTGTAATATTGTTTTTAAACTCCACACCTGTTCAGCACATGATCGCCCTTTTCTGAATCCGGCTTGGTATTCTCCAATTAGCGGATCCACCTGGGGTTCTAGCCTGTTTAAAAGTGCCTTGGAGAGGATTTTATAAGCAATAGGGAGCAGGGAGATTCCTCTGTAATTACTCATGTCTGTTTTATCACCCTTTTTGTGTAACTGATGAATTAGAGCACATTTCCAGTCTTCTGGTATTCGCTCCATCATCCATATGTCTGAAATAAGGTGATGAAGTTTCTGCGTAAGTGTAGGATCGTTCAGTTTCCAGAATTCAGCAATGATCCCATCTTCTCCTGGTGCTTTGTTATTTTTGAGCTTTTGGATGAACTGAATTTCTTCCAAGGTCAGGGGGTTGTGAGTCCGGGTGTGTGGAAACCGGAGGAGTGAAGGCAGGTTTTCCTTGGGGTGGTTCGCAGTTAAGAAGGGAGTTGAAGTATTGGGCTAATATTTTACAGTTTTCTTTCGCGTTAGTTTCCAACTTGCCATCGGGTTTTTTGAAGCACATGCTGGGCGCCTGATATCCCTTTAAGTTTTCTCTAAACGTCTTGTAGAAGTTTCTAGTATTATGTTGCAGTCTGTTGTTGTCATATCCTCGTTTTTCTTTCCTAATTGTTTTGGAGGCATACTTTTGGGTTTTAAGAAAGTTCTCCCAGTTTTCCTCAGTTTTGTGACTGTTAAACTTTTTCCACGCAGTCATTCGGTTGTCAACTGCCCGATCGCAAATTGCATTCCACCAACGATGTTTTCTTGTGGGAGGAGGTTGTCCTAGTTTCATGACTTCCTGAATTTTCTTCGTTATTTTCTGCCAGTCTGTTGATGTCTCCTGATTAATTTGCATTATGATTTCTTCTTTGTGGAGTTTAAAGTACTCTGGATCTGGTTTGATATTTTTGGGTGGGCCTTTTTGCTTTCTATTGGGTTGGAATTTCGTCTTAATTTGGAGAAGATGATGGTCTGATTCAAAGGCGCCTTTGCGAGCTCGGACGTTTACAATTTATTTTGTGTTTTTCTTGGAAATTGCGATATGGTCAATTTGGTATTCACCCTGTCTAATATTGGGTGATCTCCATGTGGTTAACTTGTGTGGAGGTTTTTGAAATTGTGTGCTCATGATCTTAAGTTCAAAGTTTCTGCAGAAGCCAATTAGTCTTTCACCATTCCCGTTGGTACGTTCGTGCTTAGTATGGGGGCCTGTGGTATCACTAAATTTTCTTTCCTTACCTAACTGGGCATTAAAATCGCCCAATAAGATCTTCACATGGTGCCTTGGTATTTTGTTGGTTGTTTCTTCGAGAGTTTCCCAGAAATTGTCCATACTTTCAGGATCGGATTTGTTGAGTTGATTTATGGGAGCGTGGACGTTGATCAGTGTGTAAGCTTTATTGGCTGACTTTACTGAGAGCAGAGATACTCTTTCGTTGGGAGAAGAGAAATCTATGACTGAGTCGAGTACGGAATGGCGAAACCGGTTCCCAGGAGTGGTAGTTTGCCTCTAACTTTTATGGCAGGTTTGCCTTTATAGATTCTGAAATTCTCCGTATTAAAGTGTTCTTCATCCGTGAATTGTCCCTTGAAGTGCAGTGATTTTGAGGTCAAATTTTTCGGGGGCGTTAGTGAGTTGTTTTAATTTGCCTGTTTTAGTGAGGGTGTTCACTTTAATTGTGCCAATAAAATTCTTGCGTCGAGTTTTGAGAGTGTGAAGAGTTCTTGAGGCTCCGATTCTTCTCCGCATGGTGTCCCTGATCCCCCAGAATCCGATGATCAGGTGAGTCCAGTATATTGACTGGTGCCTGGGGTAGTGATTCTGTGATCGTCTTTTCCATCATGCGCTCAAGTTGAGTTTTGTTTTTTGTGGTGATCTCAGTTGAGACCACAGGTATACGACTCTATTTTTGAGTTCGAGAAGATTTTAGTGCAGCCGCCTCAATTAGAGAAACAGACGCTGACCACTTTGCCGCTTGTTTCAAGTCAGACGCAATGTGGATTTCGCAGAATGGTATGCCTCTTCCGCCAGTTCCGCCGTACCGAGATCCATTCTCTCCGCCTTCACTGCCGTTGAGGTCTTCGCTGTAATCCTAGCAAGGAGCCCTTACGGGGTGCTATCACTCGGGCCAAGTGAACCCTGGTTTTTTAACGAGGTTGTTACTCCTCCCCCTCCTCCCTCCTCCTTCCTCGTCACTTACGTGACAAGGCTTGGGACCGGCATAGCATATATATATATATATATATATATATATATCAGTTTCAGTAGTTTGGCATTTTCATAATTTCCAAAAGAGTTCTTTCTTAAAAAAATTGAACGTCTTGAAAGGAAACTACATATGGGCTTTGTAACTAACCATAGGGGGGAAGAGTTTCTCTGTAGCAAAGTGGTTGCATATCGGTGATATAAACTATAAAAGTAAAACACAAAAGATGTGTTTGGATGGTTCATAAACCTTTTTATTGTGCACTGAGAAAACTGCAATGGAATGCAAAACATTATAAAAAAAAATGCAGTAAACCACAAAAGGTGATTTATGCAAGGTGTCCGGGGTAAAGATGTAATAATATAAAATTTAATAACTTGAGAAATAATGGAGATATTTATTGGCAGTTTGTTTCTACAACTAGGGTAACTCAAAATGTTTTCTATGTTTGCTTGCGGTGGTACCACATGCGCCTGCGCGTAACTTCATTGTTCACGAGAAGCGTGCCAGTAGCCATGTGGACTCCACAGCAGAAAGTGTTCAGTGTTCTTTCGCTCACGGAGCTAAAATCCGTTACACTTGTACAACGTATATTTCGGCGTGAGTATGGACTGTTACCAACTAATGATGTTCCCACTTGCGTAACAATCAAGAAATGGGATTTCTTGAATCGTGAGTTCCCAGATCGCTGGATTAGTAGAGGTAGTCAATCAATTGTTTGGCCCCCTAGAAGCCCCGACATTACGCCATTTGATTTTTTTCCTGTGGGGGTTTGTCAAGAATCAAGTGTACTAGACACCAGTTCGTGATCTACCAGATCTGCGTCTTCGCATTCGTGCAGCTATTGCAAATGTTACGCCTACAATGCTGCTGAACACTTGGAGAGAAGTGGAGTACAGATTAGATGTCTGTAGCGCCATTAATGGGGTGCATATCGAGATGTATTAGGTATGTAAAGAAACATTTTGAGTTTCCCTATTCGTAGAAACAAACCGCCAATAAATATTTCCACTACTTCTCAAGTTCTAAAATTTTATATTAGACTATTGTACCTTTAACCCGGACACCTTGTATAAACAAAATGACTGCTCATTCAGTAATGAAATTCCAAGTTCACGTATGCAGAATTTTATGAAGTATAATGCATATTTAAGATTCTGTGAACAAAACACATACTTTCACAATTAAGAGCCAAAACACTGAAAACACAGAATTTTTTCTACGTAAGTAAATGAAAGTTAATCTAAAAAATTATAACAACATTTCGAAATAAGAAACCATCTCGGGAATTTTTACAGAAAAACCCTTAAATTATGCACTATTAACCAACAAAAATTATTTTTAAAACGTAAGCAGCAAGTTCAATGGCAATCGGCTGCATAGATAACACTAGCAAGAACATGAAAAACACAATAACACGCAGCTAATGATAATATTAGCCTACTTTCGATTTTTGCAAAAAAAAAATGAAAATAGCCTATGAGATCAACACAGGGTGAAAAATTGTGTGCCTGTCTGTCTGTGGGTGTGTGTGTGTACTCTGAATGTCTGTCCCCCCCCCCCTATCAATTCGAACACGGTGAAACCGAATTGAACGAAATTTGGTACAGAGGTAGTACTAGCAAAGTGCACCTCAGTGTCATGTTTTATATCGCCACCATCTTGACGAAAACGTAATGGCGGCCACCCAAATGTTAAAAGCTTAAATCAAATTACGACCAACCTAATCATCTGATCTCTGCCAAATTTTTCAACAACATACCATTATGAGAGAGGTGTTCTTTGACCAAGCTACTAGGTCATCAGCCCAATAGTTTGCAGATAGCGGCCATGCATGTGTGCAAATACCATATTTGCTCGCGTATATCTCGCCCCTGCGTATATCTCGCACACCATTTTTTTAGTTTTAATTTCAGGGGAAAAAAAAGTACTCGCATATATCTCGCATTCATTTTTGACGCCGTCATATAAATGACCGTAATAACCTTGAGGTATAAACACGTTCGATTTAGCGCGCCACAAGTTGTCATTGAAAAAGACGTTATAAGCTCGTTAAGGATGATTCAAGGCAGAAAAGGAACTCCAGCATTTATATTGGATACGATCGATCATCTTCCATATCGATTCCTCACTACATGTACGAGCGAGCTCGATCTTACCCGACCGCGGCTGAAGACACAATGTAGACCTAAAGCGTGCTAACAGTCACGCCGCATCGCATGCTTGCGCGAGGTCTGTCCGAGTTTGTACGTCCGTAGCGGCACTACAGTATAGCGTCAGTTTACGCAAGTTTGCATCAGTTCGTGTGTTATGGTTATGCGACATTAAGAACCTATGAAAAAGACGTCATGAGCTCGTTAAGGATGATTCAAGGCAGAATTTAGAGCGCAGACGCGTAGCGATCGATATCTTCCATATCGATTCCTCGCTACATGCCCGAGCGAGCTCGAACTTAGCCGAGCACGGCTGAAGCGTGCTAACACCCACGCGGCGCCGCTTTACATGCTTGCATACGGCCGAGCTCTGAAGCAACGCAATACGTAAAGACGAAATCATTGAGATTCGAGAAGACTGAACTGCGTTTCTCTGCGATGTAACAGTAGGCCTACTTGCGCAATCTTCGAAACATACGAGCATGTTGGTGCGAGTGGTATAGCACAGATTTCCTTATCTTCAAAGCCCAAACAATACAAGAGGAATACGGAAATTCCCCGCGTATATCTTGCACCGACAAATTTCACTCGTATTTTCGGCTCTCGTATATCTCGCCCCCGCGTATATCTCGCACCCCATTTTTTTAGTTGAAATTTCAGGAAAAAAAGTGCGAGATATACGCGAGCAAATACGGTATATTCACCATATCAATTCAAACACGGTGAAACCGAATTGAATGAAATTTTGTACAGAGGTAGCACTAGCAAAGTGCACCTCATATTCGTGTTTAATATCCATATAGCACGTTGTATTTCAACAAGTTACTACAACCAACATTCAATTATATTCCTTGAAAAGGACAAAGAGTTATAAGAATACCCATGCATTGAGGAGAAAGTAGGCTATATGTTCTTATTGAACATCTTGTTTAAGTATGTTAAAGTTATGTTATTTATTATTTCATTTCAAATAATATATAATACTCTTATTATTCACGTCTCAAATCAAAGAAATTTACAAGGCAACTGATAAAAAAAAAAATATATATTTAGGCTACGTATTCTGAACAATTTACAGTACGTTCGAATATCGTTCAACAGTACCGTATTAGCTTCTTGTTGTTGCTTATTTTAGGAGCTGAGACATTGTGGTGTGTGTAACCTGTGTTATTGTGATGGCTGTACCACTGTGTGTAGTTGTAAATTGGGGATAGAACATAAAGAGGTGGCCATGGACATAAGTTAGGAACCACCCCGACCACGGAAAACCACTTCCAGGATGGCTGAGGTAGGAATTGAACCCTCCTCTTCTGAGTTTTATCTCACGAGGCTGAGTGTACCCCGTTCCAGCCCTCACACCAAAATTAAAATATCCTGGCAGAGCCGGGAATCGAACCCGGACCTCCAGGGCGACAGCCAAGAACGCTAGCCGCTACACCACGAGGTGGTTTGTGTTTTTCTTGTCTGTGAATGTATCTTATGGTTTCCTCTTCTTTCGTTTGTTGGTATTATTTGTCGCCTGCTTTTGTTGTGCCTCTCGCACAAATGAGGGATCTCGGATTTCCATGCCTCGAACAACTAGACTGTCTACAATTTCTGGCAAAATACACTCCTTATAAAATTGAACCAGGTTTGGAAGCATTTTTGTTTGCCATAATATCTCATCCTTTTCTATCTTCTTCTTTCTTCGTATAAACTACATTATCGCACCATTTTCTCCTGGTGATATTCAATTGACCTTGGAGCTGGCAGAAGTAGCTGTGGCTTCGTTTCAATTGCATTTTCTGTCTGACAGTTCCAAGCACAAACCTTTTTTTTTTTTCTTTCTTCTTAGTCACCTCGTCTCTCAAATCTGATTCAGTGACAGAATTTGAAAAGTGGTATGAGGACTCGAACGCGGTCTACTTAGCCTCGGGTGGTCCAAATGAGTCAAGGGGGTTAGATTCCCACCTCAGCCATCCTCGAAGTGGTTTTCCGTGGTTTCCCACTTCGTCTTCGGGCAAATGCCGGGATGCTACTGTACCCGTATCCACGTGGTCTTACCTGTTGAAATCCGATGGAACTGCTGGATCGTAGAATCTGGAAGTGCCCGGCTGAAATACCCCTAAAATTCTACCAACTAGTATCAACCAGGGATAAGGATACCTCTCTTATAAAGAATGCGATAAGAAGATGCCAGTGGTCAATGAAATATAAACGAAAAATAGCTCAAAGTGAACTAACAAGACTGAAAATAATTAAATTAATCTTGTGCGTGGTACTAGGCATTCTAAAAACTGATCCACTGGTCCTCGTAGCACATCCTATTTCTAGTATAAATGACCAAGACATCCGAAGCATTTAAAATTGACCAACAGTTTATTAATCCAGAAACTGCTGCTGGGTGGACTACCTCTCCACTGAACAAAAATAATCCGCCTCCACTGAAGCGTAGTCACATCTGAATGTTATTGAAAATGCTATTAAAATTATAGCATCATAATCGCGTGTAAGGATAATCTTAATAATAATTTTTAAACCTGGTTATATACACTCAGTAACTTATTTAAATAACCCTCGTAAGTTTATGGCAATATTTACATTTTTTCACGTTGAATCATTCATATATATATTATGTATTAGAGTCCATCGATAAGCATTCTAGTGTACTTGTTAAGATCAAATCCTGGCATGTTCGACGAACGGTTAAGTTGATAGAACACATTGTCATTGCATAAAAATGTTAACATTTTAAATCTCACAGTTAATCATATTATTGTCTCTTCAGCTTTCAGTCATTATTATTACATGATTATACATATATTATTACTCGTCTTTCCAATTAGACCTTTCTTCAAAAACAAATGTCATCAATTTGAACAATCCATTCTAGATCAATTATTATAATGCTAGTTTGACTTAAATGTTGGATTCATTAACTTATACTAGCCTTCTAGTATCCATAATCGTGACTATACTGCACGTTCAAAATATACACCTAAGTGCACTCAGTAATAGCTCAATAGCTAATTTATACTGGAAAGAAAAATTGATATAGACCATCCATCGATGTCTAATATCCCCTTATTACAATCAAATTCCGCAATCAATCATTGCTTAATTCATAGATAAGCTCTCAATAGCTTGTAAGTATTTTTTCAAACATAATTAAGATCATATAAGCTTTTACATAAAAGTCGTAAAATATCATGCATCAAATTAACATAAGTTAAAGTATCATGGGCAATTTTTATCAGAACTGAGACAAATGTAAATCAGCTGTTCAAATAACAGTGCTTAAGAATTTTCGACATCTTCATTTCGCTTTGTAACGAAAATATTCTATACAATCTTTCTATAATATTTATTCATTTATTTCCTCATTATATTCTCATGTTCATTACTGTTTCTTTCAAGAAATTGTAGATAGATCACTGTAAAAAGAACGATTCAGCCCTCTACTAGACAAAACTCGACTGGAGATCCTCACCCAAAGAAACACGAAAGATCCTACACCATGGTAATGAGCCTGTCTTAAGAAGGTACACAAAGACCATTAGAATCTAACGCTTAACTAGGATGGAGTTCAACAAATGAATCATGAACAAAAATAGAAAAACTGAACGATCTAAAGTGTCTAAAACAACTTCAACAAGAAAAATCTCAAAAGCTGTGGATTGCACAAAATTAATCCATAAACCGCAAATATCTACTCTAGAAATCATTATGTTTCCATATTAATACTGCATTCGATGAAAAATAGACCCACACGTCTATTAAAGAAATTTGCATGAAATGCTTATGTGTTAAAGTTCAAAATTTGTAGAATTATCTATTCGAATAATCTTCAAGTATACGTGGCGTATAGGACATCTGCTTGCTAACAACTATTCTTATATAAAGTTATCGCAGTCTTCTTCCTACTCTTCATATTTATCTTCTCAACAAACTATATTGTTCTATTAAATGCCCAAAAATTAGTAAGAAAAAGAGTAAATTAATGCATAGAAAATAGCATTATAAGAAGATTAACGGCCTGTTTGCCATCTCTTGATGAATACAGTACATTTGCATTTGTCAGTTGGCACAGGCTAGAGTAAAAGGTGGCTTTTCACCGATGTCTCGGTCTCACTCATGGCTGTGGTTATATGGAAGCTACTGAGGTATGGGTGGTGCTTAGTAATGGCATTGAGGGCACAGTCAGTGCCTGTGAATGCTGTGAAAGGTTCTACTCATAGGGTTAGGACTACTGTTCTGACTCAGTGAGGAAAGCAATGGCAAACTACCTCACTCCTCTTCTTGCTTAGAACGCCTCAATATAGCGCTGCCTTGGGTTTTTGTGGGTATCTACTCACATAACGTAACGGCGGTGCTTTTGAGGATCCAACCAGTCTTCGGGCTGACTACCTAACAGACAGACTACAAAATAAAATACACTACAAGACTGAAGCGATAGAGTATCGGGTCAACCCCTGGA
This sequence comes from Meconema thalassinum, assembly GCA_946902985.2. Taxonomy (NCBI): domain Eukaryota; kingdom Metazoa; phylum Arthropoda; class Insecta; order Orthoptera; family Tettigoniidae; genus Meconema; species Meconema thalassinum. The sequence continues at coordinate 48,507,906 of OX336394.1, forward strand.
ATGCATTTTCTATCTACAAAGAAAAATTGGTGAAAAAGGAACACTCGAGAGTATGTCTAATCCATACTGTCTACTGTGAAAATGGTTATCAGCTACCTTGTACGATGCCATATCGTTGCAATTGGAATATGCGTGAAACACACTGTTCTTGTTCTGGAACTGAATCCTCGTTCATCAGGTCGCGTAGTTCTCGAAACGACTGGATCTTGACGAGAACCGAACCCCGATTCCGAACGGTTGAAAAATAAAAACGGCTGTTCGCGCAACAAGTTCACTACTCTCACACGTTCCCAAGATGTTCTGTAGCCTATTCGTGGAATGCCATCATAGTTCATGTAGTCACAGTATGAATGTACAGTCAACTTTTTCAAAGCGCCTTCCATCTCTTCTTAAAGATCTTTCTGCTGTTATAATAATTCATAATTGATGTTGGTGATCATTCTAAGTAGTCAACTCCACTATTGTATTGCATTCCCTTTTTCCATTCTAGCCCATTCGTGACATAATCATGTCTTGATGAAACATTCGTTCATTCAACCTCTGTTCTGTAGTCATGATGATAATATGCATATATAGACTACTGAACTGTCGTAGAATATAGTCTTGTATTGGCATTGAAATATCACAAGTCCTAGTGAAGACTGAGTTCACTGCTCCTTAATAATGAAGACTAACACAATCTCCAGCTATAACAAGCAGAGACAAAAATGTTGCGTTACGAACTGTCTAACTTTGAAGTATGAAAACGACCCCGTTGCTTGCGCGAGACGTGAGTATTGTACTCTGAGCGAAGTATAATGTAATCTGATCTCTCTGCCTGGGCAGATTTTTCCCCACTGCTCTTGCGAGACCCACAATGCTGTTCGTTGCGAAACAATATTGACTATCGATACCGACACAGGCTATATTTCAATAATACTCTGATATTCTGACATATGCATTTATCTGTGTGTAATAAAGTCTCCTCTTCTTTAAACATAATGCATTTACCAGTTGTTGTTCTGTTTCAAAAAATACAGTAACAAAGTGTATCATGTTGCATCAGATTGACGTTACTGCTGTCTCCATTTTGTAGTGATCTCTTGTACTAAAAACATAGCACATGTTCAAAGGATGTAGAGCGGGCTGCCGAATTGCTCCTAAGCTCGCCACAGAGTATCAATGCGCTGTTTGCCTTGTAAATAGAACTGCAGAAATTCACCTGAGTACACACCTGTTCAACATAGATCCGACTCATAACAAAATACGGTCTCACTACCTACCGTAAGGCCACGGCCTCCTCCTTCTCACTTCCTTGTCTATCCCTCCCACTCTTCCCATCCCTTCATCAGGCCCCTGTTCGCTTTGCAGGTGAGGCTGCCCCAGTTGTATCCCCGACCCAATATTTCAAGCTCCAGGACAATGTCCTCAGTGGCGGTAGAGGTGGGATCCCTCGCTTAGTCCGTAGGAAAAGCAACCCTGGAGGGTAAAACGATAGCGAAAAAAAACAAACTATATTTTTGAAACGTGTTTTAACACCGCAATATAAAGCTACTATAAAATCTTGTATTTCGTGGTATTGCAGAATAAAGTGTGAATGTTCTAGGAATACACTACTGCCCTATCACTCAATCACGAAACACAAACCCAGAATTAGGAAATGAAACGAGAAAGGGGCGAGATATATTCTTCTATTCCTTCCTCAAGACTCGGTCTAGTCAGTCTGAAGAGTCAGCGACTCAGCGCGCCGGAAAAGGTTTTGGAAGGAGAGTTACTTTGTTTTCCTTGCACTCCACTGTAAGTAGAATGGAATGCTGCGTAAGGAAAGGAATGACCCGCAACAGGAGGTGCGGTGCAGTGCTAGGTAGTAGGGTGGGGGAATGAAGCTTGGTGCAAGTGGTAGTGCGGGTAGCCTATCGTGTAGCCTGTGTAGTTACCGTTTTACCGAGTTGAAGACTAGTCAAAGGTACATACGTCACGGGTTTATCACTGAAACAGTTTCTTTCATCAATCATTCGAACTGCTCAGAATTACAGCCTCTACAAATTGAATAGGTTTAAAGTTATTATAGCATTTGAAATAAAAATTGTTCATAATGAAGCTACTATTACAAGGGTTAGTGCACAGAAATTTCGAAATTCTCAGGTTATTAAATTTGTCGTGACGTATGTACCTTTAACCCTCAAAGTAGACACTTTGAAGCCATGCCCCGAACAAACGAGCAGTCTATATTTTACAAAAGTGGCATATAACAAGTCCCGAAGACCTATATACTAGATTAAGAAGGAAAAAAAAAAATTAGAAAAATATTATATTTTTTGGTAGCACAGCCTTAAATATAGTTCATCTACTGTAAGTTTGCACTTTATTGACAATTCTCGCAGGAACTAATACTTCTACAGAACATATCAATCCGCCTCAACCACGTGCATTCCAGCCAATGAGCCGTCACCCACGTGGCAGCCAGCAATGGCCGCTGTATTCCGTCAAGGTGGGAACAGCTGTTATGCGTTGCCTAAACCTACAATCATCTCGCAATATCAATTCATTGCCCTTTTTAAAGGAAACTTGTATTTCTTTGTGACATTTATCAAATAATCGTTCTAACAGCACACCCACCGACGGCTCGCTGACAGAATGATGTTACATCATTGGACGCGCTATGACCAAGACCTTGTCTATGACAGAGCAGCTGATAACTTTCATGTGAGAGTGGAATTATTTTAGGCCCATCATTTCACAGCTATGGTGTAAGATGTCCTTAAGACGATACGATCATTACTTGACCTGTTGGATTGATATTGAAATAAAACGTACGAAACATTTCACCATGTTAAGTTAACTTTTAGGCCTACTTTTTTGCACAAATCATGCCATATGAAAATTATTCACCAGGCCAATGTCCTTAGGGAAATAAATATTTCTGCTGACTTTTCTTTTACCTTAAAGAAAGAACGAAATAATATAAATATCTTCAACAAGAAATTCCGTATCTGCTTCCTACTCGATAGTCAAAACAAACATGTCCGACCTGGAGACATCTCAGGCTACATGTTTACTCAACATTTAAGTTTTTTTTTTTTTGTTGTTGTTGTGTAGCCTCCTGAGAGGCAGAGTGCAGGTCTTTCTAGTCGACGCCCGTGGGCGACCTGCGCGTCGGGATGAGAGATGGAATGGATGAAGATGAATGAAACTGGGCAAGGATGTGGAAGGAAGCGGCCATGGCCTGTCAGAAGGTACTGTCTCAGCATTTGCCTGGTGTTGAAAATGGGAAACCACGGAAAACCATTTCAAGGACAGCCGACGGTGGGGCTTGAACCCATGCGTCGACAGAGTCAACAGAGAGCTTGGCCCCTTGACCTAACGCTGCGCTTTAGCCCGCGTAGCCACTACTGTCGGTAACATTTAAGATAACCACTATATATTTATCTGAAAAATGAACACGCGTTCAAATGGAAATAATACTTTCAGACGACTTAGCGCATTATCATCAATTATAATTGTTATTATTTAATATAATTAACACGTTATTTTTCCAGGCGGATGAACACAGTAAAGCGTCCATTACCAACCGCACGCCCATCCCACGAGCACGTGGTAGTTCAGTTTGATAATGCAACTTTTCAGTCTGGCCGACAGAATATGTTGCCAATATATTCACAAGCAAAAAAATAACCTGAAAAAACTTACATGTGAATAAAACGTGTATATATGTTATGGACTACAGGTTATAAATTGAGTCTTTCCTTATGAAAGTTGGCAACCCTAGCTGTCAAAAAAGTGCAAACTTACAGTAGATGAACTATAGTAGTGAGCTCTGTATTTTTGGGTTTCTATGACTATCTTTCAACAGGTAGTGGGAAGAGAATCACAGACAGTCAGTGGTATCGTGCATATGTTAAAGATGTGTTCCTCTTTCCTCATTGTTACAATCGCCGAAAAGTTAAAATGTTTAGTTGTTCAAGAAAGTGGGAATACTAAGCGCATAGATATAGCGAAGGAATTAGGGATTCACCAACCACATTAAATTAGATCGTCACATATGAGAGTGAAATTGAAAATGGTGCCTGCATGTTCCGTGTATCCACATGGATTCAAGGCAGGAATGCTGTATAGCCTATATATTTTTTTGTTTCCGTTCTGCATTTTCTACACATGTACATTTTATTTTTCTTCAGATCGCTGAAAACCGTATGGGAGAAGCTTGCTGTAGTTCATGAATCTGTCAACAGATTATTTTTAATCCCTGACATTGCTGCAAAATCTTGTTTTTTGTTTTTTTTATTTCAGATTATTTTGGTTGGTTCCTCAGTTTAGGGGCTGCGACAACACAGTCATGTAGCCCCGTGTACTTCAGGTGTGTGTAGAATCTGTCTGATAACCGGTATTAATTGTAATGACTGTATTAGTGTGTGTATCTGTTTTAATTCAAGTAGTTCCTACTTTTGCCGCCAAACGCCACTGTCGACGACCAACTAGTTCAGAACTTTGTTACCAGATGCCACCGCAGTCGGCTCTTGGCGACGAACATAGGAACCTAAGAACGTTAGTCAAATGTATAACCTATATATAATTTAGCTTCTCACAGGTGTAAATAGTGGACGGTTCTTTAACATGCCATAAATCTATGACATGGGGCCGCCGGCTTTACTTCCCCTCCGAAGGAAGGCATACTGAGGGATTTTTAACATTCTTAAAAATCCGAGGACTTTGGCCTGGTTTGAACCTGCGATCTTGGGCATAGAAGCTCAGCATGCTACCAACTTCGCCACCGAAGCCGCTTCAGATTATTTTACGAGACCTATTTTACTCTTATTTTTGTTTCACCCGATAATTCGTGGTAATTAATGCACGAACTTCCAAGAATTATCCGCTGTTATTTTTGCTAAGACAGTAATACCAAAACTATTGGTGTAAAATATTGAAATAGGCCTATATTTTATGAATATGTAAAAAATAATTAAATCACTTTATCACATTGTATTGTAAGACAAGCTAAGTTGGAGGTATGTGGATTATGCCTACATAAAATATCTAACAAAAAATAAGTCACTTTTTGTTTCTTGGATCGTTTATTCTATTTTTTTTTACGTTTAATTCCTGCCGCTCCTTCCGGAGCATAGGGCCTTGGCGAAATTTCTCCACGCAGTACTGTTCCTGGCCATTCTCTTCACTTGACTCCAGTTCTTGTCCACCTCTGCAATTTCATTTTCGATCGTCCTCTTCCAGGTCTTCTTAGGTCGACCTCGCTTCCTGGCGCCTTGAGGATTCCAGTCTAGCGCCGCCCTCTCAATAGCTCCGTCCGGCTTCCTTAGTGTGTGACCAATCCAGCGCCATTTCCTCTCCTTGATCTGGGTGCTAATCGGTTGTTGATTGGTGATGGTCCAAAGATCTTCATTTGAGATTATGTCCGGCCACCTCACATTCATGATGTGACGCAGACATCTGTTAATGAACACCTGTAGGTGGTCGTTGATCGGTTTTGTGACTTTCCATGTTTCACAGCCGTAGAGAAGAATCGACTTTACGTTGCTATTGAAAAGGCGGAGCTTGGTCTTCCTGGAAATTTTTCTATTTCTCCAGATGGGGTAGAGCTGGACAAAGGCAGCATTTGCCTTCCTGATACGGCTTTGAACATCTTCCTCTGCTCCCCCATCATTTGTGCTCTATACTTCCAAGGTAGAGGAAGGACTCAACTCGCTCAATGTCCTTTCCGTTGACTGTCAAACTAGTCGTGATGTCAGAATTTATCCTCATCTCTTTGGTCTTGTTGGTGTTGATCATCTGTCCTCCACGTTCTGCTTCTCTCTGCAACCTCCCCAGCTTATCTTCCATGTTTATTCGAAGAAGAGTCCATTGCAGGTTCTGTGTTGACGTTTTATAATTCAGTATAACAAATTTCAAAGTTTCCGCCTAATCAACACTCATTTATTATTTTAGTTAGCGTCTTCTGGGTACATGTTTCGGAATTTGTTCCAATTCCTTCTTCAGCCCTTTATAATTCATATTAGGAACATCATTACATAGACCAAAAAGACCTCGTCCATGTAGAAACATATCACACTAATATTAAAATACTATAAAAACTAATTAAACACTTTAAAACATAACAAGCTTATGGACAATACAAAGAAATAAAACAATAAAACATTCCTGCTGTTAATAGCCACTTAATTAATAATCACTATTATGCACATTCTTGTTAGGTGTGCGACGGTCAAATTGCGCAGTCGTTAATCACTTTTTGTGAACAAAAACAAAGAGCACATTATATTAGTGTCCATGACCCAAATAACTTGCTGTACTGGTGGGTAAATGTTGACATAAGTGGAAACTTTGGTTCGGCACTTTCTTGAAAGTGCGCTGACATGTGCTTTATAGATAATAAAACGGGGAAACTCATTCGATTACTTGACTTGGAATTTGCACATTAAATGGATGTGTTATCTTGTGCTGAGAGCTGAATGATTTCATTTCAGGTCCGTGGAGCTCTCAGCACAAGATAACACATCCATTTAATGTGCAAATTCCAAGTAAAGTAATCGAATGAGTTTCCCCGTTTTATTATCTATAAAGCACATGTCAGCGCACTTTCAAGAAAGTGCCGAACCAAAGTTTCCACTTATGTCAACATTTACCCACCAGTACAGCAAGTTATTTGGGTCATGGACACTAATTTAATGTGCTCTTTGTTTTTGTTCACAAAAAGTGATTAACGACTGCGCAATTTGACCGTCGCACACCTAACAAGAATGTGCATAATAGTGATTATTAAGTGGCTATTAACAGCAGGAATGTTTCATTGTATTATTTGTTGGTATTGTCCATAAGCTTGTCATGTTTTAAAGTGTTTAATTAGTTTTTATAGTATTTTAATATTAGTGTGATATGTTTCTACATGGACAAGGTCTTTTTGGTCTATGTAATGATGTTCCTAATATGAATTATAAAGGGCTGAAGAAGGAATTGGAACAAATTCCGAAACATGTACCCAGAAGACGCTAACTAAAATAATAAATGAGTGTTGATTAGGCGGAAACTTTGAAATTTGTTATACTGAATTATCTTCTATGTCTCGGTACTGTTGTGCCATAAGACAAATGTCGTCTGCGAAATCCAGATCTTCAAGCCTGTCATTTATACCCCTCTTGAATACCCCTCTTCCGTCCTCCCATTACCTTCATCACACTATCCAGGACCAACAGGAACAAAGTGGGGGAAAGGACACACCCCTGTCTCACTCCGGAACTGACCTTTATCTTTTCTGTTAATTTGCCTTCGTGAAGAACCTGGCACTCATACCCTTCGTACATCTCTTCCATGATTCTGATGATCTTCGTTGGAATTTTATATTCCTCGAGGGTCTTCCACATGATTCTTTGATTTATGGAGTCGAAGGCTTTCTCGAAGTCAACAAATGTGAGGTAAAGGGTATTCCGCCACTCCACACTCTGCTCCAGGATGATTCAGAGGGTGTTGATGAGATCCACACAGCTGCGATGTTGTCGAAATCCAGCCTGTTCCTTCCAAAGCCTTTTTTCTACTCAGTCTTTTATACGATTCAGGATGACTCTCGCCAGCACTTTGCTTGGAATGGACAGCAAGGTGATACCCCTCCAGTTGTTACAGTTTGTGGTGTCCCCTTTCTTCGGCAACTTGACTATCAACCCCTTCTTCCAGTCGGTTGGTATTTTCTCCTCCTTCCAGATCTTCTCCAACAGCGGGTGCAGCAGATCGATCGTAATATCCAGGTCTGCTTTCAGTACTTCCGCTGGGATATTATCCAGACCTGGTGCCTTCCCGCATTTCATCTGCTTCAACGCTGTCCGTATTTCGCCCCGAGTTGGGGAGTCGAGGCTGATGCTTGGGTCACTTTCTGCTTCCTCTTTATCTTCTCCTCGCTGCTTACTTTCTGGTCCTCTATCTCTATTAAGAACCTCCGCAAAGTGTTCTCTCCATCTTGTCAGCTGCTGTTCACACGTCGTGAGGATCTCGCCCGTCTTGCTCTTCACAGGCCTAGTTTTATTAAAACCTTTCTTCGAAAGCATCTTTGTGATGCCATAGAGCTCCTTAACGTTCCCCCTTCTTGTCGCTTCTTCTACTTTCCTTTCTCCGCCTGCTCATCAATCCACCTCCTATGATCCGTCCGTACACTCCTCTTTTCCTCCCTGTTTGCTGTTGAATACTTTGCTTGTGTGAGAGCCTTCTTGCCTAGTCTTGCAGGTGTTGAGCTTGGCCTTAATCTCCTTCCTATAATTTATCTTGTCCCAGGTCTGATCGGATATCCATTCTTTCCGCAGGTAGTTCTTGTACCCGGGCTGCATCTCACTGGTTTCCACGAAGATATTCTTTACCTCGTCCACACAGTCTCCACGTCCTTCTCTGTCTCTGAGTCCAACACCTGGAATTTATTTCTGAGCTCCAATTTAAATTGGTCCAATCTGCTGGTTTTTAAGTTTGCCCACATCAAACTTGTTGTGCCGAGTGTTAAACTTTCGGCGGACTGCGGCGATCTTCATGCGGAAGTTGGCAACCACAAGATGATGGTCACTACCAACGTCAGCTCCTCTCTTGTTCCTAACATCTTCCAAGCTTCTTCTGAACCTCCTGCTCACCGCGATGTGATCAATTTGATTTTCTGTGACTTGATCAGGAGTCACCCAGGTGACCTTGTGGCACCGCCTATGAGGAAATACCGTGCCACCCATCACCAAATCCTGACTGGCGCAATATTCCATAAATTTCTCCCCATTGTCATTCATCTCACCAAGGCCATGTTTACCCATGATCTGCTCCAACCCCTCATTGTTTGAGCCCACCTTCGCGTTGAAGACTCCCATAACAATGAGAATGTCCTTGTTTGTCTAGTGACATCTCGCAGCATTTGATAGAATTCTTCCTTCTTCTCTGGCTCCGATTGTTCTGTAGGCGCATAGCATTGGATGATGATCACATTCCTGATCTTCGTCTTGAACCTAGCAAACATGAGCCTACTAGAAATCTGCTTCCACTCCATAAGGCTTCTCTTTGCATTTCTGTTGAGCAGCAACCCCACTCTATCCCTGTGTTCTTCATCTTCACCCCCAGAATAGAGAAATGTAATTCCATCTGTTGTCTGTATTTCACCAAATCCTGGCCACCTCGCTTCACTCAATCCTAGGATATCCAGCCCATAGTTCTTCATCTCCCGTGTCACTTGTTTCAGTCTGGTTTTCTCCATCAAGGTCCTCACATTCCAGAAACCGATTTTCGTAGTCCCCTTCATGCCAAAAGTCGTCATCAGGTTATCCGTCCGGTTTTGTAATTTCGCTTCAGTTTCTGTAATCAGTTTATTTAAGAGGAGCGAGTGATTAACCCACTGCCTCAGAGTGCCTTGGAGGGGCTGCCACCTTAAGCCTGAGGCACCAGGCTGATTTTCTGTCAGGGTTTCTTCCCTTAGCCTTTGAAGAACCAACTCCAAACTACAAGGCAGCAGTTGTTTCACCAGAGCCCCATTAGCCGTAATTTCTTCAGGATTCCTGTAGGGCCTTCACAGCTACCGTAGCGGTCTTGAGGCACACAAAGTCCCCACTGTACTTTACCCCTACAGGCAATCCCCTACTTAATTACGTTGCCCATCTCCCACGACGAGGACGAGGGGTTGGATTTGTGGGAGGCTATTCTAATTTTAGATTTCACATTTCCGAAGAAAACATTATATGAGAACGAAAATTCATCTTGATTTTCTGTCTCTTCCTACAGTATATATAAAAATGAATGTACGTGATAGCTTGTCTGTGTGTCTGTCCTTTGTGTGTTCATATACCATTCATCCGATTGTGATGAAACTTGGGTGAATTGTTGTGTACACTCCAGGGAAGGTTTCTGACTTAGTAAATCCAATTTACAATAGGTAGCGCGCGAATAGTTTTAACAAAATCCCGTATGCGTTCATGAACCATTCATATGATCGCGATTTAAACTTTGGTGAGTCGTTGTGTACACTCCTGCGAATCGTTTCAGCCTAGCTTAGGTGCCCTAGTCACACGCCGCACAGACAGACAGCACTTGAGCTCAATCTTGCCATTTAGCCAGGCTGATGACTTTATATTCAGATATCATGTTTCTGAAAAATGTTTGGTGTCAAGTTTCTACATTTCTTTAACACTGATATTGGGATTTTAGTACTCCCAACACTCCTTTAGTAAAAAGACAAACCGCAACAGGAGACTTGTAAGCTTTTTCATTGCCGCCAATGCAACTTTCATAAACTAGTGTCGATAATCCTGTGAACTTTATGCATCTTTCATGTCTACTCCCAAGACAACATTTTATCATTCTCAAAGGTTTTCTTTAAGTAAACAGAATATTTTTACTAAACTTAAAAAGTTCTACTCAAGGACGGCGTACAGTAAAACTTGCCTTGAAATCATCTGACCAGGCGAGTTATGTCAAGGCCACATGACATCACACCATGACACCATATGACAAACTTTAACTTCTCATTGGACAGTGTTAACCTTCAATCTCAATCAGGTTGTGAGTGGTGCTTATCGTGTCTCTGGTGGTGCCGTGATACATCTCAATATCGACTCTTGTGACCTTCGAAAATGTGCTGAACGGGGGCCTGTTGTGCCTTGAACTCTCGAATTCAGCGGTGGTGGTGGTGAGAATCTCAATTCTCCGGCTGTATGTGTGCCGTGATTTCTTGATATAGACTCCCAAGGCCATAAAAAGAAACTACCGTATTAAATTCCTCCTAAAATTGAGTTGCGGGGGACTTTTCGATGGCGGAATGTGTTGGCTTATATACTGTGTGTCTAGAAAAGGAACTTTTACCATTTATCCATGCGATCCCAAGTCTGCAGTATTGAACCTTGAATATAAGGTAAATTGTGGCTAAGCAATGTTTTGAGAAATGTTGAGTCGGGATTAAGGCACGTCTTGAATAATATGAGCTTGGAGATTTTACCTTTTGTTAATTTTTAGGTTCAGTTGTTTCTTAGTGGCTTCATTCGGCCAACAAGGTCTCATTTCATATCTTATTTGTTTTTGTCTGAGTTGACTAATGTGCATTGACTTGTTACAGGTTGTGAGAACAGCTTTAACTGATGCCGCTGGTGTTGCATCGTTATTAACCACCGCAGAAGCTGTTGTGACAGACATTCCTAAAGAAGACTTGATTCCAACAGGTGGTGGCATGGGAGGAATGGGTGGCATGGGCGGTATGGGTGGGATGGGTGGCATGATGTAAGAAAACTGTGAACAAATCATCTCGTGAAGACTGATACAACACAACTGAACCTCCCTAGTAGTGGTGATCACGCACAGCCTAGCGTGGCAGCATTTTGTGAATATGATGGAATGTGCCGTGTGTAGCGTTAACGAATGTGAGTCAAGTTGTTACTATGTTTGCATCACTTTTCTGTGTGCTAAATTATAAGCCAAAGTTTGAGGTGTTGTGGTTGTGGCAGACATGATCTGGCAGATAGACATTTGAACTATATTCCTCTGTCTAGTTTCATGATTCTGGAGGTCACTCATTACAGAATATACTGGCTTTGATTAGAGATAATGAATGTACACGTTACCTAGTCTAGGGAGTATAGTTCTTTCACGGAGACAATGAAAACTGTGCTTATAGGAAGAATGGTACAAGAAAAAAACCAGCTTTTGTGCTGTTATTCTTATGAAATCTTGTTTAGGTTACAGTCTGTGAATCTGGCATTTTGTTCATTCCATTGTTGTGTAAAAGATGGCATCTCCTCCTAGCAAGTTAACCTGCAAAATCAAACATTTGAGATATTTCTTGTTACAATTATTGTTTAAATTATTAATTGAATGACCTCATGTTTGCAGCTAAATTGTAGTATAGCACTTTTACCTGTACATAATTTTGCTGCAGTTGTGTTCAAAGATGGAAACGAGAACATAACCTTTTTTTACAACTGTCTCGAGTCTATCACATGTTATTGTAGTTAACAAATTTTTGTTATAAATAAAGCATTTAAGAAAATAGTGTTTGAATCCATATGAGGCGTTCCCGACCAGAAGTGTAAACTCGACAGGTGAGTTTTTTAATTTTTTTTTATATTTAAGAGTTTGTCTCGATGGGTAACAGTGAACATTTTTGTAGATTATTGTAGTTGAGTTCATCCTGATATACTATGAAAAATGGATAGAGACAAATCAGTTGTTCGGTTCAACTGATAGCTGTGCGAACCAGAAAGGCCAACTTGAGAAGAGACGATGGTATTATCCGGACAAGGTCAGCCTAAAATCTAAAGAGTTAAACCATTATATCTTTCCTCTATATGCCCTGCCCAGTCTCCCGGACGTTGGCGATCAATATGGATAGCCTTCGCCTATCCACAGCAACACGGTACAGTTGTTCAATCGTTTTTGTGCCAGTCCAGTCTTGAAGATTCCGCACACAAGACGTCCTTCTCCTGCCTGCTCTTTGATGCCCGTCAATTTTGGGCTTTAAAATGAGGAGTGTTGTTGAATATTTTGCACCACGTAACACACGATCCAGGTATGCAATTTTCCTGCATTTGATGGTAATCGTCAGCTCCCGCTTCTAGTTTCCTCTCCGCAGTAGAGATGTGATATATCCAAGGGATTTTCAGTATCCTTCTATGGAACCACATTTTCAGACTTGAAGCATTTTAATGGAGGATAATTTTAATGTCCAAGCGTCGACTCCGTAAAGCAAGGTGGACCAAACATAACATAACATTTCACAATACGCTGTCTAGTTTTAAATTTAAGGCATCATCACACAATAAAGTTTTTTTTTTTTTTAAGTTGACCTTGCTCTTTCTATACGGGTCTTAATATCAAGATCTGGATTCAAATCCTGTGAAAACCAAGGTACTTAAATTTGTCAACTTGTTTGATTTGTTGTCCTTTCAGCGTCAAAATTGCTTAAATCCTTCTTAGACTGAAAACCATTAATTTGTTTTCTTTGTGTTGATCGATGGACCCACTTCTTCTCCAACTATATTAGGCTTATTAATGTATAGCTGTAGAGTTTCAATACTACTGGCTAGAAGAACTTCTGTCGTCTGCATACCTAAGTGTACGTATTAGTTCCCTTGACCTTGATTCCCACGGCTGCATCTTCTGCCTGAAATACAGCTCCCGAGTAAATGTTGAATAATAATGGAAACTGAATACATCCCTGTCGAACTCCTAATGTTCATAGAATCTGATGTATGATCAATCTTCACTACAGCTTTTTTATGCCAGTATAGGCTTTCAATGATTCTTATTCTTTACTGTCGATTCCAATATGTTGAAGTATTTTGATGAGCTCATTATGTTTCACTCTATCAATTGCTTTGTCGTAATCTATGAAACGGGCATATACATCTTTTTATTGGTCCCAGCATTTTGAAGGAGAGTTGTTAGTCCGAAGATAGCCTCGCGAGTTCCATAACCATTCACTGAGTAGCATTTATCTGATCCTTATTCGGCCAGGTATAATTTTCAAAAAGGTTTTCAGCAGATGACTCGGTAGGCTCAAAAGTCGATATTCACTGCATCTTTTTGAAGTTGATTGCTTTGGAAGGGGAATGTAGATAATAGCCAGTCTTGAGGTATTTCACCAGATTATATAATTATTAAAGAGGTCCACTATCTTCTCAATTTGTTTTCCATTTACAAGTTTAGTAACGTCGGCTGAAATTTCATAAGGGCCCAATGCTTTTCCAACTTTTAATTGATTTACTAAATTGCAAGAGTTGCTTCCGATTGCGTGTGTTTTGAAAGCAGTTGATTTATCCACTACTGGCTTGCTAGGCCTACCATAGCTTCACCAGAGCCCCGTTAGCAGTCATATTTCAGGGTTCCTGCAGGGCCTTCACAGCTACAGTAGCGGTCCCGGGGCCCACTAAGTCCCCCCTGTACATCACCCCTACAGGCAATTACCTACTTCATGCCGTTGCCCATCTCTCACCGCGTGGAGGGGGGATTGGACTTCTGAGAGATTATTCTGATGGATTCTTCAAGATTGTGGAGCAAGGATGTGCCACAGAAATGTAAAGGGATAAAGTACAAGACTGACTTTGTGCCGATCCTAACATATGGATCAGAAACTTGGGTGATGAGGGAGAGAGAGAAAAGCAGAATACAAGCAGTGGAAATGAGTTTCAGAGGAGTCATATAGGTGTAACTAGAAATGATAGAGAAATATTAAAGGAAGAACCCCTACAGGATAGGATTGAAAAATCAAGGCTACAGTGGTATGGACACGTGAAAAGAATGGGAGAAGAGAGAATACCATGGAAAATATTGGAAATAGAGTGGAAGAAAGAGACCTAGAGGAAGACCAAGGGATAGGTGGATAAAGGGGGAGAAGAAAAGTGTCGAGAGAAAAGGAGTTAATTGGACAACAGTGACAGAAGAGAAGTGGTGGATGGACAGAAAACGATGGAGAGGCTCGTGCTCCAAGCAGACCCAACCTGCGGTTGGAAACTGCTCTAGTTGATGATGACTTCCGATTTCAATATTGTTGGCCCATTCATGCCATCATTAACAACATCGAGCGGTGGACGGTGATTAAGGTCTGCAATGTATTTTTCCCACATTTTGACTTTGTCAAGATGATTTATAATAGGCTTACTGGAGTTATCCTCTAACACAAGTGGCATCTTTCGCCTGAAATTTCCAGTTACTTCCTTAATGACTTTATGTATATTAAAAGTATCATGTTTTTCCTATAAATGTGCAATTTTCCTTCATCCAATCCTGTTTGGCTTTTCTAATTTCTCTTCTAGAATTATTGGTTATTTCAGAAACAGCACATGTTACAGTTTCTTAGTTCTGAGGAAAAACAAAAGAAACTTTCCCTTTTGAGTAAAACTTATAATTTGACACAAACAAATTACATATGGTAAACAGGTGTATTTTAGATCTACTGGGGGGAAAAAAATAATTTCCAAGTCTATTCGAACGGCCATAATTAAATAATAGAAGTGCACACGTGCTGTTTCTGCAGTCGAGTGGCGATTGCCATACTCTTTGACAGTTTATATGTACTAATATTTATATTTTTGCCAGAAATCTTATAAATGTAACAATATAAAGAGTTGAGTCGACAAACATAAAAAATCTAGTTTCACCCACAGGGTGTCTACCGGTAACGAAAGTAACGAATTTTACAAATGGGTAACGAAAAAGTAACGAATTTTACAAACGGGTAACGAAAATTTTCTGAAGGTGGGTTGAATCATTTAAACTCGCGCCGCTAGGCTCAGAGATTGCGAGTTTCACGCAAGCGGTGCCGTGCCTTTTGCATAGTACTAAGCTATATGTCTCCGTGCCCGACCTCAAGGAAATACATACCGAGGATACCTTGAGCGGTATACATCGGTTCAACGTATATTTTCGGCATCAAGAAGTCTTAAGTTTCGTGTGAAATATTTTTCTGTGTTACTGTATTAGGAAACCTGACTTTTCGCGAGACGTTTATTTGCGAATACTTCCGAAACTAAAAAGAAATCTCTCATTTCTGTTATTTGGAAACTATGTCAAATTGAAGTCCAGAAATAACGCGAAACAATTTAATGTCGCAATCTTGCGAAATGTTACAGTTTCGAAAAAAAATGCGAAAAATCTTCGAAATACATATAACTTATTTAAAAAATATGTCAAGTAAATTTGCGACATTCGGTATGGTTAATTCGAAATTCCGTTATAAGTCTATTTTTCCTTCGGACTTTCGTTCCATCGTATATATAATCTAACCGATTATTTCGATAACTTGTTGATAATTCTTGGTTCTCAATCGAAATAAAACTTGCCCTCTTGTCGTATTATTCGTGCAATCCTCTCAGAACAATTCGTAATATTCGATACCGTACCTACTTCGAAGGTTCATCCTCCAAAATCGCATCCTTAAGACGGCCGGCTGACCGCACGACTTGCCTGCGGAAATCTCGTCAAACGGACCGAGATCGACGTCAGTTGCGTAAAATCATAAAACCCGTCCCCTATCGTGAACTTGTGACCAAGAGGACTGCGGGAATCCTGTCAAAGGTGATTGGGCACCCATCATGAAATCTACTTGCCACTTTTCCCATGACCGTATACTTAAAAGCGTGCGGGGAGTGAGAAGTGCATCAACCCACTTCAGAATGGCAGCCTACGTAGCATCGAAATACTAAATCCTCCTCGTGATCCACCCTGAACTCATGAACTCCCAACTACAGCATAGGGACAAAGGGCATCACGGCGCCGACCGAACAACATGTTCATAACTACGGGTGAATTTTAACCTTGCCCAACCTTGAGCTTGCCTCCGCCATTCTATCAGGACAGATAGACAGGCCGGGTGCGGCGACGATTGCATAATATCTCGAGGACAACGTAAAACGGCCGAGAGCGGCAGCGATTGCGATACATCGCGATATTTCTCCGCATTCAATGACGAGGACAACTGTATTCTTGTCAAACGGACAGCAAGTGGCGCCGATTGCGTAATAATGCTATATTTTCTGGTGCCCGAACTCAAGGACAATGGAAATCTCGTCGAATGACTAAAAGTGACGCTGATGATCTAAATCGCGATTTTTATCCGTGTTCTATCGTGAAAACTACGGGAAGCTCACCAAACAACTGAGACCAGCGCCGATCGTGTAACATCTCGATATTTCTCCGCATTTGACTGCGAAGACAGAATTCGGTTACGATCGCGTAACATCGCATACATTTCTTCGCGACCTACCGCGGGGACGAAGGAAATCTCGCCAAATGGTCAAGAGCTGAGCAACCTCTTGGTACCGTAATAATAACAACATATTGTGGACAAGACGACATATTAGCTGAAACAACTCATTGGATATTAAATATCTACTATATATTTATTATTTTTTAAATTTTTATATCATCATGTGAATTTCATTTAAAGCGGGTTCGGTGGTGTAGTTGGTAGCATGCTCAACTGCTGTTCCCAATATAGCGGGTTCAAACCCGGCCGAAGTCGTCGGATTTTTTAAAAGCATTAAAAATCTTTCAGTATGCCTTCCTTTGGAGGGGAAGTAAAGCCGGCGGTCCCATTTCATGGATTTATGGCATGTAAAGGATTCCTCCACAGACAAACTTGTGTGAAGCTAAATTGTTAAGTTATATTTCGTCGGAACGTTCTATCAAAGTTCCAACGTTCACCACTAGGTATCATTGATATCTGGTAGCAACTTGAAATTGAACGGAACTTGTAGCTCACCCTAAGGGTGTCCGTTGGAAGCAGCTACAGACTCAGACGAGCTGAACATGTCCTCGGACACTCCCGGCACTAAAAGCCAGACGATAAATAAAAAACTTCTTTAAAAACACTTCATTGTTGTTTTTCTTTACCGCGTATTGAGCGCCTATGCTTGTAGACCGCAGACGTAACTTGAATTCAAAGGTAACTAAAATTAAATAAAAGGTACCTAAAAACTAATTTTTACTTAATCCTTACAGTAGATTAAGTGGATCACCGGATCCATCCACCTCTACTGCAGCTGTTGTAGGCCAACTGAGGATCTTATCATAAAAAACTCTTAACCAACAACATACTGCTTAAGTTGTCCAAGATCTTTGATTTTCCAAGCTTTATTGGCACTCTGCCCTCAGGGTAAGCTTTTTCAGTAGGAGGAAATCCAATGTCATTTGTTTATGAGAAGGAAAAAGTGTGAAACACTATAGTCGATGAAGGATAAACTAGCACTCTACCCTTATCTAGTTTAGAGAACCTGAACTCTGTATGTTGACACTTTGAAAGCTATCTTATTTTCTTTTGGTACATGGCGGCCTGAAGTTTCAACAGTGCATGGGCCACCATAACTTAAAAATGTTATTTGTTCTGCTAATTATGATGAATGGTAAAACGATTACTCTTAGTAGCTTTCAAAAGGTAGTCTGCATACTGCTGAGGTGTGTAAACATGGTCAGATTTGCATAGGACGTTTCTTCGAGATCCAAAATCCATATCACAGGCCATAAAAGAATGGTCTCGGGGAAAATAGTGAACTATGCGCTCAAAATCACAAAGGCCCGTTAAAAACTTTACAACTGCGTGATTTTTGTTCTGTCTACTCCATCCATCACTGAACAGTATTACCTTTTTAACTGAAGGAGGCAGGGTAGACAAAAAACTGTGAATCTCTTCAGGTCCCTTATGGGCTTGACCCTCGTGATACATGTACAATTAGCCTTAGATTTTAGAATGTGAATACAAAAAACATTCACCCACAACTGCCGCAAATAAAATACATCTTGGACTGGAATCTGTGGAAGAGGCTGATATTGCATAAAGTCAAATGCGACAATAACCGTATCTTTATTTGCTGCCATCTCCTTCATCTTCCAATAAAACTTTTTAGCTCTACTATGATGAACCATTTGCTCTGCAGCAACACTTCCTTTAGCGTTTTCACTTAGTTCTGGATCTTTGTTCTTCATTCGCTAAGACAGGATTGTCTTTTATAAAAATGGTCACGCATCATTATAATGTTCAGCCTAGTATCAAGGTATTTTTTAGGCTTACCTCCGTAGTGGGTAACTTCCACTTCATATTTTGAGATATGCTCGTTGATCCTCGCACATACATCACCATTGATAGCATTAACTCTCCTTTGGTTTCCTCGTCGATCTAGAGGGCCTACACCAGCACACAATAAATTACAGATTCGACGAACTCGACTTGCAGTAACACCGAAAAAACTCATCCAAGTCTTTTTGCAAACCTCTTTAATTTCACATCTGACCTTAAAGAAACGCTGTTTCTCTTTACTTGCATGTACTGGTACTTGAGCAGCCAAACCAATTCCTTGTTCTTAAGCAAAATAATGCTCCCCTAAGGGGACTTGCATTTCTTCTTGCAGTGTGTCCTCTGGATCTAGACCTACAATTTCTGGATTCAGGCCTACCTCCTCATTTGGGCTTAAAACTGTCCCCTTCCCTCTCGTCTTCGCCTCCCTCTTTTCAATAAGTGTAAGTATGTGTCTTGAACATTCTTAGTTTCTAGCGAATAAAAATAGTCCCATACTTGTTTTTTATCTTCTTCAGTTTTGTTAGTAAAGCATCGAACTGCACACTTGCAATTATGAAAAGTTTGAGTTTGTGCTGAACTTGTTTACAACTGTAAGATACATAAGCATCACCTTCAAGTCTTGCTTTCCTAATAATATTTCTCTTGTACTTATCCTCATTAACGACACCTTTTCTTCTTTTACGCTCTGGCAGTATTTCTTCACTACTATCACTTCCACTTATTATAAATAATTTACTATCAGGTTGGAACACTACACATAAACGCAGCTATAAATCAACTAGGTTATGTCCGTAATATTCAAAGAAAAGAAACAATGAATGGAACACTAACTGTTTTACTTAACCTTCTCAGTGCCACGCACCGATCAGATCGGCTCGCTGCTCGCGCCAAAAGTGCCAAAGCCGATTCAATCTGCGCACTATTTATCTTTTTTGTAGATTTCAGTAGGCATAAATGTCTGTGATTATTTCATACTGTTGGGAAGGTGAGGTTTCAAGCTTCGCTGTGTGGTGTTTATTTTTTCCTTCGAAATCAGTTACGCGATAGGTTGGAGTTTGAATTCACGCCCTGCCTTTGAGCTCCTCCAATCACGCACGTTCCCGCCAAATTGGAGGTTTGTTTTCTTCTTGTTCAAGTTTTCTGCCTACAGATGTATCTATGAACTTTCTACAGCTGGAAACATAGTGTTTCTTCGAATATGACTCTTAGGTGTCCTTAATTTAGGCTCAAAACTTGAAAAATTGAACAATTATCAGATTAACCTCAATTAAAAAAAGGTTTAGATGCCGTATATACTTTTATGAACATAATGTATGACAGAATGAGGTATTGGTTATAATGCAAAGCAAAAATAATGTTTCTATCGTTTGAAATGTGGAATTTATGATTATTTTTTTTTGAATAGGCTGCATCACCATTGAAAATGGCTTGGCATTCTTGGCAAGTATTTCAGGAAATGGCTTGGCACTAAGTGGGTTAAATAAAGTTTATTGGTGCCAATGCAAACTGGTAGCCAAAAATTTCCCTTACTGCATAAACAACACATGTGCATCTCGTGTTGTTTCTGAAATTACCGATTCTTGAGAATGAATTTGTCTATATTGATCCCTATTAGATTTAACTTTCCTAGGTTTCTCCATCAAATACAGGATGTGGTCTGTTCTTCTTTGTCCTAGCATCCAGCTGAAAGTGTTTTTTACTTACTGTCTGTATTTATAGTGGTTATTTCCTTCCATTGATGCTCTACCTCTTGCCTGGTCAATACTAGTTCTAATTCTTTATTAAGATCACTAGCAAGTTGGTGTTTTATCCGACAGGTCTTTATTTTCCTCTGATCTATTATGTTCGAATGTTATATACGACACTCGAATCTCTGTACCTCTGGCTAAGGTGAACAACATTAGAGATTTGCTACCTTACGTACCTATACCATGCAACCAATATTCTCACCAAATACTCCATTCAACCACCACAATTGACGTCGAATCTGATACTTCTGTAGAGTATGACAAATTAGTTTGATTGTGTGTATTCCTTTGTAATATTCCATTTATGTCAGGTGTTGAATGTAATAAATGAATAATGTGATGTAAGTTTTGATTTATAACCATCAACAGTATACTTTTGGATGAAATCACAAAGCAGGAATAATATGTAGAGTTTGCCCTGTTAGAAGACTTTTCTCAAAACATGCATTTGTCGAGTTCGCCCTTTTGGTCGGGAATGCCTCGTATAATGTAGATATCAATCCAGTTTCGTTTGTTCCTAGCTGCTTTTGAATTGAATTGTTTCCCAGTTTTTAACAGTGAAAATATTCCTGAATGGTGAATCAAGTGTAAACATACATTCCTTTGAAGTGTGCTTTATTAGATAAAGATATCCATTGACAGCAAGACTTGTCACTTCCTCTTTGCTGTCAACACAGTACTTTATTGTAGCGATTTTTTGGTGTATTTAAGTGCCCACTGTGTACCTTTCACTCAACACTCGTGTTTACATCCAGAAGTTGGATAACATGCCTCAAACTGGAAGAGTGCTCTAGAAATGTGGAGGAGGGCATGGAAGAAAGCCTGAATAGTATTTCCAACAAGAGAAGGGATCTGTAGCGGCTTCGGTGGCATAGTTGGTAGCATGTTGAGCTTCTATGCCCAAGATCGCGGGTTCAAACCCGGCCGATCGGATTTTTTAAGAGCGTTAAAGATCCCTCAGTATGCCTTCCTTCGGAGGGGAAGTAAAGCTGGCGGTCCCATTTCATAGATTTATGGTATGTTAATAAAAGAACCTTCCACTAATTACAGCTGTGTGAAGATAAATTATATAGGTTAAGAATGTAAACAACGCTCTTAGGTTCCTACGTCCGTTGCCAGGAGCAGACTGCAGTGGTGTCTAGTAGCTAAGTTCTGAACTAGTAGTCGACGGTGGCGTTTGGCGGCACAAGTAGGAACTATTAGAAAAATTCAAAGTCTGCAGTCCTTACTTGAATAAAAAAAAAATTAACAATTAACACTGGTTATCAGACAGATTCTGCACACACCCAAAGTACACGGGGCTACACGATCGCGTTGTCGCAGTCCCTAAACTAAGGAACCAACCAAGAAGGGGATCGGTCTCTAAACAGTTCGAGTGGCCTGTTACTATGCTAACATGGGCTATGTTGCCAACACTACTAACACCACTATGTTCAGTGCTTTCACTTTGCGACAAAGATTGATTGATAAAACAAAGTATGCCAAGAATGTTATGGATTGAAGAAGAAAAAGAAAACTAAGGTATGACATGCTTCGCTCGTCAAGCGAGCATCATCAGATCCAAATATGCACGACAAATAGCTCTACAAAAAATTTCCAAACTCACTGACACCCACTAACAGTCGCTGCCCTCCAAACACAAACAAAAAAAAAAAACCACCAAAAACTTGGAAAGTGTGGCAACTAATGTCATCATGCCAGGAGATGGCAGTTAAACACGCTGCGACGGGGTAAGGGGGGTCTTGAGGTACGCATGCACGGCCCGCCTATTCCAAACCTAAATATATCGGCTGGCAGTCAGTTGCTGCTACTTCCTGCATGATAATTTGTTATCGGGCTTCACGTGTGTGTGTATTGTTACCTTCTTTCCTACTGTCGATATTCATACAAACCTTTGTGTTTACTTTTAACAGTGTGGCAGTATCAGGTACAGTAATGGAAACGGTGACCAACTTAATGTTTTTGGAATGCTCGATACGCAGTGAGCGGGAAGACAACTGCAGTTCAAACCCGGCTGCCATCTCTAACGAGATCCTGACAAGCATCCGGAAAAAAAGAATTACTTTTAAACAGTAGGGGAAGACCGGGCAAAGTGAATCAACTAACTTTATATGAGTGTATCTATGTAAGTACGTAAGACAGTGACATGCAATTTACTGTAGTTCATTGTTATCTTCCCATTTAATTGCTGTATAAAACAGAATCAATTGTGAAACTATTCTTAATTAGAATTTAGTATTAAGTAATTATGTCAGTCTCCCACAAGTCCAACCCCTCCTCCACGTGGTGGGAGACGGGCAACGGCATGAAGTAGGGGATTGCCTGTAGGGGTGAAGTACAGTGGGGACTTTGTGTGCCCCGGGACCACTACGGTAGCTGTGAAGGCTCTATGGGAACCCTGAAACGTGACGGCTGACGGGGCTCTGGTGAAGCTACGATAGGCCTAGCAAGCCAGTAGTGGATATCATATTTGCTTTCAAACCAGGAACAGGCCTCGGAAAGGACGGATGCAAACGACGACGACCCGGATATGCTAATGGACTACGAGTTGGGACATTAAACATACAGACACTGACAGGAAAAGTGGAGGAGATTGTAGATGTGATGGAGAGAAGAAAACTGGATATACTGGGCTTGGCAGAAACAAGATGGAAAGGAGAAGGTCGCAGAGAACTGAGGAAAGGGTACCGGTTGTACTGGAGTGGGAACAGTGAAGGAAGGAGCAGTGGAGTAGGAGTAGTTGTAAGAGATGGAATGAAGGAAGAGGTAAAGGGAATAAGTGACAGGATCATGAAGATCAGAGTAACTGTAAAGGGAAGAAGCCTGGAGATAGCCCAGGTATATGCCCCTCAAGTTGGATGTACAGCTCAAGAGAAGCAAGACTTTGAGGAGGAGCTACAACAGCAGTTGAATGGTCAGAGCATCATTGTCATGGGAGATTTGAATGCACATGTAGGAAGTTAAAGGCAAGGATATGAAAATGTATTGGGAGCAGAAGGATGGGGTAGCAGGAATGAAGAAGGGAGAAAGTTGCTGGATTTTTGCAAGAGAAACGGTTTAGTGGTAGGCAACTCCTGGTTCCGGAAGAAAGAAAGCCACAAGGTAACGTGGTACAGCAGTGATTTAACAAAGAAATCTTTGGTAGATTACATGCTGTACGACTGGGAAATGAAGAGAAGTGTCAGAGATATAAAGGTAATACCATCAGAGGCCTTAGATAGCGACCACAGAATACTTGTAATGAACCTGGGAGTTGTTAAGGATAGCAAGAGGACAGAGTACCAGGAAAGGAGAATCAAAGTATGGAAACTCAAGGAAAAGGAAGTCAAGGAAGAATTCCAGAAGATAATAAGGGAAAGGATGCCAACAGACAATCCTAAAACAGGGGAAGAGGAATGGAAGCAATTCAAAAACACAATGGTGGAGGCTGCAGTGGCAGTATGTGGAAGAACAAGCAACAGAAAGTGGTGTAAAGAGACACCATGGTGGAATGAGAGAGTAAAAGAAGCTGTGGGAAGGAAGAACAAGGCTTTCAGAGTGTGGTTCCAGGAAAGAACTGATCTGGCAAGGGAAGATTATAAGATAAAGAAGAAAGAAGCAAACAAGATTGTCGCAGAGGAGAGGAAGAAGTGGATGGTAAAGTGGACAGAGATGATGGAGGAAGACAGCAGAGGAAATAAGAAAGTACTTTATGGGATGGTCAAAAGTAAGAGAAGAGGTCTGCGAGAGGATGTGGTAATGATGGACAAAAACGGAAATGAGGTACACAACAAAGAGACACTCAAGACAGTGTGGAAAGAGTACTTTGAGGATTTGCTGAATCCAAATGGTCATAGGGAGGAAGACAATGTATTGGAAGATGGAGAAGACAACACAGGCATGGAAAAGGACCTGACTTGGAGAGAACTGGAAATGGCTATTGACAAGATGAAAGGAGGAAGGGCACCAGGTGTGGATGAAGTGAGTGTTGAAATGGTGAAGGCAGCAGGGGAGGTTGGGAAACAGTGGCTGTACCGTGTGATGAGGGTGATATGGAAGGAGAAAAAGACCCCAGAAGATTGGAAGAAAGGATTAATTGTCCCAATATTTAAGAAAGGAAGCAGAAAGGAGTGCAGAAATTACAGGGGAGTCATACTCATACCTCACTGTGCCAAGATATATGAAAAGATATTAGAAAGTAGAATACGAGCCAAAGTGGAGAGAAAATTGAGAGAGGAGCAGTATGGATTCAGACCTGGGAGATCAACAGTGGATCTCATATTTTCAGTGAGACAGCTCCAGGAACACCACTACGAATTTGGAGAGGATCTGTTGATGGCCTTCCTGGACATCGAAAAGGCCTATGATAGTGTGTGTAGGGAGAAGGTTTGGAAAGCAATGGAAAACATGGGAGTGGAAAAAGAGACTGTAGGCAGAGTGAAGGAGATGTATTGTGGAAGTGTGAAAGTTGGAGGGGAAAGAACAGACTGGTTCAGACAAATGAGTGGCCTGAAGCAGGGTAGTGCACTGTCACCCCTTCTCTTTATTGTGGTTATGGACGAGGTAATGACACGGATAACAGGAAAGATAGGAGAAGATAAGATGAAAGCAATGGTGTTTGCAGATGATCTCATGGTCTGGGGAAACAAGGAGGAGGAAATTCAGGAGCAACTGAAGGCTTGGGAAGAAACAGTGGGAGAGTACGGATGGAAGTTCAAATTCTGTAAATGTGAGATCCTGTTAACGACCAGGAAAAAGGACAGACCAATGAGTGGGATAACACTTGGAGGTGGACAGCTGAAGAAGGTGGAAAGTATAGTGGAGGAAAATGGGAGAAATGACAAAGAGATTACAGAACGTGGCAGACAGGCAGAAGCATTAGGAGCTTAGTGTGGAATAAAGATGTCCCACAAAAAAGCAAGGAAGTGTTATACAGAAGCTACTATATCCCGATACTGACCTATGCTTCAGAAACGTGGACAATGAAGAAAAGAGACATAAGCAGAATACAGGCAGGTGAAATGAAGTTCCTGCGAAGTAGGATCGGAGTAACAAGAAGAGACAGGGTGAGGAATGAAAAGGTCAGGGAAATGGTGAAAGAGGAGCCTTTGCAAGGTAGGATTGAGACATCAAGACTGAGGTGGTATGGACACTTAAAGAGAATGGATGAGAAGAAGATTCACAAGAGGATACATGAGATGCAGATGCAGAAGAAACGACCAAGGGGAAGACCAAGAGATAGATGGCTGAAAGGAGTAGAGGAATGTGTCAAGAAGAGAGGCGAGGACTGGACCAGAGTGACAGCGGAGAGGTGGTGGGAAGAAAGAACTAAGTGGCGAGGCTTATGCTCCAAACAGACCCAGCCTGGGGCTGGAAACTGTACAAGATGATGATGATGATTAAGTAATTATGTCAAATTATTCACTTTGCCCGTATAGCCGGGCAAAGTGAATAACGGAATGCATTGTTTCAAGACGTGAGAATATTAATACTATGCAAGTGTACATTTGACAGAAACTCAACAATGCATATAAATGGGATCCACTTTTGATTTTCAATAGGTTTTATAACGTTCACAGTTCACCTGATATATCTAAAGCAACAGAGTTAATAGGATTTGTCCTACAATCCTCCAGAGCTTGCTTCATTGTTTCTTCGCACCAGCTGCCCTGATCACTGGTTCATTTGAAATTGTAAACCATCTGTAAGCAAATCTTACAATATTCTGATTATTATTGATATGCTTCAGTACTTATTTCAGGGTATTTAACCCTCAACT
This sequence comes from Meconema thalassinum, assembly GCA_946902985.2. Lineage (NCBI taxonomy): Eukaryota > Metazoa > Arthropoda > Insecta > Orthoptera > Tettigoniidae > Meconema > Meconema thalassinum. The sequence continues at coordinate 48,533,908 of OX336394.1, forward strand.
GGTGACGTGGTTTCGGACAGACTCTTGAGAGAGAGATAATTGTACACCCCTAAGGACTCATTCCGAAACGAGACTTGTTTGCAATACCTTCTCATCTCTGTCTAAACATCTCTTCAGCCTCATTTCGCCACCTTCAGTCTTATCGTTCTCTTCTCACGAGGTAGACACATTCTTAAGTGGCTTCGTAGACACCACGTCACCAATTGTGTAACATTTTACCATGTGGGAATGCATAATCTTTGATAACTATTCCTAACAAGATTATAAATTATTAGTCACTATTAAGTAATTAGTGAACTAAGTATTCAACAACATTAACCAAAACGGGCAAAGTGAATAAATATCCACTTTGCCCAGCTGTGCGGCATTATGGAAATCGTGACTAATCGCTTAAAATTAGTGTAGCAAGAAAGCAAGCAAAGTTTGTAAATAATAGGGTTGGAACAACACTAAAACACAATGTAATCACTTTCAAAATAGTTATATCAATCTATGAATAATACAGTATAACCTGTCATATCTGGACTAATGTGGCGACCGGCCGATCCGGATATGGAAAAATCCAGATATCACAAGGCTATTTTTACAAATAGCTAGGTGACCAGAAATAATTCACGAGTTTGTTGTTGATTAATTTTAATGTTTTTAACGGTTTAGTATCATTTTGTTAACTTTTTTTAGCGTATGGCTTTTAGTGCCGGGAGTGTCAGAGAACATGTTCGGCTCACCAGTTTTGTAGCTGCTTCGAGACGGACACCCAATGGGTGAGCTACAAGTACCATTGGGGAGGAAAGTTGGAATAGAAGATCGAGGAGTTGGAAGGTAGTGGCTGTGGCCTATAGTTAGGGACCAACCCCGGCATTTGCCTGGAAGGAAGATGGGAAACCACAGAAGACCATCTTCAAGGTTGCCGGCGGGGGGATTCGAACCTCCTCGCCTCCCGGATGTGAGCGACTGCCAGCAGTCATGCCGTAATGACCACAGCTAACTCACCCGGTATTTTGATAACTATACTGTACATAGGCTAAGAAATAGAATTGCTTTAAACTAAATTATAATACAGTAATTAAATTATAATAATATGCTTTACAGTACATGTACTTGCATAAATACACTGTACATTCTGCTTCTACATAATTTTTTGAAAATGTGTCATTTTCTGTTGCTTCACGCACTTCACTTAGGCCTACTGTTTCTACATTAGTTTTTGAAAAAGTTTGTGATTTTCTGTTGCTTCACGCACTGTACACGCTTTTTGGATGCCATGTCCCTCAATCTTCTTAAAAGCGTCACTTCAGTCACACTCGTTTCATCTTGATTTTCTACATAAGTGATCAAAGATTCTATGGTCTTGAATGCCTCAGAGTGACTCATTATAGGGGCGTTGTCCTCTTCTTTGGGTTCAAAGATTTTTTCCTCATCATTGCACACCATTTCTATAATGTCACTGTCTGTAATTTCGTTGACTTCGTCTTCATTTACTAACCAATTTATGGCTTCCTCGTTAATTTTTTCACAACCAGGCAGGCATTGCACAAGCTCAGCAATCTGACGATTTTCTTCATTGCAGGCATAAGTTTCATTGACGTCTTCTGTTTTCTCCCCGTCCATTTATCAGTAGCGTTGTGATCTAAGAGCTTCCTCCATGACCTTACCAGCGTCAACGGTTTTATTTCATCCCATGCCTGGGATACCCACATTATCACGTCTAACATGTCCACCTTCTTTAACGTCTCTGTAACACTTTCTTTTTCGTCCATTCCAGCAATCAACACAGAAAGTAACCTACGGCGATAGGTTCGCTTTAGTGACTCAAGCACGCCTTGATCCATAGGTTGACAAAGTGATGTCACGTTTGGTGGTAAGAACACACCCTTTATATCTCCATCTTTAAGTTCGTCTTCACTTGGATGTGAGGGTGCATTGTCATTTAGGAGCACTGCTTTTCTTGGCAAGTTATTTTTCAACAAATGTTTTGCTTGTGAAACCAATCACTAAATATTTTGCAGTTCATCCATGCGCTGCGCTGGTTTCTGTACCAAACTGGTAGGCCGGACAAGTCTTTAAAGTTCTTGAAAGCCCTTGGCTTTTTGGATTTTCCAATGAATCCTAATGGAAGCTTGTGATCTCCTGTAGCGTTGCTGCAGGCTAAAATGGTGACCCTCTCCTTTTTCTTCTTATACCCCCGTGCACTGTCTTCTTTCTTGGAAGCCAAAGTGTAGGTGGGAAGCATTTTATAGTTGAGCCCAGTCTTGTCGCAATTATAGAGCTGCTCTCCAGTAATCCCATGTTGATCAATTAGACTGTGTAAAAATATTTAAAATTTTTCAACGTCTTCTTGGTTAGCCGATAGCTTTTCACCACTGATCTGTAGTTTCCGCACACCATGAGGATTTTTCCAGCTTTCCAACAACCCCTCACTTGCTTTAAACTGTTCATCCCCTCCAATTTCCTTATTAAAGTGTAGAGCCTTTTCTTTTAGTAAAGGACCTGAGATAGGAAACCCTTGCTCTCTTCTTTGGGTAAACCAAAGAAACAATGCCGCATTAACTTGGTTGTTAGCTGCCTTTTTCATCATTTTGAGTTTTTTAACACCACTTGTTGACGCTTGTGACGAGCACCACTTTTCAATATCACTCCGAGCCTTTTTCCAGTCACTCACAGTGCTTGTTCCTATTCCCATATCCGCGGCAATCTTCTTGGCTGTTTCACCAGCATCTAACCTTTTTAGAGCACGGAACTTTTCTTCCATCGTAACAACAGTTTTTTCCTTTTTTCGGACATTTTAGCAAAAAAAAACAAGGTTAAAAGATAACAATAAGAATAACAACGGTAAACAATAACAGTAACAACAGAAACACACTCGCAAAACAAACTGTCGCTTCAAGACTCGCGCACAGACTGAAGGGTAGAAAGAGAGGCAGCCTCGTGTTGACGTTGGTGGCAGGCAGGCAGAAGCCGTGAATGGAATATCGCTTATTCACACAAAGGGATGAGTTTCCGGGAAGATGTCGTTGACCGAGTCAGGCCACAACCCCTCGCGGTCAAGCACGCACACAGCCTTCCAGCGCTGCAACTTTCACTCGTCCTCCCTGGCTAGCACACTTATGTATCCTCGCTCTCAACTACGACTTAAACATTCATTCGGAGATGGGTCCGGATATGGGAGGGTTCAGATATCACAGGTCCGGATGTGACAGGTTGTACTGTATTGTGTTTCTTACCTTGATAACATTTTAAGAAATGCTATAAAAATCTGCAAACTTTTCTAGTCTCACACTGTCAACCACTATAGTCTTTGTACTACTGATTCTTATATCTCCAGTAGATGGCAGCGCTTCCTGCAGAAGCAACTCGGTGACATCTGTCGTGATTTTCCTTAACTTTTACATATTCGCTTTGTCCGGTCGTCCCCTACCTACTATGTTGTATAGATTTGGATCTGATGATGATCTCTTGAGGAGCGAAACACGTCGATCCTCAGTTTTCTCACTCTTCTGTAGTTCAAAACAAATACATATATATTTTAATCACATGTAATTTTTTTCATGTCCCAGTAATTGTGATTAGATTGTGCTGACGGACTGAAAAGTAGTAACATCAAGGACCCGTCCCCAATTAGTGTAGACTGGAATAATTATGCCCACTGCGGCATGAAACAGTCCAGGTTATGGTGACAGCTGGCATAATTGTTGCCACACTGGTGGCTTCCTGTGTTATAGCTAAGGGCCTTATTTTTTGGTGAAATAAAACTGTTGATTTCGCAGTTAAAACTGACACCATTTCGATGGGCGTTTCGCAATTTAAATCTTCTTTGTAGTATGGGGTATATCTAACAAATTACGTGTTGGTTGGTTCTTAAGTTTAGGGGCTGCGACAACGTGGTCATGTAACCCCGTGTACTTTGGGTGTGTCCGATAACCGGTGTTAGAGCTCAGCAACTTGAAGTGTGACCCTGCGTGAGCGCTAGCTCGTCAGCCAGAGTGACAGAGAGTACAGCGGGCTTGTAGTTCGCATTTTTTCCGGGGTTTCAGTTGGAGTTGCTGCGCTATAATTGTGATGACTGTATTAGTGTGTGTTATCTGTTTTTTAATTTAAGTACAGACTGCGAATTAGAATTTTTCAAATAGTTGCTACTTTTGCCGCCACCGTCAACAACTACTAGGCCAAGTTCAGAACTTAGCTACTAGACTCCACCGCAGTCGGCAACGAACGTAGAAACCTAAGAGTGTTGTTTACATTCTTAACCTATCCAATTTAGCTTCACACAGGTGTAATTAGTGGAAGGTTCTTTAACATGCCATAAATCTATGACATGGGACCGCTGGCTTTACTTCCCCTCCAAAGGAAGGCATACTGAGGGATTTTAACGCTCTTTAAAAATCCGACGGCTTCGGCCGGGTTTGAACCCTCTATCTTGGGCATAGAAGCTCAGCATGCTACAGACTATGCCACCGAAGCTGCCAAAAAAAAATAAAAAAATGTGTTAAGGGGTTTTAAAGAGCACTCTTTTAATGTATTCTTGTTATTAAATCATAAAACAACCAAATAAGCAAAATGTTATCAGTCATTCGCACTGCTGTATCTACAACCACAATCGACAGCAGATATCGATAGCCTTAGAGATCGTGGAACTGAATATACACTTCCGGATTTCTGGGCATTTTTGTACATTATATGCAGCACTATCAATCAAATGAGAAGGAAACCACGACGGTAAATTCCTCAGAAGCATTTAAACATTTATTGGAGAGCTTTTTCGATAACATTTAGCATTTTTTGTACCAAGTAGAGCATATTTCATGATTATTTGCGCAATTCGCGTAATAAATCAGATTTCGCGAGTTAATTTTGCTAAAATATGTTACTTTAAGTACCTAGAAGGTCATATATAAGCAAGAAAGAAGATATGAGTAAAGTTCGCGCGTATAGCTATTACCAAAAATCACGGCCCCTAGTTATAACATTCGAGAGCGTGCACAGGGGACAAAAGTGTCACTCACCACTTGATATCCACAGTCGTGCACGACTTTCTAAACCACCGACCTAATGTTCAATAATGCTGTTCACTTTTCCTTTACTGAAACAACTTGATAAATACAAGAACCTTTGTCTTTTCACACAACCCAAGTGCACGGGGCTGATGATCAAGTTGTCCTTACTCCTTTGAATTACTTTTAACCATATCATTGCTAAGTACAGTAGTTCACTTTGATTACAAAAGCTCAGCCAATATTGCAAATCCCTTCCATGATATTGCTAGTACCTGGGAGGTTTATCATGACAAGATCATGGCCAAAATTCAAGACTAGTGGGGGTTAAAAAAAAATTGGGCAATTGTTAAGTCAACCTGTAATCATTCCTATTTTTACTTGTGAAATTTCATTAATTTACCTGAATGTACAAACATTACTGTATAGTTTACAATACTGTAGATCTTATTGTTTGATGATGGAATATATCCACAATCATACTTTGTAATTACAAGGCAGTTTGTATGTCGATCATCATCATCATCTTCTTGTACAGTTTCCAGCCACTGGCCGGGTCTGTTTGGAACACAAGCCTCTCCAACGTCTTCTGTCTTCCCACCATCTCTCAGCCTCCACCCTTGTCCAGTCTTCTCCTCTCTTCTTCACGCTTTCTTCCACCCCCTTCAGCCACCTGTCTCTCGGTCTCTTTCCTTCCCACTTCGTCTCGTGTATCCTCCCGGGTATCCTCTTCTCCTCCATTCGTATTACATGTCCATACCATCTAAGTCTAGATTTCTCTATACCATCCTCTAATGGTTCCTCCTTCATTAATTCTCTGGTCCTCTCATTTCTTATTCTGTCCATCTTTGTAGCTCCAATACTGCTTCCAAAGAACTTCATCTCACTGGCCTGTATTTTGCTCTTCTCCCTTCCTTTCTTAACCCAGGTCTCCAAGGCATACGTCAGGATAGGGACATAGTACGACCGATATATGATCTTTTTGCTGTTCTGAGGGACATCCTTGCTCCATAACATGCTTCTCACACTCCTCCGGAATGCTTCTGCCTGTCTCCCCCGCTCATTTATTTCTCTATCGTTTCTTCGATTACCTTGTATCAGGCTTCCCAGATACTTGAAACTCTCCACTTTCTTCAGCTGTTCCCCACCAATTGTTATTTCCGTTGTGGTTCTTTCCTTCTTCCTTGTGATCACCATCTCACTCTTATTTATGCTAAATTTCATCCCATATCCTTGTGTTATTCCTTCCCACACTTTCAACTGCTCCTGTACCTCCTCCTCGTTTCCCCAAATCATCTGTTAGAATGGTGAACAAAAGTGGACAAGAGATAGAAAATAGGGAAGAACTGAAGAAAATGTGGAAAGAATATTTTGAAGAACTTCTGAACCCAAATGGAAACCACGGCGAGGAGGAAGATGGACTGCAAACAGAAAAGGACTTAACATGGAAAGAAGTGGAAGATGCAGTGAGGAAGATGAAAGGAGGGAAGGCACCGGGTGTGGAGATGGTGAGCGCAGCAGGAGAGGTGGGGTTACAATGGTTGTACTGAGTGATGAAGACAGCTTGGAAGGAAAGGAAGACCCCAGAGGACTGGAAAAAGGGAATAATTGTCCCGATCTTCAAGAAAGGTAGTAGTACAGAACGCAGAAACTATCGGGGAATAACACTGATGAGTCATTGTGCAAAGATGTTTGAGAAAGTTTTGAAAAGGAGAATTAGGACAAGGATAGAAGGAGGGACGAGGGAAGAACAACATGGCTTCAGAGCAGGAAGGTCCACAGTGGATTTGATTTTTGCTGTGAGGCAGTTACAAGAACAGCACTATGACTATGGAACAGATCTACTGATGGCCTTCCTGGACATTGAGAAAGGCTATGACAGTGTATGCGGAAACAAAGTATGGAAGTCCCTGGAGGATGGAGGAGTAGAAAAATGGACTATAAGGAGGATAAAGGAGATGTACAAGGGAAGCGTGAGCTGTGTTAAAATAAGGAGGAGAGAGATCGGACTGGTTGGAACAGAGAAACGGCCTGAAACAAGGAAGTGCACTATCACCGTTACTTTTCATTGGGGTGATGGATGACATAATGACCCGCGTGGCACAAGTAATTGGGGAAGGAAAGATGAAAGCAATGGTGTTTGCAGATGATTTGTATGCCGGTATCTGATGTAAAATATGAGAGGTTAGTCTAGAAATCGTTAAAAATCCCTCAGTATGCCTTCCTAAGGAGGGGAAGTAAAGCCGGCAGTCCCATGTCATTTATTTATGGCATGAAAAAGGAAGTTCCACTAACTACACTTGTGTGAAGCCAAAATTTGTAGGTTAGATTATTTGATAACGCTATATTAGTTCCAATGTTCGCTGCCAGATGCTGGCTGTGGTGGCATCTAGTAGCCAAGTCTGCAGCTAGGTGTCGAGGATGGCATCATTTGGTAGCAAAAGTAGGAACTACTTGAAAAATTAATCGTTTGCAGTTCTTGCCTGAATCACAGATAACACACACTAATACAGCCATCACAATTAACACCGGTTATCAGACAGATTCTACACACACCCAAAGTACAAGGGGCTACATGACCGTGTTGTCGCAGTCCCTAAACTAAGGAACCAACCAGTCTAGTAAAAAATGGACAAACCACACAATGAAAGTATATTGCCATGAAAATTCAACATTTACTTCAGTCAAGAAATTAGACCGTCTAGCCAAGCTGTGGTCATTAGAGATGAGGTTAACACTTTCAATCAAGAACTTTGACCATCTAGCCAAGCTGTGGTCATTAGGGATGAGGTAAAGCAAATGAAGGCAGACATACAGCACTTTCCCATACTCTCACTGTATTTCATTGCACGTCAACCAAATAGATGTATTCCATAACATATGGAATGCACTGACAAGTTCCTTCACTTGGTACAGCTTTGAATATTAAATGATCACATGTTTAATGTCCATGTCTGTTCCTATTCTTACATATTTCACATTTTGTACATTTTTTTAAAACACATTATCTTTGAGTATTTGTTATCTCTGGTTTTTACCATAGGTGAAGCTCTTGTTATTCTTCTTTCCCATGAATTTTGAATTCTTCTTTGCCTTAAAGACAGAAAATAATACTATTAATCTACAGTATATAGGAAAATTAAATAAGGTGGACATAGAATAATACAGCAGGAAAAGAAGGATAGAAAACATTACACTAAACACAAATTATTATTACTTATGAGAGAGTGCATATGAAAAGGTACCATTGCATAGCTTCTAATTTCAGGAGCTACCGTATTCCAGTTTTTTTGTTCTCGGACAATGCAACCTGTCAATTACACAACCTATGGATCAGCGTGTAACTTACACTTAAATCCTTTTATAGAAAGTTTGTACTGCAGTCACTTGTTGCTAAAATCGACACATGTTCCAATATTACTGAACTTGTTAATAATAATGGTATGAGTTTACGTCCCTTTATCTACTGTGGCTGGACTTTTGCGCTGAAGGGGATTTTTAATGTGCCAGTAAACTACTGACACAACTCCCTCACATTTAAGCACACTCAAATGCCAACTATCTCGGCTGGGATTCGAATTTTGCCATGAACATTTTAGTAAAATGAGTTTAAGTCAACATACTGATGCATCTTGTCAGGTAATGTTGAGGCATGCAAATAGGTAACCGGGCTACCTGATGTATTTTCTGGAAAGATTTGGTCTTCGTTTAAATATCCACAAGACTGAATACCTTGAAACGATTTCATCTCCTGGAGCTATACAAAATTAATGGAGCACATCTCACCAAGGTGAATACATTTCGATATTTCGGTTCTCGATTACAGAGTGACGGTTGTATAAATGAAGATGTGCGAGGAAGAATCAACGCAACGTGGATGCGATTCAGAGATAAATATCGTATGGCCTCGGGTGCCGGGTGCAAGCTTTGTTATTTGACACCCAGAGGGTACCTTGCATGTTGAATTTTGTTGTTCCTTGAATCACTATGAAAGTCAAGGAGGTTAGATATCTAAGCTCCTTGAACACTATAGCGCTTTCTAGTAGAGAAATGAGGAACTATATGTTGGTGGAAACTCCCAAGAATAATTTTGCCATTGTGAACACGTCCTACTGAATTCAAATGGGTTCTTTGACATGCCAACATCGTATAACATGCGTGTCGTAATTTTTGCCGCCTTTCAAAATTCACTTACCACGGCCAAGAGCGAACCTGCAAGCTTGGGGTTAGTAAACCGACATGTTAACCACTCGCCCGCCGTGGCAAGGATTCAGAGATGTAACTGGTGTTTTTTATGATAAGAAGATGCCCATGCACCTAAAATCACAGATATACCACTCAATGGTGAGGCCAGTTGCATTGTAAGGTACAGAGTGTTGGCCAGCACCTAAAAGTGCTGAGCACTTGCTACATGTCATGGAAATGCGGATACTGAGAAGATCGTTAGTCATTTCTCTGCGAGACCACATCAACAACACAAAGATCTGACAACTAGCTGGTGTTGCTCCAATCGATGAGAAAATGCGGGAATGGAGACTTTGTTGGTATGGTCATGTCGTGCGAGCACTGGATGGTTCAGTCATCAGCTCAGCCAATCATCTCGCTGGAGAAGGCCAGAGACACCATGGGAGACCTAAGCTAAGATGGCTCGACACTAAAAACTCAGATCTAAGATCAAGAAGCCTAAACCCACAGGAAGCGTTTCATCAAAAGAAATGGCGTGCATTGACCAGAAAGGCGGACCCCGTTCCAATGGGAACACGCTAAGAAGAAGAAGAAGAAACCGTACTGTATAACCGTAATTACTCAGCTATAGGTTCCCATCACCTATAGTAATCCCCTTAATTTTAGAGAGCCAAAATACATCATTCTTGGAAACCGCTTATAGTACCCCTCCTTAATTTTTGAGAGTCAAAACTACATCATTCTTGGAAATTGACCCATTCCTTACTCTTGATATCCCAATTCCGGCAACATTGTCTGTCTTGGGTTTCTGAGACATTCTGTCAAACGTGAAATCCATCCCTTCTGGGCTCCAGATGGCCAGGCTTGCTTCCCAATCCCCTTCCCCACTTGTTCCACTGCTTGGCTCGCATCCAGCCTTTATCTGACGTACATGCTGTTAAGATTTGGAAAATGAGTACCGGTAACCTCAGAATGAACTTTACAGTTCGTATAAATTAAGTGCTGTCAAGTTTGCAGTGATAAAATCAAGCAGCCTTTGCTACAATGAATTTGCGAGTGGTTCGTTCGTGCACTCATCACATCTGACATTGTTGAAAAGAGTTTTAAGAAAACTAGCATATCATGTGCATTAGATGGCTAAGATCAGTGCTTGATTTCTAAACATAGAGGTTCCGGTACTGTGTACATACTGGATGGTGGCGGGAGGCTGGGTGGTAGGGAGGAGGAGTGGGGGGAGGGGGGAGGCTATATGGAATATTGAAATATAGAGTTCTAAAAACTACATTTTTATGCTTTTATGAACACCTCTAAAAATTAATCACTGGACAAAATAACAATCTAATTTTGATTGCAATCTTAAATTAAATTGAAACTTCTGTATCAAAATTTTTCTTACCATGGCCATTGGCCTGTATTACATTTTAATGTAAGCCAACTAGGCTACCATTCAAATAATGTACATTATTTCATTTTTTTAACGTAATTTAAAAGATTAACTACATTCGGTTTGAAAGTATACACATGTTCACCAACAATATTTTATTTCTTGTTTTATAATTTTGTCTTGACAGTTTTCTGAAACAATTATTTATTATAAAAGGTTCTGTACTTAAACATGTTTTACCTCACAGTTTATAAAATATTTCAAAGTTTAGAAAAGTTTTCGTTGTATGTGCCTCCTCGCTGTTAGTAGGGCCATTCAGCTTCAGGAAAAGTAGTGAGGAGACAGTTTGTGTTAACATAAACACAAAGAGGTTTCGGTACGACGTACCGGTGCGTACCGTCACAAATCTAGCCCTGGCTAAGATCACAAAAAAACATGAAGACCCCGGCTTGAACAACGATGATGGCAGTGAAGACAGCAATGAGGATAGTCTGGGATTCCAACAACAACAAAAGGTATGCTTAATTTTCATATTATTATTTTCCCACCTCAGTATTTTTTGTGAAGCATGAACATATACCAATATTCAAAATAATGATTTTTGTGTTACAGGTAGCCAATTTGTATTCAGCCTGAATGACCTACTGACCACGCCTATCCACACAGGCGCTGATTCAAGGGGGGGGGGTCACGGGGGTCATGACCCCCCCCCCAAACGGAGACCATTTTTTTTGCTAACTCAAAAAACTAAAACACAATAACCAGACAAATAAAACTTAACGAATTTTAACTGAAAGACAGTTCTTTTTTCATTTTATTCAATACTGAAAATATCTTTATTGCAATTATTATGTTCTGTTACAACTGTACATATTTACAACTTCATACCTATTTCTTACACAACTAATTTTTTTATATACTTGGCACAACAATTAACGAGCCACTTGACCATTTAAAAGCCCGCTAATTGTAGTGTCGAGTATATATTGGTTTATACAAAAAATTATTTTTGTTTGTCATATATATACACGGATAGGAATTCGGGTCTTTTTTCGCACCAAAAAATTTTGCCGACGTCCAAACTGCAAGCTTGGTTGGCAATTTAAGCTGTGACTTTCTCCCTTTGTCGGTACCAACTCGACTTGCCGAATCTGTAACGTACCTTGATACTTTTCTCGAAGCTCGATGTAAAAGTCGCAAAACGTGCCGTTGCAATTTGTACAAATATCTTTGGTGCGCTAAACGCATCTAATTTCTATCCATGTAGCTTGCAAAAAAATTGGTCTGGTTTTGCATGTTTGGTTATTTTGAGATTGCGTTTTTAGTGATACCGTTTTTCTTAACAATTCCGATTCTCTGACCCCCTCCAAAGCCAAACTCTAGATCTACGCCTGTATCCACATTACAGTAGTATCTTCCGTATTTGCAAAACTTTTGCTGCGCAGATGTTGATGATGAACCATTGCTGATGACAGATGTAAACTTTGTTTATTTTGATTCAATATAACTTAGTATGTACAATAGCATCGAAATTAATTAGCTTATTATTACCCTCTCCCTTTCCCAAAATAATGGATTTGTACAAAGTTTGCATCTATAGCAGTGTTCCGCAACCGGTGTACTGCGGCACACTTGCGTGCCGTCACAAGATTAAAGGTGTGCAGCAAAGTTTGCATCTATAGCAGTGTTCCGCAACCGGTGTACTGCGGCACACTTGCGTGCCGTCACAAGATTAAAGGTGTGCAGCAAAGTTTGCATCTATAGCAGTGTTCCGCAACCGGTGTACTGCGGCACACTTGCGTGCCGTCACAAGATTAAAGGTGTGCAGCAAAGTTTGCATCTATAGCAGTGTTCCGCAACCGGTGTACTGCGGCACACTTGCGTGCCATCACAAGATTAAAGGTGTGCAGCAAAGTTTGCATCTATAGCAGTGTTCCGCAACACTTGCGTGCCGTCACAAGATTAAAGGTGTGCAGCAAAGTTTGCATCTATAGCAGTGTTCCGCAACCGGTGTACTGCGGCACACTTGCGTGCCGTCACAAGATTAAAGGTGTGCAGCAAAGTTTGCATCTATAGCAGTGTTCCGCAACCGGTGTACTGCGGCACACTTGCGTGCCGTCACAAGATTAAAGGTGTGCAGCAAAGTTTGCATCTATAGCAGTGTTCCGCAACCGGTGTACTGCGGCACACTTGCGTGCCGTCACAAGATTAAAGGTGTGCAGCAAAGTTTGCATCTATAGCAGTGTTCCGCAACCGGTGTACTGCGGCACACTTGCGTGCCGTCACAAGATTAAAGGTGTGCAGCAAAGTTTGCATCTATAGCAGTGTTCCGCAACCGGTGTACTGCGGCACACTTGCGTGCCGTCACAAGATTAAAGGTGTGCAGCAAACTTTTACCTATTATTGTAATAAATTAATTGTAGATTTTATGTAAGAAGGTGCTTGTTTATTATTTAATATATGTTGAAAACTCTTAGGCCGGCCCTGTGGTGTTGGGGTAGCTCGCCTGCTTCTCACCTGGAGGCCCCGGGTTTGATTCCCGGCTCCGCCAGGGATTTTAGGAACTGACGTGAGGGCTGGAACGAGGTGCACTCAGCCTCGTGAGGACAATTGAGTAGCTGTCTGACAGTGAGGCAGCGCCCCGGTCGCGAAAACCAAGATTACCGGCCGAGGGGACCCGATGCGCTGACCACGCGTCACCACAATATCTGCATGTCGAATGGCTGGACAGCGGTCGCTTGGTAGGCCTAGGCCCTTCAAGGGCTGTAGTGCCAGGGGTTATTATTATTATTATTATAACAGTTATGTTTTCGTAGAAATTAAGTGTAATTTACTTACTCAATATTTTTAAATAGTAGTTTTCTTAAGTTAGAGGTTAGGGTATTTGTATTCTCGAATGTAATATTGGGCCGGTTCGATGGGTTGCAGGCGGCATGTTGTGTGGTCGCCGCAGAGAAAGCCCTGTAAGACTTTTAGCAAGTCTTTTAGCGGCCCACACCAATCATACAATAATAAACTTTATGTTCGACCCTCACTATTATGTGTCAGAAAACTGTATCATAATGATGGTCATTATAACACTGTTTTTCATTACGATACAGTTTCTCCAGCCAATCAGAGCTCGTTCATTGACCAATTAGGTAACGATACCTTCGCGCATGCGCTCAAAATCCAACATGTCGGACATAAACACAATATCGAACTATAATAAATTACCGACATGGAATACGCACCGTCCATATGTTCGCGTAAATAAACTGGCGAATATGAGACAAGAAATAGCACTGTACCTTAATATCATCAACACTAATTTCTATACAGCCTTCAAACGACTCCGGTGACAATATTACTGAGGGAAGGCAGATGTAAACATATGGCCTGCATAATATGGCATTGCAAGCACGCAGAGTGCATGCGTCGGTCGTTCAGAGATCTTGAAAGACAGAGAGATGTCTCGCGCTCGCTCTCCGATAACAAAATTCTTGTGGCTGACTCTCAACAGATATTTATGAATATTTATGTTAAAACATATAATAAAGTTATAATTATCGACGAACATAAACAGTCGTATGCAACTCGCCTATAATGGTAATTAAGACACTCGTATTGGAAATTATAAAACTCTCATACGCTCGTTTTATAAAAATACTGGTGTCTTAATTATAGCCATTATAGGCTCGTTGCATAATGTACTATTATGTTTAACTAAACTTGTGGGGATTACCAAGTATGTCCTTCTCTTTTATTATTTTATTGCCTTGTTTTAATACACTGAAGAAAATGGAAATTGCAACACCCAGAAGGAGTGGTGCTACATTGCTGCAATTGAACATGCAGGACGAGTGTTCGGTTGTGATTCGATGATTACACTTTCAGGTCCCTCTGACCGCAAGTTTGGACAACAATCAATACAGGATGTGCCCACCACGAGCAGCAATACATTGATGAATTCGGCGAGGCATGGAGTCAATAAGGCCCTGGATCGCTTCCTGAGGAATTGTGGCCCATGCTTGCTGCACTGCATGGGTCAGTTGTTCCAGAGTTGTGGGTGGCTGAGGACGGTTGGCCAGTTGTCGACCCATCATGTCCCACACATGCTCAATAGGACTGAGGTCCGGGGATCTGGCGGGCCATTGTAAGGTTATGATGTCGTGGAGAGCTTCTCTGGAGATGCGTGCAGTGTGAACCCGGGCATTGTCCTGCTGAAACATCCCATTAGCAATGTTTGCCATCATAGGGACAACCACTGGATTGAGTACCCTATCAACTTACTGTTGAGCAGTCATAGTGCCCTCAGCAAGCACTAATTGTGATTTCACATTAAAGCCAATAGCTCCCCAGACCATAATGCTTGGTGTTAGCCCTGTGTGCCTCTCGACAATAAGGTCTGGGCGGCCCCTTTCCCCGGTACGTCGGCGCACACGATTCCGGCGATCACTGCGGGCAAGACAGAAGCGCGATTCATCACTAAAGACGACCGTATGCCATTTGTCGACCCACGTCGATCGTTCTCGACACCAGGCCAGCCTTACACGTCGCTGTTGTGGGGTCAATGGAACACCTTCTGCAGGGACATGGGATCGTAAGCCAGCTGCACGCAGGCGATTACCAACTGTTTGTTGTGTAACGTGGGGTGCCACAGATGCTCGAATTTACGCTGCTGTTGCATGGGGTTCCATCCGGGCCATCCGAATGATGCGGCGATCTTCTCTCACAGTAGTCTCTCGTGCTGGGCCTGTGCCAGGTCTACCTTCATTTGACCACTGCTGCCACACACGTTGTACTGTAGATGCCTGTCGGCCAACACGTGCAGCGACAGTCCTTAGCGATAATCCAGCCTCACACAGCCCAATTATCCGAGCCCTCTCAAACGGCGACAGTTGTTGATAGCGTGCTCTTCTCTGTCGTCGAGGCATGTTTGACGGGGAACACTTCACTGCACAGACTGCAAGTCAACTACGCTACACCAGAGTCCGTATACTGGAGTTGATTCCTCCGCGACCAATCACGTGGGGAGACCTGTAGCAACAATCCAATGGGTCTGAAACTTTGATCGTTTACATACCTACATTGCATCGTTCCATATCTTGAAAATCAACACAAACGACCAATGCCTTCATGGTGTTGCAATTTCCATTTTCTTCAGTGTATTATACCATAGTATTTCAGTGCAGTTCTATCAAAGATATGCTCTGCAGTGGTGTGAATATTGTGATTTCTATGCTATAACAATCTAACTATTTACTACTACAGTGTTATTAAACTATTTTTTCTTTCCATTTTCGATATGAATAAGTTCCTTGAGCATAGTAGTGCGTCCTCGAGTGCAAGTAGTGAAGCCATCGAGCCCGAAAACAAGAAACAGAAAGTAGTTCACCGGCAATATAGTGATGATTATTTACCTTACCTTTTTTTTTTTTGGTATGGTGACAAAACTTGCCCAATCCCCGAGTGTGTTGTGTGTGCTGAAAAACTCAGTAATGCTGCTATGGTTCCCAGGAAATTGAAACGACACATCAACAAAACATTCCTCTCTGTTAAGTAAGGATGTGAATTATTTTTGTCGGTCGTAGGAACTACAGAAAAAACAAGTGACGCTCATGACTACGTCAGTACGTGTTTTGCAAAAGCTACAGGAAGCTAGCTATAAGGTAGCCGAACTTATCGCAAAGCCCAAGAAACCACACACAATAGCAGAAACGTTGTTAATGTCCGCAAGTAAGGAAATGATAAAAATAGTCCTGGGTTTAGAAGCTGCTACCGAAATTTCAAAAATTCCTGTCTCTGCTGACACAATCAGCTGCCGAGTTAATGACATGTCCAGTGACATCAAAAGCATTATTTAGGAGAAAATAAAGAGCAGTATTGACCAGGCGGAAAATTTAAAGAATTATTTTTGTAAATAAAGAGCAAAATATTAAAGGGACAGGGATTCCGCTTGATCAATACACAACTTTTCACAGTCAATGGGCTATATTATACCCATTTGGTACATGTTTCGAAGCCTTCCATAATGGCCCCTTCATCAGCCATACACAGAAACATATTGTCAGTACAATCAAGGAAATATATTAAAAAGGTTAAAACTAACATGAGAAAACTGATGAAAATGAGACATAGAAATCTTGAGGACAGTTATGGTGCAAAAACATTGAATAAAACTTGTCCTGAGAAAACCTTACAAATATTACAAACAAATGGAAGAACACATTAAAAATTGTATGTTAAAATGCAAACTTAAAGTGCAAGTTAACTTATATGACTCTTGCAATAATCATAGAGTTCTCATAAAATATAATAGCAGGATTCCGTGTCCAAATAACCAAGGGAGTTCGAACCATAAAAAGAGTTAAAAGTATGTTAAAAAACTCTTGGTCATATTAAGACTTCGTTGACTTCATACGAAGGAGAGATCGTTGGTAGAAAGATCAATACATCGCCATGTGATGAAAGTCAAATCGGCCAAGCCTGATGAAAGCCTCTTGAAAACGGAGATGAAAGGAAAGTTGAACATCTGGTGATTAGGAAAACCAAATTATTCTTCTCGGAGACAAATGGGCCTTAGGAGAAACCTAATGGGGGAGACAAATCTAGTATAAAAGCATTTAAATAAACGGCAAAAGAAAAATTGGGACAAACGAAGAGCATAGAAAGGAAGAGGGATGTTTAACAGAATAAATAACGAACTTACGTCATAGCGGAGAGAACGTGACTTCCGACGCAGGAAAACGTAGAGTATCTGGCCAGCTTGAAAGAGTGAAAGTGAACAGCTGAGCAAGCAAAACAAAGCAGAGTGTTGGACGGGGGAGGGGAGGTGAAGGAGCGTTGCTGTAGAGTGGCGGAGGTGGGGAAATAAGGGAGGGAAGAAGGGAGATGAGGGAGGGAAGCCAGCCGCGTAAAGAGAGCTTAGGGCGGTTTATTATAACCTTTGTTTGCTGTTATGATAAAATCTGACAAGGTGTCAAATAAAACATTAGGGTCAAAGCATATTTCATTTAAGTTGGGGGGATTGAAAATTCTCTGTGCGGAGTTCATTTCAATGGACTCTAGGATATTCATTAGAGAACCCTTGTTAACATGATGCAGAATTTCGAGGTCATTGTCAATGTTGGTGAATTTATGGTTCATCTCACTCATGTGAGAAGCCATGGCTGAAAATCTCCTTTATTTGGTAGCGTTGACATGCTCAGAAAATCTGGTAGAGAAACTTCTCCCCGTTTGACCTATGTAATTGGTTTTGCAGTCATTACAACTTAATTTATAAATGCCAGAAGCACTGTATTTATCTTTGCGGTTCAAAGTGTGTGAACTGAAAAACAAGTTACTATTAGTAAGACAGGTTTTACAGGCTATTTTCATATTGCATTTTTTGAAGATTTTAGTGATACTGTAAACGGAATTGTTAAGATAGGTGAAAACTGCATACAAAGGTTTTTCGGCTTTGTCTGGAATTAGGTGGGTGGCTGGTTTATTTTTAATTTTCCTGAGGATGCCGTTTACATAATTCCGATTGAAACCATTAATTTTGGCTATTTGATAAATAATTTTAATTTCTGTATTATGGTCCTGCTTAGATAAGGGTAACTTGAGGGCCCTGTTAACAAAACTGAAAAAGGTTGCTTTTTTATGGGAACCTGGGTGGGTAGAATCGTGCATGATGGTGGTGTGCGCTTGAGTAGGCTTTCTGAAAATTTTATAATGAAGCCTGTTGTTCACTTTGGCAACAGAGGTGTCTAGAAAATTAATCTTATTGTCGACAGCTGACTCCAAAGTGAATTTAATGTTGGGATCTATACTATTTAAATCATTGAAAATTCGGTCAATACTCTGCATGTTGTCATTGACAATAATGAAAATATCATCAACATACCTGCCCCAAAATTCTATTCCCTTAATATTGTTAATTATTTTAGTGTGCTCCAGATGGTCTAGGTAAATATTGGCAATGATGCCAGAAAGCGGGGAGCCCATGGCTAATCCTTCTTTCTGCTTGTAGATGACATTATTAAAAGTGAAAAAGTTATTGCTTAAGGTGAGATCAAGGATTGTCATAAATTCTTCAATTTCAAAGAGAGATTAAGTTTCTCTACATCAAAAATAACCACATTAACCTCAAACTATACCTCACTCACTTGAAGACAGCCAATTTATCCTGCAAAGAAGATTGGGACAAATTCATTCCATGGGTGGACAATATTGTCCATGCTAAGTTAGCCAGGAAAATAAATACCTTAGACAATAAATTCAAAACTTTGTTTAACAAACGTGCAGCACGATCAACGCGCTCCGGCGCACGACCGCATAAGTTTCATGATCCGGCTAAAAATTTAACTAACGTCCAATTTGACGATTCTGAAATGAATATTCTCAGGAAAGGTCCTAAGCACAATTGGAACACTAACATCAACATTAGTTCCCTTACTACTTTAGTAGCTGAAACTGAAGCAGCAGTCTGCCTACTTCCCATAGATGAACAAAGTGCAGCTAGGCACGAGGCAAACAAGCAAATCAAAAAGATCATAGCGAACAGTAAAAACATCTCCCCCGCTGTCGACCCTAACCATTCCGGCTTGAAAAAGAAGATTAATGATAATGACATTATTGTTACTAAAGCCGACAAAGGCAATACAATAGTTTTAATGGATAAACAAGACTACGTAAACAAAACCCTGGAATTTTTCAAAAATTCTAATTTCGAATTAACCAAAAAAGATCCTAGAGCTGCCATTCAGAGAAAATTAAAAAATATCATCAAAAATACTGTTTTCCTGTTACACGAAAAACAAGCTAGCCGACTTGTTGCCATGAACCCGGGACTTCCAACCTTGCGAGCTTTACCCAAAATTCACAAAAATAATATTCCCGTAAGACCCATAGCAAACTTCAGAAACAGTCCCCTTTACAAAACTACGCAGTTTATTCAGAAATTCTTAAAAAACCATTATGTTTTCAAAGCCAAAAATTTTTTTACCAACACCTTAGATTTTTGCACCAAGACTTCAAGTTTGTACCTAAATAATGAGCACTCGCTCCACAGTGTGGATATAATAGATATGTACACCAACATCCCAGTACAGTCCGTTTCAAACATCATTAGGAATAATTTAATTGAAAATTACAAAATGTCAAAGGTTGAAATTGAAGAATTTATGACAATCCTTGATCTCACCTTAAGCAATAACTTTTTCACTTTTAATAATGTCATCTACAAGCAGAAAGAAGGATTAGCCATGGGCTCCCCGCTTTCTGGCATCATTGCCAATATTTACCTAGACCATCTGGAGCACACTAAAATAATTAACAATATTAAGGGAATAGAATTTTGGGGCAGGTATGTTGATGATGTTTTCATTATTGTCAATGACAACATCCAAGAGTATTGACCGAATTTTCAATGATTTAAATAGTATAGATCCCAACATTAAATTCACTTTGGAGTCAGCTGTCGACAATAAGATTAATTTTCTAGACACCTCTGTTGCCAAAGTGAACAACAGGCTTCATTATAACATTTTCAGAAAGCCTACGCAAGCGCACACCACCATCAGGCACGATTCTACCCACCCAGGTTCCCATAAAAAGCAACCTTTTTCAGTTTTGTTAACAGGGCCCTCAAGTTACCCCTATCTAAGCAGGACCGTAATAAAGAAATTAAAATTATTTATCAAATAGCCGAAATTAATGGTTTCAATCGGAATTATGTAAACAGCATATTCAGGAAAATTAAAAATAAACCAGCCACCCACCTAATTCCAGATAAAGCCGAAAAACCTTTGTATGCAGTTTTCACCTATCTTAACAATTCCGTTTACAGTATCACTAACATCTTCAAAAAATGCAATATGAAAATAGCCTATAAAACCTGTCATACTAATAGTAATTTGTTTTTCAATTCACACACTTTGAACCGCAAAGATAAATACAGTGTTTCTGGAATTTATAAATTAAGTTGTAATGACTGCAAAACCAATTACATAGGTCAAACGGGGAGAAGTTTCACTACCAGATTTTCTGAGCATGTCAACACTACCAAATACAGGAGATTTTCAGTCATGGCTTCTCACATGAGTGAGATGAACCATAAATTCACCAACATTGACAATGACCTCGAAATTCTGCATCATGTTAGCAAGGGTTCTCTAATGAACATCCTAGAGTCCATTGAAATTAACTCCTCACAGAGAATTTTCAATCCCCCCAACTTAAATGAAATATGCTTTGACCCTAATGTTTTATTTGACACCTTGTCAGATCTCAGCTTTATTCGACTCCATAATGGAATCCATTAGGTCCGTATTGACAAGAAATGTTATGCCACAATTCGAGGAAAAACTCCGTCAATCAATACCTTTTATTTTCAAAACAGATAGGGGACATGTTTCGAGCTATTTTTCTTAGCCCTTCTTCAGCCCTGACTTAAGTAGTATTAGGCAATCAATCTTTGTACATCTCATTTCATCAAATAAAAAACATGCAAAAATACACTGCAAACAAACATGTTATAAACACTATAAAACACATTAAAACACACTAAAAAACACCGTGAAATAACTCTGTATAAATGCTGCGTCAAGTTTGAGTAAGCCTGTTTCAAACATGACTTGTTACAATGTGAGCAAATTGTATATTGTGTCATTGATTATGCCATTTCCTGTATGACATTTTTCTTGATGGGGCAGTTTTGCCACGTAAAAATGTTTTTCTAACATGTTTGCTTGCAGTGTACTTTGCATGTTTTTTATTTGATGAAATGAGATGTACAAAGATTGTCTAATACTACTTAAGTCAGGGCTGAAGAAGGGCTAAGAAAAATAGCTCGAAACACGTCCCCTATCTAACTGTTTTGAAAATAAAAGGTATTGATTGACGGAGTTTTTCCTTCGAATTGTGGCATAACCTTGTCTGATTTTATCATAACAGCAAACAACGGTTATAATAAACCGCCCTAAGCTCTCTTACGCGGCTGGCTTCCCTCCCTCATCTCCCTTCTTCCCTCCCTTATTTCCCCACCTCCGCCACTCCACAGCAACGCTCCTTCACCTCCCCTCCCCCGGCCAACACACTGCTTTGTTTTGCTTGCTCAGCTGTTCACTTTCACTCTTTCAAGCTGGCCAGATACTCTACGTTTTCCTGCGTCGGAAGTCACGTTCTCTCCACTATGACGTTAAGTTCTTTATTTATTCTGTTAAACGTCCCTCTTCCTTTCTATGCTTTTCGTTTGTCCCAATTTTTCTTTTCCGTTTATTTAAATGCTTTTATTTTCTTAATACTAGATTTGTCTCCCCCATTAGGTTTCTCCTAAGGCCCATTTGTCTCCTAGAAGAAAAATTTGGTTTTCCGAATCACCAGATGTTCAACTTTCCTTTCATCTCCGTTTCCAAGAGGCTTTCATCAGGCTTGGCCGATTTGACTTTCATCACATGGCGATGTATTGATCTTTCTACCAACGATCTCTCCTTCGTATGAAGTCAACAAAGTTTTAATATGACCAAGAGTTTTTTAACATACTTTTAACTCTTTTTATGGTTCGAACTCCCTTGGTTATTTGGACACGGAATCCTGCTATTATATTTTATGAGAACTCTATAATTATTGCAAGAGTCATATAAGTTAACTTGCACTTTAAGTTTGCATTTTAACATACAATTTTTAATGTGTTTTTCCATTTGTTTGTAATATTTGTAAGGTTTTTTCAGAACAAGTTTTATTCAATGTTTTTGCACCATAACTGTCCTCAAGATTTCTATGTCTCATTTTCATCAGTTTTCTCATGTTAGTTTTAACCTTTTTAATATATTTCCTTGATTGTACTGACAATATGTTTCTGTGTATGGCTGATGAAGGGGCCATTATGGAAGGCTTCGAAACATGTACCAAATGGGTATAATATAGCCCTTTGACTGTGAAAAGTTGTGTATTGATCAGGCGGAATTCCTGTCCCTTTAATATATTTTGACTTTTAATCAATACGGAACCATGATTGATTCTACTAAATAAAGAGCAGTCAAAAGTTCTTACATCACATCGATGAGTCCACGGATATTGGCGGTCATGCACTACTTCTTTCCTACATAAGGTACTGCTCGAGTCTAAGCTGCGTGAACCTGAGAGGAATGTGCATCGCGGACTATGAGTAGTGGTGTTGACGAGTGATGAGGTTTCTCTGTTCGTGCATAGTACAGAACCAAATACATTGGTCGGTGACTCACTCAGTCATTCCTAACACCACAGTGGTTTGAGCAACGGCTGAATGTTAGCAGTATTGGAATAGAAAGGAAGACCATATATCACGGTGGGCTGTTGACAGATCCTTCTCTTCACGCCCGACCCTTCCCTGCTCTTTCTCCTCACCCCACAAGTTCATAGAGCTTGGACTCGAGCAGTATGTTCATGGGGATGCAATTGCATCTAATTTCTTTTTTTGCAAAGAGCTACCCGAGCGAGCAACTGGTGAAGAAATATTTTGTATGGCTAACGAATATGTGGTCCGTGATAAATTAACATTGGAGGATTGCATTAGTGTTTGTACAGACAGAGCCGCTCCTATGACAGGCCGAGTGAAAGGATTCGTGGGTAAAGTACGCGAAGTAAATCCCAACTTGCAAACTGACCATTGTCTCATTCACTGAGAAGCCATTGTCTTTGTCTTTGTCATCTCCTCTGAAAATTGTGATGGACGAAGTAGTATGTGTTTATTTTTATTATTCTGACAGTAAGAAATAACAGGAAAGCAATCTTAATATGAGAACATGGACCATGGACAGGTCTTCTAAATTATGTCCACCATTTTTAAAATATTATTCATATCCTATTAGTAGAGGTGTTAGAAAGTGTTTTTATTTTTTTGAAGATTTGTTGATTTAAAGTTCAAAAGACGGTGTTTTGTGTTTTTATTATTTTATCGGGGGCATGACATGTTAAAATTTGGAAAGCGATAAGGTTTGTACAATAAGTGCATTTAAAAATGTAAACAATTAATAAAACAAAGTAAGAAACAAAACAGCAGGGTAAAACGTTAAACATGGCTATGGAAGAATGAGATAATACTTATATGGAAGTCATATTTTTATTTTACATTCACCATCTCGAAACACATTTCAGTGAATACCTTTTTCAGTTTTATCCAAATACTGCAGTGAAATCATTGGAAGTAGATCATAGTTAATATCTCAGCATTTGCAGCTGTCAATTGTCGCCTCCTATCACTTACTATGAGACTGTATTTCGAAAATGACCTTTCAGAATCCACATTTGAACAAGGATACCACACACACTTTAATGCAGCTGTTGCATAGTCTCGGTGAGCTGACCTTAATCCCATGAGGATCTCTGGAACATTCACATTATCTTCATGACGCAGTTGGTTCTTGATTGCAGTCAGGTAAATGCTGTGGGCCTCTAAAAACTGTTGAGACTCCATCTTCGTAAGAAATGGGGCATTCTTCTTAAATTGGAGCAGTTCTGTGGGAGATACGTTCTTAGGTGCATGCCGAGGATCAAACAATGACCCGATGGCTTCTACAGTCTTCCTGACTGGATACGTGGTCCTTAAAGTCCTGACTTTCACTAGAGCTGACTGGGCAACACACATAAGCTTGGTCTTAACCATTATCTGCACCTTTTGAGGAAGATGTTCCAAGTTCTCGAGGATCGTATGATTGAACATTCCACCATCACCTAATAGCTTGAGCTTTACCTCAAGGTCATCTAGCTTCCCAGCCAGTAAGTGATATGTTGGGTACATAGATCCCTCCAAGAAACTAAGCAAGTCCATAAGAGAGGCACCAACAACAGAAACATTCAATGCTTGTAATTTTATAATTTGTATTGTTGAAGTCAATGCCTTGTTGGAAAAAATTGACCCCAGAATTTGACTCTTCCAATGTTTTGAAAAATACTACCAGATCTTCCACATGCGTGGCCATATACATTGCAGCCTTAAACCATGAATTCCATCCTGTACATACAGGCATTGGGAAAGCTAGAATTTCATTCTCTTTTTCTGTGTTTTCATATTTCTCCCTTAGAAATGCAACGTAATTACTTTTTCTTTTTCGCGTATTTAAAAAGGCATTCATTCTTTGTCTTCACTATAGACATGTTCAATTCGTCCAGCGCGTTTTCAAATATGCAGCCGATAAGATTGACTTTATGAGCCCAGCACTGGACATGACTTAATTCTTCAATCAATCCTTGAAGAGTAGTTACACATTTTGTCATGTAGCGTGCTGAGTCCGTAACTACTGCCACTAAAAGCTCCCATTCAATTTCATAGGAATTCAAGGTGTCTAATATCGCATTGGAGCAATTTACGCTATTGGCAGAATCTAGAACAACAGAGGCAGCCAGATGAGTGTTCATTTCAGTTGATGGTACTGATGGACAAAAAAGAATGTTGAAAACACACCTATCATTCTTGTCAGTTGTTTCGTCACATAGTAGAAACACGTCTTTGTTTTTTATATCTTCCCTAATTTCTTCCCTCCTCCTTTCACCAATCATGGGGATGTATTTCTGACGAATCTGATTTGCTGATGGTAAATCTCCACTTCTGCGAACATACTTATTCAACCAAGTACGGATAGCAGGATTGTCTAGTTTCTCTACTGGTATATTAGCTTTCACAAATGCAGTAGTAGTGTTCAAAATAAACCCTTCTCATATCCTTCACACGACTAGCATTTGATAATGTTTCTTTCAAGGTGGCCACTCTAGGAACACTAACTTCAAGACGCGAATATTCTCGGTGTTTTGAATGCTTCTCCGATTTGCAATGTTTGTCTAATGCATCTTTCCTGCGATAATCTAACCGACAATCACAATATTTGCACATAAGAATGCCACAAGAAATTATAAATCCTTCATTCTTATATTCTTTAAGTCTGTCTGTGGCAGAAACTGCTACCTTCAGCATTTTTAACCTCAACTGAGCGATGCCCAGTAACAAACACTGTTATCACACGGTTGGCTGTCGTCAGACGCCAGTATAAAGTCGTAACCACACGCAAAATTTATTTCTGAATTCGTGTCGTAATATTTAAATTACGTTGCGTCTCATCTTCCTGTACTGCCAAGTTCGGAACTACTACGACGAACACGTGGTCGCCAACTGATTCACGCAAATAACACACTAGCTTCGATGATAACGCACAATTTGCGCACTTTTTATTAAATTATATAGAATTCTCTACTATGAATTACACTCGCTACCGATGTAACAGGAGGCAAACGTAGTTTACAATATGAACAAAAATCACATAACCTTTTGGAGGTAGTCGGCCAAACTATTCACGCCGCGAGATAACAGCTGTTTGCCACAGCGCTAAAATCCAAGGGTAACGAAAATATCGACAGTATATCGTAATATGACGTATATCTTGGAATTACCCCTCGCGAAACTATACAATAGATCATTCTCGAATTGAACATCAACCAAATTCGATTATCGGTTTGTGGACAAGAATGTTCGGATTGGCGTGGGAAAAAAATATGAAAAATGTTTTTATTTCGCAATTTGCGGTATTTGTGGTGTTATTCACAAAATTCACGTTATTTCGCGATTTAATTTCACTCCTAGGCAGCACGGAACATGTAAATACGTGAAAATAAAACATCCTAACCTCTAAATATGACTTTTCGTTTTATCGCTAATTAACAAAAACTAACACCTCTACCTATTAGCATGCATATAATTTTTCTATTCTTTTCTTCATGTTAATTGTTATATTTTGTATGTAAAGTTTCTAATGTTTAATAATGACAGGCTGAAGAAGGAGGAGCACCTGTAGTAACTATGTTATAAACCTTGTATTGAAAAGGCAGACATATCAATCTTTTCTTTGAAATAGTAAAAGTCGTGAACTTTCATCAAATTGCGCCCCCTAACGTTTTGTGTCAGGAAATTCAGAGCACACTACACTTCTGCTCCTTACAGAAGCACGATGGTTATCTCAAGATTAACGGTCACGTTAAACTACAAGCTTCCTTTTATCTAGAGGTAAAGTGTTAGCACGAATGTTTGAACTTTAAGAGAAGGTACTTGCATTTTTGACTATTGAGGGACATGAGTATGCACATTTTTTTTGCAGAAAAATGCAAGGTAAAAACGAAAATATTCTGCCTAGTATGGATAAGATTAAAGGATTTATTAATAATATATGTTAAATTTGTGGATACAGACAATTCAAAATGGATCGTTTGAGATGTTCCCATCTCTATGGTCTCTTGCTGACAATAATAATGTGTTGATGGACTTGATTAAAGAACATTTAGTACCCCTGCACCAGAATTTCAAAAAATATTTTGGAGAGAGTGTTGAAGATTATGACTGGGTTTGTGATCCATTCATTATGGATTTGAAACATCTCCCAAAGATAGGCTTACGAGAGGAATTGGCTGATTTCAAAGCAGACAGAACATTACAAATTTTAGAAATGCCTTTGGTCACATTTTAGTTGTCAATAAGCAATGAATACCCAGGTATCTCCAAGATGGCAGTTGATGTGTTGTTACAATTTTCAACTACATATTTGTGTGAACTGGGCTTCTTGACCTTTACTCAAATTAAAACATCAAAGAGGGACTTAAATCCATTGACGTCGAAATGAGGATTGCTTTGACAACGATTGTGCAGCTAAGCAGGCCCAAGTATCACATTGAAGGTACCGGTATGAGCAGTTATTCACTTTAAATCTCGTATTAGTGTAACATGTTTTTCGTAGGGTTTTACGCCACTGACATAAGTCAGATGGGAATCATTAATGTTTGTGTGAACGCGGCAATTATTTGGCCTAGTTAATTTAATTTATTTAATTCAATTTATATTTATTTATTATTATTATTATTATTAATGTAGTATTTTATTTTGGAGCTTTTTTTTTTAAATTTTATCTCGTATACAGATAAAAAAAGCCTCCGTGGCTTAGGCGGCAGCACGCCGGCCTCTCACCGCTGGATCAGTGGTTCAAATCCCGGTCACTCCATGTGAGATCCGTGCTGGACAAAACGGAGGCAGACAGGTTTTTCTCCGGGTACTCAGGTTTTCCCTGTCAAAATTTCATTCCAGCAACACTCTCCACTATAATTTCATTTAATTTCATCTGTCATTCATTTAATCATTGCCCCAGAGGAGTGCGTCAGGCCTCGGCAGCCGGCACAGTCCATATCCTCGCCACTAGATGGGGGCTTCATTCATTCCATTCCTGACCCAGTCGGAGACTGGAAGCAGGCTGTGGATTTTCATTTCATCTCATATACAGATAGGTTTTCTAATTTTAGAAAACACTATCAATCGGATTATTCTGATATCCATTACACAGCAAATTATTTGATTGCGGAGAGTTAGAACTTTTTATTATTCAGTTAGGCAGGAGAGAGGTGTGCGTCATCGGGAATTATGGCTTCAGGAATAGTCTTGTGAACAATAAGGGATGTCGAAATCGAGGGAACAGTTTCAAATTGGAAAACGTGGTATGAACTACGAGTTTGAAGAAAACGGAAATCTGCACGGAGCGTCAGGTTGAGTGCAATGAACTTTGTTGGCGGGAATGAGGGCTTGGGGTGCCCAGCCAATCAAGAGGAGAGCAGGCCATAGCCGAGTGAATTCAACTCTATGAAGAAGCACGCGGATTGGTCAAGCCGACCAGGCAGGAGTCTGGAAGTACAACGCTGGAGGGGGTAGCTTGGCTCGGAGATATAGTCAGAGCGCGCAGTGAAGAGGGATACTATTCTTGTTACAATTTGGTAACGAACGGACATACAATTTTACTTACGTTCCATGGTGAACATCTAAAACTGATATACTCCACTGACTATATCGTCATGGGAATTGCACACGCTGTTGTGTCTTGGCATGCCGTGTATTGTGGCTCACTGAATTCGTTCCACCACAAAACAGTATTTTCAACTTCAATTAAGTATCAACGCAGAAGAAACGAAGACGTTGGCGACGATCAGCATTGTGCATCATTCTCGACGGGAACATCTAGCACGTGGGAGAAAGCTCCTCAAATGATGAGCGGAAATGACATAAACGCACTCTATTTAATTTGTTTGTCACCGTAAATTCAGTAAATTCAAGCTTGGAAATAAACGTAAATTCAATCAATTCATCCGACCTCCATTTCAAATACTTTGTGCGTGGTAATGATCAATTCTTTAAGCTCCATAATTTTTATTATTATTAATATTGCCCCTATCTTGTTTTTCAGTATTATATTAATTTTTTTACAAAATGCAATCTTTGATTCCAGTAGGTAGCATTAGATATAAAACAACTTCCTTCTCTCAATGCAGATGTTATCTGGGTTAATGATTCCATCATACCACGGTCTGAGTGTGAAGAGTTTTTCATGTGTTCTACGCAAGCTAGGTGTTGATAAATATAAATTTAGGTTTCAACTTGATGTTGGCACCTTGGCGCCAATTCAATCAATCTATCTTAGACATAGTAGTGAAAGGTAAGCACCCGTCAGGGAAGCCGTTACACTTGGCTGTTCAACTGTGGAGCTTCTTATAGAGGTATTTTAAAGTGGAAGGCTGGGGCTACTAAAAACGTTACACTTGTCACCCAACAGTGGGGTCACTAGTGAAAACGTAACATTAGAAATGTGAGACCATGGCTGCCCTTGTCCTTATTGATGAAGTTTGAAATATTAAGTACATTAAAACCTTAAGTCAATAACCAGTTGTACTTAAATCACAGTACATTGTGACCTTCTTCACTGGTAAATTGCTTCTTTACATATTTTATAATTTACCGCTAAAGGAGGTCACAATGTACTGTGATTAAAGTACAACTGGTTATTGACTTAAGGTTTTAATTTACTGAATAGTTTAGAAATGTGTACTGTATTTTATACAGTAAATTGAAGTTAATAAATACAGGAGTCAAGAATAATAATAATTACATAACGACGTATTATTTCGTAATTTTGGTGTGCTGTGTTGAGTCTAGACCCGTCCGGGGTGTGCTGTGAGTAAAAAAAGGTTGCGGAACACTAACCTATAGGACCCTCCCCCCCAATTCGGAATTAAAAATTGAGAAAAAAAAGAGGGTCCTATATCTGAGGGTTTTTTTTTAAATCGAGTTTACCCTCCAGGTTGGTGGAACCCACAGACTCAGCGAGGGAACTTACCACTACCGCCTCTACGGGCAGTGTCCTAGAGCTGGCAGCATCTGGTCCGGTGGATACAACTGGGGAGGTGTGATCAGCACCTCGCCCAGGCGGCCTCACCTGCAAAGCAAACAGGGGCCTCATGAGGGATGGGACGGGAGGGGAAGATTGGGATGGATAGGCAAGGAAGCGGGAAGGAGGCGGCCGTGGCCTTAAAGCAGGTACTGCCCCCATAAAATGAATTATTTGGGATGAAAATGGGAATATTTTTCGAAGCCCGTGATAAAATTTAACCAAGCAATATCGAGGCTGAAAGTTGGCAGAGACCAGTCTCGCGGAGACGTTGAGCAGGAGGGAAGTTCCGTCACGGGATTATATTGCGCAATGGAAGGTTCGAGAAGCCTAGAATCGGCCTAGTAACAGCGAATCATCCCAGGAATTATTTGAAATGAAAATCCACAGCCTGCTTCCAGTCTCCGACCGGGTCAGGAATGGAATGAATGAAGCCCCCATCTAGCGGCGAGGATATGAACTGTGCCGGCTGCCGAAGCCTGTCGCACTCCCCCAGGAATTATTTAAACTTTGTTATAAATTATTTGATTGGATATGAGCCTACAGCCAATAAGAAGAAGTTTTAGAGGAGACGGGAGTTCCAGCAACTACATTTTTGTGGATATTTATCACATTTAAGCCCCATGAGAGTGAATTTATGTAATGGTAAAGTGAAGAAAATTATAATAAAATATTGGAAATATTTTATAAGCCGACAGCGTCGCAATTTGAAGGAATAAGCAATTTGCTAGAGCCCGCTCGAATTTTCGAGGGAACGGAAAAGGCGGCCAGAAGCGGTGACTTGGAGGGGAGACGCCAAACATCGAGGCTCTTATTCATTGGAAGTTTGAACTGATCAGACGTGTTTTATCGGAAGAGATAGGAGATCTGAGTGCATCACCGAGTCCGTGAAAGGTTGACTCGTGGAGACGTGGTATTGCAAGGCTAGAAGTAGGAGATAGCCGCGCCAGTAAAATAAGTGAAGATGCGAGGAATGTAAATGCCGCAATAACTTTGAACTGATCAACTTCAGAAACATTATTTCTACTACAGATTATAGCGTACAATCTTGTGGAGTATATTACGAACTTTTATTGAATTTGGATGAATATTTTGGGAGATATAAACATTTTGTGAAGAGTTAGAAAAGTGTCTGTATCCAGCGCTATAAAACACTTTTGTCCGAGAAGACTACAGCGTATGCACAGATTCCCGTGAGTAACAGTGAGTGTTAGCATTGCTAGTGAGGAACTTTATGGTAACACCAGTTTGATGACGGTGTATTCTAAACAGAAGAACATTATTAAGTCTTATAATATGAGTATAATTATGGATTAAATTAGTATGTGCGCCAGGAATACAAGCAGATAGAAGCAATATAGTCAGCGATGGAGCTTCGTTAGGGGAGTTTGTTCATGACTGTCTACTTTACGAGCAAACATGAGACGTTATGTACACTCACATTCTAGTGCATTATCGTCAAACATGAGCTCGATTTTGACACCAGCGACTACAGAACGATATTCATACTCCATCTATATGAATATTCAGTATACGAGTGAGGTCCACGACTTCCTTTTCGAATTTATTTCGGAACGTGAAGCTGAACTTTCGATACTTCTCGTTGCTTTGATGAAACCGTACCATGACGGAATGAGAAGAGACATGAAGACCAACACCACGTAGAGAGAAAGCCTTGCGTTATGTAGTTGACAAGCGAGTGACGTCACGGAAGCCCGGCCGTGGACATTGAGACATAAGATTCGAGTTTGCAGGTTATGGTATGGTTTCCGCGTGTTGTGTGTCGTGTTTACAGTCCCAGGTACTGATTTTCTCAGATTTCCTACCCGGTTATACTTAATGGTTATCAGTGCAGTGAAAAGTTGTGCCTATTAATTGCATTGTTCCAAATTGTAAAGGCAATTACGCCAATGGACCGAAAGTAAACATTTTCTCATTTCCTAATGATGAAGGTGAAAAGTCGAAGTGGATACGAGCCATTCACCGCAAGGATTTTATTCCTACGAAATATTCTATGGTACGTGTTACATCAATACTTATGCTCCAATTCTCACAAGTTTAGTGTAATGGGAGGAAAGAACTTTGTAACCAAGTCTCTTTTCTTGTAGGTGTGTGCCATCCATTTCAAGCCACATGAGATTCAATAGACCACTAGTATGCATGATGAAAAGAATGGAAAGCTAGTTACTGCTCCGTTGTATAAACCGAGACTGATTAGAGGTTAGTTAGCAGATAGTCCTACCCTTAAATTTTAGCATAGGCTAGCTCTTCTGTTCACGAAAATTCATTTTGATGTAGAAGTCAGAATTTTCTAACCTAAATTATGTGCTACAGGCTAATGTCGTAGGTTAGGTTTATTTGTTTTATGGGGCTATCAATTTCAAGTGGGAGGTATAAGTGGGTGTTAACCCCTCAAGCCGGTTGGCCGTACACTGTACGTCCGCTGGACTCTACTCGTTCAGCCGGTTCGACGTACCACAAACGTCCGGTGCAGGCGGAAGTTAGGATGCCTATTACGCATGAAACCCTGCTGCTTCGCCGGATCTTCTTTCACGTTATAAACCGAGAAGTTATGTACTTTCATGCCATCTCTGTTTCATAATTAGAACTAATACGAAGTTGATTGATATCCGTTGCTTTTGACGACTCATCGATCAGCGAAGGAACATGAAACGCGCTCTATTGAGTTTCAGGTTAGTTGCTTTAGAAGGTACCACATCCTTTCCTGCCATCTCGAGATTGTTTTGTGAACTATATTTAACTTGACAGTTTTAGTCACTTATGAAGGGGAAGCACCGATAGCAATTACTTAGTAGATAACTTTTGCTTCGTAGGCTAGAGGCTACTCAGTCGCAGATGAATAATTGCCGGACTGTCTCATTCTCTTACGGGTGCAGATATTATTGGTTTGATAGATGACAGTAGTGGAAGTGATGTATAGGGAGCGTTATTTTCGGTAGTGATACGGACTATGCACAGCATAAAGTTACTGGAGAAGTGGGAGACAGCCCAGACGAGGAAGAAATAGCTTCAGCTGTAATAACAACGACCGCTGTTCAGTGTTTGTGGCGAGAGGTAGACTTCGTCACAAACACACAAAAGATCCCCTTCACGGGTATGCCGGGTACAAGAAGGCATTTCACGTCTGTTCTTTGCTGCTTTCGACAATGTGATTGAACTAGTTTGAGAAACAAATATGTAGGCCTACGCGGCAGAATGTATGGTGGCGCGCCCTTGAAACCAAGGTCGCGCGCCAGGAAGTGAGAGTCAGTGACAGGGGACAACATTTATGTGTTCTTGTGGCTTGTATTGTTGATGGGGATGATGCAGAAACCTATCCTAAAGAGCTATTTCACCCCTATATTCCCTCAAACAATGGCAAGGAACAGGTTTGAAATAATATTGTGATATTTACATTTTGTTGACAATTCGACACGGGATGCATACACGGGGCCTTAAAAGCTTTTCAAAATTCAGCTTTTCCTGGAAATTATACCCGAAAAATATGTATATATGTATATTGAACATTATCATGTAAATATCTTGCTTTCATTGTAAATATACCTGAAACAAATACCAAAAGTGGAACTTATCAAATTATACTTTTGTAAATATTGCGTGTGATTATGGACAACCCTGAAGAGCAGTCGTCACATATATTATTGAGAAACATTGGACATGATTTCGGTAAGTAATCCTCAAAATTTCATTACGTTATATTTCGTAGATTTAACATTATTAATTTTTTACCTTGTTGGTGTCCAAACCTCTGCTGAGCTTCAATTTAAATACCGCCGGAGAAGTGAAAACCTCCGGATTAAATAGCCGACCTGAGGGGTTAATATGGATAGTATTCACATTTCTATTGGGGTTTGAATTGCAAGCTAACTGCATGAGGTTAGAGACCGATAACCTGTAGCAGGCCCTGATTAATCTTTTTTTTTTCCTATTGCAGTAATCTAATTCATTATATTTCTTATAGGGGTGGAGGAAGAGGTGTGTGTGTGTGAATTAGGTTGGAGTTTGAAAAAATTTAGAATAAATAGAGTAATTAATGTAATGCAAGACTGTGATAAAATGTATCGTAAGTTAATGTTCGAATTAAATTCCTAGGGGCAGTCCCGTCTCAGTTCCCCAACTGCCCAGAGTATTTAACTGACACTGCAACTGTCTGCCGAGAAGATCCAGATGATAGGAGGCGTAGGATTGATAATGAAAGTTTATCGAAAGCTCTCGCTGAAAGTATGCAGACATTGGCGGAAAATCTGGAAGCAGTTTCATTTAGAAACTTTCAGGAATTGAAGGTGAAGTTAAACAGTGTGAGTCTTCATCCTGAGTGGAATTGCATTAGAGAGGAATCTTGTATATATTTTATTTTAATGAAGGAAAATCCTAGTCCACACTTGCGTTGTTGCATTAAGATAACAGAAGGTTTGAGTGTCTCCTTGTATGTATCGAATACAGAAGTGAAACGTTGTAATAACATGTCTTTACCAAGACAGTTCGTTACAGTGCTAGAAATTGAAGAACTTATAAGGAATGCCCACTCAGTGTATGCTGGTCCTGATGCATATGAACAACAAAGTGTTGAGGATACTGTATCTGTTATGGACAGTTTATTTAAGAACTTGGAGAGTAAGTTCCCTGAGAAGAAGGATACATTAGACTTCTTAAAAGAGCAAGTTCACTTGCTAACAAAGCGTAAAGTGAAAAACTATTCCTGGGAATTGCTTGTATTCTCATACAGACAGATAACCTAGAAGCTTGATTTGGAAAATATCGCCAACTGGCAGGGAGCCAGTACAGTATTTCCCTGAGGCAAGTGTTTGAGGTGGAGAATAAATTGCGCCTTCAGAGCATCCTGAACCTCAATGCTGCAGTGAGCGAGTATTTTGAAGAAGACAAGACATGTGACATAAGTGCTTTTGATGCTTGTGTTGCTGATGATAGTGATGTAGAAGTCCTACAAGATGAGTATTGGCCTCTCTTACACTATATCAGTGGTTATTGCTTGTATGTTTTTTTTTAAAGCGATATGATTGCAATTATTGCAAAGTCTTTCTTTGCGATGAGGCAGGCCAGAGTGATCACGCCAGCCTAATAAATGCCAATAACTGAGAGCTACAAGACAGAATTTTTGCATCACTGCAACCAGCGGAGTGTTTTGGTGAATGTAACACAAAGATGTCTGCCCACTGTACTGTTTATGGGGCACAGCTGCCCAAAGCATGCCAGGGCATTAATTGAAAAGACTGTACTGGGCACTGCCAGTAATATCTTGATTAATAATTTTGTACACAATGTTAACGACAGGTTTTCACCCAAAACTTTGGCTCAGCATAAGAGGAGGAAGTTTGTCCAATAACTGTTCATGGCCGTTCAGTAGAAATTAGGAAATTTACAATATTCTTTCATTGTATGCACAGTGTCGTTATCATTGTGCGCCCCGGTAAACACGGCAAGCTAAGCCGGCGTTGACTGGCATTGATCGTGGGCACGCGTATAATGTTCAGTCGGTGGTTGGTGCACACTTGAACACTTTTACCAACCATGTTCAATAATATGTACAGTGCTCATAGTCGATGCCAAAAATGTCCTCCCTCTCTTGTAACACACACCTGACATCTTCTGATGAAAGAATGGACAACAATCTCAGCAATTCTGCTAGGTTTGAGCCGTGTCTTGTGTGGGGTTTTGCCTAGGACACCAAGCTGGCTCATCAGCTAGCTCTTGGTGTCCCCGTTCTGTAAGAACACAACGTTGTCTGTTAAAATGTTTATTATTTACAGTGCCTGTTTTCTTGAATCGTTTGGCGAGCCTCCTAATTGTACTGACATTACGCACAGGTCTTCCTGGAAACTTGATTCGACATTTTCATCTTGTTTCAGAACAAGACTTTCTGCTTTTCATATACGAATTATGGATATACACACGTTCGTGCAATGTGAATTGGTGTCTAGGCATGACCAACAATCACAGTAATCACAATACTCACTAAACGTGCAACACTAACTTCTAAACTTTGCAGATACACATCCATATAAATGACAAAACACGTGTGATCTAACGATATGAGTCAGCGGAGCAGGGTAATGCGAGGTCCACTCGCTCTGCACCTGACCAGCCAAATGACGCCATAGTTTGCCGCGATTTCCAGGGCGCACTAAGATAATGACCCTCTGGTTCAATTAATATTGTGTTACTTGATCCACTTCTGTACATGGCTAATTACTAATCTGTAAGTATAGCAGTGGCGGCTGGTGGATAATTGTTATGGGTGTTGTCCTTTTTCATTAATGGGGGGGGGGGGTAAAAGACTGCTTGATATCAAAGAAAACTGTATTCAATTGCGCGGTAAAACGGATGTACCTCATTCATCACGAATGCCGCAGTTCAGAGAACATCACATTATCACTGGAGCACCGGATTAAATAGTTAGGTTACATGAAAACCTGCAAGAAATGGTATCGGCAGTTGACGGAGCATCTCAGATGTCTCCGTCCGCGCCTCGGCTCCCTTGTTGCAATCAGCGGCCAACGACCAGCCGAGTTAACTGTTGGGCTAGGACCTACTTGGTCTAGCATCTCTGCCATACCCTTCACTATTGAGATCTGGTCGGTGCTCGGGCCTGGCAACGAGCACTCCTAGATGGTTGGCGCGCTTTGCTTTCTCAGACAGTTCACAGTAACTTACAATAAGATTTCTTGAATTATTAAAGAACAGAATTATGAATTCCTATACATATAAAAGGAAACGTACAGCTTTTATTACTAAAAATATTATTACAGTATTAATTGTTTTTCTTGAATTAATCTGGTCGTTGTGCATCACTGCAACCTTATTACCGGCCGCCACTGAAGTATAGGATGAACAATGAATTGGCATTTACAATGGGTGACCATTTCTTGAAATTATTGGGGCATGTAGTGTTGGCACACCAAACGTTGAACTGATTGCAAGAAGTTGTCCTAAAGTGGAGATGTCAGTTTAAAATGCGACTAATAAACTCTGTGTACAGTCACATTAAACGTCCAGTCCAGAGAGTGGTAAATAGCTCTGCAAGCAGCAGAGTGTTTTGGAGAATGGTGGTTGTAAAGAGAAGGTTAGAATGGAGAGGGTAAGTGTACGCTTTAAATGGGATATTTCATGCAATTTTAACATACAATTTCTAAGAGGGTTTTTGTTTCAATTTCACAGATAAAATGGAATGAAGTCTTGCGAGTTTCTTTACATCTAGTTTCATTGGATGAACGTTAATGTAGGCCTATTTTAAAAGTTTTAATCTAATGTAACATACATGCTAGAGAGTATTTTTAGGAAGTGTTTGCATAAGGACTGTTGAAGGTGCAAATGCCTAAAAATGTATCCACCCTGTAAATAATATAATATTAATTCTAAATGAAAGTAAAACGCAGCTTATACACTTGCATCAACATTGAAATTAGGAAACCTGATCAATACTGCACCTCATATAAGTTATGTGCTAAAGTACATAAATATGTGTTTATATTTATTGCTCTTTTTATAAACGGTTGCTATGTTCTGACAGAGCTTGCATCTCGTTGAACTGTCAACAAGGCGTACTGTAGCAGCACAAACTGTTGATAAAAAAAACATTCATCGGGGCGTGTTATGCTGTAATCATTTTCAAAAACCATTGATCTGGATGCGTTAGGCTGTAACCATTGTCAAAAATCATTGGATTAGACAAAACGAAGGTTAGAATGGTCGGGTGTAGGTGCGGCCTTGGCCGTGCGCAGCTAATGGGACACGGTTGACACAAAACCATTGATCTGGGTGCGTTAGGCTGTAAACATTTTCAAAACCACAGTTGTGCGGAAAAAAAAACAAATATTTACTACAGTTGATCATAGAATCGACGATTGAAATTACAGATCGTTATGAGGCAATTTCCACAATCCATGGTGAATCATCATCATCATCTTGCACAGTTTCCAGCCACTGGCCGGGTCTGTTTGGAACACAAGCCTCTCCAACGTCTTCTGTCTTCCCACCATCTCTCAGCCTCCACCCTTGTCCAGTCTTCTCCTCTCTTCTTCACGCTTTCTTCCACCCCCTTCAGCCACCTGTCTCTCGGTCTTCCCCTCGGTCTCTTTCCTTCCCACTTCGTCTCATGTATTCTCCTGGGTATCCTCTTCTCCTCCATTCGTTTTACATGTCCATACCATCTAAGTCTAGATTTCTCTATACCATCCTGTAATGGTTCCTCCTTCATTAATTCTCTGGTCCTCTCATTTCTTATTCTGTCCATCTTTGTAGCTCCAATACTGCTTCTCAAGAACCTCATCTCACTGGCCTGTATTTTGCTCCTCTCCCTTCCTTTCATAACCCAGGTCTCCGAGGCATACGTCAGGATAGGGACATAGTACGTCCGATATATGATCTTTTTGCTGTTCTGAGGGACATCCTTGCTCCATAACATGCTTCTCACACTCCTCCGAAATGCTTCTGCCTGCCTCCCCCGCTCATTTATTTCTCTATCGTTTCTTCCATTATCTTGTATCAGGCTTCCCAGATACTTAAAACTCTCCACTTTCTTCAGCTGTTCCCCACCAATTGTTATTCCCGTTGTGGTTCTTTCCTTCTTCCTTGTTGTGATCACCATCTCACTCTTATTTATGCTAAATTTCATCCCATATCCTTGTATTACTCCTTCCCACACGTCCAACTGTTCCTGTACCTCCTCCTCCTTGTTTCCCCAAATCATCAAATCATCTGCAAACACCATTGCTTTCATCTTTCCGTCCCCAATTACTTGTGCCACTCGGGTCATTATGTCATCCATCACCACAATGAAAAGTAACGGTGACAGTGCACTTCCTTGTTTCAGGCCGTTTCCCTGTTCCAACCAGTCAGATCTCTCTCCTCCCACTTTCACACAGCTCACGCTTCCCTTGTACATCTCCTTTATCCTCTTTATAGTCCATTTCTCTACTCCTCTATCCTCCAGGGACTTCCATACTTTGTTTCTGCATACACTGTCATATGCTTTCTCAATGTCCAGGAAGGCCATCAGTAGATCTGTTCCATATTCATAGTGCTGTTCTTGTAACTGCCTTACAGCAAAAATCAAATCCACTGTGGACCTTCCTGCTCTGAAGCCATGTTGTTCTTCCCTCATCCCTCCTTCTATCCTTGTCCTAATTCTCTTTTCCAAAACTTTCTCGAAGATCTTTGCACAATGACTCATCAGTGTTATTCCCCGATAGTTTCTGCAATCTGTTCTACTACCTTTCTTGAAGATCGGGACAATGATTCCTTTTTTCCAGTCCTCTGGGGTCTTCCTTTCCTTCCATGCTGTCCTCATCACTCGGTACAGCCACTGTATCCCCACCTCTCCTGCTGCTCTCACCATCTCCACACTCAACTCATCCACACCCGGTGCCTTCCCTCCTTTCATCTTGTTCACTGCATCTTCCACTTCTTTCCATGTTAAGTCCTTTTCTGTTTGCAGTTCATCTTCCTCTTCCCCGATTTCTTCCTCCTCACCATCTTTTCCATTTGGGTTCAGAAGTTCTTCAAAATATTCTTTCCACATTTTCTTCAGTTCTTCCCTATTTTCTATCTCTTGTCCCCTTTTGTTCACCATTCTAACATAATCCGTAGGATCCTTCCGCCTCTTATCTTTCACCATCCCATACAGGACCTTTTTTGTACCTTCACTATCCTCCTCCATCATCTTTGTCCACTCTTCCATCCACTTCCTTCTCTCCTCAGCCACCACTCTCTTCGCCTCCTTCTTTCTTTCCTGGTACTCTTCCCTTGTCTCTACCGTCCTATTTTGATACCACCTCCTAAAGGCTCTATTCTTTTCCCTTACTATATCTTTTGTCTTCTCATTCCACCATGGTGTTTCCTTCCACCTCTTCTTACTACTTGTCCTCCCACATACTGCTTCTGCTGCACCCACTAGTGTCTTCTTAAATCTAGCCCATTCCTCTTCCACCCCTCTTTCTTCATCTGTTGGAATTCCTTCCTTTACCATTTTGAGGTACTCGACCCTTCTATCCCCTTCTTTCAGTTTCCATATCCTTATACGTCTTTCCTGGTTCTCAGTCCCTTTCTTCTCCTTACTCCCTCTCAGGTTCATTACCAGTAATCGATGGTCGCTATCCAGGTTCTCCGATGGTATAACCTTGATGTCCGTGATGTTCTTATTTAGTTCTTTCTCATACAGTATATAGTCGACCACCGACTTCCTGGTCAAGTCATCACTGTACCATGTGATTGTGTGGCTCTCTCTTTTCTTAAACCAGGAGTTCCCAACTAGCAGGCTGTTCCTCTGGCAGAAGTCCAACAGTCTCTTTCCTTCCTCATTTCTTCCACCCCAACCCTCTGGTCCTAGAACACTCTCATAACCTTGTCTTTCTCTTCCTACATGGGCATTGAGGTCCCCCATAACAATCATATTTCTTCCTACCAGCTGCTTCTGTAATTCCTCTTCAAACTCCTCCTTCTCTTCAGAAGCGCAGCCTACTTGTGGAGCATATACTTGCACTATTTCTACGGTCTCTCCCCTCAGTGCTACTTTCACTTTCATCATCCTATCACTTATTCTCCTCACTTCTTCTTTCAAACCATCTCGTACTACTACTCCCACTCCATTCCTCTTTCCCTCTTCGTTCCCACTCCAGTACAGTCTATAGCCTTTTCTCAGTACTCTCCTTCCTTCCCCTTTCCACTTTGTTTCTGCCAATCCCAATAAATCCAACTTCCTTCTTTCCATCATATCCACTATCTCCTCCACCTTCCCCGTCAGCGTTCTTAGGTTTAAAGTTCCAAATCTTAGTCCGTGTGTACAGCCGTGTCGTCGTCTATTAAATCCATCCTGTCCGAGGCTCGTTCCATTTTTGAAAGCATTTGGTTTAATCCACTACTGGCTTGCTGGGCCTATCGTAGCTTCACCAGAGCCCCGTTAGCCGTCACTTTTCAGGGTTCCTGTAGGACCTTCACAGCTACCGTAACGGTCCCGGGGCACACGAAGTCCCCACTGTACTTCGCCCCTACAGGCAATCCCCTACTTTGTGCCGTTGCCCGTCTCCCACGACGTGGACGAGGGGTTGGACTTATGGGAGTAATGGTGAATAAACGATTCAATTCTGCGCACGATGTAATGAACTCAGTGGTGCGCACTAGCTGCTGAACTGGGCGCTTCTTCGTTTTTCATAGTACCATAAGGGCGAGGTTGGCAGAACTGTCATGGTACTGTTTTGATGACGATTGATTTGAACAATAGCGCTGACAGCTGTAATTTTCGCTATATAAGTCGTGATCCTATTTGGGATGGCTGGGTGGGTCACCGACAGCGGAGGAGGAAATATCTATTAAAACATCGCTCCCTGATTTATTTCTCATCGTTTCATAAGGTATTTTGGCTAATTCATGTATTGTAGAGAATTTTATAGCACCTTCTATCTTCATTCATAGCTACCGTTGATTTCAATTTGAATTGTCACTACTGAACCTCATATATGTGCTAAAGTTGCTATTTTAAAAACGGCTGCCATGTTTCTACAGCGCTTGCATCACGGCTCACTCTAGCGGCACGCACACATTGTTCCCAACATGTGAGATACAAAATCACTGTTGATCAAAGAAATCATCGGGATGCGTTAAGCTGTAAGCATTGTCAAAACTCATTGATCTGGGCGCGTTAGGCTGTAACCATTGTCAAAAAC
Organism: Meconema thalassinum; assembly: GCA_946902985.2. NCBI lineage: Eukaryota > Metazoa > Arthropoda > Insecta > Orthoptera > Tettigoniidae > Meconema > Meconema thalassinum. The sequence goes on from OX336394.1 coordinate 48,575,354, forward strand.
CATTGGATACCACATAACGAAGGTTAGAATGGTCGGGTGTAGGAGCAGCCTTGGCCAAACGCAGCCAGCGGGGCACCATTGATCTGGACGCGTCAAAATCCATCGGATTGGACAAATCGAAGGGTGTTGGTGTGGCATAGTACCGTAAGGGCGAGGTTGGCAATACCGGTTTGATGATGATTGATGTGGACAATGGTGGCCACAGCTGGAATTCTGCCTACATAAGTCGTGATCCTATTTGGGATGGCTGGGTGAGTCACAGACAGTGGAGGAGGAAACATCTATTAAAACATCATTCCCGGATTTATTTCTCATCGTTTGATAAGGTAAATGGCTAATTCATGTACTATAGAGAATGTTATCGCTCGTTCTACTTTCATTCAGTGCTACCAATATAATAGGGAATACAACAATTTTGTATTGAAAAGTAGAAAGGATCTTATAAAAAGGCTATATTTATTTAACTAGTGAAGGATAGATATGGTCATCTTTAAGTTTTATTTTTATTTTTACAAAACAACACAGTTTGTGTAACATAGAAAATATGAGAACAACATCTTTTTGCTTATGACTCACTGTATTCTGTTGAAAACAAAGTGCTAAGATCACTGGTAATTAGCATGTTTTATGTATTGTTGGGGAAGCTTATGCCATGCTTGATATTATAAATATTGCCATACGAAAACTGTTACTGTAGGATTACTCTATATCAAGTGTTTGTTTCTAAATTATTACATCATCATGCCCCTTTATGAATCAACAATAACAAGTTTCCTCTTTTGTAAATGTTCTCATGTGTCAAGACTGCTGCTCTGTTCCATTTCAGTAGGTAACCTTTTCTGTCATAGGCATTCCATTACTAGCCTGTTTTCTTATCACGGATGAAAACTTTCTGTGGCTAGTTGTTGTTGTTGTTTTGTGAGTGGGTTAGGACATCACTGTCATCAGCCATGTATACTTGGATATGGATATTTATTTAACTAGTGAAGGATAGATATGGTCATTTTTTTTTTTTAATTTTTTTTTTACAAAATAGCACAGTTTGTGTAACATAGAAAATATGAGAACAACATGTTTTTGCATATGACTCACTGTATTCTGTTGAAAACAAAGTGCTAAAATCACTGGGAATTAGCATGTTTTATGTATTGTCTGGTAAGCTTATGCCATGCCTGATATTGTAAATATTGCCATATGAAAACTGTTATTGTAGGATTACTCTATATCAAGTGTTTGTTTCTAAATTATTACCACATCATCATGCCCCTTTATGAATCAACAACAACAAAAAGTTTCCTCTTTTGTAAATGTTCTCATGTCTCATGACTGCTGCTCTGTTCCATTTCAGTAGGTAACCTTTTCTGTCATAGGCATTCCATTACTAGCCTGTTTTCTTATCACTAGGGCCCGGATTTGTATGCACTAAAAAACCTGAAAATATGCATGCAAATATGCACTAAAAAGTTAGAATATATGCACGGAAAATAATGAAATATGCACTTAAACATGCAATTTTATTCACTTACCTATTTACAGGTATCATTTGTTGCAAAAAGAAGCATCACAATAGGTAACTAGTAGTCTTTCAATATTTTCTGGAGACAAACTATGTCTATTTTCCGTCAAAATGAGTTTATAGGCTGAGAATGATTGTTCTACATCAACTGACGTGATTGGACAGTAGCCTACTTATACACGGGCACCAAAGTTTCGGAGCATACATCTGGCAAGGATACCCTAGTTCCACTCAAGTATTGACTAATTAACTTAATCTTCTTCAGTTCTGGGTTCGAATTCAACACCTTTTCTAACTTGCATTTGATCTTCTCTCCAATTTCGCCTGGAGCGGAATTCAATGAAGATGCAGCTTTCTCAATGAGATCAAGTGATTCATGGAGGGGAGTACCAGAAGATGCTAAGCTCTCAATGGCTTTTGGAAGTTTAGAAAAATGTGCATGAATGAAATTCACATCTTGATAAACAGTAGCGGTTTCAAACACAACTTTTGCATCACGGACACACGCAATATGCTCATCTTCAAGGTTTGTAATCACTTCTTTCACTTCATTAAAATTCTCTTGATAAAATGATACTGCAGATAACCATGTCCCCCACCTAGTCAGGACAGGTTCAAGTGGCAAAGGAACTTCAGGTAGAAAATCTTTGTAGAACTGGACACGAGCTGGTGCTTTCAGAAACAGCTTCTTCCCACATCCAATTAAATTGTTAACAGCTGGAAACTGTGTGCGTATTTCTTCTGCAATGCGGTGTAATCCGTGCGCTAAACAGGTTACGTGTATGAGTTTCGGATAAAATACTTGGAGGCCCTTTGCTGCTTTCAACATATATGAAGCTGCATCTGTGAGCAGTACAAGCACTTTACAACAATTATCCTCAATTTCAGATGGCCACTATAGTTGCAGAGAATCATTTACAAATCTTGCTATTGTGCTATGGTTGGTTTTCTCTAGTACTTTACAAGCAAGAAGATGCGGCTTACCGGGTTCGTCAGGATGTAATTTACCAACCACGAAATTTGCAATGTAACGGCCACATGAATCCGTTGTCTCATTCACCGATATCCAGACATAGTTCCTTCCGATATCAGAACGGTTAAATTCCAGGGTAGATTCATATAGCGGAGGTAGGTAATTTTTCCTAAGAGTTGATTCATCTGGTATTTTTTGATTTACACAATATTTCTCAAGAAATGATCGCAGAACTGGATTGTTTAATTTATTCCATGGAATGTTGCTGCATACGAAAGCCCTACAAAGATCATTTGAAAATGTATTAAGAATACCGGGCTTAGGCTTTACCTGCGTAAGAAGTAGTTGTTGTGGTGTGCTGTTCTTCTCCTCCTTTGCTTTAATATGTGCAGTTGTTTTTGAATGCTGTTCAAGCTGAAATTTCTTTCCACATTTTACTTCCTTTGAGCAAACTTGACAGTACACGATGACACCATCTGTTGAATAGTCCCTATCACCCGACACCCACTGATTTAGTAAATCTCTTCTCCTGCTCTTTTCCTTAGGCATTTTTAGAAACTAAAACTTGAGATGCAGGGCATTAAACTGGAACGTAACTAGTGAAATGAAGATACTTCTGTCCTGACCAATTGCCCAACCCCCTGAGATTATTATCTACTGTGGTAGAGAAAGGAATTCCGGGAAGTCCAGCCAGCCTCCCTACCCATACCTAAGCTAACTGTTGCCATTGTCAGTTGTGAAAGTAAAGTGCCGTTACACAGAGAGTCGAAAACACCAATTAGTGAGGGATGCACATAATATAAGCAACTAGCTAGGGATGCACAAAACAGATTTATTTTAGTAGTTCTTGTAATTGTCCTTAAATTCAGACATATATACCGGAATATGCTGTTTCGTCTAGAATATGCACTAAACCTCAAAATACGTCAAAATATGCATATGCATATGCGCATATGCAGTTTTAAAAAATCCGGGCCCTACTTATCATGGATGAAAACTTTCTGTGGCTAGTTGTTGTTGTTGTTTTGTAAGTGGGTTATGACATCACTGTCATCAGCCATGTGTACTTCGATATGGGTAGAATTTTGTATGTGTGTATTGTTATGCTAGAATTGGGAAGGTTAGGTATTGTAGTTTTAAGGGGAGGAACTAAGAGGTCATCTGCCCTTAGGAAGGAGGAGACCATGGTCTTCTGCTAGGAACAATCCCAGCATTTACCTGGAGGAGAAAGGAGAAATCGAACCCACTTCTTCTCAGTTCAGTTTTAACTCATGAGGCTGAGTGAATTTCGTTTCACACTCAAATCAGAATTGTATTTTTAGGGGCAGATGACCTCGTACTTGCACCCCTTAAAACAACAATAATCAACAATAACTAACTAGAATTATATTTCTCGGCAGAGATGGGAATCAAACCTAGACCTTTGGACGGATATGATTGACTATACTGTAGATATTAATTTCTGTTTTAACTGTTACAGATTAATTAGATATTTGTTGTTGTGTAGTCGACATCTCACGTTAAAATGGGGTGAATATTTTTCAAGTTTTCTAATGAATTCTTCTATATATCGCATTTATTGAGACATCAGTGTTTTCGGTCAAGTTCACACTCGCAAGGTTCGAAATGCATACTTATCGATTATGATCGAAAACGTTGATTTATTAGCTAGAGTAATGTATCGATCGCATCAACTTCTGACCATATGTTTCATTTATTGTTACGTTATTTATTTATTCGCGTCTGTAGAACGTAATTTGACATATAAACACTCAGTCGCGTTTCCTCACAGGTTGTTCATAACAGCAGCGCTAGGTAGCACGCTCGCTGACGGCCGGAAGGCTATGACGTCATAAATCGTATCGCAAGGCTTTCTCTCTAGGTGGTGGTGTGAAGACTATCAAGAGGTCCAGGTTATACCCGGTCACACTGAAGATGATGGTTGGCGGTCCGCAGTTCGATCCCGGTCGGAGCTTGCTGTTTTCCAGTAGGGGAATTCGTTCCTATCCTGAGGTCGTGAGTTCTTGGAGACGAGCTAGGATCCAACCCGGATCCTTGAAGGACGTAACAACCGAGTATTTTATAATACTCTATTTGAACTTCTAGACTCCCAGACAAGGTAGCTGTGTTCATTAAACTTGTAGTTAGAGCATTATAGTGGCATTCTAGAGCAAATCCTTTATCCATATTTCGACACAATATTTATGTATTCCATGTATAGACATTTTATTCTTCGAGATCATTTGTAGTGATCGTCATTCAACGTTTTTAGCTTTGTTAGTTTGTAATCCAGTTTCTGAACTGAGATTTTTAACTTGTTTGAGGAACTAGTATTTTTGTCATTTCCTTTAAGGAACAGTAATGTATTTTCGACGTTTATGAATTCATTTTGAGTTTTTTATTCGTCGTGAAGTAACATCAAAAGAGAAGAAAGAAATGGTGATATATTGTGAAATATCACAGCATCGTAACGATCTTAGCATCGTATTGGAGAGAAACATTTAACCTGGAAACGATGATTATCGTTAGAACTCATAGACATTCGTTCAGAATGGAGATAATACGAATATGACTAACTGTATGTTTTATTGAAGAAAGCTATGATCTTTCAGTCAGTTAAAATAATTTGAGAACAGAATCTTCTTGGAAGATCTTTATCAACCGACGTTAGGGAAGTTCTAGTTTGATTACCTCGTCGAGATCGATCCTTATCGAAAACACACTAATAATTTTTGAGATTATGTATTCACGATGGGTAATATAATGTCACATTGTAGACATGATATTCCTTCACCGGTGAAAGTGAAACCAGAAGTTTGGAGTAACAGTACAGTATTTTTATTAAATGTATACGCAACAGTTTAGAGATATCCTAGTAACGTTTTTAAAGTAATTGTGAGGAGGTCTTTCACGCTTAGTCCAAAGGTCGTTGACATGTATAGATTAATGGATTAACAACTGATGTTATTGTTTGTTATACCAGCGGTTGGTTTGACAACGCTGAGGAATTATGCCCTTTTTAAGGAATGCCAGTTTTTAGGAAGTGAAGATGATAACCTTTTGATAGTGGTTAATAGGTTTGTAACTCCGTGTACAGTTTGGCATACGAGCGGTTTTTAGCGATGGAGTTTCCGCATTATAATACAGTCATTGCTTGGGCAAGACTATTTTTGGCAAGGCATAAGGTGAGTTAGTGGAACTCTTTTTATTGCATACACGACTTTGGATAAGTGAAGATAATATTTATTTTATTTATTTTTATTTATTTATTTATTTATTTACATAGGTCCCAATGAGCCTGAGCTCGTGTTAGGGACAATTAAGTAACATAGTTACAGCATGGCATATATACAATTTTTGTAACATTAATGTTTAATTTAATAGTAACTTATATTAGATTGCTAGTGACTAACTTTACAGAGATGATTCGGTATGATACATTGCATTGCTTAAGGCTATTGTATATGGGCTATTCATTCCTTAATAGGAAGTCTTTTGTTTTCCTCTTAAATGTTTTTATAGAGAAACTTTCCCTTATGCCAAATGGTAGCGAGTTGTATTCTTTTATTATAGAGGACATAATTCCTTTAGTTCCAAATTTAATGGATTGGGAATGGCTGGTGAATATTTGATTTACTCCTCTTGTTGCATAATGATGAATGTCATTTGCAAGGGTAAAATGGATGTGTGTGTGTATCAATTTGTTTTCTAATTTGTATACAAATACTGTTGCTGACATAGCTATTTGTTTTTGCAGTGGCATAATTTTTGTTCTTGAGTATAATTCATTTGAGGGTGTGAGCCAAGGAAATCCAAAGATAGATTTTATAGCACGTTTCTGGAGTATCTCAAGTTCTTTTATCAGCTCCTTCTTACAATATCCCCATATGAAATTCATGTACATTAGATGTGAATGTATCAGAGCAAAGTATATATTTTTCAATTGTTGGCTAATAAGACAGCTGTATCTTAATCTGAAAATAATACCAATTATAGGGCTGATTTTATGTTTTACATTTTCTACATGATTTTCCCAGGTTAGTGTACTATCTAGTGTGATACCTAAGTATGTTGCCGATTTAACCCTTTCTATTTCTTTGTTGGCTATGTTGACTATGTTTGTGGTCTCAATCTTGTATGATGGTTTATGGAAGAATAAATATTTTGTTTTAGTGATATTGATAACCATTTTGTGTGCTCTCAACCAATCCACCAGCTTATTGAGATCATAATTAATATTTAGCATAATTTCCTGTTCAGATGTTCCCAGATAGAGTATAAAAATATCATCTGCAAATAGTTTAAGCTTGCCTTTCAATTCTAATAATACTATATCATTAATATAGACCAAGAAAAGAATTGGTCCTAAGACAGAACCTTGAGGTACTCCTGTGTCAATTCTCATTTGAGTTCCTTTTACATTATCGATTGCAACATATTGTTTTCTGTTTGTGAGGTAGTTCTTGAACCAATCATGTGCCACTCCTCTGATGCCTGCAAATTCTAGTTTATTAAGGAGAATCTTATGGTTAACCAGATCGAAGGCTTTTTGAAGGTCAATTAGTACACCAGCAGCTAGTTTGTTTTCATCTAATGCCTTTTCTACATCAGTTACTACTTCAAATATAGCACTATCAGCTCCTCTATTTGGAATAAACTCATATTGGCAGTTTGCAAAGTAATCATTTTTCATGAAGAAATTCATAAGTCTTCGTTTAACAACGCTTTCTAGAACCTTGCTGATGGCAGATATAATATTAATGGGTCTGTAATTTGATGGGTGGGTTTTGTCTCCTTTTTTGTAGATCGGGACCACCCTAGAGACTTTACAGGCATCGGGGAATATACCAGTCATCAGTGAAAGATTTATTATTTTGACAAGATATGGTGTAAGGTCCTCAAGACACAATTGTAGCATGACATTAGTAGTGTTGTCCTCACTTATATTGTTTTTGTGTTTTAGGGAGTTTATAATTGATTGTATTTCATTAGCATCAGTAGGTAACATAAAGATTGTCTTAGTGCTAGTAGTATTTTTATAGCTTGTAATGTCCGAGGTAGAACCGTTTCCTTGATTTTCCCATATACTGTTAGCAATATTGACATAATATTTATTAATTTCATCACATATATTTTCCTTTTTTTTTCGATATTTGTGCCGTCGACTATAAGTTTGACAATTTCATTTTTCCCCTTCTTTGGCCTATTTAACATCTCATTAACAACACTCCACACTTCCTTCTGATTATTTGCATTTTGAATTTTTTGGTCAAAGTAGTTTCTTTGTAGGTTTCTCTTAAGTTTTGTAACTTGGTTGCTAATAATTTTATATTCTTCTAAAATTTCTGCAGATGGTTTTTTAACTTTGGTTTTTGTATATATCTTATCTTTCCTGTGTAATAGTGCTAAAAGATCTTGTGTGATCCAGGGTTTTATTGGTGGGGCACTTGGCTCCTTATTCGTATATTTCATAGTACAGGCTTCTATTCCTTTATTAATAAAATCACAGAATTTATTGTAGTAGTCATTGATGTTAGTTTCATTGCATACAAATTCTTGAGTTATTAAATATTTATTAAGTTTTTTGTAGTTTATTTTATCCTTTTCTATTGGCCTATCATCACATATTGAGTTCCTGTTTATCTTTTTGTTTCTCATTTCACAGATTAGTAAATGGTGATCACTCAAATCATTATCAATATTATAGACATTACATATTTTGTCACAGTCGTTCACCAATACATGATCAATTAGAGTAGAGCTAGTTTGTGTTACACGAGTTGGATATTTTGTATTACATAAGACTAGACCGTATGATTTGACTAGGTTAATATAACTACTAGTATATCTGTCCCCAAATAATAGATCGGTATTCATATCACCTAGCATTATAACAGGATTAGTTGAGTAAGAACTAATAATTACTTCGAGATCAGTTAGAAAGTGTGGAATATTGCTTTTATGAGGGTTATAAGCAGTGATTATATTGTATTCTTGATGGCCTTTTCTCACAGTAATGTGCAGTATGCTGTGGGTGGAATTTATTTCCTTTACAAGGGTACTGCTACATTTGTTTGAAATATACAAAGATACTCCCCCTCCAGTTTGCTTTCTAACTATGTGATATGCAACATATTTCTTAATATTGAAAAACATTTTTGTTTGTTCTGTTAACCAATTTTCTGAGATTGCTAGGACATCTACCCCTTTGATTCTGTCTAAAATTATTTGGATATCATCGAACTTGTTTTTTATGCTATGTGCATTTATGTGTACGCATTTTAGTGTACTGGTATCGGTTATTATCTGTTTACTGTCCTTAATTTTATAATAATCGCTAAGTGTATTACAGTTACACTCGGTTAATTCTAGTGTATTATTATTTGCATTACTTAAAAAATTTAATTTCTGTAATTCTAGTTCCATATGGGATAATTAGTAGATATCTTACTATTACCGGTACATAGATTTTAGTTTGAGAGGGCGAGTTCATCCAGTATTTCAGCACTTGATATAAGCTTTGAGGGTCCATTTTGATTTTTCCGAATGTATATTTTGCAGTCTCTGACCCAAGTTGCAAAGATTTTTCCCTGTTGTCTTAATTCACGGCACTTTTTGGCGATGGTTTCATTTCTTGGGGTCAGGTGTTCATTGATATATATATTACCACCATCACTGTAACCAATTTCACTCGTCTTCAGGGTCTTCTTTTGTCTTCTGCTACTGAGAATCTCTTCCTTCTTCCATCTATTATTTAATTTCACAATTATCGGTTGAGGCCCAGGCTTTGTTGACGGGAGGCGGTGAGCTGCGTCTATGTTTGCCCTGGTGATTTCAACTCCTAACGCCTTGCCAATGTCCGAGATTTTGTGAAATACATCCTCCTCTCTTTCAGTGGGTATTCCATACACTATCAAGTTGTTCTTGCGCTGGTACTGTTTTAGTTCCTCCAATTCGCTGATAGCTCTAGATGCTGCCATTTCTGCGTCCTTGACGGTTTTTCTCTCTTTCTTCAGAGTTTCAATTTCCCGGTGGAGTTCATCATACTTTTCTGATAAGAAAGTTGCTAGTTTTTTTACCTCGTGGTTTTCTTCTCTCATCGCCGAAAGGGATTCCTCAAGTTTCTTGGAAAAAGATGCCATAACCTCTTTGAGGTTAGGTTGCGGGAGGCAGTCTTCACGATTGCATGACCATTTGAAAGTATCATCTTTCCGGAATTGTTGGTACGTGTCTTTACTCATTTTCATGCATGTTACATGAAACCAGCGTCCACACTCACCATCACATCCTACAGCCTGCTGATTGTTCTTGATCTTTTTGCCGCATGGAGCACAGTTGACCGTCATGATATTAAATGTTATATGTCTTCTCTTTTAACAAGTTATGTATTGTATTTCACTTACGTATTTTATCTACACTGTTCACACAATATTTAACACTTTAGTCACTCGCGTAATCCTCGGTAAACCTGCGTAATTTCTTAATTTTGCTTACGTTTAGAATATAAACCTTTTACATATCCGCCATGTTGTAATAGGGTCACTTTTGAAATTTAGATGGGATAATAGCTCTTATTAATTTTTATTATACCCGAGGATGGAAATACGTATGTTTAACCTTTGCTGGTCGAATATATTGGACTTATTTTGACGACAGACCAGAATTGAGGATAAGTGGTAGTATTTCTAAAGCTATGGAGAATTGTCAGGATCCCATTTAATTTGCAATTAGCATTAGTTGCGAGATCGGAGCTTTTGCTCGAGTGTAAATAGATATTACATTTTTATCTTGATAATAGCTCATGCTATAGTTTGTGTTTTAAATTTATTGGTTGTTAACTTTCATTACTTGTCAATCGAGGGTATAACATGTTAGGTTTAGGAAGTTTTTTGATGTTTTAGCATAGTGGATAGCGTATGAAAGTCTATGTGATTGAATGCGGTTTGTTTATTGTTCAGTGTGTATGAGAACAACTCCGTTGGGGTATCACAACGCGAGAGACTGAAAGGAACTGTGTGTAGAAGTTTTATTTTGTTAACATATAGGATGTATGAGGGATTTGCGTTTTTGTCTGGCGTAAATCAGATTTTATAATGTTGCTTGTTTGGTGACAGATGTGCGCATTCTCGGTCAAGAGAGACTAGCGAGGGTCTTTTCCAGAACTCGTTTTTCTGCCAAGGCCAACGCATCGCCACATAAATGAGGCGACATGTTGCTAGCCAACAGTGTCAATGAATGGCTCAGACGGTGTGGGAGATTGTAACGGGCTGGATTATGTAATTGTCACGTGGCATGAGCCACGCGCTGCAAGGACCCAGGTGTCCAGTGGAGCGTGCTACATGACTGTGAAGCACGCAGGGGTGTTTAATTGTTTTAGCTTGTTGTAATAGGCACTAGCCGCCCCAAATTTTGTCACAGTGTTCGTGGAACACAGGAGTGTCAGTGGTGTAGATGTGAAGAGGTGAGAATGGGTGTGCATTTTATTAAGTGTATGAATGTCTGGATTTAGTTTACTTTTGTTATTAAATTGTTTAGTTTTTTTAGACGACGCGTCGTTTCGATTTATTTTAGATATAAGGAGATGCAACTGTGAAACCCATTTTAGGTCCAGAAGCTGACCACGAGACCCCGAGAAAGCAGGTAGGTGCTCTACTTTGAGCTAAGTGCATATTTGTAATTCACAGTTTCACCGTATTTCCCGCTACGTATATTCTTGAGGGTCATGTTGGAGTGGATTCTTGACTAGTATTTTAGCTGGAGCAGCCAGGGTCTACAAATCCAGCGGTGCTTCGGACATCTGACAGACCGCCTCTCGAATATACGGGTACAGTACTGCCCCCGTAATTGAATTATATAGAGACCACGGTGGCTATATTTGAAATTATAAGGAAAGTTATGGTTGTCATAGTTATGACGTGGGTAGTCATGACGTAAGCACGGATGACGTAAATGTTATACCAGCAGGTTACTTGAGCTGAGATTCTCAGTGACGTCAGCTTTTAGTCGAGAATGTTCCAAGATGTACGACGCAGTCGCAGGAAACGAGGAATTCTGCTGAGGAAGAAACTATGCTATTGGAGGAGAGGCTTGAACCAATGAACGATAGTTTAAAGGAAGACGGAGATTGCTGAAACTATGGTATTTTTATTACTTTTGGAATGCAGAATTGTGGAAATCCATCTGCAGTAAAGGCATTGATTTGGAATTTTGGTGAAATTTATTTTCAGTTTTTGAATTTTGAAAATCCGTCATGTATTAACGAAGTTGGAACTTTTAGCGATGACGCAGTATCACGCTTTGGAAGGGATGGAAACGCCCCTCGAGAAGTTAATAAAAGGGCTTGCGCAGAAGAGAGGAGCTATTTCGTTCTCTGATCATTCTGAGATCTCATTCTCAAATCATCGAAGTATATTTGTGAAAGTTCTTTTCTTATACATTCATTATAGTGAGACGTCGAAGTGAACAGCAGTGAAAAGAATCGTCTTTATAACGCGTGGCGAGGCCACAATATTAACGAGATCCAGGTCAAACTAGGTGAAGTTGAAACGGACCTTAGAAAGCTTCTACAAGTTTAGCTTCGAACAGTTAGCGGTCACCGATAAGCTAATTGTATTGTGCAGTGCTATATGCAGTAATAGAGAAAAGCTGAACAATTTCGACCGATTAGTTTAAAAGATATTAGCAGTTTTATACGACTGACAAAAGTGATTATCTCGCCACTAGAGAAGCACTTTTGTATAGCCAGAATCAACGCAACGGCTGACGCTGCGAGTGGAATAGAAAGACTTCAGATTGCTTGGTTACAGAACGATACAGTATAATGGAGCAATTGAATACGGCAGTTTGTTCTTCTGACACTACAACCGAAGAGCAGATGGAAGGCTAAAAGGGCTTATTGCAATTGGGACATACTTCAACGGAGTAAGATAGCGACATGGAACTTCGCTAATTGCTATTCCACACAAGCGAACATGCGGTGAATACCATCTACACCCATGTTTCGTAATTAAAGGCTGAATACCATCGAACAGCCATAGAAACAATTTCATACTCTGTATATGAATAATTTCTTCGGAAATTTCTACAAAACTTCATGACGATTGTCTACTGGAACTTCAGGGAATTTTTCAAGAGAGGTCAGGGATATCCCGACTCACAAAGAAGATTATTGCCGGAAGGATGTCTATTCGTCTTCGAGGAGCAGAGCGATTTCCGGAGAAGGAAGCAGTTCGATTCTCCGAGGGTGCTATTTCCTATTTCGAGGATGGAGCTCAACTTTAACGTGGTGAAATGGATCCATCAGCAGTCTTCTTTGGGGAATTTTCCTCTGGAACGTCAATCGGCAGATAAGGTAGTCGTGAACGTTTATTGTATTTGAGTTTACTAATGATGTTTGAGCAACTATTTTTCCCATATTTTTATCCTCATGTATTTTGCCCTATTTTCTTGTTGAGATTCTTATTCTCAGTACACCTTGATGAGTTTTGCATTTTTCGGCGATTTATTAAGACATTGTTATGTCATGGGCATAGTTAACGATTTTGAATCAGTTGAGACTGATATTTAGATTTTTCAGTAATTAATATTTTTTGTAATCACGATTTGACTGTATGTTAATGATTTTTATGGCAGATTTAAATTCAGACAGCGTGTCATTTTATTAAAGTAATTCTACCCCAGTTTAATTACTTTGACCAATTTTCTGTCATCATCAAGAAGGAAGAACATTTAAATGATTTTAGAGCGTTAAAATCTCTTACGTTGTCGACGATCTTGGAAATACTAGTCGTTATTTGAATTGATTGCAACACAGACATTTATCGTCAGTTATGAATGAACATTGCATTATAGACACTTTTGTGAAAGAGTAACTTTAATAATGAATTTTTGAATGCATTAAAGTCAAGTACTTTTGTTAGGAGTTTTTCTCAATTAGAGATTTATCGAATCATGTTTGCATTCCCCAGTCTAATTGGATTCTATTCGACTACTTTGCATTTTAGTCGCACTTTATTTGATGATAGTATTTTTATACTACAATTTCTTTTAGGATGTTAATCTTAAATTTTGATAGACCAGACAGGCGTATATAAGCGTATTCACTATTAAATTTGTTTGTGATTGGCAAGTTTTGACTTCATTTCGGTTCATGAATGAAATCCACGAAGGTTATAAAAAACAGTTTTGAAACAATTAATGATTATAAAAATTTTTAAGTGGAACTATGAATGTATAATCGCTAGTGCAGCGCGTGTTGAAAGTCGCTGAAATATAATGCCCTTGAATATGAAGGAAGTTCCCACAGGAATAAATGTTAAAGAATTATTTGTGGAAGTTTTGTAAGTTATGTGGAAGTTTTTAATGCCATATAGATTAATATATGATGATTTTGGGCATATTTTTAATGCAGATTGTGCATTAACTTGTTAGCGAAGGATTTTCCGCTGGAGTAAGATTGTCATAGTTCGTTGAAAATTAATCAAGTAATTTACTGTTATAATTAACACGAGTTTTGAAAGAATTTGAGATAAGATTTTGAATGAAGGTTGCCGTCACAAATCATTATTAAAAACTTTATTAAACTAGATTGTGACATTAATATGTATAACTAACCTTCATTGGTCGATTATATTAAACAGGATTATATAATTACCAACCGAATGAACATGTGGCTAATGTATTTCTTAAATTAATAATTTAAACAATTTAAATGTTAATATTGTAAATGATTGCTGTAAATATTTTTGAAAATAATGTAGAACGAGAGTGATGTTAAAGGCGTGCTTATAATATTTTTATTGTCTTTGACAAATATTATAAACAATTTCTAATTGTTATAAATAATTTATGTGATTTTGTTATAAACATTTAAGAGCTAATTAAACATTTGGATTGAAGTTAACAAGTTTAAGAAATTAATATAATGATCCAATAGGATGTGAGCAAAGTACTTGAAAGATTTGCGTAAATATAATGTGAGTTGTCTTATAGACATTTAAAAGTTTGAGAGTGCAAGCTGTACTCTTACGTAACTTAGCACGTGAGAAGGGAGTGCATTTGACCAGTATGCAACAGGCTGGAAGGTAGCCCGCAGCTGTGCCAACATCTGGTTCTCAGAGAGTGAGGTCGTACACACTTTGGCCTTGCGACTATAAATACCATTCTCATGTTTATTAAAAGGAAACCAAATGCTCTATATATGTCACACCCTGACGTCCTTCTCCAATCCAATAGTGTTATGAATATTACGTTATTTGGAGCTCTTGGGAGCTAAAATGTTTTACATCATGTTGTATGATAATTTTTGCAAGTCCTACTGGAGGACGTAGTCAGATTGACTTGGGCTACTGATAGCCACGTTGTTTTTGTTGTGTTAGTAAAATCATACCCTTTATTAGAAATAAAGCTTTTGTACAGTTCAAAGTTCTCGTCTTCGTTCTGGTTCATTTTTAAATGTCATGGTGGAGGTTATTGTGTGAACAGACTTTAGTGATCCTGTTGTCAACTCAAACCCCGAGATAATTAAGAGGTAAGTAACGGTAAGTATGAACCCCCGTCTATTTTGGTGTGTTCCACAATGATTTCCTGTGAACTTCTGTGCTCTTATCTCGATAGTATCTGTCAGTGCCATTTTTATTGATGTAACTGTGCCGGTGCGATTGATAATTGGCAATCCGATTGAGGGGGCGGATATCTGACAGCCTACTATCCAGGTAAACGGGGACAGTACCATCCCGGCATTTGCCCGAAGACGAAGTGGGAAACCTTGGAAAACCACTTCGAGGATGGCTGAGGTGGGAATCGAACCCCCTCTACTCATTTGGGCCACCCAAGGCTGAGTAGACACCGTTCCAGTCCTCATACCACTTTTCAAATTTCGTGGCAGAGCCGGGAATCGAACCCAGGACCTCCGGGGCGGCAGTTAACCATGCTGACCTCAACGCTATGGAGGCGATATATCTGAGTAAATACGGTAGTTAATATTGTTTTCAGAGTGTGGAACGATACAATATTGCAGTAGTATTCCTGTGATGGATACAGCACACCGTGCCTTGCTGGCATTCCAATTTTTATCAAGTTGAGAGTAGAATATGGAAGGTGCATCTCTGTTAATGAGACACAATTTACATTGCATTTTGCATTTGTGTCTGTGCTAAGAAATTAATTGTATGTTGGTGTAGATGTGCATGCTTCATATTACAAATTATAAATCACAATGTCAATGTTTTTCCAAGGTAAAAAACTTAAATTTGTATCAAATCCCATGTTCAACGAGCAACAGGAATTATGTGAACGCATCTGCATGTGTTGTGATGTGCACATCTTGTAGCCCAATAAAGTCAATTCCGCAAATTAGAATCTGTTCATTGACTCATAAAACAGAGCAAATGCTGTTACACATGAGATGCACCAACAAAATGTCTTAAAAATTACTTGCAAATTACAGCAGATCTACAAGGAGAATTTAAAGGAAATACAAATCTTCCTGTTATTTAAGAAAATCTTTCAAATATCTCTCAGTAAAAGATCACACAATGCAAAATTTCAGCTTCAAAAAATGTACAATACTTTCATGAGTAAATATGCCATTATTAGATGGTTTAGCATCCTTGGCAGTCAAATCTGAATTGCTGCTTTGACAGCTTTTGTTCATTTCTTGCTGCTCTTCGTATGTTGTGGTCTCTCGAGCACCTACCAGTCAATTTAAAAGTTACACTTGAACAGGTTATATATCCCCTGTGAACTGGGAGAAATATTAATGAAAAGGCAAAATTCAGATGATATTATTAATATGGAAAAATGAAGGAAAGCAACAAACTAAGACAAGCATACAACAGAAACAAGCATCGTAGAGTGTAATTAAACAAGTCTTCGTCATCAGTGTGAACAGAACAGGGGGTTTAGGTTCGTGACCACCTCTAGGATGTTGCTTGCTCTTTCAAATTTTCAGTTTTCTACCTGATAATGTCTCATATGATACATACACAGTGTACATGTCAATACACTGTCAAATGTGTTCAATGCAAAAATTTGCTCAAATGAATTTTACACAGAAAGTGATAAAGTCTGGGACAAGATAAATGACAAGAAACTGTACAGGTAAAAATTGAAGTGGTTTATCATGTGCAACACCTTTGAAACTGGAGTTGTAACACAATGATGATGAATCATACTGAAAAAATTAAAGAAGTTATCAATCATGTCATACCAATCACAATAAAGATATAATTCTTGAAATATTACCTTTGGTTGTTTGATGCCGTGGAAGGCATTGCCTTTCTGACTGTTGGGAGTTTTGCTACCACCTTGGAATTTGGCAAAGTTGACACTACTATAGTCAAAAGGTTTGAACTCTGTCTTGGTGTCTTTCTGCTTTCCTTCAACCTTTATCTTCTGTTGTGGTTTCTCCTGCTCCATCTTTGGTTTCTTCCTCACCCGTTTGGGAACAAGAGACTCTTCGCTGGATTGTGATGACAAGCTAGCATGTTCATGTTTTCTCTTCCCGGGAATCTGCAATAAATAAATTCAAGCTATCAAACTTTAGCACACGGAGGGCGGGTTTAAGCGATTCCAGAAACACTTCAACAACATGAATCGCAACATTCAGTTCACAATGGAAAAGGAGAAGGGGAACAAACTCGCCTTCCTGGATGTCCTGTTTAACTTCGCCTCGGACACAACTCACGGTTCAATGGTCATTGTTTTAAAGAGCTGCCTCTCATATGGAGATCAAGTTTGTGTAAGTCAGGAGAGGGAGGAAGGAAGTTAATCTTGCAATCACGAGTCACGGGTAGTCAGGAGGCTAAACGACGACACTTTTTTTTGTTTCTGCTGTCTTAAAATGTGAAAACTACTCAAGACGTTTCCACTCGAAACCTCGAGTGCTTTGTCAATATTTTAATGTGCGGATCTATTGGGGTTTAAAAATGTAAGATTGGTCCCACACATTATTAGATCACATTCAGCTATCGACAAACCCGACACGTCTTGAGCATTTTCACTTAGTTTTCACATTTAATGCATCAAAATTTCAAAAGAACATCATGACTACTTCAAGCAATACATAGCAGGTGTGTTCAGTATAAACAGCACTTTCTACAAGTTTCACTTGAACGTTTATCTCATCTCTTCATCTACAAAACAGGTTACGGGTTTGCTAAAGGCCAAACACTAACTGCTAGTTTTTTTTTAATCGTATGCCTCGGGTGCCGGGTGCAAGCTTTTGTTAATTAACGCCCAGAGGGCAACTTGCATGTCAAATTTTGTCACTCCTTGGAGTGCTATGAAAGTCAAGGAGGTTAGATATTTAAGCTCCTTGACACTATAGCGCTTTCTAGTAGAGAAATGAGGAACTCAGTATTGGTGGAAAATTCAGAGATTAATTTTGCCATTATGAACATGCCCTACTGAATTCAAATGGGTTCTTTAACATGCCAACATCATATGACATGCGTATCATGATTTTTGTCGCCTTTCAAAAATCACTTACCACGGCCAGGAGCAAACCTGCAAGCTTGGGATTGGCAATCCGACACGATAACCACTCACCCACCGTGGCAAGCAGTGCTGTAGTATAATGGTATAAGACATTTGCAGGCTGCGCTGCCAGGCAATATAAAACATTGGACACACATATTATGAGATTATGCCATCTGGGATGAACACTTCAGAGAATGTTGCATTCCTTTGTCTACAACCAATTTGCGTTGCCTGGATTCACTGAAATGTTTTGATATGTATTTTATAAGTTGGGTTACTGGTTTACGTTCAGAAGAATGTGTTGACCGACTAAACAGTTGCAATATTAATTGTTCAGAAGAAGTACATTTCTCATCTACTTGGAATCAACTTTTGGACAATAGTGAAGGTTCACTTTTTAATGATCCACTACAAAGATTTGCTTTGATGATATTACGAAAACTGGGAACTTGCATTTCTCTGTCGCAATGCTATTGTTAAATATGCCAACTTGCACACAGGTTCACATACGAGGGTAATCCCAAAAATAAGGTCTCCTATTTTTTTATAAATACAGAAATCTGTTGATGTGGCCGTTTGTCACAATATTGTGAAGAGTGTTTCCTGTGCTCGCATATGAACATGCGCACGCCGCGCTAGGGCACTCAGTCTTGGCAACCGTTGGGAATAGAGCTCCCGTTGGATGTTACCGCCAAACGCAAAGTGCGCATAGTTATTCGGTTTTTGAACGCAAAGAGTACTGAACCGAGTGAAATCCATCGCCAATTGACGGAAGTGTATGGCGAGTCGTGCATGGATATCAAAAATGTTCGTAAGTGGTGTAGAGAGTTTGCAGCCGGTTGGACTGGAATTCACGACGAACAAAGGAGCGGGAGACCGTCATAAAGGGGTATTGTTGGTCGACTTTATGCCCGCTGATACCACAATTAACGCCGACAGGTACTGTGAGACCCTGAAAAAACTGACGGGTAATTCAGAACCGGAGAAGAGGAATGTTGAGCAAGGGCGTAAACATTCTCCACGACAACGCTCGCCCACACGTCGCCCGGCAAACCATTGCTCTCCTGCAACGGTTTTAGTGGAACATCACCCCCAATCCGCCCTATAGTCCCGACTTGGCGCCCAGAGACTCTCACTTGTTCCCTAAAATGAAAGAACATTTGGCCGGAAAGCGATTCAGCACCGACGACGAGGTGAAAGATGAGGTTCACAACTTCCTGAACAGCACGGCGGCGAGCTGGTATGACATGGGGATACAAAAACTATCACAGCGTCTACAAAAATGCATCGACCAAAATGGTGTTTATGTAGAAAAATAGCTAAATGTTCAAGCTATAAAATGATGTAAATCATTGTAGAAATAAACAGGTCTATGATTTTATAAAAAAAATTGGAGACCTTATTTTTGGGATAGCCTTCATACATTGATGTCTAAACTATGTACTTCATCCACTGCCTGTGATGCATTCTATGTCATATTTGTCTCCCTTAAGACTAAGCCCTCATTCACGTTGTGGGAGATGGACAACAGAATGGAGTAGAGGTGCAGTACAGCGGGGACTTTGTGTGCCCCAAGACTGCTACGGTAACTTTGATGGCGCTACAGAAACTCTGAAAAGTGATGGCTAATGGGGCTCTATTATAGATCTCAATGGCAGAAGCGATGGACGAGACCTTTGGTACAGCACAGTTGCCGTAAGAGGCAACCTTTCTTCTTGCGGTGAAATAAAGAAGAAACCACTGCCTTGTGATAAAGAGGGATCTCTAAAGGCGAAGGGAGTTAACCCCTACAGAAAAATCCTGCGGTCGAGTGCAGACAGGAGGCTCCATTGGACTAGGGTGCTGTGGGCTAATAATCAACACATCTGAAACTAAGTTATTACAGAAACCAGACGAAACATGC
The DNA here is from genome assembly GCA_946902985.2 of Meconema thalassinum. Classification (NCBI taxonomy): domain Eukaryota; kingdom Metazoa; phylum Arthropoda; class Insecta; order Orthoptera; family Tettigoniidae; genus Meconema; species Meconema thalassinum. The sequence goes on from OX336394.1 coordinate 48,595,226, forward strand.
CGAGATTTCAACGAGGCCCTATATTCCACCTCGGAATAAAAGGAAATAAGTCAAGTAAGTCATAATAGGTTCTAGCTAATTTGATAGCATTACCTGGCTCCTAATTGGCTGTGGTTCTTCTCTTGCATTACTGCTGGCCATCTGCTGTTGTTGGAAACGTTCCCTTACTTGTTGGAAATGTTCTCTCACCTGGAAACAGAACAGTCAAATATTTGGACACAAATCTTACAATAAACTCATATTTCTTTACCTGAACTATAAAATATAAAATCAATATACCCTCTGTATTCTTTCTTCATCACTATCATTCATTCTCGAGGTTTCTGCCTCCTGTTGCACTTCTTCTCCTTCTCCACCTTCTTGCTCGTCCATAAATGGACGAATCTGTTTGTAGCGATCGTATGGGCTCATGAATGTTACCTGTTTCCTCGTCTCCGATACCAGTAAGCTGTCGTCACCTTCCCCATCTGCCTTGAATAAGAAAAGTACAATGTGCATGATCCAGGTGACATATTAATACTCTGGTACAATCCCACCACCACCAAGGAAATAAAACAGCAAAAGAAATGCAGGAATTTGTCTTACACAAAACCATCTAGATTCTGAATGCACGCACTGGGAAGGTCAAGTGCTGCCTATAGTACAGACGACTTCAATGCAACAGTTTAAAACAAAAACTAATTTTTAATAAAACATAGTAGGGAAAGGACAACTGACAGACTTTCATATCAAATTCAACTGCCCAGCAAGTCCTCCATACTCCCTGTTGCAGAATGATGTGCTTTGTCCTATCTAGCAGCCAGTTCTTGAACTATTACAAATTATAGACAAAACTTCAATCTTTAAATTGTATCGATTACATCAGGACTAAAAGTGTGAGATAGTTTTCTTGTTTACATAATGATGGCTGAACGTGTGCTTGTGATTGCAATTCAGAAATAAAAAATGCTTTATAAGATGATAAATATTGTTTGGCTTCGTTGAACGAAGATTCGAATATAGAATCAAAGGATGAAAGCGGTCATGATAACAGTGAATTTGGGTAAACATTGGCTGTAATGGTAATTTACCACACTATACTAAACTTCTGCGGAAAGCAGTGATGTAAATGTGCTTAAATAAATCCAGTACGTTATGCTATTTGTGTGTTATTAACAAACTATGAGCATTTTGGTAAAAACCGTTGAAATGTTTGCTTGTTATCCCTCATTATCCAAATGCCTACACTCCTTTATAATCCTTGTGCAGCACAAGGTAGCAAGGGAGTGGAAGTCCTCCCAGGATGTAAGCCTTAGGAGAGGTCTGGTGCAGCTGATGACCTGCTAGGGCTAACCCGACCAATTCTCTCCCTCAATGAAAACACATTTCAAGCTTTGCCTTACCTTACCCTGTATCATCGTGTAAGCCCTACACATTATATTTGCGGAACAAAAATCGGAAAAATTCCCCTATTATGACCCAAGATCTAGTCAGTCATCTTACTTTAACCACTGAAAAAAAGTTATTTAATCTTTGAAGAAACTGTTTTGTCCGAGACAGAGCTGCCAACATAGATATTTTCTTTCGTAACTGTCGTAAAATCACAGTAGGTCAATCATATGTGCAATAACACATCTGAAGTACCAATGTTCTTTAATAGCCATTGCATTATAGGTTATGCTAGACCCTGTGATGACAAACAGTGTCTGCAAACAGGGTGATTTTGAGACACAATTGATTGCCAACAGTGAATACTACCCTGTTTCAACCCAATAGTAAAAAAGTATACTATAAATCAGCATGTTAGTGCAGTGATACCTCAATTCATAGTTTTCGGCAGGACCCCAAAAAGAAAACTAAAGATGCATGAAAACAATAAATGTGGGATTATGTTCAAAACACTTCATAGCCTTGTTTCTAACAAATTCTTGATTTTAGGGGGAAAAGTATTAGGCACAGCCAAAAAATGAGATATTAAAGAGTTCTATGCCTCTTTCTAACATTTGGCTTTTATGGCATCAGTATTCAATCATTTTTGGGTATCAAATGGCATATTTTTGATTTTGATGTAAGTTATGAAATCAACTAATTGACCATCATAAACCTTCAATCAACAGATAAAACACAGCAGGGTTCTTCTGTAACAAGACAACACTAGTAGCATGGTTCTCTTTGAAGGAACAGTATATTTCCTTATTGCAATATCACAACCTGGGAATGCCTTCAAAATAGATCAATACCATGCGCTTTAATAAATAAAGTCAAGATGCTATATGAACACTGCCCGAGTTGTGTCCAAATAGGTGATGGCTACTCAGAGTGGTTCGAGACTAAGCTGGGTGTACAGCAAGGCAGCTCTTTTATTCATTACTGTAATAGATCAAATAATGAAGAGAGTTAAGAGACTCAATAAGACCTCTGAGTTTAAAGCTTTAGCGTTTGCAGATGATGATGTAATATGGGCTGAAGAGGCTGAAATAACAGAAGCTGAATGATTGGAAAGCTATATTAAAGCAATTTGGTCTGAATATTAGCAAGTCCAAAACGGTCGTGATGCTCATTAGTCGACAACACATCTGTACTAACATCACTCTGAACGGTACAAAGTTAGAACAAGTACATCAGTTCTGTTGCCTTGGCAGTGTAGTGTCCACAGATAACCAGCCATCTGCAGAAATCACTAGTAGAGTTCAACATGGAGCGCAATTTTATCATCTCGTGAGAGGGCTTCTTTGGGATAAGCAAGTTCCTTTAAGATCAAAACTAATACTCTACAAGAGCTTCTTTGTACCCGTTACTACATATAGCATAGAAACCTGTACCCAATCCAAGAGAAATACCAGCAAACTACAGGCGGTGGAGATGAAGTTTTTAAGAACTATGATTCAGAAGACAAGGAAGGATGAAATAAAAAATTATAGATACGCCATCTTGTTCAAGTAGAACAATCTCTTAATGAGATCTGTGTTGAAGCCAGGCTGAAATAGTTCGGTCATCTCAAAAGAATGGACACACAAAGAACAGCTAGAGTGTGGTTTGAGAGAGAACTGAAAGGCAAGAGACCAAGAGGTCGACCGAGGAAGAGATGGATCGACCAGGTTAGAAATGATCTTGCAGGGAGAGGTCTGGATGTACAGCAAATCATCGAGGAGGAAACATTCTTGGAAAGAACTAAATGGAGAGCGCTCATTCACCGCACCTGGAAAACTGGAGCCAATTCATGATGATGAATATATTCTATCAAAGAGGAAGTTACTGTAGTAGAATATGCTGCTTTGTGAATAATTTTCATTGCCCTGATCACAAGAACATCTCCAATTCGCAACTTTAGTGTCATAATAAATAATAATGTTATTTTAACATCTGCGGTTTTCAGAGACGCTGGGGTGCCGGAATTATGCCCCGAAGGGGATCTTTAATGTTCTAGTTAATCTACTGACACGGCTCCCATCCCATTTGCGCACCCTCAAATGCTAGCTGACTGCTCCAGGATTCGATCCTGCAACCTTGGGCATAGCAAGCGACAACGTTACCGCTAAGCCACGCAGCCAGCCAACTTAAGTGTCAATGGGAAGAGAAAGGAGAGTTGAGAAGAATTGTGATTTTGCCAAGTAAGAATGAGCAATGTACTACAAACTGAATTGAGTTGATTGTTGCCTGTTCAGATTTTAACCAATTGTTGGCATTATTATAATGCATTGTTTGATGTGAATTTGACCAGGGTAACTTGTGCCTCAATTCAGAAATTTAGCACCACGGAGATGCAAGAGGACAAAGTGGAACTATAAAGTAGGAATTGCTTTCATGTATGAACCAAGTATAAATCTTCCTACATGTATTTACAGCATTTAAAACAACTAGAGGACCCGTGCGAGTACTCTCGCATGTGTATAAACCACCCGCCTGGCTTTACTGTTATGCAGGCTTCTATAAATATGCTTCTTTGTTTAAACGCACTTTAAAAACAATGTGGGTTGTATGCGCCCCATGTGTACAGAGGACCCGCCCGGTTCTAGTGCTATGCCGGCTGGGCACGACACACTTCAGGCAGGGGCTACCATATTGTATATTTCTTTAAAAGCACTTTATAAACAAATTAATATATTTCCGTTGACTTATCAAGAAATGCAAGATTTTTCCGTACTATTGAGACGATTTGGAAGAATTTGGTACAAACTACACCTTCTAACTCCCTCTGGTTTAGGAGCTTGAGTTTTGTGAAACATATACCTTAGCGTATTATATATATTATATAGATATTCTTTCAACTTAAATTTGAATATTTAAATACCTCACCCATTTGCAGTTGCAAATACTGTACTGTACATTGATGATTATTTGTAATATGCCACCAACTACTTGCGTTGTGGAAGTAATAAAAGTACTGCCAACTATTGAAAATCAGTTACTCACAGTAACAAGACCACTAGTAGCATGGTCCTCTTAAGAGGAACTGAGTATATTTCTGTGTCGCAATATTCTATTAAAAAGGTAATTACTGTAGTATTGAAAGAATATGCTGCTTTGTGAATAATTTTAAATTGTATGCTTCGAAGTCGCCAAGTCTTCAGACATTGAAACAGGCAGTCATACTGTAACTTGAATATTGGCAAGGTTAGGATTGTATTGTCGTCCCCCCCCCCAACTATTATGTTTGTGCAACAGAATCTGCAAGTTCAATGCTTTCTTTAACATAATTATCCGTTTAGGGTCATTTTATGATGAAATCTACCTTTTTTAAAATTATTGTATCTGTCCATCTGTCTGAATGTTGGTGCGCCTATCGTGCCAAGACTGTTTAATGTATTTTTACAAATAATTTTCCTACTTGATACAATCAAAGTAAAGTAACATGAAAGCTAAAACTGAAATGTGAGGGTTATGAGGAAGTCTTTCCAATACTAACAGTATTCAGTGAAGTTATTGTAAACATGCCCTTGGACTACGCACCCGCAATATAAAGCAAGTTCAAATCCCATGCCAGGTGAGTGTTTTCTTCTAGCCAAATATACTGAATACAATTGTCGGCACTTATGGAGTTTAGGTGGTATGAATATTTTTTCTCGAAATGTGATTTCTTTACATCAATTATGGTAAAATCGAGGATGCTGATCACGAATATAATATTAGTTTTGCACCCATATTAATAGTTCGGCTGTACTAGAGAACCGCGCACCTGCGAACAAATGAAGCACATTGCTTGTGTCACACAAACGTCACAGATGCGGGATAGCAACACAATCTCCAAGCACTCTCTTAACTCTGCAGAACTGCAGTCATTTGTTCAGATCTGTGAAGACAAAGAATACAGCGAGAAAGAAGAACACTGAAAGCAACTACTGTTTTTCCAAGCAAGATGTGAATGTTCACACATCCGATGTAAGAAACTTCTTGTAAAAATCTTTACCCGATGTGAGAAAGGTCTTCATAAAATCTATGTCTACACAATACCGTTCCGATCTGGGCCAGAGATCGTGAAACCTTTTTCATACAATTTATATCAACGCAATACCGTACCATTCCGGGTCATTCATCGCAAATTCGATCCCATATCTTAAAATTGCAGTTTTGGTTTACATACTGTTGACCACCTACTTTTCGCATTTGCATATATTTAAAGCAAACGTTTCGAAGAGTTTTATTCACAATGTAAGTAGAATTTATAATATCACAGCTGTTGAATTTTCACCAGTTCAAATTACAACTTTAGCAAATGCTAATTAAGCAACCATGAAATATTGGGATTGATCTGTATTTAAATCGATTTTCATAACATATTTTCCAAACTCTAGGTTGTAAGTTTCTAAATTATAAACATTCTTAAACACCAAAACCAACCAACATCTTACTTAGGCACAAAAATGGAGCTTATTATTATTATTATTTAGCGTGTGGCTTTTAGTACCAGGAATGTCGGAGGACATGTTCGGCTCGCCAGAGTTTGTAGCTGTTTCTATGCGGACACCCATGGGGTGAGCTACAAGTACTGTCATATCGCCGTGCCAGTGCAAGACTACGATATCTGCAAAAATCATTTTATTGAGAAAAACGGGTTTGAAGTTTTCTATAACTTTGTATCAGCCTTTCGACAGTGTAAAAATCTATAGAGAATTTTGAATTTTGGATATGTTTCGGTTGATTACATAGTGTACCCTGTCCTTTTAATTAAAATTATAAATTTTGTAATTAAGGCCCACAAAAAGGGCTATAATGCAGATGTCGTGGTCTCGCACTGACTGTTCTGTGAAAATTGTTAGACAATTAATCAATACCAACACTTCAGTTTCATTTTTTCCCTAGTTTACTGCTATATTTGAACATTCTATACACAATTCTATATACAATAATAATTTGAAAAAAATCACTTGTTATTGAAAATAGGCACACTGAGGCCAAAGATGGAATGAATGTTGGAAAATAGTTCACAAGTTCAGCATGAACACGTCATTTGCTTCAATAGTCAGAACCTCAGTCCTTTTCCGCTTCCAAAGCAACGAAGAATGGGTGATGCGTCTTCGGTATTAGATTTTTTGCACTGAGTGAAATAAGGTCTTTCTTCTTGCTAGCTGATATTTTTGGAGACTTTCTACAAGCTGGTTTGAGTTTGAGAGTTTCGGGATGTTGATGTGGACTTCTCCTCTTTGTCTTTCTGTTAATATGCACTAGTTTATATTGCTTTTCGTGGTAGGAAGTTTTATAATAGAACACCCAGGGGAATTCTTCTTCACCATTATCTCAGTGACAGCATTCCACGCTACCTTCTCCCCATCCTCATTGATGGAAAAATTGTTGCCGAGGTCATTGCATAATGACTTGCAATCTATGAAGTCAGTTGTTTCCATTTGTCTTACAAGGTAAGGTTTCCCAATCCTTTTTGCAAGACGTGCGATAGTAGCAACCTGAGGGGGAACGTAAATAGAACCGGATTTCAGAGCTCTTTTCTTCTCATATACTATGCGAGAGTACATAGCGTCTCCCTCATTTTGTGTATGTCCTACTACCTAAAACTTATGTTGAATTGACGGAATTTCTAACTTTAGAACAGCGTAAAAGTATGCAGATAACACGAATTTGTTCTTCACTTCTTGATTTGGATATTCTTTGAGAGACTCTATTATGCAGCTACCAACTTCACTTGCCCCTCTTCCAGCTTGACCTTCGTGCCACATGCAGCATCTTCGAATTTTAGAGACTGCTTCGTAAATAGTAAATTTAAATAAATTAAGTTTTATTTTATAATAAAAGCTTGATATTTCACCACTTGGCAAGGTGTAACAGCTTGAAAATCGGTGTTGAATTCCGTATTAAATACTGTTTCGTGTACGTGCTTCTTTGCAATCGGTTCATTTTCTAACTTACATTAATGTGGATATATCCAACGAACCTTCAAAATACTCTCGTGTTGTATCAGCTCGAATGTAATGGGACTCTATTCTTGGAATTAAATTGATGTGTTGCCTCACTCCTTCCCTTATCATTGGGGGTAGCTTCTTTTGCTTTCCACGCTTTCCCCCTTCTTTCTTCTTCAAGAAAACCATCCTTGTTCTTGGAAATAACTGTAGAAATTATGGTGTTTCCCATGCCAAGGGTACCCATGAACATCTTCTTGCAAACCTTTATTCTATCTCCTCTTATGGTTAAACTGTACCTAATTCATGTTGCAAGACCTTCCACCTCCAGGAATGATTCTTCGATATTTCGGCTTTACTTGCGTCATGTTATGACTAATAAATTGTCTCTGCCTGTTCAGATCTCCAAGATCCCAGAAGCTCTTAATGATTGAAATCCTGTCCTCCTCTGAAAGTGGACATTTAAAATTGCAGTTTCCTTGGCATCCTTTCTTTAATATTTTATCCTTCCTACAGGTACCATTTTTGTTGTTTACTAATTGTCCTGTATTTACTTTAAGTTTTCTTATGTTCGAGCCCATTTATGTTCTTGACGACGACGCTTCTTCGGGCGTCTGTCTTTCTGAGGTGATGCTGCTGCTGCTGTTGTTGTTGAGCCTGATCCTTCACAGTTGCTCACTAAGTTGGCATTTTCCGAAGGAATACAGATGTCTGATGTTTCTTTAAGGAAACTTTCCTTCAAAGAAAATGCTGAAGTTTTAGAGCTAGTTCTTTGTTGTTGATGGTAGTTCTTTGTCTTGTATACTCATCTTGTCTGTTTTGTTATCGTCATAGTTATCTTCCTCTTCTTAACTACTGGTATCAGGAATATAGTCATTGCAGATATCGTGGTCTTGCACTGAAGGTAAGTGAATTCTCTTTCAATTTCCAGTGTAAAACCGATGCATCTGCAGATGACGCTTTTTTGCACGGAACATCTTTACAAAAATACTCCAATGCAAAACCAATTCATTTTACTTCAAGGGCCCAATTATATAAATTTTGCAATTTTTGCACTTTTACATTGAAGATCACATTAAAATACACTAATTGCCGTAAAAAAATAAAAATTGAAAAATTTGCACTTATCGTGGTCTTGCACTGGCACGGCGATATGTGTGTGTGGATGAGATGAAATGAATCAAGATGAATAATGGAGCTAACCTTTCAAAAAACATTTACATATACTGTCATTTAAATATTGAGTAAGTCACTGAAAACTAAGTGTGCTTTCTAAACTTAGGAGAAATCTATGCTGCAGAGTGAGAATATAACGATAAAACTATTCCCATAGGGAAATAAATAAAATATTCATTGATCCATTGGACGTGCAGGTGATAAATTTATGGACCCATTAGACATGCAGGTGATAAATTTATGGACCCATTAGACATGCAGGTGATAAATTTATGAATCCATTAGACATGCAGGTGATAAATTTATGGACCCATTAGACATGCAGGTGATAAATTTATGGACCCATTAGACATGCAGGTGATAAATTTATGGACCCATTAGACATGCAGGTGATAAATTTATGAATCCATTAGACATGCAGGTGATAAATTTATGGACCCATTAGACATGCAGGTGATAAATTTATGGACCCATTAGACATGCAGGTGATAAATTTATGGACCCATTAGACATGCAGGTGATAAATTTATGGATACATTAAACATGCAGGTGACAAATTTATGGGCCCATTAACCCCCTAAGCACCAACGTCCTTTTGAAAGCCCGTTTGGTTTTCATCTGAAAAATGCCAACGTCCTTTCAAAAGGACGTTCAGTATTTTTTTTTTATTATTCAAAGTAACAGTAATTTCCTTTCAGAATTTCTCAATATACCGTATTTGCTCGCGAATATCTCGCACTTTTTTGACCGAAAAAATGTGTGAAAATTTTCGGTGCGAGATATACGCGGGGAATGATCATATTCCCGAAAAAAAAAAAAAAAACCACACAAAATTTGCGATGTAACAGTAGGCCTACTTGCGCAACTGTTGTGGCACGCTAATCGCTAATTCGAACGTGTCTCAAGGCGGTGAATTTAGCCAACGGCGGCCGAAGACGCGGCGAACGATGTACAGCGTGCTAACACTCACGCTGCGCCGTATGCTTGCACGCGGCCGAGCTCTGATGCGACGCAATGCGAAAAGACTAAATCATTGAGATTCGAGAAGACTGAACTGCGTTTCTCTGCGATGTAACAGTAGGCCTACTTGAGCAACTGTTGTGGCGCGCTAATCGCTAATTCGAATGTGTCTCAAGGCGGTGAATTTAACCAACTGTGGCCGAAGACGCGGCGAATGATGTACAGTGTGCTAACACTCACGCTGCGCCGTATGCTTGCACGCGGCCGAGCTCTGATGCGACGCAATGGGGGAAGACGAAATCATTGAGATTCGAGGAGACAGAACTGCGTTTCTCTGCGATGTAACAGTAGGCCTACTTGAGCAATTGACGAGGTGCGCCAATCTCTAATTCGAACGTGTCTCAAGGCGGTGAATTTAGCCAGACGCGGCAAACGAAATACAGCGTGCTAACACTCACGCTGCGCCGTATACTTGCACGCGGCCGAGCTCTGATGCGACGCAATGCGTAAAGACGAAATCATTGAGATTCGAGAAGACTGAACTGCGTTTCTCTGCGATGTAACAGTAGGCCTACTTGAGCAATTGACGAGGCGCACCAATCGCTAATTCGAACGTGTCTCAAGGCGGTGAATTTAGCCAGACGCGGCAAACGAAATACAGCGTGCTAACACTCACGCTGCGGAGCTCTGATGCGACGCAATGCGTAAAGACGAAATCATTGAGATTCGAGAAGACTGATCTGCTTTTCTCTGCGATGTAACAGTAGGCCTACTTGCGCAACTTATGTGGCGCGCTAATCGCTAATTCGAACGTGTCTCAAGGCGGCGAATTTAGCTAACCGCGGCCGAAGACTAACGATGTACAGCGTGCTAACACTTACGCTGCGCCGTATGCTTGCACGTGGCGCCTCGATCCCTAATCGGCTCGTATCGAAGTTCGGATCAACTCGTTGTTGCTTGCTCTTCCTGTTAGTAACGCTTCGGTAAGTTCCTGGACAATGACGACTGTTGTGGCGCGCTAAATCGAACGTGTTTCTACCTCAAGGTTATGACGGTCATTTATATGATGGCGTCAGTAATGAATGCGAGATATATGCGAGAACTTTTTCCCCCCTGAAATTTCAAATAAAAAAATGGGGTGCGAGATATACGCGGGGGCGAGATATACGCGAGCAAATACGGTAGTTAGTTAAAGACTTACTGTTTTTGCAATAAACAGCCTCTTTTAATTTTAAGGCCATTGTTTCAGTATATCAGCCCAATCAACAGGCATATTTATTGGCACGGCATCAACACTAGCGGTCTCGCTGTGCACGTTGTCCGCTCTGTGTCTAGTTGCTCTCAATCTTTTACTTGTTCATTTATTGCTGTGAAACTGAGCCGATCTCCTGTTAGTGAGAACACTATTCGTAATATGATTGAAGAAGGAGAAGAAGACTTTTTGGTTATTATTATTATTATTTGTAGTATGTTATGTAATTGTTATGTAAAAGAAGTTTATATAGTATTCCGTAAGTACTGACATATAAACCAAACGAATGTTATAAGACTTGTGTTGTATTTTTGCCTCATTTGGATATATGAATTAATTATTTTTATTACAGATTTATTTTAGGTTCAAAATGAATGAAATTTTCAATATAGCTTCATAATAAGTCGTACTATTCAATTAGTCGGTTCGCGATGTTTAAAACATTTGTTCTACCAAAATTTTATCGCTAAACTTTGGTTTTGTTTTATTTTTAATTAATATTTTTGGGTTCTGGCTGCCAAATGTTTACAAATGGTCATAAATGAACTGAGTAAGGCTTTATTCGTATAGGCCATCATATTAGTAAACAAATAACAAAAATTTCAAGTTTCTACCTATAATAATAGCTGAACTATGAGTGATCAAACAAAAGCTTGCAAAAAACGAAAACTGGCCTTGGCGCTCAGCGATAGGCAAACCGTAATATAGTCTGGGACAGCTTAAATGAGTTACTAGATCAAGACAGGGTAGGCAACATTAACAGCCGTCCCCTATGCCTACGTAAATGTTGGTTTATGGTTGCATTTCTTGAAGGTAAGTTGTTTTCAGGTGCGAGCACATTGTCGCCAACCCTGCTTAAAATCCCGCCATCTCCAAAGACCATAATACCAGTAAAATTCCGTACCACACAGTTGCCGACATGTTTCTGGCAATAACTCCCAGAATGCATTTTTCTCAAAGTCAGCCAACATTATAATTACGACTGTAACTAATGACTTATTATTTAAATAATTCCACAGTTTTCTTTGGAAATTCAAGTCTAATGAAGTAGTAACAAGTTGTACAAGGTAAGTACTAGTAATATACATCGATTAAAACAGTTTATACAGTTATTATAGACTCTTGATATGTGTGTGTCAAATCCACTTGTCTGAGATGTTTCGAAGCTTTTATTTAATTAATTTTTGGATACATTCTTATTTAGATTTCATCATGACGCCTAAAAAATACGAGAACAAGATTGGAGATGGATTGGAGTAACTCGACAAAGATCACTACAATTTAAGTAAGTAGGCCTAGCCTAGACCTACACAATTTAAAGTACAGAGTTATTTAATCGTTGTTTTATTTATTTTTATATTGAGTCAGAGCACAAATAACGTAATAAAAAACCTTAATGGTCTTTGGAAATTTTGAAATAGTCTTCCGACTGCATTTTCCGTATAGGCCTAAATCAAACATAACCTAAAATATAGCCTATGTAAGTTCTCTCTCGGGAATGTATTCTTAGGTTCAATTCGCCTTCTAATATAGTAATGTATATTATTCTCGACTTCCAAATGCCGTCAGCCATAATATTATAATACATTGCACATGTAACTCTTTAAGCTTGGAAGTAAGCCTAGTCTATGATTCGCACTCGGTTGGTGGTAGTGAATGTATTGGTGATTATTTATGAAGCTTATAACTTATGTACTTGGCTACTGACCTATAGCCTACTTAGTAGTAGGCAGATAAAATATTTATATTAGGCCTATTTTTATTTGTTTCAGTCATGGTTGCGACAGAGTAGTGTGATGCCCTTCAACGAACTTCAAGGGTTGTGCAACATGAATCAATCATCATTCTGAAGAGCCATATACTCACATGTGCATGGTATATATACTGCGCTAGAGTCACATATGCAAATTTTCAGAGAATACCAACAATATCTCATAGCTCTCTTTTAGTTCTCGACATAAGTTACTGCGCCACTGAATGTCTGGGTGAAAATTACTGATGTACTAATGTTGGGTGAGACAAAGTCATTGTTCGCTACTTGGTTAGATGACACGGTTTGGGCGAAGCCACTGGTTGCAATAAGTTATAAATATTGGTCGCAGCTATAGCCTACTTGTATTATTAATTCTGAATGAAAGTAGAAAGTGGCTTATAAAACTGCATCGGACATGATTGTGACTGTGTGCTGTGATGGCTGCGCTAGAATTAATAGCACACAGGTAACGATATTAGTAGGCTATACATTATACGGTAATAGAAAACTAAAAATTTCATAGATCTCGTAGGCCTATACTACACAGCTTGGACATTGGACGTGAATAATGAAATAAAAGGCAAAACCATTGGTCTGGATAAAGATTATTGATGCTTGACTACCCCCACTGTGCATGACAAAAACCGGGGGTGTTATATATTAGCTAACGCGGCCCGTGTTACCTCAATTTTTCATATTAAAGCATTGTTGTTGTTTCTTATGGCTAGCCCAGATTCCAATCCATCAGCTTTCTTGCATTCCAATAGAGTTGTGTGAGGTTTCCTGAAGTTCTAGCAGTCACATCAAGTTTGTTGCAATGTGGCAGGTGCCCCTTATCCATTTTACTTCCAGGTTCGTGACAAAGTGTGCATTTTTCAGATCTCAGGATGTCCCAAATAGGATCACGACTTATATAGATGGAATTCCAGCTGAGTCTGCCATTTTCGCTGTTAATTATGCACAAGTACAGTATTGCCAATCCCACACTTACGGGACTACTTTGTATAAGCGCGGTACCATGAAACAAAATAGCGCCAAGTTTGAACCAGTTCGCAATGGATTGTGCAAGCTGTTTTTGTCTAAACCAATAATTGTTAATTCATTAGGCCATACAAACACGCCTGGATTTTGTCACGCACAGTGGGGGTAGACACGCATCAATAATTTTCATCCAAACCCATGGTTTGTGCCTAGACCAATAACTTTTAGGCAGTGAGGCGCTGGTTTTTTCCCCGATTAGTTCGAAACATGAAATTCTTGCGATCAGCGTTCATTACAGTGGTAAATACTGTTCTACATACAAAACAAACCTAACCTGGGGCTTACGCCCAGACCTCCTTGCTTGTAGTGCAATCGGTAATTTTCGTCCAGACAGTTGTCTAAACAAGTAGCGACCAATGGTTTCGTCCAGTCAGTCGTCTAACCAAGAAGAGCTCGTTTATTTCTTTTTCTCACATAATTACAACATTACATGTGTCGTCTAATGTAGGCCTATTTAGTATCGGATATGTTGGTAACTAATGACGTCAATGTGATCGCTCACTGCGGCAGTTTCACATACCAAATATGCTGTCGAACATGGCTGCGGTTGTTAAATATACAATAAATAAAAACACATGTTTAAGTGATTTAGCACATATATCCGGTGCAGAAGTGATCAAGGTTAGTAGCTACAATTGATAATGTCCCTCCCTCCCACCAGAAGATGAAATAAGGTATGAAAATGATATATTATCAAAGTGAAAGCAAAAAGAAAAAGGAGTGATACATGGTACAGAATTAATCTGAAATTTCACTACAGTATATGTCATTTTATAAAAGGGCATAGCGGGTGGGTTACAGACAGCTAAGGAGAAAGCATCTATTAGGACATCACTTCCATAATTATTATTCATCATTACACAAGGTATTTAGGCTAAGTTAAGTATTCTACTTGGTTCATCACTCCTGAAGTGTTACCTCTATTACGTATGTCGTTTTGCCTTGAACATTTTTGGTTGAAGGCAGGCTATTATTTTATTTTAGAATATGCACTGAAAATTTGATGTAATCAGCGTAACCGCAGCCTTCATAAAGAGGTTTACGCAGGCCAGCGCGTATCCCATTTTTGAACAGCTGACTGCGGTTGACTGTAGCGTTGGGGATCTGCACCACTAGCGCTGGCCAACAGCGGGGCACACTTGAACTCGGTCAGTAATAACACTATGTATTGTATTCGTCATGATAATGCTATTATTATGATCATGTAGAAATGAGTGGAAGTGTAGAGGACGTAGCCATTCGCGACAACGCTGCCTCAGTTCAATTCCCTCTCATATATTCCGCTCTCGCAATTTAAATAACTCAGCTCTCCACAGAAAATTGTTTTGTGTTGGTATCTTATAATTATAATTTTCAAGATATTACTCCGTCGATAAAGCTTGCCTTTCAACGCCTGTACTTAACTCGTCAATTTCTCAGTGAATTCATTGAATTTTCTACAAGTGGCTTTTAATGTGCCGGTTGATGAGAGGTCAGGAGACTATTCTACCAACCATCTCGCGTTGTGCGGCTAGTATTTTTTGGCAGTTGGTCCAGGTTCAATTTCCAGCTCTGCCAAGAAATTTTAATTTTGGTCTGAGGGATGGAACAAGGCACACTCAGCCTCATGAGGCAAAACTGAGAAAAGGAGGCTTCGATTCCTATCTTAGCCATCTTGGAAGTGGTTTCCACGCTTCTACTCCTGGCAAATGCCGGGATGGTTCCTAAATTAAGGCCATGGCCACCTCGTTCCCAATCCTCATCTGAATAATAAATGCACACACTAATCCAGCCATCACAATAACACAGGTTATCAGACAAATTCTACATGCCCAAGTACACAGATCTACATGACCATGATGTCACAAAGCCCCAAAATCAACCAACTGCTGCTTTCTACCATTCCAAGACGAAATCTTCGAGTTGCCATTAGTCTAATGCCCCTAAAATCCACGACTAGTTCGAATGGTTTTAGGCCTAAGCATTGGATCAACCATCTTCTTGCATCTCAATAGGGATTTGCCAACAGGCTTTCAACAGCTTGTCTCAATTCTGCCTTCATATATGTAGGCCCATTGGCAACTCCAGCTATCTGATATACCATCTAGCGGTAAAAATTAGAAACTTAACAAGTAGGGTACATTTGTCACGTGGTGACTGTTTGTATATGGTTTCTTGTATTCGTAAGCAGATCGAGGTAATTTCTTCGTGTCTTTATACATAAGTAATAAGTTTTACTCGTTGATGGAGTGTAAAATGAGTAAAAGCAACGTATATTGCTCAGTTTACGGCTGTAAGTCGATGCATAAAAGAGGGCTGCGGATATAAGTTTTCATCACTTTCCAAAAGATGTAAATAGTAATAGCCAAAAGGTGACGATACCAAATAAATACGGGCAACAGGAGCGGGTTGGACCACTCACCACTACACTCACTGACGACAGGACGGGTTGTTCACTGTTTACGCCGAGCCAAGCCGTACCAAGACAGCTAGGCCTACACCAGCCGACTACAGCCAAGCTTCATCAGTCAGGTATCCTTCCCCCTCCCTAGTTCATTTCCAATTACCCTACCAATCGCCATCACCTCGCTCTGCGATATCCGAGCCATTCCACTACGAGTCATATAGGCCTAATTTGACTTCGCAGGGTAAATATCTACTCTGCGAGAACCTGCTACCAGTCCGATATTCTACACCAAACCCACCAGCTAACCATCTAAATCAAGCAATTCCTGTGTCCCCCGAGCTTTAATACAAGTTAAACTCATCCCTTCGCCCTACCAAGCAGGAAATAATTTCTACAGTCTATGGTACAGTGAGCAAACTCAAATATAGCTTTTAAAGTAACAGCGCCATGACTCGAACTGCTCAAAAACAGATACCAGCAGACAACCGATGCTTGATAATATGCAATTGACACATAAAATCCAGTGGAACACACAAATTAGATCACGTGTATCGCACAGTTATACATATATACAATCAAAAATAACACTGTCATTATTTTAGGGACCAAATTTACTGATTATAACCGAAAAATAAAAAGTGTTCCATATCAAACGCGTGTTATTGAGTATTTTTACCCTACTTATCCAGACCGACCGCAGCGCCCCAAGTGTTAGTTTGAGTTGCCAATACATGCAAGAAATGAGTACGGTACTTATCAAAAATAAAGAAATAATAAGCTAATATGTACCCAACTATTATATTTCTCTCCTACTCCTAAATCCTTCTCTGAACACTCATCTTAAAACAGAATGGTCTGCATTTTTGGACTAATTATAAAAATATAGCCTATAAGAAGAAATGAACCTGCTCATCTTTAGCACCCTGGCAAAAATAATTGAGTAAGTATTAATGTTTCTGTTCTTATGCATTTTATATGATGCTTTAAAAATCAATCTAGAAGAGATAATTTAAGTTAACTTCACTACCATAATACTGCTTAAGAGTTCGAGGAATGATGACCAAGATGTCCCTAACTTGAGCAAGGACTGCTTCACAACTTCATGTAAAACGTATTTTCGTAAAAGAGCCTTTACTTAGTTTGGATCATTTGCGATACGTGTTACATGGATGTGTGTACTGACTTTTTGGTGTTAAATGATGTAAGTTGGCAACACCAAATGTGGCGGCCATGTTGGTTTTCTAGTAACTTATTTAAGGTGTCCTGGACTATAGCACGCGGCGCTCAAAGGGTTAAACATGCAGGTGATAAATTTATGGATCCATTAGACATGCAGGTTTAAATATTAGGGTGTGATGCTTACATGATGATGGCCAACATATCAGGAAATAATGCTATACTTTTATTCAATAAAATAGCTTGTGCATATATTAAGATAGAGGGCCTACTGCTGATGTGGAAAAACCTAAAATCTAAATATGAAAAAAATTCATTCCACCAAAATTCCACACCATTTCCACATGGCAATTAATAAAAAAAAAAGTAAACATGTAAGTTAATGTGACTATTAATGTTGCAACCACAAGCCACAATACTTTGCTTTAACACCAAATACAAACCCCAAGATGTGACTTTTCATCCCCACATGCCTTGGCTTGGAATTGGTTTGGAGAGAGCATCTGGCTATAAACATAAGACTTCTCTCAAGCAAGAAACTTGTATGTATTGCAATTACTGGTACCTTTGTTCTCCTCCCTTCAGTCTCCATATCTTGCCTACAATGCAGGAAGACAGATGTTGCTGGTCATTTTAAGAGCCAGAACATTGAGGTCATCTGCCCCTCTAAGAAAGAATAGAACTCAGTGACAACCACAATAGTCACATAAGCAGGGGCCGTATTTTTTGGTAATAGCGATACGCGCAACTTTTCTTTCTTGTATATATATGGGCTTCTAGGTACTTAGAGTAGCGCATTTTAGCAAAATCAAACTCGCGGAATATCACAAAATCTGAGTTATTGCGCGAATTGCTCAAATAATCACGAAATATACTTCACTTGGTACGGAAATGCTAAATATTATCGTAAAAGCTCTCCAAAACACGTTTAAATGCTTCTGAGGAATTGACCGTCGTGGTTTCCTTGTCATTTGATTGATAGTGCTGCGCCGGAAGTATGTGTATTCAGTTCCGCGATCTCTAAAGCTATTGCTAAAACTCGATATCTGCTATCGATTGCATCAAATGGTGTTGTGGTCATAGATATAGCAGTGCGAGTTCGCGACTGATAAAACTTTATTGGCAAACATCCAGCATTTAAGTATAAAAAAGCCGAAAACTGAAGTCACAACAGTTTTCTCGAGGGCCGAGGAATACAACAGAGAGGGGTTCTATGTATTTGACGCTGCAAGAAAGATTCTAATATGTAAATACGGTACTCCAATGTTCCTATTCCGTGGGAACGAACAGACACGTGCGATAAACACTGCAGGGATTCAGAAACGCATAAAAAGCGGGGAAAAAAAAAAAGGAAATGAACATAATTCTAAGCGGCAAATAACATTCAGCGATACCCTACACATCGCCAAGAAGTTGAAGAACCACCTAAGCATATAATTTGTTAGATTTACCCCAGACTATAAGGAAGATTTCAGAAGAAACATCGATCATTATGACAATTTATTTCGCGAAATACCCACCGAAATAGCATCAGGTTTAACACCGAAATCAACAGTTTTATTTCACCAAAAAATAAGGCCCTAACACATAAGTGATAATATAGTTGTGGAAATTTTCTACTGCTAAAATATTTAAATTTCAAATTTTCTGGACAATGATTAAACAGAACTAATTCCGATTTTTTATAAGATGCTTTCTGCAAATTCTGTGCTGATATAACGGTCATCGCAAAGAAATAACAGCTACAAAATTCTTTGTATGCACCTTTCAAATAAAGCCTAATTTAAACTAAACATCCAGCAACACAGAAAGACCAAGTTTAGTCTATAGGTCTTGGTACATCTTTTATTTCTATAATGATAACACATGCAATTTACTAGATAGTTTTCAGGAAGGAGAGTCATGCAGGATGACAAGATGGAACTGGGAAGAGTAGTTTGTGCAATTCAGCATTTCTTCACATCAGGAAGGGTTCTAGAATACATGATATGACGTCCAGTGTACCTCCGATTCTGAGGTTGTTGCACACAGTTCGAATGCTGTGATGTGGGGATTGCTGTTCGCTAACTTTTCAGAGCTATTTCTTAGGGTCAGACTCTTATTTGGGGAGTTGAGAAGTGTCGGAAGGTCATCACGGAATTCTTCTTTCTTGGTCAGGTCGTGGGGGCAATGCAGAGGACTCTCCAGATCAATCTTGGTCCACGACTGTGCAGCAGGACGAATCCTTGTTTCTTCCTCAATGACAGCCTGGAAAAATAGGCACATCTATTAGCTCATTGTTGTTTTAACCAGGGAACGGTCGTGTGGGGTCAAGATTCCTATTCCCCCACCCAACACATCAGCTTCCTAACTTCCACCCCACACCCTAAGAATGTGGGTTTTGCTCATTTTCTGCTTAGCAATAATTGTTGAGAACACTGGCTGCTGTGTCATCATGACCCCATGCGACCCTCAAACGTTGACATGAAATTTCTCTGTGTTCAGGTTTAATATTAACCTTGTGGCATATGTTTAACAAAATTAAGAGTAGATTCTCTCCATATTTAATGAAGAATTGTCTGAAGAACAGGATGACCATTTGGAAAGTGATGTATATGGTGATATAGACTGGGGAAAAGGCATGTGATGATTGCGATCATAAAATTTGCTGCCCCAGTGAGAAAAGGTTACAGTTAAGTACAAGTCAATTAATTCCATTTTATTCTATTCTGTTTTTTAGGGCAAAACGTGTTTGAGGTTATATTGTATACAGTCTGAATTTTTGTCCTTATTTTATTATTTTTTTCTATGTAAAGTCTGTGACATTAATCTCTTTCCTTAAGTCTTTTGTCAGTTACATAACTTATCTGTATTTTTTTATATTTTTGTTGTCCCGCCATAAATTCTTTTATTTTATTCCGTTTTATTGTTCTCACTGAGGGACTTATTTACTTTAAGTGTCCAAAATATTGAGATATTTAGCAGCTTTGGTGGCGTAGTTGGTAGCATGCTGAGCTTCTATGCCCAAGGTCGCGGGGTCAAACCCGGCCGAAGTCGTCGGATTTTTTAAGAGCGTTAGAAATCACTCAGTATGCCTTCCTTATGAGGGGAAGTATAGCCGGCAGGCCCATGCAATAAGATTTATGGCATGTAAAAGAACCTTCCACGAACTAATCTTGTGTGAAACTAAAATGTATATGTTAGATTTGATAATGCTATATTAGTTCCAACGTTCATCGTCAGTTGCTGCTTGCAATGGCATCTAGTAGCCAAGTTCGCAGCTAGGTGTCGTTGATGGTAGCAGAAGTAGGAACTACTTGAAAATTGATCGTCTGCAGTCCTTACCTGAATTACAGATAACACACACTAATACAGCCATCACAATTAACACCGGTTATCAGACAGATTTTACACACACCCAAAGTACACGGGGCTACATGACCACGTTGTCGCAGCCCCTAAACTAAGGAACCAACCAATATTGTGATAACTACTCTTGCCAATTTCTAACAGTCGGTGAACCAATACTTGCCGATAACTCAGGGCCACTGAAACATTGCAGCATCTACTACATGTCCTTTACACTTCAGAACTATAGTGCGTCTCTACCTTAAAACACAGTACGCATTAAATGGGGCGCGCTGATGCCAGATCTACTGCATATACGAAGTTCCGCAAGGCCGGGCACATGATGTAACACAACTCGTATTACAGGCATGGTTTTACGCAAAACTCGGGAAATTTCAAAATATTTGTTTGTTGTATATAACTGTACCTCATACCTTGAAGCGAACAACGCTACAATATACGCCGAACCTCAGAGCGTGATTTTAATGCACACATTATAACAATTTATATTCTTCAATTATTCATGAATATGATAATATAATATGTTACCGGTATAATATTACATTTTCTCGAATATCATAGGTTATAATATAATATAATATAATATGACATTTTTCATGAATATTATATAATTTATATATATATATATATCTGTATATATTGTGGTCCACGGAAGCCTCCGTGGCTTAGGCGGCAGCACGCCGGTCTCTCACCGCCGGGTCCGTGGTTCAAATCCCGGTCACTCCATGAGAGATCTGTGCTGGACAAAACGGAGGCAGACAGGTTTTTCTCCGGGTACTCCGATTTTCCCTGTCAATTTCATTCCAGCAACACTCTCCACTATCATTTCATTTCATCTGTCATTCATTTAATCATTGCCCCAGAGGAGTGCGTCAGGCCTCGGCAGCCGACACAGTTCATATCTTCGCCGCTAGATGGGGGCTCCATTCATTCCATTCCTGACCCGGTCGGAGACTGGAAGCAGGCTGTGGATTTTCATATATTGTGGTCCACGCAATTTTACCCAATTTTGTGTGGTCAAGTGGTGGTATGCAGCCGAAATTAAATTCTTCATTTATTGTTTCTTGAATGAGACGTTGTTCAATTTTATATGGTTCTTCACTTGCGCCCGTACCATTTCGATGGGATTAAGTTCACTGTGGTATGGTGGCAAGCGAAGAACATATTTTTCTGCAGATTTAGCCATCTCGTCAATGATGTATTTATCATATCTGACTCCGTTTTGAGTCACAATAAAACGAAGCTCCCGTTTTAACATCATCATTTCCAAAAGGGACCCCTTTTGAATGAGCCAATCTATAATCCGGTCTTTTCTCCGTTATAGGTAAAAGTTTGATTTTCTGACTGGTAGCCTATATTGTCTATTACTAGGATAGATCCTTCGGGAACATTTGGCAACAATTGCTCGGCGAACTACTTTTCATACACTTTACCTGTCATTTCGTCGTGGGTGTCTGCCGTGTTCTTTTGGCACAGAAATGTTAACTCTGCACCATTAACGAACCCTTGTTCATTCCCGGAATGAACGAAGGCAAACCACGGAAACCACTTCGAGGATGGCTGAGGTAGGAATCGAACCTCTTCTCATGAAGTTGAGTACACCCATTCCAGCCCTCAGACCAGAGTTACATTTTTCTTGGCAGAGCCGGGATTCAAACCTGGGCCTCCACGGTGACAGCCAGGAATGCTAGCCACTACGGCATGAAACGAGGCGGACAATTTATAAGGAGCAGAAGGACCACCTAGTTTCACAGTTTAACTTCACACCATCACCTACCCTCCATTAAACGCAGTCGGGGAAATACTGGCACCCGTGCTGGCACCTGAGTAAACAAACTTTCGCAGCGTCAGCGCTGGGCGGGAAGAATAAGTGTGATAACTTATGAATGCTATCTGATATCGAGCTCTGGTTTGTTTTAAAAACTATTTCAGACATTAATGAACATTTCTTCTCGCTTAGTCACCAACGTAAAGTCAAAAGCAAAAAAGTTTCTCGCTACATAACTTTTGTGTGATACCATCTCAGATTTCTCAAGTAACATTAAAAAAAAATCATAACTTTCTTATTATGAAAATAATTACTGCCCTGAGAAATAGAGTATCTTCTACCAACATCAGGCAATCTAAAAATAAATTCTTGATTTGTTGCGATCATTAGTTCATTATCTATGGGGTGATAAGTTTTATATCTGCAAAAATACAGATTCGCACTAAAATATCGTAATTGTGAAAATTGGGCCATGTGTTAAATATTTATGGCGTTCATATTTACATCATCATAAAGAGCGGAAAATTCTCTATAAGACCACGCAAACATTTTCTTAGATTTGTCACTTTGCATTTTTGGGAAATGGCAACATCGCTGGGGTAGAAGAGGACAAAGCTAATTGCAGGACACATGAGTGCGAGTGAAAGGCAAACAGTACATTTAATCTCATACTGTCTTTTAAGGTAGAGACACTCTATAGATGATGAATGCTTGTTGCCCTGGTAACCATATAGTAAGCATCCTAGATGGTCTTTACATTTCAGATCTAGATGATGCAAGCCAGTAGTGGATATCATATTTGCTTTCAAAACAGGAACAGGCCTCGGAAAGGACGGATGCAAACGACGACGACCCGGATATGCTAATGGACTACGAGTTGGGACATTAAACATACAGACACTGACAGGAAAAGTGGAGGAGATTGTAGATGTGATGGAGAGAAGAAAACTGGATGTACTGGGCTTGGCAGAAACAAGATGGAAAGGAGAAGGTCGCAGGGAACTGAGGAAAGGGTACCGGTTGTACTGGAGTGGGAACAGTGAAGGAAGGAGCAGCGGAGTAGGAGTAGTTGTGAGAGATGGAATGAAGGAAGAGGTAAAGGGAATAAGTGACAGGATCATGAAGATCAGAGTAACTGTAAAGGGAAGAAGCCTGGAGATAGCCCAGGTATATGCCCCTCAAGTTGGATGTACAGCTCAAGAGAAGGAAGACTTTGAGGAGGAGCTACAACAGCAGTTGAATGGTCAGAGCATCATTGTCATGGGAGATTTGAATGCACATGTAGGAAGTGAAAGGCAAGGATATGAAAATGTATTGGGAGCAGAAGGATGGGGTAGCAGGAATGAAGAAGGGAGAAAGTTGCTGGATTTTTGCAAGAGAAACGGTTTAGTGGTAGGCAACTCCTGGTTCCGGAAGAAAGAAAGCCACAAGGTAACGTGGTACAGCAGTGATTTAACAAAGAAATCTTTGGTAGATTACATGCTGTACGACTGGGAAATGAAGAGAAGTGTCAGAGATATAAAGGTAATACCATCAGAGGCCTTAGATAGCGACCACAGAATACTTGTAATGAACCTGGGAGTTGTTAAGGATAGCAAGAGGACAGAGTACCAGGAAAGGAGAATCAAAGTATGGAAACTCAAGGAAAAGGAAGTCAAGGAAGAATTCCAGAAGATAATAAGGGAGAGGATGCCAACAGACCATCCTAAAACAGGGGAAGAGGAATGGAAGCAATTCAAAAACACAATGGTGGAAGCTGCAGTGGCAGTGTGTGGAAGAACAAGCAACAGAAAGCGGTGTAAAGAGACACCATGGTGGAATGAGAGAGTAAAAGAAGCTGTGGGAAGGAAGAACAAGGCTTTCAGAGTGTGGTTCCAGGAAAGAACTGATCTGGCAAGGGAAGATTATAAGATAAAGAAGAAAGAAGCAAACAAGATTGTCGCAGAGGAGAGGAAGAAGTGGATGGTAAAGTGGACAGAGATGATGGAGTAAGACAGCAGAGGAAATAAGAAAGTACTTTATGGGATGGTCAAAAGTAAGAGAAGAGGTCTGCGAGAGGATGTGGTAATGATGGACAAAAACGGAAATGAGGTACACAACAAAGAGACACTCAAGACAGTGTGGAAAGAGTACTTTGAGGATTTGCTGAATCCAAATGGTCATAGGGAGGAAGACAATGCATTGGAAGATGGAGAAGACAACACAGGAATGGAAAAAGACCTGACTTGGAGAGAACTGGAGATGGCTATAGACAAGATGAAAGGAGGAAGGGCACCGGGTGTGGATGAAGTGAGTGTTGAAATGGTGAAGGCAGCAGGGGAGGTTGGGAAACAGTGGCTGTACCGTGTGATGAGGGTGATATGGAAGGAGAAAAAGACCCCAGAAGATTGGAAGAAAGGATTAATTGTCCCAATATTTAAGAAAGGAAGCAGAAAGGAGTGCAGAAATTACAGGGGAGTCACACTCATATCTCACTGTGCCAAGATATATGAAAAGATATTAGAAAGTAGAATACGAGCCAAAGTGGAGAGAAAATTGAGAGAGGAGCAGTATGGATTCAGACCTGGGAGATCAACAGTGGATCTCATATTTTCAGTGAGACAGCTCCAGGAACACCACTATGAATTTGGAGAGGATCTGTTGATGGCGTTCCTGGACATCGAAAAGGCCTATGATAGTGTGTGTAGGGAGAAGGTTTGGGAAGCAATGGAAAACATGGGAGTGGAAAAAGAGACTGTAGGCAGAGTGAAGGAGATGTATTGTGGAAGTGTGAGTTGTGTGAAAGTTGGAGGGGAAAGAACAGACTGGTTCAGACAAATGAGTGGCCTGGAACAGGGTAGTGCGCTGTCACCCCTTCTCTTTATTGTGGTTATGGACGAGGTAATGACACGGATTTCAGGAAAGATAGGAGAAGATAAGATGAAAGCAATGGTGTTTGCAGATGATCTCATGGTCTGGGGAAACAAGGAGGAAATTCAGGAGCAACTGAAGGCTTGGGAAGAAACAGTGGGAGAGTACGGATGGAAGTTCAACATCAGTAAATGTGAGATCCTGTTAACGACCAGGAAAAAGGACAGACCAATGAGTGGGATAACACTTGGAGGTGGACAGCTGAAGAAGGTGGAAAGTCTCAAGTACTTGGGAAGTCTAGTGGAGGAAAATGGGAGAAATGACAAAGAGATTACGGAACGTGGCAGACAGGCAGAAGCATTTCTGAGAAGCATTAGGAGCTTAGTGTGGAATAAAGATGTCCCACAAAAAAGCAAGGAAGTGTTATACAGAAGCTACTATATCCCGATACTGACCTATGCTTCAGAAACGTGGACAATGAAGAAAAGAGACATAAGCAGATTACAGGCAGGTGAAATGAAGTTCCTGCGAAGTAGGATCGGAGTAACAAGAAGAGACAGGGTGAGGAATGAAAAGGTCAGGGAAATAGTGAAAGAGGAGTCCTTGCAAGGTAGGATTGAGACATCAAGACTGAGGTGGTATGGACACTTAAAGAGAATGGATGAGAAGAGGATTCCCAAGAGGATACATGAGATGCAGATGCAGAAGAAACGATCAAGGGGAAGACCAAGAGATAGATGGCTGAAAGGAGTGGAGGCATGTGTCAAGAAGAGAGGCGAGAACTGGACCAGAGTGACAGCGGAGAGGTGGTGGGAAGAAAGGACTAAGTGGCGAGGCTTATGTTTCAAACAGACCCAGCCTGGGGCTGGAAACTGTACAAGATGATGATGATCTAGATGATGAATACTTGTTGCGATGGTAACCATATAGGAGGTCTATATGACTGTCACACTTTTAGCTCTTATTACGCAAATCTTTGATTGACCCCCAGCCAAAAAGAATCCTTTTCCAACACCTCAGTGATTGAGTCTGAAGGGGACCTCATCAGTAGAAATTGGACAACTCATTGACGTGGATAGTACGAATGACCAAGTTAAGGAAGAAGGTTTGGCACTGATGCACCGAGCTTGATAATGGCATGACGGATGTCCAAGATGAGCAACGGTCTGGTTGGCCCCATTCGACTGTTGACGATGCACCTGCGTTGTAAGAGATATGACGATGATACGGTATCGTGAAGTGGCTTCAGACTGAACGCAGAGTACTTCCATGCCGACTTCGATATCTTGAGAGCAAGTGCATGAACAAAAATTATGACTTTGTTCATATCTGTAGGTAAAATAAAGTTTCACTGTACAAGCTTATGCTACCTGACATTTTGACCTCTGCCAGCCTGGGTTCCAAGAGGAAGTTAAGCTCTGCCTGTCACAAGCCAGTTGCCCTGGAAGAGTATTATGTAAATAAATTGACAAAATGCCAAAAATATTTCCGTCCGATCAATACACTTATATTCTTGGACTTAGATTACATAATCCTGAATAGGTACATGTTTCGGGCCATTCATTGACCTTTCTTCAGCCTTATCTATCAAGTTAACCATGTCTAAGAGCGTTTATAATTGTAATGTGCATTTCGATGCCTGGATGTTTTTATGTCTGCTGTATGATAGATAAGGCTGAGGAAGGGTCAATGAATGGCCCGAAACATGTACCTATCTAGGATTATGTGATTTTTGTAATTTTGCTAATTTGTCAATACGGAAATTTGGAAATTGTGGACACGTTCAAATACCTAGGAAGTGAATTGATGCAAACTGGTAGGTTGGGCATGGAGATTGGCAGGAGGATACAGCAGAGCAATGCATTCTATCAGAGTGTAAGAAAACTTGTTTGGGATAAGGAAGTACTAAGGAAAAGCAAGGAGGTAATATATAAAGTGTACTATGTTCCCATATTAACTTATGCAGGTGAGACTTGGACCCTGACAAGCAGGCAAGAGAGTAGAATCCAAGCTAGTGAAATGAAATTCCTAAGAAGTATGATAGGAAAGACAAGGAAAGATAGAGTGAGGAATGAAGATGTTAGGAAGGAAGTTGGGATGGGAAAACTAAATGAGAGAATTGAGAAGAATAAACTAAGGTGGTTTGGACATGTAAAGAGGATGGAGGAAAATAGAATACCAAGACAGATGCTGGAGGCAAAGTGCAAGGGTAAGAGAGCAAGAGGAAGACCTAGAACAAGGTGGATTGATTCAGTGAAGAACAGCGTAAGAAAAAGAAATCTGGACTGGGACAAGATCGTGGAAGAAGAATGGTGGAAGGAAAGAGGAAAGTGGAGAGGTGCCATAAATGCCCCGACCCGGCAGGAGCTGGATAAGGGGAAATGATGATGATGATGATGATGTCAATACGGACCTAAAATGGATTCGAGCAATGTCGGGTATAAAGAGTATTATGAAGGCAATACCTCACCTTGACCAAGGACTGCTCTCTCGCCTTGAGTACGATCTGGTGCAGTGCCACGAGGTTCTGCCGTACGAGAGGTGGAATGGGATTACAACACGCCAGAATCCCCTGCATTTCCCGGGGGAGCAGCTCCGCAATCTGCAGCAACATGTGGTTCGGCAGAACATACCTATGGAAACAAGTTACTGTATATTTATAGGCTACTGATGTTTTTAAATTAGACATTTTGACAAGTTTTCAATGAGCTGATATTTTAAACCTTAACCACCTTAGTGCCACGCACCAATCAGATTGACTCTCGCTTCTCACGCTAAATGTGCCAGAGCCGATTGAATGGGCTTATATTTGGAGACTTCTGCCAACTTATTCAAGCGTCATCAGTAGAATTCTGTTTGTGAATATCTGAAGTATCTTTCCTACTGACTATTTGAATACAAGCCTGTGGAGCGAAGCTTTAACATAAATTAGATTTGATCGAACCTTGCCGGATCCCTTGAAAATAATGAAATAAAAGAAATTATTGTGAGAAATAGAAATTCATGGAGTGCATCAAATTGAGATAAAAATTCATGTTTAATAAATTGAAGTGCATAAATGCCATAGTTTAATAGGAGTAATGCAATTTATAATATGTTTAAATCTGCAGTGGAAAATTTTCTGAATATAAATATTGCTAGAAAATAAAAATAAGGGATACTGGAATTATAATAATTATAAATAAAGTGATACTGAATGAAATAATTAGAATTATTTTGTGAAATTAATAATTAAATCATGGTAAATTAAAACTATGTAACGAGTTAATAAATTGATTATATAATAATAATAAAATCTTAGAATTGGATGATTAAAAATTATTATTCTAGAATAAATTATTAATGATTGGGTTTGAAATTGTTTATGTGGAATTTACATAAAAAACATGAGTAACTAGAACAACTCAATGAAATTACATCAAAGAATTAAATAATGATGGTTGATAAAAGTTGTGTGAAATAGAAGTTCTCGTCTAGAAAAATATTAATATTTGATGTGGATGTTACTCAAATATTGATATTAGAAACAAATAAATCGTAAAGTGAGAACTAGTTATAAACAGGAATAATCCTGATCATTTTGAATAACAGACCATCGAATTTTGTTTTCATAGTGAAGCATAAAAATATGAAAGTGTAATGAAATGTGGATAGATATGATAGAAATTTCGGATTTGACAATATTTATCTAGTTATGATAAATAATATGGCATAGTCGGTAGAATGCTGAACTGCTATGCCTAAGATAGCGGGTTCAAACCCGGCTGAAGTCGACGGATTTTTTAAGAGCGTTAAAAATCCTTCAGTATGCCTTCCTTCGGAGGGGAAGTAAAGCCGGCGGTCCCACGTCATAGATTTATGGCATGTAAAAGATCCTTTCACAGACTAAACTTGTGTAAAGCAAAATTTGTTAGGTTAGATTTCGTCAGAACGCTCTACCAAAGTTGGAACTACTTGAAATTGAACGGAACTTGTAGCTCACCCTTTAGGGTGTCCGCTGGAAGCAGCTACAGACTCAGGCGAGCCGAACATGTCCTCGGGCACTCCCGGCACTAAAAGCCATACGATAAATAAATAAATAAATAAACAAATAACTTTTGATAGACAATATAAGTCACGATCTATTAATACACGAACTATGCATTGAATGATTAACTTTTGAATAGAGATATTGGTGATTTATTTGTTTTCTTGGAAGTGAGCAGTGCTTACAGTTTTTCAAATACAGGGGTCAGACAAAGTGAACTATTACTCTGAACCACCTGCTATAAATTATAATGTAAATAAGTATGATACCAGAATGGACTATTAATTTTCTACAGGGGTCAGGCAAACTGAACTATTACTCTGAACCACCTGCTATAAATTTTATGAATCTTTGAATGTGTAAATAAGTTCTTTTTGGGAAAATGCTACGTGTGGGAAATAGAAGGATTCCAAAGTATTGATATTTTATGTTTTGGTTGTGTGGGAGTTTTTTTTAAACTTCTGACTTCAATTTAAATTTTATAATAAAATGAAATTGTGCTATTTTTATTTCTACTTCTCTCATCCTTGCTTGCGTATTGTCGAGATCAGTGAAGCCAGCTTTTTCTTTAGTTTGTGCCCAGATAGACGCTGAGATATTTGATCTCGTGCTGAACTGATTTCGATAATTTGCAAATGTGGTCGTTGGACTTCGGTCTAAACGGGTACAATACATGCAAATCAATATTTAATTAAGACTACATTGACACAGAATAAACAAACAAACAAATAAATAAACAAATAAATAAATAAATAAATGCTGGAGTTCATATAATCTGAAGGGGGAATTCAGAAATATTGCTAAAAGGAATAAAATCATCACCTTAACACTCATCATGATTTTGTCTACTGGATTTGTCATGTAAAAAATTAGTTTCCCTGAGGAACCATAAAAAGAACTACATCCATCTTAACTGCAATACAGATGTTCAGCAGGGGACTAAAATACTTGGTGATTTTAATAATAATAATATCGTATGGCCTCGGGTACCGGGTGCAAGCTTTGTCATTTGTCACCCAGAGGGTAGCTTGCATGTCAAATTTTGTTGTTCATTGAAGCACTATGAAAGTCAAGGAGGTTAGATATCTAAGCTCCTTGACACTATAGCGCTTTCTAGTAGAGAAATAAGGAACTTTGTGTTGGCGGAAAATCCCGACATTAATTTTGCCATTATGAACACGGCCTACTGAACTCAAATGGGTTCTTTAACATGCCAAAATGGTATGACATGCATATCGTGATTTTTAACGCCTTTCAAAAATCACTTACCACAGCCAGGAGCGAACCTGCACGCTTGGGGTTAGTAGACCAACACGATAACCACTCACCCACCGTGAAAGTAAGCTACTGGATGGAAGTTGAGCAAAATTTCATTAGCATTAGATTTTCATCACATATCCTGTGGTCTGGGAAAGAGTCATAAATGAGAGTTGAACAAGCATTAGATGCTGCATTTGTCTGCCACTGCCAAACACCCTAGCGGGCATAATAGTGAAATGAGTCAAGTGAGCAGATAGCAACAAATTCATCCAGAGAAGGGAGGTAGAGGGAGCAACAGGCAAAACATGTTATTGGACTAGCGTGTCTTTGTACCATATCTTCAATAAACCAAGGCCGGCATTAACGGCACTATTAAAGTGTCCGAGACATTCTTGATGGACCGGCTGCGCTGTTTAGCTTGCGCGTGCTGAGAATGAATACTGGCCTTTAATAGTTGAAGATCTCTAGAATACAGTAACATACCGTATTTCCTCGCATAATCGTCGCCACCGCGTAATCGTCGCACCCCACTTTTCAAACACTAAAACAGGTTTATAAAATTTCATCGCATAATCGTCGCATAGCATGTTCATATTTGTGCGCCAGTCAGTTGCACATGCTGCCGCGACTTTATAACCTGGCGCGACTTTGTCAGCCGAAAAATATCTCGTCCTTATGCTTGCGGGCAATGAACTGTGACGCGAGCGGCAAGCTTCGTCACTTAGCACATTCCGCGAGCGTATAGTCTGGCGTGATCTTGTCGGCAGAAAGTAATTTCGTCTTTATGCCTGCGGGCTATGAACTATGACGTGAACGGCCAGCGCACATTCCGCAAGCTTATAGACCTAATCAGGCGTGATCTTGACAGCAAAAAGTAATCTCGTCTTTGTGCCTGACGGCTATGAACTGTGACGCGAGCGGCCAGCCCACATTCCGCGAGCGTATACTGTCGGGGAAATAAGTAAGTATAGATACTCGAGTTTAGAGGTCAATAAAACCTTTACCCTTAGTCTTACATAAGAACAACCTACACCAAAATTGTCCTTGTTTTATTTGTCGTTTAACGATATAGAGTAAATATTTGCATTGTATCTCGTTAAAATTTTATAGCACATTGAACAAAAAAAGTACTGTTTTTTCTTACCAAGTATACGGAGCGCTCACTTAGAAAGGTCATTACGTTAAAAGTATTGATCTGATCGTAACAAAACTTTAATACGTCTTAAATGAACTTATTGTTAACGCGTATATGAAGTTTTAATCTGATCTGACGTTTCTTAAAATAGTTATTGTGAATTTTGTAAAACAACTTTTTCTCGGCCCTGAGTGGTCATAACAGTATGAAATATGGCTTGTTATGAGGCTCATAGCAATGCAAGGCTTAGCGTAAAACTACATTTTATCTACTTTTGATTATCGATTTTATATGGATTGATATTTAATCGGACCATTGTGGGCGGCGATAGTACTGTAGCAGCCTGGCAATGTTGCCAGTTGACTACCGTATTTCGAACTCGCTGCGCGCTCGTTCCTACGCACACCAAACTCTGACCTTTGTTCTTCGCTGAGTCATTAGCAACAAGCAGCAACTATCACTGTCTGTATTACCTCTACATCGATCAAGATGCCAGCTAAACCGCAGTTAACGGAGGGAGAATTTGCCATGATTATAAGTGCAATATGTTTTTTTAGAAGTGAGAGAGAAAGTAATAATGATAAGAGGGTTTAGCAAAAAGTATCCAAGTGTATTGGAAGGTCGATAGCCACTGTGAAGAGATGAGCCGCTGCAATGAAAGATATTCCTCTTCCTCCCAGAATCCAAAAGTATGAAAGTATGACTAAAGCAGAGCTAATTGTTCACGCCAAACCTCACTTCTGGGCACCTAAAAAGAAGCTGGAACAGATAATCAAGAATGTTCGTCCTGACGTCGAACTCGTCTGGCTGCCAGTTGCTCATTGTGAGCTAAACCCCATAGAGCTGGTTTGGTCCTACGTGAAAAAAAAAATAGCTAAAGTGAATATGAGTAACCAGGCGGAGAGAGGAAGATCAATGGAGGTGATGCGAGATCTCTGTAAAGAAGCCTTGAGGTCCGTAACACCGGAGCTATGGAAAAAATGCATCGAACACACCAAACAAATGCAGAAACATTACTGGGAAAAGGATGGACTAACAGAAGACGTCCCCGTTGTTGAACCACTTGTTATAAACTTAAATGACAGTTCATGTGATTCATCGGGCAGTGATTTTTCAGACGGTTAATAAGGGAGCAGTTTTATAATCTTATAATCTCAAAGTGTAAATTACTTCAAACAATTAATCTTATAATAATAGCTTTTCAGCTGACACACTATTTTTAAACCTGCCAATGGAGGTCCAAAGCCCTCATTAAAAAGGTGTTGGAAAATGTTTCACTTCTTGCGGAAATGAAATAAGACACGTTTCTCTAACTTGTAGGTAAAATTAGCAGAGGATATTAGCACTGTACGTAAGGGACGCATATTTCAGGATATAAAGAAGAATTAAATAGACGTGAATGATAGTGTATTTTATTTTTTATTTCTTTTTTTCTTAGTCGTATTACCCTCCAGGGTTGGCTATTCCCTCGGACTCAGCGATGGATCCCACATTTACCGCCTCCATTTTGAAACTTCGGGATCGGAAATACAACTGGGGTGTGTGACCAGCACCTCGCCCAGGCGGCCTCACCTGCAAAGCGAACAGAATGAGGGATGGGAAGATTGGGAGAGATAGGCGAGGGAGAGGGAATGAGGCGGCCGTGGCCTTACGTTAGGTATCATCCCGGCATTTGCCTGGAGACGAAGTGGGAAACCACGAAAACCACTTCGAGGATGGCTGAGGTGGGAATCGAACCCCCCTCTACTCATTTGGACCACTCGAGGCTGAGTAGACCCATTTCCAATCATCATACCACTTTTCAAATTTCGTGGCAGAGCCGGGAATTGAACCACGGACCTCCGGGGTGGCAGCTAAGCACGCTGACCACTAAACCACGGAGGCGAATATATATTATAATATTTGTATTATAATTCGTCAATTTCACTTCATCATCATCATCATCATCTTGAGCAGTTTCCAACCGCTGGTCGGGTCTGCTTGGAACATAAGCCTCTCCATCGTTTCCTGTCCATCCACCATCTCTCATCATTTACTGTGTCCCAGCACACTCCTTTTTCCTCCACACTCTTCTTAACTCCTTTTGTCCATCTGTCCCTTGGTCTTCCCCTTGGCCTCCTTCCCGTCATTTCCATTCCAAACATCTTCTTCGGTATCCTCTCCTCTTGCATCCTCCTCACA
This sequence comes from Meconema thalassinum, assembly GCA_946902985.2. Lineage (NCBI taxonomy): Eukaryota > Metazoa > Arthropoda > Insecta > Orthoptera > Tettigoniidae > Meconema > Meconema thalassinum. The sequence goes on from OX336394.1 coordinate 48,628,867, forward strand.
TGTCCATACCATTGTAGCCTAGATCGCTTTATTCTATTTTGCAATGGTTCCTCTCTTACCATCTCTCTGACTCTCTCATTCCTTACTCTGTCCATTCTTGTCCCTCCTACCCTACTCCTCTGGAACTTCATCTCCACTGCTCGTATTTTATTCTTGTCCCTTTCCTTCATCACCCATGTTTCTGAACCATATGTCAAAATTGGCACAAAGTAGGTCTTGTAGATGATTCCTTTACATTTTTGTGGTACATCTTTATTCCATAACATCCCCCTAACACTCTTGAAAAATCCATCTGTGCACCTTCCCCTTTCATTTATTTCCATCCTATTGCCTCCCTTTTCTTCAATTATGCTTCCCAAGTACTTGAAGCATTCTACTTTCTGCAACTGCTGTCCTCCAAGTGTTATGCCCATATCCAGTCTGTTCTTCTTCCTCGTTGTGATGACCACTTCACTCTTTTGTGCTGAGAACTTCATCCCATATGATAACACTACCTTCTCCCACTCATCTAATTGCTCTTGTACTTCTTCCTCATCCTCTCCCCATACCAGAAGGTCATCAGCAAACAACATTGCCTTCATTTTCCTTTCCCCAATGCTATTTACTACTTTTCGTATGATTTCATCCATCACCACTACAAATAACAGGGGTGAGAGGGCACTTCCCTGTTTCAGACCACTCTCCAGTTGAAACCATTCCGTTCTCTCTCTTCCCACCTTTACACAGCTTTTGCTTCCCTCGTACATTGCTTTCACTCTTGCCACTGTCTCCTTGTTCACTGCTTTTGCTCTCATTGCTTCCCATACCTTGTTTCTATTAATACTATCATATGCTTTCTCAATATCCAAGAAGGTCATCACCAGATCTTTCCCATATTCATAATGGTGTTCTTGTAGCTGTCTTACTGCAAAGATGAGGTCAACTGTTGACCTTCCTGGCCTGAATCCATACTGTTCTTCCCTCAGCCCATCTTCAACTTCCGTCCGAATTCTTCTCTCCAGTACCCTCTCAAATATTTTGGCGCAGTGGCACATGAGTGTAATTCCCCTGTAGTTCTTGCATTCCTTCCTACTTCCCTTTTTAAATATGGGTATTATTATCCCTCTTTTCCAGTCCTCTGGTATTTTCTTCTCCCTCCATATCACTTGCATTACTCGAAAGAGCCACTGTGTTCCTATAACTCCTGCTGCTCTCACCATCTCCACACTCACTTCGTCTATTCCCGGTGCCTTTCCCCCTTTCATCTTCTTTAATGCTTCCTCCACTTCTTTCCATGTCAATTCCTTCTCTGAAATGTCTTGGTCACTGTCTGTTTCTTCCTCCACAATGTCCACTACGCTGGTTTTAGTTGGATTTAGGAGTTCCTTGAAGTATTCTCTCCAGATAACCTTTACTTCTTCCATATTTTCGACCTCCTTTCCATTCCTGTCCACCATTCTGACATTTTCCCCTTACTACCATCACAGTCCTCCTCCATCATTTCTGTCCATTTCTCCAGCCATTTCTTTTTCTCTTCCTTCACTACTTCTCCTGCTTCTTTCTTCCGCTCTTGGTATTCTTCCCTTGTTCTGTCCGTCCTCTGTTGGAACCATTTCCTGAATGCTTCATTTTTCTTTTTCACTGCTTCCTTAGTTCTGGGGTTCCACCATGGTGTTTCCTTCCACCTTTTCTTTCCACTAGTTCTGCCACACACAACTTCCGCTGCTTCTACCAGCACGTCCTTGAACCTATTCCATTCTTCTTCACCTGTTTTCGGATCATCCTTCGGTAATTTGTTCCTCACTAATATCTGGAACTTCTCCTTATTTCCATCCTCCTTCAGCTTCCATGTCCTTATTCTTCTTCTTTCTTGGTTCAGTTCAGTTCTCCTCTTTTCCTTCAGTCCTCTCACCTTGGCGACCAGCAGACGGTGGTCACTGTCCAGGGCTTCTGAAGGTATTACCCTTATATCCGTGATACTCTTCTTTGTCTCCTTCCCGGATAGAATGTAGTCCACCACTGATTTCCTAGTCAAATCCCTGCTGTACCAAGTAATTTTATGGCTCTCTCTCTTCTTGTACCATGTGTTTCCAACCATTAGCCCATTTATCTTGCACAGTTCCAACAATCTCTCTCCTTCCTTATTCCTGTTTCCCCATCCTTCACCACCAATCACTTCCTCAAAACCTCTTCTATCAGTTCCGACATGGGCATTTAGGTCTCCCATGACTATCAGGTCTCTCCCCACTAACTGCTTCTGCAACTCCTCTTCAAACTCGTCCTTCTCGCCTTCTGTGCATCCCACCTGTGGTGCATAGACTTGCAGAATGTCCAGGTTTCTACCTTTCACAGTGATTCTGGCTCTAATTATTCTATCACTTACCCTCTTTACTTCCTCCCTCAGCCCTTCTCTCACCACCATTCCCACTCCATTTCTCTTCCCCTCCTCATTTCCTATCCAGTATAGCTGCAAGCCATTTCTCAGTTCTTTTCTTCCTTCCCCACTCCATCTGGTCTCTGCCAGTCCGAGTACGTCCAGTTTTCTCCTCTCCATCATATCCACAATCTCCTCCACTCTTCCCGTCAATGTAGTTATATTCAAAGTTCCAATTCGTAGTCCATTTCCATAGCCAGGTCTGTTTCCTTTAGATGTGCCCTTTCCGAGGCCCGTTCCCGTTTTAAAAGCAGTTTCATATCCACTACTGGCTTGCTAGGCCTAACGTAGCTTCACCATATTTATTTTAATTAATATCATTAATCAAAGCCTCGTACTGCAGCTCCTTCACCAAGATTTTACTCGTATAAAATAATATCTTTCTTGTCACGTGAGCGACCCATGGTTTAACCCATAGACTTTCACTTTATCTTTTCGTTTCTTTTACATACCGGTATTGCCACCACAGAATTTAAACTACCATAATATAGTTAAGTGAACAAGGAACTGTCCTTCATCCATTTTGCTGAACTATGATAACATATTTGATGTAGTGTAATGGTGTAATAATTGCTTTGTATAACTGTGATAAAATATGAATGCACAAGTCGGAAATGAGAGACAAGGAAAGGAAGAAGTTGTTGGACCATATGGATATGGGAAAAAGAACCGGGAAGGAGAGGAACTTGTAAACTTTTGTGAAAGGAATGGACTGATAGTGGGTAATTCATGGTTTCGGAAGAAAAACAGCAGGAAAATTACGAGATATGGGTGGGGTGATAGAAGAACAAAATCAGTAATTGACTACTTCCTGGTGGAAAGGACAAATCTCAGAAAGCTGATGGATGTGACAGCTTTACCAGGAGAAGCATTTGATGGGGACCATAGAACTGTGGTGGCAAAATTTAGATGGGGAAAATTGGAAAGCCTAAAGGAGATCAGAGAAAGTAAAATAAAAGTATGGAAATTGAAAGACAAAGCTGTACAGGAAGATTTTCTGGAGAGATTGAAGCAACAAATCCCAGTTACTGAAGTGGAAAATGTAGAAGAGGAATGGTCCCACTTTAAAAAGGCATTTGCTGGTGCAGCAGAGAGTGCTTGTGGTAGGACGTCAACAAGAGTGAAAGAGAAGGAGACACCGTGGTGGAATGAGGAAGTGAGGAAAGCAGTGAGAGAAAAGAAGTCTGCATGGAAAGAATGGAACCGAGATCAAACAGAAGAAAGCAAAAGGAAGTATCACGACAGCAAACGGAGGTGTAAGAAAGTGGTAGGAGAAGAAAAGAAGAAAAGTTGGGAAGAATTTACACGAAGAATGGAAACAGATGTAAGTGGCAGTAAAAGGATGCTGTATGGGCTTCTAAGAAGTAAGAGGAAAGAAAGGGTTACTACAAAGCTTGTGAAAAAGGAAGATGGAGAGTTGTTAACACACCCGGAAGAGATAAAGGGACGATGGAAGGAGTATTTCGATAAGCTATTGAACGTGAGCAATTGTACTGGTGAGATGGAAGTGACACAGCCTGACGACTCTATAACAGAAGATGATATAACAATGCTGGAGGTAGAATTAGCAGTACAGAAAATGAAGATGGGAAAAGCAACAGGGGTGGATGAGATCAGTGTAGAAATGATAAAGGCTGCTGGACCTGTTGGTATGCAATGGCTGTATCGACTGTTAAAGTGTGTGTGGAAACGGAAATGTGTACCAGAAGACTGGGTGAAAGGGCTAATAATACCAGTGTTTAAGAAAGGGGACAAGAAAGTGTGTGATAACTATAGAGGGATCACCCTCATATCACAGATAGTAAAAATACTGGAAAGGATATTAGAAAGAAGAATGAGAAGAAAGGTGGAAGGAGAGTTGCAAGAGGAACAGTATGGCTTCAGGAGTGGAAGATCCACAGTGGACCCAATCTTTAGCTTGAGGCAGGTGATGGAAAAGAACTGGGAATATGGAGAGGATTTGATCATGACTTTCATAGATCTAGAAAAGGCATATGATAGTGTCCCCAGAGAGAAGGTATGGGAAACCATGGTTAAGAAGAGACTGGAAAGAGAAATGTTGGAAATGGTGCAAGCAATGTACAACAACTGTGTTAGCAGGGTTCTGACCCCTGTTGGAAAGACAGATTGGTTTAGGAACAAGACTGGACTAAGGCAGGGGAGTGTGCTGTCACCTCTCTTGTTCATAATGGTGATGGATGAAATTGTAAAGGAAACAAAGGAAGCATATGGACATAAAGAAATGAAGTTACTATTATTTGCAGACGATATTGTGGTCTGGGGAAGGAACACGGAAGAAGTGCAAAAACAACTAGATGCACTGAACGAAAATATTCAGAAGTATGGCCTGAAAATCAGTATAGAGAAAAGCAAGACCATGGTGATGACAAGAGGGGAAAGACAAGGAAAGGGCATTGTGAAAATTGGAAGTCAGAGTTTGGAAATTGTGGACACGTTCAAATACCTAGGAAGTGAATTGATGCAAACTGGTAGGTTGGACATGGAGATTGGCAGGAGGGTACAGCAGAGCAATGCATTCTATCAAAGTGTAAGAAAACTTGTTTGGGATAAGGAAGTACCAAGGAAAAGCAAGGAGGTAATGTATAAAATGTACTATGTACCCATATTAACGTATGCAGCTGAGACTTGGACCCTGACGAGCAGGCAAGAGAGTAGAATCCAAGCCAGTGAAATGAAATTCCTAAGAAGTATGATAGGTAAGACAAGGAAAGACAGAGTGAGGAATGAAGATGTTAGGAAGGAAGTTGGGATGGGAAAACTAAATGAGAGAATTGAGAAGAATAAACTAAGGTGGTTTGGACATGTAAAGAGGATGGAGGAAAATAGAATACCAAGACAGATGCTGGAGGCCAAGTGCAACGGTAAGAGAGCAAGGGGAAGACCTAGAACAAGGTGGATTGATTCAGTGAAGAACAGCGTGAGAAAAAGAAATCTGGACTGGGACAAGATCGTGGAAGAAGAATGGTGGAAGGAAAGAGGAAAGTGGAGAAGTGCCATAAATACCCCGACCCGGCAGGAGCTGGATAAGGGGAAATGATGATGATGATGATGATGAACTGTGATAAAAGTTCAGTTTTATAAAATATTTGATAACATTTATTTGACAAATTTCTTTGGTAGTGTAATACCGGCCTAACACAAATTACAAAAGAATAACAGAAATTCACAGACTTTATGGCTTGAAACGCGCGCGTATTATGTTTCACAGGGCAATGTCGCACGAGTTTCCTCGACCGAGCACATTGTTCCCGTCGCTTACTTCGATACATTCTTCTCACATAAGCACCTGATTAAATATCAATCGATATAAAAGCAATTATCAAAAGTAGATAAAATGTAGTTTTTCGTTTAGCCTTGCATTGCTACGAGACTCATAACAAGCCATATTTCATACTGCTATGACCACTCAGGCCCGAGAAAAAGTTGTTTTACAAAATTCACAACAACTATTTAAAGAAACGTCAGATCAGATTGAAACTTCATATACGCGTTAACAATAAGTTCCTTTAAGACATATTAGAGTTTCGTTACGATCCGATCAATACTTTTAACGTAATGATCCTTCTAAGTGAGCGCTCCGTGAACTTGGTAAGAAAAACCGGTACTTTTTTTTTGATCAATCTGCTATAAAATTTTAACGAGATATAATCTCTATATCGTTAAACGACAAATAAAACAAGGACAATTTTGGTGTAGGTTGTTCTTGTGTAAGACTAAGGGTAAAGGTTTTATTGACCTCTAAACTCGAGTATCTATACTTATTTCCCCGACAGTAGGCCTAATCTGACGTGGTCTTGTCAGGAGAAAGTAACCTCATCTTTATGCCTGCCGGCTATGAATCGCGACACGAATGGTCAGCGCACATTCCGCGAGCTTATGGGCCTAATCTGGCGTGATCATGTCGGCAAAAAGTAATCTCATCTTTAGGCCGGCGGCCTATGAACTGTGACGCGAGCGGCCAGCGCACATTCCGCGAGGGTATAGGCCTAATCTGGCGTGATCTTGTCAGGAGAAAGTAATATCATATTTATGCCTGAGGGCTATGAACCGCGACGCGAATGGTCAGAGCACATTCCGCGAGCTTATAGGCCTAATCTGGCGTGATCATGTGAGGAGAAAGTAATATCGTAATTATGCCTGTGGGCTATGAACCGCGACGCGAATGGTCAGCGCACATTCCGCGAGCTTATAGGCCTAATCTGGCGTGATCTTGTCAGCAGAAAGTACTCTCGTCTTTATGCCTGCGGGCTATGAACTGTGACGCGAACGGCCAGCGCACATTCCGCGAGCTTATAGGCCTAATCTGGCGAGATCTTGTCAGGAGAAAGTACTCTCGTGTTTATGCCTGCGGGCTATGAACTGTGACGCGAACGGCCAGCGCACATTCCGCGAGCTTATAGGCCTAATCTGGCGTGATCCTGTCAGGAGAAAGTAATACCGTATCGTCTTTATGCCTGCGGGCTATGAACCGCGACGCGAACGGCCAGCGCACATTCCGTGAGCTTATAGGCCTAATCTGGCGTGATCTTGACAGTAGAAAGTAATTCGTCTTTATGCCTGCGGGCTATGAACTGTGACGCGAACGGCCAGCACACATTCCGCGAGTTTACATGCCGAATCTGGCGTGATCTTGTCAGGAGAAAGTAATCTCGTCTTTATGCCTGCGGGCTATGAACCACGACGCGAATGGCCAGCTTCGTCAGCACATTCCGCGAGCGTTAACCTGTCGTGACCTTGTTAGAAGAAAGAAGCCTGTCTCTGACTGCAGGCTATGACTCACGCTACGCGAATGACTGGCCCGTGCAGCAAATAATGATACAGAATATTCTTTGAACTTAAATATTCTTCTCATAATCGTCGCACCCTGCTTTTTTCCACGAATTTTTGGCAAAAGAAATGCGACGATTATGCGAGGAAATACGGTACACCATATTAGGATGATTTATACTTGGCAGCACACACATTACATTGCGAGACGAGCTTAGACACGTAGGAATGCGGGGTAAAGGTGAAGGATGGTGAGAGATAACGAGGCAACACAAGAAGTTCCTTCCAGTTCAGTGCAGGCAGCAGCACAGGACCAGACAACACATCGCTCAATAAACCAAGTAGCTTACAGTCGGTCAATAAAAAATCATTCCAATTACTGGAATATGTGAAAAATAACCTGAAATAAATTACATGTGATTAAGATTTATATATTGTTGCAGACTATTGAAGAAGAAGAAAACTAAGCGAGCATTATCAGATCCAAATATGCAAGACAAATACCGTATTTACTCGGCTATAGGACCCCCTCACCTATAGTATCCCCCTCAATTTTCGAGAGGCAAAATACAAAGTTCTTGGAAATTGCTTATACATGGTGGCCACTCATATTGGTCATCGATTTTCCAGGAGTTTTCCAGGAGTAATTCTTGTTTTTCCAGACTTAAAAATAGGCGCGAGTCCCGGGGCGGGGGCTTTATCGGTTGCCTACTTCAAGACCAAAATAAAGCAGTTGTGTTTGGTTTACTTATACAGATGTTGACAAAAATTAGTGGAGATTGCGTTATTGATACGTAAGCCTACACACAAATGATTTAATTGTTTTAAAAAAGCCTTTGTGACTCAAATATCCGCTTTAAAAAAAAGAATGCCGCCTGCAATTTTATTGCGGTGAAGTAGTCTGTACTCAATATGTTTTACAAAAATACTATCGCGTGTTCTCCCACACAGAAACAGGTAGCCTGAGGAAATTTCTTTCGTTAATGATAGAGTGCTCACCCAAAACCACAGCGGGAGTATGATTTAAGATGGAAAGATTTTTATAATTAATTAACAGTGGCTATTTTCCAGGAGTTTTCATTTTTTTGTAATTTTCCAGAAGTTTTCCAGACCTAATAAAAATCAAGGAGTTTTCCAGGATTTCCAGGTTTTCCAGGAGTAGTGGCTACCATGTTATAGTACCCCTCCTTAAATATTGAGAGTCAAAATACTACATTCCTTGGAAATTGACGAATTATTAAACATTTTCATTTTCAACAGAAATTCATCCTCTTTTATGACAAAAATATTTTTCTTGTTACATTACCGGTATTTAGTTATTCAGACATATGACCACCATTTTGCATACATATAACGCGTATGCGATTGGGCAGGATATTGAATTGTGTAGCCAATGGGCTTCATCCGATATCCAACAGATGATGCCACACTATTGGCCGAGTAGAAGCGCCATCCGCCAATAAAAGTTAAGGTTTCATATCTTGCCTGCATTCTTCTGTTTAGTATTATTTATATTGCGATTCGATTGTGTTTACGACAGTCTCCTTAGTTTCATTTTAAGCACATTTCATTTGTTGCAATAACAGACGCGTTTTTGTGAAACGTTATTGGTATATTAATATGAAACATGTGAGTAATACGTGCTCTGTTGTGTTTACAAATGTTAGTGAGAAGTGATCCTGCATTCACTAATTGATGCATTCTCCCTCCCTGTGTTCAAATAAAAATAAAGTTTTCATTTCCATGTCTGATACTTTGTCCATTCCATTCTATTTCTTTGATACTAAGATTATTTTTGCTTAGCAAGGGATAGTAGTGAAAGTCTTTGGAGGATAGCCAGGAAAGTGAGGTTATGGCAGTCTCATACTGGGCTGATAAAAGACGTAAACTTCGTTTATTTTGATTAAATATACTATGTAGCATCAAAATAAAATGGCTTATTTTTACTCTCTCCCTTTCCCAAAATAATGGATTTTTGCGAAGTTTGCGTCTATAGTACCCTCCCCTCAATTTCGGAACTAAAAATTTAGGAAGAAAGGGGGTGTTATAACCGAGTAAGGGCCGGTTTCACCAGTTCCGCTTAACGAACTAAGGGTGGTTTAAACTGTCCTCAAGGATGTGGCCCGTTGCACCAGACCATAAGCAATGGCTTAAAGTAGGCTTAGATTAAGCGGCCGTGCTCGGTGGTTTAAGCCGTTCACTCATACGCCAAAATGGCGGCCGACCCCATTGTGTCTGATCCATATCTCAGTAGGTTGGAGGTGTTGTTATATAATGTAGTGAACGAAATAATAAAAAAATATTATTAAATGGTTTATAATGACGGCACAATACACTGAAGAGATATTTTCTTCCGTGTGATCATTTGCTAAGCAGTAGTATCTATACCTATTGATAGAGCCGCAACGTATATCGTATATATATATCGTATATATATCGTATAACGTATATATTGAGTGGATAACATTACTAACTCCTGCCCGGAGTGCCGGGGTTCGATTACCAGCGGGGAGGAATATTTTTGCTTGAATTTCATTGTTTTTATTGTTTTATAATTACTCGGTCGTTATAATATAAAGCATACATAGTGTGCATTTTGCGACGCAAATTTAATATATACGTATAACCAGTGGCGGATCCAGGCCTCGTGGGGCCCTGGGCGATATGCTAAGGTGGGGCCCACAACAATAGGAAATTTAAAAAAATCATATCAAATGGAAAATAGTTTTGTAATACAGTAATAATAAAATTAAGAATAGTTACAATATTTTGAATACACTACAGTATATTTTTTATAATATGAGAGAAACGTTTAAGTCCCCTTGAAGAAGATTATATAAACTACTGTATGAACTATTAAAATATTACTTTGCGACTTTTTTCCCGGCTGAAGTCTTCCATCATTTCACTGAAATCTAAATTTGCTAAACGGTCACAGGTCATAGCTGCACTGAAAAAAGAATATGATTTATAAATTAGTTCGAAAAGTATAACTAATAATGAATGAATTAAATTTAAAACAATCCATGGCGCGGGGCCCTCCAGACCGCAGGGCCCTGGGCGGTCGCCCTCCTCGCCCTCCCCTAGATCCGCCCCTGCGTATAACACTCTTTCAACGCGCCGCCACAGGGATTCCTTCACGTTCCTAAAATCGCGGTAGCTTGTACTACAGACATCATAGCTTTTGACAACGTAAAATGAAATACTCTTCTTTATATTGGCAGTACCGCAATGTACATTTTTGGTTGTTAAACTAAATATTAACCCAGGGACGGATGTAGAAATCCTTAGCCAATGACGAACTAGCCTATTGTGGATGCTTGCAATACAACATGCTGTGTCATTCGTATACATATATCATTAGAAAATACGCACTATGTGTGCTTAATGCTATAATGTATGCGTATTTATAAAACAAGAGATAGAATGAAAAACAAATAGAAAACATAACCTTCGCAAGATACGATCATCTCAATGTGGGGTGTAGTCAATAACATTTTCAGGAAGTAGGCTACCGTAATGATAAGGAAAATTACACTGCATTATATTTCAACAACGGTTTTCCCAGCGTTTACTACAGCTGATGCTCACGTCTCGCAAACACAGTAGGCTATTCTTTCTACAACTAGTAATGTATTTTTTGGTTGCCAACCCCAAAAGTAGAACAGCTGTAGTCGTGGAAAATTATTGGGACGGTTAGAAACAAATGATAACCAAGACCAACATGACAAACAAAATCAATCTCGGAGGATCAATACTGCCGAAATTATTTCATATGTATGATGCGAATACAATAATAGCGTTCAAATAGCTCCCTAGATACTTAAGTTGTCATTCTTTCCTTATATTGCATATGATCGTTATGCAAGTAATTCTGCACGGCTGGGATTATGTTGGCATAACGGTAAGATTAAGTGTTCTTTGCTGCAGGGAGCATTACTTACACAACGAAGATCTTTGACTCCCACCGTAAACTCAGTTCACCTAAGCGAAGTACGAGACGGGCTGGTGCAACACCCAGCCTTAAGCCATCGTATTTAAGAACGCTTAACCGTAAACCACCCTTAGCAAAGGAGGGTTTAAGCGGCCTCGTGGTGAAACCGGCCCTTAATACGGTATTATTGATAAATATTAAGGCATTAAGCACTGAAAAAGAACTATTTATTTTAATATTGCAAAACTTAGAAATGACGATCCCATCAACAAAAACAGTGTTCCTCCCCCAAACTAATGTATGAAAGTGTAGCTACTATTGCTGTGATACACTTAGCAGCAAGCCCTAAAACTACAGTGTAACTATAACTACACCAACACATACCCTGTACTCTCATCTTCTTCTCGCGCCGCTTTATCCCGCCAGCGGTAAAGCTCACGAAACGCATACAGTTGCCGATTGTCAAACAGTTTCTTGTTACGACGGTAAAGGTCCATGTGACTGTCATCCCTCAAAATGGGCTTCTCATATCGCTGAAAAAACAAAACCATATTTAACCAGTTTGGTGAAGGAAACAAAAGAAGATTTTGAAACAGAAAGAGGAGTTTCCTCAAATCATCCAAATGTAAAGCATCAGCTAGCTGCATTTCAGTCTAGCTGAGGAATGAACAACTACAGTCAAGGTTTATTTATACGTGAAGTGTGGGTACATTTGGTTTACACGGAGCTAACAAAATTAGCAACATTACCTTTTTACATAATTCTGTGCTCCTTTGAATGACAGAGAGGAGCAAGTTTCTCTTCCCATTGGCAGCTTCCAACAGAGCATTCTTCATGACATCGTAGATGTAGAGCAAGTAGTGGGTGTCTTCACGAGCATAGTTCATCAGCTGCTCAGGAAGCGGCCTGAAAGTGAGGAGATAATCTGGCTGTCAAGTTCTTGTAACCATCCGATTTCCCATTCTATCTTGTAAAAAATAGGACATCTGCCTTGTTTTATTATGATGAATTAGAACATGTAATTGAAAGATTCCCAGAAGGAACATTTCAAGAGAGAATAATTTTGTTAATATGCCGTACTTAATATTTATATTACCCCTATATAGGAGTAGATAAGATGAACACCATGTTCATCACTTTTGGTCCGTACTGACATGATGCAGTGAGGACGAAGCCATGCAGGGGTAGCGTGGTGGGCGAATTGCAATGAGTTACGGTCAGATAACTAGCATGTACTGAATACAAAACAGCAGGCTGGAAGACACCGGAAGCTGTCATAGCATTCATTACATATGCAGCTGGCAAGATATCTTAGTTGTGATAATTAAGACTACTTGTGAAGTACTGTAGCCTATCCCGTATTCCGTGAACATGGTTAGGTACCAACTATAACAATTCTCAAGAAGAAGTCAACTTCCTATGTCAGTACAATGTGTGTCTAGAAATAAAGGACAGCATTTTCAACAATTACTATGAAATTCATGTAAGTCATCATCATCTTGCACAGTTTCCAGCCACTGGCCGGGTCTGTTTGGAACACAAGCCTCTCCAACGTCTTCTGTCTTCCCACCATCTCTCAGCCTCCACCCTTGACCAGTCTTCTCCTCTCTTCTTCACGCTTTCTTCCAGCCCCTTCAGCCCCCTGTCTCTCGGTCTCTTTCCTTCCCACTTCGTTTCGTGTACTCTCCTGGGTATCCTCTTCTCCTCCTCCATTCGTTTTACATGTCCATACCATCTAAGTCTAGATTTCTCTATACCATCCTGTAATGGTTCCTCCTTCATTAATTCTCTGGTCCTCTCATTTCCTATTCTGTCCATCTTTGTAGCTCCAATACTGCTTCTCAAGAACCTCATCTCACTGGCCTGTATTTTGCTCTTTTCCCTTCCTTTCATAACCCAGATCTCCGAGGCATACGTCAGGATAGGGACATAGTACGTCCGATTAACGATGACTATTAAATACGTTAAAAAGTATGTACAAACATGTTGAACTAGTTGGGCACTATGTTGCTGCTAGCAGCAGTGCCTTGCTCGACATGCAGCCCCTGCAAGGTTCCGTCCTTTAGAGAAGGACCTTGCTGTATAACAAAGTTTATTCACAAGAATATTCACTGTATGTCCGGCTTTGTCAGTGCCAATTACATTTTCAACCCCTTAACAGTATGTGTTTCGGGTCTAAATCAAACCCTTCTTCAGCCGTTTGCCAAAATCATAAAAATTTCTATATTTTTAATATGCATAAAATAAATTCTTTCCCTATTGGCATAAAATTTCTTAATAAAAAAGAAAACTGTTTATAATATTCATAAATTTTAATGATATCTCGAACAGTTTTCTTTTTGAAACAAAACATGGCTCATTCTTCATTATAATTAAAAAGTAACAGGACCGAAGATTTTATGAGGAAGCAAAACAGAATACAATTGGTTCACCCTTGGTTCCCATTCACTAGTATCTAAAATTAAAAAATTAAAACCAACAACAACAGAAGATTAAATCGTGTGCTCTTAAAAATAGGGAATGAATTTTTAGCATGTTTATTGTATCTTATACATGACACACTAAAAAAAAAGAGTTGAAAAAGATTTTTAACAATCTTAAAAATAAGACATGTAAAATGGAATGTTTTATAAATGTAGAGTGTCTTGATGATATTAGCAAAGAGCTGAAGGAGCGTTAAAATCCCTCAGTATGCCTTCCTTCGGAGGGGAAGTAAAGCCGGTGGTCCCATGTCATAGATTTATGGCATGTTCAAGAACCTTCCACTAATTGCACCTGTGTGAAGCTAAATTGGATAGGTTAAGAATGTAAACAACGCTCTTAGGTTTCTATGTTCGTTGCCAAGAGCCGACTGCGGTGGAGTCTATTAGCTAAGTTCTGAACTTGGCCTAGTAATCGTTGACAGTGGCGCTTGGCATCAAAAGTAGGAACTATTTGAAAAATTCTAAGTTGCAGTACTTAAATTAAAAAACAGATAACACACACTAATACAGTCATCATAATTAACACAGGTTATCAGACAGATTCTACACACACCCAAAGTACACGGGACTACATGACCGCGTTGTTGCAGCCCCTAAACTTAAAAACCAACCAAAGAGCTGAAGACCTGAAACATGAACTGTTCAAAGGGTAGAAAATTTAATTTGTGAAGGCAGACACACAGTGAATATTCTTGTGAATAAGCTTTGTTCTATATAGGGGAACACAAACATGGTGGACACAATCAATCCTCTAACTGTCATTTATTGAGTGTATTGAATTACTGATATTATGAAGCAAACATGCACAAGAAAAGAGGAATGTTAATAGTTATTATTAAAGTACAGATTTTCATGAGTTTGTCAACAGTTCACTTAGTACTACAAACTGAACCAAAGCCACTGAGACACTAACAGTTAAAGAAATACATAACCCTTAAAATAAATAAAATTATAATGACAAAGCCCATCAAGAATTGGTGTGTGGAACGACTGGACAAATTACCATACCCAGGTTGTATTTAAATTGAGAGAAGAGCACTAAATCTAAACTTGAAGAAAACACGAAGCACATTTCATAACATTAAATATAATTAAATGAAAGAACAACTTTACATGCATGTTTAAATAATTAATATAACATAAATCATAATAATAATAAAACAATTAAATTAATATCAAGAAGCAAGGAACCAACAAATCGAGGAGGAGATGTAAGTTATTTACCTAATTTCAGTCATGCAGTTCAATAATCAATGAACAAATTATACTCCACATCAGTAGAATTAGATCCGAAAAATAATTAATTATCCACGAATATCTTCGAAGTAAATGACAACGTCAAAGTGTTAAGAGAATGCTTCCTTCAAATTAATTGAATAAATCTTTAAATCATTTAGTTACTCAGGACCAAAGTAAAATACGTGCGCACAGCATGCAATTCCAATATGACTGACCACAAGTCGACATGAAAAATGAATTACATCGTTTCCAAGAGAAACATGAAAGGTTAACAATCCCGAAATAGTTTCCAAGCAACGGACAGGGGGAAAATAAAATACATATCATAAGTGGTGATATATTAAACAGAGTCTATAAGAGACCACACTAACGAGACAAGGAAAAAGGAATTAATATTTTACAAAAATTATTTAAGGTTAGAAAATTCCTCGCTCAAAACAAAATGAGATCTGAACATTACACAGTTCGGCATGTCAGATATTAAACTGAAAAACACTATCCCCAATATATATATATATATAAATATATTTTACATTAAAAAAAAAAGTTATTGGAACTATTTCTTCATACTTAGGCCTACTCAGGTCTACAAACCTAGTGACTTACCAACAGCAATATATGCAAATTGTGCCAAGATAATTACTCAACAGCTCAAGACTGCAAACACATAAAATATTTAGAATAACACCAACACAATATACTCGTACAAACGACTAATTCACTTTTCCAGGTACGACAAATAGTTCCAAAACTTATAATGCATAACAAACCTTAATAGAGATGTACTTCTGTAGCCAAGCTTTACACATTACACTTTTCTTTATATCTTCATATTTAAATAGATGTAGCAGATCTCCAAACGGTGGACGATAAATGGAATCACGTAGTGATGTAATATAATCGGGGAAAGGGGATTTATCTGGCCGATGGCCAGATAATCCCCGTTTAACGCCAGAGATTTAGTTCTCACATCTCTTCTGTCTTGCAAAAATTCCCAACTGACTTTTGTTTGCACAACAGGGCAGGAAAATGGGAGCGGTTCGGGCACGAACGGACCCGATCGGAAGACGTGCACTTCAAAACTAGGTACCAACTTTTGCCACTAGGGCGAGCCATTGACTGGACAGAATCTCGCTGAGGTACAAACATTTGCCACTAGAGCAAGCCATCGACTGTACAGAATTTCGCTGAAGCTTGCCGGCTCACTTGTTTGGACAGTCACCAAGAGGTACAGTGAAGATCAAGTTCGCAACTACAGCCGCCCGTGGAACGACTGGAATGCATGTTAATATTTATTAACGGGTCACAAAGCATTTTAGTAACAGTATACAGTAGATTTAACCCAGGAAATAGTCATTTGAAAGAGATAGACCCAGAAAATGCCCGGCCATTGGGTAATAAAGAGCCTCAAATAAAGGCCTTTAAGAAGTTAAAAATCGGGTGGTCAGTAGGTACCTTATTCTCCAATCGGCCAGCTGGAAGTGCTTGTCCACAGACACATTACAGTAATGCTTCAACAGGAAAGCAAGGGATAAGTGAGCAAGGTTGAGGACCCGGGCAGCCTGATGAGTGTCGAACATATTCACCACATACAAGCAGAGATCTCGCTGCAGCCACTCTATGTCATTATCAGCTCCATGGAAAACCTGCAAAACAACACAACTACATTTCATTTCGTGCAGGGGAGCAAGCAAAACCAGTTCAAGAACAATTACATCCCTCAGCTCTACACTACAGGTTGTCCGTGCGTCACCATAAGATGTCTCTCAACAATCTGGGGCAAGTTGGGACAGAGGGAAGTCACCACGATACAAGTAGTAATGCTTTTCTTATAGATAAAAGACAACTTAGTTTATTAGAAAAATGCAGGGACAAACAAAAAAACAAACAAACAAAAAGGACATAAAAATGGGACTGTCTGGGATCCCTACTAAAGTACTAAAATAAAACAGTATTTATTAGAATCAATCTAAGCATTATTTTAAGGGCATTTGTCTGTAGCCAGCAAGGCCAAGAATTCATTCCGTCCCTCTGACTGCACAATTTAACTGTATCACCACAACTCAATCTATTGTAATATCGATTGTCAATTTTAACAACAAAATGCCATGCTTAAATAATTCTATTAATCATATAGCTGCAGAAAAACCGTAACTACTTGCGCCCGCTAGTTCAAATCAAAAGAAGACTTAACAACCATACACAAACAACAACCCTGAATGTTTGCGTGCATAAGAAAAGGGACCACTTCTCGGTCAACAGTTCACGAAATAATATAGTAAAAAAAACTCAAGGGAGTAAAATATCGAATTTTCGTTTTTGATGCCTAAGTATTGCTTGGACTGTCACCTACTCACTGTGCGAATTTAAAAGCCCTCTGACAATAATCACTGCTAAAACATGAGGTTTATTTAATACTAAGAAAAGGGACCACCTTTTGCATCGTAAACGAGGCTCCACACACTTACTCGTTCGCGCTCACAGCTGTGCAAACATAAGATAAGGTGACTCATACCTTATGATAAATAAACACTAGCTGGGCACTTCAAAAGCAAGTAGTGTTGCAATTAGTTGTCTTCTGTGCCCTTCCGCAAGTCACTGTACACCCAAGTACACGGGGCTATATGACCACAATGTTGCAGCCCCTAAAATAAGCAACAACACGTGAGTTGACATTGTCATGGTAACGACAACTACAAAAATTTCACATGTATAGCATACGAAAAGTCCCATTTCTTATAATTCCAAAAGCATTTTGCTCATCCCTTGGGGTAAGGCTGGGTCAGATAAAAAATTCTTTCTGACAAAAGTTTTACATAATTTTTAGAAGAATATTGATTATTTTAAACGGTTTTAATATTGTTATAGAGATATTATATGTTTTAATTCAAAATTTAAATTTTACATCACCGCCATGTTGGATTTGTACTTGCCAGGTTATTGAAAGTTCCATAGGTGAACTTATGTTAATAGCCTTTATCAACATACAAAATTTCAGTGTGATTGGTGTCATAGATTAGTAGATATTGAGAAGCGTCTAAACATTTCGGATGGTTGCCATGTTGGATTTTTATATCAGTAGGCCAGAGAGATATGTACTATTAGATGATGATTATTGCGTAGGTTCAATATTCAAACGTTGACTTTGATCACATGATTAGGACACTAGAAATTATAACTTAATATTAACCCTTTGACCGCCAGCCTCATACGCGTCCATGCCCCGTACTGCCAAGGCCTAATGTGCACTTTTTACCTTGCGGTAAATTATATTTAATAACTTCTGTTTAATTTAAGTAAATCGGATGAGTTTTTTTTTTGGGTATTGAAGGCAATGCTTCGGGCATTTCATTAATGTAAATTAATGTATCTTTATTTTATAAATTATATTTTAAATTAAATTATGATTCAAATAAATATTTCGTTTTCGTCGAAAAAAATGGGGTTCATGATCAAAAAAACGCTAAGAAAAAAAAAATTTACTATCGAAAACGGTATTATTCTAGAGAGGTGATGTCTATTATGCCATGAATAAAAAATTAGAGCTTTGTATACACTATTTTAGTTGCAATAATGTATTTTTTATTATTACTGTATTTCATGAATGTGAAGATTTCTAATTGTTACATTATATGCAAATGGCTGTAGTTCCTGGTTATTTTTAAGTAAAAAATGAATAGTAATGTCGATTTGACACAAACTGAACACTCTAAAACACTTTTTCATGAAAATTATGAGACAAGAATCTATTTACAAATATTTACACATTTTTAGGACGTGGTCTAGCAAATGTGCTTTGGGAGGCACAAAGGGTGTACATCCTTCTAACACTGCTTGCATACGTATCTAGCCTTTTTCTTTTTATCACCTTGACTTATACTAATCTTGCTGCACACGGAACAGTTGCGTTCTTCTCTTTTCCGGTAAAAGGTGAAGGGGTTCGTTGCCCGCCCGCGGTAGCTGAATTGGCGCTTGGTCGCCGAGCCACTCGGCAGCAAGTTCCTCAACTGCTACAAGGTTATCAGTACTACCAACTTTAAAACTTGTTGTATATAATTTATTTAATCCAATACTACTTCAAAACATGTATTATGAATTATTAAAACGAATAAATAACTTGGAAATTATTTTTTCCTGGAACGTCCGATCAATCGGACGTTGGCGTTTTTCGACTGAACTCCGAACAATCGGACGTTGGCGGTCAAAGGGTTAAAATTTTGCACACCCGCCATCTTGAGGTTATGTAACCAATTGAACTAAATTAAATGTCAATGCTTTACAATGTGTGTAAAAATTTGCTGTACCAAGTTTCACTGCGCTCGGATGGTTAAATCACGAGAAGTCTATTTAAATGTTTCAATTTTTCATGGCCGCAATGTTCGTTTTGTACTTAACAGGATATTGAAAGTTATATAGTTGAACTTCTAGTAGCACCCTTTATCACTGTACAAAATTTCAGGGTGATATCAGTAATAGTTTCGGAGATATAGAATGCTGGTGAAATATTTTGGACAGTCGCCATGTTGGATTGGTGAGACGTAATGAAATTTGAAGGGCACGGTCGGCGTCGGACAATATAGTACTATGACTTTATCAAGTTTCATTGAAATCGCTCGTGCCGTTTAGATTTTATTAGGGGGACACACACATACACATTCACTCACATGGACAAAAGGTGATCTTATTTTTTTCGTAAATGAAAATAGGCTAAAACATCTACATCTACGGCAGAATACCGGTGAACATGAAAATGTTAACGCCAGAGTAACTTCCAAATAGTTTAGTAGCTATTTGTGTCATAAAATAACCAAATTTCTAAACAGCTCTACTGAAAAGTTATGAAATCTTATGTTGCTAATTAAAGGCCTTAATTTCTTTCGGAGGCTTTCAATTCAATTACATGACATTAGTTACATTCTATGGAACACGACAGTACCTTTATCTCAATACCCGACATGTGGTCTCTTTCCATGTGCACGCACACGTATATTGATAGGACATATCAAACAAGATCTAGCAATACACAGCTAAATTCAGTAATGATTTTCTTACTCTGCACAGGGTTATGTTATGAATATTCCCGAATGGGAATATGATGTTATTTCCGTTTGATCAGATGAATTATCAATTAATATAATGCGTATTGGTGAGGTGTGTCTGTACCAACTGACAAGCCCAACGGCACACTGGGGTGAAACGCTGGCATTTTAGGTTTGATCTGACCAGACCAATTTTATCATACTGCATAGGGTTGCCAGACGTTCCGTATGTTTTCTTGGTTTGTTACGCTTCAATCTTTAACGGAAAGCCAAATATTCCGTTTTTTTGGTTAATTTTCAAATGTCTTGCTTTAGAATTGATTGTAATACTGTATCTAGCTTGTTTTCTAGTGATACAGGTGCAGGTTTGAAAGAGAAAATCATTTCTATGTCTGTGTCAGATAGATGGGCACATGTTATAGATTTATTAGGGACAACAAAATTAAGGAATATCTTAGTCCTTGTGAAGTTACTGTACGTCCACCAGCTTAAGGTCCGTGGCAGGAATGCAATGAGTCAGCGCGAACGACAATAGTGCCAACCTACTACTGACCCATACAATTTCACAATTGAAACTAAACGAAAGTAGCAGTGAGTAACGATAGCGTGAATAACATCAGTGCTGAGTTGGCAATACCTGCAGCGGCACGTCCACTCTATCAACGCAGCTGGAGTGTCTCTCCTCTCCCCTTCATCCCCCTAAGACCATGAGCTGGTGGACGGACAGTAATACTCAGCATTTTCCCCTCCAATGCTTTTACGGAGAGAGTTTTTACTGCCATGAATATAAAATAGAGAGATGATAGAAACAGAAGCTCCATTAGTTTGATAAAACAAGAATTGTTCCCATATTACAATTATGATGAAAATTGTAGTGAATTTTATCAGAAAAAAAAAAGAAAAAAAAATCCTTGCAAAGGGTCGTTGAAAAGCATTTATAAGTTGCTGGTGTCATAGGCCTACAGTATATGATATGTCAGCAATATCTAGTTTTAATTTTGTGTATTAGCTTGTCACGGTGGGTGAGTGTATAGCGTGTCGGTCTACAAACCCCAAGATTGCAGGTTCGCTCCTGGCCGTGGTAAGTTGCTTTTTGAAAGGCGGCAAAAATACGACACACATGTCATACGATGTTCGCATGTCAAAGAACCCATTTGAATTCAGTAGGCCGTGTTCATAATGGCAAAATTAATCTCGTGAGTTTCAGCCAACACAAAGTTCCTCATTTCTTTACTAGAAAGCGCTATAGTGTTCAAGGAGCTTAGATATCTAACCTCCTTGACTTTCATAGTGATTCAAGGAACAACTAAATTCGACATGCAAGCTACCCTCTGGGTGTCAAATTACAAAGCTTGCACCCGGCACCTGAGGCCATCTTATATATTAAAATAGTTTTCAAAACATTTCACCCTTTACTAAAACTGAAATATCTCGGGAAGTATTTGCGCTACGACGACGTTTGTTGTCTTAAAATGTAATGCCCGTCAAGCACTGTCGATTGATACCCACCTTACTTGATTATATCATTCGAGTATTAAAATAATTGTGAATATTACTTCCTTCAAGGTCTCAAGAAAATAGAATCGAATGACTTGACGGACATATTGTCGCTAGGCGACAATGACTAACACTGTAGCATGATATTCAACGTCGCCCCAATAATAAATCTAATGTGATATTAATTAAAGAGTTATAGTGCCAGGCGGCTTCGGTGGCGTAGTCGGTAGCATTATGAGCTTCTATGCCCAAGATAGCGGGTTCAAACCCGTCCGAAGCCGTCGGATTTTTTAAGAGCGTTAAAAATCCCTCAGTATGCCTTCCTTCGGAGGGGAAGTAAAGCCGGCGGTCCCATGTCATAGATTTATGGCATGTTAAAGAACCTTCCACTAATTGCACCTGTGTGAAGCTAAATTGGATAGGTTAAGAATGTAAACAACGCTCTTAGGTTTCTACGTTCGTTGCCAAGAGCCGACCGCGGTGGCGTCTAGTAAGATATTATTATTATTATTTTGTTTATTTGATTATGTAATGCTTATTTAATACAAATGTGTATTATTTATTACAACATTAAACAACCTTGATTTAAAAAAAATAAAAATAAAAAAAAAAAATATATATTTTGGGACGTGTGTTCCGTTTTTCCATTCTTGAAATCTAGCAACCCTAACTCTGCATGAAGGAAATAGAATGTCTCCTATTGCACATGGTATTGAAATATTAAATTAATAATAAAATGATCACCAGTTGAGATGTTAATGCCACCTACGGGGAGAATGCTAAACAACTAGGCCATACTCGTAGTGTTATAAGCCAAAACTATTATGACAAAAATACTGGAATGATTTCTGCCATAAGAATGGAAGCTTGTAGTTTAATGTGATGGTTAATCTCGTGATCATGAGCCACAGGACCTCCTTGTTACGTGGAATCCGATCCACAGGACATGGCATTTCACTTTGAAAATCTCACATGCACACACTGCTATAAGAGTTGCCCTATTTTGGACATGGTCATGACCACACACTTTGCAGAGAAGATTAACACTAAATCTTACCTTGACCACTTTAGGATTAGTAAAAACTTCATTTAGGACACTGAGCTTGTCTCGTAGTTCCAAAGTATCAATGAGGTAATCAGTATCCCGCGTTGAGATCTGCATCAGGCATGTGATACCTTGAAATGATCGGTAGGAGTGATGCTGGAAGATAAAGAGACAAAAAGACACTGTAACACATATCAAGTTAAGTCCTGCCAATAACTAAAATGTTTTAAAATAATTTTTTTTCTTGACAAAGTTCTATCCAAAAGTAATATGGCAATCGCAACAATCAATCAACAAATTTTTGTAATCAAAAATAATATTACTAACATTCTGATAACTTTTATAGCTTGAATAAAATTCACTTAGGGTGTTATTTTGCACAACAATTATGATTTTAAATATTTGGTGTGATTAAAATGTACTTTATTCTGTACACAATTTAAAAAGTGAACATTTTATGGGCAATTTTAGAAAGAAAATAATAATAATAATAATAAGACTCCTCTCACATTTTCAGGGGAAATGACACAGGGGACCAATAGAGATTTCAGACGAATTGGGAAAATTGACATCAGACCGACTGAAGAGGTGCTGGGCAGATCTCAAGAACCAGACAGTACAACCTTCTAAGAAAAGTGCATGTAACGACTTAAGTGGTCCAATGTGACCAATAAAGTTAATAATAATAATTAACAAATTTTTGATAAAATATATCATCTGAAGAGCCAAGGGGGTTACACCAAGCATATGAAGGAAGAACTCCGGAGGCTACGAATTACAGATGATGACTGTCGAGACAGAACACAATTCAGGGAAATACTTTCGAACATAAAGGTTCTTGTGGGAGAAAAGAGAGAATGCAGGAGAGGAAGATGGACAGCAGAGAGAAAGGCACAACATTCTGAAAGAATGAAGGAAGTGTGGAGGAAGAGAAAGGAAGAAAGAAATATGAGAAGAAAATGAAATTATATTTTCGTGGTCCTTAGTTTTGGCCGGTTCGCATAATGTAATGTACCGGTAATAATAACTAGGGGACCCTTGCGAGATATCTCACATTTCAACATCAATGTTGTAGTGCATTAGGCTCGACAAAACACAGTTCTGACAGGGGCTATTGTCTTGTTGATTTGTTGAATCATTTGTTTATAAACAAAATAGCAACCTGCCCCGACTTCGCCCTGTATCTTTAAAGGTTTACCCAGCATAAGCTTAAAAGGCGCACAGGCGGCAGGTCCCAGACGCAATTCAGAAAAGCCGAGGTGAACAGCGAAAGTCCAAACACATACTCTTCTCTGAAGTCATAACTCGACACGACTCGACAGTTTGATGCTGGTCGAAGCCAGGGTGATGGCTCACTCGCTAGCTCGTAAACGTGCTTCGAACCTAGTAATTTAAATTTCCACTGAATGGAGATAGTTGGAAGAAATGAAAATGTAAAAACACTTATAGTGTATTAAGGCTAGAGGTATGCTGTTGCAGACTTTTTTGGTAGAACATTTTACGCTGAACTATTCTTACACTCATAGTACATAGATATTTTTAACGGTTTACCCAGCGTAAGCTTAAAAGGCGCACTGCGGCAGGTTTTTCTTCGACTCGATTCACTGAAATCGTTACTACTCGGCTTCCTTTGGTCATAAATGAATGTTTTTCTACAGAAACCTTCCTCGAGAATTCCTTTACAGAATGGTAAACTGCATCAAAATCCACCCATTCGTTCTCGAGATTACCTATTATATACAAGAATCGGGGACTTTGTTTTATACGATGTATAGATTATATATATAGATTGACGATGTTAATGAAATCAGTGTGCAATTTGTCACTGCTCCGGATAATTCTCTTTCTTTTCAAAGCTACAATTGGTTACTTGTGGGCACCGCTAAAGGGATCTATAGTACATACGGTAAAACTAGTAATAATAATAATACAGAACCGTGTAAAATTTCGGGGAGTAATTTCAAAACCATTCAAAATAAATACAGGTGTAAGACAAGGCGATGGTTTATCTCCACTCTTATTCAATTGTATCCTGGAAAAAAATAGTATGAATTTGGAATAAGAAATTGAAGGAGCAGAATATATCACCCATAACACTAGGGAGAAAAAACAGTGGTGTTAAAGTAAATTGTCTGGCATTTGCTGATGATTTTACCATACTTTCTGAAAACTTAGCTCATGCAACAGTACAAATCAATCTATCAGAAGAGATAACCAATAAAACAGGTTTAAAGATTTCTGTAGAAAAAACAAAATTTATGACAAATATTAAAAATGCTCCAGAAACCCTAATAACAAAAATTGGTCAAATTAAGAGGGTAGATAAGTTCAAATATTTGGGGGAAATAATTCAGAAAAATGGCTTAGAAAAATCGGCTGTAGAAGAAAGAGTGCACAAGATTCAAAGAGCATATGGTATAACCAGGAATATCTATAACAGAAAATGTTTATCTAAGAAATTGAAAATACAGCACTGTAGAACAGTAATTAAACCAGAATGCTTATATGCCAGTGAATGTCTAATACTAAATTATAAATTCGATAATTTAGAAGTATCAGAAAGAAAAATTATACGTAAAATTCTCGGTCCATTAAGAACTACAGAGTTTTGGAAATTAAGAAGTAACGAAGAAATATATCAGAACATTGAAAACATAACGGAGACAATAAAGAAGAGGCGATTGTTATTTTTCAGACATTTATATAGAATAAATGATAGCAGGTTAACCAAACAGATTTTTAAATATCTTTGGAAAAAGAAATCGACAACAGCCTGGTTTCAAGAAGTAAAGAAAGATTTAGAAAAAAACAATGTATGAGAAGAAGATGCACTAGAGAGAGAAATAAAAAAAAGGAAACAGGCTCAAAATGGTCGGAAGAGAGAAAGAAGAGACACAGCGAAAAGATGAAGGAGCACTGGAGGAAGAAGAAAGAACAACAAAGGACTAAACATTGAAAGTGGTTCGTGGTCCTCAGAAGAGCCTAACGGAGAAAGAAAGAAGAAAAGAAGAAATGATGAACAATAAATAATAATGAATATTCAATCCAAAATGAGTTAAAACTCAGCAATTTTTCTAGGTTTCCGCCGTGTCTTTTGAGGGGTTTCGCCTAGGACACCAAGCTGGCTCATCAGCGGGCTGATGGTATCCCCGCCCGGACCCCCACAGGAGTAGCGAACTGCGTGCTACCTCCCTTTTATGAAGCGCACCTGCACCTCTTTACTGCGAGAACTAAAAGCTCAAGCAGCCATAACCTCACTATGAAGGCTTCCAAAAAAGATGGTACATTGGCTTTCACAGCCAGTGAATTAAAACTCAGCTACTACTGCTAATAATATTAAGGAAGTGCATGAGCGTGCAGTAAATAACGATGCAGTTCGAAGGAAAACTTCAGCAGATTTGTGATACAAAAATGAAAAGCAATAGGAATGGCGATTACTTACATGCTTCAATTTAAAAGAGCAAGAATCAAAGACATCACTATAAAAGCTCCACTTCACTTGGGAAGAACATTCTCTCAGTCCTGCTGCTAGTTACAGATTAAAACCACAATTAAGGTGCCTAGTATCAAAATCCGCCAGATAAATTCACCAAATTATTGTCAAATTGTAAATAACTGTCCAGAGTAAATTGTTATTCAGAGTAACATAACTTAAGGTGACACTCCTGAGATAAACAGATATTTTTACCTAATGCATGGATTTTCACGAAACTTTGTGGGAATGTCACCCAAACAAAACTAGAGATATCACAAACATTTGTTTCATATACAATTAATAGTTTTTCCAAAATATTTTTTTAAATTTTATTTTTTGGAATTTTTAATTCCATTTTTTCCCCCCATAGATTTCAAATGACATGTTAATGGAAATGTGGAATTAGCTAGATAATAATTCTTTAAAAAACACTACGTATCGATTTTTCTGTAAATAATTTATATGAGATATTATAGTACTAAATTTGTGTAATTTTTTTGTTCAAAAAATTTGGACTTTTAAATCCCTACTACTGGGAAGAATTCTGCAATCAAGAATTCCATAAGCAGGTTTCCTAATATAGCTGTGATACATATACCATCCACATTTTGTTACATTATGGGAGAAAAATGGGATTTAAATGTAAAATTACAATTGGCGGGAAAAATTAAAGCAAAGTTCAAGTGACGTTATCTTCCTACCTAATGCATGGATTTTCACGAAACTTTGTGGGAATGTCACCCAAACAAAAGTAGAGATATCACAAACATTTGTTTCATATACAATTAATAGTTTTTCCAAAATATTTTATTTTATTTTTTATTTTTGGAATTTTTAATTCAATTTTTTTCATAGATTTCAAATGACATGTTAATGGAGATTTGGAATTAGGTAGATAATACTTCTTTAAAAAACACTACGTATTGATTTTTCTGTAAATAATTTATATAATGAGATATTAAAGTACAAAATTTGTGTAATTTTTTTGTTCAAAAATTTTGGACTTTATACGCAGGTTTCCTAATATAGCTGTGATACATATACCATACAAATTTTGTTACATTTGGCAGAATATTGTGGGAGAAAAATGGGATTTAAATGTAAAATTACAATTGGCGGGAAAATTAAAGCAAAGTTCAAGTGACGTTATCTTCCTGATCCATTACCTAGGAGTCACCAGAACCGTATGTTTTTCCTTCCTTTTGTTTCTTAGCAGCTTCTGTATGAATACTGGTAATTCTGGAAGCTTGTCTAGTATCTTGATACACAACTACAAGAGGTTACTTGCGCGCGAACTTCACAAAAGTAAACAGACTGGCTACCACCACAGAACACGCAAGAAAGAAGAAACATACAAGAATAACAAAACTTATAGTTGTCGGGATTATTGTAGTGACATCAGGAATACCAATATAAGCATACAATGTTGCTCAATGACAGTAGAGTCATGTACCGTACTGAAATATTAGTCCTTTGCAGGCTTTATAAATTCATTCAGAAACATGGTAGATCTTACAGCTCGATTCTGTAGAAATATATGCGGGAGGGCCTGTTGGCCCATCTCCGAAATGCGTAATTACAAAGAACAGGGATATTTTATTGATTTGATTGAATGAAAACATGACAATGACATCATAAATAATCTAACAAGCAGTTCAGCAGATGCCACACCCATTTCTGCTGTGTGCAGACTGACAAACAAAGCATTATTAAGGTGATAAAATGTTTGAATTCAACGGAATAACTTTGTGACAAGAAAGAAGAAACCCAATCCTTTCAATTTCAGTCATTAAAAAAAATTCACCAAAATGAACAAAATATCGACTTATATCTCCGGAGTGTCGCCTTAACCATTAAATTTTAAATGACTCATGCAGCATAAAATTACAAAATGTAAAAATTTTCTGGAATACGGTTTTTAAAATATATAATAAAATTGAGAAAATTTGGATGTGATACTCTCAAAATTGGGTTTTAGTGAGTTTTGAAACAAAAGAACACATGGATTTGAAAATACAGGTAACGCTGAAGGAGTTGCCATTACCTCCGTACTACAATAATCAGTAATCACTTATAATAATTATTACCCATTTAAATGAATTCAGCTATCGGAAAATTGAGTTTTAACTACCTTATATGGAGTAGTAGCAAAAAAAACCACACGCAGCACATGCTGGGAAGTCACGGGGAGCGCTGATTGGCCGACTGGGATTTGTCGGACTTTCGACACTACGGATGTCAATACAGGTGTTGGTTTTGGCAGATATCGAAACTCAGCCTGATGATATCTGACTGTGTATTTCAATACGATGTGTTAGGTTTTGGTCCAATATCAAGGTTGCATTGAATTCCTTGAGGTAAAAACCAGCAGAAGCAATGTCTAAGTCAATAAAGTCATAAAATGGATTTGGCAGCATTATAGCACCTCAATTATAAGATTTGTATGAATGCTAAGATGGCTGGGTCATGTACGGCACATGGATCTCGAGTGAATATCCAAGTCCTTGCGGTATGGAGGGAGAACTGCTTCGTTGGAAGACCACATCTTCACTTCAAAGACGTTTGAAGAAAAAAAAAAGACATGAATCAGGTTGGTGTGTCCCTGAATGGCAGCTGGTTGTACGAAACGGAATTAAAATATCAGAAATATAAAAAAGTAAAGATCTGATGTATATCTAAGACTTTCGTCATAATTCATCACCACCATCATCATGTACAGTTTCCAGCCTGTTTGGAACATAAGCCTCGCCACTTAGTCCTTTCTTCCCACCACCTCTTCGCTGTCCCTCTGGTCCAGTCCTCGCCTCTCTTCTTGACACATTCCTCCACTCCTTTCAGCCATCTATCTCTTGGTGTTCCCCTTGGTCGTTTCTTCTGCATCTGCATCTCATGTATCCTCTTGGGAATCTTCTTCTCGTCCATTCTCTTTAAGTGTCCATACCACCTCAGTCTTGATGTCTCAATCCTACCTTGCAAGGGCTCCTCTTTCACTATTTCCCTGGCCTTTTCATTCCTCACCCTGTCTCTTCTTGTTACTCCGATCCTACTTCGTACGAACTTCATTTCACTTGCCTGTATTCTGCTTTTCTGAAGCATAGGTCAGTATCGGGATATAGTAGCTTCTGTATAACACTTCTTTGCTTTTTTGTGGGACATCTTTATTCCACACTAAGCTCCTAATGCTTCTCAGAAATGCTTCTGCCTGTCTGCCACGTTCCGTATCTCTTTCGTCATTTCTCCCATTTTCCTCCACTCTACTTCTCAAGTACTTGTCATAATTACCATGGGTTATTGTTAATTGACAACATGCACCTTGGAAATTTGTAGTCTTCCAAATACGAGGGTAAGTCGAAAGATGTGAACTAGTTTTCAGACACATTTTTGAAAAAATTCTATACATTTTCTAATGGGGTTCATTTTATTTTGTCTTCCACAGTTCTGGGAAACATGAAGTAGCAGTTATCAGAAGAAGCTACTCACCAGACATAGGAACTGCATTTTTAGGAATTTTATAATTGACATTAATCATGCAAAAATCCGATGTTATATATAAGAAAGAAAAAAAAGTTGTGAAAAAGGATGTGGTAAATGTTCATGAAATATTTTTGTAAACAAAGAATGACTAATGAAGGCATAGCAATGCCGAAATATGTACCATGTGTAATTTAGAGTAATATACTAAAACTAAAGTTGTATTGAAAAATGGAAATCAAAATCAGTAGTTAAAGATCTGATGACAAAGAGGTTGTTGATTTATTTAGGGGCTTTGCAACATCGTGGCCATGTAGCCCCGTGTACTTGGGTGTGTGTAATTGTCTGATAATCTGTGTTGTAGATGTACCGTTTCTATTTTCGATATTTTGACGCCCTGTCCATCTAGCGGTCATTTCTAAAAACATCTAAAAGATCATAATTTCGGCCCATCTTGAAATGGAAAACGCCCGCGATGAAGAATCCGTCTATAACGAAGGAACACGACTTCGGCGATTGTTATCAGACCTAAATTGTTATGACGAGGAGATGAAAATCGAGAACCATGATGTCTAGTTTAAAATCTGTAAGACGCAAAAATGTTTTGAAATGAAGTTCGGAAATTATATATAAATATGTGTACAACGTCCTCTCTCTCATTCTATTCGTCATGCTTGTTCAAATGGAGACCTGGTTGTGGCATGAATATATATACATATGTATTTTGAAGCTGTCGACAAGATCTTCGGACCGTCTCTGGAAAAGCTAAGTCCTTAGGCCTATGTATTTTGAAGTGTCAACATGCATGAATATGTGTAACGTGAAGTTAGGTTAATATAAAATTGTCCACCTACTTTCAAGTGATAACTTGTCCCCTTTATAGATGGGAGGTCGTTTATATTATGATTGGTTATTCTGTCGGTACTTGTTTCTCCCTCTTATATAGAAACGCGTGATGAGGAACCGTGCTGTTATTTTGGGTTTATGTCTTAAGGGTTTGTTGTCGTTTCTGTTCTTTAGGGTTTTCCTTATTCAGTGCGTGTCCTTTGCATGTGTTTGTCACGAAACGTAATTCTAATCATGAGAAGTGTTTCTAACTAATTTCCAATTCCTTGGGAGTATGTGGGTGCTCTGGAGTGTTATTGGGAATTCGTTATTTTAGTTTTAGTTAACGTGTCTTGACAGAGAAGGGTGTGTGTCCATCGCATTGGATGACCTTGTGTCTATATGTCTGTATTGTTGGGACACACATCTATTTGTTTGCTTCTTTAAGGGTGGTTTTACTTAAATGCCAAATAGATGCACCTCAAGAATGCCTATTTTGGTTTTTTCTTTCCTTTAGGACTGGGCTTGCATCGCCTTGTTTGTGTCCGAAACACTGTTCATTTTATAATTACGGTTCTAGACGTGCTATTAAGGGTGGGTTAATGTTAATCGTTTAAGTGGGGCTCGACTGAAAGCCAAGGGTCATGTCATTCCTCTTCTTGTTTTGCGCGGCTTCAGTCGAGAAACAACACGTGAACTCATTACGCTTATTAAATGAGATGTATGGGTTAGCCTTTCGAGACGGTGGAATGTGTGTTCATTGTATGTGTCCGGGACTGCAATCGACTCCCATTCTGTCTTCCGTAAGATAACCGAGTCTCGTGCTTTTTTCCGAAAAGGAGATTTATTCAGGAAGTATGTGAAGTCATTTTGTAATTTATGATTCTTTGGGTGTGTCTGTAGTAAGCTTTCGTTTTAAGGGATTCGTATGTCATATATGTAGTCTTGTGATTAGTTATGCCTCGTTGGTTTGTTCGTCATTTGCGTGTGTTGGGTTTACGTATTGCTCTTTGATTATGTTTGTGGAGTGACATACTTTGTTTTAAAGGGCGGGATTTTCCTATTCTTGGGTTACTTGACTTCATAAGCTTCCTAGAAGATTTCTCCTGACTACGTTACGTAGTCAGCCTGTGGTGGGAAGAAAGTACTATTTACATTATTGTTAACTTGTTTTAAATCTCCCCCGTTTACTAATTTGAGTTTATCTTTAAACGACCTCCAATCTACAACACGTTAAGCATCTCTCGGTTTTCTTATCTTTATTACCTGATTTATTTTTATACTTGTATTTACTTTGTTTTGATATGATGTGTACATATTTTATTTCAGGCCCATCATCCCTCATCTTACCATTTCATGCACCCCTCGTTTCCCCTTTTGCTATGTCTTGTTTTTTGATAGTTAAATTTTATTTTATTCAACCTTTACTCGAAGAATGTGGTCATTCCTAATTGGTTCTCCATCTAGTTCTAAATGCGAATGGTACACAACATAGGTTTAAGATCCATGGCCGGACCCCATTCCGCGCATGCGAGGACCTTTTCGGTTCCTCAGTCTTGCCATCGACTGTGTGCACGGGTTGTGGTCGCCGCGCGTGTCAGTTTGGATGGCTGTATTTGTAATTTAGGTGAGGAATGGGAAGGAAGTGCCCATGGCCTTAAGTTAGGATCTATCCCTACATTTGTCTGGAACAGAAGTGGGAAACCACGGAAAACCACTTCCAAGATTGCTGAGGTGGGAATCAAACTCACCTCTTCTCAGTTTTGCCTCACAAGGCCGATTGCACACCGTTCCAGCCCTCAGACTAAAATTAAATTTCTTGGCAGAGCCGGGAATGGAACTCGGACCTCTGGGACGTCAGCCAAGAATGCTAGAAGCTGTACCACGAGGGGGTCATGACCAAGACCGACAGACAGGAAGAGAGAGTGACCGTATTATGTTTTGTGTGTCAGAAATGCAGAAGAGATTGCTACTCTGTAGGAACTGAACCAGGGTGCTACACCAACACTGGATGGTTGGTTCCTCAGTTTAGGGGCTGCGACAACGCGGTCATGTAGCCCCGTGTACTTTGGGTGTGTGTAGAATCTGTCTGATAGCCGGTGTTAATTGTGATGACTGTATTAGTGTGTGTATCTGTTTTTTTAATTCAAGGACTGCAACTTTGAATTTTTCAACTAGTTCCTACTTTTGCTGCCAAACGCCACCGTCAACGACTACTAGGCCTAGTTCAGAACTTAGCTACTAGACGCCACCGCAGTCGGCTGTTGGCAACGAACGTAGCAACCTAAGAGCGTTGTTTACATTCTTAACCTATACAATTTAGTTTCACACAGGTGTAATTAGTGGAAAGTTCTTTAACATGCCATAAATCTATGACACGGGACCGCCGGCTTTACTTCCCCTCCGAAGGAAGGCATACTGAGGGATTTTAACGCTCTTAAAAAATCCGACGGCTTCGGCCGGGTTTGAACCCGCTATCTTGGGCATAGAAGCTCAACATGCTACCAACTACGCCACCGAAGTCGCCCTACACCAACACTCTGAGGATGGAAGGATGCCTAAACTAAGGTGCATTATATTTCACTCTTTCATTGCCCAGGAAGCTAGCCACGGTGGGTGAGTTGTTATCGTGTCGGACTTCCAATCACAAGCTAGCAGGTTCACTCCTGGCCGGCGGCTTCGGTGGCGTAGTTGGTAGCATGCTGAGCTTCTATGCCCAAGATAGTGGGTTCAAACCCGGCCGAAGCCGTCGGATTTTTTAAGAGCGTTAAAAATCCCTCAGTATGCCTTCCTTCGGAGGGGAAGTAAAGCCGGCGGTCCCATGTCATAGATTTATGGCATGTTAAAGATCTTTCCACTAATTACACCTGTGTGAAACTAAATTGGATAGGTTAAGAATGTAAACAACGCTCTTAGGTTGCTACGTTCGTTGCCAAGAGCCGACTGCGGTGGCGTCTAGTAGCTAGTTCTGAACTAGGCCTAGTAGTCGTTGACGGTGGCGTTTGGCGGCAAAAGTAGGAACTATCTGAAAATTCAAAGTTGCAGTCCCTACTTGAATTAAAAAAAACAGATACACACACTAATACAGTCATCACAATTAACACCGGTTATCAGACAGATTCTACACACACCCAAAGTACACGGGGCTACATGACCGCGTTGTCGCAGCCCCTAAACTAAGGAACCAACCAACCAACCACTCCTGGCCGTGGTAGGTGATTTTTGTAGGGCGACGAAAATCACGGCATGCATGTCCTATGTCGTTGGCATGTTAGAGAACCCATTTGAATTCAGTAGGCCGTGTTCATAATGGCAAACTTAACTTCGGGATTTTCCGCCAACATAAAAGTTCCTCCTTTCTCTACTAGAAAGCGCTATAGTGTCAAGGAGCTTAGATTATCAAACCTCCTTAACTTTCATAGTGTTCCAAGGAACGACTAAATTCGGCATGCAAGCTGCCCTCTGGGCGCAAATAACAAAGCTTGCACCCGGCACCCGAGGCCATACAATATTATTATTATTATTATTGCCCAGGAGGAAAGCATCTACTCATACCTCAAGATCCACAGCGACCTCGGAGTAGCTCTTGAGATCTTCCATCATGATCTCTATGTCTGCAGGCTGTGTAATAACCACCATCGGAGTGTCTGTCAGAGGAGTGTACTGCTTCGGCTCCACATTCTTCAGTTGCGATTGTTGGGGTTTGAACAGCATCAGCTCATACTCGTAGGGATGGCTGAAACTATGCAAGCATTTATATTATTATTAATCTGTTCCACGTCTGGATATTCCACTGCCCCATCACACCCCCTGGAGTGGGGTGGAAAACGAGTTGCACCAGAGGTGTGGAAACTATTTAACGTTGATAAAAGTTACAATAGAGGGGAAGAGACACCTGGGCAAATAGACAATTGATACATAGTTCATCAAAAGGGGGGAAAAATACAATTCTTTTTTAAAATATAAAAAAATATAATAAAAATATTAAAAGTAATAAAAACCTGTAACCTTCCATCAGTATGATGACATATGACCTAAAACCTGTCATTTTTAACATTATGGTGTTGGAAGCCATTTATCAGTGTTGCCTTAGTAAGTTATTAGAAATTTAATGTTTTTCAGTTGGTCAACATGATTGTAGCCAATTTTAATGGGTCGTTCCCTAATCCTGAAAAAAAATTACATGAGATTAATAAATACGGTTGGTTGACCAGTTCAATCGTCAAGCAATCATCATCACATCCCTTACACTGAGGCTATTAAATCTATGTCTACAAGTATGGGAGATGGTATTTACAATACAGGGTCATTATCTCTGTGCGTGCGAGTAGACACGGCAAGCTAAGCCGGCTGTAACTGGCGCAGATCGCGTCCGCGCTCCGCTCACTCATATTGTTAGTTCACACGTGTTATGTCATTTATATGGACGTGTATCTGCCAAGCTTAATCGTTAGTGTTGCACGTTTAGTGAGTATTGTGATTACTGTGATTGCTGGTCATTCCTAGACACCAATTCACATTGCGTGAACGTGTTTATATCCATAATTCGTACATGAAAAGCAAAAAGTCTTGTTCTGAAACTAGATGAAAATTTTGTATCAAGTTTCCATCAAGACCTGTGCCTAATGCCAATACAATTAGGAGGCTCGCTAAACGATTCAAGGAAACAGCATAAATAATAAAACAGTTAACAGACAACGTTGTGATCTTACAGAACAAAAGTTAGATGAGAATGTTGTCCATTCTTTAATCAGAAGATGTCAGATGTGTGTTACAAGAGGGGGAGGACATTTTCAGCATCGCCTATGAGCACTTAAGTACACACTATTGAACATGTTTGATAAAAGTGCGTGTCAACCACCGACTGAACCTTGTACGCACACCCGCGATCTGCGGCAGTCACAGCCGGCTTAGCTTGCTGTGTTTATCGGGGTGCACATAGATAATGACCCTGAATATACAACCTGTGACAATAAAGTTCGGTGAATAGCCCTATACTATCAACATAGATGAACAATGCTCGAAAGTGACCCTATTGTCCTTCGAAATTGTCCCCTCCCGTAACTATGTAATGCTGAGATCGGCGATACACGTCCTGGAAACTTGGCTAGAAGACTTTTTTGGGACGGTGTTCAAAAGGCTTGTCACGTGACCGAAAAGTTCGGATAATGGGTCTATATTACGAACGGATTGTTGGCTTACCTGAAACAGCAGTCTTCAAAGTAATCTTCGTGGATGGTTATGCACTTCTGAGAATGTCTGTACAAGTCCTGGAAACTCTTTAGGGTTATCCTTCAGTCGGGTCGTCACATTACGTTGGATGTCCGAAATGTTCGAAAACCTCTGGCCCTTCAGGGCTTTTCGGTGACCCTGGATCTGGACCCCGCCACTCCATACTTTGACGCTTGACTTCGGGGTCGTACCTCAGACACCAGGTCTAGTCGCCCATGACGATGGTTTTCAGATAAGCCATTCCATTCCTCAGAACATACACCCTTCCCACTGCCACCACTAAAGAAATGTGTATGGTAGGTTGCATAAATGCATCCTTCTCACTGCAACCCGCCGAACAGGTGTGCATGGTAGGTTGCATAAATTCACCCTTCTCAACACACACTATGTCAAACAGGTCTTACACGATGCTTTGTCTGTCGCCAATGTTGCCAGGTCGACCGATCTGACTTTATTTACCGAACGCAACGTGACGAGCCTTTTGAACACCTTCCCAAAGGACGCTTTCTTGCAAAGTTTACAGGACGTGTATCGCCGTTCTCAGCATTGCATAGTTACGGGAGGGGACTATTTCGAAGGACAATAGGGTCACTGTTGTGCATTGTTCATCTATGTTGATAGTATAGGACTATTCATCGAACTTTATTGTCACAGGTTGTATATACGGTATTTATTTAGTTGCAGTAGTTATTAAACTAGCATAACTAGTCAAAATTTGTTAGTTATATGTGATTGTTGAGATATTGATAGTGGTGACTGCCCTCCAAGTTTGCTGGCTTGTGTGATTGATCGTTGTAGAGATTTGAAGCCATTCTTTTCAGTGTTACCTATACAAATGGTCATTTGTAGCTTTTCAGTCGGTTAACATATAAACACTTAAATACACTCCAAATTGCCCCATTTAATTGAGATAATTAAACGAATACATTTAATTTTTTCCAGGAATTATATTTACATCGTGTTGACCGACTGAAAAGCTACAAATGGCAATATGTGATTGCTATTAAATTGTCAGGTTGGAGTGGATTGTGAACGTAGGTGATTGAGCTATGTGGTGCTCTTACCACTGCCTGCATGCTGGAAACTGGTCATTTATTGATCTCATGTAAATTCTTCTCAGGATTAGGGAACCACAGATCACAATTGGCTACCGACTGAAAAACATTAAATTTCATTCATTCTCAACACTTCCACAATAGTTCGAAAGTTTCAAAAACCTCCCACCACATGAATGAAATAGAAGATCAACTTGCAGTAGAATGCCACTTGTGATCGTTTCACACCTTCTGTAATAATGTACACAAGAGAATAATAATATTAACAATATTAACAATGAATAACACAAATACAATGTGGGAGTGTTTTCTATCATCAGGTTTCAAGTTCAATTTGGAATTAAGACATACCACTGAAGGATAAATGGTTGGTTCCTCGGTTTACGGGCTGCGACAACGCGGTCATGTAGCCCCGTGTACTTTGGATGTGTGTAGAATCTGTCTGATAACCGGTGTTAATTGTGATGGCAGTATTAGTGTGTGTTATCTGTTTTATAATTCAAGTAAGGACTGCAACTTTAAAATTTTCAAATAGTTCCTACTTTTGCCACCAAACGCCACCGTCAACAACTACTAGGCCTAGTTCAGAACTTAGCTACTAGACGCCACTGCAGTCAGCTCTTGGCAACGAACGTAGAAACCTGAGAGCGTTGTTTACATTCCTCACCTATACAATTTAGCATCACACAGGTGTAATTAGTGGAAGGTTCTTTAACATGCCATAATCTATGACATGGGACCGCCGGCTTTTCTTCCCCTCCAAAGGAAGGCATACTGAGGGATTTTTAACGCTCTTAAAAAATCCGACGACTTCGGCCGGGTTTGAACCCGCTATCTTGGGCATAGAAGCTCAGCATGCTACCGACTACGCCACTGAAGCCGCCCTGAAGGCTAAAGAAGTGATGTACAAGCCCTATTACTTACCAATAATGACGTATGGAGCAGAAACCTGGCCAATGACCAGGAGAGAAGTAAGAAGAATACAGGCAGGAGTATGATACGGAAGACTAGGAGAGATAGAGTGAGAAATGAAGACATTCGAAAGGAAGTGAATGTATAGAAGCTGAATGGTAAGCTGGAGCAGAACAGATTGAGATGGTGTGGACATGTGAAAAGGAGGAATGATGAAAGTACGCCGAAACAAGTGATGGAGAGAAGGATGACTGGAAAGAGAGGACGAGGAAGACCTAGAGTACGGTGGTTGGATTTGGTGAAGGACAGTGTGAGAGAACAAAACCTGGAGTGGAGTTCAGTGGTTGAGGAAGGATGGTGGACAGACAGAGTTAAGTGGAGTATTAAAATCACAACGTTGAACATTTTGTGCTAGCATATCCCACACAAGTTGGGGCTGTGTGCAAGTCAGTCCTGGGTTCGATTTCCAACTTTCCGGAGAAACACATCCACATGATTTGCAACATGCAGTCAGGCATTATCATGCATATGGTACCATGAGGTGTACCAGAATCTCCTCGATGTACCAGTGTGCACAGAGTCCTCTGCGGATACTGACAAGTTCAGTGCGTCCCTGAGACAGATGCCTCCCCACACTGTAACTGAATCTCCTCCAAAAGGTAAATATTGTTTCCCTGATCTCCTCCAAACCCTTTAACATCCACCTTAGGCAGAACCGGCTCTCATTTGTAAAGAGTACAGATACCCACAGCTCAGGAGTCCTACCTTAGATTCTGATGATGAAGTAAAGGCTCAGTTCTATAATCAGCTAAGTGGAATCATCTCCAAGGTACCATCTGCAGATAAACTCTTGCTCCTTGGTGACTTCAATGCCAGAGTTGGGAAAAATCACAGGCTATGGAATAATGTGATGGGCAAACAGGGACTTGGAAAATGTAATCCCAATGGACTGTTGCTTCTTGGTCTTTGTGCAGAACACGAACTTTTCATTACCAACACGCAGTTCCGGCTACCTGACCGCTTCAAAACCACGTGGATGCATCCTCGTTCCAAACATTGGCACATTCTTGATTATATCATTACCCGGCAATGTGATAAGAGGGACACTCTTATTACCAGAACAGCAAGGAATATAGACGATTGTTGGACAGATCATAAACTTCTTATATGTAAGCTCAGGATATCCATCGGACCTAAACCACCTAGGAACATCAAAAATTTGTCAAGAAAGAAGTTTAATACATCCAAACTTCAGGATGAATCCATGTACAAACATTTTGGAAACAGGATCGTCACCCAGTTATCAGAAAACCCAGTAACAAATGATATTCAGCAAGAATGGGCCACATTACAGAAGATTATCACACATTCAGCTGAGGAAACCTTTGGTTTTATAGTGCGGAAAAGACAAGACTGGTTAGATGACAACAATGAGGAAATTCTGTCTCTCATCAATGCCAAAAGGAATGCCTATCTTGCCCATCTACAAGACCCAACTTCCAACACAAAGAGAGATCAACTACTGGAACTCAAGGGTAAATGCCAGACGCAGATAAGGCAGATTAAAAATACTTAGTGGCAACAGAAGGCTCAGGAACTGCAGAGACTATCGGATGCTCGAGACTTGAGGAACTTCTATGCCGTACTCAAGGAAATATATGGACCATCTCGCTCATCATCAGGTACACTGAAAAGCGCTGATAATTCTACTACCTTTACTGATAGTCAAGAAATCTTGGAACGCTGGAAGGAGCACTTCTCCAATCTCCTAAATCGTCCATCAGAAGCTGCTGAAGACTTCCTCTGTGATGTGCCGCAACAACCTGAACAACTGTGTTTGGCAGTACCTCCTACTTATCATGAATTCAGTGCAGCTCTCACCCAATTGAAACCCAGAAAAGCATCTGGCCCAGATAACATCCCTCTGGAACTAATTCAAGCCGGAGGTCATTCCCTCAAAACAAGAATTTTCATCCTTATCCTCAGAATATGGGAATCAAGAAAGGTACCTGGAGACCTAAAGAATGCCACTATCGTCACTATCTTTAAAAAGGGTGATCGCAGTGTTTGTGGCAACTACCGTGGTATATCACTGCTATCAATTGTGGGGAAGATTCTTGCAAGAATTCTACTCAACCGCCTCAAGGTTATCTCTGAGAAGATCCTCCCAGAGTCACAATGCGGATTTAGAACTTCCAGAAGCACAATTGACTTGATTTTCTGTGTGAGACAGCTACAAGAAAAATGTAGAGAACAACAGAATCCACTCTTCTTAGTCTTTTATGACTTGGAAAAGGCATTTGATTCGGTTCCAAGACCAGCCATGTGGGCAGTGCTGAAGCGGTTTGGTTGCCCTCAGCGTATTGTAGATCTAATCAAGGCTCTCCATGATGGCATGACAGGTCAGGTTTGCCATCAGAATAAGATGTCCGATGAATTTCCCATTACCCGTGGACTGAAACAAGGATGTGTACTGGCTCCAACGCTTTTTGCGCTGTACTTGGCTGCAATGCTTTATGATTCACCCACAAACATCCCAGGTGTGGAGGTCAAGTATCGTTTTGATGGAGGGCTTTTCAACCGAACTCGTCTCCACTCCTTGAGGAAAACTCAGGTTACTAAGGTTACTAACATGTTGTATGCAGATGATGCTGCGTCACCAACTCTCACACCAGAAGAGCTGCAAGAGTCAGTTAATTGTTACAAAAGTGCATGTGATCGCTTTGGTCTTACCATAAATGTCAATAAGACTAGTCTTGGCACAACCTTCACCAGGCACACCTCTTCCTCAGTTCAATATCTCCATCTCAAATTTGCCATTAGAACAGGTTGACCACTTCTCGTACCTGGGCAGTACCATTTCTGTGAGCTGTACCTGTGAGCCGGATGTGGATAAGAGAATTGGCGCAGCCCACGCAGCGTATGGACGATTAGCGCACCGGGTCTTCATGAATAAAGATCTGTCTATGAGTACAAAGCTTATGGTGTACAAAGCAGTAGTCATTTCTACATTGTTGTATGGTTGTGAAACGTGGACCCTTTACCGACGTGATCTTAGGAAGCTTGAGCGTTTCCACCTACAAAAACTTCGATCAATCCTGAGGATTAAATGGGAAGACCGCATTACCAATATTGCTGTTCTGGAAAAGGCTCAAATCAACAGCATAGAATCATCCATAATAGGTCACCAATTTAGATGGATTGGTCATGTCCATCGGATGGATGATGTGAGATTACCTCGTCAAATGCTATATGGTGAGTTATGCTATGGCACCAGACCTCATGGTGGTCCTAAGAGGCGCTACAAGGACCAATTTAAGCAGACCCTGAAATTGACAGGTCTTGATTCACAAACCTGGGACATGCTGGCTGAACACCGCTCAACTTGGCGCCGTACCATCTCGGATACTGTAAAGACGTTTGAAAGGGATCGACGCACACATGAAGAGGCTAAGCGTCAAGCTAGGAAACTTCGAGCAGCCCAACCACGTCCTCCTCCAGCAATACTATGTGTCTTGCGTGGTCGCTTGTTCCATGCCAGGATTGGACTCTTTAGTCACCGTAAACTAGGGGTCGATGGTGCACCGATTTTTCGGTTTCGGTACGGTACAAAGGAAATTACCGACCTCGGTTCGAGACGATAAAAAAATTCGGTAAAAAGTTCGGTTCGGTACAAGAGACATAAATACCGTAATTTAAGGAAACCTTTTTTTAGACATCCTAAGTATTGTCCTTTATCATCAATGTTTTACTTCAATAGTTAGTTAAATACAGTAAAACTTCTTGTATACGATTCATATTTATAAGTTTTTTATACGATTTTTTCCTGGTCCCGGCAAAATGCCTATACTTTCCATGTTAATTTATCTCCGATATACGTTTTACATTTATTCGTTTTTCACACTTATACGATAATATTTTAAGTCCCTTGCAATATAAAGCATAATTTATACGTTGCGTGTTCTGAGGAAGTACGTATGTTCGAATGCAAACTTTTGTTACCGCCTGTACTTCCGCTGGGAAGGATGCACCGCGTGCTATATTATGTTACGATGGCCTTGAGCGACACCGGTGGTCAAGGCTACACTCGCTTGCCAGAGTGTCGTAACAAGGAAGAACAGCTAGCGTAATAAGCAAGCGCTATTATTGTGTTAGCCTTTCAAAATAACAGGAAGCAGCCATAAAACACAGTTAGACAGCATCTGAAGCTTATGTTAAGATGAGCGGAAGTGTTTTACGATCGCCGATATATTAAAAAATATATTATTTCCGCTTTTATAATTTTCATTCGTGTTTTTTTAGGACTTCTCGTCAACACATTAAAAATACGCGATTGATTCTGTGTTCTAATAATCTTGCGTCTTCAGACAAATGAAAATCCATTAATTTAGGCCTACACTACGGCATTTTATTAATGACGAGGAAGAGCCGCAGAATAATACAGTGGATTTTAATGATGCTGTCAATGCTCTATGGACCATCAAACATTTTGTGACGCACCATAACGTTTCTGAGGAAATAATGGCCGAATTATATCGGTTTGAAAATACCGTACTGTTCACGCCGTGGCCTCGGCCAACAAAAAAAAAGTCCTCTCGGCACGCCGGAAGGCGGAGGTAGATTTCACCGGACAAACTTGGGGATAGGCGAAAATAGGCAGAATATGCAGATTTTCGTAGAAGGATCAGACCTCATTTAATGCGAGAAGGTATTTTATAATTGGAGCTTAATTAACTTTGTTTTTCGTCATTTTATGCTTATTTTAAACATTTTATTGTCTTATGGGAACGGTAACCTTCTTGTCATTTGGGGTCCATTTTTATACTTGTGGTCACACTGTCCTTATGCTAGGTTTCGACACTGATGTGCAACTATGTAACGGTCTGTTACTTCTTCACGCAAAATTATATCTACCGCAGAGATTTTGGTTGGTTCCTCAGTTTAGGGGCTGCGACAACGCGGTCATGTAACCCCGTGTACTTTGGGGTGGCTGTATTAGTCTGTAATTCAGGTAAGGACTGCAGACGGTCAATTTCAAGCAGTAGTTACTAATGTTGCTACCAGGTACTACCGTCAACGACACCTAGCTGTGAACTTGGCTACTAGATGCCACCGCAACCAGCAACTCGCAACGAACGTTGGAACTTCCCCTCCAAAGGAAAGCATACTGAGGGATTTTTGGCGCTCTTAGAAAATCCGACGACTTCGGCCGGCTTTGAACTCGCGACCTTGGGCATAAACATTCAGCATGCTACCAGTTACGTCACCGAAGCCGCTTCACACTTAGATGGAAATCTGAATCTGATCTCGTGCAAGTGCGTTATCTTGGCAACGTCTGATGGCTCATCCCTCATCAATTTAGTAGTGTTGCCATGGCAACCACTGATAGGTCTTGGCATTTTCTTAGAATTCCGAAATTATTTTTCTCATCCCTTGGCATAATGGTGGGTTATATCAAAAATTCTTTCAGACAAAAGTTTTAGGTAATTATTATGGGAATATTGTCCATTTTGTACGGTTTTGATATTGTGCCTATTAAGAGAGATATGATTAATGTTTCCCGAAAAACCCACTTTTTCCCACCCCTTTGGTCAATGGTTGGTGCTATAAAAAAAAAACTCTTCAAACATACATTTTTGGGCTTTATCCGACACATAGTATGAATGTTGAACGGATTCGATATTTCACATATTAAGAGAGTTATAGCAATATTTCACTTCTTCGAAAAAAAAGCCCCCCATTTTCACCCCCCAACGACCGATTTAGCCCAGTAACGAACTCGACCGAGATTTTATAGGTATACGTATTCGGTAAAAAATTCAAAGTGATTGGTACAAAATTACGGCAGTTATCGTGTCCACAATAAACTGATATACATATACATACATAAATGATATATAACTTTTGAACTGACGGTGGTTTTGGGGCCTGGGGATGTGAAACGCGAAGATATGTCGAAATTTTCCGGAAGTCGAAACATGGTACCCATTGCAATAGTTAGCTTTCTAACGAAATCTACCTCTGGTTGGTTCCTCAGTTTAGGGGCTGCGACAACGCGGTCATCTAACCCCGTGTACTTTGGGTGAGTGTAGAATCTGTCTGATACACGGTGTGAATTGTAATGGCTGTATTAGTCTTAATTCATGTAAGTACTGCAGACGGTCAATTTCAAGCAGTAGTTCCTAATGTTGCTACCAGGTACAACCGTCAACGACACCTAGCTGTGAACTTGGCTACTAGATGCCACCCCAACCATCAACTCGCAACGAACGTTGGAACTTCCCCTCCAAAGGAAAGCATACTGAGGGATTCTAGTGCTCTTAGAAAATCCGACGACTTCGGCCGGCTTTGAAACCGCGACATTGGGCATAGACATTCAGCATGCTACCAGTTACGTCACCGAAGCCGCTTCCCACTTTATCAGGCGGCTTTGGTGGCGTAGTCGGTAACATGCTGAGCTTCTATGCCCAAGATACCGGGTTCAAACCCGGCCGAAGCCGTCGGATTTTTTAAGAGCGTTAAATATCCCTCAGTATGCCTTCCTTCGGAGGGGAAGTAAAGCCGGCAGTCCCATGTCATAGATTTATGGCATGTTAAAGATCCTTCCACTAATTGCACCTGTGTGAAGCTAAATTGGATAGGTTAAGAATGTATACAACGCTCTTAGGTTTCTATGTTCGTTGCCAAGAGCCGACTGCGGCGGCGTCTAGTAGCTCAGTTCTGAACTTGGCCTCGTAGTCGTTGACAGTGGCGCTTGGCGGCAAAAGTAGGAACTATCTGAAAAATTGTTAGTTGCAGTACTTAAATTAACAAACAGATAACACACACTAATACAGTCATCACAATTAACACCGGTTATCAGACAGATTCTACACACACCCAAAGTACACGGGGCTACATGACCGCGTTGTCGCAGCCCCTAAACTTAAGAACCAACCAACCAACCACTTAATCAGATGGAAATACTGAATCTGATCTCGTGCAAGTGCGTTGTCATGGCAACGTCTGATGGTCCATGCCTCATCAATTTAGTAGTGTTGCCATGGCAACCACTGATAGCTCTTGGCATTTTCTTATAATTCCGAAATCATTTTTCTCGTCCCTTGGCGTAATGGTGGGTCATATCAAAAATTCTTTCAGACAAAAGTTTTAGGTAATTATTAGGGGAATATTGTCCATTTTGTACGGTTTTGATATTGTGCCTATTAAGAGAGATATGATTAATGTTTCCCGAAAAACCCACTTTTTTCCACCCCTTTGGTCAATGGTTGGTGCTATCAAAAATCTTATTTGACAT
The DNA here is from genome assembly GCA_946902985.2 of Meconema thalassinum. Lineage (NCBI taxonomy): Eukaryota > Metazoa > Arthropoda > Insecta > Orthoptera > Tettigoniidae > Meconema > Meconema thalassinum. The sequence continues at coordinate 48,673,572 of OX336394.1, forward strand.
AAATTTTTGGCACTTATCCGACACATATTATGAACTTTGAATGGATTCGATATTGCACGTATTAAGAGAGTTATAGCGAAATTTCACTTTTTCGAAAAAAGCCCCCCATTTTCACCCCCTTCGACCGATTTAGCCCAGTAACGAACTCGACCGAGATTTTATAGGTATACATCTTCGGTAAAAAATTCGAAGTAATTGGTGCAAAATTACGGCAGTTATCGTGTCCACAAGAAACTGATATACATATATATATACATATATATATACATATATATATACATAAATTATATATAAACTTTTGAACTGACGGTGGTTTTGGGGTCTGGGGGATGTGAAACGCGAAGATATGTCGAAATTTTCCGGAAGTCGAAACATGGGACCCATTGCAATAGTTAGCTTTCTAATGAAATCTACCTAACAAGTCAAGATAACAGACTACTTCGTAAAGTGACTCAATTGTCTTTGTTTTGTAATATCTGGGTGCATTTCTCTTGTAGTTGTTTTGTTACATATTGCCGATTATAGTTAAACAATCGTATTATTATTTCTTGTTTCTCACTTCTTAACGGAAACCCTCGCTCGCTCGCCCGCCGCCCGCGTTGCTAGCCTGTCTCCCGCCAGGTACTTGCCGTAATGCGTATCTCGCGCGGCACAGTCATTGAGTAGACTATAGCCTATAGTTCACAGCTGGTGCTGAAAATGTTCGCCATTCATTGCTACACATCGCTGGCACCTCTTCATGAAGTTGTCATTTACGTTCTGAAGTTCCTCAGCACCGATTGACTCTATTTCAGCTGTAATATACCTTAGTCCAAAGAATATGGACTGTTAAAGCCGTGGCGTCAAGTAGCGCATACGGCAAAGTGCTTGGCGAGAACCGGCTCGCGGCGTGAGCGAGGGTCCCTGTCACTTTTTAAAACAAAGTCCCTGTATAACCCATATTGTCATATACATTTTGCAGTTTTTATTTACCGACTTTCATTTACGCGCTTTTCACATTTATGCGTGTTTTTTTTCCTTTGGTCCCCTGGAAATCGTATAAGTGAAGTTCTACTACTAGAGCACAATAACTCGTCTGATTAATAAAATTAAATTATGGACTTAAGTGTTCCAGTGTGAGCCTAATGTCTATCTAATGTGTGCATCAATTGGCTTACTCCACACTAAAAGGGCAAGTTTGAAAGTTAATGGAACATTGTATGAGATTATTAGCTGTACATTTTTTCTGTATTTTAAATAAAAATTGTGCTATTTGGCAAGTATTTGGTTTACTGTATAATCATTAGAACTCATGTGTTACTTTTTTCTTAATGGTTTACAAATTACTCTAATTTAACATGTTAAAATCAGCCGAGCTGTACCGAACCGATTTTGTACCGAGAACCGAAGTACAATTTTTTTTTACCGAACCGAACCGTACCGAACCCAAATTTTCAGTACCGAAGACCCCTACCGTAAACACATCCACAAACTGGACTGAAGGAAGAAGATTTATACTCGGATTCGAGTTAAAGCCGATGATGATGGTGTTGCACATCTTCTTGAAGACAGACTGGCTTTATCCAACCTTCATCTGACTCTCCTCTTACTGATATTCACATTCCTCATGGTCTGAAGTTGATTCCTAATCTGAATAGCAGTTGAATGGCAGTCACAGAACACTTGAACAGGGTCATTAATCGGCCATCTTGGACAGATGTTGACCCTCTATGGCCTGTTCCAGATCTTCTGCTGTACATGTCACTCTCACGATAGCGCTCTATAGCATGAAGTTCCAATAGCATTAGCCACATGCCGAAGACTTCACCCTTAGCTCACCACTGCAATAGGTCTCGCCACTTCTTCACTTCTTCACCTCAAGCAACCATGTGGCAGTGACCCCTTATCAATATTCTGTCATGAAAGTTAAAAGCTTACATTGTGGGGAGAGCCCAGAAATCCATTAAGCCTTGCTGGAGACAATAAACAAACAAGACATGATTGTTTATGGCCCTCTTTGCAGTGTCAAAAAGAACAATATTGCTTAAATGCCTTATATGCAAAATCGAATACAGCATCAGTGCCAAATTATACACTTAAAAGTTACTTAAAATAAAGAGTGAACTCTGTAGGGTGCTGGTCTGTAAAGTGGTGGAAAAGTGAAAGAAGAAAGGATTGCAACAGAGATGTGGAGCATGGATGCTATGTGCTGTTGAGATTCGCGATTGCACGGACGAGCCTCCGACCCAATCAGTCCGTTAAATCGAGGGTTTACTGTGCAAGATATTTATGAAAAGCCACAATCATTTTCAGGAACTTTAACTACCACACAGAAATTCTAATGTACTGCTATTATTTAGAAATCCATGCAGGGCTCTGTACTGCCCCAGTACGTTGCTCTTTCTTTCTACTCCCTTTCTAGTTTTATTTAGTTAAGATAAATCTTACCACTCTCCTGAGTCGTTAACTTCCAATAAAATTGCCAGAGGCTTCAGAGAATTTGGTTTCTCCTTTATTCGAGGTTCAAAAGGTGATGAACTGTTATCAATTTTATCCTTGAATTTGGACTGTGGGCGTGCAATGTTTTTCGCTGTTAGTAAACGAACTGCTTGTTGTGGACTGCTACTATTTGTTGTGTTCAATGAATCCTGAAAGAATACAAAGTTATTAGTAAATTGAATACACTGAGTAGCTGTAATACATTGTAGTAATAATAGTTTGGACTTAACTGGCATACTTGGTATGTCATTGGATAATAAATTAGGCATGACGAGTTGAGTTAGTTCTCTAATGTAATATGAACACAATCTAACCAGTTACCTCGTCAATAAAGCATTCTACAGAAAGCCTTCCTCACTGAAGGTGAAACACGTACCTGAGTGTTCCGATTCCAACTGCCACTCACCACACGAGTGGTATTTCCTGTTGCTTCAACCAACACAGGTTCTGGATTGCGGCGAATGCCAGCCAGCTCGTCTAGATTACAGCCCTGAAACACAAAGAACAATATCATACAACAGACGTGTCACAAGGATTCACTATTTATGACTATATAAGAAATGCACAAGGAAATACATTTTCTAGTTTATATCCAGTGCAAATCACGTGCTTAGCACATTACGCTAGATTACAAGCAGGTGTGGAGAACGTGTCTAGCGCGTCATGGATTGAGTGTTAGAAAATGTGAATCACAGTCTTCTCGCACGGTAAGAAAGGTTCTCCTAGTCATCCCGTACATCGTTTTAGTCAAAAATACTACCAGGTTCAACCGTAGCTAGATTTGTGCATGTGTATTCCGTTTCCCACATTTTCACTCGTCTCAATTTTTGTCATATGTTATCTTTAGGGACGATGATTTATGGTGATATAGAAGGCTTCAGAGCGGTGAAATAAAATATCCATTCTGGTAAAATAAAAAAAGTGAGGTGTGAGTGTGCTTAATAACTGTGTGTACGGTGCACGGGTTGGTTAACTAATGAACACTGTAGAAACATTTGGAGGAGTAACAAACAATTTATTCCAGTTTTTTTGTTTTCCTGAAAGAACTAAAAAAACTCAAAAATAATTATATTTAGTGTGTTTAAGACCTAACATTTACTTCCATAAATATTCTCCATGTCTACCATAACACTAACTCGTGAAACTTGTGTTGTCGCCAAAGTATAAGCAGATCATTGTTTCCATGATTTCAGGACTTCAACCAAACAAGCTCGAGAAGGGACTTCGTTATCTCGTATCTTATGAAACATTTTCTATCAAACGACAGATTGTGGAACTATTTACATTAAGTTTAAAGTATTATTTAAAAAAATATCTTAATACCAGATCTCGTTGGTATTTAGCATTTTAGGGTGAAAATAACACATTAAACTTTATTTTGCGATATTTCGCGGCTTCAATATTAAAAAAAAGCAAATTTTTGGTAAATATACTGTTGTGATAACATATATATATTTGCTGAAATATTTCGCGGATATCGTTAAAACCAAAAATCTGGGACTCTAGTTATCATTCTTGTTTGGGATCTCTGAGCAGCAAGACAACTTCTATGCGAGGTACTCTCATCATTATAGTCAAATTTGGCCAACCAAGGACCACGTAAAGAACTCTTCATGATTTCAGTTTTCTTTCATTCTCTTGCTCACAGCTTCTTTCTTTTCAGCTGTCCAATGTTGTTTCTTCTTGATGTCTGTTTCTGGCTCTAGGAACCCCTCAAATGTCTTATTTCTGGAAGTGGTTCTGTTGCCGATGTCTTGATCAGTGATGTTCATTTTTTGTACATCCTTCTTGGTGTTAGCAATACATTTTTCATAAAAGTTGCCTTTTCTATTGGGCTTGTTGAAGTGGTTGAAAATTTTCTTTATGAGTCTGTCGTCAGGCATTCTTGAAACATGTCCAAAGAATTTAGCCCTTAGTTTTCGTATGGTATCAGAGATTCTGCTGCATGTTTTATATACTTCCTTGTTACTGCGTAATCGGCATGTGTCAGCACATTTTTTTAGTCCGAGAATTTTTCTTAAAATGATTAGTTCCTTTTCTTCAATATCTTTCTAGTTGTTCGTCCTAGGCTTTCCGAAGCATACATGCACTCTGTTTGATAGTGTCGTAGTATAGACCTAATAGAAATCGCTTTCTTGTTGTATGTGTATTTCGTAAGGTGGAAAGCGAGCTCCATTTTCCTGTCTCTCTAATGACTCCCTCCTTTGTCGAGTCCGTTAGGTTGGATTATCTCACCAAGGTACTTGAAATTTTACAACTTTACTTATCTTATCCTCTTTTGCTGCCACTATATATCTCGGTGCTTCTTTAATGTTGATCATAAAATGGGTATTTTCAAACGATATCTGAAGGACGGTTTTCTCCGCTATTTCTTCCAAAGTGTGAACTTGCATTATAGCTGATTCGATGTCCTCTGACAGCAGCACAAGATCATCAGCAAATGCAAAGCAGTTGACAGCAATGTTTTCTTTCTTGTACCCAATCGTTACTTGGTCCTAAATACCTCTGCAAGCACTCCTCCCCATTCTTTGATGACCTTATCCAAAACACAATTGAACAGAAGTGGGGATAGGCAATCTCCTTGTCTTACGCCTGTCTTGATTTCAAATTGTTCAGATATATCACCCAGGAACTTGACTTTTGAGTGTGAGTTTGTTAGGGTCTCATTTATTAATTGTAATGTCTTGTTATCTGTCCCCATTTCTTTAAGAATGTCATACAGTGTATTCCTGTCGATTGAGTCATATGCTTCCCGAAAGTCTGCAAATACCGCCACATATTTCTTGCCTCTGGCAGCGCTGTCCTTCAGTATTGTCTTGAGGTTCCAGATTTGTTCCAAACACGATCGTCCTTTCCGGAAGCCTGCCTGGTATTTGACGATTTGGTGGTCGACTTGTTCTTCTAACCTTGATAATAGTGCCATGGATAGGATCTTGTATGTTTCTTGAAGTAGCGAGATGCCTCTGTAGCTATTAACATCTGTTCTGTACCCTTTCTTGTGTAGCGGGTGGATCAGTGCTAACTTCCACTCACCGGGAATCTTACCAGTGTTCCAGATCTCTTGCATTAACTGACACAAGTTCTTGACCATTTGGGGGCTAACATGTTTCCATAGTTCAGCCGATATCGAATCTTCACCGGCTGCTTTGCTGTTCTTGAGCTTCGTAATCAGATTATTTCAGGAGAATTACGAGTGATTCCGCTTTTGTAATACATAAATTCCAGTACTTCAATAATTTCATAAAAGGACTAAACTTGTAATAGACATTTATTCCTGCATCATATTCAGGAGTAACATGAAATAACATTTAGTAATCAATTTGGCTGCATCAAGACTAGAGCCCGGAAGTTAGGAAAAATGCCTTTTTTATCTGGCAGGATATTCTAAAGAATCAGATAAAGATAAATATGTTTCCGAACATTTGGGGACAATAGGACCAGTATTTTATTTTGTCTTTTTTGGCTTCCGTTGTCTATTTTAAGTTTTAAAGCCTTTCTTTGCCAGTTTTCGATTGTTATTCATTTCTGTGCGATTTACACATTAAAAAAAAACACATAATGAATTTCCGTATATCGAAGATAAAAAAGGTTACACAAATTAAATGACATATTGACATCACAAAAATAAATATTTTAGAATCTTGTTCCCTGTAAATCGTTTATTTGTTTTCAAGCACTCGAAAGCTTATGTCCTCAACCCATTCATTTAAGCTCTTTAAATAGCAGAACCTTATTTAGTGAAAGGAATGCACGGGCATAATGAATACCAGGAAAGAGAGAGGATGAGGGAAGGATGACTCTTCCCCTTCCTCATACCCCTTTTGCTGTGACGATGTGTAAGTGCCTGGTATTCCTGATTTTGAAAAGATAAGATATTGCAGAGAAAGGAAGAAAATCACTTCTGTCTAACAGGTCAAACATAAAAGAAGCTGTTAGTCTGCTATTGAACTTGTTAAAGGCAACTCGAGTGTTCGAGCTGACTTATTTATCATGCCAAAATTTTCATCGCGGAGTGGTAAATTACATATTGATGTCACAAAAATACGAGAGATGCTCAATTAAAAGTGGCATTAATGCTCATACAACCATTTATTGTCATGATATACACATACAGACTTTTGTCCTCCTCAATGTACTTCTCCTCCAAAGCGATACATTTGTCCCACCTTCTTTGACATTCCTGGAAGATGTGTAGGAAGCCATTCTTTGACTTCCTCCTCAGAATCGCCTCTAAAGCTTTAACTGCCTGGGGGCCGGTTCCATCAACCTTGCATTAAATTTGGCTAACAAAACGTTAGGTAACAAATCGTTATAATTTTAACATTCTGTTATAGATTACGTGTTCCACAAAACGTTTTAACAAGTCGGTTAACAAACGATGCGTTAAATGTCACTTGCTGTAAGGATCAAGGAAGCAGTGAATGGCATGGATGGTTTTTCAGACTTATGAACTGTGTCTAGTCAACTTGTATTCATTTGTTTGCTATTCGCGAACTCAAGCGATGGTGCTGCCGTTATCTGGAACTAGCGTAAACGCGATGGAAACATAAACATAAACAAACACAACTGATGCTTAACATGTGATTTGAGTAGATGGGTGTGCTCTTTTCTCGTATTTTCAGTTATTTTTTATAATAATTGAGGCTAAGAGATGAGTAATATAATTGCTCAGTTCCGCTGTGCTCTTCAAATTCAACAATTGCCATACCAATGCTTTACTTCCACAAATAAAAGCTTTTCAGACGGAATGGAGTAGATTAGGCCTACTTCGCGTTGCAAAGCCGATTTTGAAGTAATGTATATGATCGTATGCGGCTGCCATTTTACAAAGGAGAATTATTTATTAATAAATACTACCGGTAATGAATTTCTTAAAATAACCAGTACCCTACATTCTCCCCTGCATTACAAACTAGACGACTTTTAGCAGGTCGATTTGACAGCTGCTCTTCCCATGTGGAAAAAATTACTTTAGGGGTCGCTTTATCGTAGGCCTACATGTGGTTGTCTTTTTTTTAAAACTTGCCTCATTGCTGCTCCAAATCTGTGAAGCTCAGTTTTCCTAATAATCAGGTGCCTATTAAAAATGTTAAAAATCATTATAGTCAACTTGTAGGCTATTTATAGATCAAAAATTGTATGTGCGTTTATATTTAAAAAGCATCGTGACACTGTTTATCTAAACTATGTGAAAATGAAAACCACAAATCAACACTCATGCTGATCAACTGAAAGCTTTGGATGCAAATCAAATGGCTGTCGTTTCCACTAGTTTTATTCATCATTTGAAATTCAGTACAATAACCTTTTGTGCACTATAAAACTACATTATTGACCATCACGTATTGATGTTGCTGTCTGAATAGGCTATAGTTACCAATTTCATTACATGTAGGCTAATTTGGTAGTTTAGACCTAGGCATATCATTTAAGTGGCCGGTTGTAAGGTAAAGTCCTTCCTGTATTTATGCACAACACATCTCCAGTAACTTATTTTCAGACAGTTGCAACATGTCATGAGACCTTGCCAAGAATTTTTGTTCTGTAGCATTATTCAAATACGGTAATCAAAAATAAATAATACAATAACTGAGCACGAAAGGCATACTGTATTTATTTGTAACCATTTTTAACACAATGTTAAACTCCTTAACTGAGCAAGGTTGGGATGTTAAAATAACGGATAGGTTAACGATTTGTTAGCAGTAATGTTGGTTGATGGAACACCATTTTGCTAACATTTCCGTTAAATTACTTTAGCGTGTCGTTAAAATTTTAACGTAGGTTGATCGAACCGGCCCTGGGTCTCGTTGTTGAATCGACGTCCCTCAAGGGTTGAAAAAAAAAAGTCGCACGGGGCCAAGTCATGACTATAAGGTGGATGGGGTACCATATAGATAACTTTTTGTGCTCAGGAACCCTGTAACAGCATTGGCGATATGCAGCCTGGCGTTGTCATGGAGAAGCTTCCATTGTCCAATCAGGTTCCTTCATTTTTTAGGGATGTGATCCTTTACCAATTGCTCCCAACTGATATCCCAAGGATGTGTGCAAGCTGCCCGACAGTCAGACGGGACTCTTCGCGAATAATGGCACCTGCCGTGTTGATTGATGTGTCTGTAATGGCAGTAACAGGTGCATCTTTCTTCCCTCCAATTCAGCGCTTTCCCGGCCCTCTTTAAAGTCTTATGCCAAGGAAAACAGGCACAACGAGACATTACAGACTCCCCATAGGATCTCCTCAAACCGTCGTAGGTTGCAGATGCGTTTTTGTTTAACAGAACACAATACTGTATTGCATAACTAGGGGCCGTATTTTTTGGTAAGAGCGATACGCGCAAAATTTTTTCATATGTCCTCTCTTGCCTATATATGACCTTGTAGGTACTTAAAGTAGCATATTTTAGCAAAATGAACTTGCAAAATATTATGAAGTCTGATCTATTGCGCGAATTGCACAAATAATCACCAAATATACTCCACTCGGTACGAAAATGCTAAATATTATCGAAAAAGCTCTCCAATACACGTTTAAATGCTTCTGAAGAATTAACATCGTGGTTTCCTTCTCGTTTGATTGATAGTGCCTCTACACAACTGCCTACAAACCCAGAAGTATGTGTATTCAGTTCCGCGATCTCTAAGGCTATCGATGAAAATCGATATCTTCTGTCGATTACATCAAATGGCGTTGTGGTCGTAGATACAGCAGTAGACTAAGAGTTCGCGACTGATAAAACTATCGGCAAACATCCAGCTAAGTATAAAAATGCCAAAAACTAAAGTCACAACAGTTTTCTCGAGGGCCGAGGAATACAACAGTGAGGGGTTCTATGTATTTGATACTGCAAAAAAGATTCAAATGTTTAAATACTCCAATGTTCGTATTCAGTGGGAACGAAAAGACACGTGCAATAAACACTGCAGAGATTCAGCAACGTATAAAAAGAGGAAGAAAGGAGGAAATGAACATAATTCTAAGCGGCAAATAACATTCGGCGATACACATCACAAAGAAGTTTAAAAACCTCCTTATCACATAATCTGTTAGATTTACCCCAGACTATAAGGAAGATTTCAAAAGAAAAATTGATCATTATGACAATTTATTTCGCGAAATAACCACCGAAATAGCATCAGTTTTAACACCGAAATCAACGGTTTTATTTCACCAAAAAATAAGGCCCTTATGCATAACTCTGCACGCAAGAACTTTCCATGGCAATGTTTAGAGGCAATATGCAGGCTACCAAGCCTCGACTGATGCAGGTATTGCGGTGACTATAGTACGTAGTTCCTCCACACAGACAGATGTCACTTTTGAATATTGGTGAGTTTATTATTATAAGATCATTTTCTCCATGTTACAGTGCATTTTTCGATTTTTTAGGTCATTTATTACAGTTATTTTTGAAAATTTTAAGTGCATTTTTAAAACTTTTTGCGGCATCAACATCCGGGCCCTAATGATGATTTATTTATTTAGCGTATGGCTTTTAGTGCAGGGAGTGTCCGAGGACATGTTCGGCTCGCCAGAGGCTGTGGCTGCTTCCAGCGGACACCCATGGGGTCAGCTACAAGTTCCGTTCAATTTCAAATACAGTAGTTCCAACTTTCGTTACCAGATTTCACTGACACCTAGTGGTGAATGTTGAAACTTTGATAGAGCGTTCCAACGAAATCTAACCTATAAATTTAGCTTCACACAAGTTTAGTTAGTGGAAGGATCTTTTACATGCCATAAATCTTTGACATGGGACCACCGGCTTTACTTCCCCTCCAAAGAAAGACATACTGAAGGATTTTAACGTTCTTAAAAAATCCGACGACTTCGGCCGGGTTGGAACCCGCAATCTTGGGCATAGCAGTTCAGCACGTTATCGACTACGCCACCAAAGCTGCTAATGATGATGATACAGTAGAGGAGCACTAGTTTCCCACCGCTCGTGCCTGTCGATATAGTGAGCAAATTTATAACATCCATGAAACAGATGCTAAATAATTATATGACTGGGTGTCACTGAATAAAGCATTTAACATATGCAATTTTATTATATTGGGCATTTACAGTTTAAAGAGTTTCCTAATGAGTACATTTACCATCATAGGTTCGAGAAAAACAAACCGGATACTCACCACTCGCTCAAGGATAACGTCATTGGCGTCCACAATCATGTCAAACTTTTCTTCTAAATCGCGTCTAGCAATACTTCCACTGATTCCTTGATGGCGAAATATCATCGATATCCTACATAAAAAACAAATATAAGTTTTAACACAGCAGTATTCACTCTTTACCCAAACCTTGAAAGTATACTTTCCAGTCAACCAACATGCTTTTACCAATTAGATTACACTATAGAGGGTGTTTCAAAAATAGTGGGCATAATTTCAGGTATGTATTCCTCATAGGTAGCCGATAGAAAAGGTTCACTACAACATGTGCCGGGAAGGGCTTGGTTTCAGAGTTAGGAGCTTCCAAACAGTGACATTCACTGCAACGAGTTTCTTCCCAAAGGTGGTTGCCGTGACAGGACACTCCGACAGTTCAGTCTGAGTGTATTCGCCTCTGGTGCCTGACATCGAATCCCTTTGGAATCGAATTGAGGCAGGTTGTGAGCAAATATGCAATACTCCTGGAATTTGGGATCGTGTTTGCAGAACCATGAGACATCGAAGCGCCCGGAAGTAACAAAGTAACCTCATTTTCTCGAAGGGAATTATTTTCATCAATCCGATTGCGGCATCGTCTTTTACATAACACGCAGAGCGTCCCTGATTTTTTTGTCGGTATAATTAAGATACACCCTGTATTTATATAATACATACAGTACATTTCATTTAGCCTTTCATTGTCCAGTTTAGTCTGCAAGCCTCTGTTTGTAAACAAGTCATCTCCATGATGTCCTAGTCCAGTGGTTCCTAACCTTTTGTGGTCATCTCCCCTTTCTGGTGGTTGACTAACACCTATCGCCCCCTTTTCATTTTCATTGTAGGCTACAGTATGTCTAACTTTAATATGAAGTAAAGTGTAAATAATAAAGCAGTTTTATTATTTTAAACAATTTTACTACCGTATATAAAAACAGCCGAAGCAGTTTTATCCGGTCACTCTTAAATAAAATACCAAAAAAAAAATGTTCATTTGTTACAGATATTTTTAAGAAGAAAGACGTGAAAGAATTAACTGAGATCATTGACGTACATTTAAAAACAGGAGTACATGTTTTCATTTTAAAATTGGAATCTGGAAAAATTAAGAAAGTTGAAAGTTAAAATTTGAAAAAATAGATGAAAGTTTGAAAACTTTTGTTACCGTATTGTTTTATTTCACCTTTTCAATGACTGCCTTGTGCTTGGTGGATTTCAGTTAAAGCTTGAATAACCGGCTTTATGTTCGTCAAGTTCAGGCGCAAGTCTCCTTTGAGGCAAATGTCCCAACTTATTACTTTGTTTTGTGAGGAGCTGGTCAGCAGAACTAAATCCTTTTTCAACTAAATATTCCTTACTGTAGTGTATTTATGGACAAATATTATGGTTTAACTAATTAAGCAAGGTACCAGTACCTACATGCATTTCCTAGATTAATCGAGTATTCTGTCCATAGACTGGTCTGTTGTCACAAAATGATAGCCTACCAAGCACGGGTACGGTTGCTGCTCTTTTCATTGATACGTAGTTTCTCAGTCCGGTAACTTCTTGGATTTGCTTGAGATAGATTATAGATAGCCTACTGTATTTATAGTTTTTTTTTTGGTCGTGTGGTCTCCTGAGAGGCCGAGTGCAGGTCATTCTATTCGACGCCCGTGGGCGACCTGCGCGTCGGGATGAGACATGGAATGGATGAGGATGAATGAAACAGGGCAAGGATGTGGAAGGAATCGGCCGTGGCCTATCAGAAGGTACCGTCCCAGCATTTGCCTGGTGTTGGAAATGGGAAACCACGGAAAACCATTTCAAGGACGGCCGACGGTGGGGCTCGAACCCACGCGTCTACCGAGTCAGCAGAGAGCTTGGCCCCATGACCTAATGCTGCGCTTTAGCCAGCTGAGCCAATGCTGTCGGTTGTATTTATAGTAATACGGTATGGTATCTTATTAACCTGCAGACTGAGTTTCTTTTAAACATGCACAGGTGCATAGCATACAAAGTCCCATGCTGAGTATCAGAAATTGCCTCTTCAAGACCCCATACATCCGTTCCACACAGTTCCTAGCTCTTTTGTACCTTTCATGAGCTCTTGTTAGTGGGTTTAGGTACTGTAAGGTGTCAACTGGTATGTTCTCAAAGGGTAACCATTGTCACCCAAGAGAACCCCACTATTTACACGTCTCGTCTCAAAAGCAACTACATTCTTGAGTTATTAGGCTAAATACTGTACTATCGTGTACAGAGCCTGGCCAACATGCAATAAGGTCCCTTATAAGGAGCTATAAATCACAAACTGTCTGGATATTTAATGAAAAATATCCTTTCCTGTTCCTGTATGTTTCACCCCTGGCACGACCAGGAGACTGAATTGGAATGTGAGTGCCAAATCTCGGGATTTTCCGCCAACACAAAGTTCCTCATTTCTCTACTAGAAAGCGGTATACATCAAGGAGCTTAGATATCAAACCACCTTGACATTCATAACGCTCCAAGGAGCATTAAATTCAACATGAAAGCTGCCCTCTGGGCGTCAATTAACAAAGCTTGCACCCGGCACCCTAGGCCATACGATATTATTATTATTACCGAGAACCCCACTTTTCCTAGTGAAATTACCCATTGAACTAACACCCTTTGTTAACCCGTTGAGTGCTTCGCCCGTCTATAAACATTGCTCAAGAATTTTCTTTGTTTTCATATTCCCCATTAGTTTTCGAGTGCCAGATCGATCCCTGGTATGTTTTGCCATCCATTGGACATTATGTAGTATTACTTGAGTTTGGAATTTTGATTCCGGAAGTAACTGACAGACCATTTTGTAGACGTCTGTTCACTACAGCTGAGATGTAAACAGGAATAACAAGCAAATTCATCACGCTGCGTTGGGATTTTGGATCAAAGAATATATTTTTCTGTACTAATAAGGAGCAAAAAGTATTACTTGCCTACTGATTTTTTGTAATAATCTTAATTTGGACCCTTTACTTGGTATCACAGTGATGGACATAATCCTGAAGAGAATAAAAGAAGAAAAGGGTAATGAAACAAATGCCCTTGTCTTTGCAGATGACGTCATGATTTGGGAAGAAAGTGTCAGAGAGGTACAAGAAAAACTGGATGCATGGGACAAGCTGTTCAAAGAGTATGGGTTGAAAATAAGCCAAAGTAAGTCAGTAGTGATGACAACAGGACTGTCTAATGCAACCATTTACTTGAATAATCAGCCTCTACAAATTGTTGATCAATTTAAATATCTTGGTAGCACACTGTGTAAGGATAACAACAGCAACAGTAAAGTAACAAATAGGACTAGTAATGCGGTCACCTTCTATGCACAAGTTAGAACACTACTGTGGGATAATAAGGTGCCCAGGAAGTGTAAACATATACTGCTTAAGACATACTACATCCCAATTCTAACTTACGGAGTAGAAACATGCACCCTGCCCAGAAAAGAAGAAAGTAGGATTCAGGCATCCGAAATGAAGTTTATAAGAACAATGCTTGAAAGGACAAGGAGAGACAAAGTAAGGAACGAAACAAACAGGACAGAGGCTGGCAGAGATATCAGAGCTACAAAATATTTGCAGAAGCAACGATTAGGATGGTATGGGCATCATCAAATAATGGGAGATGAGAGGACACCAAAAGCTTATTTCAACAAGGTTATCCCAGGAAAAAGACCAGTAGGAAGACAAAAGAAGATAATAATGTTATTGGTTTTACGTCCCTTTTAACTACCCTGGCTTTTAGAGACGCCGGGGTGCCGGAATTTTGCCCCGAAGGGGATCTTTAACGTGCCAGTAAATGTACTGACACGGCTCCCTCGCATTTGCGCACCCTCAAATGCCAGCTGACTGCGCCAGATTTCGAACCTGCAACCTTGGGCTCAGCAAGCGAGAACATTACCCCTGAGCCACGCAACCAGGCGACAAAAGAAGAAATGGTTGGTCCAAATCAAGGATGATCTTGAGGACAAAGGGCTGGACTGGAGAAGGATCCATGAAGACCAACTATTCATGGACAGGAAAAGGTGGCGAGGGCTCGTTAACAGCACCGGGTGACTGGAGCTGCAATTTGATGATGACTTGGTATGGAGATGACGGCTGGACAAAAATTTTAATTTTGATTCATCACAAAATAAAAATGTATATAAACGTAGGATTTTGAATATACATTTAGATTAATAAAGATCCAAAACCTACAGACATGTTAAGCCCATGATATTAAAAATTATGACTTCTACATTTTTGTAAAAAATGCGAATGAAGAAACTCAGCACTCAAGGGGTTAAAAAGGACCTTGGCCCCATCTTCCTGTCTCTAGTTTTTCCTTTAATTTTGTCCAAGAGGGTGTTTCTTGGAACACCATTCCTCTTCGCGGCCGTTGTCATACTCATGCCGTCCTCCTCAACGACCTTAATCATCATCATCATCATCTTGCACAGTTTCCAGCCACTGGCCGGGTCTGTTTGGAACACAAGCCTTTCCTACATCTTCTGTCTTCCCACCATCTCTCAGCCTCCATCCTTGTCCAGTCTTCTCCTCTCTTCTTCACGCTTTCTTCCACCCCCTTCAGCCACCTGTATCTCGGTCTCTTTCCTTCCCACTTTGTCTCGTGTATCCTCCTGGGCATCCTCTTCCCCTCCATTCGTTTTACATGTCCATACCATCTAAGTCTAGATTTCTCTATACCATCCTGTAATGGTTCCTCCTTCATTAATTCTCTGATCCTCTCATTTCTTATTCTGTCCATCTTTGTAGCTCCAATACTGCTTCTCAAGAACCTCATCTCACTGGCCTGAATTTTGCTCTTCTCCCTTCCTTTCATAACCCAGGTCTCCGAGGCATACGTCAGGATAGGGACATAGTACGTCCGATATATGATCTTTTTGCTGTTCTGAGGGACATCCTTGCTCCATAACATGCTTCTCACACTCCTCCGGAATGCTTCTGCCTGTCTCCCCCGCTCATTTATTTCTCTATCGTTTCTTCCATTATCTTGTATCAAGCTTCCCAGATACTTGAAACTCTCCACTTTCTTCAGCTGTTCCCCACCAACTGTTATTCCCGTTGTGGTTCTTTCCTTCTTCCTTGTTGTGATCACCATCTCACTCTTATTTATGCTAAATTTCATCCCATATCCTTGTATTATTCCTTCCCACACGTCCAACTGTTCCTGTACCTCCTTCTCCTTGTCTCCCCAAATCATCAAATCATCTGCAAACACCATTGCTTTCAACTTTCTTTCCCCAATTACTTGTGCCACTCGGGCCATTATGTCATCCATCACCACAATGAAAAGTAATGGTGACAGTGCACTTCCTTGTTTCATGCCGTTTCTCTGTTCCAACCAGTCCGATCTCTCTCCTCCCACTTTCACACAGCTCACGCTTCCCTTGTACATCTCCTTTATCCTCCTTATAGTCCATTTTGCTACTCCTCTATCCTCCAGGGACGTCCATACTTTGTTTCTGCATACACTGTCATGCTTTCTCAATGTCCAGGAAGGCCATCAGTAGATCTGTTCCATACTCATAGTGCTGTTCTTAATAGCAGCTTCCATTTGCTGAGTATCGTAATAGAAATGTGAGTTTTGACATATTGCTTGAAAGCAAAGATTTAGTCTTAGAATATAATTTTCATCTCAATTTAAAAAGAATCCTCTGTAGCACACCTAGCCATAAAGACCCTAGGCCTAGACCTACTGATAATAATAATGTTATTTGTTTTACGTCCCTTTAACTACCGCGGCTTTTAGAGACGCCGGATGCCGGAATTTTGCCCCGAAGAGGATCTTGTGCCAGTAAATCTGCTGACACGGCTTCCTTGCATTTGCATACCCTCAAAAGCCAGATGACTGCGCCAGGATTCAATCCTGCAACCTTAGGCACAACAAGCGAGAACGTTACCGCTGAGCCATGTAGCCAGTCTAGACCTACATAATAATAACAATACACCGTAAATGTTTATTGGTTCCGAAACGGTAACGCAAACTTTAACATTGTTGTCACGCATGTGCTCTAATGATCGTCAGCTACGATGACTATTGGACACGATGATCAAACGATAATTTAATTAATGCAGGGTGCTTCAGTGCTTCATTATAAGTATACTAGCAGTAGTGCCCGGCTTCGCCCGGTGGATTTATCTGTTTTATGGATGATAAAGAATACTACTACAGATCTGACAAATGATACTAAAACTAACAGAAAAAGACATATAAAACTTTTTGTGGTGGTGGTGGTGGTAGTGGGGGTGATAAGTAGTATAATTGACGTAACATTCAGGTCATTTTTCCGTAATGATAATGATAATAATGAATATGGAAACGGCTATTTACTAACTACAGTACGGACACATCTAATTTACAATCGAATTGAAAGATATGATTAGAAAGAGGAGCCAGTGAACTAAGAGACACTGCTTAGGGCCTATATCTCATTTGCTGTTAGGAGAGTAGACACCAATAGTGTCGTCTTTTGTCGCATAGAGCCGTAGGAAAATATGCAGAGCACTTTGGAAAACTTCGGCTGTCCCGAGCTCCTGAGGTAGCAAAAGTGTCATTTATCGTCACATAGCACTCAACGATAAGGTTTGGAACAAAATGAAAGTAAATTTGAAAGCACCAACGCTTATTGCAGCTGATAACCTCAATGTACTGCATCAACACCATGGCACTTATACAGAGACACAATATTTTCAAGATGATAACAGTTCTAAGGGCCTAAGAAATCTTTTTGCACTTATTAGTCCCCGTGACTGCCATTTATAAGCAGCGCAAGATGTAACTATTTTCACAATTCTGCACCAGAACACTGGTAGGGGTGACGTGTTGCATCCCGCATTGCTAGCCAACAATAGACTTATTAAAATATTCTTACAGTTACACTACTAAGGACATGAATAGTTCTAGCGCCTTAAAACGTTGTTTTTAAGTTCCATTTGTCTGTTATTCTAAATATACGGAATGGAGAGGGTTGTCCAAAATAGCAAGTGGAAAGTGTTACCAGCACGGTTTCAAAGGGTTAGTATGTATAATTCGGTGCAATTAGGTGTCTAAAATTTCAAGCAGACAGTGTTACTCGCCGGGATTCAAAGGGTAGGTATTTAAAATTTGCTTAAGATCGGTGAAACGGAGTAGATTTGTGCCAAAAGGCCTAAATGCAGGGGATGGAGTGGTCTGTCCGAAATTTCAAGCAGACAGTGTTACTCTTCGCGTTCTAAAGGGTAAGTTTTAGATGGGTGAAACGGTGTCGATTTGTGCTAAAAGGCCTAAATGCAGGGAATGGAGTGGTCTGTCCAAAATTTCAAGCAGACAGTGTGACTCGCCGGATCCCTAAGGGTAAGTATACAAATTTTGGTTCAGATCGGTGAAACGATGTAGATTTGTGCCAAAGGGCCTAAATGCAGGGAATAGATTGGTCTGTCCGAAATTTCATGTCAACAGTGCTACTCGTCGGGTTCCGAAGGATGAGTATAAACAATTTGATTAAGATCAGTGAAACGATGTAGATTTGTCCCAAAGGGCCTAAATGCAGGGAATGGAGTGGTCTATCTAAAATTTCATTTAGACAGTGTTACTCGTCGGGTTCCAAAGGGTAAGTATGTAAAATTTGGTTCAGATTGGTGAAACAGTGTAGATTTTTGCCAAAGGGCCTAAATGCAGGGAATGGAGTGGTCTGTCCGAAATTTCAAGTGGACAATGTTACTCGCAGGGTTCCAAAGGGTAAGTATACAAATTTTGGTTCAGATTGGTGAAACGGTGTAGATTTGTGACAAAGGGCCTAAATGCAGGGAATGGGGTGGTCTGTCCAAAATTTCAAGTGGACAGGGTTACCTGCAGGGTTCCAAAGGGTAAGTATACAAATTTTGGTTCAGATCGGTGAAACGGTGTAGATTTGTATACATAACAGAAAGACAAACTTCGAGCTTTATATATATACTAGCAGTAGTACCCGGCTTCGCCCGGTGGAATGATGATAATATTTCAGTCTCCTTAACACTCAACGTCATAAATTATATTTATTTATGTATTCATTTCTTACATTATCAAACCCAGTGACAATGTTTATACTTAAGTCACTATGGGAAGGCTCTGTAAAATAATGATCATTCTCATGATATTTGTCTTCAGTCCGAGTCGAGTCATTAGCGGTCCCAGAATTCGTGACATCTCAGTCGTAGAAGACTTTGTGTTGGTGATTAGTGGTATAATGGGCGTAACATCTAGGTCATTTGCCCTTATGATAATAATAAGGTAATGAAAAATTACTACTAAACGAACATGGTGTAATTTTAAATCTGATATAGGTAATTCAGATTTCTACCTTCGATGTCTTCCAAAGTCTGAACGTTATTTTCTGGCTTAGGCCTATACTCGATGCGTGTAGTGAAAGAGCTTATCGAGTACTGCTAGGGTCCAAGCTGCACGAACCTGAGAATATCGCAGATGATGACGATATATGATGACAGACGTTCGGGGGGGGTTCCCGGTCCTATTCACATTGACCGGTGAATCACTCATTGTTTCATAACACTGCAGTGGTTTGAGCAAAGACCCTGTATGAACATCAGCATAGTCAGCAATACCAGGTAACACGGCGGTGTCTGGACATTTCTCTCATGTCACCTCGCGATGAATCAGCAAGCTATTCTCACACCTGCCCCCTCCTCCCCCCTCCACCCACCAGGGTCTCAAAACTTGTGGGACATGGGTTTGCGACCACGGGACCCCAGCTGAGTCCGGCATTGCTTCTACTTACTGGTGCCGGGATCCTTTCAGTTCTCTTTCCTGTCAGCCCCCTTGGTCAAACTCTTGTTCTCTTCCGACCCCGATGGTATCAGGGTATCCGAGGTCTAGCGACTCTTTCACTTTCCCGCCTTAAATGGCCCTAACTAATCATTCCTGATAGCCTCATTCTTCGAGGTGTCAGCCTTCTTTTTCCTTTCTTAATATCTCATGTCTTCTGCTCAAGACCCTCAAGGAGGCAGGGTGTGTGTAGCCCCACCACTTCTGGTGCACCCTGGATATTGCTACATCCTCAAGGGCTCACGGCTGGTGAGTTCGGGAGCTGGCAACCCTGAGGGTTTACTGAGCGGGTCCGGTTTTACCCCTTTTTTCCATTGCCTTTCTGACGGACCCTGTCCTCTTTCCGGGAATGGAGTGGTCTGTCCGCAATTTCAAGCAGACAGTGTTACTCGCAGGGTACCAAAGGGTAAGTATACAAATTTTGGTTCTGATCAGTGAAACTGTGTAGATTTGTGCCAAAGGGCCTAAATGCAGGGAATGGGGTGATCTGTCCGCAATTTCAAGTAGACAGGGTTACTCGCAGGGTTCGAAAGGGTAAGTATAAAAATTTTGTTCCGGATCGGTGAAACGATATACATTTTTGCCAAAGGGCCTAAATGCAGGAAATGGGGTGGTCTGTCCGAAATTTTAGGTGGACAGTGATATTCACAGGTTTACAAAGGGTAACACATTTTGGTTCAGATCGGTGGAACGGTGTAGATTTGAGCCAAGGGGCCTAAATGCAGGGAATGGAGTGGTCTGTCCGCAATTTCAAGCAAACAGTGTTACTTGCAGGGTACCAAAGGGTAAGTATACAAAGTTTGGTTCTGATCGGTGAAACGGAGTAGATTTGTGCCAAAGGGCCTAAATACAGGGAATGGAGTGGTCTGTCCGAAATTTCAAGCAGACAGTGTTACTCGCAGGGTTCCAGACGGTAAATAATAAATTTTGGTTGAGATCTGTGAAACGGTGCAGACTTGGGCCAAAGGGCCAAAATGCAGGGAATGGAGTGGTCTGTCCGCGATTTCAAGCAGACAGTGTTACTCGCAGGGTACCAAAGGGTAAGTATACACATTTTGGTTCTGATCGGTGAAACGGTGTAGATTTGGGCCAAAGGGCCTAAATGCAGAGAATGGGGTGGTCTGTCCGAAATTTCAAGTGGACAGGGTTACCCGCAGGGTTGCAAAGGGTAAGTATACAAATTTTGGTTAGGATCGGTTAAACGATGTAGATTTTTGCCAAAGGGCCTAAATGCAGGAAATGGGGTGGTCTGTCCGAAATTTTAAGTGGACAGTGTTATTCACAGGGTTACACAGGGTAAGTATACAAATTTTGGTTGAGATCGGTGAAACGGTGTAGATTTGGGCCAAAGGGCCTAAATGCAGGGAATGGGGTGGTCTGTCGGAAATTTCAAGTGGACAGGGTTACCCGCAGGGTTCCGAAGGGTAAGTATACAAATTTTGGTTCGGATCGGTGAAACGGTGTGGATTTGTATACATAACAGACAGACAGACAGACAAACATTGAGCTTTATATATATAGATAGAAGATAGATTGCCGCTGTTAGCTCTTACAAGGAGAAATGACAGAGTTCCAGTTTTCGTCACAAATGACGAGCATTGGTAAAGTGCGTTTCTTTTAAAACCAGTGTTCGTCACCAGCATTT
Source organism: Meconema thalassinum (assembly GCA_946902985.2). Lineage (NCBI taxonomy): Eukaryota > Metazoa > Arthropoda > Insecta > Orthoptera > Tettigoniidae > Meconema > Meconema thalassinum. The sequence goes on from OX336394.1 coordinate 48,694,657, forward strand.
CTATCCAAACTAGGAATGTGAGCACGAAATAGCAAATCATACGAGTTATAGAAACAATTACCAACTATATCACACACTTGTAACATTTTAAAATGTCAGAACATAACATTTATGCACATAATTAACTCACGTGCCTGCTTAGCACATGCGAGAAGCAATACACCGCGTCAGACAGCTCAACTCACAGGAGATGTTTGACGCTTGGAATCACCTATTACATGACTCACATGATTTCGCAAAGTTACTCCTTATGGCAACGAAGGTATGACAAATCTCGTAAGACTTCAAGCGTTGGGAAAGGCCCGTTGTCATGCTTATTATTGTACTTATATACGAGAATGACAACTATTGGTTTAGTGATGAAAATCGGTACAGTTACCTTAGTAGTTCAAGTAGTGGCACTTCTAAAAGGATTTGAATGAGTTTTTAAATGGTATGGACTCTGTCTTGAGGAAAAAATTCCTGTTGGAAATCAATGTTAAACAAAATTATGGAATGCAGCTGAAAGAAATCTAAAACCCCTATTGATGACAATTTGGCAGGTGTAAAGCTTAAGGAAGTAGGAAGCTTCTGCTACTTAGGAAGCCTCTATCTGGAGCGTGGCGTTCTATGGAAGCGAAATTTGGACTGTTGGCGCAGCAGAAAAGAGGAGAATAGAAGCGTTTATTTTCATTTACACTACATTACACGTCTAACAATTATAGTAGTAGTTGTTTCATAGAGGCTTGGACATCGTGGTCATTTAGCCCCATGCAGGCTACCTGGGCGTGTATAGGCCTACATACATGGTGGCCACTCAAATCGGTCAACGATTTTCCAGGAGTTTTCCAGGAATTCTCCAGGAGTAATTCTCATTTTTCCAGACTTAAAAATAAGCGTGAGTCCCAGGGATTTATCGGTTGCCTACTTCAAGACCAAAATACAGCAGTGTTTGGTTTACTTATACAGATGTTGACAAACGCAAGCCTACACACAAATGATTTATTTGTTGTTTTAAAAAAGCCTTTCTGATTCAAATATCGGCTATAAACAAAGAATGCCACCTGCAATTTTATTGCGGTGAAGTTGTCTGTAAGGTAAATGCACCAATGGTCGTCATGTTAAGGGAGATTTAGACAAGAAATCATATACACCGTACACATTTTGGTAAATTTAATCAACAAAAGCACTGTGCCTAACCTCAAACTCTACTCGAACACTAGGATAGACCAAATATCAAAGATATTCGTTTTAGGAAAAATGACATATTTTTTAAAAAGTGTGTTTTTGCGCCAGTGTTCGGCACGATGTATTTGGATTTTTCCTATATTTGTCACCCGTTTGCACCAATTGCCGTCACATTGTTAATTTTCCTTGTCTGCTGTTTATAATGCATTTCTGTCAATTGTTGCGTAATACACCGATTTATCGCCTTGGAGGCTAACATTTACGAATAAAACAGTACCAGTAATTATGTTTTTTAATAAAAATGGAATATAAAAAAAAGACGGCAACGGGAAGCGGGATTGGTGGGTAGAAGACATACGAGCAGGAAAGTATCGTAATTCTGCTCTAAACAAGTGAGACCACGGCATAACAGCCCGGAAAATGACCATTCGCCGAGGCCTAACACCGATTGTTGCCATAGAAACCCTCTGAATTCGCCACTCATGTACATTTTTCTTCCAGGCAGTCTTTAGTAGCTTAAAAACCCCTACATCCACGGGTTGAAGTACGTATGTGACATTAGGTAGTAAAGCGACCAAAACAATTTCATGATCCTCACAAAATTTACTAGTATGTATGGTCAAGTGTGAGAAGTGCCCGTCTATGAATAATGTCAGGGAGAGGAATCTCCTTCTCAACCAACCAAGGATGAAATATGTTACTGAGAAATTCGTAAAACACTTCCCCCCGTCATTCACCCATTTGGTGATTTGCCAATGCCCCAGTGTGCTGGCATTGAGGCAATAATGATGTCTTGCAGCAGACGTTCATACTTGAACACTACAAGGGAAGGAGAAATATCGCCGTGGGCATTGTCTGTTAGAAGTACCGTCAAGCATTCTTTCTCATACAAATTCACTTGCTGATATATTGTCTTGTAACCCCTGTTCGCCAGCACTTTGTTACCTTTCGGATTGAGAAAGAAAACAGTCTCGTCAGCGTTGAACAGTCGCCGAGGGTCTGACAAAATAGACTGGAAGTCGTTTTCCACTGAATAGCTGTAGACTTCTGAAACCCAGGTTTTATTTTGATGTTCTGTAATTGCAGCACGGCTTACTGTCAAATTTTGAGGGGTTCCTAAAAGAAAGACCTGGATTTCTTTTTATGATAGATTCACGCCATTTCCTTCCTGGCGGCCATCTTTGAAAGGAAAGTCCCTCTTCAATTCTTGTGTAAGGCACTGGACGCTTTTGCAAATCGTCCTTTGTTACCGGGACCCCGCTTTTCGTAGTGAGATTACCCATTGAACTAGCATAGCCTCAGCTTCCTTTGTTAAAATGGAACTTAGCCCCATTTTCCTCTCTCTAGGAGATTTTCCTTTAATTTTGTCCGAGAGGGTATTTTTCGGAACACCATTCCTCTCCACGGCCTTTTTAATACTCATGCCGTCCTCCACAACGGCCTTAATAGCAGCTTCCATTTGCTCAATATCATAATTCAGAACTGTGCGTTTCGACATATTGCCTGGGGCAGATGACCTCCTAGTTCCACCCCTTAAAACAACAAAAACTATCTAACATATTGCCTGAAAGCAAAGATATAGTCTTAGAATAATATATTATTTATCATCTCAATAAAATTTTAAAACAATCCTCTGTAGCACGCCTAGCCAAAGAAACCTAGGCCTACTGAGGTGCAGCCGTCAAGAAGAGAGACCTACGTAATAATAATACCCTGTAAATGTTTATTGGTTGCGAAACGTTAACACAAACATTAACATTATCGTGCACTAGTGTTCGTCACGAATGTGCTCTAAAGTTCGTCAGCTATGACGACTACTGGACACGATGACCAAATGATAATTTAATTAATACAGGGTACTTTAGAGCTACATTATAAGTATATTGCCGCTGTTAGTTAGGTCTTACAAGGAGGAAATGACATGTGCCAGTTTTCGTCACAAATGACGAGCATTGGTAAAGTGCATTTTTTAAAATCCAGTGTTCGTCACCGGCATTTCTAACAAAACTAGGCACGTGAGCACGAAATAACAAATCACATATGTTACAGAAACAATTACCAACTATATCACGCACTTGTAACATTTTAAAATGTCGGAACATAACACGCATGCACATAATTAACTCGCGCGCGTGCTTAGCACATGCGAGAAGCAAATGGCGCGTCAAGACAGCTCAGCTCAGCTCACAGGAGACGTTTGATTTCGCAAAGTTGCTCCTTATCGGCAAGGAAGGTATGACGCATCTCTTAAGACTTCGTGCGTTGAGAAAGACCCGTTGACATGCTTATTTTTTGTACTTATATACGAAAGTGACGAAAACCGGTACAGTTCCCTTACTCAATATGTTTTACAAAAATACTATCATGTGTTCTCCCACACAGAAACAGGTAGCCTGAGGAAATTTCTTTCGTCAACGATAGAGTGCTCACACAAAACAGCAGCGGGAGTATGATTTAAGATAAAACACGGCGCGTAAATTTACGGTAAAAAATAAGTAGGGTTTGCAGAGCGACCACTAGATGGTCCTTGCTACCCCATCCGCGATATCATGACGTCGAGGACTAAGAGTGGACTGGGAATTTTAGCAGTTGATGGAAAGATTTTTATAATTAATTAACAGTTGCTATTTTTCAGGAGTTTTCAAATTTTTTGTCATTTTCCAGGAGTTTTCCAGACCTATTAAAAATCCAGGAGTTTTCCAGGATTTCCAGGAGTAGTGACCACCATGTATATAGAATGTCTTAAACCTGTGCTATTGTGATGTCTATAGGAGTGAGTGTATTTGCAATTCCAGCCCTCGTAGCCTACCTGAATTAAATTTCTTAGCAGAGCCAAGGATCGAACTCAGACCTCCGGGGCGACAGCCAAGTCGCTACACCAGAAGGTGAACATAAAAAAAGAAAAAATAGAAAACCCTCATGTTATGACCAAAATACTATGAAATGTGCCAATAATACAGTGGGCCTAGCTTAAACTTACAAATCCAGAATTCTATTCCCTTCTGTTTCCATTATGCGGTGAAAGACTGGATAACTCGAGTACAGGTCCCAGTTAATACCAGATGGCAAACCACTGGACGATTTGGTGGCTTCCATCACTGCTCGAAATCCTGCCTGAAAACCATCAAGAAAGTTGTTATTGAAGATTCATTTAGGGGTTTTTCAACATGGTGCTCATGTAGGTATAGACCTAATAACCTGTATCATGTGATTGCAATTCAGGTGAGGATTGGGAAGGAGGTGGCCGTGGCCTTAAATTAGGAACCATCCTGGCATTTGCCTGGTGTGGAAGTGGGGACATCACGGAAAACCACTAGCCTTTCATGATACAGCTCAGGTCCAGTAGTCCGTGATCATTTTATTCTCTGTGGTGACATAAGCTCCTGTAATGCTTAGCTGGAACTTCTAACACAAGTAGCGCGTGCAATGCTACAGTACTTGACTTATGAATGGACTGCACTCCGTCCCCTGCTCGTCGTGCAAGGCTCCAGGTTCCATATGAATGTCAGTTGGATTGACATTTTCATCTTACCTATTAAGCTAATGTTCTACAAAATTTGTTTCAGTTCTCATAATTCTAGAATTATTATTTGTATTCCCTCTCTCGTTTAAAATGAACTTCAGGTTCAAGGTGACCAAAATGCGCCGGCACAGGTGTTCGCCTCCCCCAGGAAAATATGTCTGGTAAGGAACCAGAGTGAAAAAGGCAAACACAGAAGCCTAGGGCTTGAAAAAACATAGTGACGTAGAATATTAAATATAATGTTAAGACAAGTCAAAACAAACGTCAGAACAAAATAATCGAGAGCATGAGCAACATTCAGACGAACATTGAATGAAAAGAGACACATTTACCTGCGTGAATTCTTCGATACTACTATAACCAGGCAATATATTGTTTGCATTTTGTGATTCCGGGGACTCAATTTCTACAATATCCATGTCTGATACACTATTTATTGAACTATTAGCTCCTGATGATCTCCTCGCAGCCATGTTTGGTTCATTTGTTATTATGCGAGGTTTATATCAGTGTTACCAACATGCATCACATCAATTTTTTTTTTTCTTCTTCTTTTTAGTGGGCACACCACATCAATTTAGTTACGGACTTATTAGTCTTAATCTCTTCGTCCAGATACCCTGTTTTAATAGTCCTTTCACGGCCGACCAATGACAACTTCAGTTATCTGATATGACATCTCGTGGTGAAAATGAGAATCCTACTAAGTAGGATAAATTTGCCAAGTGGTGAGTTTGTATTTTTCGTTCCATGGGTGAACAATGGGTGTTAATTTGTTCGTGTTTTTAAACATAATAAGTTTTACTCATTGTTAGATTACAAAATGAGTCAAAGCAAAGGGTACAAGTTTTCATTACTTTCCAAAAGATGCAAATAACAATGGCTAAAAGGTGACGGTAACGAATAAATACGGAGAATAGGAACGGGTTAGAACGCAGTTGGCATGGACGTTGAAGGATAGTCTAGCCAGGTTAAGCCGAGGAACCCTGTGGAAGGCTGGGTAACCAATCCCAGCGGGAAACTTGGTCGGCGAGCCGATCAGTGCTGGGGGCTCCATGGCTCACAACCTTGATACCGTAGTATCTTGGTCAGAGCGAAATATCACTGACCCCAATCTACAGTTTTTCAACTGTTTTAAGTATGGATGAAAGTTCAGCAGAAGCTACTATCCCAGGTGGCATCCAATCCACAATCGACGAAAGTGACTCATGTGGGCCTTCGGATTCTGGGAAGCCCGCACCGACATGCATGTAGGTATCGGAGACTCCACAAAAAAATCAAACAAAAGCTTCGAAACTTCTTTGCTACCTTTAATGTGAACTCCCTTCTGAAGGTCGGTAAACTGAAACACATAACAGACACACCCCCTCAACATCAAATCCTTATTAAAGCAATTCAAGAAACAAGGTTTTCAGATGAGCATGCTTTCGAATCACAAGGTTACAGGATTTTTAAAGGTAAGACCGGCAAACGAATGATGAAAAATGTTCCTCATCCTGGCACAGGATTTATTGTTAGGAACAGTATTTTAGATTCAATCACGGACTTCACCTCTCCTAGCAGCCGAGTCTCGACTCTTTCATTCCGTAGTACAAACAAGATTTACACTATTGTCAACGTCCACGCACCGATTAATCAGGCGAACAAGACAGAACCAAAAGGAATGCATATATTTTGGGAAGATCTGGAGGACATCCTTTCTCAAATACCCGACAAGTACACAATTATCTTCATGGGGGATTTCAATGCTCAACTCGGCTAAGAAAGAAAATTTCACAACATTGTAGGAAATTATCTGGCTCACCAGAGAACCAACCGTAATGGGGAGAGACTGAAATATGTAGGGCATTCAAACTAGTTATGATCGACAGCTTTCAAGCACTTACCCAAGAAACAGAAAACTTGGTCATTCCAAAATCCCATTCTTGGTGAGTTCCAGACCGATTATGTAGCCATTGCACGGAAAGCAAAACGTGACATTCAAAATATGAAGGTTCTGCGAAGTGCCAACCTTGACTCTGATCATTATCTTTATAAAATCAAACTTAAACTCTTTCCACGAAATACCAGGAAGGTACACTCAAGAAAAATATTCAGGTTTGACACAGAAAAACTAAGAACTCACTAAGATTTCACTGAGAAGCTTAAGTCCTTGGGTACACAGAATTTGGAACATCTACAAGATGCCCTGTTTGAAACCATCCTGGAAGTGGGGAAACCACGGAAAACCAATAGGCAGTGAGTGTTATGTGGTAATAAGGGAAAGAAAACTTGTCTGGCATAGATGGAACTCATTGAGGGACGCAGATAACTGGGAGAAGTTCCTAGATACAAGAAAAAATACAGAAAAAATTGTACGTGGGGTAAAACGTGCCAAGAGTCAGCTAGTATGAATTCAGCAAGATTTCGAGAAGTACAACACTCGAGTCTTCTACAGGATTTTCAAACAGAATCTCAATAAATACACTTCACCAAACCTACACTTCAAAGATCCCGACGGAATAATTGCTCACAATGACAATGACAACTGCCAAATCCTGGCTAAATACTTTGCAACACTCCTCAACTGTGAAGCCCCAGAATACACATTTGATTTCGTATAAAATGCAGACGTTCACGCATATTCACTCCCATCGACAAGAGAAGAAATCAAACAGATCATACAGTCATTGAAAAACAATAAAGCATTGGGTGAAGACTTGATAATATCTGAACTATGGAAATATGCCGGAGACAAGGCAGTTGACAACTTTACTAAACTAATAGGCGAGATTTGGGATACAGAGAAACTTCCTGGGGGCTGGACTTCAGCCCTTATTCACCCTCTTCATAAGGAAGGAGACAGAGTGAATGTAAACAACTACCGTACCGTGGTACCTCGCTTCTCCAAATAACATACAAGATCCCAGTAGCGTAGCGTCAGGATAGACAAGATAGACACTGTCTATCCAAATTTACGAAATGAATTACAGGTTATAGTATTATTTATTGTAATGTTTTTTTTTTTTTCAAAGTTCTTAAGCCATAATAGTAATTTTCTTGGCTTAAAAGATTCAGCGCTTGAACATAGGCTACTGCGTTCAAACGAGGCAGATAGACACTTTGAGAATGTCTCTCCTGCCTTCTTGTTACCGCGTACAAGACCTTGCGCGCGCCGCTATCCCCTTCCCTCTTCGCCCATGCTCTGCCTCGCTGCCTGCCCAGAGTAGACATATCTTTTCTTTAGTGATGCGGGAACGTTTCGTGTTCCTGTATTTACTGTGCCTTAGTTTCTAGTTATATTAATAATGGAAAGTGATGAGCTATTAGTTGACATGGACAGTGTAACTTTTGATTCTGTAAGTTGTCTTCATAGTAATTCACTATCATCATTAGCATGTGAACAAAAGTAAAAACTAAAATCTAAAATAAATCGCCCTCAGTTGGATTTGTCCCAAAAAGATGGGCAAATTACAAGAACATTTCAAAGCGGTTGGCATTCGAAATATAGATGGTTATGTGGTTCTCAGCACACGAAGTCACTACATAGTTCCTACTGTTTGATGTTTGGGGGCGAAGAAACATGGACCCGTACGGGTATCACAACAATAAAAATGTTGGGGCAAAATCTCTAAAACATTCAGGGACAAAAACACACATTAAAAATACGGAGATGTTTCACATGCTGGGAAGAAACAGAATTGACCATTGTTTAGCGGAAACAACGCGATTAGCAGCTGTGAAACATAATGAAAATGTAACTCGAAATAGACGAATAGTGGGTCGCCTAATAGATGTAGTGTGTCATATCGGGCGGCAAGAACTTGCCTTTAGAGGCCACAGAGAATACCACGAATCTCTTAATAAGGGCAATTATTTAGAAACCCTCAATTTGCTGCCAATAGAAGAATCATTTATGAAAGCTCACCTTGAAGGCAGCTCTGTTTTTAAAGGTACGTCTCCAGACATAAAAAATGATTTAAACCAATCTGTCACTAATGCAGTAAAGGAAAATATTGCAGAAGAGCTTTCGTCATGTGAATTTGTGGCTATTCAGGCATATGAAACTACTGACGTGTCCGTCAAGGCACACTTAAGTGTAATTGTGCGATATGTCTGTAACTGGAGAGTTGAGGAAAGATTTTTTTTTTTTTTTTTTTTGATGTATCATCAGATAAAAGTGCGCAGGGTTTGGCAACACACATAATTTCCGTTCTGGAAGAATATAAAATAGATAAGAAAATAGAGTGTCAGACTTATGATGGAGCTACTGTAATGTCGGGTCGCAACAATGATTTTCAAGCAATTATCAGATAGCATTGTCCCATGGCATTATTTGTACGCTCATCAATTAAACTTAGTTCTTTTACATGGAGCCAAGAGCATCAAAGAAGTTTAACTTTTTTATTTGCAACATCACAGCCATTCATGCCTTTTTCAGTCGATCATCATCTCGTTCAGAGCTATTAAGAGAAAACGGATTTAAATTGCCTCATTATGCTGCAACAAGATGGAACTATAACTCCCGGGCTGTAGCAACCATTGAAGAGCATACCAAGAACTCCGAAATGTTATGTCTTATCTTATTGATTCTGATGATTGGGACCCACATTCTGTAAATGCTGCAATTGGTCTAGAAAATATTTTGAAATCCCCATCATTTTTCTTCTTGCTATGTTTGTATAATCGGATCTTTAAATTTACTGAGCATCTCTTCCGCATTTTGCAAGTCAAAACGAGTGATGTAATTTTGTGCTTAAATGAGATTCGACAAACGAAGGAAAATATATCGTGTCTGCGTTCAGATGAAGTTTTGGAATCATGTCTGGAAGAATCTCACAAAATAAATCCTGAATTTGGGCAGGGCGCTTCTTTAAGTTCAGCTCAATAGAGGCTTGCATTTGTAATAATAGATTCTCTTTAGTGTATAATTGGATAGGAGATTCAGTGACTTTGTTGATGTATGTTTTGGCTTCTTAATGAAGTTAAGTTTAATGAATATAAAAAAAATCCTGACGAAAAACTGAAGAAACTAACATGTTTGTTTCCAAATACGTTCGTGATAATTACCTTAAAAATGAACTAATTAACATTTACAATAGTGACGATAAAAATCTTCGTTTCACTCACCTCTTGACTTTCATAACTGAAAATCAAGTGGAATGTGATTATGAGGAAATATTGAAGTTAATTAAGCTAGTGTTAACCATTCCATCTTATGAACGTTCTATGAGTACCGTACTCTTAAGAGAATTAAGACTTAACTTCGTAATTTAATGACTAATACTGGGCTGTCAAACCTGGCAACACTTTCAATTGAAGCAGATTATGTAATTTGTGCAGCAAGGATCCTGGTTTCAGGAATGAGTGATTTATTTATTTGCTCATATGAAGTCACGTCGAAAAGAGCTTATTTACAAGAATATTTTTAATAGGTATGTAAGATTAATGAAAATTCTTCATATTCATAAAATGTGTTACTGCATTTTTTAAGATATATTTGTGTCTTCCCAATTTTTTCTTCATGCTACGCTACTGCAAGATCCTCTCCAATGCTCTCGGGTCTAGAGTAGAACAACAAATGGATCCAATACTGGGAGAATATCAAGCATGGTTTAGGAAAGTACGTTCCTAGGCTGAACAGATTCTGAATCCTAAATCGGTCCTTTCATATCTCAAACTTAGAAACAAAGAATTTGTTGCGATCTTCGTTGATTTTGCGAAAGCATATGACTCTGTTGATCGATTCACTCTATTTGAAATCTTAAAATAACTAGGTTTGGACAACATGACAAGGGCAATCATCCAGGAGATCTTAACCAACATTACGTCCAAGGTTAAATTCAGAGGAGAAATTTCCGACGCCTTTGACATCAGGACTGGGGTAAAGCAGGGGGATGGACTCTCACCTTTGCTCTTTAATAGTGTGCTTAACAAAGTCATCCGTGAGTGGCGGAGAGAATTGAGTAACAAAGGAGTTGAAAATGGGGTGAGACTGGGATACAAAATCATGAATCTGATAGTTGATTGTCTAGCGTTCACGGATGATCTAGCATTTTTTCTCATTCCATAAGTACAGCCATAGAACAAATCAGTGAACTCCTGAAACAAGCAGCAAAGGCAGGCTTCAATATCTCCTTCGAGAAAACTGAGTTGGAAGGGGAAAGATCAACCGGACAGAAAAGTTTAAATACCTAGGTGAATGGATAGAGCCTAATATCTCTGAGAAGGGGGCTTTCACATCACGAATGAGAAAAATGGAATCTGCATACCAGTTAACCAAGGGAATCTATAACGAGAAATCATTATCCCTAAATTCCAAGCTTCTACATTACTGCACAGTCATCCGACCGGAAGCCTTATATTGCTGCAGAGTGGTGCCTTACATGCACAGAAAAGGTCTTATGGATAAACTTGAAACCAAAGAAAGGAAGATCTCACGGAAAATCTTTGGCCCAGTCAAGGAAATCGGTGATTACAGACGGAGATACAACCATGAACTCTACACACACGTTAACAAAATCACTGACGTGATGAGAAAGAGGAGGATTGTGTTCTATGGTCTGAGCCAAATGCGATTGTCAAACAAAATATTTACTTACTTTCTGGGTAAGAAAACCAAGGGAGCGTGGTTGACAGAGGTAGGAAAGGATTTAAAAGAAGTTGGCATTATATACAACGATATTCAGATGCGTAAACCCCCTAATATGAAACTAAAACAACACCAGAGTTTCCAGGAAAAGCCTAAACTAACAACAGACAAGACGTGGGCTGGCCAGGAAACAGCAGCAACGAGAATACATGAGGCGATACTGGGCAAATGTTAAAGCTCGAGGAAGAGAATAATTGAATTAACATGGTCCATGGCTGGCCGAAACGTCAAGAAGAAGAAGAAACTAATAGGCCATAATTATCTGTGGCAAAAAAGCAGCACTGCTAAAACATGATTGCAACATTCTGATGCACCTGCCTTAGGTACCGTACTTGAAAATCGGAACTGCTTAATTGTTAGCTTTCTCCTGTAACCACGTGGACGGAACAGATAAGGCCGACATCTGGAGCACAAGATCGTAAATTGACCAAAATTTTCATCATTGTGCACTCTTCCATATAATATGACACGACTTCTTCCCCTCCTGCAAAATTTCTGGAGTCTATGTTACAGTTAGAAAACTCGAATATACTGTACCTCTCAAACGTAATAGCTTCATGACTCGAAATGCACAAAAAGCAAATCCGAGCAGACGTAATTCACAGATTCGATCCAGTGGGACACACGAATTAGATCACGTTTATGTTTATCGCAGAGTTATACACATATAAAATGAAAAATAGCACTGTCAGGAATCCATTTACTGATTATAACAGGTTAGTAAAAAAAGTGTTCCACAGCAATGTGTTATTGAATATTTTTATTCTACTTATCCCGGCCATGTTGAACCGTTCGCAGATTCCCAATAAATTGACAGTTTGAGTTGCCAATTGCAACCAAGTGGAGAAGAAGAATTTTCATAAATTAGGGTACGTAACTGTACATTTGTGCTCTGTTCCTACTTATTTTTTTGGTTAACATACTCGCTTACTGATTCTGTTCTTTTAGTACCTACTCGTAGTTCCAAATGGTAGCGTTCAGGTTCACTATACTGTGCTTTCCACATAGTTGACTACATTCACGTGTAACGGTTGTCTCATGACTTAATGTGTTTTCCAATGGTTTTTACATTGCCTTATACACTTACAGCCGTAGCATTACGCTTGACAACGCCGCCCACATATTATCTGGTACCGGTAGGCCTAGAGCAAGCACAACGTAATTGCTACCACATAGATTTTGATACAAAATGTTTCCGAAAATACAACAGAACATAACGTCCGCTAAATCCACACCTAAATATCACAAGGAATGGATAAATATTATCATGCTATGTACTGTCAATACCGATAATGCAATAATAAAATGCTTTATTGTATCTCAATGCCCCAGTGTCTGAAATTTCCTCGTCTTGCTGCTTTGCTCACTGTCGTATTTGACGCTCTCAGAAAAATTATTGAAAACTACGGTATTCTAACTAACTCAGAGACTGCCCTGATCACTTTCGTGATGTTTATAGTGCGTTTTTCTTTCGTGCCGCATTTGTCAGTTAAATGCTTTTGAGACCACCGAACGAAAACATATGTACTTATTCATTTCTGTTAACATTATAATGTTTATTACTAGTGTTTACTCTCTCTCTATATATATCTAAGACTCTTACCTCAGCATGTTAAAGGTCATGCGCCTCCAGCATACGCTCGCATACTGAAAAGGGTGTCGACTTGCTTGCTGCCTTCCTGTATGACTGACGTCACAGCTTGCCCTGGCCAATCATCGCCCGCCAGCCTAGCTTCCAGACGTTTCTATGATGTTATTATTTAAGTGGCGGCGTTTTGCTCTCCATCAGCATTCCTTCTTCAAACCTTCTACGGTCTTCTTCAACTAGCGAGAGGCATTCGTGCCTTCCGCCCTTCTCCGGGGCCTTCTAAACTTCGGGCCTAATCTGCATTTATGATTGAAACTACCAGGAAACGCAACAGCAGAGAGCTTCAGCACTGAGAAAGTGCATTCTACATTTTACTTCAAACCGCAAGAAGCTGCATCAAATCGCAGTTCTAAAATGCCATGTTATTTGGCATTCAAGAAATAACATCAAAACCTAACGATGTTAAACAATGTACAGCGCTGGTGAAGAAGAAGAAGAAGAAGAAGAAGAAGATCGCCCTGGCGAAGTTATTTTCCTGATGCTGGACATCTCAAATTCTACTACCAAAAAATCAAGTGTTGGCCACGGCAGTCTCCGTCAGCATGCTTCTAGTCATCGCCACTAAAGATAAGTTTGTGCCTTTTTTATTATTATCTTAATCATCTTCGTTTTAAGTGTTTGCTAGCAAGTGCAAGAAAATTAAATTTGTGTGTGCATCAAGCAGAATGAACTTTTGAATAATAGCACATGGCTGTGCCAACCTAAATAAAATTAATGAACATTTGAAATTGCCCCAGTCGGGCCAGCATAACTAATTTTTTAATTAAGGCTTATTTATTAATGTGTTTGCAAGTTTCACCATAAAAATAAAAGTATTGTATTTACTCTCAATGTTCAGTCTAGTATTGAAAGAACCAGGCCGCATTTCCTTAGCCCAATCCTTTCAGTCTAATCTTCTCTTATGGAAGTTATTTTGTCCAGGCCTTAAGCCTGATGCTGTCCTCCCGTTTATGTTGATGAATTTGGGCTGTTCTTCACATAACCATTTTGGTGCCGAAACCCGGGATGCTTGTAAACATTCTGTTTAACCAAATCTTCAAATTTCTTAATGTTGGAACTAATTCAAAATTTAAATGCCATACTGAACATTGAGTGTGTTAATATTTTAAAAATTGTGTTTTCTAATCTACTTCGAAAGTTTCAGCTCGAGTGTATATGGTTGGCACTGAGAAGGGAGACAAACAGCAGGCCCGTATTTCACCGCAGGGGAAGCCGCACTCTCTTTTCTGGCAGTCTGTCAACTTCTTCCGAAGCAAGGTGTACCAGCTCACAGTATAGTCGTGAGTACACAACAAACTTTCATAATGCCGATTGACGAAAAACTCATTAACGCCAGAGCTTCTGTCAAAGGCAAGTTAACGCGTTTTCGCACTTTTCTAGATGAGCTCCCGGAAAAAGAACGTAATAGTGACATAATTTCTCAAAGACTGAAAGGTTATGAACAGGCCTTTGAGAAATATGATGAGATCCAAAGTAATATTGAGACCAAGGATCCCGACCAGCAAAGTGACCGCTGTGAGGTTGAAAATTTATATTATAAGGGGCTCGCAGACGCGAAGCAGCTTTTAAGAAGTTTAACATTGCAGGAAAAGCAGGAGAAAACTCCTTCAGAATCTTCTTCTTTTCCTTCCCGTGTTATATTACCGAAAATAGAATTACCTAAATTTACCGGAGATGAAGCTACATGGGAACCATTTTTTGAATTATTCAATTCATTGATTCACGAAAACGATTCTCTTCCTTCAATACAGAAGTTTCATTATTTGCGTTTGTCCTTGCAAGGCAACGCACTTAAACTCATCCAAGAGCTTACGTTGACAAATGAAAATTATGAAGTAGCTTTGGCACTTCTCAGAGATCGGTTTGGGAACACTCGTTTAAAAACTCAACGTCACATACAGGGTTTATTCAATTTACCTATTGTTCAAGCTGATAATCTTGCCTCGCTTCGTAATCTGATCGATGCTGCAGAACTTCATATTCGTGCGCTTGCAAATTTGGACCAACCAGTTGACCATTGGGATCTATTTATGATTCATCTTATTTCTGTTAAATTAGACACTAAAACTTTAAAAGATTGGGAAGCAGATCTGTCGCAACATTCATTGTGTACCTATGAAGCTATTATTAAATTCTTAAAGGCGAAATGCCAAATTCTCTCTGCTGTAGCCAGTCAAAAGAGTAGCTCCACCTTCAAACCTCCTTCTAATAGTAAGGTCATCAGCCCCACTCAGAGAGTACTAAGGTCACATGCCTTTTCTACCAATATTCGGTCTTCCAATCAAGTACAAGCTTGTGTTTTGTGTCAACAACCACATAACTTGTACCAATGCGCTCAATTCAAATCTTTATCTGTGGATGAAAGACGCAAATTAATTACCACCCACAAGCACTGCTTTAATTGTCTATCAGCGACACATATGATAAGCAATTGTCGTTCTGAACGGTTATGTTTTCACTGCAAAGCAAAGCATCATACTCTCCTGCATAGGCATGAAAGATTGCGGTCATCAGCAACCAATAGTTCATCCGCTAAATCTAATTCTGAGACTTTGCCTAATAACGCTCAGTCTTTTACTCAAAGCTCTGTTTCGTTCAGTAAAACTCAAGTTTTATTGTCCACTGTCCAAATTCTAGTGAAGAATGTTCACGAAAAATGGGTTTCTGTAAGGGGATTGTTAGATAATGCTGCAACTAACAATTTTATCAGTGAATCGCTAGTTCGCAAGTTAGGTCTACAAATATGCCCTACTTCTATAGAAGTTACAGGAATTAATGGTTCCAAATCGCAATCTCTGAGTTATGCTAAAGTGGATGTAAAAGATTCCAATAATCTTGGCATTCATTTAAATTTAGATTTTTTAATTATAAATTCCATAGGTAATGACACCCCCATTACTTCTTTTCAAGTCCAGGGTTGGAATATTCCGCATCATTTGCAACTTGCAGATCCGAATTTCAACAGAGCTTCATCTGTAGAAATTCTTTTAAGTGCCAGCATTTTTTGGCAATGTTTACATCCGGAAAAGGTTAAAGTTGCCCGTGATGTTTTCTTTCGTAGAACTGATTTTGGTTGGATTGCCACTGGGCAAATATACCGCAACCCCGTTCAACAAAAATCTCATTGTTATTTTGTTGGTGCTGATTTAAATCAAGAATTAATTAAGTTCTGGGACATTGAGGATATTCAAGTCACCTCACCTCATTCTCTCAATAATGAGATCTGTGAAACACACTACGTAGAAACCACTGTTCGCACTACTGAAGGCAGATTCGTGGTTACTCTTCCTCGCATTTTTAACCCCCCTGTTATTACAGAATCACATTCCAGAGCTCTCAAAGCTTTATTCGCAATTGAAAATCGCTTTAAAAAAGATTCTCTCTTAAAAACTCAGTATACTTCCTTCATGGAAGAATACGAATCAGCGAATCACATGGAAGTAGTTCCAAAATCTGAAGAAATTAGTAATTCTCCTAAAGAAATAGTATATCTTAATCATCATCCGGTTTGGAAAAATTCTTCCACCCGAGAACAGATAAGAGTGGTTTTTAATGGGTCATCTCCAGATGCTAATGGTGTTTCTCTCAATGACACTCTGCATTCTGGACCCGCTATTCAGACAGATCTTACTTCAGTTTTACTTAACTTTCGTCTATTCCCCATTGCTGTTCTTGCTGACATCAAGCAAATGTATAGGCAAATTCTAGTAAATTCAGAACAACGTGATTTGCAAAGAATTTTGTGGCGAGACGACAATGCAAAACCTATAAAAATATTTCGTTTAAGAACAGTGACATACGGTCTTAAGCCGTCTGCTTTTCTCGCAATACGATCTCTTCACATGTTGGCCGAACAAGATGGTCATCTTTTTCATCCTCTAGCTTCTGAAGTTTTGAAAACTGCATTTTATGTAGATGATTTTCTGTATTCCTTTCCTAGTATCTCTGACGCACTTCTTGTTTGTGAAGATTTAAACTCTCTTCTTTCCGGTGGTGGGTTTACCCTTCATAAGTGGAACTCGAACTCAACCGAATTTTTATCTAACTTTTCACAAGTAACTCCTGTTGACAAATGTGTTGCGCTTCCTACTGAGGAATCAGCTATTAAAACCTTGGGTGTTTTTTGGTCTCCTTCTTCAGATACCTTTTCCTATCAGGTACACTTATTTGAGTTTCACCCTCGAACGAAAAGGCAATTATTATCGGAAATAGCAAGAGTTTTTGATCCATTGCAGTACATTGCTCCGGTGGTTATTACTGCAAAAATTTTCTTGCAAAAACTTTGGTTATTGAAAATTGGTTGGGATGAAAAGGTACCCTCCCCCCTTTTGGATGAGTGGTTGAAATACCGCAAGAGTTTGTTAGATCTTTCTCAAATTTCTATTCCTCGCACTTTAATTTCCGACATTTCATGTCAGTATTTCGATTTGCACGTATTTGCAGATAGTTCTGAAAAGGCATACGGTTGCTGCGCCTACTTAGTAGGCCGCCCTTCCAATACTTTACCCGGATTTTCCAATTTAATTTGTGCAAAATCAAAGGTAGCCCCACTCAAATCCATATCTTTGCCTAGATTGGAATTATGTTCTGCTGTAATGGCTGTGGAATTAGCCAGCAAATTAAAAATCAGTTTAAATTTGAAATTTTCGACCACATGGTTTTGGAGTGATTCTTCCTTCGTGTTAGCTTGGCTTTCAAAACCTTCTTCGCATTGGACCACTTTTGTGGCTAATCGCGTTTCTAAAATACAAGAGTTGTCTCATTTTGACCAATGGAATCATGTTCCGGGGAAAGAAAACCCCGCTGATATAATTTCACGTGGCTGTTTGCCCAAGAAATTAATTTCTCTTAAACTATACTGGAATGGTCCGGCGTGGCTCAGTCAGGATTTTTCTTGTTGGCCTCGTTCATCTAATCCGCTCGCAGAAGATGTTCCTGATGCTCGCATTGTTACCGCTTCCCTTTTTCTAACTTCTATTGCTACTAGTCTTTTTCAGCGTTACTCTTCATTTAATAAATTAATTCGGGTGGTAGCATATTTATTTCGATGGAAATTTCTTGTTCTTGATGAGCCTGTGAAGCCGCAACCCTTTCTCACTAAAATGGAATTGGAATTTGCTACTCGTAGAATCTTGTTTCTTATGCAACAAGAAGTATTCTTTCTTGAGTATCAGACGCTTTTAAGCAAAAAAGCTTTACCAAAGTCTAGTAGGCTGTTACCTCTCACCCCTTTTTTGGACCAAGATGGATTAATAAGAGTGGGGGGCAGGCTAGAAAATTCTAGTTACTCAGATGAGAAAAAACATCCCATTATTCTTCCTTCTAGACATCCTATTACTACTCTCATCGTAAAGAAATTTCATTATCAGAATTTGCACGCTGGCACCCGCACTTTGCTTTGTTTAATTCGCGAGCAATATTGGCTCATTAACGGTGTTCATGAAGTTTCTTCTGTTATTCGGAAAGGTATACCTTGTTTCAAATCCAAGCCCCCGCCAATCACGCAAATTATGGGAAACTTGCCATATTTTCGTTCCGAACCTAGTAATCCTTTCGCCCTGACGGGTATCGATTATGCCGGTCCTTATGTCTATCAAGTTAATTCCCCTTTATCTAAGCGAAAGTTGTTAGGTAAACTTTATATTTCTTTATTTGTGTGCATGGTGACAGGAGCCATTCACCTTGAGTTGGTTACAAGTGCTTCTACTCCTTATTTTATAGCAGCCTTTTCTAGATTTGCCTCTAGAAGGGGTGTTCCTTCCGAGGTTTTCTCAGATAACGCAAAAATTTTTGTTAGTACTTTTGATCTTTGGAAAACTGCACTTACCTCTCCTTCTGCTAAGGAACAGTTTTCTAATTTTTCTCATGCTAAGGGATTCAAATGGCATTTCACTCCCCCTTACGCCCCCCATCATGGTGGTCGTTGGGAATCTTGCATAAAGCTCACGAAGAGACAGCTGAAGAAAACCCTTGGTTCAGCCATCCTTTCCTATGAGGAATTTAATTCCTTAATTATTCAGGTTGAGGGTATCGTAAATTCTAGGCCGCTCACGCCTTTGTCTAACGATCCTAAAGATCTTCTTCCGTTAACACCTGGCCATTTTTTAATAGGCTGTTCTTTAGCTTCTACGCCTCCTTTGCTGAGTCGACGCTGTGATCTCAGGTTGCCTATTTTCTGGAGAAAGTTAGACTCTTTGCGAAACTCCTTTTGGCGCCGTTGGAAGCTGGAGTATCTCGGCTCACTTAACAGAAGAGAGAAGTGGCGGCTTTCCCAGCCTGATGTGCGAGTGGGAGATATGGTTCTTTTGCGAGATCCAAGTTCCCCTCTCGTATGGAATATTGGTAGGGTAACTCACTGCCATTTGGGTCGTGATAATCATGTGAGAGTTGTAGATGTTCTCACTAGTAAGGGTGTCTATACTAGACCAATTTCTATGGTTGCTATCTTGCCTGTTGAGGCTTAGTGTCATCTTCTTTATTGTTGTTCACGTTTTTGTAACTGATTCTTTGATTGTTTTCTTTCGGGGGTCTCGGAGCATGATCACTTTCGTGATGTTTATAGTGCGTTTTTCTTTCGTGCCGCATTTGTCAGTTAAATGCTTTTGAGACCACCGAACGAAAACATATGTACTTATTCATTTCTGTTAACATTATAATGTTTATTACTAGTGTTTACTCTCTCTCTATATATATCTAAGACTCTTACCTCAGCATGTTAAAGGTCATGCGCCTCCAGCATACGCTCGCATACTGAAAAGGGTGTCGACTTGCTTGCTGCCTTCCTGTATGACTGACGTCACAGCTTGCCCTGGCCAATCATCGCCCGCCAGCCTGGCTTCCAGACGTTTCTATGATGTTATTATTTAAGTGGCGGCGTTTTGCTCTCCATCAGCATTCCTTCTTCAAACCTTCTACGGTCTTCTTCAACTAGCGAGAGGCATTCGTGCCTTCCGCCCTTCTCCGGGGCCTTCTAAACTTCGGGCCTAATCTGCATTTATGATTGAAACTACCAGGAAACGCAACAGCAGAGAGCTTCAGCACTGAGAAAGTGCATTCTACATTTTACTTCAAACCGCAAGAAGCTGCATCAAATCGCAGTTCTAAAATGCCATGTTATTTGGCATTCAAGAAATAACATCAAAACCTAACGATGTTAAACAATGTACAGCGCTGGTGAAGAAGAAGAAGAAGAAGAAGAAGAAGATCGCCCTGGCGAAGTTATTTTCCTGATGCTGGACATCTCAAATTCTACTACCAAAAAATCAAGTGTTGGCCACGGCAGTCTCCGTCAGCATGCTTCTAGTCATCGCCACTAAAGATAAGTTTGTGCCTTTTTTTATTATTATCTTAATCATCTTCGTTTTAAGTGTTTGCTAGCAAGTGCAAGAAAATTAAATTTGTGTGTGCATCAAGCAGAATGAACTTTTGAATAATAGCACATGGCTGTGCCAACCTAAATAAAATTAATGAACATTTGAAATTGCCCCAGTCGGGCCAGCATAACTAATTTTTTAATTAAGGCTTATTTATTAATGTGTTTGCAAGTTTCACCATAAAAATAAAAGTATTGTATTTACTCTCAATGTTCAGTCTAGTATTGAAAGAACCAGGCCGCATTTCCTTAGCCCAATCCTTTCAGTCTAATCTTCTCTTAAGGAAGTTATTTTGTCCAGGCCTTAAGCCTGATGCTGTCCTCCCGTTTATGTTGATGAATTTGGGCTGTTCTTCACATAACCATGCCCTTCATATTAAATCGTTCACATTTCATCCATAGATGCACTTCTCATAGTCAGAATAGGTAAAATTGGTCTCCAAACTTAGTGAGGACAGTCTAACATGAATGTTCCACTGGCCACGTAATTTGAAGAATGCACATGCCAACTGAGTAGAGTTCAAAAATAAACTGGAATATACGTGTCGTCTCAAAACTCACGAGTCTCAAAATTCACGAATTTCAAGATGAGGGTTAGTAAAAGTAGGTTCTAACCGGTTTCTGCACCTGGGCCAGTCTCAAAACTCACGAACCAAGCCATAGCCTCCTATAAGGTTATAGGTAGCCATGGTCAAGCCAGTTCATAGCGAAAAGGTTCATTGTTAGAGCCAGCCAGAAATGATTGCCCTCTTGTAATTAGCACCTCTCTCATCAAGATGTTGTTGTTGATTCTTTTAGGGGCTTTGCGACATCGTGGTCATGTACTTGGGTGGACATAGAATTTGTCTGATAACCTGCGTCACTGTGACGTCAGTACAATACAAACGAAATCCCATTCTAAAACTGAGTGAACAAACATGGGTTGAAGGGCAGTGAGCTCTCCGGAGTCGTGAGTTTTGAGACTAACATTATAATGTTCATTCAGCTACTAGTTTATTGTCGTGAGTTTTGATACTATTTGTTACTATTGTTTTAGCTCGTGAGTTTTGAGACTGGTGAGTTTTGAGACCTAACCGGAATATAGAGGTCACATGAAGATATACCGGGTGAGTCTTTTCCCCCTTTTTAGTTAAATTTCATTAGAAAGCTAACTATTGCAATGGGTACTGCGCTCGAAATCATGTCCAGCCTAGACTATGCACTGGACGAGATTCGAACGGAGACCATCTGAGAAAAGTTGCATATGAAATTTTTCGAGATTTGGATCAAATTTGTATGCAGGAGAAGAGCTTTGACATCCAGAAGAAATTGGTAAAATTTTAGCCAATAGAAATATTTTTATTTAGAGCAGAAATGGAAATTTTGTATCCCAAGATATTTTATCCAAGGGTGAGGTACTCAGGCCGAGTCCAGGAAAATGCACAGTTTGTAGATGTTGGCCACGAGAAACCAGTTTTCGCGAGCTAGGGGACAGAGCAATGATAAGTAGAGGTCACGCACGCGACCAGATAGAGGAGAAGGGAGGTCGTGTGTCTGGCGCGCTTCAGAACAGGTAATCAGCCAATCAGAAGACAGAGAGATTACGAGGGAACAAATGGATATTATATACATTATTTTAATAATGGAAAGGATAGTAACATATCAAATTTACCAGGAGGAAAAATGAAATTTAATGGTCGAAACCGCAATTAAATCGGATATCCACAAGAGGAGATACAACCAATGTGTGTGTTTGCAGCAAGGAGTGAGGCTAGAAAGATTGATTATGGAGGGAAAGCTTTGATCGAGGAGGCTAGCAAACGCTAGGAAGCGAGGCTCTTTCGGTACGAACTTCTGTAGAAGTAACACGTATTACATTTCACTCTGCAATATACAAGAATGTAACTTGTGATATTTGAGAATTCAACATGAAGCAATACTACAGAGAGATAATTATGACGCCATGAACAAATAACAAACAATAACAATTGAGAAGAGATATTAAGAAGGAAAAACCAGAAACTATACTGCGTGATACCTTGTTATACTCGTATCATCGCATTGGAACTTCTACGAAATACTACGCAGAGGAGAAGAAAGCTGAAGTATTGGAACACATTATAAAAAGCTAAACATTACTATCTACAAAATGTCCATTGAACCAGGTCAAAGGGGGAGAGATCACGACCAACTATTTCGAAGCAGAGAAGATGTTTTAAATTTTCACGAGGGAGGGAACGTAGAGCTACACTAACAAGCGATATCCAGAGATGACCATGTAGCTTGATTAAGAGGACGGACTGCGCTACCAACTGCAGTTCGTTCTGAATACACACTATTCTACTACTATGGAGATAAACTCACATGTCAAGGTGATTTCTCACGATGATAAACACCACTATTATTCTACCGACATCGATGAACATCAACCGATGTACCACCAGAAGATGGACCCAAGAAGGAAGCGGGAGGAGCATCAAGGTTATCAAACCGAGAAGATCCAAGAATGGCAGCAGAACGAGGTCGCGGACGGTAGAGGGGAGGCTACACGGCGAGTCTCAGCTGGAGACCGGTTTTCCACCCCATCCCCTACTGTTTGCCGAGACCAGCAGTCCAGACAGGAGCTGTATGATGTATGCCAGCTGCCCGCCAGACGCAAGGTAGCGTTCCTGAAGCACGTGGCAGAGATTCCACGAATGCTGTTGACACCAGGTCCGTCACCACAGGTCCAGCTTTAAGGTAGAACAGTGCAGATTTACACACCTATGTAGATAGAACTTGTACACAATTTTCCAGTATATTGACCAATATTCTTTATCTTATTCATAGCTCATGTTGTTATTTTGTCTAGAATTTTGAAATTTTGCTATAGAGCATCTAGATTGCATTTTGATCTTATCAGAACGTTTTGCCGTCATTTTTCTGACGTAGTCATTTTTGTGGCTTGTGTAAGCTATTGTTAAATAGATTTTTCGCTAGAGTAACTTCATTTCGTTGAAGCAAGTATTTTGCGTATCCGTGTTGTGACATCAGGTCGAAGGTAGTCACATGTTTGACAAGCAGATTTTATTGTACATGTAATGTAAGGTAATGGGAGGACACGATGATCCTTAGTAGAGCTAATTCGTGACAGAAACGAATATATGATGTATAAAGACCGTAATTGTTGACATGAGTATTTCAATTCTTGCATTGAAAGGAAGTTCACTGTCTAAGAAAGCAACTATGTAAAACCCAGAGTATTATTACGTATTTTTAAGCAGTATGCGTATTTGGAGAAGCATAGCTGAGAGATATAAGATGTGAAAGGTAATTGTACTAAGCAATCTTTGTTATTGCCAGGTCATGTGAGGCCACGGAAAGAATATTAAATATCTAGAAAGGAACAGACGAGAGGTGTGGATATTCTTGATTTTTGTGATGTAAATGCGAGCAGACTTTAGATACATAGAAAAGCTATACACGTATATTGTAACAGATTTGTACTAGAGGAAGAGCATGGAAAGGTGGCATGATTTTATGAGGAGAGATTTGGAGGAACATTGCGGAAATATTTTATGAGAGATGCACAAGGAAGTAATAGCACAATAATGTATAATCGATAGAGATTATGTAGGAGGAGGTAAGTTGTATTCGTGAACGGTATTAAAGTAGTAATATCTAGTAGGGATACTGAATCTCACTTTGTTTAAAGTATACGAGATTGTTTTCCAGGAGTTTTTGTGGAAGTGCTAAACGAGATACATGCGAGAGGCAATGGTCTGAAGGAACGTGTA
The DNA here is from genome assembly GCA_946902985.2 of Meconema thalassinum. Lineage (NCBI taxonomy): Eukaryota > Metazoa > Arthropoda > Insecta > Orthoptera > Tettigoniidae > Meconema > Meconema thalassinum. The sequence goes on from OX336394.1 coordinate 48,718,753, forward strand.
GTGAAGACACGATAATATGGTAATTAGGAGTGTGAGAGGAAGTTATTATGATAAAATGTGATGAAGTAAAGTATGTCTAATAAGCAATGTCAAGAAATATATCTTTGCAGAATTATTATTGTGAGTATCGAAGGTTAAATGGCATCCACATGCATTGTCTTTGAAAATAGCTTATCTACATTTGGAATTTATTGGAAGTATTAACACCGAATTTGTAATTTATAAGTGAATAGTACTGAACTTAATTGATTTGTAACACAGTTTCACATTGGATATGAGAAATATATACCGGATTTGACTTTAAAGTTGTGTGAAATACGCGAATGAAGGTGAGAGAAGGAACTTTATGCTATTATTGCTAGAGAATGAATCGTGCGGGACGCGATACTGTACATGTTGTATTATAAACATTATGGTTATTATTTTCAGTCACCTACAGTTGTGTGTTAGAGTTTAACGCTATTTTGCGATGTTATTGCAGAGAAGTATTAATTAGGGAGCATGTCTGTATCATGAATATAACGATAGAGGACGATATATTCATAATTAGTGTTCAGAATTTTCGCAAATGTTTTGTACATGTTTGGAAATGTCTTATGAGGAAATATTGAATATTATTTGAAGTAGGATGCTAGCAGAGACTGAGTGAGTCGCATCTACGTCTAGTTGAGACGTCATTTTTATTTATGGTGTCAATTCTTATTTTATTTTGCTTAAGGACATATCTGTAATGTTCGTTGGTTTTCTTTAAAAAATTGCACGCTATTTTATGCTTGCTTCCTTTTGTCTAGAGATGACTTCTTTCCTCAATACTTAATTACGCGATAACGATACTGCTAGTTCGATGCATACAGTAAATCGACACATTATTCCATTAACCCGAGAGCCGAGTCGCTGTGCTCAACTTTTTGTTTGTAGGCTGTTCTGTGTGCAACTAGTTAGTAGTATGGTTAGATATGCGTTATGTGTGATCAGGGTTCCCTAGTCATCAGTCCTGTTGGAATTGTTGATTCTTTAGCCGGGTGTTGACTCTCCTACGATCTTTATTTTCCATCTACGCGGATTTTGGACTGTGACCTAGCGGGATTCGGGCGCAGTCCCATGTTTCGACTTCCGCAAAATTTCTACATATCTTCGCGTTTCACATCCCCCAGACCCCAAAACCACCGTCAGTTCAAAAGTTGATATATAATTTATTATACGGGGTGTCATTTATGTAGTTGAGTACCCTTAAGGGGCGTGTAGGGAATGGGTATATGATGAATTTGAGATAGGGAACCTGGGGTCGTAACGGCCTCCTAACCCCAGAAAACAGGTTTGTTTCAGGCCCTCCGCCCCTGTTAAGTAGGCAAGTGCGCCATGTGTCACACTGAGGTCAGGCACTCTTTCGCTGTCAACGGTCTTGGCGAGACCACCGCTTAACGCTGCGTTAGCCGATATGGTTCCCTATCTTATACCATTTATCAATGGAGGCTATAGACTATGCCATTGTTTATTCATTCCTTCTTTCTTCCTTTCTTGATAAACCTTGATAAAAGGACAAGCTGTTGTCTCGAAACGTCGTTTTTTTTTTAGTTTCTGTGTCATGTGACCTAATTATGGGACTTAGCCCCCTCCTTCCCCTCAAAATAAAAAAATAAAAATAAAAAAATAAAGTAAAAAAGTGAAGGCATGGCACCCCAGGGGAAACGAACCCGGGACCACCAGGACACCGCGCCTCGCCGCTATCCTCTCGGCTAACGTAGCGTTGAGCGGTGGTCGCGCCAAGACCGTTGGCAGCGAAAGAGTGCCTGACCTCAGAGTAACACATGGTGCGCTTGCCTACTTAAAAGGGGCGGAGGGCCTGAAACAAACCTGTTTTTTCTGGGGTTAGGAGGCCGTTACGACCCCAGGTTCCCTATCTCAAATTCATCATATACCCATTGTGGGAAACTAGTATTCTCTGACGGCACTAGGCCTATATGTATGTTCCATGATGGCCGTGGTGGTGTAAGTGTGATATCTTGTACCTTGGTGCTTTGACTTGCAATAAAGGAGCTAAGATGGCGTACTGTTGAAGTGAATGTGTTGTTTATTAGTCCACTAAAGAAAAACGCTATTTATATTCCCCAGAATATAACAACTGTACCCCCCCCCCCCCATATTTTGGTGCCGAAAGCACGGGAAGGAACATTTATGTCCCTTAAACAAACGGAAGAAAATTCAAAAGACGCTGTTCAGTACAGATAAGTTGCAATAAGCTATACGGTTACTCACTATATTTTGGAGGAGAATAGCGTAGGTACAATTTGTTACACACGATATAAACACTGAACACTAGTTATATGCTACACATACAATACAGCATCAATATAATAACGCACGCACGTGTAAGTTACGATAGCGCCATCTGTTAACAAATACCCTACCTAATAGGAATACTGAACACGCATTAGACTACACGGATACTGAAGTCATTTAGGAATACTTTATCATGACGAGTTCAGAAGAAATAGCTCTGAAACTTAACAATATTAAGAGGAAACGCACGCGAGAGAGGGCAAACGTCACACGATTCATAATAATATCGTATGGCCTCGGGTGCCTGGTGCAAGCTTTGCTATTTGACACCCAGAGGGTAGCTTGCATGTCGAATTTCGTAGTTCCTTGACTATGAAAGTCAAGGAGGTTAGATGTTAGATATCTAATCTCCTTGAACACAATAGCGCTTTCTAGTAGAGAAATGAGGAACTTTGTGCTGGCGGAAACTCCCGAGATTAATTTTGTCATTATGAACTCGGCCTACTGAATTCAAATGGGTTCTTTGACATGCCAACATCGTATGACATGCGTATCGTATTTTTGCCGCCTTTCAAAAATCACTTACCACGGTCAGGGGCGAACCTGCAATCTTGGGGTTAGTAGACCGACACGCTATCCACTCACCCACCGTGGCAAGCTACACGATTCATAAATGCTATAAACGTATTTAATGAAAGCACTGATATCATACAATACGAGCACCATCGCGGGCGCTTGGAGGAAAGTTTAACATTACTCATTGATTTAGATAACGAACTACACGAACTCCTCACTGACACGGAATACTGCGAGGATGTTAATTCTTGTGACGATTACATTGACAAAGCAAAGTTAGCCATCCTACATGCCACTAAGCACATTGAAAAGAAGATTTCTTCAGGCATGGCAGATCTCACCATAAATCCACCTCCATCTTCACATCAGGCTCTAAACACTACATTCAGTCACTCGGTAAAATTACCTACAGAAAAGTTGGAAATGTTTTCAGGAGACGTTGAAAGTTGGCAACGCTTCTGGGAGCAGTTCAAATCTTCTGTTGACGATAACCCATCGTTGTCCACGATCAACAAGCACGTATTCTTACGCGGCTATCTAGACGGAGAACCAAAGCTACTAGTCGATGGTATCGCCGTCACAGCGGCCACTTACGAAGACACAAAGAGAATGCTCCACCAACGCTATGGAGATCGAAATAGAATTATTCAAGCACACTTGGATTACTTGGAAACAATACAACCAATTCAGTTTGCCACACCCGAAACACTGAACAGCACGTTTATTGAATGTAATAGGCGTATTCAAGCACTTAGATCATTAGGGGAAGATATCAATGGTGGGGAGGATGGTGGGAGAGAATGGTCGGCACGGTAAAGCGCTGCTTAAGGAAGACCCTAGAACGCAGACAAGTGGACCATGAAACTTTGAACACCATCCTTACCAGTGTAGAAGCCGCAATAAATGCACGTCCCTTGTTACAGGATGAGGGTTCAGATATCTTGACACCTGCCCATTTCCTGCACCTAGAACGACGCGTGACTACCATCCCTGCAGGTCCAGAACCACCCTTACCTACCAGCCTAAAAAGGAAATTTCGGCTCCAACAACAAGCCACACGGGATTTGTTGGCGAGATGGACAAAGGAGTACCTGTTGCAGCTACGGAATTATCACCACGTCCGGCAAGTTACTGGAAAAGGAGCTGAACTACGGGTAGGAGACTTGGTACTCCTACAAGATGATGAACATAAACGTATCATGTGGGACAGGGCAGTCATCGAAGAACTACGACCGGGTCGAGATGGTAAAATCAGGACAGTGATCCTTCGAAGACCCAACGGACACCAAATCACACGCCCCGTACTGCTGGTCATCCCCCTGGAGGTTGACCAGGGTGGGGAGAATGTGGGAAACTAGTATTCTCTGACGGCACTAGGCCTATATGTATGTTCCATGATGGCCGTGGTGGTGTGAGTGTGATATCTTGTACCTTGGTGCTTTGACTTGCAATAAAGGAGTTAAGATGGCGTACTGTTGAAGTGAATGTGTTGTTTATTAGTCCACTAAAGAAAAACGCTATTTATATTCCCCAGAATATAACAACTGTAACCCCCCCACACCCATCCCCTACACGCCCCTTAAGGGTACTCAAGTACATAATTGACACCCTATAGACTATAATGTATGTATATCAGTTTCTTGTGGACACGATACATGCCGTAATTTTGCACCAATCACTTTGATTTTTTTACATAATATGTATCCCTATAAAATATCGGTGGGGTTCGTTAATGGGCAAAATCGGCCGAAGGCGGTGAAAATGGGGGGCTTTTTTTTTCTTTCGAAAAAGTGAAATATCGCTATAACTTTCTTAATACGTGAAATATCGAATCCATTCAAAGTTCATACTATGTGTCGGATAAGTGCCAAAAATGTATATTAAAAAAGTTTTTGAAAGCACCAACCATTGACCAAAGGGGTGGAAAAAAGTGGGTTTTTCGGGAAACATTAATCATATCTCTCTTAATAGGCACAATATCAAAACCATACAAAATGGACAATATTTCCCTAATAATTATCTAAAACTTTTGTCAAAAATAATTTTTGATATGACCACGGGATGAGCAAAATGATTTCGGAATTATATGAAAACTAGCAGAAGTACCCATTCTTCGAACGGTCTTCGGTATTAATAACCAGATGTTATCATTTGAGCTACTGTTGCAATGTTTAGGGGCTTGGAACTTGTTTGTTGGCAAAGAAAAATTATTAGTTAAAATGTGCTCTCAAACTAAATTTACCTAACGTGTTCTTCCTGGCGTGAAAATACAGTAAAATTGAAAACCTCGTAGACGAATCGCAATACACGTCACATACGAACTGACCCTAATCGTTGTGTCAAGTGCCCAACTACAGGAAGACCCCTTTTATAAATTATAAAGGCTTGTGGTGCATGAAAATGCCGTTTTTTTAGCCTCCAATGGCCCAAATTCCTAAAATCAGCAAAAAACAGTCTACTATTTCAAATCAGGAATTTTTGAAAATAATGTTGCTGTTTGGAGATATAATAGACCTTCTGTACGACATATCGCACGTGTAAGTCGTGTGAAAAAAATCTAGGGTACTCCTTGAATCCCTTAAGCGCATTGATGAATTTTACAGTTTTAGTTGGTTCCGTGCTAACCTTATAGCCATTTGCAACCTTTCACAGAAATGTAATAAATGGAGTGGTATTACTTATTCCAGAAATAGATGGAAAGTTGGATGCCACCTCTTGAGATACTGTTGCCATGGTTAGTGGCTTGCGTTCCTTCTTTAGTTTATTAAATGAAATTAGTTTTATGGGAATATCTAAGAAACTGTTGGGTTTAGAGCCTTAAAATATAGTTTTCGGGGACCCTTTACGGCTCTTGAGGGGCCCCGAGTTTTGTTTCTGACACCAAGGGTTTGAAAATGAGCTTTGTCTCTTCGTTGTACGCCATAATAATGATAATAATTAAAAGAATAATAATAATAATAATAATATAACAATATAGGGATAGGGATATAATAGACCTTCCGGACCATACCCGCACGTGTAATTCGCGTTAAAAAATTCTAGATTACCCCTTGACCCCTTAAGCGCATTATATGTATTGATGAATATTTCAGCTTAATTTGGATCCGTTATAACCTTATTGCCGTTTGCAAACCTTCACAGTAATGTAATAAATGGAATTGCATTGCGTCTTACAGAAATAGATGGACCTCTGAGATTCTGTTGCCATTGTTACCGGCATGCATTCCTTCATTAATTTATTAAGTGAAATTAGTTTTTTGGGAATATCTCAAAAATTGTTGGTTTTAGGGCCTTAAAATGTGGTTTTCGGGGTCCTTTTTAGGGCCCCCGAGTTTCATTTCTCACATTGAGGGGCTGAAATTGAGCTTTGTCTCACGCTCATTTCAGCATGTATTTTAAGGGGGTAGGCCCCCTGTTATGAGAGGTACGGAGAAGAGTTACATCGATGATTAGTGTCGTGCCTCTGATGGATATCTGTATCAAATTTTACGTTAATCCACCCAGCCGTTCTCGAGTTATAAGGACACAAAAAATTGTCCACAGACAAACAAACAGACAAAAATATATTTTTGCGTGCATTCGCCACAAAACAGTCTGAAACGGGCAAATGTGTCAAATTTCCGTAGAAATGCAGAAAAATCAGACAAACATTCATTTTTATATAATAGAGAAGGGATATAATAGACCGTCCGTACCACACCCGCACGTGTAAATCGCGTGAAAAAATTCTAGAGTACCCCTTGACCCCTTAAGCGCATTGTATGTATTAATGAATATTTCAGCTTCATTTGGATCCGTTATAACCTTATAGCCGTTTGCAAACATTCACAGTAATGTGATAAATGGAATTGCATTGCGTCTTACAGAAATAGATGGACCTCTGAGATTCAGTTGCCATGGTTACCGGCATGCATTCATTCATTAATTTATTAAGTGAAATTAGTTTTCTGGGAATATCTCAAAAACTGTTGGTTTTAGGGCCTTAAAATGTGGTTTTCGGGGTCCCTTTGGGGCCCCCGAGTTTCGCTTTTCACATTGATGGGCTGAAAATGAGCTTTGTTTCACCCTTCTACGCCTATTTCAGCATGTATTTTAAGGGGGTAGGGCCCCTTTTATGAGAGGTACGGAGAAGAGTTACATCAATGATTAGTGTCGTGCCTCTGATGGATATCATTATCAAATTTTACGTTGATCCACCCAGCCGTTCTCAAGTTATAAGGACTCGAAGAAGTTGTCCACAGACACACAGACAGATAGACAGACAGACAGACAGACAAAAAAAATATTTTTGCGCGCATCCGTCATAAAACAGCCTGAAACGCGCAAATATCACAAATTTCCGTGGAAATTCAGAAAAAACAGACAAACTTTCATTTTTATATATATAGAGAGATGCCAAGATCCATTAGAGGTTACCATGACAACGCTTGTAATTTAATGAGGTATGAACTATCAGAGGTAGCCATGACAACGCCATTGCACGAGATCACGTTCAGTTTTCCATCTGACTCTGTGGGAAGCGGCTTCAGTGACGTAACTGGTAGCATGCTGAACTTCTATGCCCAAGGTCGCGGTTTCAAAGCCAGCCGAAGTCGTTGGATTTTCTAAGAGCACTAAAGATCCCTCAGTCTGCTTTCCTTCGGAGGGGAAGTTCCAACGTTCGTTGCGAGTTGCCGGTTGCGGTGGCATCTATTAGCCAAGTTCACATCTAGGTGTCGTTGACGGTAGTATTTGGTAACAAAATTAGGAACTACTACTTGAAATTGACCGTCTGCAGGCCTTACCTGGATTACAGACTAATACAGTCATCACAATTAACACCGTTAATCAGACAGATTCTACACACACCCAAAGTACACGGGGTACATGACCGCGTTATCCCAGCCCCTAAACTGAGGAACCGACCAACATCTCTGCGGGAGATAAAATTTTGCGTGAAGAAGTAACAGACCGTTAGATAGTTACACATCAGTGTCGAAACCTTGCATATGGACAGTGCGTCCATAAGTATAACAAGTAGTTCCGTGATGAACTTAAGAGCCTACTTTTCTTAAAATTTAAGGATCATGCCAATCTACATAGATTTATCTAGAATAATGACGAAATCAAGTTGATAATACTATCATTTCTAAATACTGCAGTTTGAAATACACCGGAAATAGTGTAGCCTAATGGAGTAACTTATTACAGTTGGCAGCCCTGGTGGCTCTGAATATATTCTTAGTTCCATCTCTTAAGGTATGGAATGCACATACAAAATTTGGTTGAAATCTAATGGATAGTATGAACGTTACATGCTGTTTGATATTGGATTTATCAGTGCGCATAAAATCATGTTGGGAACAATGCCATGTACCGGTATGTGATACTCAGATTTAATCTGAAATATTGCGATCTATTATAGTGCCAATTTTGAATAACATCCATTTGTTAGTATAGTAGATACGTAGCTTAGAATCATGTTGGCTGCACTGAGGTATATCAGTTACTTCAAATTAATCTAGAATGTCAGGCACTACTTTGTATTTTATTAAAGATTTGCAGAACGGACACCATGTTGTTTTCAGCTTGTGAACATCTTTGGAGTGGTATTCGATTGTATTGTATTGTGTAATGTGTTCGTAATAGTGCTGCGCGACTGAATAATTAATATTATACCGAGTCTAATATCTCAATTTAGCCCAGCTATAATAATTAACTTAGGTTAATAAGTAGCCTACCCTATTATGTCCTACACATTATAAAAATCAGCAGTCGCTACTGTTATGTACATCCTTTTCTTCCTGCAACAGATGGCACAGTCTTACCTATTCGATTCTATATAATAGTTGATCCATTATTTTTTCTTTGTGTGGTTGGCACACTCTATTGCTGCTCATGTTGCTGCTTGTGTGCGCTGTGCTCACACCACCGAGAAAGAAGGCCATGCAATAGGATTTATGACGTCATAGCCTTCCGGCCATCAGCGAGCGCGTTACTCAGCTATGAACAATCTGTGAGGAAACGAGACTGAGTGTTAACTTATAAAATTACGTTCTACAGACGCGAATAAATAAATAACAAAACCATAAATGAAACATGGTCAGAAGTTGATGCGATCGGTACATTACACAAATAAATCGACGTTTTCGATAAGTATTTTAGTCAGTTATTATTGTTTTAAGAAGTTTCGATAAGTATACATTTCGAACTTTGCGATTTTGAACTTGACCGAAGACACTGTTGTCTCAGCAATAAATGCGATATATTTAAAGTATTCAATCAACAACTTTGAAAGATATTCAGCCCATTTTAACGTGAAATGTCGACTACAAGAAAATACACATACACAAATAACCAATTAATCTGTAACAGTTAAAACAGAAATTACTATAGGTCCAGGTTTGATTCCCACCTCTGCCGGGAAATGTAATTCTCATTTGAGTTTTGAAACTAAATTCACTCAGCCTCACTGAACTGAGAAGAAGTGGGTTCGATTCTCCTTTCTCCTCCAGGTAAATGCTGGGATTGTTCCTAACAGAAGACCATGGTCACTTCCTTCCCAATTCTAGCATCACAATACACACACTACCACATACAATACACATACAAATTCTACCCGTATCCGAGTACACACGGCTGACGACAGTGATGTCCTAACCCACTCACGAAGCAACAACAACAACAATTAGACACGGAAAGATTTCCTCCGTGATAAGAAACCAGGCTGGTAATAATTATAATGCCTATGACAGAAAAGGTTTGTTGATCGGTTCCTCAGTTTAGGGCCTGCGACAACGCGGTCATGTAGCCCCGTGTACCTTGGGTGTGTGTAGAATCCGTCTGCTAACCGGTGTTAATTGTGATGGTTGTATTAGTGCGTGTTATCTGTAATTCAGGTAAGGACTGCCGACGATCAATTTCAAGTAGTTCCTATTTTTGCTACCAAATGCTATCGTCAATGGCACCTAGCTATGATCTTGGCTACTAGATGCTACCGCAACCGGCTTATGGCGGCGAACGTTGGAACTTAATAGAGCGATAATCAAATCTAACCTACAAATTCAGCTTCACACAATTGTAGTTAGTGAAATGTTCTTTTGCATGCCATAAGTCTATGATATGGGCCCGCCGGCTTTACTTCCCCTCCAAATGAAGGCATACTGAGGGATTGTTAACACTCTTAAAAATCCGACGACTTTGGCCGGGTTTGAACCCGCGATCTTGGGCACAGAAAAGGCTACCTACTGAAATGGAACAGAGCAGCAGTCTTAAAGAGACATGAGAACATTTACCAAAGAACAAACTTGTTGATTCATGTGTAACCGGAACAGTATCCTCAACACTTTGATGCTCATGTGCATACACTGAATGGGCATTCCGTATAAGTTCCTCAATTTCTAGCATTGCACCTAACTGCCTTGGTAAATATATGTTATTACAACGTTTCACTACTGTATTTTATACATACAAGGAGGCACTCTAACCTTCTGTTATCTTAATGCAGCAACGCAAGTGTTCATTCAAGTGTCAATTAAAATAAAATATATAGGCTGCACGATTCCTTTTTAATGTAATTCCCCTCAGGATGAAGACACGCACTGTTTAACTTCACCTTCAGTTCCTGAAAGTTGCTAAATAAAACTGCTTCCAGATTCTTCGCCAATGTCTGCATACATTCAGCAAGAGCCTATGATAAACTTTCATTTTCAATCCTACACCTCCTATCATCTGGATCTTTTCGGCAGACAATATTGCAGTGCCAGTTAAATACTCTGGGCAGTTGTGGAACCGAGAAGGGACTGCTCCTAGGAATTTCATTCGAACATGACGAAACAATAATTTTATGACCTTGTATTACATTAGTTACTCTATTTATTCTAAATTTATTCAATCTCAAACCAGGTTCACACACCCCTCTTCTCCCGCCCCAATAATACATGTAATGAATGAGATTAGTGGAATAGAAAAACGGATTAATCAGAACCTGCTACTGCCTAACGACATAACCTGTACGGTAGCACATAATTTAGGTTAGAAAATTCTGAATTTTATAACTAAATGAATTTTGACGAACAGAGGGGCTAGCCGGACTATCTGTTTACTAATCATTAATCAGTCTCGGTTTATACATACCTTGGAATGATTTGTAGGAATATATTGCGGTGAATAGCTGGTACCGATTTACAATTCTTCCCTTCATAATTAGGAAAAGGTCCATTGGTTTAATTGCCTTAACAATTTGGCACACTACATTTACTAGGCATAACGTAACACTGCACTGATAACCATGAACTATTAGCGAATAGGAATTCCGAGAAAATCAGTACCGGGACCGTTAACACTAAACACATAACGTGGAAACCACACCATAAACACGAATATTATTCCTGTGTCTCCATGGGCACACAGCCGTTGGGCCGTGACGTCACTCGCATATTCAAACCGTATTGCATGGCCTTCTCTCTAGGTGGTGTTGGCTGCGCAGTGCAGGCAGTTAGTGTTAGTTAAGATGGCTGAAAGCATGGTTCGTCGAAGCAAACGTTTTCTCCCATGAATGTTATGCTTTATTTGCATTTCCACGCGACGTAGGCAATTCTAAAACAGTTCCACTCAATAACGTTTATATAGCAGATCTGTATAACCCGCGGGCCTAGGGTTGGCCATTAATGCCTGCATGTTCGTCAGCGTCAGCGCCCAACCCACTTCATTTATATAGGTCCTACAATAACGGGTTATGATTGGTGAAAGCTTGAGCTACATCTGACTCGCACTCACGTCTACAGATAGCGCACCACTCTGTGACCGTACATACTCTTCCTTATCGGGTTGTGGTTGATTATACTCACTTGGGATATTTTATTTTAACAACAGGGCAGACATATAGTACATTACCTGATATATGTGATGGACATTCCTCTATTAATCGTGAATTACCCAGATCACCATCAATTAAAACATCAAGGAACCTGCACCTCACCATTGGAACACAGGTATTCATTTAATTCATTAATAATTTTCACTATACAGCTTTTTCTTTATCTATAAGCAATCCACTTTTATAATCCAAACCTAACATATTTCTTTTTCTCATCTAACCATCTCAACAGATACTAACATGGCTTCCTACAATCTCCAAAGATAAAACGGACAGATATTCTAATACAAAATCTTTCAGTATGGACTCCTAACAAAAAATAGTCAAAGATATATATATATATATAGAAACAAAATAGCATCAAAAAAGGAACATATAAAAGAAACTTCATTGGCAAGGCCACCTGCCATGCCACACAGAGATGCAAACAGCACTCTCAGAAAGCACCACTTTCCCAACCCAAAAGAGCTGAGCCTTGCAATCAGAATGGTTGCAATAGCCCCTCTATGTGATTCTCACGTGAGAAGCACGTGAGGATCACATACATTAAAATACACAAATGAAAATAATACATTTTCTCCTCCTGCCTCCACGCCTGCTTCGTCATCTATAATTCTTGCGTCTCCCACGCCTTCCTCCTCGTCGTCTTCTACGATGCCTCCTGCCTCCCCGTCTCCTGTATTCCAAACCTCTCTTTTTCTTCTTCCTTTGGTCTGTCTCCTCTGATTCAGTATCATATTTTTCTTTCTTTTTCTTCTCTTGGTCTGTCTCCTCTGATTCAGTATCATATTTTCCTTTCTTCTTCTTCTTCTTCCTTTGGTATGATCCTTCACTCTCTTATCTTCCTTTACCTGACATCTCATCTTCTTCCTACTCCTTCTCTTTGCTTTCCAAGTCATTCTTTTTATCTATTCTCCTGGTCCTCTCTGTCTTCATTCTCAACCACTTCTCTCTTCTTCCTTTCCACATGTTCCACTTCTTCCTCGTCTGTCTTGTCTTACTCAACAGTTCCTTTCTCTTCTTCCACTTTGTTTTCCACTGTTTCTTCTTCACCTTATCTTCTTCTAGTATGTTGTCTTCTCCATGGCTCATTCTTGCACTTTCATCCTCATCTTTAGCCTCTTTTTCTTGATTGCTACTGTCTTCATTACCAACCTCATCTTATTCTCCTTTCTTTTCTTCAATTTCTCCCATATCTGTTGCTTTCTCACGCTCTTCTGTTTCACCTTCTCCCTTATCCGTTTCTCCTTTCTCTTCAGTTTCTTTCATTTCACCTTCTCCGTTATCCGCTTCTCCTTTCTCTTGTACCATTTCCTTTCTTTCACCTGCCTCCTCTCCTTCAGTTTCTTCCATATCACCTGCTTTCTCACGCCCCCCCCCCCACATCTCGGATAATTTTCCTGCTCCTTAATCGCACATAGCTCATTCACTTCCTCCATATAACCTTGTTCTTCTTCACCGCGTTCTCTCTCTTCCTTGAGCTTCTCATTCCTCTCCATCAATGTCACCTGTTCCTCCTTAAGGCTGTCCACGATATCCTTATTATTCGCTATTCCTTCTCTCATCACAGTTTTATGTTCTTGTACTTCTTTGCTTAACTCCTCAATCTTACCATTGGTTGCTTCAGCCTGCTTCTTTACTGCTTCGTTTACGTACACCTTCACAGATTCTACCTGCTTACCTATAGATTCTATTTGCACTTTCATAGACTCTCCTTGCTGCCTAACGTCTCCTATCTCCTTACTCATACTCTCTTTCACTGACTCTATTTTCTGGCTTACTGACTCTCTTACTGATCCTATTTCTGTCCTTAAAGACTCTTCCATACCGGTGAATTTACTTAGTAGCATTTGTAACATATCCCGAATCATATCCTCCTCCATTTCTTTTTTCTATTTTCCCTTGTTCGTGCCCGACGTTGGGTTGCCAATTGTGACCGTACATACTCTTCCTTATCGGGTTGTCGTTGATTATACTCACTTAGGATATTTTATTTTAACAACAGGGCAGACATGTAGTACAAATACCTGATATATGTGATGGACATTCCTCTATTAACCGTTAATTACTCAGATCACCATCAATTAAAACATAAAGGAACTTGCACCTCACATAGGAACACAGGTATTCTTTTAATTCGTTAATAATTCTCACTATACAGCTTTTTCTTTATCTATAAGCAATCCACTTTTATAATCCAAACCTAACATATTTCTTTTTCTCATCTAACCATCTCCACAGATACTAACATGGCTTCCTACAATCTCCAAAGATAAAACGGACAGATACTCTAATACAAAATCTTTCAGTATGGACTCCTAACAAAAAATAGTCAAAGATATATATAAAAACAAAATAGCATAAAAAAAGGAACATATAAAAGAAACTTCATTGGCAAGGCCACCTGCCATGCCACACAGAGATGCAAACAGCACTCTCAGAAAGCAGTAAGCACCACTTTCCCAACCCAAAAGAGCTGAGCCTTGCAATCAGAATGGTTGCAACTCATGTCTACAGAGAATTAGAGGTAGCTGCAGAATGTCAGAAGAGCATTTATCGCTTAAGCAGTTCCAGAGACATAAGCATGATTAAGGAAATATTCAACCCTTTTTTCGCCGCTAAAAATAGGCCTACTACAACAATTCGAAAATTTCTCAAACACATAGGCTAACTTATTATTTCGGATGTATCAAAGAGTATAGGCCTACATTTCATGTTTCACGTTTATGTTGTGAACTGTTTTATCCCTTGCCTAAACCTTAAAGCAACCCCCGTGAAACAATAAATGCTACTTCCAGAGTTACCGAGATAATTATGGTGACGTGTGCGTAACATTTGCCTTTTGTATACACTTTGCATTCGGCCCTGTTCTACGTGAGTGTGCATGTGTTCACAGATGTACTGTATTGACTTATATCAAAACGACAAAAAATGACTTGTTATCTTACTTGGCTCTCAAACCTAACGATTATAAGGAATAAGACCTCATTTTTACTTGGATTCCGAACCTCTGGAGGTGACTTCTTAATTCAATGAACTAACATAACCTGAAATCGACATTAGTACATCAGCTGCTCTCTCTCGTTCTCTGTAAACGCGAGTGGCGCGCTATCTGCAGACGAGAGTCTGAATCAGATCTAGCTCATTCTTCCACTAATCATAATCACTTTTTTGAGGGTCAGATGACCTCGTAGTTCCTCCCCTTAAAACAATAATAACTAACCATCATAATTGTTACGTGCAATGCCCGTACCAACGTTTTTAAAAATGTATCTTCCCTATATGTGACTTCCTGACCTTTGAAACGACCGTCTGATGGCTTGGTTCCGATTATGAACACGAGATGGCAGCTTCTATCGGACGACGGCTCCCCTAGTCGGAGTTTCTTCTTCAACCGCTAGAGTGTGTTTGGGGTGCCTTCTGGTATCTTCCTATCGAGACATTTTTGAAGGCTATTATATTCTACGTCATGGAACAAAAGACTGTATATACATGATACCGCCAAATTAATTACTTAATAATCACATTGTTGCTTGAGGTGTCATGCTGTGATTGGACAATTACATTAACATGAATGCAATGCTGTTTTTGACTTGTGATTCTCCGCCATCTTGTGAGATTTATAGTCTGTCGTCAAGAAATCAACAAGCTAGTTGGTCGAAAGAGTATCTCTCCGTGTGCTGGGGGCTTCGCCCCTAGCCTCTACGAAATATGATATATTAAAAGGAAACTAAGGAAATGTCTGTGCTCCTAGGCCTTTATTTCTTAATTTGCCGTGAAGATGACGTGTGGTCTGTTTATTTACTGCCTACAAGAAGGAAAGCCTCGTGGATGATCGAAGCAGCTTGGGTGTACTTCCGCTGCAATGTTCAGGCAGTTCATATCTTTTATATTATTTAAAATGTGTTAATTATTTTATTTTTACTGTGTCTCCACAGAAAAGTTTTAAGGTACGTTATTAATTTTTATATATTTTGTTATGGAGCTCCGATATTGGCCTTATATTAATATTTTAATTCTGTATTTTGTTTCACCTGGTAGGCCTAATTTTTCTCTTTTACTAATGTTACCAGTTATGTAAATTTTATTGTTTTCTTCGTACCTCTGGAGACACGCTTCTAGTTTATTTTACGTTGTAAATTTTTATTTATTTATTTTACGATCCGTTGCCGTCTATCAAGCCTCATGTCCATTGTGTTAAGGCGTAATTCTTTCCTCCCCTTCCTTTATCTCTGGTGATTTTAAATTTATTTTATGCTAATTGTTTGCCGTAATTGGATTTGACATGCGGTCGTCTGTTTTGGTGGCCATGTTTGTTTTGTTTTGTTTTGCCCGGGTGCATTCTGGTCTTGGGAGTGTATTCTCTAGGCGTCGACCTGAAACTCAAACGTGTTGTGGTGTTATCTTAATATGTTTTTTATTAACCTTGTTGGTTTAACCTTGTGTTTTTGGTGAATGTTCCTGTGTTTTTCTCCGTCACGAATGTTGTGGATTTCTTAATTGGTCATATTTTATTTTATTAATTTAATTTTAAATTTCTCGTTTCATCGTGGCTTTAGATGTCTGCATGTCGGGTCGGTATTACATACCTTAATATATTATCAAGCCCTTTCTCATTTAATAATGCCTGTCTACTGATTTTCTTCCTTTGGGCTTAATTAATTTTTTTAATTTAATGTTTTCTTTTTGGTTCAGCAAACTGCATGTAAAACCTTAACTTGTTTTCTAAGGTAATTGACTTGTTTTGGCCTTAAGCCATGTGCTTTACTAGAGAGGTTTTATGGTGGCTGAAGGAGTTATATTAAATTATATTTTCTTGCATCCTTCTGATAATTAAATTTTCTTTTAAATTTTTAAGCAACTGTTGTGGCATTATTTCGTCGGCAGCAGTTCTGTTGGTTATTGGGGGGGTGTCTGTAGACGAGCCTGTGCCTTCCCCTTCTCCACCTTCCTTCCACCCCTTTTGGTGTTCTTCTGTTGGGGCATGTCATCTGGAGGTGATTTTGCTCTTGAAGCGATGCGGACCTCTGAAGAAAGGTAAGTAGGCCCATCCCCGCTGGCCATCACCGGTGTCACATTTGTAGCAGATCGCGCTCGTGTTCGCTTCTGCAGCCATCCCCTCCTCCTTTCCCGCAGGCTCGTTTTGTGGACCCTTCTGCTGCTGATGGAGCGGTTGTTGATGGGATCTGTCATGTCAGTGCACTCGATGTTGTTTTATGCTAATCCTTGTCGTTTGTTTGATTTCATGTTTGCCTCTGAGTACCCATGTGGTGATATGTAAGTGACCTGTTCCAAGCGAGGTGTCTGTGCTGGTTTTTATCCTGTTTGAGATGCAACATTCCCAGTGAAAATTGAAGCTTGGTAAGTGGCTGGCATGTGTTCTTGGCATGGGAAATGTGGATTTGTTAGTTTTGTGATAGCCTACATGCTGCTAGTGAAGACATCGAGAAGCCCTGTCTGAAGCTGTCCGCCATGTGGTTTGCAGCAATTTATTGTAATTTAGCTTCCTGTTCTCGAGCCAAGCAAGCGGTGACGTCTTCAGTTCTGGGCAGTATTGTGCATGATTTTGTATAGTATTGTGGCTGTGTTCGAGTGTCAACCTAATCTATGGTGTTGGTAATTGGTAGTTATGGTATTGTTGTGAAATTGTAAACTGTCCTCGTAATTCCTAAAATTTGTTTCTTTCTGTATTGTCTGCCTGCATTCTGTGTTTTTCAAAATGGCTGACAATAATAGTGCTTTTGATTTAATTGACTTAAGAGATAACCTTGTGAATTTGGAGAGTTCTTCTGGGGTTGAACGTGAATCACCTCTGTTTACTAGGTCTGAGGTTTTGGGATCGATTACTAGTAGTGGTTTGCCTGCCCCTCTATTGCCTGATTCTGGCTCGTCCAGACCACTTAACCCTGGATACGGTCATTCTTCTCATGTTAGGTCACTTAATGATTTTCTGGGTCCTGCCGACCCATTGCATCCCAGTTTTTTCTCTGGCAATGTAAATGTTTTGTCTCCTGTAGTGGGTGTGCGAGGGGGCTGTCCTGGTAATAATGTCTCTTTTCCAAATGCTACGTACTCGCCTACCGTTAATTATGGGTCGATTCCTCACCCTATTTCTAGTTTCTTAACTAAGTTGAAGCATTTCAACCTAGGTGACGTTACCCAGGTGGTCCTATTTTTAAAGCAAGTGGTCGAATTGGGTAACCATGCCTCGATTTTTGGGATGTCGGAAAATCAGATTTTCCAACTGTTGTATCCTGTTGCGTCCGGTATGCTGCGCGATAAGCTGATTGAAGCTATCCACCTCCGCATGTCCTTAGCCATGTTCATTAGGGAAGTGTTGTGGTTTTTTGTCCCTGCGAGTGCCCTTAGTACTCTCGAGCAAAAGTTCTTATATCGTGTCCAAAGGTTGGACGAGTCACTTAGCGACTATGTCAGTGACATTAAGGTGTATGCCCAGGTATTTGCATCCCCTTTAACTGAACGACAATTGGTGTCGTCTATTGTAAATGGGTTTTCGCCTCAATATAGGTCATACATGACTATGTGTACCAGGCCTTCGTCATTTGTCGAGCTAAAACAGGTCGTTATAGAGGCTATGGCTGTGAAACATGCAGATTCCCTTCGTGTAGCTAATGTTCCTCCTCCTTCCTTGATGTCTCGTCCACCTCCTTCCTTGATGTCTCGTCCCCCTCCTAAGGTTATGTTTCATCCAAGCCCTAATGTTAAGTGCCACACGTGCGGTGGCGTGGGACATGTTAAGACGGTGTGTCCGAATAACCGAGTTGTGTATCGCCAATGACGGGAGATTTTGGAGACCAATTCGGATGTTACTTCTAAGGATATTTCTGTGCATGAGAAGTTGGGAAAACCGTGTGAAGTTTCTGGTCGCCACACTAATGAAAATCTTGGTAACTCTTTGAAAACTAATTCATCACGTGCTAATTCTGCTTATGTCGCTGACCTACCTAACCTGTCGGTGAGCAATGTCGTGGCAAGTCAGCCTAATTCTAAACATAATGTGAAACCTGTGGTGCGGGTGTCCTCGTCATCTAATTGTAATCGTTTTAGAGTGAATAATGATTTTGGAATTTCTCCTGTGGCTAAAGGAATATCCCCGTTTATTGAAATTTGTGTTAATGACGAGCCCGTTTCTGCATTGCTTGATTCTGGTAGTGTCGCATCCTTTATAAGCGAGGTCTGGTTTTTATCTATGAAGAGTGTTTGCAAATTACCTGAGTTAGAGCCTAACAATGAATCTTTTATTTCGGCAAATTGTTCAAACTTAAATATTTTGGGTAGTGTGACAGTCAAAATCCATATTCTAAATTTTTCTTGGAAGTTAAAATTTTTTGTTGCCAGAAATCTTTCCTGTTCTGTGGTATTTGGAGCTAATTTCATGTCCCACGTTGGTATGCTTCTTGATTTTGGTGCTCGCAACTTAATGGTTTAAGTTTAATCCGCAAGGTAAGTTATCGTTTAACCCAGTTTTATCTTCTCCTGCCGTCAATTCAGTTAGTGAACCTATGACTATTGAGGATCTCGATCTGGAAAATTTAACGAGCCTTCAAAAGGATGCCATTAAGAGGTTATGCCAGGAGTATAGTGATGTATTTGCTGACAAGTTGGGTGTAACCCATTTGATGGAATACAAGATTGAGCTAACCGATTCTGTGCCGGTGCGATCCAGCCCGTATCGCCTTGCCCCGCCCAAGATGGCTAAACTTCGGAAGATTATCGACAAGATGTTGGAAGAAGGTGTAATCCAACCCTCTATCTCTGCCTACTCATCCCCTGTATTTCTTGTGCCAAAACCTAACGGTGGTTTTCAACCTGTGGTCGACTATAGGGCTCTTAATCAAAAGGTTGTTTTACAATCCATCCCTTTGCCGGACCTTCACACATGTTTTAGTTGGTTTCGCAACGCGAAGGTGTTCACGATCCTCGATTTAAATTCTTCTTACTTCCAAATTCCCCTCTCTCCGGAATCCAGGCATGTTACTGCTTTTTCCACTGACTGGAACCTGTTTGAGTATGCCCGTGTCCCGTTTGGCCTATCCACCGGAGCCGCTGTGTTGAGCAGACTTCTGGACAAGGTGTTTTCAGAAATTAAATTCAAATTTGTGTACCACTATCTTGACGATGTGGTGATCTATTCTGAGTCCTTCGATGAACACGTTGATCATCTGAAAGTTGTACTTGATCGGTTGCGTGACGCTGGCCTTACCGTCAAATTGTCCAAAGTTTCCTTTGCCAAGCCCAAAATTTCCTTTTTGTGTCATATTGTTTCCGAATCTGGTATCTCCGTGGACCAGTCTCGTACGCAGGCCATCAGAGATTTTAAACCACCCAAGAACGCCAAGGGTGTTGCTCGTTATATTGGTATGGTGAACTTCTTCCGTAAGTTCATCAGTAATTTTGCCGACCGTGCTGCTCCTCTAAATCAATTACGCAAAAAGGCTGTGAAGTTTGAGTGGGGTCCCTCTCAGCAGGCAGCCTTCGAAGATCTTAAGCTTGCACTCTCTAACGCCCCTGTATTAGCCATTCCGGATTTTGGGAAGCAGTTCATTGTGCAGACTGATGCGTCTGGTCATGGTGTTGGTTGTGTTCTACTGCAAGAGTCTGATCTCGGTAGGCAACCCATTGCATACGCTTCTCGTACCTTAACGGACGCAGAGAGGAAGTATTCCATATACGAACTTGAGGGTTTAGCAGTGTTGTTCGCCCTGGAAAAATTCCGTATGTATCTTGAACACACTAAGTTTCTCCTTGAGACCGATAACCAGGCCTTGAGCTGGGTGTTAGGGAAACCCCGTAAAACTGGTAGGATTGCCAGATGGGCAACTAGGATTCTGTCATTCCAGTTCACCGTCCACCATATTCGTGGGTCCGAAAATGCGGTAGCTGGTTCATTAAGCCGCATGTATGAGGAAACAGCCGATGAGGATATTCAAGGATGTGAACCCGTAAACCTTGTATCACCTGTAAATTATGTCAATGTCGTTCTCAGCAATTCCCCTGTGCTTTTTGAAGATTTGAGGAGATTCCAGAAAGAAGATCCCTCCTTATCTAGCCTAATTGACCGAATCAATTCTGGTGAAGTGATCAAGCCCTACTCTCTAAAGGATGGTGTATTGTGTTGTTCGTCTCGTCATGATCGTCTACCTAAAATTGTGCTACCGTCGGTCCTCATTCTGGAAATCTTTCGTTACTATCACGAATCTCCTATTGGTGGCCACCTAGGAGTATTCAAGACCCGTGCTAAGATCAGACAGTTCTTCATTTGGCAAAGTATGGATGGCGACATCAGGAGGCTCATTAGAAATTGTGCTTCATGTAGTATTAGCAAACCTCCGGTTTCTACTAAGGTGGGCCTGTTGTCATCTGAACCGGCATCTAGACCCATGGTGAGGCTTTTTATCGACCATGTTGGTCCGTTCCCTCGTTCTGGTCGGGGAAACCAATTTGCGCTTGTTTGCACTGACGGTTTCACCCGGTTTAGTTGGATATTCCCCACCAGACAGGCTACGACCAGTTCCGTCATAAAGTGTCTTAATTCCATCTTTTCATCTTTTGGGCCATGTCAGTTCCTGGTATCAGATAATGCCAAGTGCTTTGTATCTCATCAGTTCCGTCAATTCTTATTTGATTATGCTATTTCGCATGTAACCACCACTCCCTATTTTCCTAACCCGTCTCTCGCTGAGCGAGTCAATCGTAGTCTCCGTTCTGCTCTGATTGCTTTCCACCACGACTACCATTCCAAGTGGGATTCTAATTTGCATTGGCTCAATTTTGCTTTTAACACCGCCGTGCATGAGAGCACGAAATCCACCCCTTTTTCGTTAATGTTTTCGTTTATGGCTAATTCTCCGTTGTCTAATCTGTGGAACCTGCACGATCTCCTTCCAGACAGTTTCACGCCCGAGGATATGAGGGCGAAATTCGACAAGGCTAGACAGAGTATTAAGGTATCACATGACCAACTTGCCAAGCGACACAATGACTGTCGCAAGCCAACTGATTTGGAAATTGGAGATGTTGTGTACGTCCGCAATTTCGAGCCCAAGGGCGTCAGTAATCTAGTTTCTAGCAAGTTGACCCCTCGTTTCAAAGGCCCCTGTTATGTAGAGGCATTCTTGACACCCGTTACTCTTCTTATTCGAAACCCTAAGGCCAACAAAATATCCAGAGTGCATCTGTCGCACATAAAACGAGGTGGAGAGAATTGTAATGAGGAAATGCTACCATAAATTTTGTAAACCGATTTTTGTATAATGTAGAGTATCCCTAACCTTCATTGAAGCCTTCAGGCATTTGTTCCTTCTGGGATTTTGAATTGGGTTTTAAAAACTCTGGTGGGATACAACTTGTAACTGTTGGGTAATTCCCATTTTATGGTAAATTGTAAAATTGAAATTAATTTTGATGTTTTCATAGAAGATGCTAGCATGTAAGTTGGACTCGGTGGGAGACCTAACTCATGGTGATCTTGTATACCTGTTTCCTTGGGAATTTGAGTGGTCATTCCTCTACCGTAGCTCCTGCTAAATGTATAGTCGTTCAACTCGCATATTATTGAAATGTACTACTAGTCTGTAAAAAGGTAATCTTGTTATTTAATTAACTATTTATGAGCACGGATCCAGGGCATGGTCAGGATTTTCCTTCTTCATTTAAATTCAACTTTGTTTCTCTTTTATAAAATGTGTTAAGAATTAGTAATTTCTGTAAACTTTCATTTTTGAAATTAGATTAACTTCTGTTTTGTAAATGGCTGCCCATTCGTCGCATGATATCTGGCACATTGCTTCCACCTACTTCGTCTAAAGCTAACAACATTGGACTTTTTGAAAATTTACCTAACGTGTCTCGGACTATGAAAGCACTGCAGGTGCTGGTGTTCTGCGTTTCTGAAGACTTATGGACACAGTGAAGCTGTTAACTAAGTGGTTTGCGAGGTGATCAATTATCCCTTCACTGATAATCTGACCCTGCACTCTTCCTAACAAAAACGATGCGGTTTCGTCCATCAATTGGAGTTAACTGGTGATCATTATCTTCTGGAAACATGCTTGGTGAATCGACTAGTTTTGGAGTACTGCCCATGCCTAGGCATATTCGTGAACGGTGTTCACGCTTAAGGGAGGGAGACTGTTACGTGCAATGCCCGTACCAACGTTTTAAAAAATGTATCTTCCCTATATGTGACTTCCTGACCTTTGAAACGACCGTCTGATGGCTTGGTTCCGATTATGAACACGAGATGGCAGCTTCTATCGGACGACGGCTCCCCTAGTCGGAGTTGCTTCTTCAACCGCTAGAGTGTGTTTGGGGTGCCTTCTGGTATCTTCCTATCGAGACATTTTTGAAGGCTATTATATTCTACGTCATGGAACAAAAGACTGTATATACATGATACCGCCAAATTAATTACTTAATAATCACATTGTTGCTTGAGGTGTCATGCTGTGATTGGACAATTACATTAACATGAATGCAATGCTGTTTTTGACTTGTGATTCTCCGCCATCTTGTGAGATTTATAGTCTGTCGTCAAGAAATCAACAAGCTAGTTGGTCGAAAGAGTATCTCTCCGTGTGCTGGGGGCTTCGCCCCTAGCCTCTACGAAATATGATATATTAAAAGGAAACTAAGGAAATGTCTGTGCTCCTAGGCCTTTATTTCTTAATTTGCCGTGAAGATGACGTGTGGTCTGTTTATTTACTGCCTACAAGAAGGAAAGCCTCGTGGATGATCGAAGCAGCTTGGGTGTACTTCCGCTGCAATGTTCAGGCAGTTCATATCTTTTATATTATTTAAAATGTGTTAATTATTTTATTTTTATTGTGTCTCCACAGAAAAGTTTTAAGGTACGTTATTAATTTTTATATATTTTGTTATGGAGCTCCGATATTGGCCTTATATTAATGTTTTAATTCTGTATTTTGTTTCACCTGGTAGGCCTAATTTTTCTCTTTTACTAATGTTACCAGTTATGTAAATTTTATTGTTTTCTTCGTACCTCTGGAGACACGCTTCTAGTTTATTTTACGTTGTAAATTTTTATTTATTTATTTATTTTACGATCCGTTGCCGTCTAACAAGCCTCATGTCCATTGTGTTAAGGCGTAATTCTTTCCTCCCCTTCCTTTATCTCTGGTGATTTTAAATTTATTTTATGCTAATTGTTTGCCGTAATTGGATTTGACATGCGGTCGTCTGTTTTGGTGGCCATGTTTGTTTTGTTTTGTTTTGCCCGGGTACATTCTGGTCTTGGGAGTGTATTCTCTAGGCGTCGACCTGAAACTCAAACGTGTTGTGGTGTTATCTTAATATGTTTTTTATTAACCTTGTAGGTTTAACCTTGTGTTTTTGGTGAATGTTCCTGTGTTTTTCTCCGTCATGAATGTTGTGGATTTCTTAATTGGTCATATTTTATTTTATTAATTTAATTTTAAATTTCTCGTTTCATCGTGGCTTTAGATGTCTGCATGTCGGGTCGGTATTACATACCTTAATATATTATCAAGCCCTTTCTCATATAATAATGCCTGTCTACTGATTTTCTTCCTTTGGGCTTAATTTTTTTTTTAAATTTAATGTTTTCTTTTTGGTTCAGCAAACTGCATGTAAAACCTTAACTTGTTTTCTAAGGTAATTGACTTGTTTTGGCCTTAAGCCATGTGCTTTACCAGAGAGGTTTTTTGGTGGCTGAAGGAGTTATATTAAATTATATTTTCTTGCATCCTTCTGATAATTAAATTTTCTTTTAAATTTTTAAGCAACTGTTGTGGCATTATTTCGTCGGCAGCAGTTCTGTTGGTTATTGAGGGGTGTCTGTAGACGAGCCTGTGCCTTCCCCTTCTCCACCTTCCTTCCACCCCTTTTGGTGTTCTTCTGTTGGGGCATGTCATCTGGAGGTGATTTTGCTGTTGAAGCGATGCGGACCTCTGAAGAAAGGTAAGTTGGCCCATCCACCCTGGCCATCCCGGGTGTCACAATAATCATTTATTTTAGGGACTGACGAAGTGGGATCAGTGCAAGGATCGGTGAACATGCTTCTTGCCTTATTAGAATATAGACAATCGCTCCAAATAGCTAATAAGATGGCTATTTGATCGCTCTATTAGTGCTATCTCAGTGAGCCATGAAACGAACGCAACAAACCATGCTTTTTAACAATAAGCCCATAACCATAGTGACTGTACATTATCATTTAACTAATTCCATTGCGGTAGATTTGTTATGAACTGGAGAATTAAGTGCTCTTCAACATGGCTTTCGCTGCGCACGTCGTCATAATATTCAACATCATAATGGATTTGATCTTCCGTAAAATTACCGTCTCGGCGTTCCAGCCCCTGGTTATAGGATGCGGTCTTCACGCAGGTGCTTCCTTAGTGCTCTTCTACAATTACTCTCATTTGGAGAGGGAGGATCATTCTGCCTCATACTTGCACTCCTGGGCCTCCTCAACGCAGTCGTCATGCCTATGGACATATTATTATCCTCTGTAGATAAGCTCTCGATATTGTACAAGTAGTAGTTCATTAAAATAGCCTACAGAAGCGAAAGAAAAATAAAACAATGATGGTTACCCTGAGAGACGATCAATGCCGTCCAACCTCTTTCCAAAAAGCAATGCCTGTTCTTGCGGTCAATGGTCAAACGAGAACTTCAAGCCAGTCGCATGGCCGTTCCGTTATGTTTTCGTGTCATTTGGAATATTTTATTGGTCTACAAGAACCAGCTGGCCTATGTGCCTGTCAGATTCAATATTTCAGTGAACTACATCGCCATCTGCAAGCATCAAGAAAGCGAGTTAAGTTAGTTATTATTGCTTTAAGGGGTGGAACAGCGAGGTCATCTGCCCCTAAGAGAAAGCGAGTCATAAGTATTTTTGTGAGGTTATTAGGACCAATAAGTGTTTTGAGAATCAGTAAGTGTCTAGTTTATTAACAGATATCATGTGTGTGTGTGCCATACAGTAGTCTCGGTATCTCGCTATACGGCGCCATGTTAGTGAGGAGGTTATATTCCCGTAACTAGTCCTCCGTTGGCTGGTAGACTACTGGAACTTTCTAAATCCTCCCTTATCATGTGTGTCTGGTGGTGAGAGTGAGAGCACATCATCACAGAGAAGTCTCGGTCACTGGTATCAGGAGCACAGCCATGTCAGTGAGGAGGTTACGTTCACATAACTGGACCCCCAGTGGCTGTGAGACTGCTGTATCCTTCAATACTCTAATGGGGAGTATGTGTGGTTTTAAGTTCTCTTTTGACCATTGGACGCAAGAACAGGCATTGTTTTTGGAAAGAGGTTGGACGGCATCGATAGTCCCTCAGGGTAACCATCGTTCATAACAAATCTACCACAATGGAATTAGTTAAATGATACTGTACAATCAGTATGGTTATGGGCTTATTGTGTGTGTATTACTGTAAAAAAAATACCCTAGTGTACAATAGCTCGGGCTCTAGTGAATGGGTTCATGTAGAATGGATATACAGGAGAATTCTCACATGTTTCTGCTAGCAGTTAAGCATCAACTCTGAGACACATCTAAATAAGAACAATAAGACGAAGGGAGAGAAAGCGGGAGTGAAATATAAACACAAGTGGAAATTGCAGGAAGAGGGAATACTAATGTTGAGATGATGGCACTTTGTCAGTCCAGAAGACACACAAGAGTGAAGAATAAATACAACTGAAATATTTAGGAATTAAAGTAACAATGGACGTGACTATAACTTCTATGTTTAAAGGAAGCTTGTACCACTCCTCATCACCGACAAACAGAATAACCAAACGTTACGAGCAGTGTACAGCGGAACGTACGCAGTTTCTGAAAGAAGTCTACTGACACTAAAACGAACCGGAATTTCAATGTGCACAACCTCAAAAGCCACAGTAACCGTGGACTAGGCCTACTGGGGAGACCACGTTAAAAAAAAACGCGCCATGTACTCTACCTCATGGTGGTGTGGAAATGAGTATTCCTGTGCGGTGCAGACCGAAAATACAGTAGTATCAGTTTCAACACTTAGCCTACTTCTCGACCGTATGGCGGCCCTGAGAAACGCTCAACTTTATAGTAGAGTTTATCAGCCAGTGATGCAAGACATGTTTTCCGGTGGCACTTGATGAGTTGCCTGGTGGTACTTGCCGGGTCTGGTGGTACTTGAGGTGTCTGGGTAAGACTCAGCAATTTTTCGTACACGGCACAAACCTAGAAAAATTACTTGACGTTACAGAGAGGATTATGGCGGAGAAAGCCGAAGTGTTACGATTGGTTACGAAGTACATCATCGCTTCGAGTCACCACATGGTAGCGGAGAAAGCCGTAGCTTTACGATCGGTTACGAAGTGAGGGGCTTATATCCTCTTTGTTTCAAAGGTTTGTATTTGTATGCGTGAGAAAGTGAATACTGTGGTACAGGCAGAAATGTTTGGCCACACAGAGGCCAGTAGTTTCTCCTTATTTCGCTTCGTAAGCCGACAGTTTCTTAGGGACGTGGTGGCGCAACGGTCACGCTATTGGTCACTCCCCACGGCGGACCACGTTCGATTCCCGGCCAGTACAAGTGAGATTTTTAAAATATATATTTGCAGCCAATGGTCATAGCGGGGTATTTTCAAAGTGAAATGCCATTTTCTGTGGTTCGGATTCCACGTAAAATGGAGGTCCCGTCGCTCATAATCATGAGATTAACGGTCACGTAAAACTGCAAAATTCCTTCCAATAGTTTCTCACTTAGCTTGCTACGCTTGACCTGTGTCGTGAATTTTGAACCAGAGAGCCATCGAGTTACCAAGTCGATGGCTTCTCCGTCGGGCTGATTGGCCAACTTTCACGGCACGTGCAGTGTTTGCCGAAGATACCGTTGAGAGTGTCGACGATCACACCATTCACATAACGAATGGTATTTTGGCTGCTGCTGAGGAAACAATACCTTGTGTACCATACATTGGCAACAACCTGTGTGCATCTCGGTAACAGTTGAAGACACCTTATGCGCCTCTTTCATTAACAGTTGAGCAATGCCAATTGCCGTCTTTGAATGAACAAGAAATAACGACTCAAGTCACATATTTATGTAATTCAGCACATATTTCCTATGCAGTAGTGATAATGGACAGTATTTGCAATACCATATACCGGTACCGAAATCAGCTCACACAACCATTGATTATATCATTGATAAATTAATTGCGTTGTTTGACAGTAAAATACTGGAAATCGAGTAAGCAACTGAGTCTTGCTACCATAAGATGTTCAAATATGCGGAAGGACTTATTAAAAATAGTTTGGTGAAATACTACGAGGAGAAAATTTATAACTATACCCGGTATCAAAATGGCGGTCAAAGCGAAAGCCATTCGACTGCCCCCGCTGGCATTCGCAGACTCGAAGCCATGTTCCCCCTCTGTCTGTAACGTCAAGTGGAAAATTGCTCAGTTTTAATTCACTGGCCGTGAAACCCAATATACCATCATTCTGGGTAAAATTTAAAAGTACGAATACAATGTTCATCTTATACTAATACAAAGGTATTTAGGTAGATTTCATTAGAAAGCTAACTATTGCAATGGGTACAATGTTTAGACTTTCGGAAAATTTCGTCATATCTTCGCGTTTCACATCCCCCAGACCGAAAAACCACCGTCAGTTCAAAAGTTTATATCAGTGTCGAAACCTTGCATAAGGACAGTGTGACCTCAAGTATAAAAATGGACCCCAAATGACAAGAAGGTTACCGTACCCATAAGACAATAAAATGTAAAAAAAAAATGCATTGAAAGACGAAAAACAAAGTTAATTAAGCTCCAATTGTAAAATACTTTCTCACAATAAATGAAATCTGATCCTTCTACGAAAACTTGCATATTTTGCCTGTTATAGCCTATCCCCTAGTTTGCCCGGTGAAATCTACTTCCGCCTTCCGGCCGAGATGTTTTTTTTTTCTAGTATTTGGCCACACTTCCAACGTCTGATGGCAGTATGGTCGACAGTTCCCCATCTATAGCCAAGCCACAATGACCCTAAACGACTTAACAAGATTTATGGCGACATGTGTGCGACAAGTGATTATACAATGCATCAAACTGTCGTAATTCGTTGCCAGTAATGGCAACAGTATGTAACGTGTACATCCCGCTTGATTCTCAACTGGATTACAACCAGCTGGTGGATCTAGTCTCTCAGCTTCCCTCTCCTTTTCTCCTTCTGGGGCTCCGCTACCACTAGCGGTAGAGGGAGAGATTTTGAGAGACTGATGAGGCGGCTGGACCTGTGTTTGTTGAACCATCGCCGTCTGCTATGCTCTAACGCCTCCCCACTTCACTCCACAGATTACCGAGATCGCCAACGTCTAATAATCACTTGGTCATATCCTACAACCGTCTGTTGTGTCAGAGAGCGATCTCACTAATCACCGTTGACTAAAACGTTAAAGATCCCCTTCGGGGTAAAAATCTTAGCATGCTTGTCACATTTCAAAATGACCCGTTAATAAATATTAACGTGCATTCCAGTCGTATCCGCGGGCGGCTGCTGTTGCAAACTTGATCTTCACGGTATCTATTGGTGACTGTCCGAACTAGTGAGCCGGCAACCTTCAGCGTGTCTGTCTTGTCGATGGCTCGCTCGTGTGGCTAATGGTGGCACTTAAGTTTTGGAGAACACGAGGTCTCACGATCGGCTCCGTTCAAGCCCGAACGGCCGCCATTTTGTTCTGGTTGTTGAGATAAACAAATGAAGTTGAAGGAATTCTTGCAAGAAGGAAAGATGTGAGAACAAAATCTCTGGTGTAAAACGGGGATTATCTGGCCGTAGGCCAGGTAAACTTCCTTTCCCCGATATTTTTTCATCTCTACGTGATTTACATTTACCGCCCACCGTTGAGAAATATCTGTCATCGGATTAAATATGTAGACATGAAGAAAACGCAATG
The DNA here is from genome assembly GCA_946902985.2 of Meconema thalassinum. Lineage (NCBI taxonomy): Eukaryota > Metazoa > Arthropoda > Insecta > Orthoptera > Tettigoniidae > Meconema > Meconema thalassinum. Next base: position 48,748,421 of record OX336394.1, read on the forward strand.
TATGAAGTTTGGCTACAGGAATACATCTCTTTATTAAGGTTTGTTATGTGTTAAAAGTTATTGGAACTATTTGTGACCTGAAAAGGTGAATTGGTCGTCGATACGAGTATTTTGTGTTGGTGTTATTCTACATATTTTATATGTTGCAGTCTTGAGCTGTTGAATAATTATCTTAGCGCAGTTGGCATTTATTTTGCCGTTAGTAAGTCACTTGGTTTGTAGAACCGAGTAGGCCTAAGCATGAAGAGAAAGTTCCAATACCTTATTTTTAACTTGATGTAATACACTTATTTATATGTATTTTGGGAGGGTTGTGTTTTATCTTTTTTTCTGACGTGCCGAGCTGTGTAATGTTCAGATCTCATTTTGTTTTGAGCGAGGAATTTTCCTAACCTTAATTTTTTTTCGTAACAGTTAATTTTCTTTTCCTCGTCTCGTTAGCGTGGTCTCTTAAAGACTCTGTTTAAAATATCTCCACTTATGATATGTATTTTATTTTTTTCCTTGGTCCGTTGCCTGGATACTCTCCGGGATTGTTATCTGATTTCGTTTTTCTCGGAAACAATGTAATTAATTTTTCATGTCGACTTGAAGTCAGTCATATTGGATTTTCATGCCGTACGCACGTACCTTGCCTTTGCTCCTGAATAACTAAAAGATTTCAAGAATTATCTTATTAATTTCCAAGAGATATCTTCTTGGTGGTTTGAACTTGTCTTTCTTCGAACCTATACGATGATAATGTATATTTTTTTCGGAATCTAATTCTACTGATGTAGAGTATAATTGGTTCTCGCATAATGGGACTTCTTCATTGAAATTGGGTAATTAAATTCCATCTCCTTCTTAATTTTTATTGGTTCCTTGCTTCTTGATTATTATTTTGTTTGTTCTATTTTTTACCTTTTATGTTACATCTTTTTCTTTAACATGCATGTAAAGATGTTCTTTCCTTCAATTATATTTAATGTTATGAAATGTGATTCGTGTTTTCTTCAAGTTTAGTTTTAGTGCTCTTCTCTCAATTTAAATGCAACCTGGGTATGGTAATTTGTCCAGCCGTTCCACACACATACCCTAGTTGCTCTCTGTTATTATTTATCGTTTTCTCTCTTAGTGTTTCTGAAGGTAACTTGTGGGTACATATTTTGGTACCTAGTCGCGTGGTTTTGTTTCCACCTTGTATTTTGTTGAGAGAATGTGTACTGGGTTTGACTTGGAGAAAGCATAGGCATAAAAGGGTTACTTATTCTGAAAAAAATCTTGTATTAATCCTATGTGATTTTATGTTTCATGTCGACTATAAATGGAGCAACGGAATCTTAGGGCAGCTTACAGTTTGACCAAAGAAGAAATTATCTATGAACTCCTGATTAGAGGTTCTACTTCCTCTGGAAATAGGGAAAGGGATCTGATATTACTGAATGCAGTTTCGGATAATCCTGTACGTGTACCAAACTGGAGGAAATTTGACTGGACGTTAGGTAAGTCCCTTATTGTACCATCTGTTGAAAGTTTAATTGTGGTTTTTCATTCGTTAAACTCTGACTGTGCTCCGTCTAGTTCTCAACTTATCAGATTTAAGGTCCGCTGTTCACATTGGTACCATCGCCTTCGTGATTTAATAGAAGTTTGGCAGGATAGAGATCCTGAATTCCATTTAAAATTAATTTCTCTGCGTGCTAAACTTGTTGATTGCTTTTTTGCGTTATTCCCAAATAATAGTGAGAGTGCGAGTGTTAACCCTGGTGTGTGTGCAAATGAAGGGGTTCCTTCTATTAGTGGATTGAACGAATTGGTGCATAATATCAGTGTTGAAAGCAATTTAGGAAGTTTTGGTGGATCTTTGTCGAATCATAGTGAACCTGCAACTATGTATAATCAGGAAAACTATCCAAGTGCGTGCAGAATATCTGAGGTTAGGTCTGAGTGTAGCAATGTCAGAACAGGGTCGACCTCATCACGTCATAACCTTGAAAATCTTGATGATATAAATGTTTCCTTTGCTAATGTGTCCATTTCTGGTGCTGCGAGCAACCAGGTTAGGGGTAATTTATCAAATGCTAGGTCGAATGATGAAAGATTATCGCCCCTATGTTCTGAAAATCCTATTAATTTAGAACATGTGTCATCTAATGTAAATAATAATACTCGTGGGGAGTTTAAAATGGGAATTAAGTTTGGTAGTGTACCTCATCCTTTAAATGCTTGCATCCAAAATCTAGAGATGTGCAACGGTAACGATGCTAATCTGTTAATAAAATTTTTAAAGCAATTTATTGACCTTGCTGACAATGCTGTAAGATTTGGGTGTCCTGATAGTCAAATTTTCAACCTGATCTTTCCTTATACCTCTGGTTTATTGAGAGAAAAGTTAATTGTAGCCATGGAAGGTTGTTATTCCATTGATCGATTTCATCGTGAAATATTAAGTTCATTTATTCCTAGTCGTGCTTTGAGTATGCTGATGCATAATTTTTTCTATAGAGTTCAGAGATTCGAAGAGTCTTTAAATGATTATGTAACTGATATCAAGTCTTATGCTAGAGTTTTTTCTGTACAATTAAGTGAACAACAAATTGTGGCTTCTATATTGGAAGGGATTAATCCAGAAAGCAGGTCATACTTGACAACATGCAGTATTCCCGTAAATTTCTCTGATTTAAACAGATTTGTGTTGAATTCGGGTATTATCAAACATTCCGATTCCTTGAGAGTTGCCAATGTTCCTCCACCTAATTTTAATTCTAATCTATCTCAGGATTCTGGAAATCCTATCTGTTATGATAGCTCGCAAGGCCCTCGTTTCCAAAATAGAAATTCCTTCGATTCGGGTAATCGCACGTCGAATAACAGGAGAAGATGTGATACTTGTGGATCATTTCAACATATTGCTAAATGGTGTACGAGGAGACCTAAACATAACCCATGACTAAATCGTAAGGAGACTTCTTCGGATTGCCATGCGTCAAATAGTTCTAAAATAAACTCTATGGAGGTAAATAATTATTTTGATGATGTCAGAAGTCTTAAACCTAAAGTGAGGTTATGTAGTCGCATTTCTGAAGTTTCTAAACATTGTTCCCCATTTATTGATATTTGGGTAAATAACGAACCTGTTACTGCTCTGATCGATTCGGGTAGTGTGAAATCATTTTTAAGTAAAAACTGGTTTGAAAATATGAGGTCAGTATGCAAATTTGGAAAACTTATTAAAGAACCGAACAATTTTGTGTCAGCGAACTGTTCTAGTCTTGAAGTTTTAGGATTGGTAAACTTAAAGATCCGCATTTTAAATTTCACTTGGAGATATGATTTTTGGGTTGCAAATAATTTATCTTGTGACGCCATTATGGGTGCTGATTTTTTGTCTCATGTTGGGTTGTTACTAGACCTTAGAAACAGGTCATGTTGGTTTCGTTTTAAGCCTAATTTAAAATTAAACTTCAAGCCTTGTCTTAGTTTTTCCGGAGTGAATTCCTCCAAAGTTATATCTGGTTCTGACACCATTGAGGAGTTTAATTTTGAAAATCTTAAACCTGACCAAGCTGATAAACTTCGTGAACTGTGTTCATCCTTCCCTGAGGTTTTGACGAATAAGTTAGGGGTGACCAATCTATTGGAATACAAGATTGTCGTTTCTGATTATATTCCAGTCAGTTCGCCACCGTATAGACTAGCCCCTCCCAAGATGAAAATCTTGAAAGAGATAATCGACGAGATGTTAGATGAAGGGATCATTAGTAAGTCTACTTCCTCGTATTCGTCACCTATTTTCTTGGTGCCTAAATCTGACGGTAAATTTCGCCCAGTTGTTGATTATCGAGCTCTTAATAAAAAGGTTATTCAGCAGTCCATCCCGCTTCCTGATCTGAGATCTTGCTTTGCATGGTTTAGGGGTGCTAACTGGTATACGATTTTAGATCTGAATCGCGCGTACTTTCAGATTCCATTAACTGAAGATTCTAAACATCTAACAGCCTTCTCCACTGACTGGAATCTCTTTCATTTTAACCGTTTACCATTTGGGATCTCCACGGGTGCGGCCATCCTAAGCCGATTGCTAGATATGGTATTTGATGGAATCAAGTTCAAGTTTGTGTATCATTATTTAGACGACGTAGTCATATTCAGTGAGAACTTTGATGATCATCTGGAACATATTGGTGAGGTTATGTCTCGTCTAAAGAAAGCTGGTCTTACCGTAAAACCATCTAAAGTTTCCTTTGCTAAACCCAAGATTTCATTTTTGGGACATATCGTAACATCGTCTGGAATTTCTGTGGATCATTCGAGAACCCAAGCGATTCGTGACTTTAAGCCCCCTAAGAATGTTAAAGGTGTATCAAGGTTCATCGGTATGATGAACTATTTCCGTAAGTTCATTAACAATTTCGCTCAGCGTGCTGCTCCTATAAATATGTTGAGGAAGAAGGGAGTTAATTTTGTTTGGGGTCCTTCGCAAGAAGCAGCATTTGAAGATTTGAAATTAGCTCTGATAAATGCACCTATTTTGTCCATCCCTGATTTCTCCAAAACCTTTATTGTGCAAACTGATGCCTCCAATAATGCTGTTGGTGCAGTGTTACTACAAGACCATGGAAAAGGTAGATTACCTATTGCATACACTTCCCGCACTCTGAATGATGCAGAAAGAAATTACTCTGTTTATGAACTCGAAGGTTTGGCCGTCATGGATGCTCTTGAAAAGTTCAAGTTGTATATCGAACATGTACCCTTCGAGTTAGAAACAGATAACCAAGCCTTGAGTTGGGTTCTTGGCAGACCTAGGAAAACTGGTCGAATAGCTCGTTGGGCCACTCGAATTTCTTCCTTTAAGTTCTCTGTACGTCACATCCGAGGGAGTGAAAATGTCATCGCTGATTGTTTAAGTCGGATGTATGGTGACACTAATGTTGAGGTTGAGGAAAATGTGAAGTGTAACGCAATTTTGGAACATAACATGTCAAACGTAATTCTGTCTAACTGTCCCATGTTGTTTCGGGATGTATCTGAATATCAAAAGGAAGATCCAGTTCTAAGTGAGATTATAAGAAAATTAGAGGTTGGTGAAGTTGTAAAACCATATTCATTAAGGAATGGAATCTTGTGTTGTTTGGCCCGTTCTGATAGAACACCTAAGATTGTTCTTCCCACTGTTTTAGTAGGCGAGATCTTTAAATACTTTCATGAGTCTCCTATCGGTGGACATTTAGGAGTATATAAGACCAGATTAAAGGTGAGGCAAAATTTTATCTGGAAGAGTATGGATGGTGACATCAGAAGACTGGTAAATAATTGTACAACATGTAAATTGGCAAAACCATCTCCTAACACTAAGGTTGGAATGTTATCGTCTCAACTTTCCGATAAACCAATGGAAAGATTGTTTGTAGATTTTGTCGGCCCGATGCCGCTGTCGAAGCTGGGTAACCGTTTTGTACTGGTTTGTACGGATGGCTTCAGTCGTTTTAACTGGTTGTTCCCAACTCGTTCAGCTACCACTGAAACGGTAATTAAATGTCTTAACCATATTTTTGCTGTTTTCGGCCCCTGCCAATTTCTGGTATCAGACAACGCGAAATGCTTTACATCACATGTTTTCCGCAATTTTTGTTTCGAGTTATCCATTTCCCATGTGACATCTTCTATCTATTATCCTAAAGGATCGTATGCTGAGAGGGTGAACAGGAATCTTCGAGCTGCGTTAATTGCTTACCATCATAAGGACCATAGACTATGGGACAGTTGTATTCCTTGGTTGACTTATTCGTTCAACACTGCGGTGCATGAATCTCATCGTACCACCCCTTTCAATTTAATGTTCTCCTTCGTCCCAAATTCCCCTATATCTAATTTGTGGACTATTAATCAATTGTTGCCTGATAAAGTCATGAATGAGAACGTACGTTCTATTTGGAAAAAGGCCAAAACATATATGAAGGTGGCACACGAGAAACTACAGCAGAGGTATAATAAGGGACGTAAACCTACGTCACTTCAGATTGGGGACATGGTTTTTGTCAAGAATTTTTCTGTTAAGGAAGTTGGTTCTAGAGAATCTGGCAAGCTAGTCACAAGATTCCGTGGCCCTTGTGAAATTATAAGTTTTATCACTCCGGTGACATTACTTGTAAAGGACCCTCAGAAAAAGAAAATATTTAGGGTGCATATGTCTCATGTTAAGAGAGGTTGTGATGTTTCAAATTAATGATCATAAAGTTGTATTTTAAATTTGTAAAAGCAAGGAATCTCAAAAATTTGATGGGGAAACCTTAGTTTAAACTTAGTTATGTATATTCTGTAGCCAAAATTTTTCCCAAATCATGTTTAACTTTGGACTTGTCGTAACTGATGTTAATCAGAAGTGTGATGAAGAAAGAAATGGACCATTGCTGTCGGAGTACGATTTGATTTCAGATCAAATGTTGGTGATATCGTCATCCTGTTTGAAGAGCGTTGTGACTGTCGCGAACGTCCAGGGCCCGGACGTCGTGATGCTAAGCCGTGACCTCAGCACTGAGAATGACCGAGTCTCCTCCATCCTATGAAGACTTATTTCTGTATTTTATTGTATCCAAAAAAAAGATTGTACTACTGCCAAGTAAGAGTTGGAATTTTACGCATGTTGGTGATTTTCAGATGCATGAAAAAACTTGGGTGTATCTAATCATGGAACGATCAGTTTGGTGTACTAGGTGTTGTGAGAACTGATGTATGTTTTCAGGTCATATTTTCTCGGTGTATCTTTTACCCCCAACCATAAACTTGTGAACAATTGTTGCCTATTGTCCAGCATTGTGTGGGGGAGAGATGACCCGTTAATAAATATTAACGTGCATTCCAGTCGTATCCGCGGGCGGCTGCTGTTGCAAACTTGATCTTCACGGTATCTATTGGTGACTGTCCGAACTAGTGAGCCGGCAACCTTCAGCGTGTCTGTCTTGTCGATGGCTCGCTCGTGTGGCTAATGGTGGCACTTAAGTTTTGGAGAACACGAGGTCTCACGATCGGCTCCGTTCAAGCCCGAACGGCCGCCATTTTGTTCTGGTTGTTGAGATAAACAAATGAAGTTGAAGGAATTCTTGCAAGAAGGAAAGATGTGAGAACAAAATCTCTGGTGTAAAACGGGGATTATCTGGCCGTAGGCCAGGTAAACTTCCTTTCCCCGATATTTTTTCATCTCTACGTGATTTACATTTACCGCCCACCGTTGAGAAATATCTGTCATCGGATTAAATATGTAGACATGAAGAAAACGCAATGTATGAAGTTTGGCTACAGGAATACATCTCTTTATTAAGGTTTGTTATGTGTTAAAAGTTATTGGAACTATTTGTGACCTGAAAAGGTGAATTGGTCGTCGATACGAGTATTTTGTGTTGGTGTTATTCTACATATTTTATATGTTGCAGTCTTGAGCTGTTGAATAATTATCTTAGCGCAGTTGGCATTTATTTTGCCGTTAGTAAGTCACTTGGTTTGTAGAACCGAGTAGGCCTAAGCATGAAGAGAAAGTTCCAATACCTTATTTTTAACTTGATGTAATACACTTATTTATATGTATTTTGGGAGGGTTGTGTTTTATCTTTTTTTCTGACGTGCCGAGCTGTGTAATGTTCAGATCTCATTTTGTTTTGAGCGAGGAATTTTCCTAACCTTAATTTTTTTTCGTAACAGTTAATTTTCTTTTCCTCGTCTCGTTAGCGTGGTCTCTTAAAGACTCTGTTTAAAATATCTCCACTTATGATATGTATTTTATTTTTTTCCTTGGTCCGTTGCCTGGATACTCTCCGGGATTGTTATCTGATTTCGTTTTTCTCGGAAACAATGTAATTAATTTTTCATGTCGACTTGAAGTCAGTCATATTGGATTTTCATGCCGTACGCACGTACCTTGCCTTTGCTCCTGAATAACTAAAAGATTTCAAGAATTATCTTATTAATTTCCAAGAGATATCTTCTTGGTGGTTTGAACTTGTCTTTCTTCGAACCTATACGATGATAATGTATATTTTTTTCGGAATCTAATTCTACTGATGTAGAGTATAATTGGTTCTCGCATAATGGGACTTCTTCATTGAAATTGGGTAATTAAATTCCATCTCCTTCTTAATTTTTATTGGTTCCTTGCTTCTTGATTATTATTTTGTTTGTTCTATTTTTTACCTTTTATGTTACATCTTTTTCTTTAACATGCATGTAAAGATGTTCTTTCCTTCAATTATATTTAATGTTATGAAATGTGATTCGTGTTTTCTTCAAGTTTAGTTTTAGTGCTCTTCTCTCAATTTAAATGCAACCTGGGTATGGTAATTTGTCCAGCCGTTCCACACACATACCCTAGTTGCTCTCTGTTATTATTTATCGTTTTCTCTCTTAGTGTTTCTGAAGGTAACTTGTGGGTACACAAAATATTCGCCTTCATTCATTCGTCATAGGAAAAAAAATATCAAAAAGCAACCCTTCGTTTTGCCATACATCGCCCCCGTCGAAATAGCCATTTCCAGTATCCACCATGGCCAATCATAGCCTCGTTGTAACACACGTCAAGCGCTACCGGCTCTCTGTCTACAAACACGCTTTTATTTTAAAAAATAATTAGAAAAGCCTATTTTTTGTCCTAGAGACTTGACATTTATTTTCATGGTAGAGGGGGTAGGGACTTTTCATTTATATCAAACAAACTTATTTGTCAACGTATTAGTTTCCAAAATAAAAAAATAAAAATTTAAGTCTTTTCAAAAAATCTCAAAAAATAAAAATGTTTTATTATAAAAAATAAAGGTCATAGAGACCATTGGTTTGAACTATTGAACAACGTTCTATCATGTTTGGTTTTCACACTATCGCCTACTTTTAAAAACAAACATTTTCATTTTTTTTTTAAATAACGAGCGATCTATAGGAAAGAGGACGTCAGCTCGAGTCCAACGACACCTCATTTGTTAAAATCCGACCATGAGTTCGCCAATGGATCACCAATGTTCGAGAGGAAGTAGGCTATCATTTTTTTCCTCCTACACCCTTTATACTTGCTGTCCACCTAGAGGGCATACCCACCTTTCATTAACGTAAAACAAACTTTTTTTCCAACATTCACCGTTTCCAAAATAGTGCCAATCCAAAAAACAAGAATTTTCAAAATAAAAAAAAAATAAAAATTTACACACATTCTTAGCAAAGAGGACGTCATCCCGTTCCCAAACAACACATCTTTATAGCCTTACAAGCTCATTAAATATCACCGAAATGTCAAAAAACGCACGTTTACCTCAAATTGCGTTTCCAAATTCCACCCATTGTAAGAAATAACCTCACCATCAAATAGAGCGGAAAAATACAATCTAAACGACACCTCACTCGACCCTAGTCCTCCCCCACCACCAACATTTTCCAACATAGCCATACGTATTCAAGCACACACGCGATTATAGGTAGAACCCCCCTTACCACACTACTGACCAGTTTTAGTCCTAGAGGCTTGAAATTTATTTTGCTGGTAGAGGGGGTCAGGGACATTCATTTATGTCAAACATTTTTTTTGTAAAGTTCCTAGTTTCCAAAATATAGGAATTTCAATATTGGACTGTTTTCAACAAAACATAAAAAATAAGAAAGTTTTATTACAAAAAATAAAGGACAAAAAGTCCACTCGTTTGAACCATGGCACAACGTTTTATCATGTTTGGTTTTCAAACTGTGCCGTAATTACGTCACTTTTTACTCTTACTGCTCTGTTTAGTCGACGGTCTCTAGGACTCTGCCTGCAGTGAAGATATCAGTTCTCTGTTTTGCCGCTAGAGAGCTGCACCACGTAAGAAGTTGATTGTAACTTTGGATCTGCTATATGTATCTTTTGCGCATGACCAGTCTTCCTAATATTTTGACGTAAATTGCTGTTTTGTTTTTCTTTGATGTTCTGTTGTGTTTCTTAACTATGCACGACAGTCAGCTGTAATGTGGACAGAAAAAAGATCGACGGAGCCATTGCTAAGTTCTGTCTTCATATGAAGTTATTCGAGTAATATAAAGATTTTAATGGCTATTCCTTCGATGATAATGAGACCTATATAATTGATAGTTGGATAACTGTCGTGAAATGTATGCTGGTCTACATAAGCCTTTCTACGTACGACAGTCAGCTGGAATGTGGACAGAAAAAGATCGACGGAGCCATTGCTAAGTTCTGTCTTCTTATGAAGTTATTCGAGTAATATAAAGATTTTAATGGCGGGTTGGTTTGGCTATACGCTTTATATGTATGACAACGTGTGTGAGCTATGAAAATACGACGTGAAGTTCTTAAAGGGTTTGAAGGTACCGTAGTTCATACAGCTGATGAAAACTTCTAAAATTGGAAAAGTAGGCTATTCCTTCGATGATAACAAGGCCTATATGATTGATAGTTGGTAACTGTCGTGAAATGTATGCTGGACTACATAAGTCTTTCTCCGTGCGAATGCAAGTACCGGGAACGTGAACTATTTCCACATCTTCCTGTTTTGTTAAATCTAATCTCGTTGTTAATGTTATTGTAAATGTAATGTTAAGAAATGTCAATAGAAGTTGTTCATTTAAGGAACGCAAGTGTGTCATTTCCATGTCTAAACTTAGTACTGTGGTCACGGAATACTCTTCTGGGTATGTTTTTTATGGGCCTGGTCATTCCAATTAAGGGGGTAATTCCTGCGTGTCACAAACTATCGCCTACTTTCAAAAACAAAAATTTTCAATTTTTTTTGAAAAATATAATACGTGGTCGATAGGAAAGAGGACGTCAGCCAGAGACCAACGACACCTCATTTGTCAACATTCGACCTTGGGTTCACGAGATATTGGCTTGGACTCACGCGGCGCCATGACACTGGTTAGAAGCACCACTGCTCCCCTACTAGATAGGTATTTAAATTAAATAAACATACCTGTCTGTATATTCCATAGGCATGACAAAATGATGGAGTCGTAGTGAAAATGCTGTAACTACTGTAACACAAAATATCAACACTTAGTGAACACCACTCCACTTCTCACATTACACAACTCAAGTGACAAATAACAAAGGTGTTAGATATTAAAATTAGAGACGTAAGTGGAATATTGCGCGCTTGGACAAGCTCACAATCGCTTCAGCTTAGCAGCGCTCCTGTCGGCAAGATCGTCAAGTAGGCGATGTTCGCTGCTTAGCACACAACTCGCGCTGAATGGGAAGGCGTTAGAGCATAGCAGACGGCGATGGTTGAAGACAGGGGAACCTACGCACTTCTCTCTTGCTCACGGCACTTATTCAAGTGTCGATATCACCTTATGCAGTCGTGCGCTGGTTCCCCAGCTACAGCGGGGTGTAAACGACGACCTTTGTAATAGTGACCATTTCCCGATTATCGTTACTCTTCCAAACCAAAGAGCCATCGAGTTACCAAGTCGATGGCTTCTCCGTCGGGCTGATTGTCCAACTTTCATGGCACGTGCGGTGTTTGCCGAAGATACCTTTGAGAGTGTCGACGATCATACCATTCACATAACGAATGGTATTTTGGCTGCTGCTGAGGAAACAATACCTTCCTCATCCTACAACTCCCCGCCGGAAGCTTGCCCCTTGGTGGACAGCCGAGATTGCAGTAGCCATTAAAGATCGTCGACGTGCTTTCAAATGCTATCGGAGGCAAAACACTATGGCCAACCTTATCACCTTCAAAAGAATGCGTGCTAGAGCCCGATATCTGATTCGGGAGAGTAAGAAAACGACGTGGGAAAAATATGTGTCATCTATGACGGCGTATACTCCTTCATCTCAAGTGTGGACTAAGCTTCGTCGGATCTCGGGACTCCCGACATCATTGGCGATACCCGGAGTATCCATCAATGGATAAATCATCACGGACCATCTCGCCATTGCCAACAGTATTGGATCACACTTCAGTGATATATCCTGCTCTGGGAGTTATGATCCTACATTTCTGACTCTGAAGCGTGAGGCAGAGACTCATCCCATACCCTTTGCCACTGCTGCTTCGGAGTCCTACAATGTACCATTCTCTGAATGGGAACTGCGCATTGGGCTTGCACTGTGCAGGGATATGGCTCCTGGACCGGACAATATCCATAATCAAATGCTAAAACATCTGTGTGAATCCAGTATAAAACAATTGTTGGTCCTCTTCAATCATACATGGATTGAAGGGGAGTTTCAATCTCAATGGCGAGAGGGGATCGTGATACTGATTCCCAAGGCTGGAAAGGATCCCAAGTTTGTCAGCAGCTATAGGCCCATTTGTCTGACAAATGGCCTATGCAAGCTGCTGGAGAAGATGGTGAACAGTCGACTGGTGTGGTTCCTGGAGATGAGAGGCCTCCTGTCTGAGTACCAGTGTGGATTTCGCTCTCATAGGTCCACCACCGACCATCTGGTGCGACTTGAGAGCGCCATACAGGAGGCATTTCTCCGAAGGCACCACCTAGTCACAGTTTTCTTTGACCTCGAGAAAGCCTACGACACCACATGGCGCTACGGGATCCTTTCCACCCTTCATGACTGGGCTCTCCGTGGTAATCTACCGACTTTCATTGCGAATTTCATGTCTGTTCGACTCTTCCGTGTAAGAGTCGGTAGGACATTATCGCAGTATTATATCTATGAAAATGGAGTTCCTCAGGGTTCTGTGCTGAGTGTCACCTTGTTCGCGATTGCTATAAACGGCATTGTTGCCGCCGACGGGTCCACGGTAGTTCCATCGCTGTATGTAGACGATGTAGCTCTGCATTACAGCTCTGGAAGTATGGCAGTCGTGGAACGGCAATTGCAGCTAGCTATTAACCACGTCGACAGGTGGGCCCATGACCGGGGTTTTCGTTTTTCAGCAGCGAAAACCTCCGTCGTCCATTTTTGTCGGCTCCGAAGGCTACACTTACACCCTGAACTACATCTCAGGGAGGCTGCGTTGCCGTTGGTTGACACTTATCGCTTCCTGGGGATCGATTTTGACAGCAAATTAACTTGGCAGCACCATATACGGCAACTGAAAACGACGTGTCTCAGGAAACTGGACATGCTCAAGTTTCTTAGTGGCACTACGTGGGGGGCTGACCGTGCGGTGCTGCTACGGTTCTACCAAGGCCTCGTCCTGTCCCGGCTGGACTATGGTTCTGCGGCATACGGTTCAGCAAGGCCGGCAACCTTGAAAATGCTGGACAGTATCCACCATAGTGGCGTTAGGCTGGCTACCGGTGCCTTCCGGACCAGCCCGATACCCAGCCTACTCGCCGAATCGGGTGTTCCACCTCTAAATTATAGACGCCAATATAATTATGCTTTTAGCATATGCTGCTAATGTGCGTCAAATGCCGCAACACCCGAGCTTCAAGCTCTATTCAGTACCCAATACCACCAGGGGTACGCCAACCAGCCTCGTGCCACTCGGCCAGTTGGTATTAGACTCGATAGCTCGAGTACTGAAATAGGAGTGGCTGTAGCCCCGTGTGATCCGGACAGCTAGCGAGGTGCCTCCGTGGCAAGTCCCGCGTCCGGAAATTCGGTTAGATCTTCACCGAGGTCCTAAGGTGAACACGGATGCCTCCGTTTATCGGATGCAGTTCCACAGCATAGTTCACCAATTTCCGGACGCTGGCATTCTCTACACGGATGGTTCGAAGGTGGACGAGAAAATGGGTTGTGCTTACGTTATTGATGGTGCAAATACCAAGATCTCTTTACCTGAGGCCTGTAATGTGTTTACTGCGGAGCTCGTTGCCATTTATGAAGCTCTACAGTTTGCACTACAGGATGGACGAATCCACTTTCTCGTGTGTACCGACTCTTTGAGTTCGTTACAGTCAATTGCTACATGTTTCCCGCAACACCCCCTAGTGCAGCGAATTCAGGACCTACTAGCCGGGCTGTGCCGCGCTGACATTCGAATCACCTTTCTGTGGCTTCCAAGCCACATGGGAATTGAGAGAAATGAGTTAGCGCATCAATCTGCAAAAGAGGTGGTATCACTACCACCTCGACCAATTGAGGTACCCGCTAGAGATATTCGTTCTCAGTTACGCCTACAAGTTCTGGCTTTTTGGGAGAGTGAGTGGCTAGCTGATCCACTGCCCAGTAAACTGAGAGCGATCAAGGGAACTACTCGCGTGCGGCGGAGCTCTTTCCGGTCACGGAGAGAGTCCGTCATTTTGTGTAGGCTAAGGATAGGTCACACAAGATCCACCCACTCGTACCTAATGCGAAGGGAAGAACCCCCCCCACTTTGTACCTGTGGAGCCGTTTTGACCGTGGCCCACATTTTAACCGAGTGTGTGGATCTTGCTGACTTACGAAGAAACCTTGGTTTGCAGATGACACTCAAACTTATATTAGCCGATGACGCGGTGGCTGCTGATCGCGTTATCCGCTTTATAAGTGAGAGTGGGTTAGGGCCAGCAATCTAAATTTTCCAATGTAAATTGACTCAACGACTTGTTCGTTTTTGAATGATAATTTTATTTGTTTTTCCGTATTTTTTGTTTTTTGTTTTATTATTATTTTTATGTCTTTTTAGATTTAGGTGTCCACCTCAAAATTTTAAATTCAATTCCAAATTTGTATTCTTATTCTATGTTAGGAGGAGCAGATGTCCTCGTAGTTTCGCCCCTTAAAACAACAATAACTAACTGAACTGTCTTACGGGCATGTACTTACGGTTTCAGTTACAGTAGATACGAAATTAAAGCTGTGTACGGTGGTATACTGATAAAAAACGTGAACGAACCTTCGAAGCGGAAAGCAGTATCACATCTCATACGCGTTCAGGCAAGGTGAAGGGACGAGAGGCCGTGGAGCAATGGTCCAAGTCAAAATTAGCCGTCATCCATGAACAGTCCCTCCAATGTCATAGAATTCTGGTCATATTTCGTACGTTTAATGAAGTTCTTTGATTTTCAGAGACTGTAATTTTGCGGAGATGAAAATGTATCCTGAGAATTTCTATAAGGAAAGATTCTTTTGCCAGAAGGTTGACGAGTTTGAATCTTGTGGTCTGCCAGTCCAAGCACTCTTTTGATGCACGGTATTGGCAACTCAAACTATCACTTGGGGTGGTGCGGTCGGTCCAACATGGCCGTAATAAGTAGGATAAAAAGACTCCATAACACATGATTGCTATGGAACACTTTTGTATTATCCTGTTATAATCAGTAAATGTGATCCCTAAAATACTGACACACGTGATCTAATTTGTATGTCCCACTGGATCGTATGTGTAAATTAGCCTACGTATTATCAAGCATTGCTTGTCTGCTCGGATTTGTCGTTGTGCATTTCGAATCTTGACGCTGTTAAGTTTGAAAGCTATATTCGAGTTTGCTAACTGTACCATGGACTCCAGAAATTTTACAGAAGGGATAGAAATGTTATTTGCCAAACATGTTATGAGGACGATTACACCATGATGAACATTTTCGGTCAATTTACGCTCTACCATGGACTCCAGAAATTTTACAGAAGGGATAGAAATGTTATTTGCCAAACATGTTATGAGGACGATTACACCATGATGAACATTTTCGGTCAATTTACGCTCTTGTGCTCCAGACGTTGCTGGCCCCACATGGTTACAAGAGAAATTGAAAGGAGAACGCTAAAAGCAGATTCAATGTTCATGTGAGGCAGGTGTATCAGAATGTAACAAACATGTTTTAGCAGGTAATTAGGGCCTATTAGTCCATTATTATTGCCACGGTGGGTGAGTGGTTATCGTGCCGGTCTACGAACCCCAAGCTTGCAGGTTCGCTCCTGGCCATGGTAAGTGATTTTTGAAAGGCGACAAAGATTGACGCATGTCATACGTCGTTGGCATGTTAAAGAACCCATTTGAATTCAGTAGGCCGTGTTCATAATGGCCAAATTAATCTTAAATTATAGGTTAGATTTGACTAACGCTCTTAAGTTCCAACGTTCATCGCCAAGAGCCGACTGCGGTGGCATCTAGTAACCAAGTTCGGCACTAGTTGTCGTTGACGGTGGCGTTTGGTAGCAAAAGTAGGAACTACTTGAAAATTGAATGTATGCAGACCGTACTTGAATAAAAATAAACCTGCACCATCGACAGAGGAAAATTTTCGGAGACCCGTGCCATCAAAACAAGTGAAATTACGATGAGACCTGTTATTTCATAATATTGCAAAATAATTTTAGATGTAACGTTTTTCTTTTGTAATAAAACAAAATAGTACGGTACCTATGTGAACTCTCTTCTTTCATTTTTCTCAAATTCAATTTTTCCAGTTACATACCACATTTGAGAGAAGCACTGGGCCAACAGGTACCCATTAAAGCTCATATTAAAGGTAAACAAATAAACTTCAAATTCATTATCAGTGACTTTTCTCATAGGAAGAGTATTTTTGACAATATTTGTCAAATTAGGAGACCAAATCCAACAATTTTTGATTTTTTGAAAAAAAAAAAAAAAAACAATACATCTTAAAATAACTGTATCTCGGGGGCTACTAAACGTGCAGAACTCGCTTAGGACTCAAATTGTAGACAATGTAATCTGATTGAAAACAGGCATGCATGATGTTTCCTCTCAGACACATAGTTTAGACGATATTGAACAAAAACTAAACAAGTAGTTCCTTGAAGAACTATTCAGCCAATTTTCATATATCCTACTCTTGTTAATTGCCTCTATCAACATACAAAATTTCAGTTTGAAGGTTGTGATAGATTCGTAGATGTTGAGAACCGTCTAAATATTTCAGATGGTCGCCAGGTGGGATTTTTATTTAAGATTATTGTGTACGTGTGTTATTCAAACTTCAATCGCATGATTAGAACACAAGAAGTAAAAACGAGAATTTAAAATTTCGCACAGCTGCCGTCTTGTGATTATGCAAACAATTGAAATAAATTAGATGCCAGTGGATCAACATTTGTATAAGCATTTAACGCGCAACGTTTCACTGCACTCGGATAGTTAATTCGCGAGAAACGTCCATTTAAATATTTATACTTCGCGTCGCCGCCATGTTAGATTTATGCTCACCAGATTACTGAAAGTCCTATAGGTGAACATATGTTCATAGCCTCTATGAACATAAAAAGTTTCAGTTTGATTGCTGTAAAAGATTCGTAGATAATGAGAACCGTCTAAATATTTCGGATACTCGCCATTTTGGATTGTCATATGTATAGGCCATAGAGTTATGTACCATTCAAGGACAATTATTACCTTGGGTCATTATTCAAACTTTCACTTCAATCGCATGATTACGACACAAGAAATAAAACTTAATTTTAAAATTTCGCACAGTCGCCATCTTGAGGTTATGTAAACAATTGAACTAAATTAGATGCCAGTGCATTACAATATGTAAAATCATTTACTGTACCACATTTCACTGCGCTCAGAGAGTTAAATCACGAGAAAAGTCTATTAAAATATTTCAAATTCGCTTGGTCGCCATGTTCGTTTTGTACCTTACAGGTTTACGAAATATACATAGATAAACTTGTATCAGTACCGTTTATCACCGTACAAAATTTCAGGGTGATATCTGTAATAGTTTCGGAGATATAGAATGTCAGTGAAATATTTCGCACAGCCGCCATTTTGAGGTTATGTAAACAATTGAACTAAATTAGACTTCAGTGCATTACAATGTGTATAAACATTTGCAGTAGCAGGTTTAATTACCTTTGGATAGTTAAATCACGAGAAAAGTCTATTTAAAAGTCTCAACTTCGCTTGGCCGCCATGTTGGTTTTGTAGTCACCAGGTTTTTCAAAGTCTCATTGGTGAACTTCTAGTAGTGCCCTTTATTACCGTACACAATTTCAGGGCGATATCGGTAATAGTTTCGGAGATACTGAGTGCTGGTGAAATATTTCTCACAGCCGCCATTTGAAGGGCACGGTCGGGGTCGGCCAGAATAGTGCTACGATCTTACCGAGTTTCACTATAATCGCTCCTGCCGTTTAGAAGTAATTAGGGGGACACACACACACTCACCTCTCTCTCTCTCTCACACACACACACACGCGCGCGCGCGCACACACACACGGACAAAATGTGATCTCATAAGCCTATTTTTTTTTCATAAAATGAAAATAGGCTAAAATGTGCAAATATCTAGCTGTTTTTTGCTATTACACAGCTAGCACAGGACTTTCGAAGCTGCAAATTTGGTTTTTTACTACTGGCAGAGGTAAAAACAATATAGGCCTATGTAAAAAATGATACGAGCCTTACAGTAGTCGCATATGATGTGTAACATCTGGCATGTTATCCTACTCGTATACTACACAGCTTGGACATTCTTAAAATGTTAATTCGCGCTCCGTTTTCATACTGGTACGATGATGAATGTATAGATTGAATTGGAGATATGCCACTGCCACACTTGTTTGAACAAACATCACATATTAATTTGTAAATTAAGAGAAGGAATGAAACCATAGACTCTAGCCTATCTATAGACTACCGAACTAGAAATAATGTTCAATACAATCAATTTTACCAACTCCGGCTTGGTGAAAACTATTGTAATTAAAATTAGATAAATCGTAATTTCATGTAGATTCTGTTAAAATGACACATGATGTTATAGAAGATATCGTTTAAATCGGTAATCCGGTAGCAAAAATAATTGCCGGGACTGGGGTTCGAACCTGAGACGTCATGATGCGCAGACCAAGATGCTATCCACGCAGCCATTACAATCACAGAAATTTAGAGTACAAGACAGTTACTTATTTTCACGTGCCAGTAATAATATGGAAGTATTTTTTTATGCTCCATTAATATTTTGCTTTTTCTCGATAAAGTTCCTGCGTGAAATTGAGTTTTAAATTAGTTATGTATACACCTACTTGACAGTAAAGGGAATTAATATAGTGATCAATGAAAGGCTAGCCCAGTTCCCGTATAAAAACATCGATGTATATTACATTGATCACTGCATTACCGCGATGTGGGTTATCTGAATAGCCATTGTGCAGAAACATAACACCGGCTTTGCCGACTAGTTACAATGTTTCATATAGAACACGGCCTATAAGCCCGCGAAACTGACATTCCTATTTCAACGCCGGTCGTGAAAGTCTGAATTTTTACTTTCATATTAAAGCTTATCATAATTTAAATACTGATACGAAGAGTTTTAAAATGTTAATTGTGTTTCAATCAGTTGACACCAGAGTTCGCATGAGCGTTTACCGTTCAGTAGGAAAGTGTTGAGCAAAGTTACTCGGGGAGTGGATGCCCATCACTTTTATCCAGAGATTGAAAAACAGACTATCATTAAATCATAATTGTTTTCAACAAATATGATATAATGAATATTTTTACACCAAACTTGAAGATGATTTATTGTAGGAATATTCTTAGCGGCACCTCCAAACCTTGAAGTAATCCGTATGTGATATACATACCACATGGCCGACAGTGCGTCATGGTACCAATCTCCGACACCGCACGCTCATTGTTTCCTCTTACCACTGCCAGCTGGATCGCAGCCAGGAGGGACGCGATCCGGCTGGCAGTGCGTCTTACACACTTTCGTCCGATCCACTTCCATCCCATTTTTCAAAATCGCTCCCACAAAAATATCCAGCAACCGAGTGGAAAGATGTTAGACATAAAAAATAAAAAAAAACAGGTAACACATACTAAAACAGCCATCACAACTGACGCCGGTTATCAGACAGATTCTACACACACCCAAAGTACACGGGGCTACATGACCGCGTTGTTGCAGCCCCTAAACTGAAGAACCAACCTACTTCCAATGATTTTTCAAGAAATGCATGATTCTTCCTGTACTATTGAGACGTTGGTTGGTTGGTTCCTCAGTTTAGGGTCTGCGACAACGTGGTCATGTAGCCCCGTATATTTTGAGTAGGTATGTGTAGAATCTGTCTGATAACCGGTGTTAATTGTAATGGCTGTATTAGTGTGTGTTATCTGCAATTCAGGTAAGGACTGCAGATGATCAATTTCAAGTAGTTCCTACTTTCGCTACCGTCAACGACACCTAGCTCTGAACTTGGCTACTATATGCTACCACAACCGGCACCTGGCGACAAACGTTGGAAATTAATAGAGTGTTAATAAAATATAACCTACAAATTCTGCTTCACACAATTGTAGTTAGTGGAATCTTCTTTTAAATGCCATAAATCTATGTCATGGGCCCACCAGCTTTACTCCCACCCCAGATGGAAGGCATACTGAGGGCATTTTAACGCTCTAAAAATCCGACAACTTCGGCCGGTTTTGAACCCGCAATCTTGGGCATACAAGCTCAGCATGCTACCAACTACGCCACCGAAGCCACATATTATTGAGACGATTTGGAAGATGTTGGTACAAACCACACCTTCTAACTCCCTCTGGTTTAGGAGCTTGAGTTTTGTGAAACATACACCTTAGCGTATTATATAATAAGACTAGCAGACCCGTGCGAGAACTCTCGCATAATGGGTTGTGTGCACCCCATGTGTACAGACTACCCACCCGGCCCTAGTGATATGCGGCTGTACGCGACACAGTTCTGCCAGGGGCTATCGTCTTGTTTATTTGTTTAAAGGCATTTTTAAAGTCAATTTTACCCGTCCGGTTGGTTGTTTCCACGGACTCAGCGAGGGAACTCACCACTACGCCTTTCCAGGCAGTGTCCTAGAGCTGGGTACACTTGGTTGGAGTGGATACAACTAGGGAGATGTGATCAGCACTTCGTCCAGGCGGCCTCACCTGCAAAGCGAACAGCGGCCTCATGAGGGATGGGAAGGGAAGATCGGGATGGATAGGCAAGGAAGAGGGAAGGAGGCGGCCGTGGCCTTACAGGAGGTACCATCCCGAGGCTGAGTAGACCCCGTTCCAGTCCTCATACCACTTTTCAAATTTCGTGGCCGAGCCGGGAATCGAACCCAGGACCTCCAGGGCGGCAGCTAACCATGCTGACCGCTACGCTACGGAGGCGACTAAAATCATTTTAAAAACAAATAAATATATTTCCGTTGACTTTTCAAGAAGTGCAAGATTTTTCCTGTACTGTTGAGACGATTTGGAAGATTTTGGTATAAACCAAACCTTCTAACTCCCTCAGGTTTAGGAGCTTAAGTTTTGTGAAACATACAGCTTACCCTTAGCGTATTATACTGTATATTATACTTTGTGGTTTCGTAATACAATTAAGCGTGATTACATGAGATTACATTGTCACAACTCAACCAAAAAGTGATTACGATGGACGATGGCCTCCAGGATTCTCTAGATCCACGCTTTTGCTTGATACGTTGCTCACTATGTTTCTGCCGTTAATAAGGTGTGGATCGCCAAACATTAGGTGGCCAGGATGTAGTCCAACACCGCGCCACTACCGTGTGATCGTACTCGCTATTGTGTGAGACATGGACGTGACCCTGACGAACTCGTTTCGCTCCTGATTGCGTGGGACCGAAGGCGAAGTGCACGTGGTCCACCAACAGGAAGACAGAGCTCACATGCGTCACTCAATGTGTTGGGAGATCACTTGTTTGCAAGTGCGTTCCTTTCGTAGCCATGGCAACCTGACCCCCGCGTAGACACTCATCAGGTGACAATGTCTTGGTGTAATAATAATGTTTATGTTCGACGATGTCGAAATGTAAACATTATGTGTCAGAAAACTGTATCATAATGAGGCTCATTATAACACTATTTTTCATTATGAAACAGTTTCTCCCACCAATCAGAACTCAAGAAACAGTTGTGTGACCAATTAGGTAAGGATACCTACGGGCATGCGCTCAAAATCCAACATATTTCTGTGTTGCCAAGCAAAGTGAATGGTCTCTGCTTTTGGAGTGCCTTGACCACGAATGCGCTCTGTTCAGCAAAGCCAGTGCGTCCTGTTCACTATTTATGAATATTTATGTTAAAACATATAATTAAGTTATAATTATCGTCGAACATAAACAGCCGTATGCAACTCGTCTATAATGGTAATTAAGACACTCGTATGGAAATTGTAAAACTCGCATACGCTCGTTTTATAAACATAGGGTACTCGTGTCTTAATTATTGCCATTATAGGCTCGTTGCATAATGTACTATTATGTTCGACCCTCACTATTATGTGTCAGAAAACTGTATCATAATGATGGTCATTATAACACTGTTTTTCATTATGGTACAATTTCTCCAGCCAATCAGAGCTCGTTCATTGACCAATTAGGTAACGATACCTTCACGCATGCGCTCAAAATACAACATGTCGGACATAAACACAACATCGAACTATAATAAATTACCGACATGGAATACGCACCGTCCATATGTTCACGTAAATAAACTGGCGAATATGAGACAAGAAATAGCAATGTACCTTAATATCACCAACACCTTCAAACGACTCCGGTGACAATATTACTGAGGGACGGCAGATGTAAACATATGGCCTGCATATGGCATTGCAAGCACACATAGCGCATGCGTCGGTCGTTCAGAGATCTTGAAAGACAGAGATATACCCAGCGCTCGCACTGCGATCACAAAATTCAAGTGGCTGACTCTCAACAGATATTTATGAATATTTATGTGTTTTTTTTCGTGTGACCTCCTGAGAGGCCGAGTGCAGGTCTTTCTAGTCGACGCCCGTGGGCAACCTGCGCGTCGGGATGAGAGATGGAATGGATGAAGATGAATGAAACTGGGCAAGGATGTGGAAGGAAGCGGCCGTGGCCTGTCTGAAGGTACTGTCCCAGCATTTGCCTGGTGTTGAAAATGAGAAACCACGGAAAACCATTTCAAGGACGGCCGACGGTGGGGCTCGAACCCACGTGTCGACCGAGTCAGCAGAGAGCTTGGCCCCATGGCCTAACGCTGCGCCTTAGCTAGCGTAGACACTACTGTCGGTAATATTTATGTTAAAACATATAATAAAGTTATAATTATCGTCGAACATAAACAGTCGTATGCAACTCGCCTATAATGGCAATTAAGACACTCGTATGGAAATTAAAAAACTCGCATGCGCTCGTTTTATAAAAATACTCGTGTCTTAATTATAGCCATTATAGGCTCGTTGCATAATGTACTATTATGTTCGACCCTGACTATTATGTGTCTGAAAACTGTATCATAATGATGGTCATTATAACACTATATTTCATTATGAAACAGTTTCTCCCACCAATCACAACTCAAGAAACAGTTGTTTGACCAATTAGATAAGGATACCTTCGCGCATGCGCTCAAAATCCAACATGTCTATATAAATTACCGAAAGTGCACCGTCCATATGTTCGCGTAAATAAACTGGTGAATATGAGACAAGAAATAGCACTGTACCTTAATATACCCAAATCCAATTTCTACACAGCGCGTTGTTTTCAAACGACTACGGTGACAGTTTTACTGAATACTGGTTCACGATCTGCACATATGGCATTGAAGCACACAGAGCGCATGCGTCGGTCGGCCAGAGAGCTTGGAACACGGAGATATGCTACCTAGCGCACCACCCGATCACAAAATTCTAGTTACTGAACAGATATTTATGAATATTTATGTTAAAACATGTAATAAAGTTGTAATTAACGTCGAACATAACAGTCGTATGCAACTCGCCTATAATGGTAATTAAGACACTGGTATGGAAATTATAAAACTCGCATACGCTCGTTTTATAAACATACTCGTGTCTTAATTATTGCCATTATAGGCTCGTTGCATAATGTACTGTTACGTCCCTTTTAACTGCTGCAGTTTTTAGAGACGCCAGGGTGCCGGAATTTTGCCCCGAAGGGATCTTTAACGTACCAGTAAATCATCTGATACAGTTTCCTCAAATGGCAACTGACTGCGCCATGATTCGATTTCGCAACCTTGGACACAGCAGGCGAGAACGTTGACTCTAGAGACAGATCACCTCGTAGTTCCGCCTCTTGACACCTCAATAACTAACTAACGTTGACTCTGAGCCACGCAGCCAGTCTGGGACGCCAAAACGAGGAGACGCCCTGTCAGCGCTCTAGCACATTGGGGGGTTGAAGCTCTATCTCTGTTTTCAAAGGCGGCTCCGGTGGCGTAGTCGGTAGCATGCTGAGCTTCTATGCCCAAGATCGCGGGTTCAAATCCGGCCGAAGTCGTCGGATTTTTTAAGAGCGTTAAAAAACCCTCAGTATGCCTTCCTTCGGAGGGGAAGTAAAGCCGGCGGTCCCATGTCATAGATTTATGGCATGAAAAAGAACCTTCCACTAACTACATTTGTGTGAAGCCAAAATTTGTAGGTTAGGTTTGATTAATGCTCTTGAGTTCCAACGTTCATCACCGGGCGTTGGTTGCGATGTCATCTAGTAGTAGCCAAGTTCACAGCTAGGTGTCGTGGACGGTAGCATTTGATAGCGAAAGTAGGAACTACTTGAAATTAACGTCTGCAGTCCTTACTTGAATTAAAAACAGGTAACACACACTAATACAGTCATCACAATTAACACCGGTTATCAGACAGATTCTACACACACCCAAAGTACACGGGGCTACATGACCGCTTTGTCGCAGCCCCTAAACCAAGGAACCAACCAACCATCTGTCTTCAAATGCAACTGTGTGCTTGGATTATTTTAATGCTTAGTTTCCGGACATGGTCATTAAAATGACGTATTTCCATTGATGATACAGTGATTAAGCGATATGAATTGTCATTTACATACAAGAGGGTGAATTCTCGCTGTAAATATTCCGTCACACTATATTTTGTATATTTCAGTAGCCTACCGAGAAATAATGAACAGTACCTAGTAAGATACCCACGCGGAATACCCACAATGGGTTCACAATGTTCGCAATAATGTCGTTATGAACTTCCAGGTCATATCTCTACAGACACTCATTAAGATCTAATCTACTGCAATCACACGAGGTGCTTTCAACATATATTATGTGAAGGTCATGGACGTGCAATACAGCATTGCATTATGTTCTGTTCGGCAACTTCGCGGTTGCGGTGAGATTACTTGGGGGTGTTTTACATAATAATAATAATAATAATAATAATATTAAGAATAACTAAGAGTCATATCACGTAATGCAAAATTACGACACTAGAAGACAGTTGTTTTGTCGGAAGCTTTATACGCCTCAGAAACCATACACTTCTAAAATAATTATTATAGAAATTCAAAAGAAAGAACTGAAATTTCTCCGGAAAATGTATGGTCCCACGAGAGAAAATGGAATGTGGATTAAGAGAAGAACAGCGGACCTCTATTCATTAACTGGCAGGTTCACTGATGACATACGCAAGGGACGTCTGAAATTCTATGGCCATATCTATAGAATAGACAGCGACAGACTAAACGAAATATTATTCAAAGTAATCAACTCAAAGAAAGTCAAAATAAACAGGCTAGAAGAAACTAAGGCGGACCTTCAATAAATAAATATCACAAACGATATCATAGAAAATCGTGCAGCCTTTAGTAGAATAGTACCGGCCGCGGTGGCCGAGAGTGCTAACGCGCTGCCGCGTGTCTCGCTGGCATCTGGAGAGCGTGGGTTACAATCCCACCTCGGCCGCCCTGAAAATAGTTTTCGTGGTTTCCCATTTTCACTACCAGGCAAATGCCTTTCAAAATCCCTTCCCAGACCCGTCCTGAAAAGAAAAATACCTGGCCATTGGCTGCATTAATAAAAACATTTAGTACAAAAGTAGGCAAGCACAAATTCGTGGAGAAACTTAAAAAGAAAACTGGCCGAGGTCGTCGGATTTTTTAAGAGCGTTAAAATATCTCTCAGAATGCCTTCCTTCGGTGGGGAAGTAAAGCCGGCGGTCCCATGTCATAGATTTATGGCATGAAAAAGACCCTTCAACTAACTACACTCGTTGGAGATAAAAATTTATAGGTTATTTTGATAACGCTAAATTAGTTCCAACGTTCGCCGCCAGGGGCTGACTGCGAAGGCATTTAGTAGCGACGTCCGCAACTAGATGTCGTAGACGGTAGCATTTGGTAGCAAAAGTAGCAACTACTTGAAAACATTAATCGTCTGTAGTCCATTTACCTGAATAACAGATAACGCACACTAATACAGCCATCACAATTTTATTAACACCGGTTATCAGACAGATTCTACACACACCCAAAGTACACGGGGCTACATGACTGCATTGTCGCAGCCCCTAAACTAAGGAACCAACCAACCAACCAACCAAAGAAAACTGTTGCAAGCGGTTCACAGAACGCAAGATACAACACTGTGCATTCCTGAAGAGATTTTGGGAGGATAAGAAGGCGAAAACCATCAGGACAACTAACAAGTTCAAACGCGCTTTTTGAATGGGCATAACGAATAATAACAATAATAATAATAATAATAATAATTCAGTGAAACCTCTCTAAAGGACCATCCCTATTAAAAGACCACTCCTCTTAAATACAGATTTTACTTGGAACCGATTTAAAATCTCATAAGGTCAATGTATTTGTTACCTCTTTTTAAGGACCACCCCTCCCCGACCAAAGACCAGGCATTTTCTCAGTCTGACCGCTTTCAAAAGACCACTTCTCGTCTGCCTTCCCATTGGAGATGGTGATGAGGGTGATGATGTAAACAATGGTTCTTGACACGCAGGAATTACCCCCTTAATTGGAATGACCAGGCCCATAAAAAAAAACATACCCAGAATAGTATTCCGTGACCACAGTACTAAGTTTAGACATGGAAATGATACACTTGCGTTCCTTAAATGAACAACTTCTATTGACATTTCTTAACATTACATTTACAATAACATTAACAACGAGATTAGATTTAACAAAACAGGAAGATGTGGAAATAGTTCACGTTCCCGGTACTTGCCTTCGCACGGAGAAAAAACTTATGTAATCCAGTATACATTTCACGACAGTTACCCAACTATCAATCATATAGGTCTCATTATCATCGAAGGAATAGCCATTAAAATCTTTTAATTACAAGAATAACTTCATTAGAAGACAGAACTTAGTAATGGTTCCGTCGATCGTTCTCTATTCACATCCCAGCTGACTGTCGTACGTAGAAAGACTTATGTAGACCAGCATACATTTCACGACAGTTATCCAACTATCAATTATATAGGTCTCATTATCATCGAAGGAATGGCCATTAAAATCTTTATATTACTCGAATAACTTCATAAGAAGACAGAACTTAGCAATGGCTCCGTCGATCTTTTTCTGTCCACATTACAGCTGACTGTCGTACATAGTTAAGAAACCCAACTATCAATCATATAGGTCTCATTATCATCGAAGAAATAGCCATTAAAATCTTTTAATTACTAGAATAACTTCATAAGAAGACAGAACTTAGCAATGGCTCCGTCGATCCTTCTCTGTCCACATGCCAGCTGACTGTCGTGCATGGTTAAGAAAACCACAGTATAGTAACCATACAGTAAGGACACATCAGGCCTTTACCATGTAAATTTTTCGTCATGGTTTTGAATCGGCCGGTTCCGGAAGCACCGCACGCACGCACGCATGGCGGCGACGGTTCACCATGTATCCGCGAGAGAGCAGTCTACCCGTATTCATTGAGTGCGGCCTGTCGATTTTGTCTGAAGAAAACATTGTTTGTAATTATTAAAATCAACTCAGAAATATAATTTTGCATTTTAACCAATGGCAGAAATGTGGGAAACCAACATCTGTGCGGTAATTTATTGCGCAGTTCTTGTCACACTGGACATAACAGCATTCCGGTTTCTCGTGCATTGGAGCGGTAAATACAAATATCACACGTTTCATCGAATAATTCTGGTTTTAATATCCATGAGATGTCAGTCCCTCAAACACCTATCCATTAATTCACAAATTCCTCATTCCTAATCCAGATATAATGACTGGATAAAGGCCTGTAATCAGGAGGATTTACTGGCAAACGTGGCAAATCTACACGCCAATATATAGGGTATGTAGCCTTTATTTCTCAAAGGAAGTGTTTTAAACCACAAGGAGGGCAGTGCTAGGCTGAGATTAGGTAATATTGCCCAACAAACATTAAATCTCCACCCTAGAGAAGCTATTGTCTCCTTTAATGTGTCCGTTTTCTAACCCCACTTAGCCTAGGAGGTAAATGGTTTCCTGACTGAAGTTAGTTGATGTGTTTTATTAACTGTAATTTGTTAAGCTGCAGCCCTTTACAGTGAATTAAGAGCTTTAATTACAAGCTACAATGCAAATCGGATTTAACATTTGCTCCCTCACCTATGGGACTTTGTGCTATTCCTGAAGAGTTCTGGAGAAGTTTGGATTGTCGTGTACCCAAAGCTACAATCCCATGAAATGACAAGGTACTCCAGTCCATCAAAATTGTAAATAGTGTTGCTTTCAGAGACAAACTATTGAGGTTAGCAACCCCTCACTACGCTCTGCATGGCATTAAGGCTGTGTGACTTAAAAACCAGGGCTGTTAACCTTGATGTTCCTAACTCATAGACATATCACAATGCCCTTAATTTTATTTAATTCTGTGAGACCACTAAAAGTTTGCCCACCCATGTAAATGATAAGCCCACCCAATTTCTTCTCAAGTGATACCTCCCTCTCATTCCACACACGCCCAAATACACGGGGATATATGACCACGATGTCTCAGCCCTTAAAATAAGCAACAACGACTGTATCTTCGATACACACTGATCAAATTCCTGGATACTTCTATACTTTCAGCAATGATCCTAGGGATGATTTTTCTTCACTATGTCACATGCAGAACATGGTACCACTAAAGCAATACTGTATAGGTCCATGTTATTTGAAAATGAATACCGGTACATAATAATCATACAAGAGTGGAGCCTTGCATAAGTGAGGAGATGTAACACCAAACTCTGGGTGTCAACAAGCCTTGCACTTATATCACTCGGGAATTGAGAAATTGGGTGGGCTTATTGTGTGATAATCTTTGTTACTGTGGTGGCTGTACTAGTGTGTGTATTTGTAAATAGGGGATAGGATTGGGAAGGAGGTGGCTGTGCCCTTAAGTTAACAACCATCCCTGCATTTGCCTTGAGTAGGGAAACCACTTCCAGGATGGCCGAGGTGGGAATCGAACCCTCCTCTTCTCAGTTTTGCCTCACGAGGCTGACTGTAACCCATTCCAGCCCTAAGGCCAGAATCAAAATTTCTTGGCAAAGCCGGGAGTCAAACCCAGACCTACGGGGGTGACAGCCAAGAAAGCTATCTGCTGCAACACGAGGTGGTCTCGCGAAAATGTAATGTCTTGGTCATAAATATATTCTATATAAATCTACATGAAAATAGCCTACTCCCTATCCAAACATTTTCATAAATTTAAGTTTCATATACCATTTTAAAGCTCAATGGTTTTAAAATTTACAGTTATCTTAAGTCATAGCAACAGATTTCAATGTTTACATTAAGCCACATTGTTCAAACCTGTTCAGGGATGTCGGAAATTCCTCAGATAATGGCAAGCTGCAACTCACATCCTATTCTATTGTTGGGCAAGGACTTGATTCTCATCATTGCAGAAATAATCTGTTTAATACTAGCTGTAAACATGGCCAAGGTTTCATGTGATACAAGCTAAAGGTGTAGAATTTGGTATAAATGTTTATCTCAAGTATCCAGTACCAGTACCTCTATGTCAATGTTGCATAGGCATTGTGCTTGCTACACTTGTCATAGTATGTGGTACGGTATAAATTTCAGAATGTGCATCAATTTTAATTTCTACCGTTTGATTATTCATATTTTTGTGGGGGTCAGGAATCGTATGGTTTGTGAAGTGATGCTTAGGAAAAGTTGTCTCCTTTCTTTTTAAGGATGTGTGAAGGACAGAGTGGTGTGTCTTTATAATGACATACTAAAATTGTAATGGCTGATGAAGGATGTAATTAATATCCAGAACATGTCCTACTATTTGCACATTATTTATTCATTTAAGGGTTGATTAGGCAGAAAGATTTACAGAAGATTACAATTCAAGAAATATTATACTCATCAGAGTTAATTAGAGATGAATGAAACTGGGCAAGGTACTGGAAAAGCCTGTGACCTATTAAAAGGAAAGGTCCCGGCAGATTTCCCCTATATTGTTCAACCAGCCACATCTGGTTACGACCACTATATTCTTCCTGAAGTAACTCCACAGAGAGAATGAAAAGTGTCAAGAACAAACTTCTGCTTGCAATCGCACATTTTTCTGCATTACAGTATTACTTACTTGTTTACATGGTTTATGTAGAATCAACTCGTACAAATATTACAGTGAATTCTATGTCTGTGCCCCATCATATCCATAGTACCGTACCTAGAAGAATTTGCAGTAATTTATTTTCTGGCCATGAAAGCCTAAACATTCCAACTCAAACAGGCATATTTTTCTGGTAAATGTTTGGGTATTCTGATATATTTTCATGGAAACATTTGACTTTTTTTTTTTAGAAACATTATTTTTTCCTGTTTTCAATTTTCAGAGGTGAAGCTCACCAATTTTGTGACTACATCCTGAAGTTGGTTGGCCTAGAAGCCTAGAGTATATAAAATATGGTAGCGAGTGTTTAATCGTAAAGAGGTTTTCTCAATAGTGATTTTTAATGCCCTGGCATTGTCATTGAGGAGCAAATTTAACTTCCTAAATACTGTAACATTTAAGTTGGTCTAACACGAAAGAAATTTAATAATACTATACCTGTAAGGTTTTAGCTACCTACTAAGAAAATTAATGTGCAATTTTTGAATGGAGCTACCTAGGCAAATCTTTACACCAAAAACCAACATATTGTTTATCGCTACCTTTTAGTGGAGAAACTAGAATTCATGTCAGATAACCTGCAGCTTCTGTGACTGATAACTATAGTTTTGTCTTGTTGTCAACAAATGTGATAGACAGGTCTGAAGCAGTTCATTATTTCAAAAACTGACTCTCTCTATCAGAAATCAAATCAGTGATTTGAGATCATGGCGATATCAGGAATGTTTGTTTATTGCATTACAACAAAGGATTTGGAAGTAATCTCATAAAGCATTAACTTCTAAATCAAAATAACTTACAATTTTATTGTTGGACAGCCAAAGGACTTAACATAATCCTCCATGGTTTTAGACAGGTGCAACGATCCATTAGTTCTGGGTTATCCCATCCCGTTAGAAAATGGAAGGATTGGGGTTTGAGGCCTAAGGATGTTGTACAACATTAACTGCAAATCACTTCACCACACTGAAGACCTGGTTTGTGAAATAAGTTGGTTCATGTCCCTTCACCTGTCATTTCAAGTTAGCTTCCTTGTTTCTCATCTCAAAATGCTGAGATGGTGGCTTTCCCATAGACCACAGTCACTTCCCCATTCCTTTCTTAGCCTCTTCTACTTTCCATCTACGTTGAGGCTGCATGGATGATCCTTTTCTCTAGAATGAAAGGGCTCCATGACACTGTCAATTATGACGATAAAGACTTTGGGAGTGAAGTACGGGGATAAAAGAAATATTCATATCCAAGAAATAAAAATAGCCAAACATATAAGCCCATTGTTTCCACAGCTACTGCCATGGTCTAGAAGTAAGCATAGCTGCCTTCTAACTGGTTGGCCCAGTTTTGAATCCTGGTTTTGCCAAGGAGAATTTAAATTTTGGCCTGTAGTCATGTGTACTTGGATGTGTGTATCATTTGTCTCATAAACTGCCTTATTGTGATGGCTGTATTAGTGTGTGCATTTATAATTTTAGGTGAGGATAGGGAAGGAGACGACTATGGCCTTACGTTAGGGGTAGCTTACCGTCTCGGCATTTACCTGCAGTAGAAGTGGAAAACCAAGGAAAACCACTTACAAGATGGCCGAGATGGGAATCAAATCACCTCTTCTCAGTTTTGCCTCACAAAGCTGAGTGTATCCCGTTCCAGCCCTCAGACCAGAATGCTAGTTGCTACACCACGAGGTGATCTAAGTGAAAAGGGATGGATTCTAATCCACCTCTTGGTCCTAATAGAAGTGAATTTCTATGGTTTCTAATTCCCTTTCCCCCCTCCCAGAATGCTCCATGCACCAAACATTCCATCTTCAAATTATTTTGCATGCCCAATTAAATGGAGTAATATAGCTCGGGTGGTGTTGGGGTAGCGCGCCTGCCTCGCATCAGGAGACCTCGGGTTCGATTCCAGGCTCCGTCAGGGATTTCAGAAACCGGCGTGAGGGCTGGAACTGGGTGTACACAGCCTCGCAAGGACAATTGAATAGCTGTCTGACAATGAGGCAGCGCCACGCTCATGGAGACCAAGATTAACGGCCGAGGGGACCCGAGGCGCTCACCACGCGTCACCACATAATCTGCAGGCCAAATGGCTGGGTGGCGATCGCTTAGTAGGCCTAGGCCCTTCATGGACTGTAGTGCCACGGGGTTTGTTTGTTTGTTTCGTTTTAATGGTAGTTCGGAGACTACGGTTTCAATAGTCTTCTTAGAATGTACAGTATATGGGTGTTAACTTTAAAAATACCCGCACGAGTCTCTCTGGAGGACTCACACATTATTACTATTACGTAAACATATCTTGCATAAGAATCATGGCCCTACTAATAATATAGTTCATCGTATCTTGGTGAGAAAAATACCTTACCTGTATGTGCATTTGCTCAAAGAACTTTTTCTTTTCTGAATTTTTATTCCATACATATTATTATTATTTTTAAAATTAATATTAGGCATCCACCTATAAATTTTAACTCAACTAAAATTTGTATTATTTTGTGTTAAGAGGGACAGATGACCTTGCTGTTCCGCCCCATAAATAACAATAAATATCCATACTATGTGTGATGTTAATGAGCAATTCTGAGAATATTTACAGCAGATCTAGATTGCAGTCATGGACCACCTTGTGGCGTAATGACTACCATTCTTGGCTGTTGCCCCAGAGGTCTGGGTTTGATTCCCGGCTCTGCCAAGGAATGTAATTCTGGTCTAAGGGCTGCAACAGGGCACACTCAGTCTCGTGAGGCACAACTGAGAAGAGGAGGGTTTGATTCCCACCTCAGCCATCTTGGAAGTGGTCTTCCGAGATTTCCCACTTCTTCTGCAGGCAAATGCTGTAATGGTTCCTAAGTTAAAGCCAATGCCGCCTCCTTACCAATCCTCACCGGAATTGCAAATACACATACTCAGACAGGCATCACAATAACACAGGTTATCAATCAAAATTCCACACTCGTCCAAGTACACGGGGATAAATGACCACGATGTCCAGGCCCCTGAAATGAAACAACAGATTGCAGTCGATGTACAGAAGTTGTCTAACATGGTGGCCAGATCGCTCCTTAGTGCCTCTTGGTCTATTGGAATGGCTGTAACATCCGGCGCATTATACCATAGTCGAACTGTTCCTCTATTGGAGCACGAAGATTGGGATTCTCTGCCGTCACTGTCTCATGAAGCCATAGCCAGGTGGCTATGCTAATGCTTGTTGTTTCATGTAGGAGGTTGTACATCATGGTCGTCAGCCCTGTGTACTTGGGCGTGAGAAGAAACCCATACAACAGGAGCAATCGAGTGTGGCAACGGGTGGGTGAGAGATTTCACAAGCTCTTCATCCAGGAACGCCTCCAACAGCAAGGAAATTGTCATGTTTTGTGGTGGGATCATGTTTGGTCGACGTACGCCTCTAATTCCTATCCACGGTAACATGACCGGTCTGGTATACAGAGACAACATCCTCAAACCTGTCGTTACAGGATTCGCTGCCACAATGGGTGAGGGCTTTACACTAGTGGACGATAATGCTCATCGAGCTAGGGTGGTCATCAGTTCCTTCAGATGCAAGGCATACTGAGAATGGAGTGGCCTGCATATTCTGCGGACATGAACAGTATCGAACATCCATGGGAAAAGATTAAGAGTGCAGTTTCGCACTGTCCCAATCCTCTAACAAACAAACATTCAGCAACTGATTGAAGCTGCTTTCAAAGAGTGGGATAATCTGCCCCAAACCCGGTTGGTTCGTAGTTCGGTATGCCTCTTAGTCGGCAAGCATGCCTTAGGGCTCGTGGTGGCCATACATGGTATTGATATGCCCCAACTAGAAAAAGATTGCCACTTTTGTTAAGCTTTTAGTGTTTGTCTCTTTTGCACAACATATTGTGTGTTGTTTTTCTTTGTATGCCATTACATACTACCTTACCAGGGAATTGTTACTGCTAGACGTGGAGCACGGCTGTTGTGTATACATTACGTCAGCTCGCCTCGCTATGGCTGCCGCGAGCGGTTGCTGGCCAAGAGGGGGAACGCATGCACAGTCGTACAATGAGAACACACCGCACAGCGCACGACCCAGCACGAATCATGCACACAAATGACATGCGATGAGGTTTCTCTGGCGACAACTGCACGTCTATCGCAGGAGTGTGGCTGGGCGGAGTGCATTAGTTCCGATTTCCGCCACCGGTAACAATTCGCTGGTAGGATAGTACACATAGCAAAACACTAAATCCCAATTTGCAAAACCTTTTTTGGAGTACTGTTCAAGTTACAAACACTGCTAGTCACCATAACACTCTAGGGGCAGATGACCTCGAAGTTCCGCCCCTTAAAACAACAATTACATTACATTCACCACAACACTGATTATCAAATACCATGCACACACAAGTACACGGGTCATAGACCAAAGAGGTCCTAATTGGAACTATAATAATATATACAGTACCGGTATGTCAAAAAATATGGTTATATAAATGACTCCAGATTATAGCTTACCAAGAGACATACATAGGCCTACTTTGAACCGGCCTTGGTGGCCGAGAGCGCTAATGTGCTATCTCGTGCCTCGCTGGCATCGGGAGAGCGTGAGTTCGAATCCCACCTCTACCGTCCTGAAAATGGTTTTCGTGGTTTACCATTTTCACTACCAGGCAAATGCCGGGACGGTTCCTTTCAATAAATCCACGGCCAATTTCCCTCCAATATCCCTTCCCTGACCCGTCCTGAAAAGAAAAGTACATGGCCATTGGCTGCATTAATAAAATTATACATACTTTGAAACTTTAGTTTTTAAAATAAGACTGCTGTTACGACTTGAAACTGAATCCCAGCACTCTGCGCAGAGTGTGAACTGATAACACCACGATAGCCCTTTGTTAACTCTTGGGCCTAGTAACTGAAACTATGGCATGTAGTTAGGCCTCCTAATGACCAGTATTAATTCTGCTATGATGTACATGTCGCTTACAGGTACCAACTGGAAAGACCTGCCCCAGGCCTCTCCAAAAGCAACACAGCATTATGAGCCTAACATTTCTCTCATCCAGGTGTAAAAACCATCCATCGCATGGAAAACTCATCCTACATTATCTCCATTTCTGCAGAATGGGGAGAATAAGGAGTTGACATACCACTGACAAGTAAAAAGTGCGGTGCGGATAGATGGCAACTTATTAGTCGTGACGAGGTTAAAGTTAGGTCTGATTGGTGTTAAGCTATGGTTAGAGCAAGTTTAGGACTGAGCGTTTTACTTGATTGATTGGCGACACCATTGCACATAGTGTTATTTACCAGTTATATTACTTTATTACATTCACTAGCGACAGAAAGCAAAGCAAACTTGTAGCTTCACGTGGCTCTCGTGATCATAAGCCACAGAACCTTTCTTTTTTATATTTGGAATTTGAACCACGGGATGCAACTCTGGAATTCTAACATGCATTAACCAAGAATCAAAACCCAGTCCAAAACTATAATATGACGACTTTAGGATCTCCGAATGGAGATCTGGGTGTGACCTTGGCTTCTAGGATTAAAGAAGCAGGCCTCTGTACGAAGGGTGGTTGGCCGGTTTACTTACTGTAAGCCCTGAGCTTGTATTTCAGCTTTACTTTACTTATTTTTAGGCCATCTGTAGGCTAAACAAAACAATCTACCAGTAAATGTATAGTCTATTTGTTGAATCTGAAAGCTACTTGTTGCTCCTATAATAGGCATACAAAGACGTGGAACTAATAAAGGTAATGAAAAGAGATTCCTTAGCACATGACTTACAGTACCGGTATTGAATTCTTCTTGGAACACAAGATAATGAACGGAAGTGTGAGTAGGCTAAGAAATAAGGAGTAAGAAGTAGCCTAGGCATATCATGAAATGTGAAAATAACACTGCATAATAAGGCTGTCCCCACCCATCAACATGACTTTTTATTGACTAAATAAATTCCCGGGTATTTACGTTAGGAAGCTAAGAACATTAAAAATTAACACTTATTTACAGTTTCTGTAGAAAACTTGAATTGCATTATCTCAGACTACAAAAGTTTAAGAAACAAAATCCACATTTCCCCCACACTTTTCAATATATCGTGTGTTAATTTAATCATTAAAAACATATCATAACCTTTCATCGTCACGATGCAATCACAATGCGACACCACAGGACTGGAGGAGGAATGTGGTGTTAAACATTAAATTCCACACTTCTTAGAATTAAAACACAGTAGTATTAACACTTTCTATTTTCTTGTTATTTATTTTCCTAAAATATCTGATTATAATGAGAGCTAGTGTGTTGAAATAGAGTTAAATAAATGACATAAAATATACATTCATCAATCAGCTGTTTATCATGTGGTTGTCCATAAGTGGTGCTACCTAGCGGCTTACAGGTGTATTGGTGCTCCCCCTTATCAATTGTTTTTTTGAAAATCCGTTCTTCCGGTTTTGCCGAAGTGTCCATACTGTATGGTTACTATACTGTGAGAAAACTAACAGAACATCGTATAGAAAAACAAAACAGCAATTGACGTCAAAATATCAGGAAGACTGGTCATGCGCAAAAGATACATATATCAGACCCAAGGTTACAATCAACTTCTTACCGTGGTGCAGCTCTCTAGCGGCAAAACAGAGAACTGATATCTCCACTGCAGGCAGAGTCCTAGAGACCATCGACTAAACAGAGCAGTAAGGGTAAAAGTGACGTAATAACGGCACAAATCTACCCCTCTACAAGCTTGACGTTGGTTCAACAACCACGTCAATGAAAATAGAATAGTTACATCATGCTGACATGCAAACCTTCATGCAAAATAAAGTGTTTTTTTTTATCACAACATATTAGAATATGAACTCTTCATGCCAAATAAAGTCTTTTCACATTGCTCCACCAATTTCAAATCACACTAGCATGTCGTTCCCAGGATTTGACATCATGTCAAGAACGTTCGCTAGTACTATCACGCGTCTTACAATGGTACAAAATTACAAATACAGGTTTTCTCGTACAAATACAATATAAATTGTATCTTCGAAGTCTTCAAACATAGACGAAGGTAGTTTCCCATTCTTACAGATCCATCGGCAACAGCTTAGTCATCTGGGCTCTGGATTGCCTCACATAATACACCAAAGAATCTTCTCCGCAGAAGCAATCTCCAAATAAATAGGGCTGAAATCAATTTCGCTTGGGACAGTACCATGTAATAAAGATCTTACAACTAACACACAATAAAATGATTTTCGAAACAGCATAATATAAAACTTTCAATTAAATCTGGCAAGAGTTTCGACAAAATCGAATTCCAAAAAAAAAAAAAAAAAAAAAAAATTCCACATCTTTTACAATCAAGGTTTTAAGTTTTACAATCTTTTTAAATTTTTTTTTTTTATATGTCATGTACTCAAATGTAATAAATATTTATCATCGTTAACAACCAAAATAATCTTTTCCATTATACCTACATTATTTCCAAATAAAATGAAGTCTCATATTAACAGAAAACAAATACTTTCCACCTACACAGATATAGACTTAAATGAAAATGAGCTTGCTTGCCAAAGAAAATAATAAAAATTTCACAGAACTAACTAAATGCAGGTTAAATCCGTCATCACCCATCTGTTTCCACTCATAGAAACCCTGACCAGACACACACCAACCAGAGAAAAAAAACAAAGAAGAATCGCCCATAAAATTCGACCAAACAACGAACAAATTCCCAAAAACGAAAAATATAGCAGAATCAGACGACACGCACAAACCAACAAAATAAACACACAACCCTTTCATAACACCGCTCACATGACCTCCATTTCACACAATCAACAAAATTACAAATTACCACCCACAAATTACCCAGAAAATACCAGAATATAACCAAGTTCTCGTTAAAACGCCTATTCAAACACAATGACACAAATACATTACCCTTTAATATTAACAAACACTAAACTTACAACTAATAATTACTTTCTTTCACCTAAACCAGATCCCATACAGAAAATGTCAAGGATCGTAAGGTAATTCTCTTAAACTAATACTTACCTCATTGAAAGGTATTTTAACAAATACTAGATTATACTTTCGGCAATAAATTAAATTAATAAGTTAACCCAAAAAATTGCTAGGAACCTAACCTTATTTTGACACCATAACAAGAAACGAAACATCCCACCCAAATTAATATGCAAAGCTAACATCTCACACTCAAACATACATCCACACGATAAACAAGGTTGTGTCCATTTTAAATATCTGCACAAATTTAGGAAATTACATACATAATGAAAAATTAGCAAATCCAAAAAAAAAAAAAAAAAAAAAAAACAATGAAAGATCTCAAGCAAATCCCAAGATCAACCAAAAGACTCGACAATAAATAATAACCAGACCACACGTACAGACAAACAAAATCACATAAGAAAGCTTACATTCCTACATCCATAACCTCAAAATCATACCTTACATACAACAAGTTACCACCCACAAATATCCCAAAATTCTACCCAAAATATAAATAGGATCACATTAGAACACCGACATACACAAAATAAAATTACCCTGAAACACTATTAATATGTCGACTCATCACCATAATTACCCTTGACATATTCTCTTCGACCAACAACAACAATTACCTTTCGACATACTTCTTATAATCTCAACTCACCTGTAAGTCTTTACATTCCGAAATCAACAAGCGATTAAAAGTGCACTCTAGACACTTACTTGGAGACTCAAATGGAATTGTTTTGTAAATACCTACCATCACATTTTTGAACACCTTATATCACCCAATCAAGTCCCATTCCTTGATAATATTAGGATCGTAAGATGCCCAATGATATCCTAACGAGATCCCAATTTATATATTCTGTTATACATTAAAATACCTTAAAACCATTAAATATAATAAAACCCTAAACTTATTTTACCATCAAAAGCAACAACAAACCACCCAATTACCAAAACAAAGCTAAATATACACGATCACTCAACGTCCACACATACCATACACACGAGAAAATGATTTTGTCAGTCTAGTACAATTTAGAAAATTGTACCCACATAACAAAATACCCATACCATGCACACACGAAAATGATTTTGTCTGTCTAATACAATTTAGAAAAATCACACGTGCAGACAAAAAACGTACCAATAGCACACACAAAACATACATACTAGAGGAATAATCAATTGCCGTACACAATTTTGAAGAAACACGTTTACATACCTTTTTTGACACATTAGAATACCAAATTTTATCATCTGATGACGTCTTGTTTACATACGATAAAGATTTATTGTTATATTTAACATCACACCAACGACTAATATGGGCATATGACCCACAACGATCACATCTCCTACCTTTGTTGCTACCCCTATCGGGTCTCTTGAAGTTATGCCCCTGAGGAGTCTCCGCACCTACACGAACTGGTACTAGTTCTCTGCTACTATGCTGAAAATCATTACTAAAAAAAATATTTCTACTCTGGTCAGGCTGGTTACATCTGTCAACATGCTGCCTCTCTTCACGCTTCTGAAAATAATTAGTATCAACAATAGCTCCAGAAGGGGGAAAACCAGTAGAACATAACCTCCCTGGACTATCCATGCGTCTTAAATTAGCTTTATTAACTTTCTCTGCTTCGAAGATAATATCGTTGAACTCTTTATAGCTTTTGGGTTTGATATTCATAGCTAACGATAATCTATAATTAGGATTAATTCCCTCCACCATTGAAGTAACGATTTGTTGTTCAGACAACCCAACAGCAAATAACCTAGCATACCATCTGATGTCCATAAAATAATTACTTAATGTTTCGTCCATGCGTTGTACTCGAAACAAATAATCCCTTTGTAAATCAGACAACAGACGAGGGGAAATAAAATAATTTAAAACTTCAGATTGAAAATATTCCAAAGAATAATTAGCAGACATGCACTCTAGTAACTTGTCTCGAAGTAAACCATTCGTACATGGGTATACGTTCCTAAATATTTGCAACTCGGATAACCCATACATGACCGCAGCATCTCTTAATTCTATCACCTTCCTTAAAAATTTTACCAATAGGTCACTATCAGTGCCATCGCACACATGGAAGTCTTTTAGATTTAAATTCACAGGGTTGGGAATATTTTGGAACCTAACACTATTGTCAGGCATGGCATTCATCGGTACGTTACTCTGAGACCAAGCACAATTTCTCAATAGAGGATTGAAAATATCACAATCAATCGCTTCACTTTTATCTAATAGGCTCCTCCCAGTCTGCACAGACTTGCTAACACCAGAACAGCTATAATTCAGATTAAGTGGAGTCCTAATCGCAGAAACATTTGGTACAGAAGTATTTACCGAGATACATTTTTCTATGAAATTGCTTTGCTTGTTCACATCGGTCCTAATTGTACACGACCTACCCCTGGATAAACTGATTGACGACCCTACCAGACTATTAACATCAGAAGTATTCCTATTTTCAAAATTATCTACCATGTTTTCATTTTCACTCAATGACACACGTTCTAAATTCTCGATAATATTAAGACCATCACTATTTTCACACGCTTCATCACAATTATTAATACCACTATTCGCACACACAATAGAATCATTACTCTCACCTACAGAAACCTCAGCAAAGATTTGGTCATAATACTCAACAAGTTTAGCTCGCAATCTAGATAACTCTTCAGAAAATATCTTATCACTTCGTGACCAAACTTCAATCAAGTCGTGCAATCTATTAATCCAATGAATGGATCTGTACTTAATACGATTCAATTGCGAAGCAGACTGATTTCCAACACAATTCAAACCACCTAACGAATCCAATAAGCAAGAAACAGAGGGTACTGTCCCCGTTTACCTGGATAGTAGGCTGTCAGATATCCGCCCCCTCAATCGGATTGCCAATTATCAATTGCACCGGCACAGTTACATCAATGAAAATGGCACTGACAGATACTATCGA
This sequence comes from Meconema thalassinum, assembly GCA_946902985.2. Lineage (NCBI taxonomy): Eukaryota > Metazoa > Arthropoda > Insecta > Orthoptera > Tettigoniidae > Meconema > Meconema thalassinum. Next base: position 48,789,644 of record OX336394.1, read on the forward strand.
GATAAGAGCACAGAAGTTCACAGGAAATCATTGTGGAACACACCAAAATAGACGGGGGTTCATACTTACCGTTACTTACCTCTTAATTATCTCGGGGTTTGAGTTGACAACAGGATCACTAAAAGTCTGTTCACACAATAACCTCCACCATTACATTTAAAAATGAACCAAAACGAAGACGAGAACTTTGAACTGTACAAAATGCTTTATTTCTAATAAAGGGTATGATTTTACTAACACAACAAAATCAACGTGGCTATCAGAAGCCCAAGTCAATCTGACTACGTCCTCAGTAGGACTTGCAAAAATTATCATACAACATGATATAAAACAATTTAGCTCCCAAGAGCTCCAAATAACGTAATATTCATAACACGATTGGATTGGAAAAGGACGTAAGGGTGTGACATATATAGAGCATTTGGTTTCCTTTTAATAAACATGAGAATGGTATTTATAGTCGCAAGGCCGGCGTGTGTACGACCTCACTCTCTGTGAACCAGATGTTGGCCCAGCTGCGAGCTACCCTCGAACCTGTTGCATACTGGTCAAATGCACTCCCTTCTCACCTGCTATGTTACGTAAGAATAGCTTGCTCTCTGAAGCTTTTAAATGTCTACAAGACAACTCACATTATTTACGCAAATCTTTCAAGTACTTTGCTCACATCCTATTGAATCATTATGTTAATTCCTTAAACTTGTTAACTTCTCATCCAATTGTTTAATTAGCTCTTAAATGTTTATAACAAAATCACATAAATTATTTATAACAATTAGTAATTGTTTATAATATTTGTCAAAGACAATAAAAATATTATAAGCACGCCTTTAACATCACTCTCGTTTCACATTATTTTCAAAAATATTTACAGCAATTATTTACAATATTAACATTTTAATTGTTTAAATTATTAATTTAATAAATACATTGACCACAGGTTCATTCGGTTGATAATTTTCATAATCGTGTTTAATATAATCGACCAATGAAGGTTAGTTATACATGTTAATGTCACAATCTGGTTTAATAAAGGTTTTAATAATGATTTGTGACGGCAACCTTCATTCAAAATCTTATCTCAAATTCTTTCAAAACTCGTGTTAATTATAACAGTAATTCACTTGATTTATTTTCAACGAACTATGACAATCTTACTCCAGCGGAAAATCCTTCGCTAACAAGTTAATGCACAAACTGCATTAAAAAATATGCCCAAAATCATCATATATTAATCTATATGGCATTCAACTTCCACATAACTTACAAAACTTCCACAAATAATTCTTTAACATTTATTCCTGTGGGAACTTCCTTCATATTCAAGGGCATTATATCTCAGCGACTTTCAACACGCGCTGCACTAGCGATTATACATTCATAGTTCCACTTAAAAATTTTCATAATCATTAATTGTTTCAAAACTGTTTTTCTATTTAACCTTCGTGGATTTCATTCATGAACCGAACTGCAGTCAAAACTTGCCAATCACAAACAAATTTAATAGTGAATACGCTTATATACGCCTGTCTGGTCTATCCAAAATTTAAGATTAACATCTTAAAAGAAATTGTAGTATGAAAATACTATCTTCAAATAAAGTGCGACTAAAATGCAAAGTAGTCGAATAGACTCCAATTAGACTGGGGAATGCAAACATCGTTCTATAAATCTCTAATTGAGAAAAACTCCTAACACAAGTTCTAGACTTTAATGCATTCAAAATTCATTATTAAAGTTACTCTTTCACAAAAGTGTCTATAATGCAATGTTCATTCATAACTGACGATAAATGTCTGTGTTGCAATCAATACAAATAACGACTAGTATTTCCAAGATCGTCGACAACGTAAGAGATTTTAACGCTCTAAAATCATTTAAATGTTCTTCCTTCTTGATGATGACAGAAAATTGTTCAAAGTAATTAAACAGGGGTAGAATTACTTTAATAAAAATGACACGCTGTCTGAATTTAAATCTGCCATAAAAATCATTAACTTACAGTCAAATCGTGACTACAAAAATATTAATTACTGAAAAATCTAAATATCAGTCTCAACTGATTCAAAATCGTTAACTATGCCCATGACATCACAATGTCTTAATAAATCGTCGAAAAATGCAAAACTCATCAAGGTGTACTGAGAATAAGAATCTCAACAAGAAAATAGGGCAAAAACATGAGGATAAAAATATGGGAAAATGGTTGCTCAAACATCATTAATATACTCAAATACAATAAACGTTCACGACTACCTTATCTGCCGATTGACGTTCCAGAGGAAAATTCCCCAAAGAAGACTGCTGATGGATCCATTTCACCACGTTAAAGTTGAGCTCCATCCTCGAAATAGGAAATAGCACCCTCGGAGAATCGAACTGCTTCCTTCTCCGTGAATCGCTCTGCTCCTCGAAGACGAATAGACATCCTTCCGGCAATAATCTTCTTTGTGAGTCGGGTCCACCCTGACCTCTCTTGAAAAATTCCCTGAAGTTCCAGTAGACAATCGTCATGAAGTTTTGTAAAAATTTCCGAAGAAATTATTCATATTCAGAGTATGAAATTGTTTTTATGGCTGTTCGATGGTATTCAGCCTTTAATTACGAAACATGGGTGTAGATGGTATTCACCGCAAGTTCGCTTATGTGGAATAGCAATTAGCGAAGTTCCATGTCGCTATCTTACTCCGTTGAAGTATGTCCCAATTGCAATAAGCTCCTTAGCCTTCCATCTGCTCTTCGGTTGTAGAGTTAGAAGAACAAACTGCCGTATTTAATTGCTCCATTATACTGTAGTGTTTTGTAACCAAGCAATCTGAAGTCTTTCTATTCCACTCGCTGCGTCAGCCGTTGCGTTGATTCTGGCTATACACAAGTGCTTCTCTTGTGGCGAGATAATCACTTTTCTCAGTCGTATAAAACTGCTAATATCTTTCGAACTAATCGGTCGAAATTGTTCAGCTTTTCTCTATAACTGCATGTAGCACTGCACAATACAATTAGCTTATCGTAAACCGCTAACTGTTCGAAGCTAAACTTGTAGAAGCTTTCTAAGGTCCGTTTCAACTTCACCTAGTTTGACTTGGATCTCGTTAATATAGTGGCCTCGCCACGCGTTATAAAGACGATTCTTTTCACTGCTGTTCACTTCGACGTCTCACTGTAATGAATGTATAAGAAAAGAACTTTCACAATAGACTTCGATGCTCTGAGAATGAGATCTCACAATAATCAGAGAACGAAAGAGACTCCTCTCTTCTGCGCAAGCCCTTTTATTAACTTCACGAGGGGCGTTACCATCCCTTCCAAAGCGTGATACTACGTCATCGCTCAAAGTTCCAATTTCGTTAATACATGACGGATTTTCAAAATTCATAAACTGAAAATAAATTTCACCAAAATTCCAAATCAATGCTTTTACTGCAAATGGATTTCCACAATTCTGCATTCCAAAAGTAATAACAATACTATAGTTTCAGCAATCTCTGTCTTCCTTTAAACTATCGTTGATTGGTTCATGCCTCTCCTCCAATAGCATAGTTTCTTCCTCAGCAGAATTCCTCGTTTCCTGCGACTGCGTCGTACATCTTGTAACATTCTCGACTAAATGCTGACGTCACTGAGAATCTCAGCTCAAGTAGCCTGCTGGCATAACATTTACGTCATCCGTGCTTACGTCATGACTACCCACGTCATAACTATGACAACCATAACTTTCCTTATAATTTCAAATATAGCCACCATGGTCTCTACATAATTCAATTACGGGGGCATTCTCCTCCCACCACGTTTTTAAAAACAGTTGCAAATTGTTTTTAAACTCAGTGTTACAAGTATCTCAACTCTCTTGAACACGAAATTGAATTATTACTGGCTTACTCTAGCATGATATTTCCTCTATGTTCCTTAATCATATTTTTCTTCTACTCTGGGTTCATGTGGTTAATGTATTCTTTCCTCTCTACTTCCTCTTCTGACCAGTATTTCTATTTTCAAAGTTCTGCTGGCTCGTAGAAGGCCCAGGATCGATTACAACATCCTGCCTTTTCTTTTGATTGTCAGCTTCTTTATCTCTTAATTCTTTTAAGTATTGCTGGCTTTCCTTTTCTCTTTGCTGATATTGATCGGGTGTCATAACCTGACTTTGAGTATTCTGGTTTCTATTTTGGTTTTGGTTATTCCTATTATAGTTACGGTTATACCCATTATTGTTGTAAAATCTGCCTCTTCCATTGTAGTTTCCTCGGTTGTAGTTCCAACCTCTTCTCTGTTGATACGGTCGGTAACCTTGTGATCTGTAATTTCTAAACTGATTATTCCTGTGAGGACCTACATTGTCAGTTTTCTCCTCCTCTGGCTTGTCAGTTTGTTGGACTTGGTCCATATATACCGTATTGATTTCTTTATACTCCTGCCCTTGACCTTTCTGGACTACGTTTGGCATTGGACTTGTGTAGTCTAACCTTCTTAGTAATTCATCCATGCTGGATAAATCTCTGATGTTGGACGAAATTATAAGTCTCCTCACCTCAACTGGCAGCATACGAGAAATCGCATCTATTAGTTGCTCCGTGGACAATGGGGGTTGCAAAAATCTCAAGCGGGACAACTGACTCGTAAAGAAATCAGCGTACCTCGTTGGAAGAGTACCTGAGTATTTTCTTGAATACACCTCCGCTCTTAACGAATTCTGCGCTTCTATAGACCAAAATCGCTTGATTAATGCCTCTGCAAACTCGTCAAAGTTACTGAATGTGTATCTAAATGCGCGAAACCATTCAAGGGGTCCTCCAATCAGATATCTCTCTACTATCTTCATCTCTCTCTCTCTCTGGGAATGTGAGCTTCGATGAAATAATCTTTGAGATTCCTTACATACTCTATAGGTGTCAAACTATCAGTGTTACTGAATTTTTGTGGTTTGTCTTCGAAATTCCTAATGACCGTCACGTTCCTCGGATATGAATCCGGATAGTTTTTCCCACTATCTCGGTAATTCCACTCAGGTTCCATATTCCTCTCGTCATCCTCCTCTCTGAATCTGGATACACGTTCTTCAGGAGTCACGTCTCTTTCTTCTGGCTCTAGGTTACGTCTTCTAGCATAATTCCTATTCAATTCACAAGCTAAGCCTTCTGTATCCTTGTCGGTGATTTCTGTTAAGACTTTCTTGATAATCTCTTCTTTGTAGTCCTGCATTAAACTAGCCTCTCCTAACTTCAAATTTTTCAGTTTACTCGTTGTTTCATTTACGTCAGAGACAACTTTATGCATCTGTTCCTCTAATGTAGATTTTAAAGTTTGCATATCCTGATCTAGTTGTGTTCTATCGTCAACTTGTTTTTCGGATAACGAATTTATCCTGACGCTTAAATCTTTCCTAATCTGTACTACTTCATTGTTAATTTCTATCTGCGTACTGGCAAGTTTTCTTTCAATCCTTTCCTGAATTTGGGTTACATGTTCCCCACTTGACTTATTCCACTCGTCTTTCCATACCGCTACGTTTGCTGTTAACATTTCGGCTATGTCTACTTCGATATCCTCTTTTAATACTCTATTGTGGTCTAATACCTGTGTTCTCATGACCTCTACATCATACTTCAACTCTGCTAAAGACGTTGTTGTTCTAACTGATTCATCGACTAACCTAGTCGCTAATGCAGTTATATTACGCGTACAAAGAGTTTTTGAGTTTTCGATTTCTTCCCTGACTTTATTTACATCAGTTTGGACTTTAGTAATATCTACGAAAACTGTGTTGACCTCTACCTGAATCTTAGTTACGTCACTTTGCACCTCAGTTATATCCGCATGAATGTTATTAATGTCTACCTGAACATTGGATACATCAGTTCTAGCTTTTTGAATTTCTTTTTGGACTTCCTCGACCTTGTCTTGGACAGTCGCTACATCGTTTTTGACAACAACTACTTCGGCTCTAGCACAAGAAATATCCCCTCGGACATTAGCTACATCTAGATTTAACATTGTAAGGTCTCTCTGTACCTTAGACACATCAGATTTAACATCATCAACATTTTTATGTACATTAGATACATCTGTGCGGATGTCACTTACAGTACTCTCAATTCCTTGGGTATTAATCTGCAAACGCGACATATTATCCTCCAAATTAGCAGCACTAGTTTGAATACCCTTCAAATTCTCCTCCATTCGACTATTATTCTCCTTCATGCTTTCATTCAGCATCTGCTTCATACTACTAGTCATGCTTGCTTTCAAATTAGCAGACATATTACTAGCATTTTCCTCCATCTTTGCATTCAAATTACTAGCATTCTCCTCCATCATCTGCTTCATACTATTGTTCATGCTAGCTTTCAAGTTAGCAGACATCTCCTCTAGCATCAACCTCATACTTTCATCTGCCATTACAATATTATTCAAAATGGATTGCTGTAGGGACACACATCAAAAGAGCAAAATAACAACATTTTAGCAACACTTTTCACCATATATAAATTTTGATCAATTTTCTGTCTTAAATCTAACTTATAACTACCTTATAATTAATCTTCGACGATACTTCATGTTGAAACAAACTCAAGCACATGTTCAAATTTCTCTGGCTCATTTTAAAATATCCTAACACAAATAATTTACATTTACAATCCAAATAATTTAAATTTATCTTTAATATGACTAAAATGTCATAAGCCGGTCAAATAAAATAAGATTCCAGATTATAGGCGATTTTTCTAAGTTTCCAGCCTATTTAACCTTTCTAAGTTGTATAAGATCTGATATTTTCTGAGTGTAATTTTCCTAACACAATACAACATTAATTCCTATATAATCACACTCTTAAATACTACAATTGGCCTAGACATCTAACAAAGAATCAACCTCTTTATTTGAGTCTAATCGAACCCTACGTTTTAGGTTTGCCACTCTTTCTGGCGTTCAACCTGGTAATCCAGTTTTGTTGAATCGAGCCCCAACGTTTCAGGTGCGCCAATCTTTCTGTTGACTCAGCCCCACGCTCTTGGGTCGCCAATCTTTCTATTGTTCAACCTGGTGATCCATTGTTGTTGAACAAGCCCCACGTTGGGCGCCAATCTTTCTGTCCCCGTTTACCTGGATAGTAGGCTGTCAGATATCCGCCCCCTCAATTGGATTGCCAATTATCAATTGCACCGGCACAGTTACATCAATGAAAATGGCACTGACAGATACTATCGAGATAAGAGCACAGAAGTTCACAGGAAATCATTGTGGAACACACCAAAATAGACGGGGGTTCATACTTACCGTTACTTACCTCTTAATTATCTCGGGGTTTGAGTTGACAACAGGATCACTAAAAGTCTGTTCACACAATAACCTCCACCATTACATTTAAAAATGAACCAAAACGAAGACGAGAACTTTGAACTGTACAAAATGCTTTATTTCTAATAAAGGGTATGATTTTACTAACACAACAAAATCAACGTGGCTATCAGAAGCCCAAGTCAATCTGACTACGTCCTCAGTAGGACTTGCAAAAATTATCATACAACATGATATAAAACAATTTAGCTCCCAAGAGCTCCAAATAACGTAATATTCATAACACGATTGGATTGGAAAAGGACGTAAGGGTGTGACATATATAGAGCATTTGGTTTCCTTTTAATAAACATGAGAATGGTATTTATAGTCGCAAGGCCGGCGTGTGTACGACCTCACTCTCTGTGAACCAGATGTTGGCCCAGCTGCGAGCTACCCTCGAACCTATTGCATACTGGTCAAATGCACTCCCTTCTCACCTGCTATGTTACGTAAGAATAGCTTGCTCTCTGAAGCTTTTAAATGTCTACAAGACAACTCACATTATTTACGCAAATCTTTCAAGTACTTTGCTCACATCCTATTGAATCATTATGTTAATTCCTTAAACTTGTTAACTTCTCATCCAATTGTTTAATTAGCTCTTAAATGTTTATAACAAAATCACATAAATTATTTATAACAATTAGTAATTGTTTATAATATTTGTCAAAGACAATAAAAATATTATAAGCACGCCTTTAACATCACTCTCGTTTCACATTATTTTCAAAAATATTTACAGCAATTATTTACAATATTAACATTTTAATTGTTTAAATTATTAATTTAATAAATACATTGACCACAGGTTCATTCGGTTGATAATTTTCATAATCGTGTTTAATATAATCGACCAATGAAGGTTAGTTATACATGTTAATGTCACAATCTGGTTTAATAAAGGTTTTAATAATGATTTGTGACGGCAACCTTCATTCAAAATCTTATCTCAAATTCTTTCAAAACTCGTGTTAATTATAACAGTAATTCACTTGATTTATTTTCAACGAACTATGACAATCTTACTCCAGCGGAAAATCCTTCGCTAACAAGTTAATGCACAAACTGCATTAAAAAATATGCCCAAAATCATCATATATTAATCTATATGGCATTCAACTTCCACATAACTTACAAAACTTCCACAAATAATTCTTTAACATTTATTCCTGTGGGAACTTCCTTCATATTCAAGGGCATTATATCTCAGCGACTTTCAACACGCGCTGCACTAGCGATTATACATTCATAGTTCCACTTAAAAATTTTCATAATCATTAATTGTTTCAAAACTGTTTTTCTATTTAACCTTCGTGGATTTCATTCATGAACCGAACTGCAGTCAAAACTTGCCAATCACAAACAAATTTAATAGTGAATACGCTTATATACGCCTGTCTGGTCTATCCAAAATTTAAGATTAACATCTTAAAAGAAATTGTAGTATGAAAATACTATCTTCAAATAAAGTGCGACTAAAATGCAAAGTAGTCGAATAGACTCCAATTAGACTGGGGAATGCAAACATCGTTCTATAAATCTCTAATTGAGAAAAACTCCTAACACAAGTTCTAGACTTTAATGCATTCAAAATTCATTATTAAAGTTACTCTTTCACAAAAGTGTCTATAATGCAATGTTCATTCATAACTGACGATAAATGTCTGTGTTGCAATCAATACAAATAACGACTAGTATTTCCAAGATCGTCGACAACGTAAGAGATTTTAACGCTCTAAAATCATTTAAATGTTCTTCCTTCTTGATGATGACAGAAAATTGTTCAAAGTAATTAAACAGGGGTAGAATTACTTTAATAAAAATGACACGCTGTCTGAATTTAAATCTGCCATAAAAATCATTAACTTACAGTCAAATCGTGACTACAAAAATATTAATTACTGAAAAATCTAAATATCAGTCTCAACTGATTCAAAATCGTTAACTATGCCCATGACATCACAATGTCTTAATAAATCGTCGAAAAATGCAAAACTCATCAAGGTGTACTGAGAATAAGAATCTCAACAAGAAAATAGGGCAAAAACATGAGGATAAAAATATGGGAAAATGGTTGCTCAAACATCATTAATATACTCAAATACAATAAACGTTCACGACTACCTTATCTGCCGATTGACGTTCCAGAGGAAAATTCCCCAAAGAAGACTGCTGATGGATCCATTTCACCACATTAAAGTTGAGCTCCATCCTCGAAATAGGAAATAGCACCCTCGGAGAATCGAACTGCTTCCTTCTCCGTGAATCGCTCTGCTCCTCGAAGACGAATAGACATCCTTCCGGCAATAATCTTCTTTGTGAGTCGGGTCCACCCTGACCTCTCTTGAAAAATTCCCTGAAGTTCCAGTAGACAATCGTCATGAAGTTTTGTAAAAATTTTCGAAGAAATTATTCATATTCAGAGTATGAAATTGTTTTTATGGCTGTTCGATGGTATTCAGCCTTTAATTACGAAACATGGGTGTAGATGGTATTCACCGCAAGTTCGCTTATGTGGAATAGCAATTAGCGAAGTTCCATGTCACTATCTTACTCCGTTGAAGTATGTCCCAATTGCAATAAGCTCCTTAGCCTTCCATCTGCTCTTCGGTTGTAGAGTTAGAAGAACAAACTGCCGTATTTAATTGCTCCATTATACTGTAGTGTTTTGTAACCAAGCAATCTGAAGTCTTTCTATTCCACTCGCTGCGTCAGCCGTTGCGTTGATTCTGGCTATACACAAGTGCTTCTCTTGTGGCGAGATAATCACTTTTCTCAGTCGTATAAAACTGCTAATATCTTTCGAACTAATCGGTCGAAATTGTTCAGCTTTTCTCTATAACTGCATGTAGCACTGCACAATACAATTAGCTTATCGTAAACCGCTAACTGTTCGAAGCTAAACTTGTAGAAGCTTTCTAAGGTCCGTTTCAACTTCACCTAGTTTGACTTGGATCTCGTTAATATAGTGGCCTCGCCACGCGTTATAAAGACGATTCTTTTCACTGCTGTTCACTTCGACGTCTCACTATAATGAATGTATAAGAAAAGAACTTTCACAATAGACTTCGATGCTCTGAGAATGAGATCTCACAATAATCAGAGAACGAAAGAGACTCCTCTCTTCTGCGCAAGCCCTTTTATTAACTTCACGAGGGGCGTTACCATCCCTTCCAAAGCGTGATACTACGTCATCGCTCAAAGTTCCAATTTCGTTAATACATGACGGATTTTCAAAATTCATAAACTGAAAATAAATTTCACCAAAATTCCAAATCAATGCTTTTACTGCAAATGGATTTCCACAATTCTGCATTCCAAAAGTAATAACAATACTATAGTTTCAGCAATCTCTGTCTTCCTTTAAACTATCGTTGATTGGTTCATGCCTCTCCTCCAATAGCATAGTTTCTTCCTCAGCAGAATTCCTCGTTTCCTGCGACTGCGTCGTACATCTTGTAACATTCTCGACTAAATGCTGACGTCACTGAGAATCTCAGCTCAAGTAGCCTGCTGGCATAACATTTACGTCATCCGTGCTTACGTCATGACTACCCACGTCATAACTATGACAACCATAACTTTCCTTATAATTTCAAATATAGCCACCATGGTCTCTACATAATTCAATTACGGGGGCAGTACAATGTCAGACTTACCTACATCCCAACAGATATTGTCATCAGAGGGAATGACAATAGGCACACCTTTTAGTTTCCTTAAAGCAATGACATCTAATTCACGATGATAGGATGGAGATCCATTTCTAATCAATATCTCATAGGCTACCTCACTTTTATTCAAGTATGAAATGGCAGGCATAGCTCGATTATCCATTTGGTTTTGGTGTAAAATAACATGAAACAAAAAATACAATAATTAGAGATTATATAAAAATATCATAAACACTTTACGTAATTTCATTCAATATCTAATCACTTCCATGTCTATAACCAGCAAGTTACCCTCAATTAAATATAAATGTGGTAAATAATCAGAACCACGCTCATGATACAAGTTGACACGCAGGAATTACCCCCTTAATTGGAATGACCAGGCCCATAAAAAAAAAACATACCCAGAATAGTATTCCGTGACCACAGTACTAAGTTTAGACATGGAAATGATACACTTGCGTTCCTTAAATGAACAACTTCTATTGACATTTCTTAACATTACATTTACAATAATATTAACAACGAGATTAGATTTAACAAACAGGAAGATGTGGAAATAGTTCACGTTCCCGGTACTTGCCTTCGCACGGAGAAAAACTTATGTAATCCAGTATACATTTCACGACAGTTACCCAACTATCAATCATATAGGTCTCATTATCATCGAAGGAATAGCCATTAAAATCTTTTAATTACAAGAATAACTTCATTAGAAGACAGAACTTAGTAATGGTTCCGTCGATCGTTCTCTATTCACATCCCAGCTGACTGTCGTACGTAGAAAGACTTATGTAGACCAGCATACATTTCACGACAGTTATCCAACTATCAATTATATAGGTCTCATTATCATCGAAGGAATGGCCATTAAAATCTTTATATTACTCGAATAACTTCATAAGAAGACAGAACTTAGCAATGGCTCCGTCGATCTTTTTCTGTCCACATTACAGCTGACTGTCGTACATAGTTAAGAAACCCAACTATCAATCATATAGGTCTCATTATCATCGAAGAAATAGCCATTAAAATCTTTTAATTACTAGAATAACTTCATAAGAAGACAGAACTTAGCAATGGCTCCGTCGATCCTTCTCTGTCCACATGCCAGCTGACTGTCGTGCATGGTTAAGAAAACTAACAGAACATCGTATAGAAAAACAAAACAGCAATTGACGTCAAAATATCAGGAAGACTGGTCATGCGCAAAAGATACATATATCAGACCCAAGGTTACAATCAACTTCTTACCGTGGTGCAGCTCTCTAGCGGCAAAACAGAGAACTGATATCTCCACTGCAGGCAGAGTCCTAGAGACCATCGACTAAACAGAGCAGTAAGGGTAAAAGTGACGTAATAACGGCACAGTTCTGTTGGCACAGAACTGCATCAGCATACAATGTCATTAGAAAAAGTGTTATGTGACGTATAAAAATACAAAAAAAAGGCTTTCCTGGAAGATTGTTCGAACCCAGAACAAATTAATGGACTTCCGAACTCACTCAGAGATAATCTAGAAAGTAAAAAAAAAAAAAAAAGATGTGCTAATCTGAAACAGAGATCAATTTGTGACTTTTTTAAGTGACAGAGCTCATAAAATAACTAATTGTAATTAATGTGAACCAATGGAGTGTTTCAACTGTCGTCATCCGCGGCCTTCACCCCTCCACCTCTGTTGACCGCGTACAGCAAGCCCTTATCGAACTGGGATTCTCAATTGAGAGAGTCAGTCACCTCACCCAAACCTCTGATCGCTCCAAGAAGCTACCCCTCTTCCTGGTAGCACACTCCACAACGGCCCCTGATAGGAACATTTACCAAGTTACGTCCCTACTCTACAGCCAAGTCACCATTGTGAGGTACCAGGGGCAAGCTGGTCCCGTGCAGTGTTACCAGTGTCAGGGGTTCGGCCACGCATCTAGAGGCTGCCACTGCCCGGCACGGTGCGTCATCTGCGCCAAGGACCACAGGTTAACAGACTGTCCCCACTGCGGCAAACAGGATGCCAACACTAAGTGCGCCAACTGCGGTGAGCAACACACTGCCAGTTTCCGTGGCTGTCCTGTTTACAAGAGACTTACAGCCACATTCAACAACAGACTTCCCTCTGTTCGCAAGGCACCTGCCTGGCATATGGTAGACCGCAACAAGGTTAGGTTTGTCACCAGCTTCGCGGAAGCCGCTTCCCCCCCTGCCCCCTCCCAGCCCCTCGCCACTGAACCTCATCAATCAGTCCCTCCACCACCCGCTATGGATAGCAATAACTTCCCGGGCCTATCCCCACCGGCCCAAACTGCCACTGCACCGTCCGCCTCAAACGAAATGTTTGAAATTTTTAAACCCGTTAATGATCCTTCCCTGAGAGAACTTCTCAATATCCTTAAGACAACCCTAAGGCGGCTCATAAACGCTACGGATACCCCCTCCAGGGTACAAATAATATTCGACGTTTGCTCGCAGTACCTCCTCAATGGCTGCTAGACCGCAGGCTGGTGTCAACTTTAAGATTATGGCATGGAATGCCTTTCACCTCCACTCGCAAATAGGTGAGCTCACTAACGTTCTACAGCAGGAACATATTCACGTCGCACTTCTAGGTGAAACTAACATTAAACCGGTCAGCAAATTCTACATCCCCGGGTATCTTATATACCGCAACGACCGTGTAGGACGTCCGAGTGGAGGCACTACCAACACCACCTAGAGAGAAAGCCTTGCGATATGAAGTTGACAAGCGAGTGACGTCACGGAAGACCGGCCGTGGACATTGAGACATAACATTCTAGTTTGCAGGTTATGGTGTGTTTTCCGCGTGTTGTGTGTCGTGTTTACAGTCCCAGTTACTGATTTGCTCAGATTTCCTACCCAGTTATACTTAATGGTTATCAGTGCAGTGTAAAGTTATGCCTAATAAGTGCAGCGTTCCAAATTGTAAAAGCAATTACGCCAATGGACCGAAAGTAAACGTTTTCTCTTTTCCTGATGATGAAGGTGAAAAGTCGAAATGGATACGAGCCATTCACCGCAAGGATTTTATTCCTACGAAATATTCCATGGTACGTGTTATATCAATACTTATGCTCCAATTCTCACAAGTTTAGTGTAATGGGAGGAAGGAACTTTGTAACCAAGTCTCTTTTCTTGTAGGTGTGTGCCATCCATTTCAAGCCACATGAGATTCAATAGACCACTAGTATGTATGATGAAAAGAATGGAAAGCTAGTTACTGCTCCGTTGTATAAACCGAGACTGATTAAAGGTTAGTAAGCAAATAGTCCTACCCCTAAATTTTAGCATAGGCTAGCTCTTCTGTTCACGAAAATTCATTTAGATGTAGAAGTCAGAATTTTCTAACCTAAATTATGTGCTACAGGCTAATGTTGTAGGTTAGGTTTATTTGTTTTATGGGGCTATCAATTTCAAGTGGGAGGTATAAGTGGGTGTTAATATGGATAGTATTCACATTTATATTGGGGTTTAAATTGCAAGCTAACTGCATGACGTTAGAGACCGATAACCTGTAGCAGGCCCTGATTAATCAATTTTGTTTCTATTGCAGTAATCTAATTCATTAGGCTACATTTCTTATTGGGGTGGGGGAAGAGGTGTGTGTGAATCAGGTTGGAAATTGAATTTAGAATAAATAGAGTAATTAATGTAATGCAAGGTGATAAAATGATTGTATCGTAAGTTAATGTTCGAATTAAATTCCTAGGAGCAGTCCCGTCTCAGTTCCCCAACTGCCCAGAGTATTTAACTGACACTGCAACTGTCTGCCGAGAAGATCCAGATGATAGGAGGCGTAGGAATGATAACGAAAGTTTATCGAAGGCTCTCGCTGAAAGTATGCAGACATTGGCGGAGAATCTGGAAGCAGTTTCATTTAGAAACTTTCAGGAACTGAAGGTGAAGTTAAACAGTGTGAGTCTTCATCCTGAGTGGAATTCTATTAGAGAGGAATCTTGTATATATTTTATTTTAATGAAGGAAAATCCTAGTCCACACTTGCGTTGCTGCATTAAGATAACAGAAGGTTTGAGTGCCTCCTTGTATGTATCGAATACAGAAGTGAAACGTTGTAATAACATGTCTTTACCAAGACAGTTAGGTACAGTGCTAGAAATTGAAGAACTTATAAGGAATGCCCATTCCGTGTATGCTGATCATGATGCATATGAACATCAAAGTGTTGAGGATACTGTATCTGTTATGGACAGTTTATTTAAGAACTTGGAGAGTAAGTTCCCTGAGAAGAAGGATACATTAGACTTCTTAAAAGAGCAAGTTCACTTGCTAACAAAGCGTAAAGTGAAAAACTATTCCTGGGAATTGCTTGTATTCTCATCGCTGGTTCATTCTATTTCTCCTCACTGTTATAGATTTATAAGAGGTTCAGGAAATGTCACTCTTCCTGCACCCCGTACCTTGAAATTAGTGTGTTCCAAGCTTTTGACGAATCCTATACAGGAGCAAAGTGATAATTTTCTTTTGTATATGAGAAAGAAATTTTCACTCTTATCAGAAGAAGATCAACTAGTCCTCCTTTCGATGGATGAGGTTCACATTAAACCCCAGTTAGACTACAAAAAGGGTAGGGTTGTAGGTAGTGCTGTAAATAGCGATGAGTGTGCAACAAGTGCTTATGTGTTTATGGTCCACAGCTTGCTTTCTTCATACAAGGATGTTGCTCACATCATGCCCGTTGTGAACATTCGAGGTGAGGCATTATTCAATATGATGAAGAAAGTCATTCTTGGACTGGAAGAAGTCGGATTTGAAGTTCTAGCACTGATTTCAGACAACAGTGCTATTAATAGGTAAGCTGTATCTCTCCTGAGCGATCCACCCGAATTAAATTACATTTATAGTCACCCCAAAGATGCACGCAGAAAGCTTTTCTTTGCAATTGACACTGTGCACATTCTCAAATGTATTAGAAATAACTGGCTGAATGCAAAGCACCAAGAGTTGCATTTTCCAGATTTGACAGAGCATGACAGACTACAGATTGCATCATTTGGTTCACTGAAGGAGTTGCATGTGTTAGAGGAGAACAATCTCCTTAAATATGGATTTACCTTGACTCTGAAATCCCTGTACCCTACCAATTTGGAACGACAGAATGTTCCACTAGCTCTGCAAATTTTTAATAAACCTCTAGCTGTGGCAATAAGGGAGATTGGGCCGAAGAAGAACTTGCCCCCCCTTTTTGTGCTTACGTTATTGATGGTGCAAATACCAAGATCTCTTTGCCTGAGGCCTGTAGTGTGTTTACTGCGGAGCTCGTTGCCATCTATGAAGCTCTGCAGTTTGCACTACAGGATGCACGAATCCACTTTCTCGTGAGTACCGACTCTTTGAGTTCGTTGCAGTCAATTGCAACATGTTTCCCGCAACACCCCCTAGTGCAGCGAATCCACGACCTACTAGCCGGGCTGTGCCACGCTGACACTCGAATCACCTTTCTGTGGCTTCCAAGCCACATGGGAATTGCGGGAAATGAGTTAGCAGATCAAGCTGCAAAAGAGGCGGTATCACTACCACCTCGACCAATGGAGGTACCCGCTAGAGATATTCGCTCTCAGTTACGCCTACAAGTTCTGGCTTTTTGGGAGAGTCAGTGGCTAGCTGACCCACTGCCCAGTAAACTGAGAGCGATCAAGGGAACAACTCGCGTGTGGCGGAGCTCCTTCCGGGCCCGGAGAGAGTCCGTCATATTGTGTAGGCTAAGGATAGGTCATACAAGATCCACCCACTCGTACCTAATGAGAAGGGAAGACCCCCCACTTTGTACCTGTGGAGCCGTATTCACCGTGGCCCACATTTTTACCGAGTGTGTGGATCTTGCTGACTTACGAAGAAACCTTGGTTTGCAGACTACACTCAAACTTATATTAGTCGATGACGCGGTGGCTGCTGATCGCGTTATCCGCTTTATAAGTGAGAGTGGGTTAGGGCCAGCAATCTAAATTTTCCAGTGAACTTTGACTCAACGACTTGTTCGTTTTTGAATGATAATGTTTTGTTTTTTCCGTAATTTTTGTTTATTTTTATAATTTTTATTTTTTATTGAATTGTTTGTTTTTGTTTTATTAATTTTTGGTCTTTTTAAATTTAGATGTCCACCTCAAAATTTTAAATTCAATTCAAAATTTGTATTCTTTAATCTGTGTTAAGGGGGGCAGATACCTCGTAGTTCCGCCCCTTAAAACAACAATAACTAACTAACTAACTAACGAACTTGCCCTCCTGGGACAGTACTGCACAGTTTATTGAGTTGATTTGCAGATGGTGGGACATCATGAACGTTAAGACCCTATGGAAAGGAAAACGCCTTAGGAATCCTCTTCAGGAACCAATAACGACCAACTCTTCTCATATCGAGTGCCTCCAGGAAATCGTGTCATGGCTAGATAGGTGGAAAACAATTGACTCGCCTGGAAAGCTGAGCAAGGAAACACATGCGGCAATTACCCTTTCTACCAAGTGCATGATTGAAATGGCACAATTTTGTCTCTCTGAGAAAGGCCATAGCTTCTTCCTACCAGGCAAAATACAGACAGATAACCTAGAAGCTCGATTTGGAAAACATCGCCAACTGGCAGGGAGCCAGTACAATATTTCCCTGAGGCAAGTGTTTGAGGTGGAGAATAAATTGCGCCTTCAGAGCATCCTGGACCTCAATGCTGCAGTGAGCGAGTATTTTGAAGAAGACAAGTCATGTGACATAAGTGCTTTTGATGCTTGTGTTGCTGATGATAGTGATGTAGAAGTTCTACAAGATGAGTATTGGCCTCTCTTACACTATATCAGTGGTTATTGCTCATATGTTTTTTTAAAGCGATATGATTGCAATTATTGCAAAGTCTTTCTTTGCGATGAGGCAGGCCAGAGTGATCACGCCAGCCTAATAAATGCCAATAACCGAGGAGGACTATGCTATCCCCATGCAGATGTAGTCAACTGTGCTGCATTTACTTTTGTTGTTATGAGTAAGCTACTCAATAGCTACAAGACAGAATTTTTGCATCACTGCAACCAGCAGAGTGTTTTGGTGAATGTAACACAAAGATGTCTGCCCACTGTACTGTTTATGGGGCACAGCTGCCCAAAGCATGCCAGGGCATTAATTGAAAAGACTGTACTGGGCACTGCCAGTAATATCTTGATTAATAATTTTGTACACAATGTTAACGACAGGTTTTCACCCAAAACTTTGGCTCAGCATAAGAGGAGGAAGCTTGTCCAATAACTGTTCATGTCCGTTCAGTAGAAATTAAGAATTTTACAATATTCTTTCATTGTATGTACAGTGTCGTTATCATTGTGCGCCCCGATAAACACGGCAAGCTAAGCCGGCGTTGACTGGCGCTGATCGCGGGCACGCGTACAATGTTCAGTCGGTGGTTGGTGCACACTTGAACACTTTTACCAACCATGTTCAATAATATGTACAGTGCTCATAGTCGATGCTGAAAATGCCCTCCCTCTCTTGTAACACACACCTGACATCTTTTGATGAAAGGATGGACAACAATCTCAGCAATTCTGATAGGTTTGTGCCGTGTCTTGTGTGGTGTTTCGCCTAGGACACCAAGCTGGCTCATCAGCTGGCTCTTGGTGTCCCCGTTCTGTAAGAACACAACGTTGTCTGTTAAAATGTTTATTATTTACCGTGCCTGTTTTCTTGAATAGTTTGGCGAGCCTCCTAATTGTACTGGCATTACGCACAGGTCTTCTTGGAAACTTGATTCGACATTTTAATCTTGTTTAAGAACAAGACTTTCTGCTTTTCATATACGAATTATGGATATACACACGTTCGCGCTGTGTCAATTGGTGTCTAGGCATGACCAACAATCACAGTAATCACAATACTCACTAAACGTGCAACACTAACTTCTAAGCTTTGCAGATACACGTCCATATGAATGATAAGACACGTGTGATCTAACGATATGAGTCAGCGGGGCAGGGTATTGCGAGGTCCACTCGCTCCGCACCTGACCAGCCAAATGACGCCATAGTTTGCCGCGATTTCCAGGGCGCACCATGATAATGACCCTCTGGTTCAATTAATATTGTGTTACTTGATCCACTTCTTTACGTGGCTAATTACTAATCTGTAAGTATAGCAGTGGCGGCTGGTGGATAATTGTTATGGGTGTTGTCCTTTTTCATTAAGGGGGGGGGGATAAAAGACTGCTTGATATCAAAGAAAACTGTATTCAATTGTGCGGTAAAACGGATGTACCTCATTCATCACGAATGCCGCAGTTCAGAGAACATCACATTGCCACTGGATCACCGGATTAAATAGTTAGGCTACATGAAAACCTGCAAGACATGGTATCGGCAGTTGACGGAGCATCTCAGATGTCTCCATCCGCTCCTCGGCTCCCTTGTTGCAATCAGCAAGCAACGATCAGCCGAGTTAACTATTGGGATAGGACCTACTCGGTCTAGCCTCTCTGCCATACCCTTCACTATAGAGATCTGGTCGGTGCTCGGGCCTGGTAACGAGCACTCCTAAACGGTTGACGCGCTTTGCTTTCTCAGACAGTTCACAGTAACTTACTATAAGATTTCCTGAATTATTAAAGAACAGAATTATGAATTCCTATGCGTATAAAAGTAAACGTACAGCTTTTATTACTAAAAATATTATTACGGTATTAATTGTTTTTATTGAATTAATCTGGTCATTGCGTATCACTGCAACCTTATTACCGGCCGCCACTGAAGTATAGGATGAACAATGAATTGGCATTTTCAATAGGTGACCATTTCTTGAAATTATTGAGGCATGTAGTGTTAGCATACCAAACGTTGAACTGATTGCAAGAAGTTGTCCTATAGTTGAGATGTCAGTTTAAAATGCAACTAATAACCTCTGTGTACAGTCACATTAAACGTCCAGTCCAGAAAGTGGTAAATAGCTCTACAACCAGCAGAGTGTTTTGGAGAACGTTGGTTGTAAAGCGAAGGTTAGAATGGAGAGGGTAAGTGTACGCTTTAAATGGGATATTTCATGCAATTTTAACATACAATTTCTAAGAGGGCTTTTGTTTCAATTTCACAGATAAAATGGAACACAATCTGAAGAATGTTTCACTGGAACAAATTTTTATTTGTTCAGATTTTTAACAATGGACTGAATGAAGTCTTGCAAGTTTCTTTACATCTAGTTTCATTGGATGAATGTTAATGTAGGCCTATTTTAAAAGTTTTAATCTAATGTAACATATGTGCTAGAGAGTATTTTTAGGAACTGTTCGCATAAGGACTGTTGAAGGTGCAAATGCCTAAAAATGTATCCACCCTGTAAATAATATAATATTAATTCTAAATGAAAGTAGAATGCGGCTTATACACTTGCATCAACATTGAAATTAGGAAACCTTGTCAATACTGCACCTCATATAAGTTAAGTGCTAAAGTACATAAATATGTGTTTATATTTATTGCTCTTTTTATTAACGGTTGCTATGTTCTGACAGAGCTTGCATCTCGTTGAACTGTCAACAAGGCATACTCTAGCAGCACACACTGTTGATTAAAAAAAACATTCATCGGGACGTGCTATGCTGTAACCATTGTCAAAAACCATTGATCTGGATGCGTTAGGCAGTAACAATTGTCAAAAAACATTGGATTAGACAAAACGAAGGTTAGAATGGTCGGGTGAAGGTGCGACCTTGGCCGCGCGCAGCTAGTGGGACACGGTTGACACAAAACGCTCGGTGCGTTAGGCTGTAAACATTTTCAAAACCACAGTTGTGCGAAAAAAAAATACTACAGTTGATCATAGAATCGCCGATTCAAATTACAGATCGTTATGAGGCAATTTCCACAATCCATGGTGAATAAACGATTCAATTCGGTACACGATGTAATGAACTAAGTGGTGCGCACTAGCGGCTGAACTGTCATCGTACTGTTTTGATGACGATTGATTTGAACAATAGCGCTGACAGCTGTAATTTTGGCTATATAAGTCATGATCCTATTTGGGATGGCTGGGTGGGTCACAGACAGCGGAGGAGGAAATATCTATTAAAACATCGCTCCTTGATTTATTTCTCATCGTTTCAAAAGGTATTTTGGCTAATTCATGTATTGTACAGAATTTTATCGCGCGTTCTAGCTTCATTCATCGCTACCGTTGATTTCAATTTGAATTGTCACTACTGAACGTCATATATGTGCTAAAGTTCGTAAATATGTGTTTTTATTTATTGCTATTTTAAAAACGGCTGCCATGTTTCTACAGCGCTTGCATCTCGTTCAACTGTCATCACGGCTCACTCTAGCTGCACGCACCGGGGCGCACACATTGTTCCCAACATGTGAGATACAAAATCACTGTTGATCAAAGAAATCATCGGGATGCATTAAGCTGTAACCATTGTCAAAACTCATTGATCTGGTCGCGTTAGGCTGTAACCATTGCCAAAATACATTGGATTGAACAAATCGAAGGTTAGAATGGTCGTGTGCAGGTGCGACTTTGGCTGCACGCAGCTAGCGGGGCACGGTTGACACAAAACCATTGATCTGGACACGTTAGGATGTAACCATTGTCAAAAACCATTGGATACCACAAAACGAAGGTTAGAATGGTCGGTGTAGGAGTGGCTTTGGCCGAGCGCAGCCAGCGGGTCGCGGTTGACACAAAACCATTGATCTGGACGCGTCAAAAACCATTGGATTGGACAAATCGAAGGGTGTTGGTGCAGCATAGTACCGTAAGGTCGAGGTTGGCAATACCGGTTTGATGATGATTGATGTGGACAATGGTGGCCACAGCTGGAATTCTGCCTACATAAGTCGTGATCCTATTTGGGATGACTGGGTGGGTCACAGACAGCGGAGGAGGAAATATCTATTAAAACATCGCTCCTTGATTTATTTCTCATCGTTTCAAAAGGTATTTTGGCTAATTCATGTATTGTACAGAATTTTATCGCGCGTTCTATCTTCATTCATCGCTACCGTTGATTTCAATTTGAATTGTCACTACTGAACGTCATATATGTGCTAAAGTTCATAAATATGTGTTTTTATTTATTGCTATTTTAAAAACGGCTGCCATGTTTCTACAGCGCTTGCATCTCGTTCGACTGTCATCACGGCTCACTCTAGCTGCACGCACCGGGGTGCACACATTGTTCCCAACATGTGAGATACAAAATCACTGTTGATCAGAGAAATCATCGGGATGCATTAAGCTGTAACCATTGTCAAAACTCATTGATCTGGGTGCGTTAGGCTGTAACCATTGCCAAAAAACATTGGATTGGACAAAACGAAGGTTAGAATGGTCGTGTGCAGGTGCGACTTTGGCTGCGCGCAGCTGGCGGGGCACGGTTGACACAAGGACTGTTGAAGGTGCAAATGCCTAAAAATGTATCCACCCTGTAAATAATATAATATTAATTCTAAATGAAAGTAGAATGCGGCTTATACACTTGCATCAACATTGAAATTAGGAAACCTTGTCAATACTGCACCTCATATAAGTTAAGTGCTAAAGTACATAAATATGTGTTTATATTTATTGCTCTTTTTATTAACGGTTGCTATGTTCTGACAGAGCTTGCATCTCGTTGAACTGTCAACAAGGCATACTCTAGCAGCACACACTGTTGATTAAAAAAAACATTCATCGGGACGTGCTATGCTGTAACCATTGTCAAAAACCATTGATCTGGATGCGTTAGGCAGTAACAATTGTCAAAAAACATTGGATTAGACAAAACGAAGGTTAGAATGGTCGGGTGAAGGTGCGACCTTGGCCGCGCGCAGCTAGTGGGACACGGTTGACACAAAACGCTCGGTGCGTTAGGCTGTAAACATTTTCAAAACCACAGTTGTGCGAAAAAAAATACTACAGTTGATCATAGAATCGCCGATTCAAATTACAGATCGTTATGAGGCAATTTCCACAATCCATGGTGAATAAACGATTCAATTCGGTACACGATGTAATGAACTAAGTGGTGCGCACTAGCGGCTGAACTGTCATCGTACTGTTTTGATGACGATTGATTTGAACAATAGCGCTGACAGCTGTAATTTTGGCTATATAAGTCATGATCCTATTTGGGATGGCTGGGTGGGTCACAGACAGCGGAGGAGGAAATATCTATTAAAACATCGCTCCTTGATTTATTTCTCATCGTTTCAAAAGGTATTTTGGCTAATTCATGTATTGTACAGAATTTTATCGCGCGTTCTAGCTTCATTCATCGCTACCGTTGATTTCAATTTGAATTGTCACTACTGAACGTCATATATGTGCTAAAGTTCGTAAATATGTGTTTTTATTTATTGCTATTTTAAAAACGGCTGCCATGTTTCTACAGCGCTTGCATCTCGTTCAACTGTCATCACGGCTCACTCTAGCTGCACGCACCGGGGCGCACACATTGTTCCCAACATGTGAGATACAAAATCACTGTTGATCAAAGAAATCATCGGGATGCATTAAGCTGTAACCA
Organism: Meconema thalassinum; assembly: GCA_946902985.2. NCBI lineage: Eukaryota > Metazoa > Arthropoda > Insecta > Orthoptera > Tettigoniidae > Meconema > Meconema thalassinum. The sequence continues at coordinate 48,813,162 of OX336394.1, forward strand.
TTGTCAAAACTCATTGATCTGGTCGCGTTAGGCTGTAACCATTGCCAAAATACATTGGATTGAACAAATCGAAGGTTAGAATGGTCGTGTGCAGGTGCGACTTTGGCTGCACGCAGCTAGCGGGGCACGGTTGACACAAAACCATTGATCTGGACACGTTAGGATGTAACCATTGTCAAAAACCATTGGATACCACAAAACGAAGGTTAGAATGGTCGGTGTAGGAGTGGCTTTGGCCGAGCGCAGCCAGCGGGTCGCGGTTGACACAAAACCATTGATCTGGACGCGTCAAAAACCATTGGATTGGACAAATCGAAGGGTGTTGGTGCAGCATAGTACCGTAAGGTCGAGGTTGGCAATACCGGTTTGATGATGATTGATGTGGACAATGGTGGCCACAGCTGGAATTCTGCCTACATAAGTCGTGATCCTATTTGGGATGACTGGGTGGGTCACAGACAGCGGAGGAGGAAATATCTATTAAAACATCGCTCCTTGATTTATTTCTCATCGTTTCAAAAGGTATTTTGGCTAATTCATGTATTGTACAGAATTTTATCGCGCGTTCTATCTTCATTCATCGCTACCGTTGATTTCAATTTGAATTGTCACTACTGAACGTCATATATGTGCTAAAGTTCATAAATATGTGTTTTTATTTATTGCTATTTTAAAAACGGCTGCCATGTTTCTACAGCGCTTGCATCTCGTTCGACTGTCATCACGGCTCACTCTAGCTGCACGCACCGGGGTGCACACATTGTTCCCAACATGTGAGATACAAAATCACTGTTGATCAGAGAAATCATCGGGATGCATTAAGCTGTAACCATTGTCAAAACTCATTGATCTGGGTGCGTTAGGCTGTAACCATTGCCAAAAAACATTGGATTGGACAAAACGAAGGTTAGAATGGTCGTGTGCAGGTGCGACTTTGGCTGCGCGCAGCTGGCGGGGCACGGTTGACACAAGGACTGTTGAAGGTGCAAATGCCTAAAAATGTATCCACCCTGTAAATAATATAATATTAATTCTAAATGAAAGTAGAATGCGGCTTATACACTTGCATCAACATTGAAATTAGGAAACCTTGTCAATACTGCACCTCATATAAGTTAAGTGCTAAAGTACATAAATATGTGTTTATATTTATTGCTCTTTTTATTAACGGTTGCTATGTTCTGACAGAGCTTGCATCTCGTTGAACTGTCAACAAGGCATACTCTAGCAGCACACACTGTTGATTAAAAAAAACATTCATCGGGACGTGCTATGCTGTAACCATTGTCAAAAACCATTGATCTGGATGCGTTAGGCAGTAACAATTGTCAAAAAACATTGGATTAGACAAAACGAAGGTTAGAATGGTCGGGTGAAGGTGCGACCTTGGCCGCGCGCAGCTAGTGGGACACGGTTGACACAAAACGCTCGGTGCGTTAGGCTGTAAACATTTTCAAAACCACAGTTGTGCGAAAAAAAATACTACAGTTGATCATAGAATCGCCGATTCAAATTACAGATCGTTATGAGGCAATTTCCACAATCCATGGTGAATAAACGATTCAATTCGGTACACGATGTAATGAACTAAGTGGTGCGCACTAGCGGCTGAACTGTCATCGTACTGTTTTGATGACGATTGATTTGAACAATAGCGCTGACAGCTGTAATTTTGGCTATATAAGTCATGATCCTATTTGGGATGGCTGGGTGGGTCACAGACAGCGGAGGAGGAAATATCTATTAAAACATCGCTCCTTGATTTATTTCTCATCGTTTCAAAAGGTATTTTGGCTAATTCATGTATTGTACAGAATTTTATCGCGCGTTCTAGCTTCATTCATCGCTACCGTTGATTTCAATTTGAATTGTCACTACTGAACGTCATATATGTGCTAAAGTTCGTAAATATGTGTTTTTATTTATTGCTATTTTAAAAACGGCTGCCATGTTTCTACAGCGCTTGCATCTCGTTCAACTGTCATCACGGCTCACTCTAGCTGCACGCACCGGGGCGCACACATTGTTCCCAACATGTGAGATACAAAATCACTGTTGATCAAAGAAATCATCGGGATGCATTAAGCTGTAACCATTGTCAAAACTCATTGATCTGGTCGCGTTAGGCTGTAACCATTGCCAAAATACATTGGATTGAACAAATCGAAGGTTAGAATGGTCGTGTGCAGGTGCGACTTTGGCTGCACGCAGCTAGCGGGGCACGGTTGACACAAAACCATTGATCTGGACACGTTAGGATGTAACCATTGTCAAAAACCATTGGATACCACAAAACGAAGGTTAGAATGGTCGGTGTAGGAGTGGCTTTGGCCGAGCGCAGCCAGCGGGTCGCGGTTGACACAAAACCATTGATCTGGACGCGTCAAAAACCATTGGATTGGACAAATCGAAGGGTGTTGGTGCAGCATAGTACCGTAAGGTCGAGGTTGGCAATACCGGTTTGATGATGATTGATGTGGACAATGGTGGCCACAGCTGGAATTCTGCCTACATAAGTCGTGATCCTATTTGGGATGACTGGGTGGGTCACAGACAGCGGAGGAGGAAATATCTATTAAAACATCGCTCCTTGATTTATTTCTCATCGTTTCAAAAGGTATTTTGGCTAATTCATGTATTGTACAGAATTTTATCGCGCGTTCTATCTTCATTCATCGCTACCGTTGATTTCAATTTGAATTGTCACTACTGAACGTCATATATGTGCTAAAGTTCATAAATATATGTTTTTATTTATTGCTATTTTAAAAACGGCTGCCATGTTTCTACAGCGCTTGCATCTCGTTCGACTGTCATCACGGCTCACTCTAGCTGCACGCACCGGGGTGCACACATTGTCTCCAACATGTGAGATACAAAATCACTGTTGATCATAGAAATCATCGGGATGCATTAAGCTGTAACCATTGTCAAAACTCATTGATCTGGGTGCGTTAGGCTGTAACCATTGCCAAAAAACATTGGATTGGACAAAACGAAGGTTAGAATGGTCGTGTGCAGGTGCGACTTTGGTTGCGCGCAGCTAGCGGGGCACGGTTGACACAAAACGATTGATCTGGACACGTTAGGATGTAACCATTGTCAAAAACCATTGGATACCACAAAACGAAGGTTAGAATGGTCGGTGTAGGAACGGCTTTGGCCGAGCGCAGCCAGCGGGGCACGGTTGACAAAACCATTGATCTGGACGCGTCAAAAACCATTGGATTTGACAAATCGAAGGGTGTTGGTGCAGCATAGTACCGTAAGGGCGAGGTTGGCAATACCGGTTTGATGATGATTGATGTGGACAATGGTGGCCACAGCTGGAATTCTGCCTACATAAGTCGTGATCCTATTTGGGATGGCTGGGTGAGTCACAGACAGCGGAGGAGGAAACATCTATTAAAACATCATTCCCTGATTTATTTCTCATCGTTTGATGAGGTATTTTGGCTAATTCATGTACTATGGAGAATGTTATTGCTCGTTCTACTTTCATTCAGTGCTACCAATATAATAGGGAATACAACAATTTTGTATTGAAAAGTGGAAAGGATCTTTTGAAAAGGCTATATTTATTTAACTAGTGAAGGATAGATATGGTCATCTCTTAGTTTTTTTTTTACAAAACAGCACAGTTTGTGTAACATAGAAAATATGAGAACAACATGTTTTTGCAGATGACTCACTGTATTCTGTTGAGAACAAAGTGCTAAGATCACTGGTGATTAGCATGTTTTATGTATTGTCGGATAAGCTTATGCCATGCCTGATATTGTAAATATTGCCATATGAAAACTGTTACTGTAGGATTACTCTATATCAAGTGTTTGTTTGTAAATTATTACATTATCATGCCCTTTTATGAATCAACAACAAGTTTCCTCTTTGGTAAATGTTCTCATGTGTCATGACTGCTGCTTTGTTCCATTTCAGTAGGTAACCTTTTTTGTCATAGGCATTCCATTGCTAGCCTGTTTTCTTATCACGGATGAAAACTTTCTGTGGCTACTTGTTTTTTTGTGAGTGGGTTAGGACATCACTGTCATCAGCCATGTGTACTTGGATATGGATATTTATTTAACTAGTGAAGGATAGGTATGGCCATCTTTTAGTTATTATTATTTTTTACAAAAGAGCACAGTTTGTGTAACATAGAAAATATGAGAACAACATGTTTTTGCAGATGACTCACTGTATTCTGTTGAGAACAAAGTGCTAAGATCACTGGTAATTAGCATGTTTTATGTATTGTCGGGTAAGCTATGCCCCTATATGAATCATCAACAACAAAAAGTTTCCTCTTTTGTAAATGTTCTCATGATTGCTGCTCTGTTCCATTTCAGTAGGTAACCTTTCCTGTCATAGGCATGCCATTACTACCTGTTTTCATATCATGCATGAAAACTTTATGTGGCTAGTTGTTGTTGTTGTTGTTGTTGTTTTGTAAGTGGGTTATGACATCATTGTCATCAGCCATGTGTACTTGGATATGGGTAGAATTTGTTTGTATGTATGTATTGTGATGCTAGAATTGGGAAGGTTAGGAACGGTATTGTAGTTTTAAGGGGAGGAACTACGAGGTCATCTGCCCTTGGAAAGGAGGTGACCATGGTCTTCTGCTAGGAACAATCCCAGCATTTACCTGGAGGAGAAAGGAGAAATCGAACCCACTTCTTCTCAGTTCAGTTTTAACTCATGAGGCTGAGTGAATTTCGTTTCACAATCAAATCAGAATTGTATTTTAGGGGCAGATGACCTCGTAATTGCGCCCCTTAAAACAACAATAATCAACAATAACTAACTAGAATTATATTTCTCGGCAGAGATGGAAATCAAACCTAGACCTTTGGACTGATATGATTGACTATACTGTAGATATTAATTTCTGTTTTAACTGTTACAGATTAATTGGTTACTTGTTGTTGTGTCTTTTCTTCTCGTTGTGTAGTCTACATCTCACGTTAAAATGGGGTGAATATTTGTCAAGTTTTTTATTGAATTCTTCTATATATCGCATTTATTGAGACATCAGTGTTTTCGGTCAAGTTCACACTCGCAAGGTTCGAAATGCATACTTATCGATTATGATCGAAAACGTCGATTTATTAGCTAGAGTAATGTATCGATCGCATCAACTTCTGACCATATGTTTAATTTATGGTTACGTTATTTATTTATTTATTCGCGTCTGTAGAACGTAATTTGATACATAAACACTCAGTCGCGTTTCCTCACAGGTTGTTCATAGCAGCAGCGCTGGATAGCGCGCTCGCTGACGGCCGGAAGGCTATGACGTCATAAATCGTATCGCAAGGCTTTCTCTCTAGGTGGTGTTGGCACTACCATAATCGTGAGGTCCGACCTGGCGCACCAACGCATACCTACCCCTAACGACCTGAGGTTTATAGAGGCCACTATCGTACAAATAGAATTAGCTACTGGCCCGTACCGTCTTGTTTCCTGCTACTTGCCCCCAGGCGTGCCGTTTATCCCGACTGATTTGGAGGCGCTGTTTCCTGACAATATCCCAGTGATATTGGCGGGTGACTTTAACTGTAACAAGAAGTTCCGTGAAGAACTATACAGACTACTTTTCATGCCAATGATTATTCTACAGTATATGGACCTATCAAGAATAATGACGAAATTAAGTTGCTAATATCGAAATTTCTAATTAGTTCGAAATACTGTATACCTGGTATAATGTAGCCTAATAGGGCACCACAGTTGGCAGCCCTGATGACTGAATATATTCTTAGTTCCATCTCTTAAGGTACAGAATACAAAATTTGGTTGAAGTCCAATGAATAGCATGGACGTTACATGCAGTTAAACATTGGATCTAACAGCGCGCGTAAAATCATGTTGGCAACAATGTCGTGCATGTATTGGTCAGAAATAATCTGAAATAATATGATCTATTGTTGTGCCAATTTTGAATGAAATCCATTAGTTAGTATAGAAGTTACATGCATTTTAAAATTGGACTTATCAGCAGGCTTAGAATCATGTTGGCAGCACTGACGTATATTAGTTACTCCAAATTCATATAGAATGCCAGGTACTATACGTGTGCAAAGTTTAGAGCTATTGGCTTGCATACTTTCTGATATATTGATATTAGGGTAACAAAAATAGGGACAGTACATATTAACAGTTGGCAGCCCTGGTTGCTCTTAAGAATATGCATAGTCATATCTGTTATGGTACACATAGCACATACGAAATTTGCTTCAAATCCAAATGATAGTATGGAAGTTGCATGCATTTAAAGTTGGACCTGTCAGCAGGCTTAGAATCATGTTGGTAGCCCTGACGTATATAAGGTACTCTAAATTAACATAGAATGTCAGGCGCTATGCGTGTGCATAGTTTAAAGCTGTCGGCTTGCATACTTTCTGATATATTGGTATTTTGATAAAATAAATTAGGAGCATTTATTAACAGTTGGCAGCCCTGGTGGGTCGTAAGAATACGCTCAGTCATATCTGGTTATGTACACATACAACATACGAAATTTGGTTGAATTTCAATTGATAGTGTAGAAGTTATATGCATTTAAAAATTGGACCTATCAGCAGGCTTATAATCATTTTGGCAACACTGCCATGTATGAACTCCTGGAAATTAAACTGCAATATTATTATCTATACGTGTGCCAATTTTGAAATAGCTCCCATTCATACCTTCCAAGATATACATCATGGAGCTCAAATTTCAATTGCGATTTTATAGCAGTTGGTAGCACTGACATCATTTTCAAATATGGCCGTGAGATATTCAGGTATAGATCTTTAATCCTACCAAATTTTGTTTCGATTGCTCCAGCCGTTTAGGAGTTGATAGGGGGGGACACACACACAGCCAGACAGACAGAAGGACAGACAGACAGGACAGACAGACAGACAGACAGACACACATTTGCCCGATCTCATAAGTCTACTTTTTCCTCATTTTTGCAAAATGTGAAAAGTAGGCTAAAAATCGGCTATGGGGTAGTCGACTCACGGAGGCCAAGGGCAAGCTTCTTGAAAAATTCTGCGACGATCACGGTTGTTTAACCCACCATCCCCCTGGCCACACATACTATCCGTTTGATCCCAATAAACTTCCGGATACCCTGGACATTGCTGTTAGCAAGGGCCTGGATATCCCCATCACAGTAGACAATCTTAATGCACTTGATTCAGATCACGACCCCATCCTAATCAACTTAAACTCTAGCTACCAACCTTCCCGAACCCAAATCCCTCTTCACACCCGGAAAATGGACTGGGAATATTTCCAAGACATTTTAAAGACCTCCGTCGCTGGAAACCCCAGCATTCGCTGCGAGGAAGACATCGACTCCCTCGTAGAGAAGTTCACCAACTCGCTCCTACACGCAGCCCGCACCGCAGCTATCGGTCCCAAACATCGAGTACACAAGCCCTTTTCAATCCCCCCTGCTCTTCAAGCTCTCATCAAACGGAAGAATATGGTCAGGTGGCGGTGGCAAATCACTGGTGATCTTCGCATCAAGCAGGACTGGTACAGGCTTAAACGTCAGATCCACTCAGCCATGGTTACCCTCCGTAACAAAGACTGGCAAAATAAATTGCAGAGTATGGCTGAAAATTCCAGCTCACTGTACGGTATGGCCAAAAAACTCCTCAAGATAAGAACTGGCATTCCACCATTACACGGGGTACGTGGACTGGTCTACACTAAACTTGACAAGGCTAACGCCCTGGCGGATACTTTCGAGAGAGCCTGCGAACCCAATCAGGAACCTTGCAACGATGACTTTGTTGACATAGTCCGTCGTGATCTTCGTGGTGGGTTCTCGGGAGAGCTCCCTCAGGGCTTTAGATTTGTCTCGCCGTCCGAACTGCTCAACCTTATAAAGAAGCTGAAGACCCGTAAGGCCCCTGGCCCTGATGAAATTGCAGCTTCCTACCTTAAAAACCTAAGCAAGAATGCATTAACTTGCCTCACCAAATTATTCAATGCCATCTACCGATTCGGGTACTTTCCGACAGCCTGGAAAGTAGCTAAAGTCATAATGATTCACAAACCAAATACTGATGCCACTTTCCCCCAGAATTACAGACCAATCAGTTTACTTTCAGTCATCTCAAAACTCTTCGAGATGACCCTACTTTCCAGGCTTAATATTCACATCTCAGAAATAATCAACGATGAGCAGTTCGGATTCCGCAAAGGCCATTCCACAGTGCAACAACTTCTCAGACTCGTCGAGATCATCACGCGCGCTTTTAACGAAAGACGTATGACAGGAGTCTGCTTCCTTGACATCTGTCGTGCTTTTGATAAAGTTTGGCACAGTCGTTTACTGTACAAAATGAAGCACAAAGGGTTCCCAGAACACCTACTTAAGGTCATCAACTCCTATCTTAGGAAAAGGCAATTCTATGTCCAAGTGGTTGACGCACAATCCTCACTGAGGAAGATCAAAGCCGGTGTACCGCAAGGTAGTGTCATAGCCCCCGCCCCCTTCAATGTTTACCTTTCTGACATCCCCAAAACAGATGCTACCAGTCTCCACTTATACGCAGATGATACTGCCATCTCCTCCACCTCCTGGAGAGGACATAGAGTTGCAACTAACCTCCAAGTCGCCTTAGACACCCTAAACCCCTGGCTTAGAGATTGGAGAGTGAAAATTAATGTCGGTAAATGTGCTGCCACTCTGTTTACAAAAAAGCGCAAACATTCAGAAGTCCAGGACCTTAATTTCTTTGGCGATGTAATCAGATGGCAGCCAGCTACAAAGTATCTGGTAATCACGCTTGATCGAGGCCTTACTTTCGCACAGGACGTCACTCAGCGCGCAAACCAAGCGAAAGCGATCCAAGCGCAACTCTGGCCTCTTATGAAGTCTCAGAGTGCACTAGATGACAGGAGCAGACTACTGACTTATAGCACCATTGTGCGGCCTGTTATGGAATATGCCAGTCCTGCGTGGGGCTTTGCTGCCCCCTCGACCATCAATAAACTTCAGGTCGTCCAGAACAAAGCGCTGCGCACGATATCGGGCTCCCCATGGTACGTGCGCAACGCTCAACTACACAATGAATACGGTCTACCGACCATCAATGAAATAATTCATGGACAGGCAGTTAGACTCTATAAAACAGCTACACTAAGCACAAACCCTCTCATTAACAGATTGGGTGATTACCAAGACAGGGGGAACCGCCATAAGCGCCCCCGCATTCTTATAGAATGATTTTCCTCTTCTCAACAAATCTGCTACTATAGCACACCTTTTCTTCTCTTAAGAACTATTATTTTCTATTTCACACTTAACTCCTGACTCTCTCAGAACTACTTATCTTTACCTTTTCCATCTTCTGTATTTCCTGAATTAGGTCATATTCTGGCCAATTAAGACACCGAGTAATCACCCAATCACCCTAACACAGTTGCAGCTGGTCGAAACAATTAGATAGAGCTCTCAAGGCCTTCGGGCTGACAGGCTACATTAGAATGCATTCGATTGCATGGGTCAGGCCAGGCCAGGCACATTCTGTTATTTCATCGCAGCGCTCAGTCGCTAGTTCATCGCATGCTAATTAATCACAGCCCCCAGTGGCTGATACATCGTACGTTACTTCGCCACAGCGCTCAGTCGCTAGTTCATCGCATGTTACTTCGTGAAGCACATGGTTGCAATATTCAACGGTATACTTAGAAATAGCACATGGTTGCTATGACTTAGTGCGTTTCAACAAAACGGTACATGGTTACTGAAACTTCAAAAGGTGTTGGAAATTATTTCAGTGAACTTAGGATTTTTCGTCAGTTATCACTCAGGGGATAGACATTTTGTGGCAGAAACACTGGTATATATGTGCTCACGGACATATGATAGACTTAGTCAATAAATTTTCCACAGTCCACAAATATCATTATTGGATTATTTTTATATCCAATTGCCAGAAACAAGCTTTTGTCTTGGTAACTAAATGACCAACCAAGATTATATGTCAGTACTTTTTCAAATACAGTACCTTTCTTGCACGGTTCAGTTCAGGGGCTTGAACATCAGAACTGTTACCGATGCTGAATAAGTTTGTCAGTGTATTAAACTGTACTGAATGCATCACTGTTGGGTCTTGTTACATCTGGTATTTTTCAGCATGGATCAATTAGATCTTACCACTGTCAAGAATATAACTACAGCTCTTAACGCAGCCAATACGAACAGTTTTCATCAAGATTATCAGGCAATGAATATGATTACCGCTATTTCTTGGTAGACAAATTGCGGGTATACAATAGAGGCCGGTACAAGAATTTAAGTACGTGTCCAAATGGGGACTAAAGACTGGAATGGTTTGGTTTTAACCAGATTATCTTCGACATCAAGATCTACAAGAATGTAAGCTACAATTTGCATTATTTTTATGCGTAGTTAGCTGGAATTCATATTTTTCTAAAGTCTTATCAACACAATTTGTTTTGATAATTTGCTGTTGTAAATATTTATGCGAGGCATGGGAAGCCTTGTTATGAGTATTTTCTACACTCACACATGAAGATTCAATGATTTGAATCAATGGACGAGCATCACGAGCATTTTATTTGATTTTTGTGATTTTTTAAATCGCGGTCATCAGCCGTCGTAACTGCAAATTTAAAAATAAATTTAAGTTGAGGAATGGATATTTTTCCATGTTTAAGAAATCGAGTTTGATCTTTCTCGAATAGTTTATTGAATGTTAAATCCAGTTTTGGAATTAATAATAATAATAATGATGATTTAATAATAATAATAATTATTATTTTCAAATTTTCTGAGATAATAATTATTATGATTTATATTTTCTAATAATCATATCTTGTGGTATGAATTTATAAAGTGGATATTTAAAACAGTTTTCTATATCGGATACTTGTTTTTCCGAAGTGGTTAAACGCACGCCCACATTCTACTAACAGAGTAATTCATTGGAAGCATTTTACACTTGCATTATGCAGTCAAATCATGTAGAAGGCACGGAAAGTGATGATACGGGAAACAAATGGAATGTATAAAACAGGGTTTTACTAGAGTTTATATAAATATAAATCATTTGGGTAACGTATTTTGAGAGAACGTTTGACCAGAAATAGACACGATGTGAAATTATTAATGTTTAATATGGTGGTAAAATTACAGTAAACTCATTTGAAGGAGCTTACTAGCTTCTAAATCTTCCAGTTTGGATAACAAGCAAAGGTTTGATTATTATGTATAATTAGGGAAGAAATTATTGTGTGTGGAAATAGTTAAATGTGCCATTCTGATTGTGCAATTAAGTCGCTGGAATGATGTTGTTGTTAAAAGGAAGCATCAACCATTGTGAGGCTTAAGTGACTTTTGATAAATATGTTGGGAATTGAGAATATTGTTACAAGCCACACTTTTGACGAATTTATAACCAAGGGTTATTTTATGGAGCCATCATAGTTAATTCACAGTTGATTCTCGTGTTCTATAAATATTTCCTAGTACTTGTTAACCCGGTGTTTGTTATTAACATTAAACTTTCATTGTGAGGAGACTATACCTTTGTCTAATGCTAATTATGATCATGTGATTTTTGACACATTTAAATACAATGGGCCGATGCTATAAATAAATTAATACTGTCTTTTCATAAACAGCCAATACCATTTAGAGGGTATTTGTGATCCTATTAAAATATAAATATTATGTAAAATAATGAATTGATTAACTTTTTTATATTCTGTCAAAGAATTGCAACTTTTGATAAGAGTATTTGTTACTATTTTTGTAACAATTTTCTAAATAATATTTTGAAATATTTTATTTGAATGATTGAATGGTTAAATTAATATTTAAAGAATTGATGTATTGTTAATAATAATTTTTGACCATAAATTGATAGTCGAGTCATGCATGCACTCAGAATAGTTATTGTGGATCGAGAACAGATGATATAATAAATTTTCTGTTTAATATCGAAGTTCTTCGAATCCATCTCAGATGTCCATATAAGATGATGTTATGTTATACCTATTGTTATGACTTCAAAAATGAACCAATTTTTGGAATATTAATTACTGGAAGTGATAGTTTTTTCTGCAATATTCGAAAACAAAAAGAAAGTGATTTTTCTACATCGAGTGGAACCATTTAATTTCAACCAGTTATGATTTAGGAATCAGGCTGGACAATTTAATTTGCCCTGAAGAACCTACGACTGTAAATATTTTAATTTGAACAAAGTCAACAGGACTGACATTCTGGCTCTTGTTCAAATATTAAGTGTTCATGTGTTGATAACCCTGTATATTTTGTGTACATAAATGTATGATTCGTCATGCATTCCTAATGCTATTCTGGCATTATTTCAAGTCAATTTTAACATTTTAATAAAATGAGATTATTTTACGAATTGTGCTATTTTCAGAGTCTCCTTCTATCCTTATTGTTGTATCGAGCTGAAAATCAGTAAAGCAATTTTTTATTGTGTTATTGTTGTCACTTTAACCCATTTGGCGCCCTGGGATGTTAAGATTCTCGTGCTGACTGATTTTTAGTGAAATGCATATGTGGTCGTTGGACTTCGGTTTAAACGGGCACAATACCTGTGGGCGCAAACCAAACGTTAAGCCCCTGTGAGCATTCGTAATTACGAGGAAACTTGGCAAAGTCACTCAATGAGCAGCATCTAGTGTGGCGTCGACTCATGTTCAGTGTGATCCCATCTGTTACGGCAATGGTAGCCCTTTTTAATGAGGCAATTAATTAGAATATAAATAATTTGACAAGAAACGAGCCACTTGAAAACCGATTTAACATAATTAAAATTACTTCATAATAAGGACAACATCAATACAAGACAAAGTCGAATTGTCGCGGCGAGCGAATGAATAAAGAATAAACAGCTTATTATTTTTTTAAATTCAAAATCTGACGCAAAAGTAACCAGGCTAATGTCGTGAATAATGCGCAATAAGATCTGTCATGCAAAGGATAAAAAATTAAAAGCAAATCGGGGAAGAAATTTCTCCCGGATTCGAACGCGAAGCAGGCAGGAGCACACTAAACGACGCCAGCGCCTTGCCCACTTTTTTTTTTCATTGGTAAAAAAAACTGCAGTGAGACCGGATCGAACCTGGGCCCCTACGATCCACAGTCATTCCCCTTGACCACATAGCTATTTTTTTATTAGCTCTCTACAGAATTACAGAATTTTCAGATATGATAAATACCATACTATTACATCACAAGAAAATCCAGATAGTGTCCATATTTATCGTACAATTGTCCACTTTCACTAAGCTTCCTACGCTCTTTCTGCAGGTGATACATGAGATCCAGGAACGAGAAATGTTGATCATTGTCCATCACGAAGTGTACATATTGGCCCATTATCCACACAATGGCAGTCTATTTAATTTGGGGGAAGGCGGACACCGACAAACGAATCAACTTCCTGTCATCAAGGTCATCCGTGGGCACATTTAATAGTTGACATACTTTTCCCTTACACCACAGCCACGTGGAGGCAACTCGCGTGCATGATGTGAAGCGGTGTATCGCCGTATCAGTTTGACCACATATAGTACACCATGGGTAAGCTTCAAGACGGATGGTATATCGCCGTAGAGCCGTTGGGATGAGATCGCTGAGGAAGATAAAAACCTGGGAGTGTACAGCAGAAGAAATGGTCATAGCCCCAAAATTTTTCCAAACAGTGGGTCAATGGACGTAGAGGGTGGTGGCCTCAATTCGCGGTTTGGAGTGTACCACTTGCCGCAACATGTTATAAATACTTTTCGTCGTTGAAACAGTCCCTGAAGGCATTTAGCAAACAGTTTCCAGAAGGTGCTGTTGATGGTCCCTAAATATCTTCGGCAAAGCTCTATCACAACCACGGGCTGTGTTTCGAATATCTTTGTATAGCGCTTTCGTAAAAGTGTCATGTTGGGAAAGGATGGTGATATCGTTCTTGCAGAGGAGTGCACGGCATTTCATGCCATGAGCTGTTAGCCCTAGCCCGCCTTGCCGGGATGGGAGATACAACTGTTCCCGTTGTACTCGAAACAGAAGTCCTTGCCATATAAAACAACCTGTATATTTTGACAATTGGCTCTCAAACATTTTGGGAAGTGGGAAAAGTTGTGTGACATACCATATTTTAGAGAGCGCAAACACGTTGAGGACCATGACCCGTTGCACTATATTGAGGTTTCTTTGACCAAATTGGATCTGCACTCCCCTAACTTTGGCAATGACCTTAGTCCAGTTTGCTTGCACTGTGTCCAGAAGCGATTGCTTCCAGGTAATGCCAAGAATTTTCACCTCATTTACTATCCGAAACCAGGGCTGTTGGGTAATCACTGAGTTAGTATTGAGCGGAAGCAAAGCAGTTTTCTGGGGGTTCGATTGTGCTCCAGAGGCGATATGGTAGAGCTGAAGGACGCTATCGATGTGGGAGATGTCTTCATTATTGCGGATCAATATTGATACGTCATCAGCATAGGCGCACATGCCAAAAACATGTGTGGACAGTTTGTAACCCTGTAGCTTCACCTGTGTAGTCCGAATGAACGGTTCAAGGCCAATTACAAAAAGTAGCATGGAAAGGGGACATTCTTGCCTAACTGATCGTTGTATTGGAATCAGAGGGGAAAGAAAACCGTTGACGAGCACTCGAGACGTAGCATTACAATTTATCATACGAATGTAGTCAATATTGATTGCAGGAAATTCAAAGTGCTGCAAGACCATGTACAAGTATTCATGACTGATACGGTCGAAAGCTTTATCAAGATCTAAGGCGAGAAAACTCATTGGCTCAGTGGGGAGCATTTCGGCTTTTAGGTGTAGGTCCCGTAGTATCGCTAAGTTTGTTAACAGAGTTTTTCCAGGAATACTGCAACATTGTTCATCACCAATGATATCATGTAGAACAGTCTTCAATCGGCATGCAAGTACTTTGGTAAGGACTTTATAATCACTGCAGAGCAGAGTAACTGGTCGGAAGTCACCAACTGCCATGGGAGAGGATGTTTTTGGTATGAGGACTATGGTACCCTCGTGATGTGATTGACAAAGAGCACGACGTTGGAGAATGGTACGCAAGACGTGACAAAATTCTTTGCCAATGAGAGGCCAGAAGTGTATATACAGTTCATATGGCAGTCCATCAATGCCAGGTGAGCGGTTATTTGGGAGGTGCTTAACCACAGAGTGAATCTCTTCATCCGTAATATCCGCGCTGAGCAGAGTTTTGTTGTCCGGAGATAGTTGGGTACTGCAAGATGAAAGCAATAGGGTCACCTGCTGTGGATCAATTGGAGCCTTAGCGTAGAACCGTTGATAAAAATAAGGATATTTCACTACGTATAGCGTCAGGGGAGGTGACGACACTTCCAGTACTGGTGCGGAGGCGTTGGATATATTTACGTTGCCGCTCACGTTGTCCTTTGGCGATATGGTATACACGTGCACTTTCATCCGGGAGCACTGTACGATCTTTTAAAGCCACGTTTATATGAGCGAGCGTTCGTTGCTGTAGAGACAGGAGCTTGGTTTTAACTTCCCGAATCTGGTCATACATACGCTCCCCAGCATCAGATCTTTGCTGGAGCTGGTGAAGAACTCGATAGTAAAATTCAACTGTATCCCGTCTTTCCCGACCTCTTTGGTAGGATATGTTCTTAAAGACACGGCGGATCCCTGGTTCAACTAAAATATTCCACCAGTCTGCACAGTCGCGAAAGTTGCATTTTTGTTGGACCCATCGAGTCCAGTGTTGTCTGAAAATATCTTGGCATTCCTCCTCCAGTAACAGCGAGCAATTCAATTTCCAATAACCTCTTCCTATGTGAAATATGGGATGGGGGTAAGAGATTGTACATACGACTGCATGATGGTTAGTGAAACTGGCAGGTATCACTTCATATCGTCTAAGCTGGATAAGTTCCTGGGAAAAGTAGATGCGGTCAATTCGTGATGAGGAGTTGTGACTTATACAGGTGTAATGGGGCAGGGGCACCCTTAAACTATCCACAGCATCAATGAGGTGTAGGGAGGTAAGGAGGGTCCTGAGAGCCGGGTTGACACCTTGGTATGGACTAGTGGAATTCTCTGGGCGTTGAATACAATTGAAATCCCCTGCAAGAATAAGTTTTTCCTTAACGTCGTGCAGATGAGGCAGTATACTCTGTTGAAAGAACATTTTCCGTTCCACACGTTTATTGGACCCGGATGGGGCATATACATTTATCAGGGTGGTATTGTTTATGTGTCCAGATATTATGCGTCCTGATGGATGACATAGCACACCTTCGAGTGGGATATCATGTCTTATGAGGAATCCGGTCCCTCTATTCGTAGTACCGGTATTGATGTATTGTTTGTAGAGGGCAGATATGGGAAGACAGGGTATAGCAACTTCTTGAATGAAAGCAATGTCAATGTCTGCATCTCGAAGGAATCTCTCCAACAGTTGAAATTTCAGGGGGCATTCTATTACATTGATATTCACAGTGGCCACAGTGAGAAATTGCGCCATTAAGAGAAGTATACAAGCTGTGCTAGACATACTGGAAGGTGGACTCGAGAAAAAAAAAAGACACGGGTGAGAAATATACTGGTGCACTATGTTAAATTAGGGTGAGATAGTTCCTTATGACTGCCATTCATAGGCCGGCTGTCAGCGTTTGAGAGCGTTCGTGGGTCCCTAGATGACGTAGAATGAAGATTTTGTTTCTTTTTCACAGCTGCGGGAACGTTTGTAGAACCAGTTTGATTCTTCGGGGCTGGTACGGCAATCGAGGCATTTGTTTTAATCTTCTTAGATACGTTCTCAGATCCCCGATCAACCTGCTTAAGTGAGTCGGTAGGTACCAGAGAAGGTGGGGGCAGTGAAGACAAAATTTCTGTGGCAGCCTGTAGAGACGGCAGAGTTGGCTCCAAGGCTGCCATGCAGGTGGCCGATAGCACAGGGGCACTCTGTGGCTCGCTGATCTGGTCAGTGCAAGGTACGTGTTCTGCGTCATGTGTGTCAGAGGCCACTTCTGCTGGTGTCCCAGCTGACTGATCAATAAGCATGTTTTCATGTGACGTTTGCTGTGTCACAACATCCGAGTATTGGACACGTCGTTGTGTAGGAGTTATACCGAGGGGAATCATTTTCTTTAGGCAGTTGATACGTAGATGTGTGTTAGCATTGCAAATTAAACAGGTCTGTTTCTGTCCATTATAATATATGTAGCCAGAATAGCCACCAAAAGTCTCAGTGGAGGGGATATCTTGTTTGATTTCCATAGTGACTGCACGTATTCCATTATACACCGGGAACTGATAAGCAGAAGACCATTGTTCTTTCCTGACGTCACTCACAGTGCCATATTTCGACAGGATGGATTTGAAAATTTCAGGGGGAACTTCGAGTGGGACATTAAATATACGCACTGTGGTAAAATTTGAATCCGCTGTGGAGAGCTTAACAGTAGTCACTTCGCCTGAGTCATACTGAAATTTAATAGCAGCTGCAAAAGTATTTAGCAATTTCTGATAAGTAGATATGCTGATTACCTTGATGTACATGGTTCTTTCTTGCGCATTTAACTGGATGGCTTCTACTTGGTCGACAGTCAACCGGAGGGTATCGCTAATCCAGCGGTGAATTTCTCCTGGTGTGGGGCGAGAACTCTGCCTGTCCCATTGTCAGCGTACGGTGTTTTTCCTCTGGTATCCGGCCATGATTGTCAGCGGTGTTTTCCGGGTTTCTGGTTTTGTTGTCCTATCTGGAACACTACTTGAAAAAGTATTGTCCGAATGACACACGGAAGGTCAGTACACCCGTGGAACTATCGGAAGCACCGGTATTAGGAAACGTACACTCTTCCAATGCGGTCACACAGCTCGCACACACGCACCTCACTCGGCCACGACTAGTGACCAACTGACCCCACTGAGCTCCGAGAACCACAGGTCAGCTGCTTACTTGTTAGCTCGAAAACACACAAGAGTGTAGACGCCGCACTCGATGCTGCTCATTGTGCGACGTTACCAAGTTTCCTCATAAATACTAATGCTCACAGGGACTTAACGGTTGGTTTTCTCCCACAGGTATCTCAACTCATATTGCTCCCCAGACCCACCCCCATGCGTGGTTTGATTTTCTACCTCTTATTTTCCGACACCCTGTATATTGTGGAACCACCATTCCTCTACAGACCTTCAGTATAATCCCCTGTAAGATGTGAGTACAGTAACCCATTTATTGTAGAGTCACTATACTGTACCTTTACAGATGTGTAGTCTATAATGATATCCCTACAGCTTGAAGTATGGCGTCTCGAGTATGGAAATGGTTCCCTATGAGTGGCTCGTTTGGTTTGAGGAACAGAGAGACTCATGTCCGGTGAACAGAATGGGTATTCTGGGACCCCCTTCCTCGACCATGTTAACAAATCCCTCACATGGGCAGTGGGCAAGACAATGAGTGGCTTAGTTTATAGAAGGAGTCATTCCCTGCGCATCGGAGTAGAATGGGTATCCATCTCTTCTCAGAGCTTAACTCAAGTCTTAGTGTAGCTACCCAGTTGCAGCCCTCAGGCCGGAATTATATTGGTAGGCAGGGCTGGATTCGAACACGAACCTCCACGAGGACAGCCAAGATTGAAATGGATCGACCTTAACCCTTTATAGGGCAAAACTGAGCTTTTATGTGTTTCTATATTTTATTTCATTATTATAATTGTATAGTAAATAATGTTGTTTTTCGTTTCTATAATTTTTATGTTAATATATTTATTGTTAATTTTCAGTTTATGTTCTTATAGATTTAATTTTGATATTTTTATTGAATTAATTAATTAACTGTCGCCTCCGCAGCGTAGCGGTCAGCATGGTTAGCTTCCGCCCCGGAGGTCCTGGGTTCGATTCCCGGCTCTGCCACGAAATTTGAAAAGTGGTATGAGGACTGGAACGGAATCTACTCAGCCTCGGGTGGTCCAAATGATTAGAGGGGGTTCGATTCCCACCTCAGCCATCCTCGAAGTGGTTTTCCGTGGTTTCCCACTTCGTCTTCGGGCAAATGCCGGGATGGTAAATACTGTAAGGCCACGGCCGCCTCCTTCCTCCTTCCTAGCCTTTCCGTCCCAATCTTCCCTTCCCATCCCTCATGAGGCCCCTGTTCGCTTTGCAGGTGAGGCCGCCTGGGCGAAATGCTGATCACACCTCCCCAGTTGTATCCATCCCGACCTGATGTTCCAGGCTCCAGGACACTGCCCATAGAGGCGGTAGTGGTGAGTTCCCTCGCTGAGTCCGTGGGAACCGCCAACCTAGAGGGTAAATCGACTAAATAAAAAAAAAATAAAAAAAACTAATTTCGAAATGATTTTTACAATAATTATTTTCATAATTTGTTTATTATTTTCATTTATTTTATTGTTGTAATTTTATTTTTATGATTTTTATTTCTATATTTATTTTTTATTTTTACACTTTAATTGTTAATGTTTTTATTTTTTTTATTTTTTAAAATTTGTCCAACACATTACGTCAAGTAGTTAGGTAGGTAAATTTGATTTTTAGAAATAGTAGCACTTCAGCATGAAAATTCTCCAAAATTTGGCTGAAATATTCGAGTATGAGCATCTTTGAAAGCATAAACTGTCCTTATGATATGTGGTTAATATAGAGACCAAGGAACAAAACCAGCATAAACAGAGCGAGCCTGAATTGAGTTTGCATGCCTCTCTCTATTCTGTACACAATTTTTTGATTTCACGTTAAAGTTTATTTTGTATTAGAATTGTAAATTAAAAGCGTAGGTCATCGGCAGCTTGCTCGTTCTAACGTGACAGCTAAAACCCAGCCTAGTGGAAAGTCGCCAAACAAGGTCTTGCACCCTTCACTTAGTCCATTACTATGTTAATGAGCCTTCAAATCGCGGACTCCACCGACTGCGAAATTCTTCACATAAAATAGAATGGTTGGTTGGTTCCCCAGTTTAGGGGCTGCGACAACGCAGTCATGTAGCCCCGTGTACTTTGCGAGTGTGTAGAATCTGTCTGATAACCGGTGGTAATTGAGATGACTGTATTAGTGTGTGTTATCCTGTTTTTTTTAAATTCAAGACAGGACTGCAGACACTCGATTTTCAAGTAGTTCCAACTTTTGCTACCAAACGCCACCCTCAACGGCCAACTAGTTCTGAACGTGATTACCAGATGCCACCGCAGTCGGCTCCTGGCGACGAACGTTGGAACCTAAGAGTGTTAGTCAAATCTAACCTATAATTTAGCTTCACACAAGTGCAATTAGTGAAAGGTTCTTTAACATGCCATACATATATAGCATGGGTCCGCCAGCTTTACTTCCCCTCCGAAAGAAGGCATACTGAGGGATTTTTAACGCTCTTAAGGATTCCGACGACTTCGGCCGGGTTTGAATCCGTGATCTTAGGCATAGGAGCTCAGCATGCTACCCACTACGCCACCGAAGCCGCCTATAAAATAGAATACCTCCTGTTCTGAATCTCGGATTACCAGAGATAGAAGCGAGAGCAACCATTGATTATTGATTACAGTAATTCCCTAATAGCCTAGTACAGGGGTTCTCAACCTTTTTCAACCATCTTACCCCTTTAAAAAGAAATTAAACATCCTGCGAACCTCCTACTAACCTTTCTTAGGTAGTAATAATGGTTATTAAAAATGAGAAAGGTATTTAGTTAGTATGGTTTAACCTTTGTAATTTTATAAGGAAAGATACAGTATTTTAATAAACAGAATATAATTGTTGTTTTTCAGTTCCTTTTCCCAAAGGGTGATTTTTGCAAGCATTCCGTTAGTTTTCATTTCAACATAGAACACATCAGAAACACTACCTTGCATACACTTATTCCAAATGTTCAGTTTTTCAAAAATATCACTTAAATAGGCCAATTTTAAAAGCCAACCAAAGTCATTGAGTACTGATGATAAATTAGAATTGTGCTCGGTAAAGAAAAGATGCAATTCTTTGTGGAGTTCAAACACACGCGCCGTAAATAACTCACACAGTAGTCAGGGCACGAAGCTCACTGCGCATGTGGATCGAGTAGAAGGATGGCCTGCCGCGTACCCCCTGAAATGTTTCACGTACCCCTATGGGATACGCGTACCACAGGTTGAGAACCCCTGGCCTAGTACAAAAAATCAGCCGAGCAAGTTTTAAAAATGGCGAAAGTACGAGAGGTGATCAGAAACTAAGGTTACAAGGTCAGTATTCCTGAAGTTTCTTCTGTTATAGAGAAAGTAGTATTGTGGGATAATTCGAATACATACAGTTGGTTGGCTGGCTCCGTGGCTCAGCGGTAACGTTCTCGCTTGCTAGCCCCAACGTTGCAGGTTCGTATCCTCATGCAGTAGGCTGAGGGTGCGCAAATGCGAGGGAGCCGTATCAGTAGATTTACTGGCACGTTAAAGATCCCCTTTGGGGAAAAATTCCGGCACCCCGGCGTCTCTAAAAGCCAGATTAGTTAAAAGGGACGTTAAACCAATAACATTTACATAGGTTGGTAACTGTGCAGAGGCGGCTCCGGTGGCGTAGTCGGTAGCATGCTGAGCTTCTATGCCCAAGTTCGCGGGTTCAAACCCAGCCGAAGTCGTCGGATTTTTTAAGAGCGTTAAAAATTCCCTCAGTATGCCTTCCTTCGGAGGGGAAGTGAAGCCGGTGGTCCCATGTCATAGATTTATGGCATGTTAAAGAAACTTCCACTGACTCACTGTGCCTATCGTTTCCGATACCACTAAAGGCTGTATTCACGCACACAAGTTGGCAATGCTCCCAATAAACATTATTCGTAGATTGGTTAGAGCCTCCGTGGTTTAGGCGGCAGCACGCCGGCCTCTCACCGCTGGGTCCGTGGTTCAAATCCCGGTCACTCCTTGTGAGATCTCTGCTGGACAAAACGGAGGCTGACAGGTTTTTCTCCGGCTACTCCGGTTTTCCCTGTCACAATTTCATTCCAGCAACACTTTCCACTATCATGTCATTTCATCTGTCATTCATTTAATCATTGCCCCAGAGGAGTGCGACAGGCTTTGGCAGCCGGCACACTTCATATCCTCGCCACTAGATGGGGGCTTCGGTTCATTCATTCCATTCCTGACCCGGTCGGAGACTGGAAGCAGGCTGTGGATTTTCATTTTTTTAATAGATTGGTTGGTTCCTTAGTTTTTGGGCCTGCGACAACGCGGTCATGTAGCCCCGTGTACTTTGGGTGTGTGTAGAATCTGTCTGATAACCGGTGTTAATTGTGATGGCTGTATTAGTGTGTGTTTCAGTAATTCAAGTAAGGACTGCAGACAATAATTTCAAGCAGTTCCTACTTTTGCTACCAAATGCTACCGTCCACGACACCTAGCTTGCGGAATTCCCTACTAGATGGCATCGCAGTCAGCAGCTGGTGGCGTGCATTGGAACCAATAGAGCGTTATCAATTCTAACCTACAAATTTTGGCTCCACACAAGTGTAGTTAGTGGAAGGTTCTTTTTCATGCCATAAATCTATGACATGGGACCATCGGCTTCACTTTCCCCTCCGAATGAAGACATACTGAGGGATTTATAACGCTCTTAAAAATCCGATGTCCTCGGCCAAGTTTGAACCCGCGACCTTGGGCATAGTACCTCAGCATACTACCAACTACGCCACCGATGCCGCCTTATTCATAGATTAATACAAAGGAAATTTTGAAAAGTAATCATGCCAGCTGTACTCTAACAAGAAGCAGGAAACGTGGGAACTATTTTCTGACGCGTTAGCCTCAGAGCTGATGTGAACATTTCCGTAGCAACGAGTGAAGTGAACACATGGACTCTTCTGAATATTCTGTGTGCAGGTGAGGTTTTGCGGCATCAGAATGTAATCAAGCTCTAACGTTCTTCTCTACTGTGCCTGAGGTTGCGAGGGAGTCGTGCCAGTATACCAAACGACAGGTCAAGTCCTGAGAAAAATATCCCTCCGCGCATCTCCTCTCTCCTTTCATGTGTTTCTGTCATGGAAACTCTAGATTGTCATCCCTCAACCTACGGTACATTTAAAATCATTTGTTTGATCCTTTTACTCAGTTCTCTCCATTTTTATTACCTTTGCAGTATTTTATTGGTGATTCAAGCTTCACATCTCCAGTTTGAACTCGTTGTCTACTTGAGGAAACCATGTTGAACTTTGTGCATTCGTAGCCTTTGAGCCTGATTCGCCATAAAATCGAATTCCTCGGATGCTCTTTTGCCACTCAAGCAAGGTTTGTACATCAAATTCGTACTGCATTACTCTGCCTTTAGTTCCAAATACCACTAAAAACTATATTCACACACACACAATTCATCACATGAAAAGCAAAGTTGGTAAAGCTCACAATTAACGTAAAGATGAAAAATTTATTCATAGATTTTTGCAAAAGAAATTCTGAAAGGTAGCCAGCTTAAGGAAACATAGCAACACGCGCTGGAAAATCCTATGCGCCAAAAACAAGCATGGGTCATTGCTAGCCTTGGTCATTTACACTCACCGGACGCTGTTACCCGAACCCCACCGCTGACATCGCAATTGACACGATTCCCTAGCAACTGAAGAACACTGCACGGCACGCGCCTAGGTCCACTCCTCAACAGCCATGCGTACTACAGTCACCCGAAGTTTGATGAGGGACATAGCCACTCCCATTTTTACACTCAAGTGCGCCCCAGTCACGGTCCTTTAGTTGACCGACGGTAGATCAAATGCCTTACGGCAGGATCCGTAGGACATACATACATGCCTTTGCTTAAACACCTATATACTCATCACGTTATAAATGCGCAATAATGATCTATACATTAGCTAGTGACCGACGGAAGATTAAAATGCCATAGGATAATAATTGCTGGCACCACGTTACATAGCAACAGCCATTTCTTATTTTATGCCAACACATATACACTAGAGTTACCACGAAAGATGATAGTATACATAGCCATGCTTTCCACACGCGCCCGAGATGCACGGCTTCCGAAAGCGACCTCCAGCTGCGATGAGGAGAGGTTACCACATCCTTCTCTTTCAGTTTCAACAGGTCCAATTCAGTATCAGTTTCACCGCGTAAGATCGTTCTCTATTCATTGCATATATCGGGTTCACAGCCAATACCGAACGCAGTTTACACTTCAATTCATGAACACCACAATGACACACGTTCGCGGCCTTCCGCATAAGCTCAGGTTTATTACTACACTAACACAAGATAGCAGCCTTCAGCATAGGCAAAGACGCATTCTTACAATAACACAGGTTAATTACCACCGCCACAGCGAGCCACGAATTAACACAATTACACAGGTTACAATACCCTACGAGCATCAGACTCCACAGGTCATCAGGACCACACACTTATGGGACACTTGGGATAAGGAAATACTTACGTAGGTTACATTATTCCATACACTGTAAATCCAGGTTACATTATTTAATACATTTCACTAACTCCTTACACTCGGGACTGCACACTGATTATAAGCAGTGATGCGCCCTCCACAGGCAATGCCGGAAGCAAGACTTGCCACTCCAGCATCTCGGCTTACGAAAGGCAGGGCATCCAACACTGGCAGGCCACGTCTGGCGCTGTCACAGTTAACACACTCCCTCTTATATATGTTTTTATTCACATGGGATCTTTAACTTTTATTTTTATTAAACGGTGGCATTGACCACATAGTACCGTCATAGGGTCATACAGGATGAACAGTCCTCCAACGAGGCGTCCTCAATATTAGCCGACGAATTAGGGACTGCATTCACAATTTAATCATATCAATCATTTTATAGTCGACGACAGACCGGACTCTCGGTCAAGCCGTGGGATTGGGGCATATACCTCTAACGGTCGACGTAGGAAAACCATTTTTCATCCCTACGCTGAGTTATGAACTGTTCGTCACAGTCTGCCATATGTAAACATGATATTACATAATAAATTAACGAAATAACTACACAAGAGCCACAAGGCTACAATAGGACCACAAGTCCTTCTATAGATCCCAGTCAATCTATATACACCCCTTAGTTACACACATTTATCGCCATGATCATTAGTTGGCCGAATTACACTTTCGCATTTTTATATATCTGGCGTCGTAGCTCACCAAGGTACATATCCCCATATGTCCATCCGTGTAGCATTAACGCCATGGTCCATAAGTATCCTACGTTTTCCTAGGCGAGGTATGCCCAGAGTAAATTAAATTACACCCTCCTAGGTCCACGATATAGGATAAATATCAACCATGGGCATAGGAATGCCAAGTTTTGTAGAAATCGGTTAGCAAAGGCCCAATGATTTTATTACCTATAAACATTAAGTATCTACTTAAGTACACAGACATGTTATACACATTAGGAGTACATCATCTCCACATCGAATTGAATTACAGGGCTACAACTTACAGATCTCACTTCCATACCGCAGATTATCCGGTAGACTTAGCCCATTGTGCTACTCTACGGACAGTCGGGAAGGTGCGGAATACAGTACACGCCCCGAGGGGATTATTACCCAGCCACATAGAATTCTTGCATTTTCCCGAAGTAAATGGGATTAAACCGCGGAAAAACGTTTCCTACATAATGACACACAACATTTCACCCGCGAATAGAGTCGCAACAGGCTTCAATACGTTATCAGTACACTTTCAGTACACTACCAGTACACTACATGCATTAGGCACAGAAGCCCAGAGTTTTACCTAGCATTTGCCACATTTAATCACGATGTGCTGACAGCGCAGTCCCGCCAAAATTCCCCCCCCCCCGGGGGGGGGACATGCTTTGATTTCCCACTACGCAGACGAGAATTCATTTACTGACACCCACGTTCCGTCATACACAGGCTGTCTCTCATACGTCAGTGAGTACATGACACACACTCCGGTCGACGGCCGACACGTGCGTATGACATTTCAATCACCACATCTCAACAAACCGCCATGTTCTACAGTCACTCACAGCGCTATTGCCCAATAAGCATCGAGCGCGAATAGACACTACCTCCAGAGAGCGCAGCCACCAATAAGCGCAGCGTAACTAGCTGGTACAACGCCTAGCGATAAACGTTATCTGACACTACGCACATACGTCATATCTCAGCTCGGCCGTTCCTCCTCCTCATATATACTTGACACGAGCCGCCATTATATTTCCACACACCGTCCAATCACATCCACGCGCGAGATTCAAATACCATTGAACCCAGGACACATGTTTACTTACACACACACTGCCTCTTAGGGTGAACCAACCCTTTTAATTGAATTCGTCCCTTCACTCACACTCTACCTAACACAGTGAGTGCATATTTCACGTCGAAATGCCATTATTTTCGCTGCCAAACACAGAGCTCATATGTACACCCCTAACGATATATTTTGGCCATTTTTTTCACACAACAATTGAACTTCAATACAGCTTTCTAAAGAAACCGCCCTACACTTTCGGCGACCACGGGCGTTCCCCACAAACATCGATAAATAGATGTCCACGCCAATTAGAGATTTTTTGCGGAGCTGATCCAATTTTTCGGGTCCCACTTCATCACAGTTATGGTCGATCAAAATCGTTAACTACGGTGACCCGACTATATTCCCCGCCACGACCATCTTACCCCCTCACAGATTATTGTTTTACTTGCATACAGTTTTGGGATTTATGATTACAGCTTACACATGCTTCGCATTCATATATTCACCCACCACATTAGGGTGGCAAAACACACTTTCGTTCCCACACACTTCCGCATGGCGGATAATATATTTTTGACTCATTCCCCCCCCCCCTTACAGGTGGATTTCGTCCACATAAGAAGATATTCACTAGAGCCCGCAAAGGCGGCATTCTAGGTCACATAAGCATAGATGTTACGATTTGTTCAGAGCAGGTCGGCGCATAGAGGTGCAGCCTACTATCCCCCATTAATATATTTAACCACACAGCGACAGTCGGCAGTGCCGATGACGTTAGGATATTCTCGAACGAGAATTTTCACACAACGCGCACTATATTTTTGTATCGGGATTAGTTACATATATATATACAGTGAGCCTTTATAATATTCATTGGTATAGTTTGAAAGAACGCTAACGGCAATATGCCACTAGAAGGAGATATCGATCAAAGGGTATATTCATAAATCCCCGTGACATTCCCAGAAATTTATACTAAGTGTTTATAGCATAGGAGATTATTTATAATGAACTGACCGTTTTAGTATATAAGTTCTTAGCATATAAGTACAGGTTGTATCTTGTACATCGCAGACAGCAGAGTACTACGCTACACGGCCGCAGATGCCAGAGTTTATAAAAAGTTGACACCAGGTCAACATTATCCCCCCCTTTTGACACAGCATATACACTTCTACATTTTTACACGTTGTCCCCCATTCCCCTGTTAATGCGAGGCACTTGCTATTAATGCCGTACCAAAAGTGTGCCCAATGCAATATCGCTCATAGCTAAGTGTTGAGATGGAACACTTTGGAAATATAAGCTAACAGTGGATTGTAGCAAACATTCCCCTGCTAACATTAGTATTATCACTATATGTATTTACATTTTTCACCCGCATGTGATATTTTTACCTACATGAAGCTAATTAACACCCATCCAGTAAAATGTTCCTCACCATTTAACGACTTCCTGCATCCTTCTAATACCGCAGGCCCCCTCCGATTCTAGCCATCCTTTTGCCCAAAAATAACAATAATTAACATGTCCACATACCTGTTAACATGGGACATACCATCCCAATCCCATCTACACCTACTAACTGTGGATAAACATACAAAAACATTCCCTGCATTAGCTGGAAATCTGGCAGCTAGGTGCAATGAGTGCGCACTGTGCCAAATCCCCCCAACCTCGCGTGCAAAGCACACACTGTTCTCCAAACAAACAAAACTCGCTCTACACTATACCCATATGGTATAGGCATATGGTACATATTGTGGAAGGTGACCACATATTTTTTCCTTGAAAGATCGCAGATGGTAAGACTTGCCATCGACAAAGGGCAAACATAGCCCTTGACATGACATGACATGGACGACGACGAACGACGGAATGTCGAGGCAGCGTCGAATTAGTGCGGGCAAGCGCCCAAGCTGACGGTGTGGGTAGCCTGCCCCAAAAGAAAAAGGTGGCTACACCCATTTTGCAATAAAGTCGACGAAGTTAGACCTGCGGGCGGAATCTTGATAGTTCGATGAGGGGATTGACCGCCTCAGCATCGGACAGGATAGACCCTCCACCCAGAGACGACCCACTTAACTCGACTCCTAGTTAGTTTGTAAATTAAGTAATAGCTTCATTGCGGAAGCAAGTCCTGTTTTCGTACACAGGTGAAGAAATAATGAAATATGAATAATGATGAATACTAATGAATAATGAATGAATGATATATAATCTCCCGGGCCGAGGTACTGGTCACCGGAGTTCCCCTCTGACCATACCCCCGAGGACGATTCCCTACGATTGACGACATGCCCACGGTTCTCTCCCTGGCCAAGGTATAGGTCACCGTTGGTCACTCTGATCGTGCCCCAGGGAGGGGAACACATTGATATTGCCTTTGCGGTGATATATGATTTCCGAAATGATAATGCAGCAGTTAGTTGTTAGTTATATTAGTTATAAAGGGGGTATAATACATAAGGAGGAAAGTGTACAAGGACTTCGGTCTGGCTGTCTTGGAGACGACCGGCGTCACCAGGATTTGCACGCACGTCACCCCCAAAAGGGAGATATTCCTCGTTCTAAATTTAGTATGTAAGAATAAATGCATATTTCGAGGGCAAATTAGTTAAGCAAATTTAGTAAGCCACTGTGTCGAGGCAGTAGCTTACAAGGGGTATTTCGGCGCTAGGTTAAGGCCATATTTCGGGCCATTTTTTACATACATAAGTTTAGTATATAGCTAGATATAAGATACATTTACACGAGATACGAGCGATCGATAATAGGCAATCGGCATCGTGAGCCCGATGCGTTCGGCAGTGTTGGCTGTATTCTTTGAATACACGGTACCTGAGATATAATTTTTATTGCTCTTTGCATGTTCATTTCTTCCTTTCTCTTTGTCAAACACCAACAGTGATCTTTTGTTTTCTCCTTGATAAGCAAATCTCTCATGTCTTCATAAGTCTGTTCTAGATATATAACTTCTGTGACCCACCTAGCGTCACCTCGCAGCGAATCTCTGAAGCTCCTCAACTCTTCCTGGTGCTAGAGGACTTACTTATCCAATTGGCCACCAGATCCTGTTACCATCGTCAGCTATTTTCTCTTGGAGCAAGAGGACTACGTCCACTTCTTTACTCACCATGCTGCGCTAGCATCAACTGTTATCAACTCTTAGAAGACCGGCTCAGCAAGAGAAGATAAATTTTTTGTTTTCAAGTTGGCAATGTTTATATGTTCTCCTTTTGTCTCCTACCCCCCACTCTTTCCCCTTTTCTTGGTCCCTCCGTGCTCCGTTGAGCTGCTCTCACTTCTCAGTCTGCAGTTGACTCGTTCAGTCAAAGCTCCGCTCGAGCTTGCCTCCTCAAACCAAGAGGCTCACCCTCTTTTACGCCATGTTGGCTAAGTAATCATCAACGGAAACTTCGACTTCAACATGAAATCAAGATAAGTACCATTTTAAAAGTTTTAACCTCATCTTCATGGTTTTAACTTCCTCGTGCTTTTAATTATAATTTATAGACAGTGTGAAATCATTTACTTTGGGGCAATAATCATTCTTCGTGGGATTTGCCATGTTGAGCTTTTGCTTGTATAAGCCAACCTTACTAAAAAAGAGCTTTTCTTAAGCTATTCAAACGAGAAATCCTCTCGCTACGTGGGATATTATCTAATACCCGCTGTCTATAATTATAAAGCTAGTTCCTCCGTTGGATTTTCTCAACCCCATTTTCTGCTAAGGTCGTTCTGGAACCTTCGAGATCTTGTTCTCTATCTGCGAGTCTTGCCGTCAAGTATTGTTCACGCACTTGTGAAAATGCTAATTAAAATGAGGAATCTTCCTTACAAATTTTTGCAATAGCTAACTTTCTTCCCCCGTTGGAACATTCTATGGCGCATTTAATTGTAAATCACAACTTTTTCAAGAAATAGACTCTCACCTATATAGTGCAATCAGTTATTTCCATAATTGCAATAACTTTTTTTCTCATAAACTTCAGTGTTTCTATAGTGAACTTTGCATCCATCTTCATAGACTACAGTGATAAACAGTGCTTGCTCCACGTTTCTACCGCGTCGTGATCGTCCGGTTATATTAAATACGGCCATGAACATTGATCCTATATCCCAATGATCTTTCCTCAACCTTCTACTAACAACCATTATTAATAAAATTGTAACTTTCTATAAGGCGTCACTCACGAAGTGCCCTTCCAACTTTGCTAGTTTAACATTAATTAAATTCTGCATAATAGCTTGTGTGATACAAGTTTTAAATTACATTGTTCCTTTCCTTTAATCAGGGAAAACAATTCTCTAAACTCTTGAGCGAGTCATGTTCAGGTTTCACGAAATGGAAACTGTTCCATTTGGCGAGTGATTCCGGCTCAAACTTGGGAAGTCTCGAACTTTCCCTTTCACTTTCTTCAGGTTTCACAGTAAGTGACCTGCCCTCTTTGTATAATTCTCATATATTAATTCTGTATAAATATAAGAAGTTGTAGGAACTTCTATCTTATTTTTCATGTTGTTATTATTGTTATTTTCAAAGTTGTCACTTTCTCTAGAACATTCTCTCCAGAATTTCTTAAGGTGCACTTTTTGTACTCCAATTCACGTTCAAGCTTTAATTATTTCATTGCTCATTTGTTTAAATCATATAAAGATTTTAGAAACATGTAAGGTTTGAAACCTTGTAAATTGTCAATTGCCTGGAGCAACCGTTTAATGTTGAGAGGTCTGCGACCCTATTTGTTAAAAAGATCAAATGAACTATGTTTATTAAAATTATATTGCATAATTGTTAATTTCCTCAAACTTTTTCTAATTGTAAAATAAACAAATCTTTTCCCTTCGCTTTTTCATTTACGAATATAAAGTTTAGGCAAAATCCTGTCTTCCTTGACTCTCCTCACTCAATGATATTAAAATCATTAATAGAGCTTTCACCATTGTTGCATTTGAGCAAGAACTCTTAATTTTCACCTCACTAAAGTTCTTCTTAGCGTTAATAGCTAATTCTAATTGGCCAGTAAGGCAAGTAAAGCTCGCTAAGCCAGCTACCTGCTTGTGGAGACTCTCTCCGAAAACTTATGGTCAATTTTCTAAAAAATAAGTGTTTCTTTTTGTCTAAACTTTTAGCCGGCTCCTCGCTGAGTAAAAGCTTAGCCATTTTCCAATGCAACCATTGGTTCATTTACCAAGATTACCCAATAAGGCATAATCTTTTATCATTTTCCTTTTTAGAGACACTTGGTCGCCCTTACAGGAACTCCATAATTTTGGAAATTGAAAATACCAAGCTTGAGTTAAATCATTGGCATTCTTCGAATTACTTTGTAAAACCTAATTTCTTTGAGAAGACATACAGTAAATTTGTTCCTCTCAGTCTTGCCAGACCAGCACTCTTCCCCATAGTAGTTTTATATATGCTTGAGAGGGATTATACGAAAGCCACTCTCTTGCAAACAGCCCAAGTTCTATCTGTGTTTCTCGTCAGCTTAGACCAAGTCCTTACTCATTTTAGGTATTCGAAAGAGGATTTTCGGTGGCAACCACCTTTAAGTGTGTTTAACACTAAACTTATTAATTTTGTGGGACTCTCCTCCTATTTTTCTATCCTTCTTTTCCAATCCAAAATCTACTTCCTTCTCTTAATCATCTTCCCTTGGTGGGTGGGTTATTCCTTAGCCAATAAACTACCCAAAATTTGGTGCCGAAACCCGGGAGAGCCCATTTTTTCTTTTCTCTTTTTAAAATAGTGTCATTTGACAATACTTTGCATATTTCTAATATCTGTGTTGAATATTTCAGCTATAACTACATCGTGCAAAGCCTGTGAACGGGAAAGAGGCCGCTCCTGACTCCTATGGTGTGTTCCATTCTTTCTACTCATTCGCTGCTGCCAGCTTGACAGCATTTCCAAGGTTCCACAGTTTCGTGAGTTACATTTTCATTTACCTTCTTTAATATGGCTCCCACTGATAAGGATAAGGATGAAAAACTTACTTCTAAACGAGCATCCTATAAAGGGCAAATTACCCGATTTAGAAGGTACATAAAAGAATTAGATCCCTCAGACGCGCAATTAGATTTGTTGAAACATCGTGTAAAGGATTTTGAACGTTCTTATGAAAACTACTGTAACATTCAAACTGAAATTGAAACTTGCATGCTCAATCAAACAGAAGATCGTGTCGAAGTAGAAAACTTATATTACGAAGGCATAGGTTCTGCTTTCAAAATAATACGCCAACTCGAAGAGGAGCAGAAAAGGACGCTTCTGTTCTTGGTTCCCTTCACGAACCCCAAACTTCTTTCCGTGAGAGCACTCACAAGCCCAAACCTACTTTACCGAAAATTGATTTACCCCATTTTTCTGGAGATGAATCCACTTGGGATTCTTTCTATGAATTATTTTGCTCCCTTGTTCATGACAATGAAGACATTCAAGTCATTTACAAGTTTCATTACTTGAGATCTATCCTTCGAGGTCAAGCTTTGCAGTTAGTTGAAGCACTTCCTCTGCGTGCCGAAAATTACCCCATTGCCTTTAACTTATTAAAAGAAAGATATGGAAATTCACGTTTACGTATTCAACGCTATATTAAGGCTCTATTTAACCTACCTGCGTCACAGCACAATGACGTCACTAGTTTGCGTACTTTAATTGACACTACCCAACTCCACGTTAAAGCTTTGTCCCAATTAGATCAACCTACTGAACATTGGGATACTTTCCTAATACATTTAGTAATCTCTAAAGTTGATGCTGCTACCCTCAAAGCTTGGGAAATTGAACTTTCTAAGGAAGACGACTACTCTTACGAGCATTTAGTCACTTTCATAAACGCTAGATGCCAACTTTTAACCGCTCTAGCTAATCAAAGTGAACCTTCATCTCCTAGTTCCAAATTCGAATTAATGTCCATCAAATCCAAAAGTGAACGCTCAGCGTCCAATACCCAAAAACCCGGGTCCAGCTCATCCAAATTCAAATCAAACTCCACTGGTTACCCAACTAGGTCTAGTGAACGTCGTGTCGCTAGCTCTATTGTTTTTAACACGCAAAGTGAACCTCGCAAAAGTTTAAACGAACCTGTAAAGTGCATACTTTGTAAAGATCCCCATGCCCTATACCTTTGAAAATCTTTTAAAGAAATGTCAGTCGATGACAGACGAAAATTAGTCGCTCAAAACAAACATTGTTTCAACTGCCTAGCGCCCACATATTCTGCTTCTAACTGTAAGTCCACAAGACTTTGCTACCATTGTGAAAAGGCTCATCATACTCTGCTACATCGTCATGATCAGGCAAGGTCATCGACAGCATCTACTTCGCCGAAAAATGATAGTGCTAACAATTCTAATGCTTCATCTTATATTCAAAATGCTAAGTCCATTCGCAGTGCGCAAGTATTGTTGTCTACTGTCCAAATTGACGTTCAGGATAACTTTGGCAACTGGGTCCGTGCACGCGGTCTTCTAGACACAGCGGCAACTCATGATTTTGTGTCCAATTCCTTGATTAGAAAACTAGGCCTACCTGTAAACCCCACTTCTATCAACGTGTCGGGCATCAATAGCTCAAAATCGCAAGCTTTACAATTCTCAAAGCTAACTATAAGAGATACTTGTCATAGAAACAACTTTCTTAAACATAATTGTCTAATTCTTAATAGCATTGGAGAAGACACTCCAAGTCACTCTGTGGATATTTCAGGGTTAAACATTCCCTCGCATTTAAGGCTAGCCGATCCTTGTTTTAATATGCAGAACCCTATTGACATACTCTTTAGTGCCAATGTTTTCTGGAATTGCCTACGTAAACAGGTTCGTAAGTTATCCTCAAACGTGGTCGCCAGAGACACTAATTTTGGATGGATCGTCACGGGGCAACTTCCCCACTATTCTCCTCAACCCGCATCGCAATGTTACTTCTCCAATACTGACCTGGAACAGTTCTGGAGGCTTGAAAATGTCGATTCTCCTAATGTAACCTCTTCAGAAAATGAATTCTGTGAGCAACTTTTTTTGAACACCACCACTCGTTCTTCTGATGGCCGGTTCGTCGTTCAAATGCCAAGATTACATAATCCTCCTAAACTTATCAACTCTCAGCCTAAAGCTCGAAAAGCTCTTTTCGCCATCGAGAGCAAATTCAAAAAGGAACCTCTTGTTAAACAACAGTACACTGATTTCATGGATGAGTATGAAAGCTTAGATCATATGGAAGTTGTTAACAAATCTAATGATGAACTGCACCCCCCAATTGAAACGGTTTATTTAAATCATCATCCCGTGTGGAAAAACCCTCTTGTAAAAGATAAAATTCGAGTTGTTTTCAATGGTTCATCGCCCGACGTTAATGGCAACAGCCTTAACGACACTCTTTATTCTGGTCCTGCTATTCAATCAGATTTATCTGCTATACTCTTAAACTTTCGATTATTTCCCATAGCTGTCATAGCCGACATAAAACAGATGTACCGTCAAGTGTTAATTCAACCAGAACAACGAGATCTTCAAAGAATCTTGTGGCGTGATGAAACCAGTAAGCCCATTAAGGTATTTCGCTTGAAAACGGTTACTTATGGCTTAAAACCCTCTGCTTTCCTTGCTATCCGATCCCTACACTTGCTAGCCTCTCAAGATGGTCATTTATTTAACCCCAAAGCCTCTGAAGCACTAACTACGTCATTCTATGTTGGCGATTATTTGCAATCCTTCCCCTCTTTGGAGGAAGCTTCTTTTGTATCTTTAGAACTTCAGGCATTACTAAGGAATGGAGGTTTCCCACTCCATAAGTGGAACTCCAACTCCCCTGAGTTTCTCGCTCAGTTTCCCATCGAAGACGTAGATCCTTCTTCTGTCTAAATTTGTGGTAACTCCGAATCTATAAAAACTCTAGGAGTTCACTGGTGCACTAGCACTGACACTCTTATCTATAAAGTTTCGCTCGCAGAAGAGCTTCCTAATACAAAAAGACAAATTCTCTCTGAAATTGCAAAAATTTTTGATCCGCTTCAATTCCTTGCCCCAGTTATCGTTATAGCCAAACTCTTCATGCAAGAGCTGTGGTCGCTTAAATGTGAATGGGATGACGCTGTCCCTCTTTCTTTTCTTAATCGTTGGCTCTCGTTTCGCAGCAATTTTCTGGATCTTTCCCTCATTGAAATTCCCAGGAATTTAATCAGCTCTCATTCTAATGCATCTTTTTTCCTTCATGTGTTCGCGGACAGTTCCGAAAAAGCTTATGGTTGCTGTGCATATTTAGTTTATCACGATTCACTCTATGGATCTCTAGTTTCCAACCTTGTTTGTGCCAAATCGAAGGTCGCTCCTCTTAAAACTATCACTTTGCCTAGGCTCGAACTGTGCGCTGCATTCATGGCTGCAGAACTTGTCAAGAAATTACGGGAAGTGTTAAAGGTCGAATTCTCGCAAATCTATCTCTGGAGCGATTCCATGATCGCCCTTTCTTGGATCGCCAAGAACCCCTCTCACTGGCAAACTTTCGTTGCAAACAGGGTTTCCAAAATTCAAACTCTTTCTTCTGGATGTCAATGGAGGCATGTTCCCAGTGCGGATAATCCAGCCGATATTATCTCTCGTGGTTGTTTACCCTCTCAATTGGCAGCTTCCCAATTGTACTGGCATGGGCCCTCGTGGCTAATCGAAGAATCTTCCTCATGGCCTTCTAAACCCCCAGCTACAAACTCCAACTTGCCTGACGCTAAAGTACCTCTACCCATTGCTTCGTGTCTTGTTTCCAACGCTTCTCATCCTTTGTTGTCCCGCTATTCTTCTTTTCATAAATTATTACGAATTGTCGCCTATCTCCTTAGATGGAAATATCTTGTGGTTGACCAACCTCTTCTCACTAAACCACACCTTACCAATCATGAATTGAATCTCGCTACCGTTAAGGTTTTACAACTGACACAGCAAGAAGCCTTTTCTTCTGAATTGTCATTGCTTTCTTCTAAAAGAGATCTTCCCAAATCCAGCCGTCTCCGTGCTTTAGCCCCGTTCCTTGATGACCATGGGTTACTCAGGGTAGGTGGAAGGCTCTCGCAATCTTTACTCTCTGAGGACAAAAAGCATCCTGTTATTTTGCCTTCCAAACATCACGTAACTTCCTTAATTATACGTGACTTTCATTACCGTAATCTTCACGTTGGTACACGTACTCTGCTTTGCCTCTTAAGGGAAAAGTACTGGATTATAAATGGAATTCATGAAGTTTCTTCTGTAATTCATAAGTGCATTCCTTGTTTCAAAGCGAAACCTAAAATCAATACTCAATTAATGAGCGATCTGCCCTCTTTTCGTTCTTCTCCTATACGCCCATTTGCTTTAACTGGCGTGGACTATATGGGTCCGTTCCAATATCAACGAAACTCTCCTGAAGCTAAACGCAAATTGTTTGGTAAGCTTTATGTTTCTCTCTTTGTTTGCATGGTTACCGGCGCAATCCACTTGGAACTAGTAACGAATGCTTCTACTTCTTATTTTTTATCAGCTGTCTCTCGTTTCACCGCTAGGCGTGGTGTTCCTTCTGAGATGTTCTCTGATAACGCTTCCACCTTTCAGGGCGCAGCTTCCCTGTGGAAGAAAGCTCTCACTTCCTCTCCAGCCATGGAACAAATCTCTAATTTTTCTTATTCAAAAGGTTTCAAATGGCGCTTCATACCTCCTTACGCTCCGCATCATGGTGGTAGGTGGGAATCTTGCGTAAAGCTCACTAAACGTCATTTAAGAAAAGTCTTAGGTAATCGAATTCTGACTTACGAAGAATTCAATTCTTTGTCTGTTCTGATTGAAGGTGTTGTTAACTCTCGCCCTTTAACTCCACTTTCCAATGACCCTGATGACCTACTTCCACTCACCTCTGGTCACTTCCTTATCGGCACTTCTCTTTCTGCCCCTCCTCCTCTTCCCAATTCTTACCGGGATTTTAATTTACCTATTGTTTGGCGTAAACTTGAAGCCCTCCGTAATTCTTTTTGGAAGAGATGGAACTTGGAATATTTAACTTCCTTGCAACGGAGGCAGAAGTGGTTTCTTTCCAGTCCCGACATTAAAGTGGGGGACTTGGTCTTGGTTAGGGATGTTTCTCCCCCTATAGTCTGGACTTCCGGTAGAGTGACTAGGTGTTACCTTGGAAGAGATGGGAGAGTCAGGGTGGTCAGAGTCTTGACCATTAACGGTTCCATTACAAGACCCTTGTCTTTGATCGCTCCTCTTCCAATAAATGTGTAACTGTTTATTTGCTCTCTGTTGGTGTTTGACCCCCCCAGTATGGTGTATTCTTTGAATACACGGTACCTGAGATATAATTTTTATTGCTCTTTGCATGTTCATTTCTTCCTTTCTCTTTGTCAAACACCAACAGTGATCTTTTGTTTTCTCCTTGATAAGCAAATCTCTCATGTCTTCATAAGTCTGTTCTAGATATATAACTTCTGTGACCCACCTAGCGTCACCTCGCTGCGAATCTCTGAAGCTCCTCAACTCTTCCTGGTGCTAGAGGACTTACTTATCCATTTGGCCACCAGATCCTGTTACCATCGTCAGCTATTTTCTCTTGGAGCAAGAGGACTACGTCCACTTCTTTACTCACCATGCTGCGCTAGCATCAACTGTTATCAACTCTTAGAAGACCGGCTCAGCAAGAGAAGATAAATTTTTTGTTTTCAAGTTGGCAATGTTTATATGTTCTCCTTTTGTCTCCTACCCCCCACTCTTTCCCCTTTTCTTGGTCCCTCCGTGCTCCGTTGAGCTGCTCTCACTTCTCAGTCTGCAGTTGACTCGTTCAGTCAAAGCTCCGCTCGAGCTTGCCTCCTCAAACCAAGAGGCTCACCCTCTTTTACGCCATGTTGGCTAAGTAATCATCAACGGAAACTTCGACTTCAACATGAAATCAAGATAAGTACCATTTTAAAAGTTTTAACCTCATCTTCATGGTTTTAACTTCCTCGTGCTTTTAATTATAATTTATAGACAGTGTGAAATCATTTACTTTGGGGCAATAATCATTCTTCGTGGGATTTGCCATGTTGAGCTTTTGCTTGTATAAGCCAACCTTACTAAAAAAAAGAGCTTTTCTTAAGCTATTCAAACGAGAAATCCTCTCGCTACGTGGGATATTATCTAATACCCGCTGTCTATAATTATAAAGCTAGTTCCTCCGTTGGATTTTCTCAACCCCATTTTCTGCTAAGGTCGTTCTGGAACCTTCGAGATCTTGTTCTCTATCTGCGAGTCTTGCCGTCAAGTATTGTTCACGCACTTGTGAAAATGCTAATTAAAATGAGGAATCTTCCTTACAAATTTTTGCAATAGCTAACTTTCTTCCCCCGTTGGAACATTCTATGGCGCATTTAATTGTAAATCACAACTTTTTCAAGAAATAGACTCTCACCTATATAGTGCAATCAGTTATTTCCATAATTGCAATAACTTTTTTTCTCATAAACT
This sequence comes from Meconema thalassinum, assembly GCA_946902985.2. Taxonomy (NCBI): domain Eukaryota; kingdom Metazoa; phylum Arthropoda; class Insecta; order Orthoptera; family Tettigoniidae; genus Meconema; species Meconema thalassinum. Next base: position 48,851,887 of record OX336394.1, read on the forward strand.
TCAGTGTTTCTATAGTGAACTTTGCATCCATCTTCATAGACTACAGTGATAAACAGTGCTTGCTCCACGTTTCTACCGCGTCGCGATCGTCCGGTTATATTAAATACGGCCATGAACATTGATCCTATATCCCAATGATCTTTCCTCAACCTTCTACTAACAACCTGTCTGTTAGGTAGTCAGCCCGAAGGCTGGTTGGATCCTCAAAAAGCACCGCCGTTACGTTATGTGAGTAGATACCCACAAAAACCCAAGGCAGCGCTATATTGAGGCGTTCTAGGCAAGAAGAGGAGTGAGGTAGTTTGCCATTGCTTTCACCACTGAGTCAGAACAGTTGTCCTAACCCTATGAGTAGAACCTCCACAGCACTCACAGGCACTGACTGTGCCCTGAATGCCATTACTAAGCACTACCCATACCTCAGTAGCTTCCATATAATCACAGCCATGAGTGAGTCTGAGACATATTAATAAAATTGTAACTTTCTATAAGGCGTCACTCACGAAGTGCCCTTCCAACTTTGCTAGTTTAACATTAATTAAATTCTGCATAATAGCTTGTGTGATACAAGTTTTAAATTACATTGTTCCTTTCCTATAATCAGGGAAAACAATTCTCTAAACTCTTGAGCGAGTCATGTTCAGGTTTCACGAAATGGAAACTGTTCCATTTGGCGAGTGATTCCGGCTCAAACTTGGGAAGTCTCGAACTTTCCCTTTCACTTTCTTCAGGTTTCACAGTAAGTGACCTGCCCTCTTTGTATAATTCTCATATATTAATTCTGTATAAATATAAGAAGTTGTAGGAACTTCTATCTTATTTTTCATGTTGTTATTATTGTTATTTTCAAAGTTGTCACTTTCTCTAGAACATTCTCTCCAGAATTTCTTAAGGTGCACTTTTTGTACTCCAATTCACGTTCAAGCTTTAATTATTTCATTGCTCATTTGTTTAAATCATATAAAGATTTTAGAAACATGTAAGGTTTGAAACCTTGTAAATTGTCAATTGCCTGGAGCAACCGTTTAATGTTGAGAGGTCTGCGACCCTATTTGTTAAAAAGATCAAATGAACTATGTTTATTAAAATTATATTGCATAATTGTTAATTTCCTCAAACTTTTTCTAATTGTAAAATAAACAAATCTTTTCCCTTCGCTTTTTCATTTACGAATATAAAGTTTAGGCAAAATCCTGTCTTCCTTGACTCTCCTCACTCAATGATATTAAAATCATTAATAGAGCTTTCACCATTGTTGCATTTGAGCAAGAACTCTTAATTTTCACCTCACTAAAGTTCTTCTTAGCGTTAATAGCTAATTCTAATTGGCCAGTAAGGCAAGTAAAGCTCGCTAAGCCAGCTACCTGCTTGTGGAGACTCTCTCCGAAAACTTATGGTCAATTTTCTAAAAAATAAGTGTTTCTTTTTGTCTAAACTTTTAGCCGGCTCCTCGCTGAGTAAAAGCTTAGCCATTTTCCAATGCAACCATTGGTTCATTTATCAAGATTACCCAATAAGGCATAATCTTTTATCATTTTCCTTTTTAGAGACACTTGGTCGCCCTTACAGGAACTCCATAATTTTGGAAATTGAAAATACCAAGCTTGAGTTAAATCATTGGCATTCTTCGAATTACTTTGTAAAACCTAATTTCTTTGAGAAGACATACAGTAAATTTGTTCCTCTCAGTCTTGCCAGACCAGCACTCTTCCCCATAGTAGTTTTATATATGCTTGAGAGGGATTATACGAAAGCCACTCTCTTGCAAACAGCCCAAGTTCTATCTGTGTTTCTCGTCAGCTTAGACCAAGTCCTTACTCATTTTAAGTATTCGAAAGAGGATTTTCGGTGGCAACCACCTTTAAGTGTGTTTAACACTAAACTTATTAATTTTGTGGGACTCTCCTCCTATTTTTCTATCCTTCTTTTCCAATCCAAAATCTACTTCCTTCTCTTAATCATCTTCCCTTGGTGGGTGGGTTATTCCTTAGCCAATAAACTACCCATGTGTAAGCCGACTAACACGTTTAACACCGTTTTAGCGGGCATACGCCGACAATCAGCATGCCAATATGATTGTTACACGTTAACAGCATCCACGCACACTTGAGAGACAGGAGTACGCTATGACGATGTTAGACAGGAGTATACATACAAATGGACAGTTTTACTACTTATATGTGCTTACTTTGCAGCAACGAACTCCAACATGGGACACCCGCTCCCAATACAGGGTGCTCAATAATCATAGATATTCATTCATGCCTGCGTAGAGAGTAGCGCCAGTATGGGTACTCTCCAGGTTTTTCTATCGAAATGTGGTCATTGTTATCATGTGCTTACATAATGAGATGTATTTTCATGTACCCCTCCAGGTCTAGGTCCAGCGCCAACAACCGCTCACAGGGTACACGCAACCCCTACCATATATCAACCAATTGTTGATAATCATGCTAACGGAAAAGTATCATGTTTTACAGGACACAACGCCAGCTGACAAGGGTGAACACTCTGTACACACATATATGTACAATGCTTTCTTCTCTTTCCCAACAGGTGGCGACATTGTATATGGCCCTTTATAAATATTTTGCCCACGCCCATACACGTCTCCCTACCCCTACTTACATCCATAAAGCCCATACACAATTTCCCCCTCTACACGCGTCATACCTTTTTATTACAGATAGTAAATCCGAACTACGGGGGAGATATGCCTGTGGGATATACCCCACCGCAGGTAGGATCAACGTTCAGGGATAATTCCACCTAAAAATGAGAGGTGACATACGGCCACACAACGTGGACTCCTATTGTAAAGGACGGGTTGTGCCACCATGATTGTCGCCCCCACCCACAGGGGGCAACGCTATTTAGAGTAAGTTATTTTAGAGATCATGAAGGCGAGGTACCTCATAGGATAGGTTACCAGGTATTTAGAGCGCTGAATTAGTACATAAGCTGATTGTAATTTAGCATGTAGTAATGCGCCCACGGGCATTTGTTCTTCGTTAAATACATGAATGGTACTTCGCACCCCCCACATCGTCATCGGAGTGGATACATAGTATTCACATATATTACTCTATGCGGGTATCAAGTTTACATATCACACTTTATAATTTATACATTATATATACCTTGTACACATTTCTTTGAACACCTTGCTTTTCCTTTCCTATATTTTAACTTCCAAAATTGTACAAATGTCTCATTTTCCCCTGTACAAATAAACTATTTATATATATACACCTAATTTACACCCCGAGACATTTCTTTTTATCTGTCTCTCCATTGTATCCCTATTTTTCACGTGCATGGCACTCGGGAGCAGTTTTTCATCCATCACAGTCATATATTGGGACAATGTACTTTTTTTTAACCAAATCAGGGTGTTTTTAGCCTACTTTCGATTTTTGCAAAAATGAAAGTAGACTTATGAGATCAACACAGGGCGAAAAAAGTGTGTCTGTCTGTGTGTGTGTATGTGTGTGTGTGAGTCTGTGTGTGTGTGTGTGTGTGTATGTGTGTGTGAGTCTGTGTGTGTGTGTGTGTGTGTCTGTGTGTGTGTGAGAGTGTGTACTCTGGATGTCTGTCCCCCCCTATCAATTCGAACACGGTCAATGCGAATTGAACGAAATTTGGTACAAAGGTAGCACTAGCAAAGGACACCTCAGTGTCATGTTTTATATCACCGCCATCTTGACGGAAACGTAATGGCGGCCACACAAATGTTCAAAGCTTAAATCAAATTACGACTAACCTAATCATCCGATCTCTACCAAATTTTGCAAGAACATACCTTTATGGGGGGAGCATCTTTTGACCAAACCAATAGGCCATCAGCGTAATAGTTTGCGGATGGCGGCCATCTTTGTGTGAAAATCGATTCCCCCTATTAATTCGAACACGGTGCGACCGAATGGAACGAAATTTGGTACAGAGGTAGTACTAACAAAACGCACCTCAGTGTCATGTATTATATCGCCGCCATCTTGACGGAAACGTAATGGCGGCCACACAAATGTTCAAAGCTTAAATCAAATTACGACTAACCTAATCATCCGATCTCTACCAAATTTTGCAACAACATACCTTTATGGGGGGAGCATCCTTTGCCCAAACTAATAGGTCATCAGCGTAATAGTTTGCGGATGGCGGCCATCTTTGTGTGAAAATCGATTCCCCCTATTAATTCGAACACGGTGCAACCGAATGGAACGAAATTTGGTACAGAGGTAGTACTAACAAAATGCACCTCAGTGTCATGTTTTATATCGCCGCCATCTTGACGGAAACGTAATGGCGGCCACACAAATGTTCAAAGGTTAAATCAAATTACGATTAACCTAATCATCCGATCTCTACCAAATTTTGCAACAACATACCTTTATGGGGGGAGCATCCTTTGACCAAACTAATAGGTCATCAGCGTAATAGTTTGCGGATGGCGGCCATCTTTATGACAAAATTGATTTCCCCTATTAATTCGAACACGGTGGAACCGAATGGAACGAAATTTGGTACAGAGGTAGCACTAGCAAAGGGAACCTCAGTGAGATGTTTTATATCGCCGCCATCTTGAGTGAAACGTAATGGCGGCCACACGAATGTTCAAAGCTTAAATCAAATTACGATTAACCTAATCATCCGATCTCTACCAAATTTTGCGTCAACATACCATTATGGAGGGAGTATCCTTTGACCAAACTTATAGGTCAGTAGCCTAATATTTTGCGGATGGCGGCCTTCTTTGTGTGAAAATCGATTCCCCCTATTAATTCGAACACGGTGAAACCGAATGGAACGAAATTTGGTACAGAGGTAGCACTAGAAAAGGCCACCTCAGTGTCATGTTTTATATCACCGCCATCTTGACGGAAACGTAATCGCGGCCACCCAAATGTTAAAGGCTAAAATGTAATTACGACCAACCTAATAATCTAGTCTATACCAAATTTTGCAACAACAAATCTTTATGTGGGAAGCATATTCTGACCAAACTGCTAGATCATCAGCCCAATAGTTTGCAGATGGTGGCCAAGTATGTGTGCAAATCGATTCCCCCTATCAATTCAAACACGGTGATACCGAATTGAACGAAATTTGGTACAGAGGTAGCACTAGCAAAAGGCACCTCAGTGTCACGTTTTATATCGCCGCCATCTTGACGGAAACGGAATGACGGCCACCCAAATGTTAAAAGCTTAAATCAAATTTCGACCATCCTAATAATTTGATCTCTACCGGATTTTGCAACAACATGCCTTTTTGTGGAAAGCATCTTATGACTGACTACAAGGTCATCAGCCCAATAGTTTGCAAATAGCGGCCATGTATGTGTGCAAATCCATTCCCCAGATCAATTCAAACACGGTGAAACCGAATTGAATGAATTTTTTTACAGAAGTAGCACTAGCAAAGGGCACCTCATATTCATGTTTAATATCCCTATAGCACGTTGTATTTCAACAAGCTACTACAACCAACAAAGGACAAAGAGTTATAACAATACCCATGCATTTAGGAGAAAGTAGGCTATATGTTCTTTGCTGAACATCTTGTTCCTTCCGAGGTGACCGTGTACCCTTCACATTATTTGTTTTTTTTGTATCTCCAAACCAGGAATGTTACGTGTTAATTGTTACACGCCATATGTTATTTTTCTATATATCTATGAACCAAGAATAGCAATTTGCTAACTTGTTGTTTGTTTATTTATATACACATCGTACTATGTTTTATAACGTGCTGTTATTATCAAGAATATTTATGTCACCACTGTTCTTTGTGACTTCAAGAAGAAAAGAAATATATTGTAATAACCATTGTTCCCACAACCCACACATATACATTTGCTCGCTGCACACGACCCACGAGGTACGTCTACGTCTACGCACCCTTGAACGCTGAATTCCACATTTCACCCTCCCTATCTCACAAATTACTCACCCTTATGCGACTCGCCTACCACGGGGCTTCTTGCACGCCCCCGACGACGCTCCCAACATACTTCCAAAAGGGAATCAAAGAAGAGCAGAAGAGAGAAGATTCGCAAGAAAGAAGAAGAAGAGACCTATTTTTCCAAAAACCACCCCCACGTCTTCGTCGAGTTATCGAGGACGATAACTAGCTCCAAAAGGGGAGTTGTTATACCCCTGGGGTATGCCACCCCCTACATCCCTTATATTTCAGACATCATAAATCATACAAATAAAACTCCCAGACGACTTCTACAAAATCACTACAGATCCAAAGGCCTAGCACTTCAGATAACCTTCAGTAACCTCATACTTGTCCTCCATCGACCCCGGCCAGCACCACACTTCCTAAGGAATCCGAAATTCTGCAAACTCGACAGGCGGACTCTATAAAACAGCAGAGGTGAGGTGACTTGGGGTCAGTCTTCCACAGTGCTACCAGGTGCCGGACCGCTGCCCAAAGTCGTCACGTCCAGATTGGTGAGTGTAGATCGAGCACACGTACAAACACACAAACACTTACACCTTCATCCCCTCAATAATTGTAAAAGTAATAAGCATCTGAGTTAGTAGTATCTGCTCTGCAGGGTTCTTTAGTACTCCTCATTGGGGGTACGCATTAAATCCAAACATCTAGAAACTAACTGGTCATTTGGTTTATTTATTTAACTAGTTGATAAGATCCTACCCCTTAAACCACTTCCCGGTAGGATCCTAAGAACACTTGTTTAATTGCTCAGTGGCTTCCGTAGTCAGCTACTGGCGTCACGCCACATTGCTTGCGTGCGCGCTATTCACTAGCAGCGCGGCCAGTCAGTCCACGTTAGCAAGAACCCGATCGGCAGCACAGTTGCTCCGATACTTACTTAGCAAACCACCCCTTGCCTTCATCCCCTCGAACTACCCAAGCAGACTGTATAATTGGGAGTTCTCCTTTCGAGTGCCTATACGCTCTCGAACCTGTACACCTCTCACAGCCAAGTTACGAGCAGCCCCTCAGCTACTTTTATGTCATCCCCTAAAACAATACATTGTAAAGGATACCCTCTCAGGTAGCCTACAATTTGTGGAGCCGCCGAGTACCGTGACGTTGTCCTAGGACAACGTCCAGGGGTCACATACAACGTGACTGCGGGAATAATCCGGCAAAGTACCTTCTTACAACGCCACCCAAATTTGGGAATTTTTTTTGAGTTCGGGTCAGGTAATATTTAATACCCACCCAAACCCGCCCCAATAGATATAACATTTTTAAACGCAACCCTTACTTTTCAGTAAGCGAGTTACAGCCCCCCAAACATAGCTACGCCCACGCATACAATATATAGGGGCCACATTATTTAATTGCCCACCCAATTCGATCCCCAGTACCTTAAACAGGGTAACGACAGTAATATTTCATTCACCACCCCCATAGAGTAGAGGGGAAATTCCACACAATTAACCAAGATACTACCCCACCAGCTTAAATAGCCCATAGGAATCCCTGTGATTGCCACAGACTAGGAGAATAATTTTGTACTCATATTTCACGACATCCTCAAGTGTTTCCACCCCCATAACAGATCTTTGTCCACCATAGCATCCCTCTACCGTTTAAATATATTGTAGCGAGTAGACGCCTTGCAATACTTGATTGCATGGCACAAATACTTGCGGGACAAACAGAATTACCTGAACTGCGTGCAGGGAATACTACATGCCCAATAGAGTAGGATTCTGGGAGCTCTATCCCATAAAAAGGGACCCAAGTATATTATTAGAGGCCCCATCCCAGCAATCAGGCAACAATTTAGCCGCACGCAAGGGAGACTCCACTTCATACACGAAGATCTTCACACACAGTATTTTGCACTTAGGGTAGAACACCTTAGGGTGGATACTGCAAACACGAAAGTGGCGGAACAGGCCAGGGTACTTACCCTGCAGTACGCCAAAATATGGCGACGTTTCCGTCAGTTACAGGCTAACTTTATAGTATTTGAACGTTTCACGCATAAGCCTACGCATTTAGAAGGGGTTATTACAGACATCTCCCCCAGGATGGACAAAAGGACCATCTCCCTACGGGCCACTCCTATTAGGAAGGAGATCACCGTGGCCATGCCACATACGCAGCCCACACTTGGAAATGTTGCACACGTGAATACATTTCACCCGACACTTGCTAGCATTCCCATCTCCACACATCCCCTGCACCCTAGGCCCTTATTGCCCATACCGGCAACAACGGTCCTACGGCCCGCCGAAAAGCCATACTTGTATTCCGGCATATCACGTGTGCACCCACAGAGGAGCCAAACCGGCTTAAACCCAAGATCACTCTCCTACAGACACCCCCGAAAACAGGCTGAACACCCTGAGTGGATTCCCGGAGCTAAAATTGCTTTAGCTATCCGAGGGCAATAGAGGTACGCCTTACGGTAGAAACCGGCTTACGAAGTACCAGTTGAGATCCCATTCCTCGAAACTAGGACCGTTTTTTCCCCTTTAAACCCGTTAAACAAATTTAGTATAGAGGGTAGGATATGTCGAGGCACGATGCACATATAACAGTTCCACGTGTCCCATCATCCCCATAAGTCCCCCATAAGTACCCAGGAACGTGATATCCTAGGATAGCTTGGGCGAAAACGCCAACCGAGCGATGGCATCTAGTAGCCATAGTCACGGCTCCGTGTCAACACCAGTCCCACACCGACTGCCTAAACACGATTCCTAATTATAAGTAGCGTGGTTAGCTCTTAAGAGTGTCTTAATATATATACTGTATTATTGTTTTTTTGTTGCTGTATGTATTCATGTCATAATTGTATCACACTAGGATCTGATAACAGACGCCCGAGGCAACATTGTATCTATACAGCGAAACACATGTTTCATTGCTCGCCTAGGCCATTTACACTCACCGGACGCTGTTACCCGAACCCCACCGCTGACATCGCAATTGACACGATTCCCTAGCCACTGAAGTACACTGCACGGTACGCGCCTAGGTCCACTCCTCAACAGCTATGCGTACTACAGTCACTCGAAGTCCACGCGTAAGATCGCGGAAAGACTTGCTTATAGTAAGTGACCACAAATACACTGTCGATCACTCAGTAGTTTGATGAGGGACATAGCCACTCCCATCTTTTCACTAAAGTACGCCCCAGTCACGGTCCATTAGTTGACCGACGGTAGATCAAATACCTTACGGCAGGGTCCGTAGGACATACATGCCTTTGCTTAAATACCTATATACTCATCACGTTATAAATGCGCAATAATGATCTATACATTAGCTAGTGACCGACGGAAGATTAAAATGCCATAGGATAATAATTGCTGGCACCACGTTACATAGCAACAGCCATTTCTTATTTTATGCCAACACATATACACTAGAGTTACCACGAAAGATGATAGTATACATAGCCATGCTTTCCACACGCGCCCGAGATGCACGGCTTCCGAAAGCGACCTCCAGCTGCGATGAGGAGAGGTTACCACATCCTTCTCTTTCAGTTTCACCGCGTCAGATCGTACTCTATTAGGATTCATTGCATATATCGGGTTCACAGCCAATACCGAACGCAGTTTACACTTCAATTCATGGACACCACAATGACACACGTTCGCGGCCTTCCGCATACGCACAGGCTTATTACTACACTAACACAGGATAGCAGCCTTCAGCATAGGCAAAGACGCATTCTTACAATAACACAGGTTAATTACCACCGCCACAGCCAGCCAAGAATTATCACAATTACACAGGTTACAATACTCTACGAGCATCAGACCCCACAGATCATCAGGACCACACACTTATGGGACACTTGGGATAAGGAAATACTTACGTAGGTTACATTATTCCATACACTGTAAATCCAGGTTACATTATTTAATACATTTCACTAACTCCTAACACTCGGGACTGCACACTGATTATAAGCAGTGATGCGCCCTCCACAGACAATGCCGGAAGCAAGACTTGCCACTCCAGCATCTCGGCTTACGAAAGGCAGGGCATCCAACACTGGCAGGCCTCGTCTGGCGCTGTCACAGTTAACACACTCCCTCTTATATAAGTTTTTATTCACATGGGATCATTAACTTTTATTTTTATTAAACGGTGGCATTGACCACATAGTACCGTCATAGGGTCATACAGGATGAACAGTCCTCCAACGAGGCGTCCTCATTATTAGCCGACGAATTAGGGACTGCATTCACAATTTAATCATATCAATCATTTTATAGTCGACGACAGACCGGACTCTCGGTCAAGCCGTGGGATTGGGGCATATATCTCTAACGATCGACGTAGGAAAACCATTTTTCATCCCTACGCTGAGTTATGAACTGTTCGTCATAGTCTGCCATATGCCGACATGAAATTACTTAATAAATTAACGAAATAACAACACAAGAGCCACAAGGCTACAATAGGACCACAAGTCCTTCTATAGATCCCAGTCAATCTATATACAGCCCTTAGTTACACACATTTATCGCCTTGATCATTAGTTGGCCGAATTACACTTTCGCATTTTTATATATCTGGCGTCGTTGCACACCAAGGTACATATCCCCATATGTCCATTCGTGTAGCATTAACGCCATAGTCCATGAGTATCCTACGTTTTCCTAGGCGAGTTATGCCCAGGGTAAATTAAATTATACCCTCCTAGGTCAACGGTATAGGATAAATATCAGCCATGAGCGCATATGTATATTCAGGCAGCCACTACGTCTATGGTCCATAAGTATCCGACGTTTTCTTAGGCGAGTTACGCCCAGGGTAAATTAAATTATACCCTCCTAGGTCCACGATATAGGATAAATATCAACCATGGGCATAGGAATGCCAAGTTTTGTAGAAATCGGTTAGCAAAAGCCCAATGATTTTATTTCCTATAAACATTAAGTATCCACTTGAGTGCACAGACTTGTTATACACATTAGGAGTACATCATCTCCACATCGACACATTGAATTACAGGGCTACAACTTACAGATCTCACTTCCATACCGCAGGCTATCCTGTAGACTTAGCCCATTGTGCTACTCCTCGGACAGTCGGGAAGGTGCGGAATACAGTACACGCCCCGAAGGGATTGTTACCCAGCCACATAGAATTTTTGCATTTTCCCGACGTAAATGGGATTAAACTGCGGAAAAACTTTTCCTACATAATGACACACAACATTTCACCCGCGAATAGAGTCGCAACAGGCTTCAATACGTTATCAGTACACTTTCAGTACACTACCAGTACGCTACATGCATTAGGCACAGAAGCCCAGAGTTTTACCTAGCATTTGCCACCTTTAATCACGATGTGCTGACAGCGCAGTCCCGCCAATATTCCCCCGAGGGGAACATGCTTTGATTTCCCACTACGCAGACGAGAATTCATTTACTCACACTTACGTTCTGTCATACACAGGCTGTCTCTCATACGTCAGTGAGTACATGACACACACTCCGGGCGACGGCCGACACATGCGTATGACATTTCAATCACCGCATCTCAACAAACCGCCATGTTCTACAGTCACTCACAGCGCTCTTGCCCAATCAGCATGGCGCGCGAGTAGACACTACCTCCAGAGAGCGCAGCCACCAATTAGCGCAACCTATCTAGCTGGTACAACGCCTAGCGATAAACGTTATCTGACACTACGCACATACGTCTTATCTCAGCTCGGCCGTTCCTCCTCCTCATATATACTTGACACGAGCAGCCATTATATTTCCACACACCGTCCAATCACATCCACGCGCGAGATTCAAATACCATTAAACCCAGGACACATGTTTACTTACACACACACTGCCTCTTAGGGAGAAACCAACCCTTTTAATGGAATTCGTCCTCTCACTCACACTCTACCTAACAGAGTGAGTGCATATTTCACGTCGAAATGCCATTATTTTCGCTGCCGAACACAGAGCGCATATGTACACTCCTAACGTTATATTTTGGCCATTTTTTTCAAACAACAATTGAACTTCAATACAGCTTTCTAAAGAAACCGCCCTACACTTTCGGCGACCACAGGCGTTCCCCACAAACATCGATAAATAGATGTCCACGCCGATAAGAGATTTTTTTGCGGAGCTTATCCAATTTTTCTGGTACCACTTCATCACAGTTATGGTCGATCAAAATCGTTCACTACGGTGACCCGACTATATTCCCCGCCACGACCATCTTACCCCTCACAGATTATTGTTTTACTTGCTTACAGTTTTGGGATTTATGATTACAGCTTACACATGCTTCGCATTCATATATTCACCCCCCACATTAGGGTGGCAAAACACACTTTCGTTCCCACACACTTCCGCATGGCGGATAATATATTTTTGACTCATTCCCCCCCCCCCCCTTACAGGTGGATTTCGTCCACAGAAGAAGATATTCACTAGAGCCCGCAAAGGCGGCATACTAGGTCACATAAGCATAGATGTTACGATTTGTTCAGAGCAGGTCGGCGCATAGAGGTGCAGCCTACTATCCCCCATAAATATATTTAACCACACAGCGACAGTCGGCAGTGCCGATGACGTTAGGATATTCTCGAACGCGAATTTTCACACAACGCGCACTATATTTTTGTATCGGGATTAGTTAAATATATATACAGTGAGCCTTTATAATATTAATTGCTATAGTTTGAAAGAACGCTAAGGTTAATATGCCACTAGAAGGATATATCGATCAAAGGGTATATTCACAAATCTCCGTGACATTCCCAGAAATTTACACTAAGTGTTTATAGCATAGGAGATTATTTATTATGAACTGACCAGTTTTAGTATATAAGTTCTTAGCATATAAGTACAGGTTGTATCTTGTACATCGCAGACACGGCCGCAGATGCCAGAGTTTATAAAAAATTGACACCAGGCCAACATTATCCCCCCCCCCATTTGACACAGCATATACGCTTCTACATTTTACACGTTGTCCCCCATTCCTCTATTAATGCGAGGCACTTGGTATTAATGCCATACCAAAGGTGTGCCCAATGCAATATCGCTCATAGCTAAGTGTTGAGATGGAACACTTCGGAAATATAAGCTAACAGTGGATTGTAGCAAACATTTCCCTGCTAACATTGGTATTATCACTATATCTATTTTCATTTTTCACCCGCATGTGATATTTTAACCTGCATGAAGCTAATTAACACCCATCCAGTAAAATGTTCCTCACCATTTAACGACTTCCTGCATCCTTCTAGTACCGCAGGCCCCCTCCGATTCTAGCCATCCTTTTGCCCCAAAATAACAATAATTAACATGTCCACATACCTGTTAACATGGGACATACCTTCCCAATCCCATCTACCCCTACTAACTGTGGATAAACATACAAAAACATTCCCTGCATTTGCTGGAAATCCGGCAGCTAGGCGCAATGAGTGCACACTGTGCCAAATCCCCCCCACAACCCCCCGTGCAGAGCACACACTGGTCTCCACACAAACAAAACTCGCTCTACACTATACCCATATGGTATAGGCATATTGTACATATTGTGGAAGGTGACCACATATTTTTTTTCTTGAAAGATCGCAGATGGTATGACTTGCCATCGACAAAGGGCAAACATAGCCCTTGACATGACATGACATGGACGACGACGAACGACGGAAGGTCGAGGCAGCGTCGAATTAGTGTGCGCAAGCGCCCAAACTGACGGTGTGCTTAGCCTGCCCCGAAAGCAAAGGTGGCTACACCCATTTTGCACTAACGTCGACGAAGTTAGACCTGCGGGCCGAATCTTGATAGTTCGATGAGGGGAATGACCGCCTCAGCATCGGACAGGATAGACCCTCCTCCCAGAGACGACCCACTTAACTCGACTCCTAATTAGTTTGTAAATTAAGTAATAGCTTTATTGCGGAAGGAAGTCCTGTTTTCGTACACAGGTGAAGAAATAATGAAATATGAATAATGATGAATACTAATGAATAATGAATGATGAATATATATAATCTCCCGGGCCGAGGTACTGGTCACCGGAGTTCCCCTCTGACCATACCCCCGAGGACGATTCCCTAAGATTGACGACTTGGCCACGGTTCTCTCCCTGGCCGAGGTATAGGTCACCGTTGGTCACTCTGATCGTGCCCCAGGGAGGGGAACACATTGATATTGCCTTTGCGGTGATATATGATTTCCGAAATGATAATGCAGCAGTTAGTTGTTAGTTATATTAGTTATAAAGGGGGTATAATACATAAGGAGGAAAGTGTACAAGGACTTCGGTCTGGCTGTCCTGGAGACGACCGGCGTCACCAGGATTTGCACGCACGTCACCCCCGAAAGGGAGATATTCCTCGTTCTAAATTTAGTATGTAAGAATAAATGCATATTTCGAGGGCAAATTAGTTAAGCAAATTTAGTAAGCCACTGTGTCAAGGTAGTAGCTTACAAGGGGTATTTCGGCGCTAGGTTTAGGCCATATTTCGGGCCATTTTTACATACATAAGTTTAGTATATAGCTAGATATAAGAGACATTTACACGAGATACGAGCGATCGATAATAGGCAATCGGCATCGTGAGCCCGATGCGTTCGGCAGTGTAAGCCGACTAACACGTTTAACACCGTTTTAGTGGGCATACGCCGACAATCAGCATGCCAATATGATTGTTACACGATAACAGCATCCACGCACACTTGAGAGACAGGAGTACGCTATGACGATGTTAGACAGGAGTATACATACAAATGGACAGTTTTACTACTTATATGTGCTTACTTTGCAGCAACGAGCTCCAACATGGGACACCCGCTCCCAATACAGAGTGCCCAATAATCATAGATATTCATTCATGCCTGCGTAGAGAGTAGCGCCAGTATGGGTACTCTCCAGGATTTTCTATCGAAATGTGTCATTGTTATCATGTGCTTACATAATGAGATGTATTTTCATGTACCCCTCCAGGTCTAGGTCCGGCGCCAACAACCGCCCACAGGGTACACGCAACCCCTACCATATATCAACCAATTGTTGATAATCATGCTAACGGAAAAGTATCATGTTTTACAGGACACAACGCCAGCTGACAAGGGTGAACACCCTGTACACACATATATGTACAATGCTTTCTTCTCTTTCCCAACAGGTGGCGACATTGTATATGGCCCTTTATAAATATTTTGCCCACGCCCATACACGTCTCCCTACCCCTACTTACATCCATAAAGCCCATACACAATTTCCCCCTCTACACGCGTCATACCTTTTTATTACAGATAGTAAATCCGAACTACGGGGGAGATATGCCTGTGGGATATACCCCACCGCAGGTAGGATCAACGTTCAGGGATAATTCCACCTAAAAATGAGAGGTGACATACGGCCACACAACGTGGACTCCTATTGTAAAGGACGGGTTGTGCCACCATGATTGTCGCCCCCACCCACAGGGGGCAACGCTATTTAGAGTAAGTTATTTTAGAGATCATGAAGGCGAGGTACCTCATAGGATAGGTTACCAGGTATTTAGAGCGCTGAATTAGTACATAAGCTGATTGTAATTTAGCATGTAGTAATGCGCCCACGGGCATTTGTTCTTCGTTAAATACATGAATGGTACTTCGCACCCCCCACATCGTCATCGGAGTGGATACATAGTATTCACATATATTACTCTATGCGGGTATCAAGTTTACATATCACACTTTATAATTTATACATTATATATACCTTGTACACATTTCTTTGAACACCTTGCTTTTCCTTTCCTATATTTTAACTTCCAAAATTGTACAAATGTCTCATTTTCCCCTGTACAAATAAACTATTTATATATATACACCTAATTTACACCCCGAGACATTTCTTTTTATCTGTCTCTCCATTGTATCCCTATTTTTCACGTGCATGGCACTCGGGAGCAGTTTTTCATCCATCACAGTCATATAGTGGGACAATGTACTTTTTTTTAACCAAATCAGGGTGTTTTTTCCTTCCGAGGTGACCATGTACCCTTCACATTATTTGTTTTTTTGTATCTCCAAACCAGGAATGTTACGTGTTAATTGTTACACGCCATATGTTATTTTTCTATATATCTATGAACCAAGATTAGCAATTTGCTAACTTGATGTTTGTTTATTTATATACACATCGTACTATGTTTTATAACGTGCTGTTATTATCAAGAATATTTATGTCACCACTGTTCTTTGTGACTTCAAGAAGAAAAGAAGTATATTGTAATAACCATTGTTCCCACAACCCACACATATTCATTTGCTCGCTGCACACGACCCACGAGGTACGTCTACGTCTACGCACCCTTCATCGCTGAATTCCACATTTCACCCTCCCTATCTCACAAATTACTCACCCTTATACGACTCGCCTACCACGGGGCTTCTTGCACGCCCCCGACGACGCTCCCAACATACTTCCAAAAGGGAATCAAAGAAGAGCAGAAGAGAGAAGATTCGCAAGAAAGAAGAAGAAGAAACCTATTTTTCCAAAAACCACCCCCACGTCTTCGTCGAGTTATCGAGGACGATAACTAGCTCCAAAAGGGGAGTTGTTATACCCCTGGGGTATGCCACCCCCTACATCCCTTATATTTCATACATCATAAATCATACAAATAAAACTCCCAGACGACTTCTACAAAATCACTACAGATCCAAAGGCTTAGCATTTCAGATAACCTTCAGTAACCTCATACTTGTCCTCAACGACCCCAGCCAGCACCTCACTTCTTATGGAATCCGCAATTCTGCAAAATCGACAGGCGGACTCTATAAAACTGCAGAGGTGAGGTGACATGGGGTCAGTCTTCCACAGTGCAACCAGGTGCCGGACCGCTGCCCAAAGTCGTCACGCCCAGATTGGTGAGTGTACAGCGAGCACACGTACAAACACACAAACACTTACACCTTCATCCCCTCAATAATTGTAAAAGTAATAAGCATCTGAGTTAGTAGTATCTGCTCTGCAGGGTTCTTTAGTACTCCTCATTGGGGGTACGCATTAAATCCAAACATCTAGAAACTAACTGGTCATTTGGTTTATTTATTTAACTAGTTGATAAGATCCTACCCCTTAAACCACTTCCCGGTAGGATCCTAAGAACACTTGTTTAATTGCTCAGTGGCTTCCGTAGTCAGCTACTTGCGTCACGTCACATTGTTTGCGTGCGCGCTATTCACTAGCAGCGCGGCGAGTCAGTCCACGTTAGCAAGAACCCGATCGGCAGCACAGTTGCTCCGATACTTACTTAGCAAACCATTGGGAGTTCTCCTTTCGAGTGCCTATACGCTCTCGAACCAGTACACCTCTCACAGCCAAGTTACGAGCAGCCCCTCAGCTACTTTTACTTCATCCCCTAAAACAATACATTGTAGAGGATACCCTCTCAGGTACCCTACAATATATAACTGTAGAATCCCACGAACCTACTACGTTATCGTAGGAAGGCGGAGAGGTGATACTCCGACGTGGCGCGTCCCAGGTGGCGGATAGGGGGGTCCTCACCAGTTTTGCTGGCGGACTTGAGCGAAATAAAATAGCTCTCGCGGACCAAACACACTCCCATTTCTCATCAATCATCCTATCATATTCCATTAATCACCTTTCCAGATCACATCTGGAATTGTAATCCATGACTACGATCAGATCATGGGTCCTAGACCAGACAATCAACTCAACTATGAACAGTCTTCTAATGAACTCTTCCACCGCAAGGCACCATTCGGATACGGTGGGGTCTCGCGCAGAAGAGTCAGGTGAGTCGGAGCGCCTGGAAACCCGAAAGTCCAAATACAAACTCAAAATTAACAAACATAGGGAATTTTCATTCTTTGCAACATTAAACATAAATTCGTTAATTAAAATTGGAAAACCTAAGCATTTAACCGACATATTGGACCAACACAAGTTCTTAATAACAGCACTTCAAGAACTTAGAAACACAGATCAAGACCCCATTGAATCTGGAGGATACCGTCTCTACAAGGGACCTCCAGGACCACGAGTTATGAAAAATGTCCCCCAATTTTGTATGTTTTTTTAGTACATACCAGTATTATTGATTCAGTGGAAGACTTTTCGTCGAACTCATCAAGGTTAGCAACTTTAACAATTAGGACAGGAAACAAAATATACTCTTTGATAAACGTTCATGCCCCAACTAATGACAAGGATGTAAAAAAAATTTAGAGATGAAAGGGACAATTTTTGGGAAGAACTTGCCTTACTAATATCAAACATTCCAGACACTGATATTAAAATCTTGCTTGGGGATTTTAATGCAGAAATTGGTCAAGAAAGAAAATTTCGTCCAATAGTAGGTAAGTGACCAGCTCACAAATTCACTAACAAGAATGGACAAAGATTAATTACCCTTTGTGAAGAACATGGCCTACGTCTAGAAACTACTAGATTTAGGCGAAGACCACACAAACTTATGACCTGGAAATGCCCTAATAGTGCACTAGGAGAATTCCAGATAGACCATGTTGCAATGGATAAAAAGTTCTACAAAGAAATATATAACGTGAAGGTACTACGTGGGGTCGATGTTGACTCTGATCATTATATATCCAAGATAAAGATCAAGTTAACTCCACGACGTAAACAAAAATCGTCAAACTCGACCATGCAAAGGCAATATGACCTTAGCTATTTAATAATAATGTGTCCTATAAGGAAAAGTGTAAAACTCTCTTAAGTGACAAGCTAGAAACTATGGTTGACACACTGAAAACCGTTGCTGTCGAAATTGCCCCTATTAGGAAAAGGAAAAAGCATGCATGGTGGAATGCTGAATGTGACTCTGCAATTCGGAAAAGACATACAGCTTGGCTCAATGATCAGCAAAAGAGGACCACACAATCGCGAGAAGAATTAACCATTGTTAGAAAGGAAACTGCCAAAGAAATTAGGAGAATTAAAAGAGAAAATCTAAAAAGTCTATACAAATTATTGATGATTCCTTTAAACAACACAAAACAAGGGACTATTACAGGATATTTCGTCAATATCATTCTAAATACAGCCCTCCTACACTATTAATGAAAGATAAATCAGGTAAACTAGCCCACAATGATACTGATAATGCTAAAATTCTAGCAGATTATTTTAGAGAACTACTAAATGCTGATGAACCTAAGGAATATCTTGATTTTGAGCTTAATCCAAAAAATAAAACAACTTAAGAACATTATTCCTCCTGACTTGACTGAAGTATGTGCAGCAATTAATTGGCTCAAAAATTATAGAGCAGCAGGAGAGAATTCATTGGTAGCAGAACCATGGAAATATGCAAATGAACAAACCATCTCCAACCTCCATAAACGCCTCATCGATGTATGGAATTCGGAACAAATACCAGAGGAATGGAGAATGGCTGTAATCCACCCAATTCATAAAAAGGGTGATAGATCAGACCCAAACAACTACCGTGGGATTTCTTTGCTTGATGTAACATACAAGATTCTATCTAGAATTTTCTTGACAAGAATTCAACAACAACTCGATCAAGAACTAGGAGAATATCAAGGAGGGTTCCGACCAGGTCGCAGCTGTCCGGATCAGATCATTAGTCTGAAATGGATAATGAAATATCATAGAATGAGACAAAAGGATTTGGTCATTACTTTTGTGGATTTTAAGAAAGCTTATGACAGTATCCATCGAGGGTCATTACTTAACATCCTTAGGGAATTTGGGTTACATCAAAAGCTTATTAACCTCATCGGCATTACTTTGAAAGATACTAAATCAAAGGTTAAAGTTCGAGGAGCCTTGTCTGAACCATTTGATATCCGGACTGGACTTCGACGGGGAGATGGTCTATCACCGTTATTATTTAATTGTGTTCTTGAAAAGATCATGCGTGAGTGGAACAAAACTTGTCCTCCAAATGTAAAGATTGGTACTAATATAAAACTGAATTGCTTGGTTTTTACGGATGACCGTGCACTGCTTGCAACCAGTATAGATGAGGCTAAACAGCAAATTGAAGAACTTGGGTCTATTTCAGCAAAAGTAGGACTTCAATTTCATTTGAAAAGACTGAAATAATGCCATCCTTTAATGTGGAAACACAAGCTATTATATTGATTAACAATAAAGAAATTAAAGTTGTA
This sequence comes from Meconema thalassinum, assembly GCA_946902985.2. Classification (NCBI taxonomy): domain Eukaryota; kingdom Metazoa; phylum Arthropoda; class Insecta; order Orthoptera; family Tettigoniidae; genus Meconema; species Meconema thalassinum. The sequence continues at coordinate 48,871,998 of OX336394.1, forward strand.
CATAAATTTACATATTTAGGGGAGATTATAACATGGAATTTGAATGAGAAAGCGTCAATCGAAAATAGAACAACAAAGTTAAGACAAGCGCAACATATTACTTGGTCTAGTTACAAAAAAAAAAAAAAAAAAAAAAAAAAAAACACTCTCCATAAATGCCAAATTACGACATTACGAATCAGTTATTAAACCAGAAGCAATATATGCTTGTGAAACACTTTTCAAGTTAAACACTCGATCAGTTACTGACACATTACAGAAGACTGAAATAAGAATTCTCAGAACTATAATTAATAAAGAACATCAGGTGGATGGTCAGTGGCGTCTATTACCAAATGAAGTGGTTTATAAAGAAACTGAGTCTAGAGTCGATACTATGCGAAAAAGGCGAATTGCTTTTTTTTGGGTCATATCTCACGCCTGCCGGATGCCAAACAATTAAAAGTATTATTTAATTATTTTTTCAAAAGTAAAACAAAGAACTTTTGGTTTATGGAAATTCAAAATGATCTGGATGAACTCGGCTTGACAATGTCCCAAATTGCTAACAAAGTTGAGAAGAATATCTTGAAAAACAAGAACATCCGAATTCCCTTAAAAACCTTTACCCGCAAAACTTACACCATAAGCGATGCCGAGAGAGCGGCAAGGTCGACTAGAATGAAAATGTTTTGGGAAAATAAGAAAAATAAGAAGCTGAATCTTTAATATTGTTTTTGAGACATGTATATACTTGTTTTGGTTAAGTGCTCCAAAGAGGGCGTAACATAGTAAATAAATAAATAAATAACTGTAGAAGCGACAATTTTTTATTTTTTAGTCGGTTTACCCTTCAGGTTGGCTTTTCCCTCGGACTCAGCGAGGTATCCTGCCATTGCCGCCGCCAGGGCAGTGTCCTGGAGCTTGATACACCTGGTCGGGCGATACAACTGGAGAGGTGGGACCAGCACCTCGCCCGGGCGGCCTCACCTGCAAAGCGAACAGCGGCCTCATGGGGGATGGGAAGGGAGGGGAAAATTGGTATGGATAGGCAAGGAAGCGGGAAGGAGGTGGCCGTGGCCTTACAGTAGATGATGTACCCGTATCCACGTGGTCTTACCTGTTGAAATCCGATGGAAGAGCTGGATCGTAGAATCTGGAAGGACCCGACTGAAATAACCCCCAAAACTCTACCAACTAGGATCAATCAGGGACAAGGATACCTCACTATCAAAGAATGTGATAAGAAGATGCCAGTGGTCGACAAAATAAAAACGAAAAGTAGCTCAAAGTGAACTTATTTTATTGAATGCTTATAAAATAACCCACTGGTCCGAAGAATTTAAAATATATCAACAGTATATTAACCAAAAATTGCTGTAATGCGGAAATACTCTCCACCAAAACAAGATATGTCTGCCTCCACTGAAGCATGCCAATCTTAAAGGTGACATTAGCCTTGAAATTTGGCTAAGTATGCTGTCCAAAAATACAGCATCTTAAATGAAATTTAAATTATTTTTTGTTAATTTTACATGGTCGTATACATTAAATACACAAATATCAAAAACCCTTATAAATCCTTAGTAATCTATATACTGAATCCTTGCAAAGAAGCTTATGAGACTCAGTTTCGGGGGGTGTAACAGTCCATATCGTAAGTTGTTGTTAAAGTGCTTCATTAACATGCAGGGTAACATATAACAAAATAACATGCAGGAAAAAGTGAAGCCAGGGTTAAAGCAAATGAATTTAATAAACAGATCAGCTATTTACAACAAGAATTAACAAAACAAACTCCCATAAGACTCCCACTGAATAAATTAAAGTTGCCAAAACTAGGCCAAATCTCTGGAGAGATTAATACTTGGACCAAATGTCCCAAAGAAAAATCAACAAAAGTGACAATGTATGTGCGTGTGCTGTTCTACATGCTTCACGATGAGTACAATCGAATGCATGATTCGTCATCATCAGAATAAACTTTCAGACGACAAATCCACATTGCTTAGAGCTAGACAGACGCGGGGAACAACTATACAACACTTAAAACTAAACCGACACTTCCTATACTTAAAAATAAACAACACAATAATTTCCGCGTGAAATTGGAATCAAAACTGCCGTAGCAAAAACATTACTGCCTAAAATTAGGACTTCTCACACAAATCAACACAAGTAAGTTAACACGTGACCAACAAAAGAAATACACATATGACCGCCGTCATTTTTACAAGTACACTACCACTACACCACACAGGCGTCACCTACAAAATTACATGAATTGAGTCATAAACAAATCAATAAGCTCAAAGCCAACATTTACATTATTAACACAACATTTTATCCATACAACTTGCAATAATCCGTCACACACATGGCGAACTCCCCAATTAAGTATGGTTCAAAATAACCATCGCAAAGAACAGGTTTACTACATGAAAGCTTAAAGGGGCCAGTCGGAACATAGGACTGCCTAACAAAAATAAGTCACCAGGCTAGAAGGGCGATTCGTGGAAATCTGCATATCTGTCAACCCACGTGTCACAATGACCTCGGCCTCCAAGGCACGGGATCGAATCTCGAAGAAGCGTGCCCAAAGCACAATAATACGTGTGTGTGTCAGAACAAAATATCCCGGCATTTCCCCTAGGAAATCCAAGACTCAGCATATGGACAAGGAACAGCGGTCTCCCTGGAGCACCCTGCCTTTCCATCAAAATACAACAACAACAAAATATGAGGGCGGTAGGACCTCTACCCCTCTTCACGTAGAATCAACACACACCTGACACAATAACACACACAGAATCACACGTATGGGTTTGACAGACCCTGAAATAAAATGACATAAATATTTTCCACTCGCTGGCGCCTCCGTTCAATGCCAGTGACTAATAAACCTGAAAAGGACTCCAAAAAATCTATCAAATTAGAACTAAGGTGTTCTACAATTACAATTTAATTCGTTGCGCTCGGCAACCCTAATATGAATAATAACTTGTTCAGCAAACACCTTACAGTAATTACCTCCCTTTCCTATCAAAAATATGAACTTTAATAAAGCACCACTTATCGAATGTAACGGGTTTCGCATTTGCATGGATAAAAATCACGTACACGCGCCGTGTACATTAAATATGACTCCAAAGAAAAATAAATACACAACAAACACTCTGGCCACGTGCCAACGTACATTTAAAATAATTAGTGTCGGTAAGGAAAACACTCTAAAACAAGAAAAGACTAAAATGTACTATTTACAAAGTTCCCCCTCCAATCTAACTACATAATTGAATAATCAATTGTTGTACATCACCGTCTCAGCTTGTAGAACATATGACCTCCATCTCAGCCCATTTCCCTATGGAAAAATCAACACTCCATCGTTGTCTTCGTAGAAGCGTCGGACATCACTCCGGCTCCTGACCACACGTCGGACATCTTGGTGTAGTCTCTTTGGAAGAAAAGTTCAATGTTATTACAATTTGACCTGGCTATAATCGCTTGTGAGTTACTAAATTCGCCCACAAATAGTCCTATGCGATTAATCACGAAGACTTTCCCTACTCTTGCTCACACACGCACGATACACACATGAAAAATACAATAAAAATTTACAAGAAATAAACACTTCGAGTCCATCGTCACTGGCTCGATAATACAAGTTTTAAAGTCTGACTGACTTACAGTCGCTATCTCGCTCGGTAATCTCTACTGCTCTGCTTGACCTTCGCTCGGGCTGGAGCGCTAATTAGAATGTTACTCACGTCTTGCCCCCTAAGAGCTGAAATAGTTGTCTTTAAGATAATATTCAAGTTTTAAAATCACCACGCACACTGGCGTGAAATTAGCTCACAGCGCTCACAAAGTATTAGACTTCAAATAATATATTAGACCTTAAAAATCAACGCTACACAAACTGACGCGAAGTTAGCTCGTCAGAGCTCACAAATAAATGACTTCAAATAATATTAGAGCGTTAAAATCGTTACACAGACTGGCGTGAAGTTAGCTCACAGAGCTCCAAACAGAAAAGACATCGAACAACGTCTCGTCGATCAATTTATTAGAAATTGACAGGGGGATGAAGAGTGGGGTGAATTAAGAAAAATTTTCCAGAGTTTTCATCTCACACACACGGGACTAGTGTCAATCTTCATCAAATACTTCAAACGTCTCAGAGCACTCGTGCGGAGATAATTCAATCGGCGGTTCTTTAGATAATCAATTACGCGCGCTTTTTACCACTGACGCCATCCATCGCGTGATCTTGGCGTGGTCTCTCCTGATTGGGTGATTCAATCGTAGGTCGGTTGCAAGTAACTCGTGACCATCCCTTTATGATTCCAATTCTGGTGCAAGTTGTTACACAATTTGGCCTTGAACTCAGATTACCAGGCCGTTTTCAAGAATAGCTACCACGAGCTACTTCTGTGGCAATCATTGCAACACGCTACCTTGCCTTTATCCTCATCAACTTCCACAAGTACTGCCTGGGCTGCAGTAATAATAATAATAAATTATGAATACTTATTTATCGTAGATTAATAAGGGTTCGTTTATCCTCAGCAAGGTTTTGAAATTCGAAGCAAGCGATTGATTTGGATTTCAAAAACAACATCCACGGTAGTAACAACAACATCTCTTTAGTACCTCGCTCAGCTGCTCGAGTGTACACTCCACTGACCCAATTAGTGTGCGCGCTCCCTCGCCGGGATGTCATTCATACTTCTTCGCTAGACCTCCCCTTCTCCTCACGTGATTGCCACTCCTGTCGTCTCAGCTGCTTGTTGTTTACAAACAAAGCGCTCTCTCTCTCAAGCACTCCACGGCCACGTACATTTGAGTGTTGGCTCTCAAAAATAAAATTCTGCAATGATGATTCTGCACACATCATCCTGCTTAATCATCAAATGGTTCTCTTCTGTAATATGGTTTTAGGTTGGCGCTATTAAAAACAGATTTAGCACCAGTTCTCAGTTCTACAAGCCTGTAAGCATTGTTACCCAGATTCTTAATGACACGGAACGGGCCAATAAATTTTGGACAGAATTTTGCAAAGACTTTGTTTTTGGGATCAGATATCGGAGGTCTGCGAACCAGCACTAACTCTTGTTCTTGTAATTCCCGGTGAAACTTCTTTCCTCTGTACCTTCTCAGTCTTCGGTCCGCTTGGTTCCTCATGTGCTCTCTCGTTCGCTGAATTCGCAACTCATGCGCTAATAGTGGATCCCTTGGGCATGGAATAATCTTGTCCCACGATCTCTCCGGCAACCTGTTGTGGTGTACAATTAGTGGGACTTGACCCGTCGACTCGTGCTTAGTGGTGTTCATGCACATCTCAATATCTCCTACTTTGTCAACTCATTTATTATGATCGTTAGGAATCATTACTCTGTAGTACTTGGCAACACAGCGAATCGTTCTCTCGCTCGGATTCCCACAAGGATGACGAATGCTCGAAAATATATGTTTTATTCCTAGGCTCTCTAGACCTTGCCTAAAAACATTGCTCGTGAAATAAGTACCATGGTCTGATAAAATGGATTCCGGCTTCCCAAGCATCGGAATAAGTTTGTTCTGAATTCTACTGAGGACTTCTTTTGATGTCGTCTTCTGGATTGGACATAACACTACCATCTTCGAAAATACATCGACACACACCAGAAGGTGTCGGCATCCACGCTTCCCTTTGACCAGAGGGCCAAAACAGTCGATAGCGAGCTTCTCGCATGGTCGTTGAGGTAATAGTGGTCTTGGAGGTTGTTTCATAATGAAGTTGTTCGGTTTAGTGCGCTGGCACGCGTCACAAGTTCTTATTACTTCCACAATGGTAAATCGCATCTTAGGCCAAGTAAAAGTCTCCCCTATCGTAGCTTCAGTCTTATCCGTGCCGATATGTGCTAGGCTCTCGTGGACATGCCACGTCAATCCTCTCTGTAGTGATGCTGGAACTAGGATTCACAGTTTGGTATGATGCTCATCCACGTACTTATGCAACAGGTTATTTAAGTAGTGAAATCTAGCTTCGTTAGCACGGGCTTCTCGGTATTCAGGTGAATCTGGTTGTAATTCCTTCCTGTAGAACTTGATCATCATCATCATCCATGGGTCTGCTTCTTGCTCCTTCCGAATTTCCTTTAATTTCTCCAAAAACTCACGAGCCTTAGGTGTTAATGTTATATGGTGAACTTCCGCTGTTACTTCATTCTCGTCTTCAGGATTCCTGCTCAAGGCATCTGGTATGATGTTCATCCTTCCAGGGCAATGCTCTATTGTAATGTCAAACTGCTGTATGTAGATGGACCTACGCGTAACTCTCTCACTTGCCATCGTCTTCTTGAATAGTAATGTCAGTGCATGGTGGTCGGTTCTGACAATAATGGAATAGCCGAAGATCATCTTACGCCATTGTTGGAGAGAATATAAAACTGCTAGCAGCTCAAGCTCCGTCACAGTGTAGTTCCTCTCGTGCTTCCTCAATTTACGACTCGTAAATGCCAAATACGATCTCTTCTTGGGTTCTTCAGCGTCCTCTTGGTACAGCATAGCACCGATTCCAATCAATGAAGCATTTGCTTGAATAATAAATCTCTTCTCAAAATCCGGATACCCAAGCTTCACACAGTTTTCCAGTAAGTCTTTCGTAGCTCTAAAAGACCTGTCGCACTCCTCATCCATGACCATCGATTTGCCTTCTTTAACATCTCTTGCATAGGTGCTACTGTTTCTGTGTATCCAGGACAATTTTCTTTGAAGAAGCCTGTCACTCCCAAAAATGCTCTTACATGTTTGAATTTAGTTGATGTGGGAAATTTCTTGATAGCATCAATTTTCGCTGGATTAGGTCTCACGCCCTCAACATCAATTATATGCCCCAAATATAGAATCTCGCTCTGGCAAAAGTGGGATTTCTTTAGATTAATTTTGAAGTTCATGGTTCTCAAGTTATCCAGAAGTTTATTTAAGTTTACCAAGTGTTCCTCCATTGTTTCAGATGCAATTAATATGTCGTCAACATATCTCGTAGTGAAGTTCTTGACCTCCTCAGTCAGATTCCTATCTAGTGCTCTTATCAGTGCACATCCAGCAGTTTTCACGCCAAAGGGCATTCGAGACCAGATATAACTTTGGTTATCGAATAAAAATCCCGTCAATAGTTGGGATTTTTCTTCAAGTTCAAGATGGTGGAAACTATTTGTCAAATCGACACTCGAATAAATCTTCTTCCCACGGAAGCCTTTCAAAACATCTTTGATCCTAGGTGCTTGGTCATGCTCAACTAGCAGTTTACTGTTCAAAACTCGCGCGTCTAGGCATAACCTAATTGATCCATTTGGCTTGGCCACAGCCAATATTGCGTTCAGGTACGGGGTTGCTGCTTTCCTTATCATGCCGGAATTCAATAAATTATTAATGATGTTCTTCACCTGAGCAAAATGTTTCTCTGGGATCGGGTACAATTTACTTTTAAATGGGGTCCAGTCAGTAACTTGCATTGCATATTGAAAATTTAAAACTTTTCCAGGTATAGTGTAAAAAGCTCCTTTATGTAATCTTAAAATTTCTTCCAGTTTTCTTCTATCAGGTTCCCCTACTATGGCCTCCTTAAGCCGCTCCTGAAGTAGAATTTCAAATTTAGTTCCGCTAATTTCTTCTTCCGCCAAATGTACCCAAAGTTCCTGCGAAATATCACGGCTGTCAATTTCCACCACTGCTGTCGGGCTTACTTGCTCCTCCGTCAAGTTCTTATCTCTGATCACCTCATTAGTGCATTCCTCAATGACCCAAGTATTCGCCTCTCTCTCTAGTGGACTCTCTTCCATGTTTAAACCCACGTGATTCAACCCCTCAACTTGTTTGAAACTTACAGTGTTGTTATGTAAGTCAATTACAGCATGAAAATCACAGATAAAGTTGGCTCCCAAAATGATGTTGTAATTCATCTTCGGTATGACAATGAATGTTTGCGAAAATGTGTGGTTCAATATTTCCAGGTCTAAATATGCTTGCTGTTTACAATTTATGGTCTTGTCAGGAATAACCCCTCTGACTTTCATTAGCGGTATAGGCATAATTGGAACAGTTTGTTTTCTTCCGATTTCTTTTACCAATACTTCAGTGACTAAGCTCACCTGGCTACCTGTGTCAATTAAACATCTCACCCTCATACCTCTAATATGTGCGTAAATAATTGGCAATTGTCTGATGACATTTTCTCGGTCTTTCACCACTTCCTCCAGGCAATCGTCCGGGAATGCTACCCACTCTTCTATATTAGCCACAATCATCTCTTCTCGCTCCCTGGCGTCCTCCATTTTCAGGCTATCAGGTTTTAGTTCATTTGAAGTTTTTTTTAAATCCCGGGACCCATTCGTTGTGTTCCGCCGGTTGTCATCGCGCCTCTCCTGCTGCCTCAATAAACTTTCTGCCCCCTCTCCTTGATGATTGTCTGGGCTCTGTCTATTCGCCATCGCACGCCCCCACTTCTCCTTCTCCGTCTCTTCGGCATTTAATTGATCTAAGTACTTTTGCGACTCGACATACCGCTCATCCCAATTGTTGCGATAGTCTCCCCTATTTTCTTGGCGATAGTTCCTCGCGTTGTTCCACCTGCCATCTCCATTTCTTTGTGAGGTCTACCCTGCCTTTGATTTCCCCTCCAATTGGTGTATTCCCGCTGGTACGTCCATTGATTTTGCTGGTTTGGATTGTTCTGGTTATATCTATCTCGGTGATTTTGAAAATTTCGATGATTCTGGTTGAATTGGTTTCGGCCATCAAAATCTTGCCTTCTCGGTGTAAACTGCGTTCCTGTGGATTGAGTTTTCGTTTGGTTCCCCTGGCTGTGACTATTTTGGTGTCCCTGAACCACTTCTGCCGTGTTGACACATTCCATATTTCTCCTCCCTGTCTGTGGACTCACCATACTTGTCTCGTCTAGGTGTCGGAGTAATTCTTCGGCCTGCACTGCAGTCTTAATATTTCCTGCTACTAACAGCTGTTGAATGTTCATAGGAAGTTGTTTCCCGATGGTTAGAACCATATTTTGTTCGCTAGGGGGGTCGTCAAAATCGCAGAATTTCACCAGCTGTTGGCTAAAGAATTCTGAAAATCTGGTCGGATGCGTGCTGTGGTATTTTCGAGTATACAGGTCCATTCTTAATCCTTGCTGTAAAGAAGGGCTCCAGAACTTCTTTAAAAACGCTTCTCTGAATTGAGCCATGTCGGTGAATGTATATTTAAAGCTCAAAAACCAGGTTAAGCTTGGTCCCACTAAAAACTTCTCCACGAGTCGCAACTGTTTTTCGGGACTGATATGCTGATCATTAAAATAGTCAGTCAACTGACGTAAAAAGGCTTTGGGAGTGGTTCCTGAGTGCTCCCTGAATTTATCGGGTTTGAAATCATTTCCCCTAATGACTTGAATTACTTGGGCGGGTGCCAAGTTTGGTTGTGGTGTGGAGGTCTCCCCCCTGTACTCTTGGAATGCGTTGCTCGTTAATTTGGGACTTTGACCTTGGCTGTTATCCTCAGCCAACTTCAAGCCCACCGGACTTCCCATGCTTTCCTGCTTGCCTGCCGTATTTTCAGCCGAAAATAATGTAGCATTCTCTAATGATCTAATTTCATTTTTGATTATTAAATCTGAGTGTTCTTGTAGTTTAGATTTTACGTTTTCCTCCAAAGCCTGCATTCTGGAATTGTATTCCCCTATGCGTATTAAAATTGTCAGCCTGTCTTCCTTATTTGCATTTGCCTGCTGTTCCCAATCTCTTCGGATCCTATTCTTCATTTTCTCTTCGCTCCTTTCCTGATTCTTTTCTAGCTCTTCTCGTATCTGTTCTTGTGTTTTGACTAATTGTTCTTCCAGATTATCCCGATTTTTAATGAGCTGTTCGCCTACCTCTTCTCTAATGACCTGCTGGGTTTTAATTAATTGGTCTTCCAGATTATCCCGATTTTTAATGAGCTATTCTCCTACCTCTTCTCTGATTACCTCTTGTGTTTTAACTAATTGTTCTTCTAAGTTTTCACGCAAGTGCATACGTTCTGTTTCGGTCTTGATCTCAAGTTTATCGATTTCTTTGATTAATTCAAGTACGTTGCTGTCGACTGAATTAATTTGTTGCTGTAATTTATCTTGTGTGTTCTTTATTCCCGCTGTGTTGTTGACACATGCCGCCTCGATTTGCTTTAATTTATCGGCCACCATTTCATCAAATTGTATGAGTTTATTATAAAATTCCGCCTCCAACTTTTTAATTTCACCTAATTGTTTGACGTTATTCTCTGCGACCTCACCTGCCAGTTTCTCTACCTCCCTAACACTTTGATTTATGTCGTTAGTGATCTTCTCTAATTGCTCTGTTTGTGTTACCGCCTGTTCTGATAATTTGTGATTTAATTCGTGAAATTGTTTATCAGTGTCCAGTTTCTGGACCTGTAATTGGACCGAAATATTACCGCTCATGTCTTGTAACTGTTTTTCACTGTTCTTTAACTGTTCTTCCGTTTTCGCGGACATCTGCCCTAACTGTTCTTTTAATTGTTTATCATTATGCTCACGCTGACTTTATAATTGTTTATTTAATTGTTTATCATTGTCTTCGCTTATTTCCTCCTTCATGTTCTTTAACTGTTCTTCCGTTTTCGCGGACATCTGCACTAACTTTTCTTCCGTTTTCGCGGACATTTGGATCGACATCTGTTCCAACAATCCCTTAATTTCCTCAACACTCGCCATTGCACAATACACAAATATAACCAGAGAAAAACAGGGTCATGCACCGAGATTTCAGTCATACTCACGCATTCATGTCATAACATTTAAATATTACTGATTCTAATTAAATAAAAATTTCAGTAATCAAAATTTACTGAATTAATTACTCTTATTTCCAAACAACAAAATAACTCCCTAGTGATCTGCTTTTAAATTCCTAACCAACAGAATTTACGAACGACACCAATTAACCGAAGTTAATTAAATGTCAAAAATAAGGCAACACCTTCCTGCTTTGACTGAGTTCGATAATATGAAAATTTTCTAATTTTAATGCCGGGCGCCAGAACAAGTTTATAACAAATACAATATCAAATTCTAACCTTGTTCAATATCTCTAACTTTAGGAACTCAGTGATTTTACTAATGCACATGGCGGTACAATATCGCCTCAATTTACTGAATTTACTTTGCCCGCTTGACCTGGCATTATTTATCAGCGAAATAAATATGAGATCAGCGAAGCAACAACAACAACAACAGTCCCACGTTGGGCGCAATTTTTGTTTCATGAACCCTTGCAAAGAAGCTTATGAGACTCAGTTTCGGGGGGTGTAACAGTCCATATCGTAAGTTGTTGTTAAAGCGCTTCATTAACATGCAGGGTAACATATAACAAAATAACATGCAGGAAAAAGTGAAGCCAGGGTTAAAACAAATGAATTTAATAAACAGATCAGCTATTTACAACAAGAATTAACAAAACAAACTCCCATAAGACTCCCACTGAATAAATTAAAGTTGCCAAAACTAGGCCAAATCTCTGGAGAGATTAATACTTGGACCAAATGTCCCAAAGAAAATTCAACAAAAGTGACAATGTATGCGCGTGTGCTGTTCTACATGCTTCACGATGAGTACAATCGAATGCATGAATCGTCATCATCAGAATAAACTTTCAGACGACGAATCCACATTGCTTAGAGCTAGACAGACGCGGGGAACAACTATACAACACTTAAAACTAAACCGACACTTCCTATACTTAAAAATAAACAACACAATAATTTCCGCGTGAAATTGGAATCAAAACTGCCGTAGCAAAAACATTACTGCCTAAAATTAGGACTTCTCATACAAATCAACACAAGTAAGTTAACACGTGACCAACAAAAGAAATACACATATGACCGCCGTCATTTTTACAAGTACACTACCACTACACCACACAGGCGTCACCTACAAAATTACATGAATTGAGTCATAAACAAATCAATAGGCACAAAGCCAACATTTACATTATTAACACAACATTTTATCCATACAACTTGCAATAATCCGTCACACACATGGCGAACTCCCCAATTAAGTATGGTTCAAAATAACCATCGCAAAGAACAGGTTTACTACATGAAAGCTTAAAGGGGCCAGTCGGAACATAGGACTGCCTTACAAAAATAAGTCACCAGGCTAGAAGGGCGATTCGTGGAAATCTGCATATCTGTCAACCCACGTGTCACAATGACCTCGGCCTCCCAAGGCACGGGATCGAATCTCGAAGAAGCGTGCCCAAAGCGCAATAATACGTGTGTGTGTCAGAACAAAATATCCCGGCATTTCCCCTAGGAAATCCAAGACTCAGCATATGGACAAGGAACAGCGGTCTCTCTGGAGCACCCTGCCTTTCCATCAAAATACAACAACAACAAAATATGAGGGCGGTAGGACCTCTACCCCTCTTCACGTAGAATCAACACACACCTGACACAATAACACACACAGAATCACACGTATGGGTTTGACAGACCCTGAAATAAAATGACATAAATATTTTCCACTCGCTGGCGCCTCCGTTCAATGCCAGTGACTAATAAACCTGAAAAGGACTCCAAAAAATCTATCAAATTAGAACTAAGGTGTTCTACAATTACAATTTAATTCGTTGCGCTCGGCAACCCTAATATGAATAATAACCTGTTCAGCAAACACCTTACAGTAATTACCTCCCTTTCCTATCAAAAATATGAACTTTAATAAAGCACCACTTATCGAATGTAACGGGTTTCGCATTTGCATGGATAAAAATTACGTACACGCGCCGTGTACATTAAATATGACTCCAAAGAAAAATAAATACACAACAAACACTCTGGCCACGTGCCAACGTACATTTATAACAATTAGTGTCGGTAAGGAAAACACTCTAAAACAAGAAAAGACTAAAATGAACTATTTACAAAGTCCCCCGCCAATCTAACTACATAATTGAATAATCAATTGTTGTACATCACCGTCTCAGCTTGTAGAACATATGACCTCCATCTCAGCCCATTTCCCTATGGAAAAATTAACACTCCATCGTTGTCTTCGTAGAAGCGTCGGACATCACTCCGGTTCCTGACCACACGTCGGACATCTTGGTGTAGTCTCTTTGGAAGAAAAGTTCAATGTTATTACAATTTGACCTGGTTATAATCGCTTGTGAGTTACTAAATTCGCCCACAAATAGTCCTATGCGATTAATCACGAAGACTTTCCCTACTCTTGCTCACACACGCACGATACACACATGAAAAATACAATAAAAATTTACAAGAAATATACACTTCGAGTCCATCGTCACTGGCTCGATAATACAAGTTTTAAAGTCTGACTGACTTACAGTCGCTATCTCGCTCGGTAATCTCTACTGCTCTGCTTGACCTTCGCTCGGGCTGGAGTGCTAATTAGAATATTACTCACGTCTTGCCCCCTAAGAGCTGAAATAGTTGTCTTTAAGATAATATTCAAGTTTTAAAATCACCACGCACACTGGCGTGAAATTAGCTCACAGCGCTCACAAAGTATTAGACTTCAAATAATATATTAGACCTTAAAAATCATCGCTACACAAACTGACGCGAAGTTAGCTCGTCAGAGCTCACAAATAAATGACTTCAAATAATATTAGAGCGTTAAAATCGTTACACAGACTGGCATGAAGTTAGCTCACAGAGCTCCAAACAGAAAAGACATCGAACAACGTCTCGTCGATCAATTTATTAGAAACTGACAGGGGGATGAAGAGTGGGGTGAATTAAGAAACATTTTCCAGAGTTTTCATCTCACACACACGGAACTAGTGTCAATCTTCATCAAATACTTCAAACGTCTCAGCGCACTCGTGTGGAGATAATTCTGATCGGCGGTTCTTTAGATAATCAATTACGCGCGCTTTTTACCACTGACGCCATCCATCGCGTGATCTTGGCGTGGTCTCTCCTGATTGGGTGATTCAATCGTAGGTCGGTTGCAAGTAACTCGTGACCATCTCTTTATGGTTCCAATTCTGGTGCAAGTTGTTACACAATTTGGCCTTGAACTCAGATTACCAGGCCGTTTTCAAGAATAGCTACCACGAGCTACTTCTGTGGCAATCATTGCAACACGCTACCTTGCCTTTATCCTCATCATTTTCCACAAGTACTGCCTGGGCTGCAGTAATAATAATAATAAATTATGAATACTTATTTATCGTAGATTAATAAGGGTTCAATACATTTTATACATTTAAACCAGTGTTCGAATTACTCCTATATTATTCAATTCCAACGATCAGTGTTCAAATGAGATTCAATACATTCTTAATTTGTCATATTCGACGAACAATAAAGTTAATCGAACCTAAAGTCACTTCAATTAATTATGACAATTCATCTATAATTATTCACAAAAATATTTCAATTATTATCCCTTCAAATTTCAATTATTATTATTATTATAGTGTTATACAAATATTATTACACGTCTTTCAAATCAGAACTTTCCTCTGAAACAAATGTTACTATGAACAATCCATTTTCGATTAATTTTTACAATGCTTAATGTGGCATAAATGTTGGATTCAAAGATATTACTAGCCTTTTAGTAATTACAACCGTGACTATACTTCACATTCAAAAATACACACCAGTCACTCAGTAATAGTTTAACAGCTAATTTAATACTGTAAATATGATATTGACCATCTATCGATGTCTAATATTCACTTCATTACGCAAACAATAATTGCTTTACTCATATATCAGCTCTCAATAGCTATAAATAATTGCCAAACATTTTTAAGACCCAAAAAGCTTTTATACAACAATCGTAAAATACCATGCCTCATATAAAACAAAAGTTAAAGTGTCATGAACAATTTTTATCAGAACTGTGATAAATATGTTGTACTCACATGTTCAAATAAGAGTGTATGTGATTTTTCAAAATGTCATTTCTATTTATGACGAAAATATTTTATACATTGATTTCTTTTCTTTCAATTGCATTTCTCATTGTAATATATTCATAAATATTTCTATTAATGAATTATAGAATGATCACTGTAAAAAGAACGATTCAGTTTTCGTCTAAACAAAATTCGAGATGGAGATCCTCCTCCAAGGAAACACGTAAGAAACTACACCATGAAAAAAGCATGTCGTAAGAAGGTACACATAATCCATTAGAATCGAACGCTTAACCAAGTTGGAGTATTCTAAAAGAATAAAGAAGATCAAAAAACTGAATGAACTCGAAAAAGTGTCTAAATTCAAGAAAAAATCCAAAACTGTGGATCGCCAAAGCCTAATCCAAAATCGTAAATGTTCACACTGGAAATCACTATGTTTCCATATCAGTATCAAACTCGATGAAAAACAGAATAACACGTCTATCAAACAATGCTACAAAAATGGCCAAAATATTTTAATTCGTTGCTTAAAAAATCATACATATTTATTTTAAATAATGTTGAAGTATACGTGGGATATCGGTCTTCTTCTTCCTAACGATTATTCTTATATAATTTTACCGTAGTCTTGTTCCTATATCTTCTTATATTGTGTCTTCTCAACTGAGTATAACGCTCTATTTAAAGTTAAATTGAATTTGTAAAAGAGAAAGTAATGTTTTAAAAATAACATAACAATTAATATTAATGTTAGCTACAAGGAAAAATACATGCTTGGACAGAAGTGATAAGAGTACCAAATCTAGCCCTTTAATGCACTTTCTATCAACATAATGAAAAATTGGTGAATAAGGACATTCAAAAGTATGACTAATTCATATTGTCTACTAATATGAAAGTTTTCCAGCTACCTTGTTCTTTGTCGTCTTGATGAAAATGGGAATATGTTTGAAATACACATTCCTGGAATGGACTGAATCCCCTTGTCCACTTGGCTACGTAGTTGTCGTACCGTCTGGATCCGCGAAGAATCGAACCAGTTCCCGACCGATCCGAAACAAACAGCTAATCGCGTTACCAAGTTCATCTTCTCGACATGTCCTAAGATGCTCACTAGCCTGGTTGAAAATAGCCATTGATTGTTCATATTGTAGAAGTACGAATGTATAGTCAATGTCTCCATAGTGCCTTTAACCTCTTTTTATAAAGCATTCTGCTGTTGAAATTCATGGTTCATCTCTGCAGTCATTCCAAATGTTCAACTCTGCTCAAGTGTTGCATTCCTATTATTCATTTAGTACATCTGCATCATCACTGAAATGTAGATCTATACAATCTCATATCTGTAGTCATTGCTGTAGTATATTGACTGTACTGTACTGTTTGAATGTCTTCTAATGGCATTAAAATGTTACCAGTCTATATGAAGACTAAGTTCACTTTTCCTTCACTCGAAATATACCTCAATAGGCTTATCATTATTTCTGTGCTGAATTAACACTGTCTTGGACTATAACAAATCCAGACTGAAAATAAAACGTTCCGAACTGTGTTACTTCGCACCAGTATAACTTTCACGAAATACACCTATATTTCATCACGCCAGCGAACTCGATTCTCGGTTGATATTACCGTATTGTATGCCAACGAATCTTATAATGAACTCTCTCTCAAGCGAGATGTTTCATACTGTCAGTCTGACTTCTCCCAATGCTCCTGGGTTCAAAACGATATGACAATCGATATGGACACAGCCTGATTTCGATTATCACCTGGTATTCTGAAATATGGATTTATACTTGCAAAACATTCTCAAGTCCTTTCCATATGAAATATAATGCATTTGTCCATTGTTGTTCCACTCTGTAAGCTCTGTATTACATTATAATGGCATGAATCGGAGTGATGTTGGTGCGAACTATATCTTGCAGACATCAAGTGTACCTTAGACAACGCACGTGGTCAAGGTGTGTAATGCGGGTTGCTGGTACTACTCCTAAGCTCGCCACAAAATCACTGCGCTGCATGCAGATGAAGTAGTGCCGTAGGAATGTTATCTGTGTTCCTCCCCAACACTATCTAGTTCCAAATCAATGCAAAATACTGTCTCAGTACCATCCTGGCATTTGCCCGGAGACGAAGTGGGAAACCACGGAAATCCACTTCGAGGATGGCTGAGGTGGGACAATAACAAACTAATTTGATATATGAATCGCAGCCAATGGCCATAGCTGGGCATTTTTCATTGAACGCCCGTGGTCTCCCAACAAGTAGTTCCAACTTTGGCTACCAGATGCTACTGTCACTAACACTAGCGGCGAACGTTGGAACTTGAAAGAGTGTTATCTAACCAGCCAAATAGGCGGCTTCGGTGGCGTAGTTGGTAGAATGCTGAGCTTCTATGCCCAAGATCATGGGTTCAAACCCGGCCAAAGTCGTCGGATTCTTTAAGAGCGTTAAAAATCCCTCAGTATGGCTTGCTTCGAAGGGGAAGTAAAGCCGGCGGTCCCATGTCATAGATTTATGGGATGTAAAAGAACCTTCCACTATTTACACCTGTGTGAAGCTAAATTATAGGTTAGATTTGACTAACGCTCTTAGGTTCCAACGTTCGTCCCCAAGAGCCGACTGCGGTGGCATCTAGTAACCAAGTTCACAACTAGTTGTCATCGACGGTGGGGTTTGGTGGCTAAAGTAGTAACTACTTGAAAATAGAATGTCTGCAGTCCTTAATTGAATTTAAAAACAAATAACACACGCTAATATACCCATCTCAATTAACACCGGTTATCAGACAGATTCTACACACACCCATAGTACACGGGGCTACATGACCGCGTTGTCGCAGTCCCTACACTGAGGAACCAACCAACCAACCAGCCAAATCTAACCTACAAATTTAGCTTCACACAATTGTAGTTAGTAGAAGGTTCATTTACATGTCATAAATCTATGACATGGGCCCGCTGGCTTTACTTCTCCTCCGAAGGAAGGCATACTGAGGGATTTTAACACACTTATAAATCCGACGACTTAGGTTGAGTTTGAACCCGCGATCTTGGGCATGGCAGTTCAGCATGCTACCGACTACGCCAGCGAAGACTCTAATAACAAACTAATCGTATACGGATAGGCCCTTACTTTTACTTGAGTCATCACAATACGCTTTTACACAACTAGAAGTATACATTGTTTATAATAAGGAGCTTTAGAACATTTAGAAGGAAAGGGAGATGGACTCCACCAATCCACAACGTAGCTCTGTTTTATCTTTGGAATTTGACGAAGACGCTGGATTATTCTTTGGTAAAGAAAATTCTGTTTTACTGTAGCTTTTCTGCAAATAGTCGAAATTTTAATAAAATAACATTACCAACATCATCTCCAGGTCTTATGATTGGCAGACAAAGGCCCTCAATGAACTAATACTGTCGACCAAAATATTATGTGTACTCGAGTTTGAAGGGTGTTTGTGAAGTAACCAATATACCTACATAAAATACAATAACATCATCATTTTCGTCGTTCTATTTTACGTTAGTTCATTTGGATTCGATCTGATGACGGGTTTGTGAGATAATAATTCTTAAATGTGACGCATGGTTGAAACACGCTTAAAAACGGGCACTGTTTGTGTTTCAACTGCGATAAAAATATTAAAATATAAATTAAAAATTCTAAACCTACATGAAGTAACGTAAAATAGAACGACGAAAATGATGATGTTGGATTTTATGTATAGCCCAGGCAACGAAGCGAAAATAAAAATAATAAATCCGAAAGTTTTTAAATTTGGTGAAAATGTTTATTAGGGCTTACTCTTCTACCTGTCAAAAGTCCTGACCAATTAAAGGTCCGCAATCGCCGCCATCTTCGAAAAAGGGTGCAGTTTTATGGTTTTTGGACTGTAACTCTTTAATTATTAACTTTATCGAAAATTTTGTAGTGATCCAAAGTTGAGAACATTCAATTCTCTACAAAAAAAGGTTCAATTCATTTTTTTTTTCATAAAACTAATATTTTCCGTGTGAATGGACGACAAACTTTATGCAGATCGGGAAATCGCTCTCACTGCAGGTTTCAGCAGCAAAATATGAATTCAATGGCGCATAACGGTTACGTAAAATTCAATCATTGATATTATTTTTCTATTTTCCACATTTTTTTATTTACTCACTTCATTATTACGTTTGAGTGCATCGTTTTCTTTTTACAGTCTGACTGTTACTGGGGCTACTGTATTATCATCGACTACATCAGCATAATCCGATTAATCAATGCTCCCCGCATAGGAAGATCGTCTCAAGCTTTCTTCATTTGCGTTATCGACCTCGTCCCCGTCTTCATTTTCTTCATCGACTATTTTCGATCCATTGAAGCAGTCTCGATGACAATTATTGCAAACCGTTGTACAATCAATCCCTGCTTTTCTACACCTACACAACCCTGCATAGTCAGTTGTACATTTAAAAAAAAATCAGATTTAATAAAGCCTCGGGTGCAATGGAGTCCATTGTTGTAATCGGACTGAAGTATCCTTGGACTCGTTTCCAACCCCATAATTCATGGGGTAATTCATTTCCCAGCCATTTTTGCACTTGATTGTACACTCGAAAAGAATGTTGCCTGGATGCTCCTTCTGTTAGTGGTAGTGAGGCAATGTCAGGCTTTATTTTCGTCACAGATTTCGTGAAACTATGATATCGATGTTTATTCAAAGAATTGTCTGTAGAACGTGTACCGTAGATTGCTAGGAGAAAACGTTCTCCAGCTTCAGCGATAACGTCGTGTGAGGAACCACGGTTGTTGAAACTTTCAGCGATAGCATGTAACTCTTTACTTTTGTTAAATAACTTTAAGCACCTAACTTTTCCTTTATTGAAAATCGCTGAAGTAGTGTTGCAGCCACTAAAGGCATGCAAGAAAAGAATGTTGTTCGCAAGTCCTGATGATTGTGACTGCTGTGATGAATACACTCTTCTCGCGATTTTTCCCTTTCCCGGTTTGACAAATAAAAAAAATAATTCCCGATGGAGCCAATGCAACCAGAAAAACTAAAAGATCAACATCTTCGCCAATAATAGCCACGTTACTTTTTGATGAAGATAATTGGATTGCAGTGTTCACGATCAAAAAATCTGCATCATCTGTGCTCTGTCGACATATTTTTCCCTGATCGTTTATCTTGGTTGATAGCATGGCAATTAACCTGCTTTTGTTTCTGTCGTTTGACTGAATTGCAGAACTAAACAGCTGACGGTCGGACCCTATACAGCCCTCCCCCCCCCCCCCCCCGACCCGAGCAGGTATACAACCGTCAAACACCGTCCTTGGTGGACATTATATTATGAAGAAGTTCGTACGCACTGATATATACGAGGCACGTCCAGAAAGTAAGTTCCGTTTGGTAATACAATTAAATTGTGTACAGATACAGAAAATTTAATGTTATTACCAAACGGAACTTACTTTCTGGACGTACTTCGTAGTAATACTGGAATGCTCCAACGCGACCAATGGGGAGAAGTATTACTATATTTCAGGGTTTGTATGCCAGAGCTATCCGTTATGTACTTTACAAAAACACACGACTATACTCTCGACTGACTGTAACAGTAGTATATCTGACCCAAAACTATCGATATTTACACAGGACACTCTGTTATGATTCTTAAGCTGTGCGTAGATTGGTTGTTTGGAGCAATTCTCCGATCTGCTTCAAGTTCGTCGTCCATTTACCAGTAAATGTTGGTTTTATGAAACAACTGAATTGAACCTTTTTTGTAGAGAATTAAATGTTCTCAAAATTTGATCACTACAAGATTTTCGATGAAGTTAATGAATAAAGAGTTACAGTCCAAAAACAATAAAAGTGCACCCTTTTTCCAAATGGCGGCGATTGCGGACCTTTAATTGGTCAGGACTTTTGGCAGGTTCAATAGTATGCTCTAATAAACATTTTCACCAAATTTCAAAACTTTCGTATTTATTATTTTTATTTGCTGAATTTCGGCCTTCGTTGCCTGGGCTAGTAGGTCTGTTGGTTACTTCACAAACAACTTTCAAACTCGAGTGCACATAATATTTTGGTCGACAGTAGTTTCCGATTGGCAACAACGCACTATTAAATAGATTTATTTTTTTAAATTAATGGAGCCACAGTTTCTCTGCACAACTCCAATGTAAGAAGTGTTGCCTATGCACTTCAAAGCAAGGATTCGTGAAAGTAAGACATTCTTCGTATTATTTTCTAGACCTGTAAGCTTTTACCGAGAGGGCAGGAATGAGATGAGCTTTTATGTGGAGAATGGTTTTTTTTTTTTTTTTACGGACGTTTGTCCTTCCTGACCCAACCTCATCGGAGGAGCAATGCGAAATTAAATTAATGAGTTGACTGAAGCTGTGTAAGGTGTTGTTTCATTGTAGGAGCTAAACACGTCGCATCGTGATTATCGGGCAGGATTCGGAAGTAGGCACCGTCCGGGAATATTTCTGGAGTTGAAAGTTGGAAAAGACGGGAGACCATTTTATGAACGACCTACGGTGGATTTTAAGCCCAATCCTGGCGCGTTTATGCACTGTGCTTACGGTCGATAATCATACAACATTATACTGTATTGAGCTTTCAGTGTTGCCTAATGAACAATTGAGTCGTCAAGTTACAAAACTCGTTTAATCCACTTGTGAATAAGAATCATTTTCATGAGAAACGTTTCTCTGGACTTTGCCACACGTATCTTTTGTGTTTGTTGTTTTCTACTTTTTGCTTTGTGTTTATGGTTTTTGGTTTTGTGTTTTCTTTGTGCTTTTGCTTTGAATTTTACTTTTTGCTTTTCTTTCTCGGTTTTGTGTTTTCCGCTTTTGCTTTTTGCTTTGTGTTTCTTTTTTTTTTGTCTTCTGTGTTTGCTTCTGTGTTTGAATTTTGCTTTTTGCTTCGTGTTTTTTGTTTTGAGTTTGTTTTCTGGATAATCAAAACAAAATAAAACTAAATGAACAAATCAAAATAAAAACAAAAACAATTTTAAACAAATTAAAACAAAATAAAGTAAAACAAAACAAAATTAAAAATATTAAATTAAACATAACAAAATAAAAATAAAAGTAAAATAAAATAAACCAATTAAATGAATAATTTGACGACATGATTCTTATTCACAAGTGGATCAAACGAGTTCTACAACTGGACGACTCAACTGATCTTGTAACTCCACACTCAATAATACCAACTACTGGAAAGTAGGAGTAAAGATTCAAGGAGAAATAATTTCATCTCTGAGATTTGCTGAACACACCCCTGAGGATTTGAATGTGTTTTTAAATGGTATGGGTTCTGTCTTGAAGAAAGAAAGAAAGAAAGAAAGAAAGAAAGAAAGAAAGAAAGAAAGAAAGAAAGAATTCATGATAAAAATTAATAAATGTCAAACAAAAATATTGGAATGCAACCGAAAGAAATCAGAAGCCCCTATGGATGTCGAATTGGCAGGTGAAGAGCTAAAGGAAGTAGGAGACTTAGGAAGCAAAATAACCAGTGTTGGACGAAGCAAAGAGGATATAAAAAGTAGGTTAGCACAGGCAAGGAAAGCATTTCTACAGAATAGGAATCTGTTGACATCGAATATAGATTTAAATATTATTAAGTGAAACTTGGACTGTTAGAGCAGCAGAAAAGAGGAGAATTGAAGCTTTTAAAATGTGGTGTTACAGGAGAATGATGAAGATCAGATGGGTAGATAGGGTAATTAATGAAGAGATATTAAGACGATTGGGAGAGAAGAGATATCTCTGGAGTTTGCTAATGAAGAGAAGAGATAGGTTGGTAGGACACATAGTCCACTAGCACACCCAGGAATAGCAACGTTACTTATGGAAGGAAGGGTCGAGGATAAGAACTGTAGGGGTAGACCAAGGTTAAACAGATTGCCTCGGATGTAAGGTGTGGTAGCTATGTAAAGATGAAACGATTAGCTTAGGTCAGGTAAGCATGGAGATCTGCATCAAACCAGTCGAAAGACTGAGGACACAAACAACAACCGGAATATGCGGAAAATAACCTGAACAAATGACATGTGATTTACAGTGAAGGGCTCTCCCTATAGAATGGAGCTTTCCAAATGTCGTGCCGCTGATAGGTCGCAATGACTCACCGTCATATTTATAGCAGGTTCCGACAACAGCGGGTCGGGAAGCCCTGGATGCTATCATAGCATTTATTTACGGAATAAAGAAGCTCGGCGCGAATTGGACGTCACATGGCAAGGCATTGTACAATACCTGTATATCTGGGTGTTACCCTTGACCGTGCCATAACACCAGGCTGAAGGCAGTGCAAGGAACAATATTTTGAGGAAGCTCACAGCCACCACCTAGGGAGCTAGTCCTCACGTCCTGAGAACTTCTGCTCTTGCTTTGAGTGTGTCAGCTGCTGAGTACGCCTCACCTGTGCGGAGTGCATCTGCGCATACCAAGAAGATTGACGCTGCAGTCAGTGAGACTGTCCGAGTCTTGTCAGGATGCATGAAGCCAACTCCAGTCGACAAACTCACCCAATTGTTGGAATAGCTCCTCTTACTGTCAGAAGGGTCGTTGCTGCCGATGCGGAGAAGGCGAAGCAGGCCAATGATCCCCATCACGCAATTTTTTGTTAAGTTTTGTCGTGTGGCCTCCTCAGAGGCCGAGTGCAGGTCTTTCTAGTCGATGCCCGTGGGCGACCTGCGCGTCGGGATGAGAGATGGAATGGATGAAGATGAATGAAACTGGTCAAGGATGTGGAAGGAAGCGGCCGTGGCCTGTCAGAAGGTACCGTCCCAGCATTTGCCTGGTGTTGAAAATGGGAAACATCACGGAAAACCATTTCAAAGACAGCCGACGGTGGGGATCGAACCCACGCGTCTACCGAGTCAGCAGAGAGCTTGGCCCCATGACCTAACTCTGCGCTTTAGTGAGCGTAGCCACTGCTATGATCATCAAGCTGTAGTTTGTCGTCTGAAATCCGGAAAGAGCTTCATCACCTGAACTCAAGCACTGCATTGGAGGGACCATCGGAGTTGAACCGCATCACCAGATGGAAGAGTAATCTGTCGCTGGAAGAGCTACCCCAGGAAACGATGTTCCCTACCCTTTTTGGAGATCACTCAATCGTCTTAGGGTCGGCGCCCCCCGTTGCAAGACCAACATGAAAAATGGGACATCCTTGCAGCTGACGGAGACGTGTCCTGCGAATACGGAGCCACACAAGATCCGGGCCACTTGCTCATTTGCGCTCAACTGGAACAACCTTACACAATGCACGACTTGATCGAGGCCAATAAAAAGGCTATCGGAGTTGTTGTGTTATGGAAATGTTGACCGGACACGGAAATTAATGAATGAAAGATAGCATTTATTACATACGCAGCTGGCAAGATACCTTAGTTGAGATAATTAAGCCTTGTTGTGAAGTACTGTAGCCTGCCTCGTATCCCGTGAACATGGTTAGGTACAGAACAAAACATCAAATTTTCCTAGTGTAAACGAATCTTCTCAAGAAGAAGTTCGCAGTAAATTTGTTCGTGAGTTTCAGTGCCGTGCAATTGTTACTTGTGGGGGGAACCTCAAACAAAAGATATACAGTAACAATCCGCGTACTCTGGAGGCTATCGAGAACGAAATATCAGTGAGGATGAATTACAGCGAGAGTACAAAAACTTCCTGCGTCATTGCAATGTGTGTTTAGAAAATGAAGGACAGCATTTCCAGCAACTACTGCGAAATTCATGGAAGTAAATATGATTATGCGTAAAAATTATGTTGAACTAGCTGGTCGCTTCGCTCCTGCTAGCGCCTGTGCCTTGTTCGACAGGCGGCACACACAATGGCCTCCTGTCACACAGCGCCTGCGAGGCCCCATTCTATAGGGAAGCCTCTCACTGTATAAGAACTGGGCCCAGAACAGTAGACTTCCCAGTCAGTGAGGGTAAAGAATAGTGGCTAAGTGATCCATGTTGGAGGGTGGCAAATATAACACTACACACTGTCGTGTAAGAGTAATGCAGAGACTGTGTTTTAGGTCATCCTCCTGGAGAATATATAAGATGCGTTCAAAAACTAACGAGCCGGAGGCTGGAATGCGCAAACTGGTGACGACATCGGCTAATCGTGGCGTGTGTAAAGAGGTGTGGTTCCGACCAGAGCGTGGAAGGTCACAGCCCGTCGCTAGAGGACACGCGTGCACGTCACGTGACGATACAAAGCGAGCAGCAGCATGCATCAATCGTCCAACGCTGCCAGCCGCATTGCAAACAGTGAAATGGAGGCATCAACCGAAGAGCAAAGAGGTATTGTTCGGTTTCTGACAGCGGAAGAAGTAGGGGGAAAGGACATTCATCGCCAAATGTCACAAGTGTACGGCGAACACTGCATGTCCTTGCAAGGGTCAAGGCGTGGCACAAGCGCTTCAGGGAAGGACGGGTATCGTTAGCTGATGATGCCCGGTCTAGGGCACCCCTCTGCATTACCGATGGCGACGTCCAGTTGGTTGATGCACTCATTACCCAGGACCGCCGAGTGACAGTGAACGCCATAGCCGCCGTGGTCGCTCCACGTCAATGCACGACCTCATACGGCCAACACAGTCGCGGCACTCCTGCAGAAATTCAAATGGGAGGTTCTCGGCCACCCTCCATACAGTCCAGATCTCTCTCCCTGTGATTATGCACACTGTCGGCAGCCGGAAATCATCAGTCAACAGTAATCGATCATTAACTAGCAAAATGAAGGTGTAATGTGCAAAACCAATTGTACAGTAAACATTTGAGTAGGGAATTTAATTCGTCTTTAAATGATTCAAGTATCAGAACACATTCCTTTTATTGTACACAGGTGGACAAATCATTATGGTAAAGCTATTTATAACCAAATTCATTTTTGCTAATTGGCAAATGAATAGATTTCCTGCATCCTGATGAAGAGAATGTGGAATCCTCACAAGAAGAGTCTTGGCCGCCATTTGAGCTAACGCAGCTGGATATTAATTTAATTAATGATTTCCAGTAAGCTAGATAATTTCCTGTGAAATAATTCCTTCAGTATAATTATATTCTATTAATTTATGCCATTCACTACTCGTAACAAAAGTAGAAACGACGACAGATTTAATTTTGGAACAGGGTAAGTTTTGACGCAACACCGTTTTGCTCCCTTACAGGTTGGCTTTTTTAGTGTATGTTGTTTAATAGAAAACAAAATAAGGTAAAAGCGCTTTAAAGTTAAAAGAGTAAAGAATGTGTAAATACTTATGATCTTGGTTCGTAAAAGATCTCTTGTAGCATGTTTGGTGAATACATGGCAAAATACAACCAAAAACATGTCCTGCAACGGAGACGCGGACTCAAACAAAATCTGCCATTTTTATGTATTGTATCTTAATTTTCAATAAAGAATTTGGTTCTATTCAACTTTTCCATAATAATTTGGCCACCTCTGTAGTTCACTTTGTCTAGATACTAGGCACGTCCAGAAAGTAAGTACCGTTTTTCTACGTTACCCCGGGATCGCTGCAATCGCAGTTCGGCGCATGCGTTGTAGTTGCTCTGAGTCAAGGAGAAGGAGATGACGCCATTTTGAAACCACTGTGCGTTGTTTACTCTTTAAAATGGCGAAGTTGATAGAAAATCCCGCCGTGTGTGATTACATCTATCAATCGTTTTCTGAATGTGAAATCACCAAACCAGTCGACATTCAACGACAGATTTGGAGGCTTACCGAGAAAATGTGATGAGTGATTCAATGGTAATGAGATGGGCCCGACAGTTCAATGAAGTTCGTGATCACGTGCACGATGACGAACGAAGTGGGCGCCCATTGTTGGTCAATCTCCTTTTGCACCTGAAGACGTTCCTTGGTGGACAAGAATTACACATCGATGACGAACTCACAGACATGTTACTACAAGGTTGACAAAACAGGCGGCAACGTTTTATGAAGAAGACTGTATGTGCTC
The DNA here is from genome assembly GCA_946902985.2 of Meconema thalassinum. Taxonomy (NCBI): domain Eukaryota; kingdom Metazoa; phylum Arthropoda; class Insecta; order Orthoptera; family Tettigoniidae; genus Meconema; species Meconema thalassinum. The sequence goes on from OX336394.1 coordinate 48,898,896, forward strand.
CCTTTGTTCATATTACCAAACGGAACTCATTTTCCGGACGCACAACATAGCTTACCCGAAGTTAGCCTTCCTAACTTCTACGTTTTCAGGAGGTGGGCAAGGCCTCATTTACAAGCCGGATCTCAGGATTCCAGCACTCAACCGAGCAAACAAAATCTCAGTAGTTTTGTTGTTGTTGTTGTTGTTGTTGGAAAATGCATTTCTATACATTGGTAAAGTAAAACTCAGCCAATATTGAAAAGATTCTATTTTTGATGTGTAACATCTTTCCACTCGTTTGCTGGATATTTTTGTGGGAGTGATTTTGAAAAATGGGACGGAAGTGGATTGGACGGAAGTGTGTAAGATGCACTGCCAGCTGGATCGTATCCTTCCTATCAACACACAAAAATCTTTTTTATTTACACACTAATAATTAATACATAACAATTCCAAGACTCTTTTTTTTCCTCACTGCCTACTTGATATTTATACTCTCGCAGTGCCTTCTTGATTGTTCTCGCACTGCCTTCTTGATACTCTGCTGCTAATTCTTCACTGCCTACTTGATATTTCTACTCTCGCACTGCCTTCTTGATTGTTCTCGCACTGCCTTCTTGATACTCTGCTGCTAATCATATCAATATGACTCATTTTAGCAGAATCCATATGAAATTACGTGTAGGTCTGTGAATCAAGAGGTCCGGGAACTGGGCAAACCTTTCATGATCTACTGCTGTGCACATTGCATTTACTCGCAAGTTGGCCTATTTATAAGGAATTTAAGGTTATGAGCGGTGTTGCGTCTATTAATCTAGTTGATCCATATCGTCTTTTTTATTTAGGCTAGTGCTGGTGGAAGCTACAAATCATCTACTAAAATGAGTTCCGAATTATAAACTACAATATCTGTAAAACACTCCCTTTTACAATAGATTAATATTTGTGCCAATAATATTGTTACGGCTGTGAGTTTGTTCCATCGCTCGCCGCATGAGTCACAACTGCCCCCGGGCTGGGCTGTGCTCTGCCTCAGTGTATTGCGTGCGCCTTATGCAACAGGACTACTAGGACAAAGGGATGGTCCAGAATATTCGTGACTCAGCCAGTGAAGGAAACCTCGAGAAGCCGTGAACCCTGGATGGGTCAAGAAACATTTATTGAGTCACCGGCCTGCTATATAAGAGCGACCTGTCAAGCAGTGTGTGTTGTGTTTTACGAGCTAGTGCGAGCGTTTATCCTGAGCGACAGAAGTGTGGTGACTTGCGAAACCCCTAGTGAAGCCGATTCTCTTGACAGCGAGAGCGTGAGAAGCATACAGGGGACTGCCTGTGTTTTGAGCGAGTGTGATTTCACTGAGTGACAGAAGTATTGTGGATAAGTGCCGTGCGAGTTACGAAATCCAGTGACATTGTTTCCCCAGCTCGTGGGCAGCGAAGCAGCGTGTAGCAGTTTATCGTAAGTAACTGTAGTTTGTGTACATAAGGGAGAGGTGCAGGTAGTTGCTGTCAAGGCCACCGGACTCATTAGCACGGACTAACGTCTGTGGTTTGTTGACAAGTGAAATGGGGCAATAGCTCTCCATAAGGAAGAGACTTGAGGAAACTGGAGTAAGGTTCTAATTGCTTGTATTTGCTGATGAGTAGTTTATCTTTCTGGCCGCAATAAAGTTAATTATTTCTTTAAAAGAACAATCTGTGTTGTGCTTCAACCCACCGTAATCCAGTTAACAAAAGTGTCACTAGGGGGGTGGCACGTAACAATATTATAAAATACCGGTGTATCAACAATTTCACGTGAGGTTTCTTTTATGCCAGATGTTACACATCATATGCGACTACTGTAAGGCTCGTAATTTTTTTTATTTGTGTGTAATTTGTTAAATTGCAAATAGGACAACAGGACATCTTATATCCAAGAGTCTCTAGGCATAGCAGCAGAAACAATCCTACTGGTAACCATAGCAACTAGAGCACTCTATTATAATACTAGCAGGGCAACAGGCCATCTTGTATCCAAGAATCTCTAGGCTTAGCAGAAACAATCTTATGGTAACCATAGTAACTGCAGCACCCTATTATACAAGCAGGACAATGGGCTTAGCAAAAGAGACGGTTCCATCGCTAATGAATACTGCACTATACTGACATATTCTATGAGATCTTGGTGCATATTCCAGTGTAAAATACGACTTAATGCTATGACATAAAACCAGAAATTACAATAAAAGTACATCAACTCAAACATATTTTCCGCCAATTAATTAAGATCTTTGTTTGATGGCCTAATCCGGAAAAATGACGGAATTTGTCGCTAGGAAGTTTGATAATAATGCTGTTCATCAGAAACGTGCAGTAACTGGCATGACTTATTGCTGGCACGGTACCGTACTCTGGAAACAATGCCAGCCGGATATTGGTAATAAAGAAACGTTGGCGTTCACCACGATTTACGAAGCGGCACGTATTGCAGGCGCACATAGTGGAATTGTGTTATTACCTACATTGAAACCTAGTGGACTCAGCTGTAGAGTTTTAAGGCAAGCAGGGATAATCTAAAAGTCGATGGAGTGTTAATAATAATAATAATAATAATAATAATATTAATAATAATAATAATAATTTCAATTAAATTATTGAATACTAATGATATGATATTATTGTGATATGTCTCACGAATCTGATGGCAAATCCAGCACAGATTACCTGGATGGTCACATACCAGATCGAACCATGCGCGAAAATCGATTATTTTCGTAAACTGGTATAAAATGAATAGAGATAGTAATATCTTTCTTGTGCCAAAGTGGTCTAAAGTTTCCATGAATAACGAGGAAGTGACATCACAAAGTTGTTGTGGCATAAGGATGGTTACACTAAATTCATTCTGCCAGAGTGAACCAAACACCGAAGGAAGATGGCTTCGGATGGATATGGTTCACGAGCTAGGAATTTCATTTCATCTAGAAACATCGCAGAGATAACAGCAGATATCCGGAGTGATTTCAGTTCTGGTTCCTCAGACCTGTTTGACACTGAGGAATCTACAAGTGGAGGGAAGTTTTGCAATATATTTTACAGAAAGGCTGTGTCCCAAAGTTCCAGGTGATAACTATTAACTAGCTGCTATCATCTACTCACTATTGAACCCGAGGTGGTCATGCTGACTGGTCTCGAACGTGGATCTCGGAGATAAGTTGAGCTCTGAATGAAGGTTCCACCAGGGAACGAACCCGAGATCTGTGGAGGGTATTTCATTGTAAGAACCCCTAGAAGAAATTATATATTTTAATTACTGGTGTGATATCAGTTGTTACTGACATTATTTAGTGAAATAATGCAGAAAAATAGTGGAAGATAGCATTATTTGGACTACATGAAGTAGGCTATGCTGGATTGGAAACACAGGAGTTTCAAAGTTCGACGTTTAGCAAATAGCCCCAGAATTGTGGGAGGAGGCCCGTGGCGCCACGTCAATCTTGCTGACCCAGATAAGTCGTCTGCAAGGGGTCGGGAGGTTAAATAATGACCAGGTTCTTCCCCGTTTGAGAATAGACTTGAGAATGGAACGGGAAGATCCCAAGGAAAATCATTGATTACTCATGATTGGAGCAATGCAATGACATGAGAGTTGCGCACAGGTGAATCTTTAGCCAGGAGGCTAATTTTAGAGCCATAAAACGGCGAAATCAAGGCATGTTTAATGCAGTGCGTAATGTTACAGGACTATGGGTGTTCGCGGACGGACTTGAGGATGTTGCCAGGGATTCCCAGTGAAGTAGCGTCCCCAAGCCATGGATAAGATAATTAATATAAATTAAGTGGCCGATCGATCCTCGAACACACACACATTTTTGTGACCAGCGAAGAAAAAGGAACAATATGGATACTATTCCAAGTACAGAATCACCCTAGGAGAGGAGCTGATTTATCGCGGGAATTCTTGCCCTACTTTTTGTGTGAAACAGATATAAGAGGGTGGACCCAGTCGAAGCGAACAGTTTAACAGTTGACCGCAGTACAGTTGAAACTTACAGTTCGTGACAGTTTTAGACCCAGTCGGAGGGAGAGTTGTTTTGAAGCAGTCGCAGTTGAAAAGGACATGGAGCGCCTAGGCGCACACAAAGACTTAAACATTTCACTGGTAATCAGCATGTTAGCTGTGCAATGGAACACACATGTGAGAATATATTCATGCATGGTCATGAACTAAGAATGAAGTCAGTAATTAACAAACTTGATTATGCGTAATGCATATTACCGAAGTTAGGAGTGGATGCTCGGACTTCAATGTGGGAAGCCGTGCAGTAAGACTATTATATAATGTTTATTAAGTGCCGTGTGATACTAGGCAGGACTGTGAAAAGTGATAATTCATGTAAATACAATGTACAATGTTGAGCGCAGTAAAGTATAGTGATTGGTTATACCTATTTGGAGTATACCAGTAAGTAGCGTTCATGACGAGATGTAAGCATATCGCTGCAATAGTAGGAAGATTATCAAGGGATGATCGTGAAACTGTTGGTGAATCCGTGAGCAGATGATCGGGAGATTCAATCAGGAAGGGGTAGGACCGAAGAAAGGGCCATCTGCACCTGTACTTTCGATACATGCTAGGGAATATCAACCAATCAGGAATTAAAGTGTAACGTGTGTTTGTGCACCGATGTTATGTAAAATATCTCTTAAAGTCATAATACAACCAGTGTTATATAGTGTTATGTGTTTTGGAAGCATTAGCTTCATTATAAAAATGGAAGTGTCATGTGTTTCGGAAGCATTAGCTTCATTATAAAAATGGAAAAGTGTCGTGTGTTTATAAATCAAATGTCATATAATATGTGTATTTGCAAGATGGCAATGTGTCACTAAGTAAGCCGATGGCAGGTGACACTGGAATATGGTGGTTGGAGCCACCTGGATAAAGCCGACGTAAGTACCCCACAAATCATGTTACTATAGAAGGATAGTCACTGCATGTAATGTGATTTCGGAAGTATAAAATATGCCAGTAAGAATCAATATTAGGAGGCATATCCTCATATGTTTATTGTTTGATTTCAGTAAAGTTAAGATGTTGAATACATCAGAGAGTGGATTAATCGTTACCACTATTAATGCTACTAATAAATAATGGCAATTCAGTTATGTGAAACTTAACGTGACGAACGCGAATGTTCGATCATTGAAGCAGTTAGGTTGTGTCGGAAGGATAATTTATGTCAGTAATAATAATAATAATAATTATAATAATGATAAACGGTATAATTGAATACATCAGGATGAAAGGTTTCAAGCAAGAAGTATTTACGCTAATTGGATTATTTATCTAGCCAAGCAGTAGATTACATTAAGGGAAGAGAAAAGAGTTAATATTAAATACATTGTAATGGGGATATAATTATGCACGGGAATGTTGGAGCTTGACAGTGAATTGAATTTGTGGCTTGATTAAGCTGGTAGAGTACAGTTAGAGTTCTCTTTATTATAAGGCGAGATCATGGACAGGTAAGGGCCAGGTGATCTAATCGACGTGTGAAATCTCGTACAACTTGAGCGTACAGAGATATTAATTTATACCGGAGCATATTTAGTGTATACCCTATCTCCGATGTTGGATATGAAATGTTCCGGGTCCGAATCCCGTGGTAAGCGCGGGGAGAACATTGGACACCTCGACGCTATACCTGATTCCCCGAGAACTTAATGTTGAGTGATTCAGCTCGTTGAAGCGAATCATTGGCGGCAGCTGTTGACTGACCGTAATATTTTATTTGAGATACCGGCTAACCACTAGACCTGTGTTCTATGAATCTCGTGCCTTCATATTGTGATACGGACCTGTTGAGGCCGTTATTAATGTCCTAAGGATAGGATTAAATATTCAAGCTCACCCAGAACCATTGCATAATATTCAGTTCAGATCCTATGGGATCACGTGGATCATTGTGACCACAATGTTTTATTCAAAGTTGTAATACTGCTTGGGAGGTAAAAGTCCAGGAAACGGGGAGACAAGGGGCGGTTTACAGCCGTGAACGACCCTACTCCGTGCCATTGTATGCAGGCAGTCCAAGGGGCTGGGGGTTGTTAAACCAACTGTGAAGGTTCGCGTTCTTGAGCGGACAGATTTAAGACCTTGCTTATAATGAAAAGGGAGAATTGTTATAATGTGTAATAAATGTGTGTGGTTTAAAAACACATTGCTAATCATAGATTTCCCTGATGATATAAAAATTTAGCAATCTAACGAATGGTTGGATGTTGCATTTGATACTGTCACTGACACCTAGTTAATGAAGTTGGTTACTCGTTGCCACAGGCTACGCTCGTAAGGGTAGCGTAATAGTATACTATCCGACACAACGATAACAGAAGTTATTTAATGAAATCACAATGACATGCAGTGTAACTATAAAAAGAAGGGAATGGAGGGGGTAGACTTACGTAATTGTGGTGTTGCAAGTTGATCGTAGTGCAAACCATGAGTTGGCTAATGCATGAAAGCATTTGGTGGGAGAGAGAGATATAACACAGATAGTACACATGATGTAAATTCAGATGTATTGTAGGATACAAGTAACTTTGTGAATATAAAGAAGTCACATTAGGTGACATGAATGTAATAGTTCAGTTTTGTGAAACATTACATGTGCATCAGTGCACTTGAGTAAAGTTTAAAGTCCACATAATGGTAAAAGATTAAATGGTGATATGGATTTAATTTGTTCAACTATGTGAATAATTAATGGATTGTGGGAGTAACTTTGTTTGTTTGTGTATTGTTTATGGGATTTGTGTTCTCATTATTTGTTTGAAGCCATGAGTTTTACTGAATTAAATTCTTTAGAGTAGAGTTGTGCCTTATCATTGTAGAGTTGATACCTTTTAGCCTCAAATCCAAAATATGCAACTGCTCAATGGGAGAACGGTACACGCCTGAGTCCTGATGCTAGCTGGAGGCAGAAGCATATTTTCCATCGAGATTACACACATGGGTACATGGAAATTGATGTCCTGTACAGTGATTTGAGCTATAGGTACATCTAAAGTCGGTCTAGATCTTGTGCACACAACTCTATTAAAATAACGACTAACATGAATTAGGGGATGACCGCGCCTATCCTTAGGTAAGCTCCGATACGAACAATATAAATTTTGATTAACACCTTCTATCAGCATGATATACTCAATTCATTTATCATGGCGCTGGTATGTGGGCCGGTTTAAAATACAGGTCACCATATGCGCTAGAGGTGTACTCATTTATCATGGCGAGACCCAAGTGGGGCATTCGACAGTACAACCGAGACCTTGGAGGGTTGCTGCGATGTCTTAACGTGGACCACCTCCCATGATGATGTCACTCATTTATCATGGCGCCCAGGTTCGTGGAGCTTATGGGATTTAGGGAAAACCCATAGATTTGTATGGTATTTCATGGGGAAAACCATAGTAATTATATTTTTGCCTCAAACTGTGTTTGAGTGATTTTTGAGTTCAGTAGGCTTTTGACGTAACGCAGAGTCTCTCTATTGAGAAGAGGATTACCCAAGGGTATGAGCACTACGCACCCAATCCATAATTAATCCATAGATTCAAAGTTTATACAATCTTACAGCATGTGTACAGTGTTTTGTGTCTCTCTCCAAATCGTATCCACACATATTTCCAGGAAGCCTGCCTGCATCTCAAAGTATATTATTGTAAGAATGTCTTGTACAGAGGAGATCGTGCAGTTGATTGCAGGCTTAAGACAGCATTTTGACGCTGTTAATGAGCAAAATAAGTTGGAAGCAAAGGCTTTCCAGAGTGAAATAAACACTCGTTTAGATGCCAATCAGGAGGCAATTAATCATAATCAGAGTGAATTAAATAATCGGTTAGATGCCAATCAGCTGGCAATTAATGCAAATCAGGTTGCAATGAATCATAACCAGGTTGAATTGAGTAACCGATTGGAGGCGAATAAGGTTGAGTTAAACGATAAGTTAGGTCAGATGCAAGAGGTAATTAAGACTGAAGTTACAGAAACTGTTGTAAGCATTGTATCGGAAATGCAGGTTAAGACGGATAAACGTTTCGAGGCTATAGAAGCCAAACTTGAGAGTAACTTACAAGCGTGTAAGCATGCGCAGGATGAAACCAACAGTAGGTTAGACACGTTATCTAACGACATTAAGGATATTCAAATCCAAAATGAGGCGAATCTCGAACGCCAAGCGAAACAGTTCGCAGAATTTACCCGTACGGTAGATCAAAGGTTGGAAGAAAACGACAGTAAATGGGACACGAAATTGAAAAGCTATGCTAGAGCAATTAACGGTGATCTAAAGAAACAGGATCAGAATATATTAGGTCAATGCCAGGAAATAGGTGAAATCAAGGCTGTCGTTAACGAGAGTAAAGAGCTGGTAGGAAATATGAAGGGTCAGATGAGCAAAGTTCATCAAGAACTGGACCAAGTTCAAAGTGACATTGTCGTAGTTAACAAAAGGCAAGAGGAGAATAGAGGTGAAATCATTAAGGTCCGGAATGAAATGTCAAAGGTCAATGGACACATTCGAGAGGAAATCAAAGGACTGAGGGAAGAACTCGAAGTGAGAGAAGGCCAAAAGACAGAGGCAAACGACAAGACCCTTGCTCAGATAAAGGAAGATGTAGAGGATGAAATATCCCATATTAAGCAAAGCCTGAAGGAAGACAAGCAGAAAATATTTCAAGTAGCCGAGGAGAATCGAGATAGGCTTACCAGAATAGAGAAAGAGGTAATTACTCTCTGGAAAGGGCAGAGATGCGCCACAATCAAATGGAGACTAGGATAATTGCGCAAGAGGAAACCCTCATGAAAGATCCTAAGTCTAGCGAAGGCAGCATGGACGATATGAGGAGAACTAGGTGGGCAGATTTGGAAACCCAGCCTATAATAAGGAGTGCTACAGGCCCAGGCGAAAGTCCTTATATGACGCCAGGCGCGCCAGTTGCAGCATCGACGCCACACGAAAATGCTATGCACACACAAGTGATAAATGTTATCAGAGCAAGTGAAGAGAAACCAAGGAAATTCTCAGGTAGCCACTGTAGTATGACACCGAAATATTGGCTAAAAGAAGTGTCTGAATATTTGAATGATGAGCGAATACCGCAAGAGCGCAGGCTACGAGCTATAGAGAAATTAACAGAAGGGGAGTGCGCATTATGGTTTCGCAGTTTCCGCTACACTTTCGATACTGTTGAGGAGTTTCGAGAGGCATTTTTGAAGAGATATTGGGATCCAGCGACCCAACAGAATTTACGGTTGGATTTATATTCAAAAAGATACAGCACTAACAATCCAACGAAGTATGCAGAATTCTTCATATCACAGATGTGTCGGTTCAAAGAACTTGATCAAAAGCCTAGCGAGCTGGAATTATGTATTGCTATCGCCAAACAGCTTCCATACGAGATACAGAGACTGCTAATCTCGGCTAATGCAAAAACTGCTATGGAAATGGAGACAGTTCTGAGACAACTGGACCTCACAACAGCAAATACGATGCGTCAGAATCGAACCGTGGAACAGGTACATGTGACCAACACGCAGACCGACCAGTATCAAGCTCCAAAGAACAACAAAGCTACTAGCACAGATACGTTAGATTCCAACGGACGTCAATGGGAACAGGAACCCAGAAGATGGCAGCCGAAATATAAAGGTAATGCTGGCAGAGGAAGAGGCCGAAATTCTTGGAACAAGCAGAATACCAGGGATAGGCCGTACCAAAACAATGGAGGTAACAATGGCCAAGAAGGCAACAATAGAAATTGGAGACCCCAGGAAAGAAGACGTAACTTCGATGATGAGGTAGAGGAGCGATACCATGCTTCATTGCAATACCTCAATGAAAGGGGAGATGAGCCCCCGAAGCAACAAGTCCACTGGCAAGAAGTTATGCAGAATAGGACGTCGCCAGATAGATATGGAGACGGAGCTAAGAGTTTGGAGCTACAGCGCAGCGAACAGGAGAGAAGAAACTCTAAGGGGACGGGCGCTATTGAAGAAAAAAAAAACGCCAAAATTAGAAGAATTTGGAAATGATGGATGGAAGTCAGTCAACGTCATCAATTGGATAGCCAAACCAGAAGAGTTAATTGAGGATACGGGAGGATCACAGGTCATGGTCAAACGAGAATTGCCCATTATTTTGATAAGAGTGGCAGGGTTGAAAATAAGAAGTTTATTGGATACGGGTTCAACCGTGTGCCTTATGACACAAGCTTTGTATAATGAGATAGCGCAGAGAGAAAATGTTTTGAAAATACCTATCTCAAGTGTCAAAATAAAAGGTGTAATTCCAGACAGAACGATGGTATGCAAATATCAAGTATTCCTAGAGTTACAGATAGGAGGCTCTACGTTTTCACAGAGTTTTCTATTAGTAAACAAACTGCCTTTTAACCTGATTATAGGGGCACAATTTATAAGGGAATACCGAGTGATAATCGACCTAGCACAGGACAGGGTTATGTTCCATGCGAATGAGGAAGCTGAAGGCTTAGAGGTCGCACTCAATCAGAATGAACCAGGGTCAGATGAACAAGTATGGCATACATACAGAGATGTGGCTGAGGAAGAAGTGTTAGCTATTGAACAGTTAGAAGAAGAACTGAAAACATTAGCCGCAGACTTAGAAAAAGATCTGGAACCCGAACTGGAAGAACATATTTCGGAAAAGCTTGAAGAAGCAAAAATTGGACCAAAAGAGAAGGAAAATTTAAGGCAATTATTACTGGAACAGAAGGAAGTCTTTGATTCGAGACCTGGTCGTATAAAGAACTACACTTATGCTTTTCAAGTCAGTGATTGGACACCATTTAGGCAGAAACCCTACCCTATAGCCGAAAAGCACTATGCTAAAGTGAAAGAGGCAATTCAGGAGATGTTGGAGGCCGGTGTTATTGAGCAGACACCTACGCCTTACGTAAGTCCATTGGTAATTGTACCTAAGACAGACGGGACTGTCAGGATATGTCTGGACCTGAGACATTTAAATTTGAAGGTTATTCCGGAGTTCGACCAAGTGCCACCTATTAAGGAAATCCTCAGGAAATTCAAAGGGAAAACCGTATTCACAAATTTGGATATTACTTCCAGTTTCCACCATCTTGAATTAGAGAAGAAAACTAGTCTGTTGACAGGATTTATGTTTGATCAACACACATATACGTTTTTAAGGCTACCTTTTGGGTTGAAAACAGCTGGTTCAGCCCTGATAAGAGCGTTAGATCGCAACCTATCCGATGATGTGAAGGAGAGAACCATCAGATACGTAGACGACATTCTACTCACATCAGAATCTCTGGAGGAGCACATGAGAGACCTGAAGAAGTTGCTAGATGACCTTCGTGAAGCTAACTTTAAGGTTAATATCAAGAAATCGCACTTCTGTCAGAGGGAAGTTAAATTCCTAGGGCATGTTATTGATGCAAATGGAGTTAAGCCTAACCCAGATAAATTGGAGGTAATTCGGAATTTCCCTCGACCCACGAAAGTAAAGCATGTCCGACAGTATTTGGGAGTAATTGGATTCTTTTCGAACCACTGCCCAAATTATACTACGACAGTAGCACCCTTGCAGGATTTATTGAAGAAAGGCGGCAGATGGAATTGGACGGAGCAATGTCAGGAAGCATTCGTGAGGTCAAAGCAAATGCTTTTGGAATATGTGAAGCTGGGATACCCGGATTATACCCAGAAATTCATCATACAGACGGATGCATCACTTGTTGGTGTAGGAGCGATGCTATTCCAGGAAAATGTTGATAAGCCTGAAAGGAAAATTTTTATTGCCTTTATAAGTAGGAGGCTGAAAGCCCATGAGAAAAACTACACGATTACAGAGATAGAGTTGCTCGCAATTTTATATGCGTTGCAAACATGGCATAAACTCGTTTACGGCTTTCAAATAGTCCTCAGAACAGACCATAAAGCTCTAACATTTCTGTTAAAGACGGACTTGTCTAGCCAGCGGTTGACAAGATGGTCCCTGTATATTCAACAATTCAATGTGGAAATAGAATACTGTCCAGGGAAAGAAAATGTAATACCGGACATATTAAGCCGTTACCCTAGAGAAGAGGAAACTCTCGCTGTCCAGATTGAGAATCGAGATCAGAAGACGTTGGATGATTTGAGGAATCTTACCAACCTACAACGCGAAGACCCGTGGTTGAAGATGATGATCGATTACTTCGAGGGACGATTAGCAAGGGGAACTGCAATATACAGAGAGGCAGAGGCATTATCAACAGATTACGTATGGTATAATCAGATACTATACAAGTGGGATGAGTTAGAACAGGCCCGTTCGAGGTTATCAGAGACCTACAGAACAATGCATATAGAATAAGGCATTTAGAAACAGGAAATGAGGTCGTTATGAATGCTGCCAACTTAAAAGTTTACTATTCGCCAGAAGAATTTGACGAACAAGAAGAAGTATTAGCAGCGTACACTCAACTGAACGTGGACGGCAAAGTCAGCCAGGAAGTCAGACCTGAAGTTTCACGCAGCGGGACGGAACGAGAAGCAGACAGCTTGCCCAGTGAAGGAAGCGAACAACAAGAGTGCCAGTGCATGCTAGAATTTTACAAAGAAATTGTTGGAGTAGCGAGAGAGGTTGAGGCCATAAATACAACCCTCCGCTTAGAGAATGAACAGCTTAGGGCTGAGCGCAGAGTGGAAAGGGGAACCAAACTAACCTACTCACAGCCAGACGAGGTGAAAGACCTCTAATGTAAACACAGACAGTCGGACAGTCAGCTGGTTACTTACATAAAGTCACTTGCAATTGACTTTTATAAGTTTTGCAAGGGGAATATGAACCCGAGGTGGTCATGCTGACTGGTCTCGAACGTGGATCTCGGAGATAAGTTGAGCTCTGAATGAAGGTTCCACCAGGGAATGAACCCGAGATCTGTGGAGGGTATTTCATTGTAAGAACCCCTAGAAGAAATTATATATTTTAATTACTGGTGTGATATCAGTTGTTACTGACATTATTTAGTGAAATAATGCAGAAAAATAGTGGAAGATAGCATTATTTGGACTACATGAAGTAGGCTATGCTGGATTGGAAACACAGGAGTTTCAAAGTTTGACGTTTAGCAAATAGCCCCAGAATTGTGAGAGGAGGCCCGTGGCGCCACGTCAATCTTGCTGACCGAGATAAGTCGTCTGCAAGGGGTCGGGAGGTTAAATAATGACCAGGTTCTTCCCCGTTTGAGAATAGACTTGAGAATGGAACGGGACGATCCCAAGGAAAATCATTGATTACTCATGATTGGAGCAATGCAATGACATGAGAGTTGCGCACAGGTGAATTTTTAGCCAGGAGGCTAATTTTAGAGCCATAAAACGGCGAAATCAAGGCATGTTTAATGCAGTGCGTAATGTTACAGGACTATGGGTGTTCGCGGACGGACTTGAGGATGCTGCCGGGGATTCCCAGTGAAGTAGCGTCCCCAAGCCATGGATAAGATAATTAATATAAATTAAGTGGCCGATCGATCCTCGAACACACATACATTTTTGTGACCAGCGAAGAAAAAGGAACAATATGGATATTATTCCAAGTTCAGAATCACCCTAGGAGAGGAGCTGATTTATCGCGGGAATTCTTGCCCTACTTTTTGTGTGAAACAGATATAAGAGGGTGGACCCAGTCGAAGCGAACAGTTTAACAGTTGACCGCAGTACAGTTGAAACTTACAGTTCGTGACAGTTTTAGACCCAGTCGGAGGGAGAGTTGTTTTGAAGCAGTCGCAGTTGAAAAGGACATGGAGCGCCCAGGCGCACACAAAGACTTAAACATTTCACTGGTAATCAGCATGTTAGCTGTGCAATGGAACACACATGTGAGAATATATTCATGCATGGTCATGAACTAAGAATGAAGTCGGTAATTAACAAGCTTGATTATGCGTAATGCATATTACCGAAGTTAGGAGAGGATGCTCGGACTTCAATGTGGGAAGCCGTGCAGTAAGACTATTATATAATGTTTATTAAGTGCCGTGTGATACTAGGCAGGACTGTGAAAAGTGATAATTCATGTAAATACAATGTACAATGTTGAGCGCAGTAAAGTATAGTGATTGGTTATACATATTTGGAGTATACCAGTAAGTAGCGTTCATGACGAGATGTAAGCATATCGCTGCAATAGTAGGAAGATTATCAAGGGATGATCGAGAAACTGTTGGTGAATCCGTGAGCAGATGATCGGGAGATTCAATCAGGAAGGGGTAGGACCGAAGAAAGGGCCATCTGCACCTGTACTTTCGATACATGCTAGGGAATATCAACCAATCAGGAATTAAAGTGTAACGTGTGTTTGTGCACCGATGTTATGTAAAATATCTCTTAAAGTCATAATACAACCAGTGTTATATAGTGTTATGTGTTTTGGAAGCATTAGCTTCATTATAAAAATGGAAGTGTCATGTGTTTCGGAAGCATTAGCTTCATTATAAAAATGGAAAAGTGTCGTGTGTTTATAAATCAAATGTCATATAATATGTGTATTTGCAAGATGGCAATGTGTCACTAAGTAAGCCGATGGCAGGTGACACTGGAATATGGTGGTTGGAGCCACCTGGATAAAGCCGACGTAAGTACCCCACAAATCATGTTACTATAGAAGGATAGTCACTGCATGTAATGTGATTTCGGAAGTATATAATATGCCAGTATGAATCAATATTAGGAGGCATATCCTCATTTGTTTATTGTTTGATTTCAGTAAAGTTAAGATGTTGAATACATCAGAGAGTGGATTAATCGTTACCACTATTAATGCTACTAATAAATAATGGCAATTCAGTTATGTGAAACTTAACGTGACGAACGCGAATGTTCGATCATTGAAGCAGTTAGGTTGTGTCGGAAGGATAATTTATGTCAGTAATAATAATAATAATAATAATTATAATAATGATAAACGGTATAATTGAATACATCAGGATGAAAGGTTTCAAGCAAGAAGTATTTACGCTAATTGGATTATTTATCTAGCCAAGCAGTAGATTACATTAAGGGAAGAGAAAAGAGTTAATATTAAATACATTGTAATGGGGATATAATTATGCACGGGAATGTTGGAGCTTGACAGTGAATTGAATTTGTGGCTTGATTAAGCTGGTAGAGTACAGTTAGAGTTCTCTTTATTATAAGGCGAGATCATGGACAGGTAAGGGCCAGGTGATCTAATCGACGTGTGAAATCTCGTACAACTTGAGCGTACAGAGATATTAATTTATACCGGAGCATATTTAGTGTATACCCTATCTCCGATGTTGGATATGAAATGTTCCGGGTCCGAATCCCGTGGTAAGCGCGGGGAGAACATTGGACACCTCGACGCTATACCTGATTCCCCGAGAACTTAATGTTGAGTGATTCAGCTCGTTGAAGCGAATCATTGGCGGCAGCTGTTGACTGACCGTAATATTTTATTTGAGATACCGGCTAACCACTAGACCTGTGTTCTATGAATCTCGTGCCTTCATATTGTGATACGGACCTGTTGAGGCCGTTATTAATGTCCTAAGGATAGGATTAAATATTCAAGCTCACCCAGTACCATTGCATAATATTCAGTTCAGATCATATGGGATCACGTGGATCATTGTGACCACAATGTTTTATTCAAAGTTGTAATACTGCTTGGGAGGTAAAAGTCCAGGAAACGGGGAGACAAGGGGCGGTTTACAGCCGTGAACGACCCTACTCCGTGCCATTGTATGCAGGCAGTCCAAGGGGCTGGGGGTTGTTAAACCAACTGTGAAGGTTCGCGTTCTTGAGCGGACAGATTTAAGACCTTGCTTATAATGAAAAGGGAGAATTGTTATAATGTGTAATAAATGTGTGTGGTTTAAAAACACATTGCTAATCATAGATTTCCCTGATGATATAAAAATTTAGCAATCTAACGAATGGTTGGATGTTGCATTTGATACTGTCACTGACGCCTAGTTAATGAAGTTGGTTACTCGTTGCCACAGGCTACGCTCGTAAGGGTAGCGTAATAGTATACTATCCGACACAACGATAACAGAAGTTATTTAATGAAATCACAATGACATGCAGTGTAACTATAAAAAGAAGGCAGTGGAGGGGGTAGACTTACGTAATTGTGGTGTTGCAAGTAGATAGTAGTGCAAACCATGAGTTGGCTAATGCATGAAAGCATTTGGTGGGAGAGAGAGATGTAACACAGATAGTACACATGATGTAAATTCAGATGTATTGTAGGATACAAGTAACTTTGTGAATATAAAGAAGTCACATTAGGTGACGTGAATGTAATAGTTCAGTTTTGTGAAACATTACATGTGCATCAGTGCACTTGAGTAAAGTTTAAAGTCCACATAATGGTAAAAGATTAAATGGTGATATGGATTTAATTTGTTCAACTATGTGAATAATTAATGGATTGTGGGAGTAACTTTGTTTGTTTGTGTATTGTTTATGGGATTGGTGTTCTCATTA
Organism: Meconema thalassinum; assembly: GCA_946902985.2. Taxonomy (NCBI): domain Eukaryota; kingdom Metazoa; phylum Arthropoda; class Insecta; order Orthoptera; family Tettigoniidae; genus Meconema; species Meconema thalassinum. The sequence continues at coordinate 48,915,411 of OX336394.1, forward strand.
TTTGTTTGAAGCCATGAGTTTTACTGAATTAAAGTCTTTAGAGTAGAGTTGTGCCTTATCATTGTAGAGTTGATACCTTTTAGCCTCAAATCCAAAATATGCAACTGCTCAATGGGAGAACGGTACACGCCTGAGTCCTGATGCTAGCTGGAGACAGAAGCATATTTTCCATCGAGATTACTCACATGGGTACACTATGTGCTATGCACTACGGAGCTTTGGGACATGTGTGCTTGAAGCATGGCTTCCTTCATAGACTTGTGTTCTGAAACGCACAAGGCTTACATTCCAGTGCCATTATAAATTCTTTGTTCTAGTCGACAATCAAGCAAGCTCTTTCGTTCACTAGCTATTACAGATTTGATTGATATGTGCTAAGCAGCTTTGGATCATGACTTGTGACGCCACATCCGGAATATCAGTCGACTTAGTTCACTACGGCTGAAAATGTAGCTTCGGGGCACAGCCTTAATAATATGTTTATATTATTTTGAGGTTATGAAGAGCAGCTATTCTGTAGCCGAAACGGACCATGCTTTTCGCGCGTTTATACTCGAGAGTCATAAGGCGTGTTTTGGCGCTCCCTCTGGTTTTAACCTGCGTTAGGTTTGGTTACAGTTTGCGGTTACACTCGCCAAAACGAAATTGGTTAAGAAAAGTTACCGTACAATATGGCGGCGAAAGATGTATTGGATTTGATATGATGAATAAATATTGGTATTGGATTTGATATGGTGAATAGATGATGATGTCGACCAAGATGTGTTTGCTACTATATATAGAGGGCGAAACTAATTTTTAAAATATCGCAAAGGCTCTGAATGCGTCCAGAGAACGGGCAATTACTGCGCGAAAAGCATTCACTGTAGGCCTATAGCCTAGCCAATATTGGATATCGTTGTACAATGAAACTGATTTTCATATTCATTTTAGGGTGACTCACGAGACTTTCCATAGTCACAGTAGTGTGCTCATTAGGGGGAGAAATGGTAGTTAAGAAAAAACTGGAATTTAATATGTTAGTATTTGGCTCAATGGTGACCATAGCCGATCGCTTCAACTGCGGAGGTACGGGCTAAATTCCTGGCTCTGTCAAGAAATTTGAATTGTGGAGTGGGGACTGGAACGGGGTACAGTCAGCCTCGTGAGGCTAAACTGAGGAGAAGACAGTTCAATTCCTACCTTAGCCATCCTGGAGGTGGTTTATTCCGTGGTTTCCCACTTCTACTCAAGGCAAATGCTGGGATAGCCACTGCCAACTCCTTACCAATCCTATCCCCAATTTACAAATTAAAACACACTCTAGTACAGCCATCACAATAACATATGTTATGAGCCAAATTCCATACACACCCAAAAATACGAGGCGTTATATGACCGTGATGTTGCAGTTCCTAAAAATAAGCAACAGCAACAACTGATGAGATTCGTAGTGCGCTACGTACGCTATCAAAAGAGCCACCATAATCCTTAAAAGAGCGTAGTCCCTATATCAACTGACCAAGTAACGTCACAACAGCTCGATTTTGAAATCCTCAAATATAAAATTGCAAAAACCACTAAGAATTTGATATTGTATGATTTCATTTGTTGCGTGCCAAGTGATTCAAGTTCAAATATGATTTCATATCTCGTACTTTCAACAGCAGTTTCAGATTATGTTTGAATTGGCGCTTCTAAAGCGATTAAAATTTCAGTAACCGCAGCAATAGCTTGGTTAAGAGCCTGGTTATAACCAAACTATACCCGAGTTAAAACCGAAGCTCGCCAAAACGGTCTGGTTAGCTTTTGTATTTATAGTACTTATACCAAACGGAACGCCAAAACGCGCCTATAGTTACTATGTTGTTCTGAGAGCCTGTGTTACCATACTCGATTCATTATATCCAAAGTATAATTTAGTTTCATTAGTTGCCAGAGTTCACGAATAGAGATCGTACTGGTACTGTCTTTAGTGTTGGTTCACTTTGGCATATGTTTCCAATGGTCGCTGTTGTGCCGTTACTTTGGCACTAATCTCTGATTGAACGTACAATTTTTACTTTGGCATAAACTTTTGAATCGAGCGGCGGAGTTAGTTGTGGCTGGCCTCGATAGGTAGCATATCTTGTCGGTGCTGCCTTGGACTGGGATTTGTAGTTTCTCCCTCTGTCCGATAGGAAGAGCTATGTTCTAGCGACAAGTATTTCTCTATCTCGATGTTGACTTTATGGTTTTGGAAGGCTGGGATTTTCGAGACATGTATGATTCTCGTAATGAGCTTGTTAGGCCAGTCATCATGGATCTACGTGGTTTTATAAATACATAAGAAGTAAACTGAAGTTCTACTGTATGTGAAAATATTGAATGATATTATCCCTCTTCGTCAAGTTATTGACTGGTTACCTATTGTAACCTTACTGGAGATAAACGTCTGGATATGCTTCGTATATTGTGGAATTAAGGTAGGCTATTTTGTCATCGTAAGTACTTGTGACTGTATCGACTGGCAAGGTAAATGTATTTATTTTGTATTTTCCTACGTTGCATGACAGGGCCTTTCAAGGTTATACATTCAAACTTAATGTCATCCTCGGGTATTCACTCTGGTAGGCTAACTGACACTCATATTTTCTTTGTGTAATTAATGATTTGTTTTCTGTTTTCAGTTAATTGTAAAATGCATTTTAATTACAAGTAGTATGCCTTATGGTCTGTGGAAAATTTATTAATGTAGGATTTATTTTGATATCGATAGCCCTAGTACGGTGATCGTTTTTCTTCTGTTTTTTCATGATGGCTACTGTCGTATTGTTTTTAACTATGTGCGATCATCTGTTGTTAATAAAAAAGAGATTTTTGGTAGCCATTGAGGTGAAAAGACGTAAATTGAATTAGCTCCGTATATTTTGTGTTGGAAGACATTAATTCTTCAGTTTTAGGCAACGTATTATATTGGATATTGTAACATGCGTAGGCCTAGCTTTGTGACATGTATTGTCTCGGGAATTAATTAATTATTTATTTGTGTGGAAATGTATGAAATACGGTATGATGCATTATGCAGGGGCATAATGAAGCTATTGAATATTTAATTCGTCATCCTCTTGATATTTGGCTTGGATTCTCACTAATGACAACAGATGATTGGTTGAAAGCACCGCTTATTTACTTCATCGTAACAACTTTGGCTGGATTACTAAAATATGTATTACAGTCAACTGGAAGGAACAAATATTTGATGTCAGAATCCACATCTTGATTTGTAAGTGTTTTGTTAATTTGTATGCATGTTTATTGTGAATATATTATGATTTTACCCGATCACCTTAGTATTATTTCTGGGTTCCGGGGTTCGAAGATGGTCTCAGACAATTGCCCTCTGAGTATGAACTTACTATGGTCCAGTGCCTTCCCTCCCAAGGCCTTTACTTTACTACGGGGTTAGCTGTGATGTATGTGGAGTTGGTCCACTTTGGAAAAAATGTTCAATGCAAAATTGTATCGCTTACAGATATTTCCTATAAATTTTTCAGAGCCAAATACGGATGCAGAACAACAATGTAGGCTAGGACAAACAAGATATGGAAATTAACCAGCAGAAAAAGGGAAAATCGAACAGAAATTAAAGGACAAAAGGGAGAAAAGAATGGAGCACCCACATGCAGTTCCATTAAAAAGAAGAAAGAAGACCCTACAAAGTGGCAAAAAAAAAAGACCGTTAGGAAGGTCAACAGAACCAGAGGAAAGGCATAACAACTGTGAATGGAAGGCTAGTTCCTGAAAAGCACTTTATAGGTTATGAGTGTAAATGTTTAAAGAAGAGTCATACTAAAGTTTCGAAAGACGATAAGGGAGCTCCTTTTGGTCAATTTTACTATTGCGATTCTTGGGCAACACAAGCAGCACTGGCTGTATAAAATGCCAAAGAGTCAGCCGCAGCCGAAAATACTTCATACGTTCATCTACAGATGGGGACACTGAGGTATGCACAGACATGTTTGTGAATACAGTGCAAGTAAGCAGTGCTAAAATTCATAGGGCACTGCTGAAGGTTAAGACAGGGACAATAGAAGACCAACGAGAGATGCATGAACCCCTTAATAAAAGCTCCTCCAGTACAGTAGACCATATTAGAGAACACATTGAAAGCTTCTCTGCAGTTTATAGCCACTACACCAGGAAAGATTCAGTTTATAGCCACTACACCAGGAAATATTCAGTTTATAGCCACTACACCAGGAAAGATTCAAATCAAAAGTACTTGAATACTGATCTTATTTTGAGTTTCATGTACAGGCTATTTGTGGAGAAATTTAAATAAGAAGGTTGTGTTCAAAAGATGCCTTGTCAGTCGCTGTATGAGATGGTCTCCAGGCGTGACTTCAATATACTGTACGCTTCCGTCTCCCAAAAAGTGCCACATGCCACACATGTGATTCTGTGAAAATTCAAATTCAGTCACCTGAAGCCAGAAATCTTCCTGATGATGTGACACAGTTGAAGGCAAAGCTAGAACTTCATCACCGAAAAGCAGAGAGTGCAAGAGATGCTATGAAGAACGATGAATTAAAGAGCAAATCTGAGAATGGTCCCAGCGTTATATCATTCGACATGCAGGAGGTAATGTCTCTACCTCGCTTAACCACTAACGCAGTCTACCACAAAATTAAGGTTTTTTGTTTCAATGTAGGAACCAATGATTTTTGCTCTATGCATCTTTGGAATGTCAGTGAGGCATCGAGAGGTGGTTGGTTGGTTCCTCAGTTTAGGGGCAGCGATAACGCGGTCATGTAGCCCCGTGTACTTCGGTTGTGTGTAAAACCTGTCTGATAACCGGTGTTAATTGTGATGACTGTATTAGTGTGTGTTATCTGTTTTCAATTCAAGTGAGGACTGCAGACATTGAATTTTTTCAAGCAGTTCCTACTTTTGCCACCAAACGCCACCGTCAACGACTACTAGTTCAGAACTTGGTCACCAGATGCCACCGCAGTCGGCTCCTGGCGACGAACGTTGGAACCTAAGAGCGTTTGTCAAATGTTTAACCTATAATTTAGCTTCACACATGTGTAATTAGTGAAAGGTTCTTTAACATGCCATAAATCTATGACATGGGACCGCCGGCTTTACTTCCCCTCCGAAGGAAGGCATACTGAGGGATTTTTAACGCTCTTAAAACATCCGACGACTTTGGCTGGGTTGAACCCGCGATCTTGGGCCTAGAAGCTCAGCATGCTACCAACTACGCCACCGAAGCCGCCCATCCAGAGGTGCACAAGTGATAGGATCTTAAATCTTAGAATACCTGAAGAGTCATGGAAATAAAGAAACGCTAACAGCATGGTCAGACAGCTGCGGTGATCAGAATATAAATTTCAGGATGCTTGTTTCTTGATGTTTGTGGTCCAGTCTTCAGAGATAAGCATTAATGAAGTTATCCACAAGTTCACTGAACCAGGACATTCTTACCTACCTAATGACTGCGCTTGGAGATATAGAGAGAAAGCTTAAGTATCACCTAGAGGTCTATGCTCCATCACAGTGGCATGGTATGTCAAGTGCAAGAGTAAGGAAGAATACTTTTGAAATTAGTATAATGGAAACAGAAGATTTTAAATCCACTGAAATTCTGCAGCAAGATCTTAAATGACTCAAATGACAAAGTTGAAAGGCTTAAGATCAAAGAACTGAGATTTTCGAAAGGAAAGCCTGGCATAAAGGATTATAAATACACTCACAACGCGGACTATGAATACTTTTCAGTGAACTTTAATAAAAGACTAAAGGGCAGACCAACAACCCTTGGTGAACTTGATCTTCCAGTATTCTACCCGAAAAGTAGACCTCTGAGTGAAGACAAGCTTAAAGACGTGAAAAGTCTACTGAAATACGTCCCTCCAGTATACCATTCATTTTATGAAAGGATCACAAGTGCTGGTGTAGAAAACATCACTACTTTTGAACATGACTGCTCTGACAATATTTGTGAGGAAATCGCTACTGAATGTGCATGAAATATGATTTTCATGTGAATTCATATGCAATTTAATTAGAAAGGGCACTGGTACACGGATTTTGTTTTAACAGGCACATCAGTTGTTATATTTTGTTCATTCATCTTCGTTTGTAATGTTTAAATGTGAATTAAGAATAAACCAAAGTATAGTATTTCCCATGCCAAAATGGACCATATCCCAAACATCTGGAAAAAGTAACATAATTCAGAATGGACATGTGCTGCATGGTTCCCGAAATGTATACCTGTGTAAATTGTCGATACAAAATATTAGAAACCAGAATCAACAACAGATTTTTAGCCTATTTTCATTTCATGAAAAAAAAAAAATAGGCGTATGAGATCACCTTTTGTCCGTGTGTCTGTGTGTGCGTGTGTGTGTGTGATTCGTGTGTGTGTGTGTCCCTAATAACTTTTGAACGGCTGGAGTGATTTCAGTGAAACTCGGTAAGATCATAGCCCCATTCTGGCCGACCTCGACCGTTTCCTTCAAATTTTATTGTGTCTCACCAATCCAACATGACGGCTGTGCGAATTATTTCACCAGCATTCAGTATCTCCGAAACTATTTTGTACGGTGATGAAGGCCACTACTAGGCGTTCACCTAAGATACCTTCAAAATCCTGGTAACTACAAAAGCAACATGGCGGCCAAGATAAATTGAGACTTTTAAATAGACTTTTATCACGATTTCACCTTCGAAACGTAATGAAACTTGGTACAGCTAATGTTTATACAAATTGTAATGCACTGGCGTCTAATTTAGTTCAATTGTTTACATAACCTCAAAATGGCGGCTGTGCGAAATATTTCACTGGCATTCTATATCTCCGAAACGATTACAGACATCACCCTGAAATTTTGTACGGTGATATAGGGCTCTGCTACAAGTTTATCTATGTAACATTCAAAAACCTGTAAAGTACAAAACGAACATGGCGTCCAAGCGAATTTGAAACATTTTAATAGACTTTTCTCGTGATTTAACCATCTGAGCGCAGTGAAATGTGGTACAGTAAATGATTATACACATTGCAATGCACTGGCATCTAATTTAGTTCAATTGTTTTCATAAACTCAAGATGGCGTGTGAAATTTTAAAATTAAGTTCTTATTTCTTGTGTCGTAATCATGCGATCGAAGTGAAAGATTGAATAATGAAGCTACGCAATAATTTTCCTTCAATGGTATATAACTCTATGGCCTATACATATAACGATCCAAAATGGCGAGCATCCGAAATATGTTGACGGTTCTCAATATCTAGGTATCTTTTACAGCAATCAAACTGATATTTTTTATGTTCATAGAGGCTATGAACATAAGTTCACCTATAGGACTTTCAGTGACCTGGTGAGCACAAATCCAACATGGCGACGACGCAAAGTATAAATATTTAAATGGATGTTTCCCGCGATTTAACCATCTGAGTGCAGTGAAACTTTCCACGTGCTTATACAAATGTTAATCCACTGGCATCTAATTTATTTCAATTGTTTTCATAACCACAAGATGGCAGCTGTGCGAAATTTAAAAATCACGTTTTTACTTATAGTGTCCTAATCATGCGATTGAAGTTTGAATACCACACGTACACAATAATCTTCATTTAATAGTACGTAAATAAAAATCCAACCTGGCGACCATCTAAAATATTTAGACGGTTGTCAATATCTACGAATCTATCTCAACAATCAAACTGATTTTTTTATGTTGAGAGAGGCAATTAACATGAGTAGGATATATGAAAATAGGCTGTAGGCTATAGTTCTTCACGGAACTACTTGTTATATTTAACTTTAACTTTGAGCCTTAATTTCTCAGAAAGTTTCTTTTGGCACTTATTTCGATTTGGCGTATCCCATCCATCTGTGAGACATATTAATTATTATTTACAACATATATACATATATATAGATTGTACTTCAATACATGAGTGCATGCAAACGGGGTGTTATTTAAAAAATCTTAATTTTTTAATACGGATATAATTTATTTAACATATTAGAGGTGATGATGGGAAAAATATTAGTGTAAATAATTAAAAAAAACACTATGTCAATCTCTACTTAGTATAAAACAAAGTCCCCGATTCTTTGATGTCACGGGAAATCTCGAGAACCACTGATGGATTTTGTTGCGATTTTGACCATTCTGTAAATGATATCTCGAGAAAGATTTCAATAGAAAATATTTTATGATCAAAGAAAGCCAAGCAGTAACGATTCACTGAAAAGGGCGAAACAAAAACCTGGCGTCAATGCGCTTTTTAAGCTTACGCTGGGCAAATCAATATACTATGAGTGTAAGAATTGTTCAGCATGAAACGTTCTACAAACAAGTCACGGAGAGTATATCTCTATTTTCAATACAACGCCCACTATAAGTGTTTTTACGTTTACGTCTCTTCCAACAATCTCCATTCAATTACCGAGGCGACAGTTTACGAGGTGGCTACGGGCGAGTCAATCACCCCAGTTACAGCCTAGCTAGCGGGCGAGCCTATATCCCCAGATACAGCCAACAGCAAACTGTTGAGTCCTGTTGAGTTATGACTTCAGAGAAGAGTTGTTATGCTTGGAGTTTCCCTGCAAGTGCAACTCGGCTTTTCTTCATATCGCCTGTGAACTTTTCGTTCCGTAAAATACACAGTCAAGTTAAGATTGGACGGAAGGGGGATTTGTGTTTCATGCACCTCGCCATTCTTAGATTACTTCTGACAAGAATTCGTTGCACATCTCCGTAATAATATAATTAATAGTCCAGTCAGTGATTTTAACCCATCATGCCGAGACTTAAAACGGATATTGGTCGTAGTCCATTGGTATCGAAAAGAAAAGCGCTTATCACGCAATGCATTCATAACTGTTGTTAGTAAGTGATATAAGCTGTTATGTCACTATAGTATTTATAATAATAAGTATATGTTATCAATTGATGTTTGTTAAGGTATTTTTTTAAATGTAACGTAGGCCAATAGCTTTCTATAAAATGTTACGTATAGCTTGTTGTTTGCTGTTCATGTTGAACAAATAATAATGATAATCATAACAGGACTTGGAAACAAACAGAGCACCTAATTGGCGAATATCAGGCAGAATTCGGAAAAGGCAGATCCTGTGCAGAACAAATTCTCAATTTCAAAACCATCTTGCAAATGCTTGCCACGGTGGGTGAGTGATTATCGTGTCGGTCTACCAACCCCTAGCTTGCTGGTTCGCTCCTGGCCGTGGTAAGTGATTTTTGAAAGGCGACAAATACCAAGGTACGCATGTCATACGTTGTTGGCATGTTAAAGAACCCATTTGAATTTAGTAGGCCGTGTTCATAATGGCAAAATAAATCTCGGGATTTTCCGCTAACACAAAAGAAAGTTCCTCCTTTCTCTACTAGAAAGCGCTATAGTTTCGAGGAGCTTAGATATCTAACCTCCTTGAATTTCATAGCACACCAGGGAACAACAATAAATGCGACAGGCGAGCTGCCCTCTGGTCGTCAAATAACAAAGCTTGCACCCGGCATCCGAGGCCATACGATATAAAAAAAAGAATCTTGCAAATCTATTAAACTAGGCAAACATGCTATCGTTTGTAGTCTTCAAGAAAGCTTATGACTTAATCGAAATGTAATGTTTCTCAGTCGGTCAACACGATTGTACACAATTGTAGTGAATGGTTCCTTAATCCTGAAAAGAAATTTAAAAATGTATATGAGATTAATAAATAATCACGTGTAAATTTGTTTCAGGATTTGGGAACCACCCATTGCAATTGGTTACAATCGTGTTGACCGACTGAAAACACACTATTACTAAGGCGACACTGAAGACTGGCTTCCAACTCAGAAATGCTTATGACTTAGTCGACTATTCCTTATTCTGGAAGACAAGAGACTGACATTGACATCCACAACTTCAAAACTTACATTTCAAGGTGAACTTTCTTACCCTCTTCATACAAACACAGGACTTCGACAAGGAGACGGAGTATTATTGTTCAATCTTATTTCTTGAATATTATCAGGACAAGGGGAAATGAAACAAAAGGAATAACTATTGGTCGACTACTCAAAAACGAATATCATCTGCAGATGAAAGTTCCGCCTCTTCCCAGTTCAGACTAACGAAGACATGGCGAAGAGGTACGATTATCGCCTGCTGTTCCCAAGGCTGACGGATCGAATCCCGGCGCAGCTAGTTGGCTTTTTAAGAGTGAGGCGTGGCAGTACGTTAAATCCTCTCTCCGGGGCAAAATTCTAACACTCCGGCGTGGCGTCTCTAAAATCCGTTAACAGGGACGTAAACCCATAGCCTTATTATTATTCATTTCGCACAGGCTTTCCCTAGTAATCTGCCAATGACCGGCTACAGATAGGAAGGTGCACAGGCTTTATTTTCGACTGTTTGTGTGTTTTTCCTAGTACAATAGTCCATTCACTACACCAATTCATTCACGGCTAAAACTTTCTGCACATTACAGCACTTTCCCAAAATCGTCCGAGTTGTGGATCTTCCGTGGAATCTCCACTTGTGCTCCAATTATCACCAGGACTAAGGTTAGTATGTTTAGAATCTTAAGAATCGAGAAATATGCCCTACAAATACTGAAATATGATCCAAAAGAAAAGGTTAAATATGACCTAATATATTTACAAGTGTTAATTAATAATGTAGTGAAATTTTATTTTTATTATTAATTCTACATTCAAACCTAGACAATTGTCAAAATCTACGCCAATTTCAAAAATAGGCCTACGATAAAAACGCTTTCCTCAAATTGCTATCGTAGAATGTTTCAAGAGACTCGCGGAAAGTAGCATATTCTTCACATTTTCTCGCGTTAAAAACTGCGACACAAATCACATTTCCTGTAAAAGAGAAAGAAAATGCCCTAAGTTATAAAAGAACCACCAAGTTTAGTTATAGACTGCAACAATTGGCAAGTGTTTTAATTTCTTTTAGCGCCACTGACGCACAGAAAGCTTGCAGCGGCCAACGGATACCATATTTTAAGTGCCCTAAAATCCTAAAACCCCTAATATATTACCAAAATATGACCTCAAAACATTACCGTAATATTGATGAAATATGACAATAACTATGAAAATGATCCAAACATGCATTTATATGCGCTGTGAAATCCACCTAAAACGAATCAGGAACATTTATTGTTCTCAGTTCTGCCCCAAGAGGCCGACTGTGCCCCGTTACAACACGCAGACAAGAATTAAATTTATTGGAAAAGCCATTAATCGAACCCATATCTCAGAGATGACACCCAGGAATGTCAGCCACTATATCATTATTTCGTCAACCAACTATGCTCACCCCGATGCGTACTCCCCGCTCCTTGAGGTTCAAATGTAAATAAATAAGAATAAAAAATAAAATAAAATAAATAAAGGGCCGTAAACACATAACGTTATAATCCCTCCCTATATTATTCTGCTAAGGTCCCATTAACACCAACCTACACATAACCTATGGGGTACCTACAGGTTCAGCATAACCCAATGCGTAAGCGAAACGCACTCACTTACTCTTTAAATGTCTCACAATTAAATAAATACCTTAAAACATGTATATTTACAATGAAAGAATGCAACACGGTAACCATGGTAACAGAATCTCACAGGTCCATCTATTTCTGTAAGACGCAATGCAATTCCAATTATTACATTACTGTGAAAGTTTCCAGACGGTTATAAGGTTATCACTGAACCAAATTAAGCTGTAAAATTTACCAATACATACAGTATATTGAGCTTAAGGGGGTCAAGGGGCACTCTAGAATTTTTTCACGCAATTTTCACGTGTGAGTGAGGTACGAAAGGTCTTTTTCACCCGACTATAAAGGGTCTCCGAAAACCACATTTAAAGGCCCTTAAATTAACAGTGTCGGTGATATTTCCAGAAAACTAACTTCGCTCTGATATACTGTACTTATGAAGGAATGACAAACCCCTAACCAATGCACCAGTAGCTGAATTGATAAAGTCTGATTATTCATACCAAGGATAAATCAGTCATAGCATTCATGATTGAGATTTTGCCAAGTGTACCTACTCTTTACAACTAAAATATTCGCGGGCGAAGCCGCGACGGGTAATGCTAGTTGTTATTATTATTTGTAAAAAGCAATTCGTTACACAAAGTCGTCGCGAAAAGCTGTGCATATCGCAAGGTCTTGGGTTCCATTTCAGGCTCTGCCAATCAATTTTATTCTGGCCTGAGGGTTATGACGGTGTGTACACTTTACCTCGGAAGGCAAACGTGAGAACAGGTAGGTTTGATTCCCACCTCAGCCATCCTAGAAGTGGTTTGCCGTGGTTTTCCACATCTACTTCAGGGAAATGTTGCGATAGTTCCTAACTTAATGCCATAGTCTCCTCTCCTTCCCAAAGCGTCGATTACAAATATGTAAGTTACTACTACAGGGCGGTGGCTTCCGTGGCGTAGTTGGTAGCTTGCTGAGCTTCTATGCCCAAGGTCACGGGTTCAAACCCGGCCGAAGTCATCGGATTTTTACGAGCGTTAAAAATCCCTCAGTATGCCTTCCTTCGGAGGGGAAGTAAAGCCGGCGGTCCCATGTCATAGATTTATGGCATGTTAAAGACCCTTCCAGCAATTACACTTGTGTGAAGGTAAATTATTGGTTAGTTTTGACTAACGCTCTTAGGTTCCAACGTTCGTCGCCAGTGGCCGAATGCAGTGGCATCTAGTAACCAAGTACAGAACTAGTTGTCGTTGACGGTGGCGTTTGGTAGCAAAAGTAGAAACTACTTGAAAATTGAATGTCTGCAGTCCTTGCTTGAATTAAAAACAGATAACACACACTAATACAGCCATCACAATTAACACTGGTTATCAGACAAAGTACACGGGGTTACATGACCGCGTTGTCGCAGCCCCTAAACTGAGGGACCAATCAACCTACTGCAGACTCCACAATATCACAAGCTATCTGAAAATTTCTATACACACCCAAGTGTGGCTTATAACCACGTAGTAATGAAACAACAACAACAAGGACATTGGCTTGTGGTGAGTGCAGACAAGGTTCAGTCCAGCTGAGCGCCGCACCGCACGGCCCACGGCATCACTCACACTGCACCAACAACTTTCACGCGATCTAGGAGGCCGTGCCCGCCCGTAACCCACCAGCCCGCCAGTCGGTGTGACAGCAGCAGGCCAGGCATGACGAACGCTGTGCAGCACTTCGCCAACGGGTGAGTTCAACTTACGTACTCTTTCTGCATCTCATTGCGAAAACAAACACTGGCACGAGTAAGTTCTGCCTTATTATTACCGTACTGAGTACTTTATATTGTTGGCTAGACGTCTTCCCGAATTGTTGACATATTGTCAACACAATAAACTACGGATTTTGAAAAAGGAAGTGTCGAATTTACAAGGTTTCCTAATAATTTGGTGTTTTAATGAAATTATTTTTGTCAATCTCACTGTTCATTTGGTATTTACTTCAATATCAACTTGATACAGGGAGCTGATTACTTCCAAATATTTAGGGGATTGGTAGTGGTGACTGTGCAACAAAATCAGATGTTTGTTATGTTAGTTAGTTATTGTTGTTTTAAGGGGCGGAACTACGAGGTCATCTGCCCCTCTTAACACAGATTAAAGTATACAAAATTGGAAGGGAATTTAAAATTTCGAGGTGAACACATATATTTGAAAAGACCGAAAATTAATAAAACAAAATATTAAATAAAACTAAATAATTATAAAAATAAACAAAAATTACGGAACAAAAAAATTCAGAATTCAAAAAAAGAATAAGTCTTTGAGTCAATGTACACTGGAAAATTAAGATTGTATTTGTTATTTTGTTGTTACTAATAATTTATTTTAGGGGATTGAGACATCTTGGTCATCAGTCCCATGTACTTGGGTGTGTTTTCAATTTGTCTCATAACCTCTGTTTCTAAAGACTGTAGTAGTTTAATTGCTAGGATCGGGGATGAGGTAGGTGCCCTGGGGATCAAAGTTAGATACTATCCCAGCATTTGACTGAAGGGCGTGTGGAGAAACACACTTAGGATAGACGCTGTCAACGCCGGCATTCCAACCTTGCTCCAGGTCCCCATCGCGGCCGTGATTAGGGATTTAACGCGTACGGCTGCTAAGTTCCGGTGTGTAAACATTATTACATGAGCGTGTGAATGGAATGATGTTAGATGTGGAAATTTGAAGCCATTCTTTTTTCAGTGTTGCCTATACAAATTGTCTTTTGCTGCTCTTCAGTCGGTCAACACGATTGTGCGGGGCACAAGTTATCTCTACTTAGTATAAAACAAAGTCCCCGATTCTTGGATGTCATGGGCAATCTCGAGGACCACTGGATGGATTTTAATGGAGTTTTCACCATTCTGTAAAATATATCTCGAGGAAAGTTTCTGTAGAAAATTATTTATTTAAGATCAAAGGAAGCCAAGCATCAACGATTTCAGTGAAAAAGTCGAAAGAAACCTGGTGTCCGTGCGCTTTTTAAGCTTATGCTGGGCAAACCGTTAAAAATATCAATATACTATGAGTGTAAGAATTGTTCAGCATGAAAAATTCTACAAAAGAGTCCGTGAGAGCATATCTCTATCTTCAATACATCGCCCACTATAAGTGTTTTTAGATTGGATGGAAGGGGGATTTTTGTTTCATGCACCTCGCCATTCATAAATTAATATATACAAACACACTCCTGGAAAAAATACATGTATTACTTAGCTATCATACTTAAATGGGCAATTTAGAAGCGGTGCGGAAGTCTATAAGTGGGCATCGCTGTGAGGAGAACATTATAATTAGTATTTTCTAGTGTATGCTTTAGGGACAGATGACCTCGTAGTTCCGCCCCTTAAAACAATAATAACTAACTAACTAGTGTATGCTAAAATTTGTTATTTGGCTTATTATTATTACAGTGTGACATTCTAAATTGTGCATATACACCGTTACTCATGTAATTCACAAAACCTCGTAACACAAAACAAACCTAACGTATAACGAGATTCAAACCACGAATCAAAACATTATACTATAATCATCTAACGACGTGCTATTGAACCACAGTAGTGAATTTACAATAGTGAAAGTAAACTTTGAAACAGTGATGAGTAGGGCTGATGACATGTCATCTTTTTACTGAGCTGTCTGAAACAATGCTGAAGTACATAAAAACTCCCGACGGGCCATCTTTTTGCATTTATTTGTGCTATTTTCCAGTTTAGGAATATTTTTTTAAGTTTGGTAGATTATTTTGGTCTTATTTTAGAGAAATCGGCCTTTTGAGGTAATTTTTACCAATTTAGTCATGCCACAGCTTTATATGAGAGAGGTACGTCTCTCAGAGTTAAAAAGAAGCTAGTAGCTGATTCGAGATAATTTAAAATATTGAACTATTGATTCCATTTCCTTAATCAACCGGGTGGAAACTACTCTTTGTAACAATCGTGGCGAAATTGCTGTGGGTATTGCATCGAAACAGAAAAAAGTGCTGGACAAAAACACCGGGTATAAAACATTATGCAAAATCTCAGACATTCTTTCTGGTGAAAACTACTGCATGGATGGGATTGAGGAGGATTTAACAGCAAACGACCTTGCTCACTTAAAGTACACTCCGATCACATCAGTTGATGTTGAACGCAGCTTTTTGAGATATAAAAACTTGTTGGCTGATAACCGCAGATCATTTAAATTGGAGAACATCAGAATGACATTCGTAGTGCAGTGCAACTCAGGCTAAAGTAAACATAAACATTTTGTTAAGTGTTAGAAATCTATTTTGATTGACTTTTCAGTTTGAGCTTAAGATTTCATTTTTGAAATAGCCTATTGGTGAGTTAATTATTATAAGATTATTTTCTCAATTTTATAGTGGAATCTTCAAATTTTTGAAATATTGGTGAGTTTATTAACTTGTTATAAGATCACTTTGTCCATTTTATAGTGCATTTTTAGGTTATTTATTACAGTCATTTTTGAAAGTTTTAAGTGCATCAACATCCTGGCCCTAGTGTGATGTGTGTTTACTGCATCAACATCCTGGCCCTAGTGTGATGTGTGTTTACTGCATCAACATCCTGGCCCTAGTGTGATGTGTGTTTACTGCATCAACATCCTGGCCCTAGTGTGATGTGTGTTTACTGCATCAACATCCTGGCCCTAGTGTGATGTGTGTTTACTGCATCAACATCCTGGCCCTAGTGTGATGTGTGTTTACTGCATCAACATCCTGGCCCTAGTGTGATGTGTGTTTACATATTTATAACTAAGTTCTGAAGATTAAAACTTTAAGTCAATAATAATTTGTACCGGCTTCACCACATTGTGACCTTCCTCCGCGCAAATAGAGAAGTAAGACTTACAGTACATGAGACATTTTACGATATTGCCCTGTCTACAGATTGGAATATCTTCTCAACGATAGACTACCTTTCCACAGCTTCTTCACATTTGTACTTCATTATAACCATTCTGACAAATTCCATCTTAACCTCAATATGTTTGTCCACATAACATCCACATCACTGTTTACTTCTTCAAGCCGGTTTCATATCAAGATTTATTTATTTCTAATTAACATATTTTTGTAACAGATCTGTTTTTTGAAATTTTAGGGTATGTGTTTTTTTTTTAGCTTTTAGACTGTTAATTTATTAGAAATATTTTTGAGTAGAACCTTCTTTTATGGTAAAATTTCTCATCTAGTGTAAGTCTTGCTTCTAAACCGGAACAATAAAAAGTACAAATTAATATTAACATAAGGTTTTTAATCTTCAGAACTTATTACAGGCCTACTTGGTCAATAAGTAACAGACATGATATGTATAACTTGTTCCCCGGGCACAATCGTGTCGACTGACTGAAAAGCAGCAAAGGACAGTTAGAACATTGGCCAGTGTGGTGCAGCTGTAAGGTTGCTGAAGATTGCCGGATCGAATCACGGTGCCGTTACTTGGTGGTGTCAGTAAATATGCTACAGATACCTTTCGAGTCAAAATTCCGGCAACTCAGCGTCTCTAACAATAATACGCGAAGCGGCTTCGGTGGCGTAGTTGGTAGCATGCTGAGCTTCTATGCCCAAGATAGCGGGTTCAAACCCGGCCGAAGTCGTCGGATTTTTTAAGAGCGTTAAAAATCCCTCAGTATGCCTTCCTTCGGAGGGGAAGTAAAGCCGGCTCCGTCCCATGTCATAGATTTATGGCACGTTAAAGAACCTTCCACTAATTACACCTGTGTGAAGCTGAATTAGGTTAACAAAATAAAGAACGCTCAAGTTCCTACGTTCGTCGTCAGGAGCCGACTGCGGTGGCGTTGAGTAGGCAAGTTCTGAACTAGTAATCTTTGACGGTGCTGTTTGGCGGCAAAAGTAGGAACTACTTGAAAATTTCAAAGTCTGCAGTCCTTACTTGAATTAAGAAACAGATAACACACACTAATACAGTCATCACAATTAACACCGGTTATCAGACAGATTCTACACACACACAAAGTACACGGGGCTACATGACCGCGTTGTCGCAGCCCCTAAACTGAGGAACCAACCAACCAAATAATACGCGAAAACATTGACCATTTTGATAAAGTTGTGGTTGTTGAGGCGGGAATCTAACCCACCTCTTCTCAACGAAGGGGCCGATGACCTCACTGTTCCGCCCCTTAAAACAACAATAACTAACTTCTCAGCTAACCTCACGAGGCTTCGTACCGTCCTCCCAGACTAGAATTAAATTTCTTGACAGAGCCGAGAATCAAACCTTTGGTATAACTTACAAAGTAACGGCTAAGTAGTTCCAATATGAAACGTTTGTTCTTGTATTCAAAATGTTCATCCCCTTTTTCGTAAGACTATCTGAAAGAATACCCTTGGTTGGTTGGTTCCTCAGTTTAGGGGCTGCGACAACGCGGGCATGTAGCCCCGCGTACTTTGGGTGTGTGTAGAATCTGTCTGATAATGAAAATCCACAGCCTGCTTCCAGTCTCCGACCGGGTCAGGAATGGAATGAATGAAGCCCCCATCTAGCGGCGAGGATATGAACTGTGCCGGCTGCCGAGGCCTGACGCACTCCTCTGGGGCAATGATTAAATGAATGACAGGTGAAATGAAATTATAGTGGAGAGTGTTGCTGGAATTAAATTTTGACAGGGAAAACCGGAGTACCCGGAGAAAAACCTGTCTGCCTCCGTTTTGTCCAGCACAGATCTCACATGGAGTGACCAGGATTTGAACCACGGACCCAGCGGTGAGAGGCCGGCGTGTTGCCGCCTAAGCCACGGAGGCTTAATCTGTCTGATAACCGGTGTTAATTGTGATGGCTGTATTAGTGAAACTGTTTTAATTCAAGTAAGGACTGCAGACATTGAATTTTTTCAAGTAGTTCCTACTTTTGTCGCCAAACGCCACCGTCAACGACTACTAGTTCAGAACTTGGTTACCAGATGCCACAGCAGTCGGCTCCTGACGTCGAACGTTGGAACCTAAGAGCGTTAGTCAAATGTTTAACCTATAATTTAGCTTCACACAGGTGCAATTAGTGGAAGGTTCATTAACATGCCATAAATCTATGACATGGGACCGCCGGCTTTACTTCCCCTCCGAAGGAATGCATACTGAGGGATTTTTAACGCTCTTAAAAATCCGACGACTTCGGCCGGTTTGAACCCGCGATCTTGGGCATAGAACCTCAGCATTCTACCTACTACGCCCCCGAAGCCGCTAAAGAATACCCTAAATAGGTCACACTAACAACATATCCAGTCTGAGGCTTTATTATCATCACCACTACCACGACTATATTCAATGTTGTTTACTCAGATGACAATAAATGGTTTAGCCTACTCCTCGTTGGCGATTCATGTGTTCATGCTTGTTACGGTTGATGTACGCTCAACAGGAAGGCACTACAATGATGTACTGTACCATTCGTCCTGGGTTTTGCCGAGACGGTCACAGTTGTCCCCGTGTCCTTGCCTTCGGCCCCCTCCGACACCTCTCAGTGGTTTCCAGAAAAGCAGCAGAAAAAAATTAAAAAAAAACCTTCTTATGGCTGTAAAACAAACAAACAAACAAACGAATGGACGGACGGACGGATGGATGTTGCCCTACGTGCACTGTAAACTTGTTTTTTGTGCAGACTCATTTAAGTAAAATTATGGAGAAATTGTGTTGAGCATGGATTAATAATAGCATTCCCTTCATATCTCTCCAGATGTGATAACATATAGACTACCTCTAAATAAAGCAACAACAACAACTTCAGTCGTACCTAATAGCATAATGTACGCACCAAGTCAATACTTCCAGTTCATAACTCCTGATGACGTCTTTGCGGGAAAAGTCCTTGTTTTTATTAGGAGTACTAATTTTGAAGTTTATCTACTAATCCAGGACTGAAGAGTATGAACAGTAACTGAAATAGTACATTATGCAACAAGCCTATAATGGCAATTATTATTAAGACACGAGTATGTTTATAAAACGAGCAAAGTGAGTTTTATAATTTCCATATGAGTGTCTTAATTACCATTATACAGTAGGTGAGTTGCATACGACTGTTTATGTTCGACGATAATTATAACTATTTCATGTTCGAACATTAATATTCATAAATATCTGTCGAGATTTCGCCAGTTTTATGTACTGAACAGAGCGCATAGGACGCAGAGAATACCTTGTATTTGACCATGGCCTCCTCAAATACCCCACTATGACACTAGCCACGCAGTGAAATTTAAAATAGGAGGCCATGGAAGTCAGCGCAGGTACGATACTATCCTTACATTATTGGCCACACAACTGTTCCTTGAGCTCTGATTGGTGGGAGAAACTGTTTCATAATGAAAACTTGTACTATAATGACCCTCATTATAGTACAGTTTTCTGACATATAATATTTACATTTCGCCAGGGTCGAACATAACAGAAACAACGAAATGATTGTTGTTGTTGTTGTTGTTGTTTTAAAATGCGGAACAGCGTGGTCATGTGTCCCTCGTAACACTGTTAACAAATTCAAAATTAGATTAGAAAAGGACTAATAAACCAACATGTAAAATAAATCTAATTATTGAAACAAACGAATATATCCGGATACAAAATTTCAAATTCAATGAAGAACAAGTTCTTTGAGACATTTCTTTGTCACGTCAATTTGTGTCAAAATTGAGCCCCAAGAAGCGATAAGTGACAACCGCCAGCAATATATGTATGATTGGCTATGATTCTTCATTTAGGGGGCGTGGTGGGGCCGTGGTCATGCTGCTTGCCTCTCACCAAGACGGACCGGGTTCGATTCATGAGATTTTCGAAGAGAAATATCACTTCATGTGGTTCGGATACCACGTAATACCAGAGGTCCCGTAGCTCATGAACTCGAGATTAACGGTCACGTAAACTACAAGCTTCCGTCCTTTTCTTTGATCTACGAGGGACGTACTATATTGTCTGGGTATGTCTCCCATTTCACTTTTGAAGGTGATGACGTATAACTTAACTACGAGCACCACAACAAATCCTTTAAATATTATAGTGTTTTTAGAATATCATGCAGTGAACATGGCTAGGCTTGTGACTGGTGGTGAGACTTGGCTCCATTACCATGAGCCACAAATGAAGCAATTGAAGCATAGGGGCAGTCCACCGCCAAAGAAATGCCGAACAGTGCCATCAGTTGGAAAGCGAATGGCGACAGTGTTCGGGGACACAAAGGACATCATCCTCATTGACTGGCTGGAAATGGGGGCCACGATTAACCGTGCAGCATATGTGGCAACCCTTAAGCGCTTACGTCGTGCCATTCAAACTAAGCTGCGAGGAAAATGGGCTACAGTTGTGCTTATGCAACATGAGAATGCCCGCCCCCACACTAGCCGAGAGACCACCACTGCGATTGATCAAATGGGATTCACGGTGCTGCCACGCCCACCATATTTTACCGACTTAGCACCAAGTGATTATCAACTGTTCGGGAACATGAAGAAACCTCTGCATGGTCACCATTTTGCGGATTTTGCAGAACTGGATACAACTGTCAAGGCATGGGTACGCAGCATTCATAAAGAATGGTTTCAGGAAGGTCTGGAGAGACTGACACATCGATAGCAAAAGTGCATAAAGTTACCAGGAGATTATGTTGAGAAGGTGGACTTAACAACTGATGTGTAATGTGCTTCAATTGGGTAGAAAAATTAAGTATAAAATAATGTAGTACGCCCCTCGTACATTTACATGGAGAAACTGTTTCATATGATCCCCATTATGATACAGTTTTCTGATATATAATATTTACATTTCGACATCGTCGAACATAAATAAATAACATAACATAAAAAAGGAAGGACACTTTGTATTTTAAGCAAAAAGTAACTTTTATATATTTCTATACACCATTACGAAAATAAGCGTAACTCAAACTAAGCGGTGACCTCTCATTTAAACTTATTTTCTTATCTCGTGTCTACTAATCAATTAATAGATTCTTCGGTTAGCCGATTAATCTATTATTTGGTTAGTCGATTAATCGATTTAACGTCCAGCCGATTGATCGTTTTCGAGTAATCTCAAATTATTCTAATCTTAGTATTTGAAAGGGTCAAGCTGGTTCCGTATTGCTGAACTAATTAGTAATAGTTGTGACAAAAGTTCCGCCTAACCAATACCTTTATTTTGATAAATGATCACTTGGTGGTCATTGGGTACATGTTTTGAGGCCTAATTGTTTTGGCCCCTTCATCAGCCGAACTAGATTTAAATACAGTGGAACTTGGATAATTCGAACCTCAAGGGGCCAGTAAGAAAATTCGAATTATCCAAAAATTCGAATTAAGAAAGTTCTTTGAAAAGGGTAGAGATAATATATTGTATTGTATTAAGTTTGCATAATGATTTACGTTCAACAAAGCAGATTAACAGACAACAGCATTGTATAATGACTGTATCGTGAATAACCTCAAAAGTTTCAAATTATAAAATAAAACTAAAATGTACTATACACCTATTTAACGACAGTAGTAATCCAGCAATCTAGTTAAGTCTTAGAGGAATGTACTCTTTTTCAAAAAAGTTTGAGATTTTTACCTGTTTCCTACAATTAAGTCTCTCAGCCATCACAAAAGAATCTAACAAATTTAAGGAACGGAAAAAGAATCACTTACGTCATTTCTACTTTCAAAAAAACGCTGAAGTTCTGTGATGTGGTTTGTTGCTTGCGCTGC
Organism: Meconema thalassinum; assembly: GCA_946902985.2. NCBI lineage: Eukaryota > Metazoa > Arthropoda > Insecta > Orthoptera > Tettigoniidae > Meconema > Meconema thalassinum. Next base: position 48,937,641 of record OX336394.1, read on the forward strand.
ACTCGGAACAGTTTTTTTCTGGAACCATCTTGTTTTTCGGAATTTTTACACGTAAAAACTTCGAATTATCCAAAATATAATTCGAATTAACCACGATTTTTAGCATTGATCCTATATAAAATGCTAGGGACCAAGAGAAAAATTCGAATTAAAGAAGATTTCGAATTATAGAAGTTCGAATTAGCCACGTTCCACAGTATTAAGTAAAACAGGTGGTTGGAAAGCTTAACACTAAAAACATTCCCATCAATAACCCTATTATGGTGCATCATAATGGAAAGGTGGAAGATGCTTACCCCAAAGATACGAGTACATTAAAAATAAGCGACTGAATAGAAAGAAAGAAAGAAAGAAAGAAAGAAATAGTTGACATTTGAAAACCAAAACACAATATGAACAAACACTAGAATGTCGCCCTTTCCTGTAGATCACTGTATTGTGCACTCTTCATTTGGGAAAAAGTCGTGTGGTCTAATTCTTCCGAAAAACATGCGGCGAAGAATTACAAATTTGAAGACAAACACACGCTGTATTGTGGTTTGCAGGCGCCAACGTAATGGTAATGGTTCATCTCTGTTGCAGTTCTACCTCATTGCGGTCTGCAGACGTTAACCGAGATATAATTTGCTCCGTGGCAGCACTCGAGATGATATCAACATGTCAAATAGAATCCATCAGTGACAATGAAAATGTGTTGTAAAGATTATAATACTTCACCAGAGATGTAGTGATCATTGCAGGCGGAACTTTTGCCACAACTATTTCTAAGTTATTCTAACCACACATAGTATGTTACCAGCTCTAGTTCTGAGGGATTCGACTTGGTACACCTGAGCGAAATCCCGCAATAGACACGGCAGAAACCTGGAATATTTGCTAGAGTCTAATTACTTGGTCATGCAACTAAAATTATTGATGCATGCAAGCATCACAAAAACATCAGGCAACCTACATTACTACCCTGCCAGCGAATTGTTACCGCTGGCGGAAATTGGAACTAATGCTCAGCACCCGGCCACACGCCTGCGATAGACTTGCTGTTATCGACAGCGAAACCTCATCGCATGTCGTGTGTGTGCATGGTTCGTGCAGGGTCGTGCGCTGTGTTCTCATTGTATGCCTGTACATGGGTTCGCCCTCTTGTCCCGCAACCGCCCGCGGCAGCCATAACGTGACGAACTGACGTAATGTATACACAGCATCCCCGATCCACGTCTAGTGCTGACAATTCTCTGGTAACAATGCCTCCTGTGAAAAAGACGCCACCACCTGGTTTCAACCTCCCTCGTAGACTATGGTCCACATTGAACAGGATACGAACCAACCATGGGAACTGTGCAGCCTTCCACTACAAGTGAAACATAATTTCAACGCCTGAGTGTGGTGCTACAGAACAGACGATCCAGCACATCATCACCGAGTGCAGCAAAAGAAAGTACAGTGGCAGTACTAGTGACTCCAGAGACTATTGATTATATCCAGAATTTGGATATACGTGTATTAATTCCTACTGTATCTCTAGCCATAAGCTAAATGAAAATGAAAATCCACAGCCTGCGTCCGGTCTCCGACCGTGTCAGGAATGGAATGAATGAAGCCCCCATCTAGCGGAGATGATATGAACTGTGCCGGCTGCCGAGGCCTGACGCACTTCTCTGGGGCAATGTTTAAATGAATGACAGATGAAATGAAATGATAGTGGAGAGTGTTGCTGGAATGAAAGTTTGACAGGGAAAACCCGAGTACCCGGAGAAAAACCTGTCTGCCTCCGTTTTGTCCAGCACAGGTCTCACATGGGTTTTTAACCACGGACCCAGCGGTAAGAGGCCAGCGTGCTGCCGCCTAAGCCACGGAGGCTTGCCCATAACCTAAATAAGTAAATACATTCCCCCGGAAGAGTAGTAGATGGTTGGGATTCACAGGAGCGAGTTGTTTGTTACAGCAAGGCCACGTATTGTTATTGTTAACCTGTGCTGACTAAACAGGTCATGGCATGAGACAAGTTCTTACACAATAATCGAGTGTGAGTGAACGGTATGTATTAGGGCACTGGTTCTTTGCTACAATCCCTCTTATGGATTGATTAACAGTTCAAATAGCGAACAAGGGGGATTAGAGAACATAATGAAAAACCTATGAGGGATGAGGAAACGTATTTATACGCCAAATCAATGCTAATAATAACACACTTAAATGTCTACAATTTATAGATCATTTGAAGTGTACATGTTTCGAAACAACAATGGTTTCTTCTTCAGCACAATTGAGAGTGAAAAACTTATTCTAAGGAAAAACTTAAATTAAAAATGGATATCCTTACAATACGTCTTAAAAGAATAATTTTGAAAAACATTTATAAATCCTTAAAATAATCTATGAAAATGTAGGCAATTATATGGTTAATCTTCTGAAAAATATATATGAAAAATATTGTAAAAATTCCTCTTCTGCTAAATGTATTAGTTAATATGGTTCTCTGAACATAAACAGTATCTTAAAAAAAAGCTAGTAAAGCTTTAAAGTACTGAGTTGAAATAAGACATGTAGTCATATCTCTGGAAATGATACAATCTTGGACCCTACTAATAGCATCAAGTCTAACTGTCGATGTCCATTCAGTTCTGATATGCCTTCTGTTCCGCCTGCCAACTATTTCAATACGTGGTGGCATCTCAATCTCGAAAATCTTAATTCAGAGCATCAGATTGACATCTACGTCGTTATGCCTCCAGTTCCGCGTGCCAATTATTTTGGGATATTTAATGTATTAATATTAAATATTAAACTCCAAAATATTTATAGGTCTTTCAATGTTAAACATGTTCAAATGAAAAGGTACAAAACGATACTGTGGCTACAATTTATTCGTTATTCAAGCGGCTTCGGTGGCGTAGTCGGTAGCATGCTGAACTGCTGTGCCCAAGATAACGGGTTCAAACCCGGCCGAAGTCGTCGGATTTTTTAAGAGCGTTAAAAATCCTTCAGTATGCCTTCCTTCGGAGGGGAAGTAAAGTCGGCGGTCCCATTTCATAGATTTATGGCATGTAAAAGATCCTTTCACAGAATAAACTTGTGTAAAGCAAAATTGTTAGGTTAGATTTCGTCAGAACGCTCTATCAAAGTTCCAACGTTCAACACTAGGTATCATTGATATCTGGTGGTGAAAGTTGGAACTACTTGAAATTGAACGGAACTTGTAGCTCACCCTTTAGGGTGTCCGCGGGAAGCAGCTACAGACTCAGGCGGGCCGAACATGTCCTCGGACACTCCCGGCACTAAAAGCCATACGATAAATAAATAAATAAATAAATAAATAAATAAATAATTCATTATTCAAAAGTAATCACCACAGGTCTGTGCAAAGGTGTCCCATTGCTTCACTAGCTGCAGGATTCCCTGTTCCCAGAAGTCTTGTGGTTGGACGGTGACCTTCAGTTCGTCGTCCGATTGGAAACGTTTTCCCTCGAGATCCTTTTTAACGGACCAAACAGATGGAAGTCGCAGGGTGACAAGTCTGTGCCGTAGGGCGGTTGCTCAAGTTGCTCCCACTTGAACGTGGCCAATACACCTTGTGTGACTTTAGAGACGTGTGGGCGAGCGTTATCATGAAGCAGAATCACTCCCTTCGTGAGCAGTCCAGGCCGTTTGTTTTTGATGGACTCTCTGCTCCTTACTTGTTGAATTGTGCAATGTGAACGCCATCACTGCTGCTGCTTCAAATTCAACTGGACGGGACGGAACGTCCAACTGTCAGCTTCTCTTCTGTGCCACGTGGTATGCGCAGACGCATGCGCAGTAGCACGCCGGACACTACAACACCTAGCCTAGATGTTTGCCTACGTTATCCCAAAGCGGCATATTCAAATATCAACCTGTTTCGGTTTTACGACGATTCGTACCTTTTCATTTGAACAGCCCTCGTAGAAGTCTTCAGAATCTCTGTAAAGAAAACACAGTTAAGGCTCATTCACACAGGAGCGCGGACTGTCCGCGCACGCGGAGCGGTCTGCCGCCGCGAACTCTGTATTGTTAAATATTGTATCACCCTGGCCAAACCGAACGCGGCCTGCCGACGCGGCTCGACCTTGTTTTCTTACAAAGTTCGCGGTGGCCTGTAGAGGACAAAACAGAAAACATGGCAGAAGGAAACCAAAAAATTAATTGATAATAAGTATATTTTTTTACTTGAAAAATAAATACTGTATGTGCGAAAAAGAATTATTATGCTTTATTATAATAAACACCTTAAACAGATGGCTAGCCTTTCCTTCGCAAAAATGGGTCTCTTCCAGTTAGTGATTTGCTTGAAAAGAATTAGTTCTAGGAGCATACGTAATGTCTCAAATTGTTCTCGAGACATTCGAAAATAGAACCTGTCTTCAAGCGAGAACAGTTTCCGACACAATCTGTGAAACTCCCCATATTCCTCTCTTTTCTCGTTAATTTCGTGAACCCATACTCTCTTTCGTCTCAATGCCAACATAAGAAGCAATTCTTCTCCGTCAGAGGAACTGCTGGACATGTTGAATTAAAATGTTAGTTAAAATACCACGAGCAGAAAACAATGTAATGCGCACTTGATCGCGAGTGCTTTCACACTGGCTCGCCTTGACTTGGCCGCGTTCTATTTGACCACCCTAGTCCGCGGCGGACAGTCCGCGCTCCTGTTTGACCGGGCCTTTAGGGTGAAATCTAGCAGAAGGACTTGTACAAGATGGACAGAAGAACATAAGGAGCAGCACAGTGAGATTTTGGGAGAAGAAGAAGGCAAAAGTTAAGCCAACTAATAAGTTCCAACGCGCTCTATGAATACTTCTGATCAAAGTGACGCTTCAACCTAACATACTCAAATGTCGATTACGGTACACCAAAACCCGCGAATTGACCCAGAATTTCTGAAGCAAAACTCTGAAACCTTCTTGGCTAATATTTATTTTTTTATTTTTTATTATCTCCAACAGAATACAATTCCAATTACTGGAAACTGGCCAAGTTTACATAGCATTATCACAGTCACTTGTTAAATAAAAACAAAACAAAAAACAAAAACACAAACAAACAAGCGGCTTCAGTGGCGTAGTCGGTAGCATGCTGAGCTTCTATGCCCAACATCGCGGGTTCAAACCCGGCCGAAGTCGTCCGATTTTTTAAGAACGTTAAAAATCCCTCAGTATGACTTCCTTCGGAGGGGAGGTAAAGCCGGCGGTCCCATGTCATAGATTTATGGCATGTTAAAGAACCTTCCACTAATTACACCTGTGTGAAGTTAAATTAATATAGGTTAAACAACTGACTAACGTTCTTAGGTTTCTATGTTCGTCGCCAAGAGCCGACTGCGGTGGCATCTGATAACTAATTTCTGAACTAGTTGGTCGTTGACGGTGGGCTTTGGCGGCAAAAGTAGGAACTACTTGAAAATTGATCGTCTGCAGTCCTTACTTGAATTAAAACAGATACACACACTAATACAGTCATCACAATTAACACCGGTTATCAGACAGATTCTTCACACAACCAAAGTACACGGGGCTACATGACCACGTTGTCGTAGCCCTTAAACTTAAGAACCAATCAACCAAGCAAAAACACAAACAATAATAATAGAGTTCACATTGTACAATACTCAAGTTTAACTATTCTTAACACAAATATATGCTGATTGCTAACTTGATAAAGTGAAAGTGAACTGTAATTAAATTAAGAATATTGTAGAAATCAATACGTTGTGATTAGTAAGGGATGAAAACAACACATTATTAAATGTATTAATACCTGGTGATTATCACTTGATACTATTGTACAGATGGTCGAGATTTGACGAACAACAGGGTTCATTCTACAGTTGCATAAAGAATGATGCATAGATTTTGACATTTTATCAGACCCTTTCCAAGATGTATTTGTGTTATTCATTTATGTAGTAGTATTTTTTTAAACTGTTGAAAAGGATAAAGTGAAATGAAACATTTCGAAATGCACACTGATGAGGTTAGCTGTCCGGCACATTGTATGAAGAGGCGAGTTTTGGTTTAGGGACGACTAGCAAAGCACGTTGTCTGAGATTCATTCCCCGTAATTTAGAAATTTGGTGTTATCAATAATATTATTTATAAGCTTATAAAGAAATATCTGTTGGAATATCCCAAACACAATCCCTCCAACTGGTCAGAATGTTAAAATATCCTCTTGAAAGCAGCCCGAAACACTAAGTTAAGATAGTTCAATTCGTCTATATTTATTATAGATATAGAGTATAACTAACGAATATTGACGAGTTGAACTATCACAACTAATACCGCAACTGAAGAATTGTACATATTGTAAATATTTTCACCCATACTTTCAGACATAAAATTTTTTAGTCTAAGTGTAATGGATCTGATGATGATCGCTTGACGATGGAAGTGTAATAATTAATCTCATGTATTTTTTTTTCAGGTTTAGGGAATAACCCATCGTGTTGACCGACTGAAAAGCATCACACTTTCGTTTTTTTTTTCATAATTGAAAATAGGCTAAAAATAATATACATGAGATTTATTAATAAATCAGGATTAGGGAAGCACCCATTACAATTGGGCACAATCGTGTTGACCGAAAAACATTGCATTTCGATTACTAAGGCAACGCTGAAAAATAGCTTCCTATACGACACACCCAAGTACACGGGGCTCAATGACTACGGTTAAATCCCTCCAATGAAATACAGCAACATAACACTTCCTGGTGTCCTAGCGTGATTTGACGACGGTTACGTTAGTAAATACTGTATCCATGTTGGCAGTATTACTACAAACAATAAAGGGTTTAAGGGAAGTCCCGGATGTTGATTTGCGTGGCATATGACTCGACTGCCGGGATCTCCCAGGCCAGGAAGCTCCGCGAGACGTCAAAAACGTGCACAATAGGTGCGGAGCGGCTTGTGTAAGACCGGAACCAGGAAATGCGGCAGTGATGAGTCAGAGGTTTCCTCATGTTTTGATTATCGCGAAAGGACAAGGTTTGTGTGTAAACATCAAAATTTATGAGAAGCGTAAACCATATATAACATGCAACCAGGCGAAGGTCATACATAAGTAGAGCTCGGCGCAATAGGCACTGTTGTTGTTGTTGTTTGAGTCTTCAGTCTTTTGACTGGTTTGATGCAGCACTCCATACCTCCCTGTCCTGAGCTAATCGTTTCATCTCTACATAGCTACCACACCCTACATCCGAGGCAATCTGTTTAACATATTCTAACCTTGGTCTACCCCTACAGTTTTTGTCCTCGACCCTTCCTACCATAACTAGGCTTGCTATTCCTGGGCGTCTTAGTATGTGTCCTACCAACCTATCTCTTCTCTTTATTAGCAGTCGCCAGAAACATCTCTGCTCTCCCACTCGTCTTAATACATCTGCGTTTGTAACCAAAGGCCTTCAAAAATAACTTCCTAATACCTAAATCTATATTCGATGTCAACAGATTCATTTTCTGTAGAAATGCTTTCCTTGCCTGAGCTAACCTACTTTTTATCAATTCAAATAATCTTATCGACTTCATCGTTATGCTTTGGTCTACCGTTATGCGTTACGGTTACGGAGAGGAAATGTACGAAGGTTGTACTTGAGCGTATGACGTCATCATATTGTTCAGTGCATATGCATCGAGTCTGAGTTTACTCCTGGACTATGGCGTTATGCGATACGGAGACGGAGAGCGTATGAGGTCATCATGTTGTTCAGTGCATATGCACCGAGTCTGAGTTTAATCCTGGGCTATAGCGTTATGCGATACGAAGACGGAGAGCGCGTGACGTTATGCAGCAGAGTGCACCTCCCACTCTCCGTTCCCCACGCGGGAACCTTTCTGCCTTTCTAACATGTGTAGCATTTGTAGCATGCGTCATTTGAAATTATATAAAGCCTAGTCTTTCAGACTGACTGTAACTGTTTATATCCTCTTTGCTTCGTCCATCACTGGTTATTTTGCTTCTTAAGTAACAGAAGTCTCCTACTTCCTTTAGTTTTTCACCTGCCAATTTTAGTGCAATAGACACTAAAGAACTTAAAATAGGCAGACAAATAGGAATTAGTACATTATGCAAGGAGCCTATAATGGCAATTAAGACACGAGTATGTTTATAAAACGAGCATACGACTGTTAATGTTCGACGATAATTATAACTTTATTATATGTTTTAAAATAAATATTCATAAATATGTTTTGAGATGCAGTCACTAGAATTGTGTGATCGGAGTGCAAGTGCTGGGTAGGCTATCTCTGTATTCCAAGCTCTCTGACCGAGTGACGCATGCGCTCTGTGTGCTTGGCAATTCATTGAAATTCAGCATTCAGTGAAACTGTCACCGAAGTCGTTTGAAAGCAATGCGCTGTGTAGAAATTGGAGTTAGGAATATTAAGGTAGGGCCTACAGTGCTATTTCTTGTCTCATATTCGCCAGTTTATTTACGCTAACATATGGACGGTACACTTTCGGTAATTTATATAGACATGTTGGAGTTTGAGCGCATGCGCGAAGGTATCCTTACCTAATTGGTCACACAACTGTTTCTTGAGCTCTGATTGGTGGGAGAAACTGTTTCATAATGAAACATGGTGTTATAATGAGCCTCATTATGATACAGTTTTCTGACACATAATGTTTATATTTCGACATCGTCGAACATAAACTATTTTTTATTTTAGAAACGTGTTATAAACCACAATATAAAATACTAGTCTGTAAAGTTAGTTATAAAACTTAGACTTATACTGTACTTATACGAAGTAGACTACTTACAGCCATTCAGATGTTCAATTTGTCGGTTGAAATGTGCAGTTCAACAGGAAGTAATTTTATGACGCCACTTAACCTCCTCAGATCTACTACAAAAAACAACATATTTTCTGAACACTGTCTATTTACTGCGCTGGGTATAAGACACAAAATGAATACACCATTAAACACAACTTGCAAAATTAAGCAAGAAAAAATAATTATAGCGATACTTTGTTCATAATTTTTAATTTCAGTTGTTTTATAAAACTTTTGAGATTCCAGGATGTGTAACTTACCAGTTTCAACGCAATAGCAATAGTATTATTTATGTTTTAATTTCCATAATTAATTAGGCATTTACATGAATTTCAAAAGTAGTTGTTTTTTAATTGTACGTGATGAAACGAAACTACATATGGGCTCTGTAACTACCCATAGAAGTAACTCAAAAATTTAAACAGTTTCTCGGTAGCAAAATGGTGTAATCTTTCAATCCGCACACCCTCTGCTCATGACATCCCGCAAGCCCACATTCTTTCTTCAGTGATTTTCAGAAGCAAAACCTCGTTTCGCCACTAGAACTGTAGATGAAGGCATTGCAAGGGAGCTGGGTATAGAATTCTAAATGCACTGCTCTTGTCATTGTGTTAGACTAAAGTTAAGTCCGATGGTCTTGTAGGCAGTGGTATGAGAAACATTCTAAATGCACTGCTCTTGTCATTATGTTAGACTTAAGTAAAGTCCGATGGTCTTGTAGGCAGTGGTATGAGAAACATTCTAAACGCACTGCTCTTGTCATTGTGTTAGACTAGTCCGATGGTCATGTAGGGCGTGGTATGAGAAACATTCTAAACGCACTGCTCTTGTCATTGTGTTAGACTAGTCCGATGGTCATGTAGGCCGTGGTAGAGAGAAACATTCTAAACGCACTGCTCCTGTCATTGTGTTGGGCTAGTCCGATGGTCATGTAGGCAGTGGTATGAGAAACATTCTAAACGCACTGCTCTTGTCATTGTGTTAGACTAGTCCGATGGTCATGTAGGCCGTGGTAGAGAGAAACATTCTAAACGCACTGCTCCTGTCATTGTGTTGGGCTAGTCCGATGGTCATGTAGGCAGTGGTATGAGTAACATTCTAAACGCACTGCTCTTGTCATTGTGTTAGACTAGTACGATGGTCATGCAGGCCGTGATATGAGTAACATTCTAAACGCACTGCTCTTGTCATTGTGTTAGACTAGTCCGATGGTCATGTAGGCAGTGGTATGAGTAACATTCTAAACGCACTGCTCTTGTCATTGTGTTAGACTAGTCCGATGGTCATGTAGGCCGTGGTATGAGTAACATTCTAAACGCACTGCTCTTGTCATTGTGTTAGACTAGTCCGATGGTCATGCAGGCAGTAGTATGAGTAACATTCTAAACGCACTGCTCTTGTCATTGTGTTAGACCAGTCCGATGATCATGTAGGCCGTGGTATGAGTAACATTCTAAACGCACTGCTCTTGTCATTGTGTTAGACTAGTCCGATGGTCATGTAGGCAGTAGTATGAGTAACATTCTAAACGCACTGCTCTTGTCATTGTGTTAGACTAGTCCGATGGTCATGCAGACCGTGGTATGAGTAACATTCTAAACGCACTGCTCTTGTCATTGTGTTAGACTAGTCCGATGGTCATGTAGGCAGTGGTATGAGTAACATTCTAAACGCACTGCTCTTGTCATTGTATTAGACTAGTCCGATGGTCATACAGGCCGTGGTATGAGTAACATTCTAAACGGACTGCTCTTGTCATTGTGTTAGACCAGTCCGATGATCATGTAGGCCGTGGTATGAGAAACATTCTAAACGCACTGCTCCTGTCATTGTGTTAAATTAGGCTAGTCCGATGGTCATGTAGGCCGTGGTATGAGTAACATTCTAAACGCACTGCTCTTGTCATTGTGATAGACCAGTCCGATGATCATGTAGGCCGTGGTATGAGTAACATTCTAAACGCACTGCTCTTGTCATTGTGTTTCACCAGTCCGATGATCATGTAGGCCGTGGTATGAGAAACATTCTAAACGCACTGCGCCTGTCATTGTGTTAAATTAGGCTAGTCCGATGGTCATGTAGGCCGTGGTATGAGTAACATTCTAAACGCACTGCTCTTGTCATTGTGTTAGACCAGTCCGATGGTCATGTAGGCCGTGGTATGAGAAACATTCTAAACGCACTGCTCCTGTCATTGTGTTAAATTAGGCTAGTCCGATGGTCATGTAAGCCGTGGTATGAGTAACATTCTAAACGCACTGCTCTTGTCATTGTGTTAGACCAGTCCGATGGTCATGTAGGCCGTGGTATGAGTAACATTCTAAACGCACTGCTCTTGTCATTGTGTTAGACCAGTCCGATGATCATGTAGGCCGTGGTATGAGTAACATTCTAAACGCACTGCTCTTGTCATTGTGTTAGACTAGTCCGATGGTCATGTAGACCGTGGTATGAGAAACATTCTAAATGCACTGCTCTTGTCATTGTGTTAGACAAAACATTCTAAACGCACTGCTCTTGTCATTGTGTTAGACTAGTCCGATGGTCATGTAGGCAGAGGCATGAGAAACATTCTAAACGCACTGCTCTTGTAATTGTGTTAGACTTAAGTTAAGTCCGATGGTCATGCAGGCAGTGATCTACAGTATTATATCGTTTGATATTCACTGGGTCAACAGTTTAGTGCTTGTCCAGTTTACATTGTGAGAAAAAATCAATAAGACAACATGCTTATGTCACTGCTACTCAACGAGTCTGATAACAGTCCTCTGTTACGCTGAACCTACAGTAACCTAGCGTCGTCCAAACCTATGTAGTGCTTGATGTTGCTGGAGGCAGGCCATCTCGCTCTCAGCCGAGGGCTTGAATTGTGGCCTACCTGTACCCTATAGTGATACAGTGGGAAACAATAACAAGCCAGGAAGTGTACCAAGATAAAATAAGTATTCATACAATTCTATTAACAGAGGAAAGAACGAGAACTAAACATTAATTGAATTTATCCAGCGGCACTTGCAAAATAATGTCTTATGTAAATTATTATGTACACTGAGCGGAAAAAAAACAAACGATCACTTGAAAAATTCAACATTACTTTCATTTAAATCACAAATATGAACACTCTAGGCCCAGTGCATAAGTTGCTGTGTACTTTGTGTGTGTGTAGAATTTGTCTGATAACCGGTGTTAATTGTGAAGGCTGTATTAGTGTGCGTTATCCTGTTTTTAATTCAAGTAAGGACTGCAGACATTCAATTTTCTAGTAGTTCCTAATTTTGCTACCAAACACCACGTCAACGACAACTAGTTATGAACTTGGTTACTAGATGCCACCGCAGTTGGCTCCTGTCGACGAACATTGGAACCTAAGAGCGTTAGTCAAATCTAACCCATAATTTAGCTTCATACAAGTGTAATTAGTGGAAGGTTCTTTTACATGCCATAAATCTATGACATGGGACCGCCGGCTTTACTTCCCCTCCGAAGGTAGGCATACTTTTAACGCTCTTAAAAAATCCGACGATTTCGGCCGGGTTTGAACCCGCGATCTTGGGCATAGACGTTCAGCATGCTACCAACTACGCCACCGAAGACCTAGGTTTAAGTAGATATCTCATGTGTACACCTTTAGTAAATCGCGCTCGGAGTGTGTAGTGTGTACGTAATATAAGCTTCTACTCTCGTAGACAATATAGAACAATGTTGGCAATACATATCTCATTTCACAAGGTGATATATATGACAACTATGCACGAAACGAAATACTAGTAGACTATTGATATGCTTAGTTTATGTTGTGATACCTGATCTGCGGGGCCCGGAATTTCATGACGTGTCATCTTTTAATTGGTTCACCACGCACATTGTTAACTTATACAGAAAATAATCCTGGTCATTGTTCTTACGTTGTTGAAATGCTCATTTATTACGTCATTTCTGTTTAAATGTTGAATACATTTCCTAGCAGACAAAGTAGGGGTCCCATCATAGCAAAAGCGTAAAATTATACAGTTTAAAAAAGGTTTATATTTCCGCCTGAATCAATACTTTTAATGAAAAAATTAATAACAAAGTTGTTCTTGTGAACGGAACATGTTTTAAGGACTAATGAACAATGTGTGTCCCCTTCATCAGCCAAAAATAAAGCATTAACTTAAACGAAATTATTAAGCGTAGCACTAAACAATCAATGGTCACTTAAGTGATAATAATATAATAATAATAATAATAATAATAATAATAAATTGACGACACACGACCATTCAACACTCAATAAAGTCCCAGAAGAGAATAGAACTCATGAAACACAATATACGTACCATGAACTGGGACTAACACCAACCTGTTTCAATGCCGAAAGGCTACACACAAATCCAGCTAATTACTAATTCAGCGGCAATTCACACGCACGATACACACGACAACCTTATGCCAATCATGGCTGCAACAATCAATAATAATAATAATAATAATAATAATAATAATAATAATGCCAGCGGTGGCATGCTGTACTGTACAGTCCTTGATTTTGAGCTCCTCGCATTTCCGCTTTTTATGTAAGTTTTACACGTTTATATGGTTAGTTTATGATTTCTATGGTGACTTTTAAGGACTCTTGTCGAAAACAAGTGTGAGTTATAGTGCTTGTGGATATATCAACGTCATAATCATCAAAATACAGCTGCAATATGTTTGTTTACATTCATGTTGTGGTTGCTACATCGTTAGTTACAGTGCCTTATAACCCCAAATGCCTTCTCGAAATGGGTTATGTACGGTGTTGTGTGTGAAATTGGGATGTTTAAAGCCCATTTATTATATACTTCATATCATTTGTGCAGATAATCGGACTGTTTACGTGTTAATATTACGAAAGGTGAAGTGTACATCTGCTTAACCTACAAAATTAGGTTACACGTATTTGCTGCATAGATTCTTGTAAGTACGGCATTCCTTCTCTGCTGATCGTTTGCAGTTAAATGACGTCCACTGTTGTAATATAAGCAATATCCCTGCAAGATAGTTATACCGTATAACCTATCTAATGTGAGTTGTGAGAAATCTGCAATGATAAGGTATGTGCTAACCAGAAATGACGAGATATACTAAATGGGGTAGGCAGGACTCCGCAGCCGTGGTGAAGGCAACCTGCCTAGGGGAGGGAAAACCCTGATAACAAACCTTAACTGCAGTGTCTGATCCGTAGCGGGCGGCTGCAAACAGCGTCTGTTCTCCATGTTAGGAGCGGCTGAAGATGAACACCTGGCTGTAGGTTAAAAACGCACCCACCCATAATATGGAGAAAATAAATTTAAAAATTAATGAAAGGCCGCTGCCTGAGGTTCGTCAGGGCATGTCTAGAGCCGGCGATGGACATGACAGCAAGCGAATCGTCGGTGGCAGGATGCTGATGAGGCGGGCTCCTGTCGCACAAGAAGATACAGCCCAACAACTACAACAAAGCCAACCAACGTCAAGTGCTTTGCCTGCTGAAAGTGCTGTGCCAGAACCACTTCCGGCACTCACCCAAGCAGGCCTGCCAAGAAAGCGCTTAAAATGGTCAATCGCAATGAACGAGACCATAATGCGCATTTATTATAAGGTGACTCGCATAGGAACAGAACTAACTGGATATAGGCAGAAATTATTCAATGAGTTCCATGAAGCATACCCCGAACTCCGTGTGACTGAACAGAGAGTGGCGGACCAATATAGGGCGATAGTCCGTAATAATTTAGTGCCAGAAGCAAGACTTAATACAATCAAGCAGGAGGTCAGAAGAGTGTTTGATTGTGATCAAGGAACTAATCTGGAGAGTGAATTAGCACAAGAGCTCCATGAGCAGGAACAACATCAAGAAGAACACAATGAGCCAGTCAGTGGCATACAGCCGGATACGCATCATGAAGATGAGTCACATACCAAGATCCTAGCAGATGAAATGATGACGGCTATGACTCAGTTCAATGGAACAGACCCAATGCTTAGACCTGCCTTGCCTCGAGTAAATTCGTCTAGGAAGGTATCAAAAATTTTAAATATCATGAATCAAGCTATCCTACCCAAACACTTGATAGATGTGAATGACTTAGAATCTCTTCACACTGTTCTGTACTGTGGAGCCGTCACAGTTATCAGAACTATGGGCATCCAACTGAGAGAAAGGAATACTTCCTGCAGTAGGAAATGTGCTCCTGTTACTCCTAAGTGGGAGAGACGTCTGATAGGCAATATCGACAAATTGCGAACAGATATTGGCCGTTTGACTGAGTTTATTAGAGGAACGCACACAAGAAGACTGGTGAGACTCTGTAAGGCAATAATGAGGCGGTCCAAAATCCACACCGACCGAGATGACCCAAACACAAAAGCCGAACAGTGTTTAGATACACTCAAACAGAAACTTACGTTGATAGCGAACAGACTTTCCAGATACAGAGCCAGTAGGAAACGGAGACAGGACAACAACTTATTTGTCAAAGGCGAGAAGAAATTCTACAGAGCACTGAGTGAAAACTATGTATCCTTAAATGCTCCTTATCCAACAAGAGAAGAAATTGAAGAGTTTTGGAGCAATCAACTATCCAAAGCCACCAATTTTAACTCAGACTCTCATTGGGTTCAGGAAGTAACAAACATCTCTAAAGAATTTAATCCGATGCAATATGATCCAATAACATCCACTGAAATTTCTTCCATCATTAAAGGTCTTCCGAACTGGAAAGCACCTGGTTTAGATCAGATACAGAATTACTGGTATAAGAAATTCTGGTGCGTATACGATCTTCTGTCTACTCTGGTGAATGAAGTTGTTGCTCATCCACAGAAGATGCCAAATTTCCTTACACAAGGTGTAACACATCTACTTCCGAAAGACCCACAAAATATGCAAGATCCTGGAAAATACCGTCCAATTACATGCCTTCCCACGATGTATAAGATCATCACGTCCTGTCTTAGTAGGAGGATATATGCTCACTGTGAAAAAAATAACATCATAGCAACACAACAAAAAGGATGCACGAAAGGGTCCAAAGGGTGTAAAGAAATACTTATCATTGACTCAGTGGTTTCTAACCAGGCCTTTACCAATAACAGAAATTTATTCACGGCATATATTGACTACAAGAAGGCCTATGATTCCGTGCCCCATGATTGGTTGATCCATATTTTGTCAGTGTATAAGATTGATCCTCAGATTATATATTTCTTGGAACACGCCATGACATCGTGGCGTACAGTGATGAGCCTTAGTACTACAAATGGCAGTATTGCAACAAGTATGATCCCAATCCACAAGGGAATATTCCAAGGAGACTCCTTGAGCCCATTATGGTTCTGTCTTGCGATGAACCCACTATCAAACCAACTTAATTCAACAAAATATGGATTCAGTATCAAGAAGAACTCCAGGGAGCTTGCAAAGCTCAACCATCTCCTGTATATGGATGACCTAAAGCTATATGCTGCCACCAGAGCACAACTAGAGTTTCTGTTGAAGATAGTGGAAACCTTTTCACAGGATGTGAAAATGGAATTCGGGCTGGAGAAATGTAAGACGCTGAACATTATGAAAGGCAAGCTGCAGGAAGGTGTATATGAAACAGCTCAGGGCCATCAGATTGCAACAATGCTCACTAGCGAGACCTACAAGTATCTGGGAATGAAGCAAGCCAGACACATAGAACACTCAGTAGTGAAACAAGATCTGACGAAGGAATTTGTCAGAAGAATTAAGCTTGTTTCTAACACCAGCCTCAACAGTAAAAACTTGGTTAAGGCAATCAACGCTTATGCTGTCCCTATTCTTAGTTACTCGTTTGGGGTCATCAAGTGGAGTAAAACTGACATTGCAAGCTTAGAACAGAAAATTAGAACATCACTGACCAAGTCACGAAAACACCATCCCAGGGCATCTGTGGAACGAGTCATGTTACCGAGACATATGGGTGGGAGAGGAATTGTTGATATAAACAACCAAGTAGCTCGACAGATCTATGAGCTAAGAAAATACTTCTGTTCTGTATCGAACCATTCGATGCTGCACAGGGCTGTCACAGAAGCAGATGATTCAACTCCACTACTCTTAAGTCAGCAAGAGACTCAAATTCAGGTGCGCAGTGATTTGGATAGATTCAATGCCTGGTTGTCCAAGCCACTACACGGAAGACATCCCAATGAAGTCATCCAAACTCACGTCGACAAGCTAGCGTCGAACTTTTGGTTGATTTCTGGGCAGATGTTTCCTGAAACAGAAGGCTTTATGATGGCTATTCAGGACCAGGTTGTCCCCACGAGGAACTACCTAAAGTTCATAACCAAGGATGCATCTGTGCAAGATGACCATTGCAGATACGGTTGCCCAACATCTGAGACTGTTCAGCATATTATATCGGGTTGTCGCCATTTTGCAGGGACAGAATATAGGAAGAGACATGATTTTGTTGCCAAGATAGTCCATCAAGAATTGGCTATACAACTTCAACTGCTGAGCCAAGAGAAAGTGCCGTACTACAAATATGCTCCTGAACGTGTACTGGAAAATGACAGCTTTACGTTGTACTGGGATCGTACTGTATTGACAGACCAATCAGCTGTGCACAACAGACCTGATTTAGTTCTTGTTGACAAATGCATGAAGCACACCACCTTCATAGATGTGGCGATCCCAAACAGTGGCAACATACTAACAAAGCATGTTGAAAAGCTGTCAAAATACACAGAGCTTTCAGAACTGATAAGGAAGCAATGGCACATGGCACAAGTCAGGACAGTTCCTATTATTATCTCCAGCACTGGCGTGATTCCCAACAACTTAAAGGAATCGCTCACGGCGTTGAAATTAGACCCAGGCCTTTTCAAACTGATGCAGAAAACAGTCATACTTTCTACGTGTCGCGTAGTAAGGCTGTTCTTGGGCAATCAGGCCTGAAGCAATGAGGGGAATATGAAGCTACTACTCAATGCAGTCACCAAGAATTTGCTCCTTGTGATATGTACGGTATCTGGGATTGTAAATGTTTTCTTTCCAGCAAATGCTGAGAATGTGTACGCGCATGCGCAAAATAATAATAATAATAATAATATCGTATGGCCTCGGGTGCCGGTGCAGGCTTTGTTATTTGATATCCAAAGGGTAGCTTGCGTGTCGAATTTCGTTATTCCTTGAAGCACTATGAAAGTCAAGGAGGTTAGATATCTATAGCGCTTTCTAGTAGAGAAATGAGGAACTTTGTGTTGGCGGAAACTCCCGAGATTAATTTTGCCATTATGAACACGGCCTACTGAATTCAAATGGGTTCTTTGACATGCCAACATCGTGTGATATGGTGTCGCAATTTTTGCCGCCTTTCAAAAAAAAACACTTACGACGGCCAGGAGAGAACCTGCAAGCTAGTTTAGTGCTACGTATATTAATTTCGTTTCATTTAATGCTTTATTTTTGGCTGATGAAGGGGGAAAAATTTGTTCATTAGTCCCTGAAACATGTTCCGTTTCCAAGAACAAATTTGTTATTATTATTATTATTTGTCGAGTGTCCTCCTGAGAGGCCGAGTGCAGATCTTTCAAGTCGACGCCCGAGGGCGACCTGCGCATCGGGATGAGAGATGGGATGGATGAAGATGAATGAAACTGGTCAAGGATGTGGAAGGAAGGGGCCGTGACCTGTCAGAAGGTACCGTCCCAGCATTTGCCTGCTGTTGAAAATGGAAAACCATTTCAAGGACGGCCGACGGTGGGACTCGAATCCACGCGTCTGCCGAGTCAGCAAAGAGCTTGGCCCCATGACCTAACGCTGCGCTTTAGGGAGCGTAGCCACTGCTGTCGGTATTTTTTTCTTTAAAAGTATTGATTCAGGTGGAAATACAAACCTTTTTTGGCCTATTATCATTTATGAAAGAATAGGCTTATGAGATCACCTTTTGTCCGTGTGTCTGTCTGTGTGAGGATTTTTGTGTGCCTCCCCCCCCCCCCCCCTAATAACGTCTAAACGGCTGGAGCGATTTCAATTAAACTCGGTAAAATCATAGTACTATTCCGGGCGACCCTAACCGTGCCCTTCAAATTTTGTTACGTCTTACCAATCCAACATGGCGGCTGTGCGAAATATTTCACCAGCATTCAATATCTCCGAAACCATTACCGATATCACCCTGGAATTTTGTACGATTAAGTTTTTATTTCTTGTGTTCTAATAATGCGATCGAAATCAACATTTCCATAATGAACGTACAGAATAATCATCATCTAATAGTACATAACTCTATGGCCTACTTATATTAAAATCCAACATGGCGCCCGTCCGAAATATTTAGACTGTTCTCAATATCTATTAATCTACTACAGCAATCAAACTGGCATTTTGTAAGTGTATAGAAGCTATAAGCATAAGTTCAACTATGTGACGTTCAATAACCTGGCGAGCACAAATCCAACATGGCGGTGACGCGAAATTTAAATATTCAAATGGACGTTTCTTGCGTTTTAACCATCCGAGCGCAGTGAAATTTGATACGGTATATGCTTAAGTTATACAAATTTTAATCGACTGGCATCTAATTCATTTAAATTATTTTCATAACCACAAGATGACGGCTGAGCGAAATTATAAAATCCCGCTCTTATTTCCTGTGTCTTAATCATGCGATTGAAGTTTGAATAAAACTCCTACACAATAATCTTCATGTAATAGTACATACATCTAAGGCCTATAATATAAAAACCCAACATGGTAACCATCCAAAATATTTAGACGGTTCTCAATATCAACGAATCTATTACAGCAATCAAACTGAAAATTTGTATGTTGATAGTGTGCCCTTTTAGCAAGAAATATGCCAATCACAGTATACCAGCGTAGCTCAATTCGGGATTTTCGGGGCAGCGGTAAGTTCCCCCACTCTGTGACTCACATATTTTGGATTAATTAGAGGATACACTTGCAAAAATAACAACAAAATCAACTCCTATTTTAACACATTTAATTAATCAAAATTATGGCGCTACAAACAATTAAACAATTAAATTACTGACCCATAATCATCTACTTGTTCCAAATGAACAAGGAATAACAATAGAATAAAACAAATATTGTATTAAAACATATGGTTTCCATATAAACCAACAATTCCTACTTATTTTTACTTCCATAAAGCATCAACTGTGAGTTTCATATAACTCTGAGCTCTTTTGGCTCAATGCTTTTTATAATAATGGTGTCATTCTTTGTACACCTCCAATACTACCTTTTTACTTGATCATCAAAACAAATGTATAATTACATTTAAAATTACATGTTAATTATCTAACTCAATATTTGGGCATTTTCACATATTTTCAGCTGTTATCATCTCTCTCTAGTCTTACAAATACATTAAGGTGATCAGGAAACTACTTGTGTACTCCAGAGTATGAAGATACTTGACACAGTCAAAAAACTATGGTTACTCCCGAAACCTAGTTGCCTTCAATTTACTCGTGGAATCCTACTTCCATACAACATTACAATAGGGATTGTTATTTATTTCATTTGTCTTATAAGACCATTATCACATAAGAAACTACGATCTGAACAGGCAAGCGGAAATATCAATCTACAAGGACCTCGGTTCAACGCCCGGGTCGTTAACAACTTTAAACACTCCTGGTGTATTCATTACTCCTTACAAGACGGCCTCCAGACACCCTCCTACTCCAAGGGTCTGGCCGTGAAACTTGAGAGTTATTTATGACTATGCGGGATCCCTCCCGTCTAGCCCCGGCTAGAGCTCTCTTTAAATGCTTTTAGAAAACACAATCTTTTCATTCTCAGTTCTTTGTGGAGACCTGGCATTATACTCTTCGTGTACATACAACAATATTATTGGGCTCATAAACCACATTTGTAATCTTGGCGTTTATTAATTATGAAAGGTCCTCATTGATTGTGGAAGAGTAATTAACGACGAATAATAAAGGGGCTTTCAAAATAAGAGGATTCTGAGTTCGAATCTCTTCACATGCCTCGGGAACCTTTCCCATATAGAGGACTATACAAAATGCGATTTAGGGTCAGCCTATAGCTATAAGACCTACGCTCAATACCATACATTTGCTCCCTTTCAATAACGTACACAATGCCTCGTGATACTACGTCACAAATAGAGGACTTATACCAAATCTCAATTCGCTACAATCAACTACCTCTCATAAGTAATTTACCAAGTACATTAACTTTTACGCGTTCCTAGCGTGACATTTTACTTTAATTGCGCTCCTTTTGCGCTATACATTTTTTAAGCCTAGCGTCATCCAAAGAACTGATAATACCATATTAACAATTGATACACATTTCAATTTTTATATTATTCTTTTCCTTTGACCATAACTTTCTCTCTTTTCAAGAACATGCATTTAAACATCATGTCTATACTTTTTATTAAGGCTCTAACGCTCTTATATTCACATCAATTAATTTGATCTTTATTTAATATTTCCTTACTTGGTTATTATTATTATTCATTTCATATCTTTATTCTTTACACAAGCTCAAAAGCTATTTCTTTCATATACTCAAATTTATTTTTAATTAAATATCTTTCATGATAATTACTAATATTTCGCTTGCTCTTATGACAGTCGTCAAATACATTAACATTTTATATATTTCCTCTACTGGATTTATTCTTTACATAATTACTTATAGTTTCTCAAATTTCTATTTTTGTTCAGATCGCGTTCTTGTTTATTCAGTATTTAATTATTTAAACACATCCCTTTTACTCAATAACTCCGGTGGATTTGTACACAATCATTCCCTGACAACAAAATATAATGAAATTCATTACTCACATGTTATTAAGGTCGTCTCATGACCTTTATCCTTGTGCGGTGTTTCATTTTGGCCCACTTTAAAATTTACTCCATATTATAGAAATTCATCTTATGTACAAACAGTTCTTGACACATATTTAATACACTTAACATTGACGACATTTTTAATACACTGGTGTATCCCTTTAGAACACACAATAAACACTAAAAAATCTTATTTTTACACACAATCTTGATCGATTTACACTTCACAACTTTTGATCACTAGGCCGTATTTTCTTACCTCTTAATTTCCCGTTTCCAAGGGTGAAATTTATTCAATGTCGGCTTCCTATCCTGCAGAATGCGAAAGTCTCGAAACATCTACTTTTCCCTGGAATCCTAATTCTTCGAATCCTATTCTTGATGACCGGCTATTTCTCTAGCTTGAACGGCTTCCCTTTTTAGATCTAGTTTATCGATCCTAGCGAAAGTCTGTTCGGATCGAGGTCCCCGCAATATCTTATCGATGATCGATGGATTTATTTTATAGTAGCTAGTACTTCTCAAGTCTAGTGCTTTAGAATAGTTCGTCTGCTTTCTGGAGATAATGTCTATAGTCTCCGTTCTTCTTTATTTAATCGGTTCTAGCACTCCTACTTTTCTGAGATACGTTGCGAACCTTACTCTGTTTTTCCCTTTTTGGGTTCTTTAATTTAGATAACTGTTTATCTTTCTCTTACGGTACTTCCGCACGTTATGATATATTCGGTCGTTTATGTAAAGACCTATCGCCTTAAGTCCAACGTTCGCAGCCTGCTCTGACTATATTTTACGAACTTTTTCACTATGAACTTGTGTACTGTCGGACCTAAATCCTGTAACTAGGATTTTCCTAAATTTTCAACACGGCGATACTTTAAATTTTCTTCTTTACAACCCCTTATGGAGGCAAGCAAGTTGTTAATACTGCGACGCCTATGGCTATCGGATATTAATTCTGCGGTGTATTACAGCGTTTCTCCCCTCAAGGAGTACTGGTAACCTGTCTTCGATGTGACGCAGAGTGACGCCCCACACGGCTGTCTGAATACTGATGCGTAGCAACGCCCCCTCGGGCTATTTGGAACTGCTTGTACTGATGCGTAGTAACACCCCCTCGGGCTGTTCGGAACTGCCTGTGCTGTGATGTAGCCTTACGCCCCCTCACGGGCTGTCGGAATGACTGCATGTGCTGTGATTTAGCCTTACGCCCCCTCACGGGCTGTCGGAATGACTGCATGTGCTGTGATGTAGCCTTACGCCCCCTCACGGGCTGTCGGAATGACTGCATGTTTGGCTTGGTGATGCCAGGAGCTTTATACTATTTCGCTACAAAAAGATAAGACTCTAGCCCTTTCCGTGGCCAACTTTTAAAATAATGGTTGCACAATTATAAAAATTATACCTTCCAAAAGCTCGTCTTCTCAATGTCAAATAATCTCATTGCGCATAAGAATCGATCGTACAATTCGGAGATATTAATTACTTTGTAGTCTTCAGCTGCGTAGGTGTTGCTGTTCTTTTGTACTCTCCCCTCTCTACAGGCCTTGGTAAATCCCCGATGACGTATACTTGCGTTTGCAGTTTTCTCCTGTGCAATTATTAAAGGATTTTTCTTTACACACAAATCTCTCATTCGAAATGATTCACTGTACTGTAATTGTTTACTTATTTTTATACTCGTAAACGGGTTAAATTTAATTATTCTTCTTCTGGCGCATAGGCGGTGTTGTCGTTTTTCAGCAAGCTAAGCTCGATTTCCGAGTCAGGCTTCCTTGTCTAATAGTGGGAATTTTCCACTCGGTTATTAATACTCATGACTAGCTCCCTTCTGAATGTCAAGAGGGGTGATCTCATCTCTCGAACACCTGGTCCTTGTTGCTTGCACAACGTTAGGCTAGCATCTTAGCTTGATCTTTTTCTATGTTACATTAGAAACTGTACGTTTCTTTCATTTCTTCCCCCAATACATGGATTCGACCTCCTTGGACCCTATGGCACATGGGTTCAATAGAGGCAATTAATATAAGTAGGATATATGAAAATTGAATTTTTAGTTCTTCACGGAACTTCTTGTTGCGTATGGTATGGGTGTTATCGGAACTTAAAGCGAGGAAGAACTCGGAGACCTGAGAATCTACACAGCTCATTGTCGATTTCATGTTCAGCCCTGTATCCCGCACGTGCGTCTCTTCTGAAAGGCTAACTCGCTTGGCTTGGATTAGGAGAGGTGTTCTAAGGGACGTAGGGGATACAACTCCCCGTAAGCGGGGAGGTAGGGATAGGCGGTCGGGCAGGTTCGGAGGAGGCGCTGACCGACCTGGTGCCGGCGTGTGCTCATGACCTTGCAGGGAACGTGGGGAGTGAAAGTAAGTGTTGCGTAAGGCTGGAAGACAGCTGTTCGCGTGTATACTCTGTGAGCTCCCAGAATAGGATTGACAGTTCTCGTCTCGCCATGTGGTCTGAGAACGAAGTTGCCAAACTGTACAAGCCAGAGGCACATCTGACCAGGGTCACGTGGGCTGTAATATTGCAACGCAGAGTATTATGACATCAATTACTATGCAAACATGGATTGGTCAAGAGGCAGAGGGGTGATGACTGATGTGGAATTTCCGGCCAAATGTCAATCCCATTCTGGCAGCTCACAGAGTATAATGAAGACAGAGATGGAGGGTTTGTCTGATGTTTTATGTTCCACGTGTAACTGAGGTGTTACAGAGTTATGTAGGGTTGGCGTGGGCAGGTATAGGACTAATAAGCACAACTTACCAGTTGGTGTATGATGTATTGGGTTGGTAGCGTTTCCCATACGTTTATCCACATCAAGTTTAAAAGTTTATCAAACACATCAGGTACACATAAAAGCGAAATTACTTATCAGTAACATATTCTCCTTCACTATCGACAAGAGTCCACCAACGTTATGGTAATTGTTTGATTCCGCGCCTGTAGAAATTACGTGGTTTTGAGTTGAAGAATTCATCAAGCCATGTTCGGAGCGCATCTTCATCCGGAAAGGAAGTTCCTTGAAGGTTGTTCAATAGAGAGCGGAAAAGGTGAAAATCTGAGGGCGCAAGATCTGGCGAATAAGGTGCGTGTGAAATGATTTCCCAGTCCAACTCCCGTCTAGTGTTTTTTGTCAGGTGCGGTGGGCGTTATCGTAGAGGAGCGTCATTTCACGCAGTCTTGCTGATTGTTTTGTTATGCAAGACGTCTCATTTGTTGGCAATAAATGTCAGCAGTGATGGTTACACCTCGGGGAAGCAATTCGTAGTAGGCTACAGCACACCGTTTGTGTTCCATCAGATGCATAACATTATCTTTAGTGGATGTGCGCAGGCCTTTGTACGGGAAGTTGCTTGTTTGTTTGGGCATACCCATTCCTTTCTTCTCCTTATGTTAGAGTAAATACACCATTTCTCCTCACCAGTAACGATATATGATAGGAATGGTCGATGTTGTTCACGAGCCAATCGATAACGAGCAAGCAGAGATGCACATATGGCCACCCGCTGAATTTGTGATCTTGGCTCAGAGCATGCGGAACCCATACACCAGATTTTTGAACCTTATCTATTGAATGCAAATGTCGCACAGTGATGGAATGATCACAGTTCATCACATTTGCAAGTTCCCATGTACACTGACGTGGATCATTGTGAATTAATGCGTTTAACCGATCTTCATTAAATTCCGACGGCCTTCCTGAACGTGGGGAGTCACTAAGGTCAAAACGACTCACCTTAAAACGAGAAAACCACTTTCTTGCCGTGCTCTCTCCAATAGCATTGTCCCCATAAACGGCGCAAATGTTTCTGGCCACCTCCGCTGCTTTCTCCATCTATTGAATTCAAAGAGAAGAATATGTCGGAAATGTTCCAATTTCTCCACTTGGCACTCCGTGTTCTAGCGTCCACGGCGCCACTCACTATCTGCAAATGTCTGGCTGCGTGGCTCTGGGGTAACGTTCTCGCTTGCTGAGCCCAAGGTTGCAGGTTCGAAACCTGGCGCAGTCAGCTGGCATTTGAGGGTGCGCAAATTCGAGGGAGCCGTGTCAGTACATTTACTGGCACGTTAAAGATCCCCTTCGGGGCAAAATTCCGGCACCCCGGCGTCTCTAAAAGCCAGGGTAGTTAAAAGGGACGTAAAACCAATAACATTTACTATCTGCAAATGACAAAACTTCAGTATGTAAACTCAAGAACAAACATTGAACTACAGAGCAACAATGACAGTCGATAAATGAAACCATAGCAACCGGAATACCAACAAGCAAAACAAAAACGCTACGGTCTTATGCACCAACCATAGGGCCCCTTCACACGAAGCCACTTAGCAGCGCTGCTTCGTGGCGCGTCGGTGGCGCTTCTACCAAGCGATAGTGGCGCGTTGGTGGCGCTTCTACCGAGCGTTAGTGGCGCTTCTACCAAGCGCAGCTGGCCCTGTTATTGTTTGATACCCAGATGGAGAACTCGTCAGTTTTCCAGTAAACATGGACTTAGAAATGACTTAGGCAAATGACGGGATGTTACTTTACCACTGCTAGTAACTCACATGATAAGGACTTCCTGGCCTCTGAGACCTACGAAGATATCCAATTAACTACGGAATCAACCAGCCAGTGCATACCCATAAGGTATCTTCTGAAAAATGGGTATCATAATGTTTTCTTGCGATTCTGTTGAATCATTCTTCAGTACATCCTCCAGAGGCTCACGACTAGTGGGACGTGGGGTTGGTAACCACGAGACCCCAGCTGAGTCCGGTATTGCTTGCACTTACTTGCGCCGGGCCCCTTTCTGTCATCTTTCTTGTCAACCACCCTTGATCACCTTTCGTTCACTTACGACATTACGACACTCCCCCTCCCTCAGGGGCTTACAACTTGTGGGACGTTGGTTGGTGACCACGGGCCCCAGCTGAGTTCGCGATTGCTTCCACTTAATTGTGCCGGGGTCCTCTCTGGCATATTTCCGGTCGACCTCCCTTGATCAACTCTTGTTCTCTTCCAACCCTGACGGTATTAGGATATCCGAGGTCTAGGGAGTCTTTCAAATTCCCGCCTTAAATAGACCTTGTTCATCTTTCCTGATACGGTACCCTCATTCTTCAAAGGGTCAGATCTCTTGTTTTTCTTGTCATCATATATCTTGCCTTCTGCACAAGGTCATAAAGGAGGCAGGGTGTGTGTAGACCCACCACTGAAGGTGCGCCCTGGATAGTGCTATACCCTCAAGGGCTCACGGCTGTTGAGTTCGGGAGGATACCTGAGCTGGATCTGTTTTTTTTCATTTTCCAGTGACTCTGGGGCGGACTCTCTTATTTCCCTTCCTATGTGCCTTTCATGGCTCTACATCCTTCCAAATCCATCAATTCTCATTTTTCGAGGGTTGAGGATATTTCTTTTACCTGTATTTTATTTCCCTTATTCCTTCCTTTTGTCCTTTTCTTCTCTTAATCCGTAAGTTAGTTGTAAGTTTTAGTTCTAGTGTTCATTTCATCATATTTCATTTTCACCCAAACATTTAGAGGCCGATAACCTCGATGTTTAGGCCCTTTAACATCAACAAACATCAAATTACAATTTCAGCAATACCTTTGCCGACAATGAAAACTGCATGTCCGGGTTACGTTGTATACACAGTGGAAAGAATTTCTTGTATGAAATGTTTGGATTGCATTTCTCAGAACTCTAACTCATTAATCTAACCGCAGCAACAGACTTGCCAGCGTCATTGCAGAGAAATTTGTATCACCGATTACGGATATTAGACCGTATTGCACAAGCCGAAATAGGCTACCGGTTGCTTCCAAATGCCTTCTGTACTAACCACTCAGCAGGAAAGTTAATGAAGTTTTATAAAAACCTAGTGAACCTATTGGAATTCTATTTTAATAAGGTGTAAGGTATGCCTAGTTTCTCTCAGATTTAATATCACGCTATTTTATTTTGTGATATAATTTGCATTTTGATATTGCGGAAATTATAATAAGTAATAAGCCTTTGTTATGCTATGCGGTGTTGACTGCGCTGTGTGAGCAGTTCAGTAACTAACGGGATTTCATGTAAAAATCCTCATTGTCTAGGCCGGTAGTGGAGAGCGCAGCTGGCATCCAGTCGGCCGTGAAAATACACGACCATGTGGCGAGCCGTCCGTTAGTAGCGCTACCGACGCGCCACTAACGCGCTACGTATGCGCCACTAATTAGTGACGTGGCTGCAGCCTCGTATGAAAGCAACACGGCCGACTGAATGCGCTCATACCGGCCTAGACAATGAGACCTTTTTCATGAAATCTTGTTAGTTACTCAACTGCTCACACAGCGCTGTTCACCAAGCATTGCACGACTAAGACTTATCTCTACTTAGTGTAAAACAAAGTCCCCGATTCTTGGATATCACGGGTAATCTCGAGAACCACTGGATGGATTTTGATGCGGCTTTCACCATTCTGTACAGGTAATATCGAGGAAGATTTCTGTAGAAAATAATTTATTTATGATCAAAGGGAGCCAAGCAGTAACGATTTTAGATTTCAGTGAATAGGTCGAAGAAAGAACTTGACGTCCGTGCGCTTTTTAAGCTTACGCTGGACAAACCGTTAAAAATATCAATATACTATGAGTGTAAGAATTGTTCAGCATGAAAAATTGTACAAAAAAGTCCGCGTGAGCATATCTCTATCTTCGATACATCGCCCACTATAAGTGTTTTTAGTTTGGACGGGAGGGGGATTTGGCTTGCACCTCGCCATTCTTAAATTACGTCTGACAGGAATTCCTTGCACATTCATAACTGTTCCCGGGCGAAGCCGGGGCGGGTTGCTAGTGACACTATTATATTATCATTATAATTCCCACAATATCAAAATGCAAATTATATCACAAAATAAAATAGCGTGCTAATAAATCTAAGAGAAATTAGACATACCTTGCACCTCGTTACAGTTGAATTCGATCAGAATCACTCGGTTTTCATTAAAGTTTATGCATTTTTCTGCTGAACGGTTTGGAAGTTCGGCAACTGGAAACTAGGACTGTTATTTACTTAAAATATTCATTTTTGTATTTTTGTACTATTTGTGTTCATGATTTCATTACATTGTCAGAATTACCGACAGTAGTGGCTACGCTGGCTAAAGCGCAGCGTTAGGCCATGGGGCCAAGCTCTCTGCTGACTCGGTAGACGCGTGTGGTCGAGCCCCACCGTCGGCCGTCCTTGAAATGATTTTTCGTGGTTTCCCATTTTTCAACACCAGGCAAATGCTGGGACGGTACCTTCTAACAGGCCACGGCCGCTTCCTTCCACATCCTTGCCCAGTTTCATTCATCTTCATCCATTCCATCTCTCATCCTGACGCGCAGGTCGCCCACGGGCGTCGACTAGAAAGACCTGCACTCGGCCTCTCAGGAGGCCACACGAAAAAAAATGTCAGAATTAATGCTTTAATTAGTAGGGTATACTATTCAGTGTACCTATTATAAATAAAAACCGTGAGGTTTCTCACCTCCCCATATTACGAAACCCGGTTGCCTAATACGAGGAAAGTGCACTTTTAAAGTTAACAATAATATCAGAGGGTATTACAACACCAAACGTGCCCATATTTATAATATACATAGTATATCGCCTGAGGTTAACATTGGTGAGAAAACCAAAATTATTCCGTTCCTTCTTATGTCTAATGTGAGCCCTATAAAAAAAACTCCCCATATTTGGCGACTTTCCTCTACCCATTTTTAGAAGATACCTTATGCACTGGACAGCTGAATCCGTGATTAATTGTATAGGTAGCTTCGTAAGTCTCAGAACTCAGGAAGTCCTTTCTAGCAGCGTTACTAGCAGCTTTCAAAGTTTCAAGGTAAGAAAGAAAATATTCCTCTAGCCAGTTTAGGCGACTGACATTTAATGAGAAAAAATGCCCTTTATCTGGATTTCTAGACTGAATATGATGATATGTGATGCTTACGTCATGCATAGCGAACCATTTATTAACGTTTTTCAAAAAAAATGGTTGCTTCTGCGTCCATGAATGTGTACGCTTCCGGGTGCATGCCTATATTTTCTTTTAGTGTACTAATGGCACCAATAACTTCTGACGAGAACACTTCCTTGGCACGCCGAACATTCATTTTTTCAAATTTAGTGGGTTCGATGTGTTTTTTAGTGAGGTGTCTGACCGGTTTGACGATCTCACCCTTTTGCATTGTGTATAGTAATGACAAGTATTTCCCTGAAATTATTCCAGTACCATCAGTCATCTCTCGTTACAGAAACTGCGTTCTAATGTTTCTTTTTAGAATGTGACAATGATCAAAACTAGGGAATACATTCCTAGACTCGTCGTATGGGTGATTGACCATTGGTTGCAAATTCCCTCCCCCTAAATGCCTCATCATTGTAGTGTTAGTTTTGTGATTATCAGAGACAGTTATTATAATTATGAAACCGCATTGTTCAACCTCGAGAATAACGTCCAGCAGGAGTTTATGTAAGTCCCGTCCTGACAGCTGCTTCGTGAAAAAGAAGGCACACGGTATCTGATAATTTGTCGAAAGATCTCTTAGCACAAAACACAACACACGATTAGCTGCTACTTGTTCCCGGCTGTAATTTTGATCCTCTCTTTCCTTTTAATGAGACGGTGTTGGAGTAGTGTCCTTGTACCCGAAGAAGGTGCAAGGTATGTCTAATTTCTCTTAGATTTATTAGCACGCTATTTTATTTTGTGATATAATTTTAATTTTGATAATGCGGAAATTATAATGATAATAATTATATAGTGTCACTAGCAACCCGCCCCGGCTTCGCCCGGGAACAGTTATGAATGTGCAAGGAATTCCTGTCAGACGTAATTTAAGAATGGCGAGGTGCAAGCCAAATGCCCCTCCCGTCCAAACTAAAAACACTTATAGTGGGCGATGTATCGAAGATAGAGATATGCTCTCGCGGACTTTTTTGTAGAATTTCTCACGCTGAACAATTCTTACACTCATAATATAATGATATTTTTAACGGTTCGCCCAGCGTAAGCTTAAAAAGCGCACGGACGCCAGGCTATTTTTTCGACCTTTTCACTGAAATCGTTACTGCTTGGCTCCCTTTGGTCATAAATAAATTATTTTCTACACAAATCTTCCTCGAGATCACCTTTACAGAATGGTGAAAGCAGCATCAAAATCCATCCAGTGGTTCTTGAGATTACACATTTAATATACGTACTGTTCAGCTTATTCCTTATCGCGCCTATAATGGGAGGGGAGTAAGCTCTACCGGCAACGAGTAGAAACTTTCCAATTACATGTTATACATGGGTTCTGACTGGGAATGTCAAGGCCGGTATAGAGCGCAGCTCGTATTCAGTCGGCCGTGGAAAGCAACAATCTAGTTCCTGGTTTCGCGAAGAGAAGCGCTTCTTTTTGTGGCCGCCACCAGCAGCGAAGTCAACTACACAGAGCGTCTGCTGCGCCACTGTTCTGTGGCGGTGGCTGTGTGTGAACGCTCTCATTTATCTGTAGTATTTATGAACGGAAGCGCTTCAGAGAAGCGCTGCTAAGTGGCCTCGTGTGAAGGGGCCCTAATAGTTTGGAAGTGTAGTGGCGTAGATGTTGGGTGTACGGGCGAAGCTCCCGGCCGTCGCCCGGCATTATCTCCGGGAGCGATTGTCCTGGAGCCTCCGTTGGCTTGTGTATTTTAGGGTTCTTCCATGCTTTTGTTGTAGTGTCAGCGATATTACTGTCGATGTAGCTGTTTGAGTTCCTGCTTTCATGTTGATGTATGGCGCCATAGCTCCGTGTTTATCGAGTGCCCGCTGCCTGTGTACAGGGCTCCTTGTATGAGTTATGGGTTTAAATAGTTACAATCCCTTTTTGGGGTTGGAGTTGTAACAATATCCACATTCCAGGAGATACTGCTGCACCTCCAAACTAATCCCAGAGCTGTGTTGAAAGCGAGGGTAGTAGGACAGACTACGTGTGTTGAGTGCATTTGTGTTATCGGCTGCGATTGTTATTTCGAGTGTATTTAAAATGCTGAAGTTAAAACAATTTAGGGCTGCTCATTTCAAAGTAATAATTTCGGAATTCATCGAGGATATTATTTCTACCGATGCGATCGTGAAATTATTTTCTGCTAATCAAGTGAAGTGAAAGTTTGTGTTTGCATTTCTTTGTGTGTTAAACTAGAATATTCGGTTTGGTTGCTGGTAGAATGGACTCTGTTACGATAGTACCAGGGATTGAACCTTGCCTTATGCGTACTTTTTTACTTTGTATGTTTCAATTTTGTTCGCTCGGGTAGCGGTTGTTTGGAACGTCATCATCACTCATTTCATCATAATTATTAATAATGAAATATTAATGTAATTTTTCAAGTCCTCGTGCTGCAGCTCGCTCACCAGGAGTTTACTCGTATAAATATCTTTCTATGTCGCCTCCGTAGCGTAGCGGTCAGCATGGTTATCTAGCGCCCTGGAGGTCCTGGGTTCGATTCCCGGCTCTGCCACGAAATTTGAAAGGTGGTATGAGGACTGAAACGGGGTCTACTCAGCCTCGGGTGGTCCAAATGCGTTTAACACACAAAGAAATGCAAACACAAACTTTCACCTCAGCCTTCCTCGAAGTGGTTTTCTGTGGTTTCTCACTTCGTCTTCGGGCACATGCCGGGAAGGTACCTACTGTAAGGCCACGGCCGCCTCCTTCCCGCTTCCTTGCCTATCCATCCCAATCTTCCCCTCCCTTACCATCCCTCATGAGGCCCGCAGCCTGCCGTGTTATCTGGTATCACTGTCTATTCCAATGCAGTTCACGCCACTGTTTTTGGCCGGGGGTTCTTTAGTATTATCTTCCTGTCTTTGATTGGCATTGCAACGCTTGCCGGGTATAGCTAGTATTTTATAAACCTGAACTTGTATAAAAGTTATACAAAGCAATAATCACACCATTACACTACACCAAATATGGCATCATACTTCAGCAAAATGGACGAAGGACAGTTCCTTGTTCACTTGAATGTATTACGGTAGTTAAAATTCTGTAGTGGCAATACTGCTATATAAAAGAAACGGAAAGATAAAGTAAACGTCAGTTATGGGTTAAACCATGAGTCGCACACGTGACAAGAAAGTTTTTTTTTAAGTCGAGTTTTCCCTCCAGGTTGGTGTTTCCCACGGACTCAGCGAGGGAACTCACCTCTACCGCCTCCACGGGCAGTGTCCTAGAGCTGGGAACATCTGGTGAGGTGTGAACAGGCGGCCTCACCTGCAAAGCGAACAGGGACCTCATGAGGGAAGGATTGGAAGGTTAGGACGGACAGGCAAGGAAGGGGGAAGGAGGCGGCCCTGGCCTTACAGAAGGTTGAATCCCAGCATTTGCCCGAAGACGACGTGGGAAACCACGGAAAACCACTTTGAGGATGGCTCATTCTAGTAGAGAAATGAGGAACATTGTGTAGGTGGAAACTCTCGAGATTAATTTTGCCATTGTGAACACGGCCTACTAAAATCAAATGGGTTCTTTAACATGCCAACAACGTACGACATGCGTGTCGTGATTTTTGTCGCCTTTAAAAAAAAATCACTTACAACAGCCAGGAGCGAACCTGCAAGCTTGGGGTTGGTAGCCCGACACGATAATTGCTCACCCACCGTGGCAAGCCACCTGAACTAATAACTGCCATCGAACTGAGTGAGGATCAATGCCTTCACTATTGCCATCGAACTGAGTGAGGATCAAAGCCTTCACTATTGCCATCGAACTGAGTGAGGATCAAAGCCTTCACTACTGCCATCGAACTGAGTGAGGATCAAAGCCTTCACTATTGCCATCGAACTGAGTGAGGATCAAAGCCTTCACTACTGCCATCGAACTGAGTGAGGATCAAAGCCTTCACTACTGCCATCGAACTGAGTGAGGATCAAAGCCTTCACTACTGCCATCGAACTGAGTGAGGATCAATGCCTTCACTATTGCCATCGAACTGAGTGAGGATCAAAGCCTTCACTACTGCCATCGAACTGAGTGAGGATCAAAGCCTTCACTACTGCCATCGAACTGAGTGAGGATCAAAGCCTTCACTACTGCCATCGAACTGAGTGAGGATCAAAGCCTTCACTACTGCCATCGAACTGAGTGAGGATCAAAGCCTTCACTACTGCCATCGAACTGAGTGAGGATCAAAGCCTTCACTACTGCCATCGAACTGAGTGAGGATCAATGCCTTCACTATTGCCATCGAACTGAGTGAGGATCAAAGCCTTCACTACTGCCATCGAACTGAGTGAGGATCAAAGCCTTCACTACTGCCATCGAACTGAGTGAGGATCAAAGCCTTCACTACAGCCATCGAACTGAGTGAGGATCAATGCTTTCACTATTGCCATCAAACTGAGTGAGGATCAAAGCCTTCTCTATTGCCATCGAACTGAGTGAGGATCAAAGCCTTCACTACTGTGAAGAATATAATTTTGAAACACCCTGTTGAATATTTGCAGGTAATTCCCCTGGAACTGGTCTGGGCTCTGCTGTGGCCTTCGCTACACTTGTTTAGATCTATTGCTGCTCTCTGGCGAGGTTGAGGAAGCACTGCTACGTTTCGCGACAGTGTTCATGATCATCTGCGCCCGCAGGATTTTTCATATCATTACTAGGGACCGAGAAGCCTCCGTGGCTTAGGCGGCAGCACGCCGGCCTCTCACCGCTGAGTCCGTGGTTCAAATCCCGGTCACTCCATGTGAGATCTGTGCTGGACAAAACGGAGGCAGGCAGGTTTTTCTCCGGGTACTCCGGTTTTCCCTGTCAACATTTCATTCCAGCAACACTCTCCACTATCATTTCATTTCATCTGTCATTCATTTAATCATTGCCCCAGAGGAGTGCGTCAGGCCTCGGCAGCCGGCACAGTTCATATCCTCGCCGCTAGATGGGGGCTTCATTCATTCCATTCCTGACCCGGTCGGAGACTGGAAGCAGGTTGTGGATTTTCATTTTTCACTAGGGACTGAAAACGATATGCATGCAATTATGCACTAAAATGTACAAAATATGCATTAAAAATTGAAAGATATGCACTTAACAATAAGCCATTCTTATTCACTCCCTTGCAGAAAGTAGCATCACAATAGATAATTGGAAGTTTCTCAATATTCTCAGGAGACAAATTACGTCTATTTTAATCGTTTTCAGTGCATAAATGTCCGGTCCGAAGCCATTAGTTGAATAATCACTATTACCTGACACCCACTGTTTTAATACTTACTGTAGTTTCTGCTGCACTTCTCTGCATTTTGAGTTAAGGCTAAATGTCCCGACACTTTGGTAAGAATATATTTCAACAGATGGCAGCATAAGCGAAGCTGAAATTATTTATTTATTTATTTATTTATTTATTTTTGTATCGAAGGGGAGCTCCGATTTGAAATCTGAAAACTGCTATGTACTCTGTCTAGTAGCAGAATTGATATTATTTCATTGCTTACTTTTTAATTTCAAAAACAGACAAGTTGCTGTTTGTTTTTCAAATATCTGATTAAAATTCGAAAGAAAACGGGTAATACGAAAGTTGAGTTTTACTCACTGATTACAAAGCCGCATCGAAAACCTAAATCGGTTGAATAGAACCGTCGGGATCACTATGGGAAGTTTGTGAATAAAAGTGTTACTGTATTTGCAACAAGGTGCGGCAGTAGAACAAGGTCATGGAGAGCGGGTTGGTGAAGGGTTGGGGGGAGGGGAGTGGAGCGGAGCTCGAGTGATTTGAGAGAGCGACAACCTTGGCAGACGATATGGAATTCCCGAGCATCTTGTCCAAGATTGCTAATGACTGTGCCGGTTAGTTATGAATTATAGTCAAGGTCTGGATATTTCTGAGTGATATTTTACCAGTTCCTAGTTACGACTTCTTGTTTTTTGTTCATCGGTCTCATTAATTACTTTTTATTTAATTTATTTTACCTGCAAAATAATTATTTTTAATGCCCGTTAGGTGTTCTATTTTCGCACTTTATTTTTTGGACAGTATTTCTGGTAGAATAGATTTTTTCTTTTAGTCAATTTTACCCTCCAGGTTGGTGGTTCCAAAGGACTCAGCGAGGGAACGCACCACTACCGCCTGTCCAGGCAGTGTCCTAGAGCTGGGAACCCTTGGTCGGTTTGGATACAACTGGGGAGATGTGATCAGCACTTCGCCCAGGCGGCCTCACCTGCAAAGCGAACAGGGGCCTCATGAGGGATGGGATGGGAAAGGAAAATTGGGATGGATATGCAAGGAAGAGGGTAGGAGGCAGCCGTGGCCTTACAGTAGGTACCATCCCGGCTTTCGAGGATGGCTGAGGTGGGAATCAACCCCCTCTACTCATTTGGACTAACTAAGGCTAAGTAGACCCCGTTCCAGTCCTCATACCACTTTTCAAATTTCGTGGCAGAACCGGGAGTCGAACCCAGGACCTCCGGGGCGGCAGCGAACCATGCTGACTGCTACGCTACGGAGGTTGAATAGATACATGTACTGTACATATAGGTAGGCTACGACTGGTGGAGAGCATTACGGTCATCACGTGGAGTTATATTTCGTTTTTGTTGAAAAATGGAGCCACCACCAAAACAGATTCAAGGGCGTTCCACTAAATCCCAGAGGAGATTGCGACAGAGTACCAAGAAAAGGAAGCCAGGCCCTAAATATAAAAAAATAAAAATAAAATAAAAACGTTCTTTTACCTAGTTTATATTTGAAATTATATAATTATTTACGCTTGCATTAGAGAATCTGTAATGATCTGAGGAGTTATGATTTCACTTATATTTTACCTGTAGCCTACAAGTTGGATGACTAAACGTCACCCCGAAATCTGCAGGCTACATGACTGAACAGCGCAGCGGTTGCTTGGTAGGCCTAGGCCCTTCATGGGCTGTCGCGCCACGGGTGTAGTTTGTTTTTTACTTCTATTACATAAGTGTAGGAGTACAAAATCACGAACTATTCAGTGTCAACTTTTTCCAGAGAAGCAAGTTCGACTTCAAATGAAAACAATGCGTTCTGTGGAAAAATAAAGGCGTAGCGAATGTGAAAATGGAAAATTGGTTTCCGGAAATACTGGGTTGGATTGGGATCCATAAAGACTGCAAACAGTACTTTTGAACTACCAGCGGGCAAGGTGAAGACAAACAGCTATTTGCAAACAAACTTATGCGTTATTGCTTGCAGCCCCTAATTGCAAAAAGTTCCCAGCTAGTATCAAACACCACCAGTAATGCTGCCGAAAATTATATGTCCCTTGTTGCAAAATTCATGGGAGGTAAGCAGATCAATCGAGGGAAACGACGTTCCTTCACTCATAGAACCAAAGCTGCCGGACTGGTCTTTCAGTTTGGGCCATCCTGGCACTATAAAACAATGAAATCCGTAAAAAATACTGCCACAATAGTGAAGGATACTGCACTCAGCAGAAAGAGAAGAAGAACAGCTTTCCGAAAAAGTTTATTTGCGTCGCGAGAAGGGAAAAGAATGTCCCGACAACAGTCTAATGAAATGAAACGTACTGTCTCACGTGATTATAGAAACCGATCAATGCAGTAGGATTTCGATGAGGTACTGTTGAGAGAGTTTAGTGATGAGAAGATCAAGCAACTAACGCTTAGTGAAGGCCATATACAAAAACTGAAAAAGGAAACAAGGGACCAAAGGGAAAATTAAAAGTGGCACACAGCTTGAAAGGATAGACTTACGACCTCCAATTTTGGATATGTTTGCAAGAGGAGGCCTACTTCGAAATGGGCTCCAGTAGCAAAAAACATTCTGTACGGCGAATTCCACTCAAAAGCAATGCAGTATGACTGTGATAATGAGCGAATTGCAAAACGAAATTTAGAGGAGAAATCGGTAGAAAAGTCGAAGAATGTGGTATTTTCGTACATAAATCTTATGGGTTTCTAGGTGCCTCCCCAGACGGATTAATAGGAGACGACGCTGTAGTCGAAGTCATGTGCCCTTATTCTGCACGGAATATGACCATACAGGAAGCCTGCAAAATGCTAATGGGATTTTGTTTGGCAGAAAGTAAGCGAAAAAGAAGGCCAGAGAATGTCAAGAACAGTGCCTTTCAGAAGAGAACTGATTGATAACTCTCTAACACTCACATGGTTTTTATTTCCAGAACCAGGGCCAGTTGGAAATAACACAGCGGGAAATATGTTATTTTGTGGTATGGACGCCTAAGGACATTCAGATAGAAACAATAAAGAGGGACGAAAAGTTCTGGAGACAAAAAAATGCTTATGTAACTGACATGCTGCTGCGAAAAAATCTTGTTGCCTGAGATCATTGATCCCAGGTTGACCAGATCAATGGATATAAGAGAACCTGAGGTGAAGTAAAATACTGAGTGTGTGTAAATCAAGAAACGCTATCTTTGATATGGAAAAAATTGAAGCATTGATTTCAAGAACAGGAAATAATCAGGTATAATATTTTTGTTTGTTTATATTACGCAGTACTACTACAGTTACCTAGAAGGGAATCCAACGCTGTCAGCATCTATCCTGAGTGTGTTTTCACCGGGTTTTCC
Organism: Meconema thalassinum; assembly: GCA_946902985.2. Lineage (NCBI taxonomy): Eukaryota > Metazoa > Arthropoda > Insecta > Orthoptera > Tettigoniidae > Meconema > Meconema thalassinum. Next base: position 48,975,832 of record OX336394.1, read on the forward strand.
ACAATCCCTCCAGGTAAATGCCTAGATAGTACCGTACGTGAAGTTTCAGGGCACCTGTCCCATCCCTGACTCTAATACAGTTACACACATAATCAACTACACGGGACTGATGACGATCATAAATAATAATAATAACGCTATTTACGTCCCTTTTAACTACTGCGGGCTTTTAGAGACGCCGGCGTGCCGGAAGTTTGCCCCGAAGGGGATCTTTAACGTGCCAGTAATCTAATGGCACGGCTCCCTCGCATTCGCGCACCCTCAAATGCCAACTGGCTACACCAGGATTCGATCCTGCAACCTTGGGCACAACAAGTGAGAACGTTACCGCTGAGCCACGCAGCCAGCCAAAGGTACTGATGTCCAAGATGTCCCAATGTATTATTATCAACAAGAATGTTAGAGGAAGTAAGAAAAGCATCTGTACGAACACATTGTGTCAACGTTACATATTGTGACACTACTACAGTATAATTTTATTGCTCAGATATTTTCCACGCCTTGGCACTTGTACACGCAACTCGTCGAATTATAATGTTTGTGACCAGAGGAAGACAACTCCTTCCAGTCGTCAAATTGTTCCCTTCTCCCTCCGCCCTGTCAGCGTGTTCATCATTTTCCTTGCGCAAGAGATCTTGTGGAGCCGCGCCGCCTACCACCCTTTTCAAAACAATTCCCAAACTAATGCTGTCGATTCCATTCACCCGATTTTAATTCTGAAAAATGCATTGGAAACAGGAAGTAAATCTCCATTTTCGTATTACCAGTTTTTTTTTTCATATTTTAAGCAGAGATATAAAAAACTGTTAGTAACATTTTTTGTTTTTCACTTTTTGGAAAATGCATCGAATTAATATCAATTCAATTGCAGTATAGTGATTTTTAGATCGCAAATACGAGCTTTCGTTCAAGAGAAAACTGAAAAAAGAAATTGTCTCACTTTGGCGCTGCTACGTGGTGTCAGAATTACAAACTAAAAAACGGGACATTTAGCCTTAAGGATTTGCAGACTAAGAATAAAGTGACACTGGCTGTCGAGATGGTGAAAGGTATGTCCCACTCCATTCCCTTCTTCAAATAGCCATGCTGAATGCTTGCGTAAAATATTAGTTCATAATGTGTTGCTCAGAAAGTTGCTTACAAGGGGTGTCCAACACGCAGGCGAAACATATTTTGTTCAAGATGTTTTGAATTATAGTTAATTACAACTGTATATGCTAAAATATGCTGTTATGTTCACAATATGCCAAAAGTCCAATAAACCCTCAAAATATGCATTTGCATAAGCGCATATGCATTTTAAAACATCAGGTCCCTAATCATTACCTACCCGTAAAACAATAATATTGGAATGCAGCCGAAATAAATCAGAAACCCCTATGGACGTCAAATTGGCAGGTGAAAAGCTAAAGGAAGTAGGAAACTTCTGTTACTTAGGAAGCAAAATAGCCAGTGATGGACGAAGCAAAGAGGATATAAAAAGTAGTTTGGCTCAGGCAAGGAAAGCATTTATGCAAAAAAGGAATCTGTTGACATCGAATATATATTTAGGTATTAGGAAGTCGTTTTTGAAAGCCTTTGTCTGGAGCGTGGCGCTCTATGGAAGTGAAACATGGACTATTAGTGCAGCAGAAAAGAGGAGAATTGAAGCGTTTGAAATGTGGTGTTACAGGAGAATGATGAAGACCAGATGGGTGGATAGGGTTACAAACGAAGAGGTATTAAGACGAGTGGGTGAGGAGAGGTGTTTCTGGCGACTGTTAATGAAGAGAAGAGATAGGTTGGTAGAACACATACTAAGACACCCAGGAATAGCAAGCTTAGTTATGGACGGAAGGGTCGAGGACAAGAACTGGAGGGGTAGACCAAGGTTAGAATATTTCAAACAAATTGCCTCGGATGTAGGGTGTGGTAGCTATGTAGAGATGAAACGATCAGTTCAGGCCAGGGAGGAATGGAGCGTTGCATCAACCCAGTCAAAATACCGAAGACTCAAACAACAACCTACTGTCACTAGGCAATGATGAGGAGACGTACCCCTCTCGCAATTTTCGTTTCATTTCATTGCTTCGTGATATTCATTATTTGGCTGCTCTGAAGCCGTTGGGTACATTATCTTTTTGGCACGAATGGGAGGAATAGGATTTTTTAGTTCAGAGTTGTTGTCCGTAGAAGTTTACTTTACTTTGTGAATCATCGTCATAATAAAACTCAGCAATTTTTTTAGGTTTGTGCCATGTCTTGTGTTGGGTTTCGCCTACACCAAGCTGGCTCATCAGCGGGCTCTTGGTGTTCCCACCCGGACCCCCACAGGAGTAGCGAACTGCCCGGTATCTCCCTTTTTATGAAGCGCACCTGCGCCTCTTCACTCAAGCAGCCATAACCTCCCTATGAAGGCTTCCAAAAAGAAAATGGTATATTGACTTTCACGGCCGGTGAATTAAAACTCAGCAATTCTTCTATGTTTGTCCCGTGTCTTGTGTGGGGTATCGCCTAGGACACCAAGCTGTCTTGATAATGGAAATGTCCAGTGACCTGAAATGCGTATTTATTGCTCCTACGTTTCTTAGATATGGAGGAAATTATGAACATATTGGTGGTATATTGGCTTTCACGGCCGGTGAATTAAAACTCAGAAGAAGAATTGCTGAGTTTTAATTCACCGGCCGTGAGAGTCAATATACCATATTTTTGGAAGCCTTCATAGGGAGGTTGAGGCTGCTTGAGCTTTTAGTTCACGCAGTCGAGTAGTGCAGTTGCACTCTATATAAAGGGATGTAGCGCGCAGTTCGCTACTCCTGTGGGGGTCCGGGCGGGGACACCAAGAGCCCGCCGATGAGCCAGCTTGGTGTCCTAGGCGAAACCCCACACAAGACACGGCACAAACCTAGAAGAATTGCTGAGTTGTATGCACATATTGCTTTTTAACGCCCGGGAAATGTTTTTGTGACACTTTCCAAACAGTTAATAGCCTACACACAGTGATACAGCCATCACAATAACACAGAAAAAATCCACACACACCTAAGTACACAGGGCTACACGACCACGATATCGCAAAGCTCCTAAATTAATCAACAACAATATTTCAAGTATTGGGGACGCCGAATTTCGCAACAAATCGACGATATTCAGTGATAAAAAAATTACGAGCCTTACAGTAGTCGCATATGTGAAGCCTCCGTGGCTTAGGCGGCAGCACGCCGGCCTCTCACCGCTGGGTCCGTGGTTCAAATCCCGGTCACTCCATGTGAGATATGTGCTGGACAAAACGGAGGCAGACGGGTTTTTCTCCGGGTACTCCGGTTTTCCCTGTCAACAATTTCATTCCAGCAACACTCTCCACTAGCATTTCATTTCATCTGTCATTCATTTAATCATTGCCCCAGGGGAGTGCGACAGGCTTCGGCAGCCGGCACAGTTCATATCCTCGCCGCTAGATTGGGGCTTCATTCATTCCATTCCCTGACCCGGTCAGTCGACTAGAAGCAGGCGGTGGATTTTTCACAGTAGTCGCATATGATGTGTAACATCTGACACAGAAGAAACCTCACGTGAAATTGTTGATACACCGGTATTTTATAGTATTATTGGAACAAATAGTAATCTATTGTAAAAGGGAGTGTTTTACAGATATTGTAGTTTATAATACGGAACTCATTTTATTAGATGATTTGTAGCTTCCACCAGCACTAGCCTAAATAAAGAATATGATATGGATCAACTAGATTAATAGACGAGACACCGCTCATAACCTTAAATTCCTTATAAACAGGTCCTATTGATTCACAGACAAACACCTAATTTCATATGGATTCTGTTAAAATGAGTCATATTGATATGATAAATATCGTTTAAAATGATAATCTGGTAGCAAAAATATCTACCCCGCCCAGGATTCGAACCCAAGATCTCAAGATTCACACTCATACGCCATAACCACACGGCTGTTTCGACTACGCAATTATTCTAAGATGGTGACGTATTTCCATGTTCCAATAATACTGCATTACGGAATTAAGTTTCATTTATATTTTGCTTGTTTCGATAATGTTCCTGTGTGACATTGAGTTTAAAATGCCTTATGCCAATGCAATGCCGACTACTTACAATGTTTGATATTAAGGCATTTTACCCTTTAAAAATACTGATACGAAGACTTCGAACATGTACCATGTCATTTGTTTAAATCACTTGACACCAGAGTTCGCATGAGCGTTTTCCGTTCAGTATGTCATATACATTCCACATGGCCGATATATCAGAATAGCTAAAGCTTATCGCACTGTATCTAATGAAGCTCTCTGTGTGATAACAAGATTAATTCCAATTAATATTCAAATTGAGGAGACGGTAGCATACTACGATCTTATTAAAGTTAATAGTAAAGAAGGTCGCTCAATTGACATGGACATGGAAGTAAATCAATTGTCTCACCCTGCTGACTTTGTTAAAATTATTGACGAAAATTATGAACAGATGCATTCTTTCAATGTTTACACTGATGGAAGTAAAAGTGAGCATGGAGTAGGATCTGGAATTGCCATATACAATGGAAACGAGTTCATTCAACAGCTGCAATATAAACTAGACAAACGATGTTCTAATAATCAAGCAGAACAGCTAGCTATCGTTAAGGCATTGCAACATCTACTGCTCGAGCCTAAGCTGCGTGGACCTGAGAGGAATGTGCATCGCCGACTATTAGTGGTGGTGGTGACGAGTGATGCGGTTTCTCGGTCCTTGCGTAGTAACAGAAGCAAATACATTAGTCGGTGACTCAGTCACTCATTCCCAACGCCACACTGGTTTCAGAAAAGACCCATGTTAGCAGTATTGGAATAGACGAGAATGTCAGGTAATTCGGCGGGCTGTCGACAGGCTTCTCAATTCTCGCCTGCTCCTACCCTGCCTCCACTCTTCATCCCGCAAGTTCACAGAGCTTGGAACCGAGCAGTAGAATCCATGGACACGGAGCAGAGAACCGCACTCATTTTCACAGACAGCCAAATTACAATAGATTCACTTAAAAACTACAAAAACCATACATTTCTCATAGAGGAAATTAGAAGAAAAGCAATTGAAATGGAGAAACAGAATTGGGTGATTGTCTTCAGTTGGGTTAAGGCGCATAACGGAAATGAGGGAAATGAATTAGCGGACCAGCTGGTTAAAGAAGCAGCACAAAGTCGTTTAAGTGAGTGCTATAATGGAATTCCAAAAAGTAATATGCTAAAAGAATTAAGTGGGTTTAGTTTGAGAAAGTAGCGGAATGAATGGGACAATACATCCAAGGGCGAAATTACAAAATCATTTTTCCCCAGTGTACAGGACAGACTAAAATTGAAAATGAACATAACGCCCAATTTTACAGTTATGACAACAGGACACGGCAATATTAAATCATACTTATCCAGGACACTGCCCATAGCGGCGGTAGTGGTGAGTTCCCCCGCTGAGTCCGTGGGAACCAACAACCTAGAGGGTAATTTGACTAAATAAAATAAAAAACTTATACAGATTTAAAATTATAGATAGTCCAACATGTATATGCAATAACGGTCACCAGACTGTAGATCACTTACTATTTGAGTGTAAGTTATTAGGGAAAGAAAGAGATATATTAATAGCACATGTTTTAAGATCAAGCCACTGGCCTATACAGAAAGATGAACTTGTTAGAAACTACCTTAGGGAATTCTTTACTTTTGCAAACTCTATCTCATTTGAAACACTAAATAGATAATTTTTATTTATATTTTCTTAACTGTTAATCATTTTAGTGACACAAATTTCATTTAACAGGCCATAGATATAAAATATTTATAATATAAATTGTATAGTTTTAGTCTGAAATGATTAATAAGTAATAATCAAGCATGTAGTATTACCAAATAGCTTATAAAGATAATAGCGGAAACTCCTCGCGAAAACAGGAGACAGCGTTTCCCAGCACCGCCTAGCGGTCCGAGTTGGCAACGTAAGACCAGCTGATTTACAACCGTGAGCTCCAACCAAACAATTATAAGAAATTATTGACCTGTGGATGATCTAATTATCCAATTGTAATGGTTGGTACGGGGAGTATTTGTGCCATATATGGCTGTAATAATTATAAACAACAAAGTGACCCAAAATCTTTCTTCAGGTTCCTAAGAAATAAGGAAATGTAAGTATGAATTTATTGTAAACAAGTAGCCTACCATTACACTGATAGTTCGGTTTTCTTTTAATACAGAATGCTTTTACAATATAATTTAGCATATTTTAGCCTGTTCTTTATTTATTTATAGATGTACGCAGTGGGTTATTCGAAGCCGAAGGGCTGGCTTAGATGACGTATTGAAAAGGAATGGCCCAGAACATTTAAACAGAACTCATGTTGTATGCTCAGACCACTCTGTGGAGAAATATTTCAGGAACAAAAACTTGTTAAGTCAAGGGTAAGATCTTTGTAGGTTGTTGATAGTAGGCCTAAAGTTAATATTGAAATAACAGCATAATTATAAAACGTGGTGACTCTACGGTACAGAAGGCCTAACATTTAACAACATGCTTCAATATTTCCGATTGAAAGTGTACGTAGTTATTTATTGTAGTTATAAGGGGCGGAACAGCGAGGTCATCTGCCTCTAAAGTGTACGTATTGCACTATTAAAGTTAAAGGAGGTTGGTGTAATCTAACAAGTTCAGAAACACAAATTTTAATTTTACTGACTTTATTAGGAAATATATAAGAAGGTAACTTTTTTTAAATGTAATTAAGCGTGTTTAACTCGTTTTTAAATACCAGTGTGTCAAAAAGGATAGATTAAAACCAATGTCCTAATATTTCCTTGCAATTTCGGTCGGTGCGCACTCAAAAATGCTAGCTGAGGGTGGCAAGGAGAGTAATGCTGTCAACTCGCACCAAGAGATGGCACTGTGATCGCTGTCTCCAAGTGAGCGCTTGCTTTTACGGCCAAGTTTCCGCTATTATCTTTATAAGCTATTTGGTATTACTACATTGTATGGGGCATGCTGTAAATAAATAAAAAAAATGGCCGAGAGTGCGTCATGGTATCAATTTTCGACACCGCGCGCTGATTGTTTCTCTTACCAGTGCCAGCTGGATCGATCGATCGAGTTGGCAGTGCGTCTTATACTCCCGTTCGATCCACCACTGCCAGCTAGGGCACACTTCCATTCGATCGATCGAGCGGGCAGTGCATACTTCCGTTGTCCACCACTGCCAGCTAGTACACTTCCGTTTGATCCGCCACTGCCAGCTCGATCGTTCCGATCCACTTCCGTCCCCAATTTTCAAAATCACTCCCACAAAACTATCCAGCAACCGAGCGGAAAAAAAAAATCGTGAATACTGTAAAGCCTTCATTATTATTACAGGGAGGGCAAGACATTGTCTTGCTACCCCCGAGTCAGCGATGGCATCACAATGTCGTGGTTTGAATCTCCGGTCCCCGAACGGGGCAGAAGTGGCTTGGCTGATATGACAGAGAACACCACGTGCAGCGAGGTAACAGCTGATCTCACAGCTGCTCCGGAGAGAGCGCTTGTCTTGACCTTGATCTAGCTCATAAAGAGTGCGAGATACCGTTATTCACAACAATGGAGCTGTGGCGAAACTACATTCATGCAACTGGGTATTCTAAATTGCATACCTTATAGTATTTTGTAGATAAACTCCAGTCATGTTTTTCGCTCAGCAAAGATATCAATGATGCGGTCCTTGTTGATGATGATGATGATGATGATGATGCTAATTGTTGTTTTAAGGGGCCTAACATCTAGGTTATCGGCCCCTAATGGTGTGGGTGATCGTTAAGATGAAAATGAAATGTAAACTAGCTATAACTAAAACTAACTACTAACTTATATAGACTTCTAGAAGAAGAAATGGTAAACAAAAGGAGAATAAGGCAAATAAAGGACAAGAGGAAAAGATGTGCCTTCAACCCTCGAAGAATGCGGACTGAGGGAATTGGAAGGAAGGAGAGCCATGAAAGGCACTTAGGAAAGTGAAAGAGGAGAGGGTCTGCCCCAAAGTTAATGGATAAAAGGGGGAAAACCGGACCCAGTTCAGGAATCCTTCGGGGTCGCCAATTCCCGAAATCACAAGCCGTGAGCCCCTGACGGTGTAGCAATATCCAGGGTGCACCAGAAGAGGTGGGGATACATACACTCTGTCTGCCTCCTTGAGGGCCTTGAGCAGAAGGCAGGAGATAACAGGAAAAGAAAAAGAAGGCTGACCCCTCGCAGAAGGAGGGTATCAGAAAAGATGAGACAAGGGCCAATTAAGGCGAGAAAGGAAGAGACTCCCTAGGTCTCCGATATCCTAATACCGTCGGGGTCGGAAGAGAACAAGAGTTGACCAAGTGAGGTCGACAGGAAAGAAGACGGAGAGGACCCGGGCACACGTAAGTGGAAGCAACGCCGGACTCAGCTGGGGCTCCGTGGTCGCCAACTCACGTCCCACTAGCTGTGAGCCCCTGGGGGGTCGTTCTTTGAATATGTCATCCCTGGAAAGATAGTTCACCTAACTCTTCTCAATAGCCAGACTACTCAGTGTACAATCTGACATGTAGTTTCTTAAAAATATCCCAACTCTCTTCAGTGCACTCATACTTCGTTCACTCGAAGCAGTGGAAACAGGAAAGGTAAGAATCAGTCTTATGAGGCGCACTGTTTATTGATATATTGTTTCTAGGCCGTCGTTCAAAAAATATTCGCTTCATAGGACAACGAAGAAAATGGTCTTGATTATAATAGTACATTATGCAACTCGCCTATAATGGCAATACTTAAGACACGAGTATGTTTATAAAACGAGCGTAGGCGAGTTTTAGAATTTTCATACGAGTGTCTTAATTACCATTATAGGCGAGTTGCATACGACTGTTTATGTTCGACGATAACTATAATAACTATCTTATGTTTGAACATAAATATTCATAAATATCTGTCGAGATTTCGCCAGTTTTATGTACTGAACAGAGCGCTTAGGACGCAGAGAATGCCTTGTATTTGACCATGGCCTCCTCGATTACCCCACTATGACACAAGGCCACGCAGTGAAATTTAAATTAGAAGGCCTTGGAAGTGAGCGCAGGTGCGATGCTGTCCTCACCTGATTGGTCAAACAACTGTTTCTTGAGCTCTGATTGGTGGGAGAAACTGTCCCATAATGAAAACTTGTACGATAATGAGCCTCATTATAGTACAGTTTTCTGACATATATATTTATACACACATCAAAAAAAGTTTTGCATCACCTCGGTTCCCAGATCTCCGGCATATAGACGTTGACTGTGTATATTGTATCCAAGATACAGTCCCTTTGACTGTTCATAGATGTCACTAAAACTGCTCAAAGATGTAAACAACCATGCATGAGCAGGGCCTATTAGACGGAGGGGGTACGACAGCCGATCAGTTCCAGTCATTCCACCAGGACGAAGGTACGCTGCTCATGTTGTCTGTAGTTCTACCATGCCTAGAAGGTCAATACCGCAGTTCGATCGCGTCCGCATTGTTACTTTGTGTCAAGAAGGGCTCTCAACAAGGGAAGTTTCCAGGCGTCTCAGAGTGAACCAAAGCGATGTTGTTCGGACATGGAGGAGGTACAGAGATACAGGAACTGTCGATGACAGGCCTCGCTCAGGCCGCCCAAGGGCTACTACTGTAGTGGATGACCGCTACTTACGGATTGCCGCTCGGAGGAACCCTGACAGCAATGCCACCATGTTGAATAATGCGTTTCGTTCAGCCACAGGACGTCGTGTTTCAACTCAAACTGTGCGCAATAGGCTGCATGATGCGCAACTTCACTCCCGACGTCCATGGCGAGGTCCAGCTTTGCAACCCCGACACCATGCAGCGCGGTACAGATGGGCCCAACAACATGCTGAATGGACCCCACGGAATTGGCATCACGTTCTCTTCACCGATGAGTGTCGCATATGCCTTCAACCAGACAATCGTCGGAGACGTGTTTGGAGGCACCCTGGTCAGGCTGAACGTCTTAGACACACTGTCCAGCGAGTGCAGCAAGGTGGTGGTTCCCTGATGTTTTGGGGTGGCATTATGTGGGGCCGACGTACGCCACTGGTGGTCATGGAAGGCTCCGAAACGGCTTTACGATACCTGAATGACATCCTCCGACCCATAGTGCAACCATATCGGCAGAATATTGGAGAGGCATTTGTCTTCATGGACGACAATTCTCGACCTCATCGTGCACATCTTGTGAATGCGTTCCTTCAAGATAACGACATCGCTCGACTACAGTGGCCAGAATGTTCGCCAGACATGAACCCTATCGAACATGCCTGGGATATGTTGAAAAGGGCTGTTTATGGACGTCTTGACCCACCAACCACTCTGAGAGATTTACGCCGAATTGTCGTTGAGGAGTGGGACAATTTGGACCAACAGTGTCTTGATGAACTTGTGGATAGTATGCCACGGTGAATACAGGCATGCATCAATGCAAGAGGACGTGCTACTGGGTATTAGAGGTAGTGGTGTGTACTGCAATCTGGACCACAAATGCTGAAAGTCTAGCTGTATGATGGTACAACATGCAATGTGTGGGTCTCATGAGCAATAAAACGAGCTGAAATGTTGTTTGTGTTGATCTCTATTCCCTTTGTATTTAACGGTTCCGGAACTCTTGGAACCGAGGTGATGCAAAACTTTTTTTGATGTGTGTATTTGGACATCGTCGAACATAAATACACTATTTAATCACTACACTAATCCATGTTTTAAAGCGGCTTCGGTGGCGTAGTTGGTAGCATGCTGAGCTTCTATGCCCAAGATAGCGGGTTAAAACCCGGCCGACGCAGTCGTATTTTTTATTTTTTAAGAGCGTTAAAAATCCCTCATTATGCCTTCCTTTGGAGGGGAAGTAAAGCCGAGGGTTCCATGTCATAGATTTATGGCATGTTAAAGAACCTTCCACTAATTACACCTGTGTGAAGCTAAATTGTATAGGTTAAGAATGTAAACAACGCTCTAGGTTTCTACGTTCGTTGCCAAGAGCCGATTGCGGTGGCGTCTAGTAGCTAAGTTCTGAACTAGGCCTAGTAGTCGTTGACGGTGGCGTTTGGCGACAAAAGTAGGAACTATTTGAGAAATTCAAAGTTGCAGTCCTCACTTGAATTAAAAAACAGATAACACACACTAATACAGCCACCACAATTAACACCGGTTATCAGACAGATTCTACACACACCCAAAATACACGGGGCTACATGACCACGCTGTCGCAGCCCCTAAACTAAGGAACCAACCAACCATGTTTTAAAACTCACATACGAAGATGCACGCGCTGAGATACGACTGCACAGCTTGGAGCCTAGGCTCTCTGCTGACGCATTCAGCTTGGCGCATGCGCAATTGCTTTCTCTACCCACAGAGACTTGAGCCTGTTTCAAAGTAGACTCGCTGGCTGCTCAGTCCCGCGCTGAGAAACTGGTGGATACAGTGAATAATACTGAAAACTGGATTTAATTTGCCTATGTCAATGAAAAATAGGAACATTTAAATGTACATATTCCTTGAGAATGAAATGGATCTTCTAAGGCTTCGCTTCCACTGCCATGGACACCCAACACCCACATTTTTTTTTTTAGCGTATTGCTTTTTTTTAGTGCCGGGAGTGTCCGAGGACCTGCTCGGCTCGCCAGTTTTTAGCTGCTTCGAGGCGGACACCCAATGGGTGAGCTACAAGTACCGTCACGTGTGGAGTGTTGTCTGGGGAGGAAAGTTTGAATGTAAGGACAAGGAGTTGGAAGGTAGCGGCTGTGGCCTATAGTTAGGGACCAACCCCGGCATTTGCCTGGAAGGAAGATGGGAAACCATTGATGACCATTTTCAAGGTTGCCGTCGGGGGGGATTCAAACCTCCTCGCCTCCCGGATGTGAGGGACTGCCAGCAGTCATGCCGTAACGACCACGGCTAACTCACCCGGTCACCCACATATGATGAGCCTATATTCTAAGAACTCATGATCAATACCCTCGCTACATCACGCCACTGCAGTATTACTGTAGGCCTATACACATGTGCAATATGGGGAACAATACTCGCAGTCCATTGTTGGCCGACCTCCTCGTGGTTCCTAACTCAACGCCACGGCCGCCTCCTTCCTAATCCTCACCTGATTTACAAATACGCGCATAGCCATCACAATAACACATACGCACACCCAAGTACACGGATCTAAATGATCACGATGTCCAAGCCTCTCAATTAGAACGACAGGTCCAGTTCAGTATCTCCCACCTCTACCGGCTTGAAATGATATACTGAATATTTTTCAACATTCGGTCCATGGGTAGCAATTTTAGGAAATAATATTCGCTTCTCAATGTTATTATTTATTTAGCGTATGGCTTTTAGTGTCGGGAGTGTGCGAGGACATGGTCGTCTCGCCAGAGACTGTAACTGTTTCAATGCGGACACCCATGGGGTGAGCTACAAGTTCCGTTTAATTTCAAGTATTCCAACCTTCGCTACCAGATGTCACTGACACCTAGTGGTGAACGTTGGAACTTTGATAGAGCGTGTCAACGAAATCTAACCTACAAATTTAACTTCGTACAAGATTAATTAGTGGAAGGTTCTTTTACATGACATAAATCAATGACATGGGGCTGCCGGCTTTACTTCCCCCCCGAAGGAAGGCATACTGAAGGATTTTAACGCTCTTAAAAATTCCGTCGACCTCGGTCGGGATTGAACCCGCAATCTTGGGCATAGAAGCTCAGCTTGTTGTCGACTACGCCACCAAAGCCACTTTCTCAATGGTGACGTCATAACTTTAAAAGCCACTAGAGCTCGCGTCAGCCCGGAAGGTTGGCGGCTCTCTGGGATTTGCGCAAAGAGAGACAGAGATACATGTCCACTGATGCAACAGGTCCACTTAGCCGAGTCCCCACACCGCAAGCTGCTGCCATGAGCTCCTGCGGTATGGCAACACCGTCGCTTACCTCATCGAGCCTGTCTCTTTCACGCTGCTTTACACTTAGCTTTCCTGACAACACCCTAGCTCAGATTCTCAAGACAGACTGACTGTGATTGGTGGGATGGAAGTGAGGTATGACGTAATGGTAGGGTTGCGTTCTGCGCACCGCCTTCCCGGCTGGCTCGAGCTCTAGTGAGAACATCTGTTCACGATTGAATCAACACTACTGTGCGTACAGACATCCTCACTAAAGTGCTGGGAACACCTCAAGCAGTTTAAAGAAAATATTATAATAATAATAGTAATAATAATAATAATGCTATTGGTTTTACGTCTCTTTTAACTAGTGCGGTTTTTAGAGACACCGGGCTGCCGAAATTTTTCCCAGAGGGGAATCTTTAACATTCCATTAACTCTACTGACACGGCTCCCTCCCATTTGCGCGCCCTCAAATATCAACTGACTGCACCAGGAATCGATCCTCCAACATTGAGCACGCGGCTTCGGTGGCGTAGTTAGTAACATGCTGAGTTTCTATGCCCAAGATCGCGGGTTCAAACCCGTCCGAAGTCGTCGGATTTTTAAGAGCGATTAAAATCCCTCAGTATGCCTACCTTTAGAGGAGAAGTAAAGCTGGTGGGCCCCTGTCATAGATTTATGGCAAATAAAAGAACCTTACACTAACTACAATTGTGTGAAGCTAAATTTGTAGGTTAGAATTGATGAACGCTCTATTAAGTTCCAACGATCGTTGCCGGTTGCAGTAGCGTCTAGTAGCCAAGTTCACAGCTAGGTGTCGTTGACGGTAGCAAAAGTAGGAACTACTTGAAATTGATCGTCTGCAGTCCTTACCTGAATTACAGATAAGACACACTAATACAGCCATCACAATTAACACCGGTTATCAGACAGATTCTACACACACACACAAAGTACACGGGGCTACATGACCGCGTTGTTGCAGCCCCTAAACTGAGGAACCAACCAACCAACTAACGGAGGTAGGTCTATGCGTAAATAATTAAACCATGGTCATGCATATAATATTATATTTTGAATTTCAGCCAATTGCCATAGCAGGGTATTTTTAATTGAACGCCTGTAGGTGTCATTAATCTATGACATGGGACTGCCAGCTTTACTTCCCCTCCGAAGGAAGGCATACTGAGGGATTTTTAACGCTCTTTAAAAATCCGCCACCTTCGGCCGGGTTTGAACCCGCAACCTTGGGCATAGAAGCTCGGTATCCTACTGACTAGTCCACAGAAGCCACTATATGGTGTTTCAAAAAGAATATACGTATTTCGCATGCATATATTTATGAAACTTTAAGACATACGAATATGAAACTTTACACACATACTTACGAACCGAACCTCTCAAGTTTAGATTACAGATGTTCAACATGTCCTCCATCAGCGACACGAACAATATCACACCGATACTCAAATTCCTCCCATACTCGGGCAAGCATGTCCTTTGTCACTGATGTTACGGCTGTACGGATCCAGTTCTTCAACTCTTCCCGGTTCTGTGGGAGTGGTGGTACATAAACGTTGTCTTCAACGAAACCCCACAGGAAAAAGTCACAGGGTGTCAAATCCGGTAACCATGGAGCTCAGCTGAGACATGCTAAGTCGTCAGCTCCTTGACGACCAATCCAACTGTTCATCTTGTTGAAAAATGAAGTTGTCTTCGTGCAGCCTCGGAAACAACCAGTTTTGTAACATAGCGAGATACTGTTGGCCGATATCCGTGTATCCATCAAAGAAGAATGGGCCGTGAACAGATGATCGGGATATCGCACAAAGCACATTGACTTTGGGCGAATCTCGTACATGTTCAATGACTGCATGTGGGTTCTGTAGGCCCCAAATTTGATCATTGTGTTTGTTTACCTGACCACTAACATGGAAAGTCGCTTCATCACTGAACACTATGCGTTTTGCGAAAGTGTTATCATTGTCAATAGCATCATGAATCTCGTTACAAAATGCCACACGTTTGTGTTTGTCATCAGGACGCAGAGCTTGTAACAGCTGTAACTTGTACGGCTTCATAACCAACAGACTTCTCCAAACACGCCAAATTGTTGGTTTCGGCAGTTGTAACACGCGACTGGCACGACGAGTTGATTTTGAAGGACTACGTTGGAATGCAGTTTGAATTTGTGCAACATTTTCTTCAGAAACATGAGGGCGGACAGGACTCTTCCCTTTACATAAACATCGTGTATCTACAAACTATCGATACCATCTGCGAATGCTCCACCCATTCGGAGGATCAATTTGGTACCTCAACCTGAAACGTCTTTGCACTGTCATCACGGAATTGCACTTCGCAAACTCGAGAACACAAAATGATTTCTGCTGCGGAGTAGCCATTTTAAACATACGACGGTTACCAAGCAAAGCAGAAACAACTGACATCTAGCGGCTATTAATATAGACTGGGCTATGTATTTGTTTCTCCAATAGCCGAGCCAAGGCGCAGCGATCGATAGTTTGGACAAAATAATACTTTGTAATACGTATATTCTTTTTGAAACACCCTGGGTCCGTGGTTCAAATCGCGGTCACTCCATGTGGGATTTGTGCTGGACAAAGCGGAGGCAGACAGGTTTTTTTCCGGTTACTCCGGTTTTCCCTGTCACAAATTTAATTCCAGCATCACTCTCCCCTATCATTTCATTTCATCCTTCATTCATTTAATCATTGCCCCAGGGAAGTGCGACAGGCTTCGGCAACTGGCACAGTTCATTTCATCACCGCTAGATGGGGGCTTCATTCATTCCATTCCCTGACCCGGTCGGTCGACTGGAAGCAGGCTGTGAATTTTCAGTTTAATTGCAAACTGCAAATCGTACAAATCAGCGTGTTCATGAAGATATGTAAATTGACAACTTCTCGGAAAAACTTTGGGTGGGTGGGTTTTTTAACTCAAGCCATGTGGCTGCTGGCGCAGGCTATATCAGTGAGACGTGCCCACGTGTTGGCAAGGTATTAATAAGACATCACTTTATGTCGGACATCAATACCAAACATGCAGTAGGCTAAGTGTCTGTGTATCCTTGCGACCATTTCAATAACTCATGATGTCCACACAAACAGTTCTGTTTTCGATAGCAATACCAAACATGTATTCAATATTTCACAAACGATTCTGTTTTCGGCCTGATGGACTAGTGTTACATTATTTAGCAGCTTTGTATTCTAGATGTTTGCGGTCACGCATCACCATTAATGGTTATCATGAATAATACCATAGTGTCAAGGAAAAGCGTGTGCAGGAAATGGAGCAGCACAAAAACACCCGCATAATCAATATACACTGATTTCAATATAAATAGTGGCAAGGAGCGACGTTGCCTCACAAAAGCGATAAGGTAAAGTACCCTACCCAAATAACTTCCCCCATGAGCAAATTTTTAGCCTACTTTACACATTTTGCAAAAATGAGGAAAAAGTAGACGTATGAGATCAATCCGGGAAAATGTGTGTCTGTCTGTCTGTCTGGCTGGCTGTGTGTGTGTGTGTCCCCCTATCAACTCCTAAACGGCTGCAGCAATCAAAACCAAATTTAGTATGAGGAAAGATGTGCACCGGAATTTCTCACGTCCATATTTGAAAATGATGTCAGAGCTACCAACTGCTGAAAAAACGCACTAGAAATTTGAGCTCCATGTTGGATATCTTGCAAGGTATGAATGGGAGCTATTCCAAAATTGGCACACATGTAGATAATACTATTTCAATTTAATATCCAGGAGGTCAACCATGGCAGTGTTGCCAAAATAATTTTAAGCCTTCTGATAGGTCCAATGTTTAAATGCATATAAGTTCTACACTATCAATTGGATTTCTACAAAATTTTGTATGTAATATTTGTACATAAACAGATATGACTGAGCGTATTCTTAAGAGCCACCAGGGGTGCCAACTGTTAATAATTGCTCTCTCTATTTTTTTTATTCAAATACCAATATATCAGAAAGTATGCAAGCCAACAGCTTTAAACTATGCACACGTATATTATGACATTTTAGATT
This sequence comes from Meconema thalassinum, assembly GCA_946902985.2. Classification (NCBI taxonomy): domain Eukaryota; kingdom Metazoa; phylum Arthropoda; class Insecta; order Orthoptera; family Tettigoniidae; genus Meconema; species Meconema thalassinum. Next base: position 48,992,850 of record OX336394.1, read on the forward strand.
AATTTGGAGTAACTTATATACGTCAGTTCTACCAACATAATTATAAGCCTGCTGATAGTACCAATTTTTAAATACATGTAACTTCTATACTATCAGTTGGATTTCGACCAAATTTCGTATGTGCTATGTGTACCATAACAGATATGACTATAAGAATTGTTATGAGCAATCAGGGCTGCCAACTGTTAATAAACGCTGTCTTTCTTTTTTACCCTAATATTAATATATCAGAAAGTATGCATGTCAACAGCTCTATACTTTGCACACGTATAGCACCTGATATTCTAGATTAATTTGGAGTAATTAATACAAGGCAGTGCTGCCAACATGATTCTATGCCTGCTGATATGTCCAATTTTAAAATACATGTAACTTCTATACTAACAAATGGATTTCATCCAAAATTGGCATAACAAGATATCATAATATTTCAGATTATTTCTGACCAGCTACGCATGGTATTGTTGGCAACATGCTTTTACGCGTGCTGATAGATCCAGTGTCTAACTGCATGTAACGTCCATTGGACTTCAACCTAATTTTGTATTCTGTACCTTAAGAGATGAAACTAGGAATATATTCAGTCACCAGGGCTGCCAACTGTAGTGCTCCATTAGGCTACATTATACCAGGTATATTTTGAACTAATTAGATATTTCGATATTACCAACTTAATTTCGTCATTATTCTAGATAGATTCATATACTGTAGAATAATCATTGGCATGAAAAGTAGGCTGTATAGTTCTTCACGGAACTTCTTGTTAAATTCTGAATTTCTCTTTGAGTTAGAAATAATTAAAAAACTGATTTGAGTACTCAACGCCATAGCTTCTATGACCAAGATCGCGGGTTCAACCCCGACCGAAGTCGTCGGATTTTTTAAGAACGTTAAAAATTCCTCAGATTGCCTTTCTTCGGAGTGCCGGCGGTCCCATGTCATAAATTTACGGCATGATAAAGAACATTTCACTAATTAAACTTGTTTGAAGCTAAATTATTGGTTAGATTTGACTAACACTCTTAGGTTCCAACGTTCGTCGCCAGGATCCGACTGCGTTGGCACACACAGATAACACACACTAATACAGCCATCACAATTAACACCGGTTATCAGACAGATTCTACACACACCCAAAGTACACGGGGCTACATGACCGCGTTGTCGCAGCCCCTAAACTAAGGAACCGACCTACCTGTATTGCTGGTGTTGTTTTGCTAAATTATGATATATGAATTGCAGACAATGGCCATAGGCTCCCAGCAAGTTCAATTTCAAGTAGACTAGTTCCAACTTTGGCTACCAGAGATGTCACTGTCACTGACACCTAGCAGCGAACGTCGGAAGTTGATAGAGCGTTTCTAACCAAATCACCTACACACTTAGCTACACACTACCAAGTGGTAGGTTCTTTTACATGCCATAAATCTATGACATCGGCTCGCCGGCTTTACTTCCCTTCCGAAGAAAGGCTTATTGAAAGATTTTAACGCTCTTAAATAATCCGACGATTTTGGCCGGGATTGAGGCCGCAATCTTCGGCATAGCAGTTCACCATGCTACCAATTTGGGCACTGAAATAAATATTTCCTAACAATAGACATTAAATAATCGAAAATTATGACAAATGTTTGAGCAAAAATGCACGTTTTCTTCAAGTGTTCTAATTATAAAATACAGTATATCAGGTACCGTATTCGTGAATGTTAAAATACGACCAATGAACGAAAATTAAATCGGTTGTGATCAAAATTAGGCCTACAAAGCGAACATTGCCTAAACAGCAATAAAAACTTGAAAATCATAATTTGGTGTAATTATAAATAATGAGTTTGCTGTCATTATGATAATTGGAAGATCCCAATATATTCCTACTTTGATAAAACTCGCACCTTTTGACCCCGAATTCAATTTCATGAGTGTTTCAGCGTATTAGGTCTTTATTACGAAGCCAGCCTTGACTAGGTTCCCCGAGGGGCTCACGACTAGTGGGATATGGATTGGCGACCACGGGGCTCCAGCTGAGTTCGGCATTACTTCCACTTACTTGTGCCGGGCTCGTCTCTGTCATCTTTCCTATCGACTTCCCTTGGTTAACTCTTGTTCTTTTCCGACCCCGACGGTATTAGGTTATCCGAGCCCTAGGAAGTCTTTCACTTTCCCGTGTTAATGTGCCCTTGTCTCATCTTTTCTGATCCCTCATTCCTCGAGGGGTCAGCCCTCTTCTGTTCTCTTCATATCTCCTGCCTTCTGCTCAAGGCCCTCAGGGAGGCAGGGTATGTGTAGTCCCACCACTTCTGGTGCACCCTGGATAGTGATACACCCTCAAGGGCTCACGGCTGGTAGGTTCGGGAGTTGGCGACCCTTAGGGAATCCTGAGCTGGGTCCGTTTTTCCTTCTTCAATTTTTCCATTGACCTAGGGGTGGGCCGTCTGATCTTTCCCCTGTCCTATCTACCTTTCATGGCTTTCCTTCTTTCTAAGTCCCTCAATCCTCATTCTCAGAGGGTTGAGGGCGTCTTCCTTCTCTTTCTTTTATTCTCCTGACTCGACGTTTTCTTCTTCTAGTTTGTAAGCTGTAGTTAGTTTTAGTTGTAATTTTGTAATTAGATTTAATTATTGGTTCATTTTCATTTTTGACTATCCCCCAAACCCTTAACCTAGATGTTAGGCGCCATCACGATAACACAGCTCACTGAGCCAAGTAACTGGCTGTATTGAGTGTATTCTGCCATTCCAAAAAGAAACATAGACTTTGAGTTGTCATTGCAGTTTTATGCCAATAAAATCCAAGACTAGTTGGAGTGGTTTACAGCTCAGGAACAACCATTATCTTGCAGCTCAAAGCGGGCGTATGGCTTCAACAGTTTGCACGGGCCAGCGCTGTGAAGGCCTGCCTCCGATTCTTTCCTCCATGAGGAATGCTCTTAATTGCCAACCCTATCAAGTAACGATCTGCAGATTGAGGATTGGGGACCATGCTATCATCAAGGTGGTATTGAACCAGTGGCCTTCAGGAGGAGGAAACTATTCCTAGCACAGTAAAACTTGCCTAAACGGACAACAACATTCGGACAGAGTTATTTCCTATGTAAAATGACACTGTAAACAGCATAACGTGAAAACGGAAAGAAATTCCTAAACTGTAGGCGAAAATAACCTGACTAAGACGACTATCTTATCCATAATACAAAGCTATGTACTCAATTTTGAGCGTGACTGTACTTGCACCAAAGTTCTAGGAAACATTAACTCTTAATTTTTCCTCAAGGATGGAGCAGGTTTGCTACATTTCACAATATCTGTACCGTTACTTCCTCCTACCCTCTTGTGTTACACACAGTTTCCTTCTGACAAATGAGAGTAGAAGATAACAGTGATCTGGAGTAATCTTTAAATGTGTACTTTTTACTGTCTACTGCATTTATTTACATACTGTAATTCAGTGACAATGACTTGTAAACATAATACACTTACTGTGGAGGATAAAATTAAAGTTATTGAAGAACACGAGGAAGACAAACGTCCGGCTAAAGAATTAACTGTGTTCAAAGTAGAAAAAAAAACTCAATTTATTTCATTGTAGTCCTATGCGATAATACTGTATTTCTTTGCAGTGTATTTTGTCTTATTAAAACTCAACCCTTTGTAAAACGGAAACTTGTCAAATCGGAAAAATAGTTCCGGAACGATTGCGTTCCGCTTTAGGCAGGGTTAATTGTAAATAGATTTTTCCGTTTGTATATCCTAATACGGCAAGGTGGTATTGAACCAGCGACCTTCAGGTGGGGAAAACTAATCCTAGTAAAAGATGGTATATTGGCTTTCACGGCCAGTGATTTAAAACTCGGTAATTTTTCTAGGTTTGTGCCGTGTCTTGTGTGGGGTTTCGCCTAGGACACCAAACTGGCTCATCAGCGGGCTCTTGGTGTCCTAGGCGAAACCCCACACAAGACACGGCAAAAACCCGGAGAAATATTCCTAGTAAATTGATGTTAGCGTTTGTATATCCTATTACGACTGAGGACCGCGCTATCAGCGAGGTGGTGTTGAACCAGCGACCCTGTATCAAAGGGTCAGAGGGTGTTCCAGTTCGCGCTAGCTGGCAATGACCCCGTGAGCATAGTGCGGTGTTCACACGGCGCATGCCATCACATGGTTAATATCTTGTTTTGGCGGATTCGACCACTCTGATAAGACACCAATTGGCAGGCATCCGGTTGTGTCTGGTTGGCTAAGTCAAGGGTCACCGGCATCCCGCGCGTGACACGCAACTCGAGCGGAAAATGCTATCACAAGGTGAAGATAACAACTGCATTCTACATTCCCTTGATGGATGGCACAGGCTGGAGGAAATGTCATTGCTATTGATATCTCAGTCTAATTTATGGCAGAACTTTAAGTTTGGTGTGAGGGCTGGAACGGGTTGTGTCACTCTGTTACGTGAGGAACAACTGAGAAGAAGTGGGTTTGATTCCCACCTCAGCCATTCCAGAAGTAGTTCTCAGTGATTCACCACTTCAACTCCAGAAAGATACTGGGATAGTGCCTAAATGAAGGCCACGGCCATCTTATTTCCCAATTCTAGTCTCAATTAGGCTACAAATGTGCACGCTAATACAGCCATCACAATAACACAGGTTATCAGACTAATTCCACACTCACCCAAGTGCACGGGGCTGATGACTACAATGCGCAAGTCTCTAAATCAAACAACAACACTCTTTGGGTCAGTAAGGAAAGCACTGTTTACCTTGCCTAATGTTCATCATACTTCACTGGGTAGGGTTTTTAACCACATATCCTACTTCAGTGCGTTTGAGAACCTAACCTTACTAGCATAACTTAACCGAACGTAATCTAACCTAATCTAACCTAACCTAGTATAACCTAATCGAACCTAGCATAATCTTACCTAATCTCACCTAACCTAACCTAGCATAACCTAACCGAACCTAATCTAACCTAACCTAGCATAACCTAACCTAATCTAACCTAACCGAACCTAATCTAACCTTACTAGCATAACCTAACCAAACCTATCCTAGCATAACATAACCTAACTTAGCCTAGCATAAACTTATCTAACCTAACCTAGCATAACCTAACCGAACCTAATCTAACCTAACCTAATCTAACCGAACCTAGCATAACCTAACCTAACCTAACCTAATCTAACCGAATCTAGCATAACCTAACCTAATCTAACCTAACCTAGCATTACCTATCCGAACCTTATCTAACCTAACCTAATTTAACCTACCCTAACCATCTACCACAAGATCTAGCAAGAATGTCTAAAAATTGGTTTAGTACATCCCTTAACAGTAACGATTCGTTTGCTAATGCTGATCGGTGAATGTGCTGGTGAAACGCCAACGAGTTTAATTCCGATGTTAAAATTAACGATACATTTACTGACGCTGCGTTGGCAAAACCACAGCTGTCATCATTACCAACATCCATTTTTATTGCATACATTTACTTAATCTGTGAGATTTAACTGCATGGATAAACAAAACGTTATCCGCATCCGCAAGAATTTTTCCGCATTCGCATGTTTATTATCCGAATCTACTGGCATTTCAATAATATTTTTAATTGCAGTAGATAAAGCATACATTTCTAAAACAACATATTTAGACATTTGAGGAAAAGGTCGTTCTCCTAGGCTTTGTATGAAATGTGCTATGTTTTAAATGAATGTTACACAGCCAGAATTGCAACCGTTTTCTGTTCGGAGTGTTAATTATGCTTAATGACATAATTTGAATGAGATTAGCTCAAATCATCATCTTACATTTGTCATGAAAAATATATAACGGAAAAATAAACATCCGGTTCATAATAATGTTATTAATGTATTCTAAAACCTATCCACAAATCTTCTTCAAACATCAGCAGCTTATCCGTTATCCACACAGCCATGCAAACTATATCCGACTCTGTTATCCAACTGCTCCAATACGACAAGTAAATGAATATTTGCAGCTCGGCTACGGAGGTGGGTCAAATAACAAGAATTCCTGTTCTGCTTGAGCTGGCGTGTCATGTGTTAGTGGGACCTGCTCTCCTTGGCATTTCTTTGTGTGCATTCCCCCCACTTCACATCCACATTTTATTGTAATCCTAAAACCCGACAAATACGGACTGTGCTAAATTCTCTTTAGAAATATGCTCCATGTTACCAACGTAGCGATTTTGTCGCTAGAAACAGCGACATCAGGTAAAAGTGCTGACCGGAGAACATAATTTTTTTTGAGGTGCAAGGAAATGTGAAAGTCGCTGGGAGTAAGATGACTGTATGGTGGATGATCAAACAGCTCCCAGCGATTTACACCTTTTCTTGCATCATCATCATCATCATCATATTCTAAAGACTAATGCTTTGTCGATGCAACCACACTTTTCTGTCGCTGGTGGTTCGTTTCAGTTCCATGTAATTGTCACACCTCATTCTATTTTTGATGTCTTCCAAATACTTCGTCCTAGGCCGTCCTCTTCCTTTCTTTCCCAGCATTTTCCCTTCAAGAATGATAACGATGAAACTGTTGTGTCTGATTACATGTCCAATACATTGTATTTTTCTCTTTCCCATTTCTTTCATTAATCTTCTCTCTTCTTTGACTTTCCTTAAGGCTTCCAGGTTGGTTTTCCTTTCCATCCAGCTCGTCCTTGTCATTTCAGCAGCTTCAAGTCGATTCTTTTCCAATTTACCCAGAGTCCGACTTTCACTTCCATAGAGCAGTGTACTCCATACAAATGATTTTGCAAAGGATTTTCTTACATTCTCATATTCTTTTCTTGCACCTCAAGAAATTTCTCTTCTCCGGTCAGCATTTTCCCACTGACGAAGAGCTGAAGACGAATATCACACACTGGTTCCGTTCGCAGGCGGCAGACTTTTTTTTATTATTATATATAAGGTGCGTTCAAAAAGTAACGAGCCGGAGGCTGGAATGCGCAAACCGGTGACGACATCGGCTAATCGTGGCGTGTGTAACGAGGTTTGGTTCCGACCATAGCGTGGAAGGTCACAGCCCGTCGCTAGAGGCCACGCGTGTACGTCATGTGACAATACAAAGCGAGCAGCAGCCTGCATCAATCGTCCAACGCTACCATTCTCATTGCAAACAGTGACATGGATGCGTCAAACGAAGAGCAAAGAGGTGTTGTTCGGTTTCTGACAGCGGGAGGAGGAGGGGGAACGGACATTCATCGCCGGATGTAACAAGTGTACGGCGAACACTGCATGTCCCTTGCAAGGGTCAAGGTGTGGCACAAGTGCTTCAGGGAAGGACGGGTGTCGTTAGCCGATGATGCCCGGTCTGGGGCACCCCCCTGCATTACCGATGACAACGTCCAGCTGGTTGATGAACTCATTACCCAGGACCGCCGAGTGACAGTGAACGCCATAGCCGCCGTGGTCGGATTGAGCGTCGGAAGTGTGCACACCATCATGAAGGAACGACTGCACTTGCGGAAAGTGTGTGCCCAATGGGTGCCTTCAACCACACCAGGAAACATGTCGAATGGCTTACTGTCCTGGTCTTGGTTGGACGATTGATGCATGCTGCTGCTCGCTTTGTAACGTCACTTGACGTGCACGAGTGCTCTCTAGCGACGGACTGTGACCTTCCACGCTCTGGTCGGAACCACACCTCGTTACACACGCCACGATTAGCCGATGTCGTCACCGGTTTGCGCTTTACAGCCTCCGGCTCGTTACTTTTTGAACGCACCTTATATTTGCAAGTGGGGGTAATTCCCCGGTGGCAAATTGTACAAACACAGAAATACAGAAAATCACCAACAATAACATCAAACACAATTCGCAATTTAGGAACTAGTCTATAATAATTACATTGTAGTATTTACACACAATTTCAACCTTCTCTTAAGCACATCAATATGTTTGGGGAATTCCAATTATCAATACCACGGTTAATGATAGAATATTTCTCATAATTTGTACGCTGTGGTCGGACCTTGATCTGCCCCACTCAGGTAGTTTGGATTTTCCAGACGTTTGCTTAGTTCTCCCAATGCTGGCCTATTAGTGTAAGTGTTAAACATAGCGTATAGTCTGGATTTCGTCCTTCTATCTTCCAGATATTCTCACCCTAGTTTTTCTAGCATTCGAGTTGCTCTACTTTTAGGATTAAAATCGTTAAGCACAAACCTAGCGGCCTTCCTTTGTACCATCTCCAGCTCATTGACGAGCCCTACCTGATATGGGTCCCAAACCACTGAGCCGTATTCCAAGACTGGCCTCGCCAGGGTCAAATATCCTAATTCTTTTGCGGGAGAGCTCCTGCCTTTTAATACCCGCATTATAAAATGAAGTTATTTGTACACTTTCGAGATGACACAACCCACATGAGTACCCCATTTCATATCATTCCTTACATGGATGCCCAAGTATTTGCACGAGTCTTCTTGTACAAGTATTTCCGAGCCGATATTATATTGAAAATCATGCTTTCCCCTCTCCCTATTCCCATGAGACTTCTGTGACACAGGACTGCAAAAGTTGATACCACGCTATGACAAGAGTCTTAATTCGTTTGGTGACTATGTTGAAAATAGCAGACACATTGCTGCACCTGTTGCCAATAAAGTTTAGCATATAACCAGTTTTTTTCTAAAAACAATTTAAGTTGTGGTCGATAAAACATCACGATCTTGAAATTTTCGGCAATTCGCAAAGTCCGGTCATTGTTTGTGTTCGAATCATTAACATTCAGCTTTTTCGATGCCTGGGTGGATGTTAAATAGTTCGTTACTTCCTCCATCCTTCAAAACTAACCACACGCACTTTTAACAACCTATCCCACCTGCAAACACTAGCCTGCGTGCTTATAAGAACGGAGTGCCGAGTTGCCAACCAAAAGAAACTGATTCGATAGATCGATTTAATTCGAGTATTACTCGAAATCTCCTCCAGCTGTTGTGAACAGCGCGCTGAAGCCAACTGATCGATGAACTTTCAAGTAGGAAGTTATATTTGCCGGACTAGATACAAATGTACCAATATTTTTTCTTAAACAATTTTCAAATGTTTAAGGGGTACGCGTACCTCCACGTTCCCCCTGCAAAAGTTCTTTTTTATTTTATTTAATAGGGAAACTTACTTTCTGGATGCGCCTCGTACAAAAGGTTATTGATAGGGCTCGTCGGATGTTTAGGAAAAATTACTTTTTTAGCCTACTTTTCACATTTTGCAAAAATGAGGAAAAAGTAGACTTATGAGATCGATCCGGGAAAATGTGTGTCTGTCTGTCCTTCTGTCTGTCTGTCCGTCTGTCTGGCTGTGTGTGTGTGTCCCCCCCCCCTATCAACTCCTAAACGGCTGCAGCAATCAAAACCAAATTTAGTGTGAGTAAAGATGTGCACCGGAATATCTCACGTCCATATTTAAAAATGATGTCAGTGCTACCAACTGCTGAAAAAACGCACTAGAAATTTGAGCTCCATGTTGGATATCTTGCAAGGTATGCATGGGAGCTATTCCAAAATTGGCACACATGTAGATAAGACTATTTCAGTTTAATTTCTAGGAGGCCAACCATGACAGTGTTGCCAAAATAATTTTAAGCCTTCTGATAGGTCCAATGTTTAAATGCATATAAGTTCTACACTATCAACTGGATTTCAACCAAATTTTGTATGTAATATCTGTACATAAACAGATATGACTGAGCGTATTCTTACGAGCCACCAGGGCTGCCAACTGTTAATAATTGCTCTCTCTATTTTTTTTAATCCAAATACCAATATATCTGAAAGTATGCAAGCCACCAGCTTTAAACTATGCACACGTATATTCTGACATTTTAGATTAATTTGGAGTAACTTATATACGGCAGTTCTACCAACATGATTATAAGCCTGCTGATAGTACCAATTTTTAAATACATGTAACTTCTATACTATCAGTTGGATTTCAACCAAATTTCGTATGTGCTATGTGTACCATAACAGATATGACTATAAGTATTGTTAAGAGCAATCAGGGCTGCCAACTGTTAATAAATGCTGTGTACATTTTTTACCCTAATATCAATATATCAGAAAGTATGCAAGCCAACAGCTCCACACTTTGCACACGTATAGCACCTGACATTGTAGATTAATTTGGAGTAATTAATACAAGGCAGTGCTGCCAACATGATTTTATGCCTGCTGATATGTCCAATTTTAAAATACATGTAACTTCTATACTAACAAATGGATTTCATCCAAAATTGGCACAACAAGTTATCATAATATTTCAGATAATTTCTGACCAGCACACGCATGGTATTGTTGGCAACATGCTTTTACGCGTGCTGATAGATCCAGTGTCTAACTGCATGTAACGTCCATTGGACTTCAACCTAATTTTGTATTCTGTACCTTAAGAGATGGAACTAAGAATATATTCAGTCACCAGGGCTGCCAACTGTAGTGCTCTACTAGGTTACATTATACCAGGTTTATTTTGAACTAATTAGATATTTCGATATTACCAACTTAATTTCGTCATTATTCTAGATAGGTTCATATTCTGTAGAATAATCATTGGCATGAAAAGTAGGCTGTATAGTTCTTCACGGAACTTCTTGTTTTCTTTGCCTCTATTTTCATGGCCGATTGGTTTCTGATGCAAACCAAGTGATTATCGTCACAATACAGTGGTTTTTATTTGTCCTATAAATACACATTTTTTACCATTAGGTCATATTTTGAGCATTTTTTGGTAAGAACGTCATATTTCGGTAGTTTGACGGAAGCTGTAGGTGTGCAATCATCCTCAACTAACCGAACGGGAACTAGTGTTTACAGAAAGAGACTGTCAATAACCACTTAAATTCTAGAATATTCAGAAAATTAATATAAAAATAGGATTAAAGAATTTAGTTAACAACTAATCTCGAAGGGATTGTCGCTTGGTTTTATCATTGTAAGAAAACGGCCATATTTAAATCAGTCATTTTCAGGTCGTATTTTGTATTTATCGAGTCATATTTCGTCATTTTTAAGGTCACATTTGCCTGAATATTCGGAATATTTTTAGGTCTTAAGGTGCCTGTACACTGGAGAGTGGTTTTCATAGAGCAAGCCTAGCTAGACCGCTCTAGCTAAACTGAGTGCGTGTACACTGTAGAGTGATTTTCCCTAGGTAGAGCATTCGTAGAGCGGAGATAGACAAATCTACCTAGAGCACTCTCTGAACCTGTGTACACTGTCAAACATAAATGCACCAGGTAGAGCAGCGCTAAAACATCCTGAGAGCAGTGTGAGTCTTGTTTTTTGCGCTGTGTCGTGAAGTTAAAATGTCTTCAAGAGAGCTTTTAGCATCTGTGGTGGTTGTGTGTACCTTGTCAAAAAAAAAAGAAAACTATGAAGAGGAAAAAAAGGTTGTGGACGAGGAATTGGATATCAAAAAGAAAATATGAGGGAATACACGCTAAATGTTATTGCAAGAGTTATGTTCAGAAAATTCTGAAGCGTACAAGAACTTTTAAGAATGAGCAAAATCGACTATTCTTTCAGAGTGCAATTCCAAGTTTCTGGATGTTTAATTATTGTTATTGTTTTTCGCGACTCCACGCAAATTCGGCCATATTCAAACACTATAATTATCAACAAACAAATAACCCCAACAATCCACCACTGACTCTACATAGAGCACTTTCCAATATTCAACAGGACGAATAGAGCTAGACTGGTCTAGCTAGGGCACCCAAATACTGTTTACACCGTAGAGTCAGCCGGCCCTAGCTAGAACTTAGAGCGGTCTCCGCTAGGGCTCTCTCCACCTGTGTACACTAGAGAGGAGCTTAGAATGCCCAAGCTAGAGCTGCTCTACGCTTTAGCTAGGGCAAAAGCTCTCCAGTGTACAGGCATCTTTTAAACGTCCGAGCCCTAGTGATTACAAACTTGCGTAACTTTTCAGGTTTGTCAGTATTATGTATTTTTTGTTTGTTTTGATAATGTTAGTGGTTATTGACCTTCAAGTTTAATTGTGTAGTCCGACAGTGAATTGTGACGTAAACTTAACACCACATCACCCCAACAAAATACAGCTAAGTACTTTAATTCACAGTCAAGTTAGAACACCAACCTGACCATGTACTAACCATTATCATTATAACACTAACCTTATATAACGAGTTTGAAACTGCGAATCGTAATATAAACACCAACTGAATGTCAGGGATGAGATGCGATGAAATTCTATATGGTGGATTGTTTTTACGGCCGGTAATGTCTTCCTGACGCCAACTCAGTCCGGGTCCATGGCTAGGCTTTGGCCCGAAGAGGAGATATGGAACTGCGCCCATAATCAGTGGTATTTCCAGATCCTTTTAATTAGGCCGATTGAACTGCGCCCATAGTCAAGTCGGCTGTTAGCCCAAGGTCGGTTTAAGGGGAAGTGACGGACTGTCTCCCACCACTAGCTTCTGCACTGCTGAGAATAAGAGGTACTGTAGTCCCCCGTCCCGATAAGCAGCTGTACTACGGGCCTCCGGGGGTGGCAGCTAATCACACTAACCACTACACCACAGAGGCGAATAATAATAATAATGAAAATCCACAGCCTTTTTCCAGTCATTGCACCGGGTCTGGGTTGGAATGAATGAAGCCCCAATCTAGCGGCGAGGATAGGCATTGTGCCGGCTTCCGAAGCCTGTCGCACTCCTCTGGGACAATGATGAATGAATGACCGATGAAATGAAATGAAATGATATTGGAGAGTGTTGCTGGAATAAAAGATGACAGGGAAAACCGGAGTACCCGGAGAAAAACCTGTCCCGCCTCCGCTTTGCCCAGCACAAATCTCACATGGAGTGACAAGGATTTGAAGCACGGAACCCAGCGGTGAGAGGCCGGCGCGCTGCTGCCTAAGCCACGGAGGCTACACTAATAATAATAATAATAATAATAATAATAATAATAATACAACTCTCCCTAATCCACCATAAATAACTACCCCTCTAGTTTTGTTATACAATAAAAAATATATAATAATCTTCTAAATGGTAAGATTACCTCAAACTAGATTATTAAACATTTGCAATAACAAAACTATTTTTAAAATATGGTTAGGTTGTCGAAAACATCCCAATGTACCAGTTAATGCTAATATTGCTAGAACAAAAATTAAATATTACAGTGCTCTCTCGGTAATCCGGCAGATATCGGACCAGAGCACTGCCGGATTACCGAAAACGCCGGATTACTGGAACATATCGAGAAAAACGCAGATATCATTTGAAAATCAGTTTTAATTACATTGTACTATACAAAGTAAAAAAGTACGAAAATACATCATATAACTCACGTTATTCCTTGGAAGTAGACAGCTGGAAATATGCATCAATTGTCTTTTGCTTTTTACGGTTGAGTGACACTTTGAGAACTTGTTCCTGTAACCTTCTTAAAGCTAAGACATCGTTAGCAGAGACGCCATTTTCCTCCCCCCAAGCAATTGACGTGGCAAACGAGGCGATGGCCGCATCGTGAGAGATTGCATGTATAGCCGCTGTCACTTCTCCTTCGACCTGTTCCTCGTCCTCTTCCTCTCTTGCAACTTCCTCTATGATGTCATCTTCTGTCATAAACTGGTCATCTTCACAACACTTCTACAGTTCAACTGTCCTACACTAAGCACATGAGGGGGGCTCTTGGCGCCAATGCATTGTTTACTCAGACACTAGTCTTGTCGCTGCGTGGGAAACATTGTACAGTATTGGGGACACATTATCAAATCAAGTGTTGAGCTCGTACTCGAATACAAAACGCCGGATTACAGAGGGAGTGCTGTAGTCTGTTTTGAAAACTGTACCTGTTTTAAGTTTCCAAGGCCAACACTAATCTCTTGTCCGCAATCTGGACAGGGTATATTTAGTTGTTCGCTATCTGGACGGTTTTCGACTTGTTCGTAATCAAGACACAACCGATTTGAAATGAGTCACTTAAAATTCACACCACTCGACACAACATAATTCGGTAGAGGGGTGGAGGGAGGGAACCTACCTGACCGCTCTCAATGGGCGCAGTTCCACAGCAACTTTTGAAAGGTTTATGCTAATGACCAGGGTCATTAGTGAAGCTTGGGCGCAGTTCCATACAACCCGCCCGAAGAGTCCCAGGTTAGATTCCCGGCTGGGCCATGGGGAATTTAATCTCATGTAGCTCGGGGACTGGATGTTTGTGACGTCATCATATACAAAGGAACCAAACTGAAAATATTAGAATAAACAGAAAAGAGTAAACATAAAAAGAAAAAACTCATGAGAGGAGTTGGTTGGTTCCTTAGTTTAGGGGCTGCGACAACGCGGTCATGTAGCTCCGTGTACTTTGGGTGTGTGTAGAATCTGTCTGATAACCGGTGTTAATGTAATTGTGATCGCTGTATTAGTGTGTGTTATCTGTTTTAATTCAAGTAAAGACTGCAGACAATAATTTCAAGTAGTTCTTACTTTTGCTACGAAATGCTACCGTCCACGACACCTAGCTTGCGTACTTTGCTACTAGATGGCATTGAAGTCAGCACCTGGTGAACGTTGGAACTAATAGAGCATTATCAATTCTAACCTACAAATTTTGGCTTCACACAAGTGTAGTTAGTGGAAGGTTCTTTTTCATGCCATAAATCTATGATTGGGACCGCCGGCTTTACTTCCCCTCCGAAGGAAGGCATACTGAGAGATTTTTAACGCTCTTAAAAAATCCGACGACTTCGGTCGGGTTTGAACCCGCGACTTTGGACATAGAAGCTCAGCATGCTACCAACTACGCCACCGCAGCCACCTTCCCCAGGCAAATGCCGGGATGGTAGCCTACCAAACTTAAGGCCACGGCTGCTTCGTACCCACACACTAGTACAGACAACACAGTGACACAGGTTATCACCAAAGTACACGGCGCTGCATCATTACGATGTCGCAAAGCCCCTAAGAAACCAACAACCAAATAAATAACATCAATGGCAGCATGTAACTTATTCACCACGAACATTTAGTGTTTTGTCTTTCCGTTCAAACCCTTGTTTGTTATCGAACAACTGAAGCACGAGGCCATAGAAGCTATAAAGATATTTCAGTGCATTGCCCATGAAAGCAGGTGCACGTAGCGATAAAGCACGGTATTCCTATTGCAGAACCTAGACATAATTATTATTATTAACTTTATTGGCCACATTGGACCACTTGAGTCTTCCATGTACACTTTTTCTTTGAAGGTTGTATTGTTTGATTCTTCTTATCTGCCCAGTACTTCTTCATTCGTTCTGATCGCAGTGTTCTTAATTCGTCTGAAATCTCTGTGCATCATTTCTGCTGAAAATTTGTGATTCTTAAGAAGGGCGGTAATTTTATTCTTGTTCTCTGCATCTGTAATTTCGAGTCCAACTGTTTTGAGGTCCTCTTGAATTTCTTGGATCCAATGCCCTCCAGTCTTCTTTCCCAGATTTCTTATCACTAGTTGTCGTAAAATCCTGTTTTCTGGTAATCGTAGGATGTGAAAGAAATAAGAGATTATTTTCTTCTTCGTGCTGGTAACTGGGTCAATTTCTCGTATAGCCTCGGGTGCCGGGTGCAAGCTTTGTTATTTAACGCCCAGAGGGCAGCTTGCATGTCGAATTTTGTTGTTCCTTGGAACGCTATGATAATCAAGGAGGTTAGATATCTAAGCTCCTTGACACTATAGCGCTTTCTAGTAGAGAAAGGAGGAACTTTTTTGTGTTGGCGGAAAATCCCGAGATCAAATTTTCCATTATGAACACGACCTACTGAATTCAAATGGGTTCTTTAACAAGGTTAGCGGTTTATGGATATCACCACACATTTCCATGAAGTAACAAAAGAGTGTGTGTGTACTTTGTGTGGTGAAGGATGTGATTAAGAGCGTTAAAATCCCTCAGTATACCTTCATTCGGAAGGGAAGTAAAGCTGGCGGTCCCATGTCATAGATTTATGGCATGTTAAAGAACCTTCCACTAATTACACAAGTGTGAAGCTAAATTGGATAGGTTAAGAATGTAAACAACGCTCTTAGGTTTCTACGTTCGTTGCAAAGAGCCAACTGCGGTGGCTTCTAGTAGCTAAGTTCTGAACTTGGCGTAGTAGTCGTTGACGGTGGCGCTTGGCGGCAAAAGTAGGAACTATTTGAAAAATTCTAAGTTGCACTCTGTACTTAAATTAAAAAGACAGATAACACACACTAATAGTATGCAGTCATCACAATTAACACCGGTTATCAGACAGATTCTACACACACCCAAAGTACACGGGGCTACATGACCGCGTTGTCGTAGCCCCTAAACTGAGGAACCAACCAACCAAGGATGTGAACGCTATCGCATCAACCGATGCAATGCTAGGACAAAACAGTTTTGGAGTATAGCAAAGAACTGCAGACTAAAGAACCAACAGGAATTGTACTTAGGCCATTCAGCTGCAATTTCATTTATTAACATGCCAACAACGTATGGTATGCCCGCCGTGATTTTTGTCACCTTTCAAAAATCACTTACCACGGCCAGGAGTGAACCTGCAAGCTTGGGGTTGGTAGACCGACACGATAACCACTCACCCACCGTGGCAAGCATCCTATACATGGTATCGCAGTATAAATATCGCGCACAGTTTAACGAATAGGAACTAAGTGCGCTTGCATTTGTTGCCGTCGGAAATTAAACCACGTAACGTGTCCACGAAAAATTATCCACGCTAATCCCAGTTAAACCTCCAGCCCAATGAATGAATATTAATAATTTATTTATTTAATGGTATGGTGATCATATCAAGAAATTCTTAAGTCCAGGTCCAATTTTTCAACCACACTACAGATCGCTGGGGCTTCCGGAGTAGGCATGAAGAGGGCAGCGCAGGATGACATGGTCCATGGTCTGCTCCTCTTCACTGCATTCACACATTGGAGAATCCACCTAGCCCCACTTATGGCACAAGAAATCGCAGCGTCGATGCCCAGTACTCTGTCTGTTGAGGTGACACAATAGTTTCCTGGGAGGTCGAATCCATTCATTTTCCGAGTTGGATTTAGGTCATATATTTGTGTAAGTATTCATTGGCGTAATTTTAAACTTTGAATTGTTTGGAAGAGTCGTGAGCCTTAGTACGCACCCCAAGATCAAAGAAGGAGGCTGATGGCCACGATATCCAAGTCTGAAGTATTAACCACACGGGGCTGATCCACGCAGAAATGAATTAGCAATAACGATGACGATACAGAATGAGAGTCGTTGCCATGATCCCGGATGAACCTGAAGCTGGTCGTGCCGAGCGCACTTCATTTTCTGACTCACTTCATGTGCAAAACACGTTATCATCCAATGTTATCGCCCATTCAGGCGTATAATATTCTTGGCCACACTCCACCAAACTCCTCCATCGCGGATTATTAGATAACAGCCTCATCGCCTCCAATTCCCTCATTCTTGCCAAGACCACGCTCGGTCCAGTTAGCCAAAGGAAAGTGCGACAAATATTTCCCCTATTTTTTAGCCTATTTTCATTTATGAAAAAGAATAGGCTTATGAGATCACCTTCTGTCCGTGTGTCTATCTGTGTGTGCGTGTGTGTGATGCGTGTGTATGTCTCCCCCTAATAACTTCTAAACGGCTGGAGCGATTTCAATGAAACTCGGTAAGATCATAGCACCATTCTGGCCGACCCCGACCGTGCCCTTCAAATTTTATTGTCTCTCACCAATCCAACATGGCGGCTGTGCGAAATATTTCACCAGCATTCAGTATCTCTGAAACTATTACCGATATCACCCTAAAATTTTGTACGGTGATAAAGGGCACTACTAGAAGTTCACCTATGGGACTTTCAAAAACCAGGTAACTACAAAACCAACATGGCGGCCAAGCGAAGTTGAGACTTTTAAATAGACTTTTCTCGCGATTTAACCATCCAAACGTAATGAAACTTGGTACAGCAAATGTTTTGACACATTGTAACGTACTGGCGTCTAATTTACTGAATTGTTTACATAAACTCAATATGGCGGCTGTGCGAAATATTTCACTGGAATTCTATATCTCCAAAACTATTACAGATATCACCCTGCAATTTTGTACGGCGATGAAGAACACTGCTATAAGTTTATCTATGTAACTTTCAAAAACCTGTATAGTACAAAACGAACATGGCGGCCAAGCGAATTTCAAACATTTTAATAGAATTTTCTCGTGATTTAACCATCTGAGTGCAGTGAAATGAGGTACAGTAAATGATTATACATATTGTAATGCACTGGCATCTAATTTAGTTCAATTGTTTACATAACCTCAAGATGGCGGCTGTGCGAAATTTTAAAATTAAGTTTTTATTTCTTGTGTCATAATCATGCGATCGAAATGAAAGTTTGAATGATGAAGCTAGGCAATAATTTTCATTTAATGGTACATAACTCTTTAACATACATATACCAATCCAAAATGGCGAGCATCTGAAGTATTTTGACGGTTCTCAATATCTTCGAATCTTTTACAGCAATCAAACTAATTTTTTTAAATGTTCATAGAGGCTATGAACATAAGTTCACCTATAGGATTTCAGTAACCTGGTGATCACAAATTCAACATGGCGGCGACGCGAAGTATAAATATTTAAAAGGACGTTTCTCTCGATTTAACCATCCGAGTGCAGTGAAACCTTGCTCGTTAAATGCTTACACAAATGTTAATCCAGTGGCATCTAATTCATTTCAATTGTTTTCATAAACACAAGATGGCAGCTGTGCGAAATTTTAAAATCTCGTTTTTACATCTTGTGTCCTAATCATGCGATTGAAGTTTGAATACCACACGTACACAATATTCTTTATGTAATAGTACACAAATAAAAATCCAACCTGGCGACCATCTGAAATATTTAGACGGTTCTCAATATCTACGAATCTATCACAGCAATCTAACTGAAATTTTGTATGTTGATAGTGGCAATTAACATGAGTAGGATATATGAAAATAGGCTTTAGTTCTTCACGGAATTACTTGTTCAATTGATATCGCGACTTTTCAGTCGGTCAATCCAATGTAATCCCAATTACTGGGACATGCGAGAAAATAACCCAAATAAAATTACATGCGGCAGAAAGAAAATATAGAATACAAATACATTCGCCAATATTACATCATTAAAATAAGATTAAAATTACATTTCCTTAAACATTTTATTATTTGTAAATATGACTTAATACAAGTCAAGATTTAAAACGCACTAACTGGTTGACACCTGATAGCAAAATTTACAGTCACATTTCGAAAAATCAAGATTTATTAAGATTTAATTTTACTCATTTTCAGGCAACCTAGTTAACGTACCTATACTACACTTGTTATTTCTAAATTACTTGATTTTCTATCTGAATTTTGGGAATTTTTAATGTGTAGCCCAATATGGTATTAACATTCATTTAATTAAATTGTAAGGATATCCATGTTTTCTTTATAGTATTTTCATATCAAACATTCCTTATAAATTTAAGTATAACATTTGTATTTTAATTCTTAAATGAGTAGAGGAAGACTTCAATGTTAAAAGCCAGAGTAGTTAAAAGGGACGTAAAACCAATAACATTATTATTATTATTACTTCAATGTTAGGTCGAAACATGTACCTATCCTATAATAACCAGGTGGTCCGCCAGTCCCTTGCGATCCAGTTTTATGCATCCCGTCACATGTACTACAATTCTGAAAGACATCGGTCCCTCTCCCTAAACTAGGGTATAGGCCGGACGTTTGTTTTAGACGAGTGAAAAATCTTAATGGAAGCCTGGAGGCGAGTTACTGCAGTACCTGTGTTGTTATCAGCTGCCACAAGCGGTCCGATGATTGACAAAGCTGTCTTACACTCCTACTGAAGTACAGTCATTGCCAAATATAATGACGTTCTGTTCGTAAATATGTAACGTGTACTTCCGCGTCACACAATACTTCGACGTTGACTGTACTGTCTGCAAGTCGGTGTCCCCACGTGCTCAAGTCTGAAATTTCATTATATCAGATCGGTGGTGACAAATGTCAAGCGATAGGGTGAGAGAGTGACTACGTACAGGCTCACCCGCAGGCTTCAAGGTCAAGGACAATCGTCTAAAACAAACGTCCAGCCTGTAATATAACGAGATGTGTGTTTACGGGCTAGACGACAGCAGGAATCGTGAGCACCACTAATTCAGTATGGGTACATCGAATGAAAACGAGCACAGATACGCAGAGCACGTACTTGAAAACACGAGGTGCGTGCACAGACCGAGAGCAGGTATTGTATAGACTGGGAAGTGCGCGCATTTTTTTTACATGCAGTTGCCTGGGATGTTTTCATAGACTGATTTGTGCGTGCACCTCCTGTTTTCAAGTAGCCTACGTGATCTGCGTATCTGTGCTCGTTTTACGGGTTCATTTGAGGTACCCATACTGAATAAATAGTGGCGCTCACGATTCCTCCTGTCTTCTAGCCCGTAAACACACATCCATTTATATTACCCCAGTTTAGGGAGAGGGACCGATGTCTTTCAAAATTGTAGTACATGTGACAGGATGCATAAAACTGGATCGCAAGAGGCTGGTGGACCACCCGGCATAATAGATATGTTTTAACTCAAGTATTGATTGGCGTATAGGCTACTTAAAACTTTAGAAAACTTTAGAAATGAAAACATATATTTGTCATGGATTACAAAAGAGTTAATAGAATGTCATGCTTTCACTCGCCAAGCGAGCATCATCAGCAGGGCTGGGTTTTATATGTATTTACATATTTTTTTAATCTCCATCGATTATGTGGTTCAGCGGTCAAACTCTTAGCCTCTTACCGGGTTCGATTCCCGGTCTAAGCATGTGAGATTTACGAAGTGAAATGCCATGTCCCGTGGTTCGGACTCCACGTAAAAAGGAGGACCCGTAGCTTATGATTGCAAGACTAAAGGCCACGTAAAACAACAAGCTTCATTTCTTTACTTTTACATCCTTTTTGACAGTCTTTAAGTCTAGAAAGACTTAAAACTCAGCAATTTTTCTAGGTTTGTGCCGTGCCTTGTGTGGGGTTTCGCCTAGGACATCAAACTGGCTCATCAGTGGGCTCTTGGTGTCCCCGCCGGGACCCCCCACAGGAGTAGCGAACTGCGCGCTACCTCCCTTTAATGAAGCGCACCTGCGCCTCTTTACTGCGAGAACTAATAGCTCAAGCAGCCATCCTGTTGGGGTCCGGGCAAGGACACCAAGAGCCCGCTGATGAGCCAGCTTGGTGTCCTAGAAAAAATCCCACACAAGACACGACACAAACCTAGAAAAATTTCTGAGTTTTAATTCACTGGCCAAGAAAGCCAATATACCATCTTCTAGAAAGTCTGTTTAGCTGCTTTTCTTTTAGCTCAAGTCATGTCTGAATACCAAACTCTGTGTTAGAACAGGCAAATTACCGGTGCTAATTTCTTGAAAGTACGTTCGAGAAATTGCACACTTTCATTGGACGCTGCTTCGCGTGCTAATGTGAAGTAAGGACCAACAGCGACAGTCTGTTATGGTAAAATGTGCTAATTTCATGAACCTTGTGCGAAACACAAACCTGTTGAGGTGAAAGTTCATGAGCAAGAAGGAAGATGTGCAAGGGCAGTGGAGAAAGTATTCCATGGTCAATCCACTGTTTGTGTCGCTGTAAACATGCACAGTCCATGATCTGTAGCCATATGGCATAATAATAATAATAATAATAATAATAATAATAACCACGGAAAACCAATTTGTACAACTTTCAAACCAACTATTTCGCACTCAAAACTGAAAAAACTGAAATGGGAACTAATTGAAGTTACAATAGCCTAGGCCGATCAGGTCTCCTGCTACATTACCGCATATGTATACTTAATTTTGTCCCTTCTTTTTATAATACAGTATAAGATATTGTCACAGTCCCTTTTTTTCACATTAACATTGCTTGAATATACACCTATTATTATCTAAATTTAATTTTATAATGTCTGCTTTGAGGTTTTGTGGGTATCTACCGACCTACCTAGAGATCTCGGGATCGAATCCGGGACGGGGTAGATATTTTTGCTACCAGATTATCATTTTAAATTTTGTAAATATTGTCAATTCAAATTACAGTACAGTAAGTATGTAGTTAGTTTTAGTTGTAAGTATGAAGTTAATTTGTTTATTAGATATATGTCATTGTTCTATTAGACTGTGGTGTGTGAGTGTGTCTGGTAGCAGTTGCATTGTTTATTAGTTATAGTTCATTGTTTTAGTAGACTGTGATGTGTGAGGGTGCATGTGAGTGGGCCTGGTGACAGACTGTTTTAGTGGTAGTATTTGTTGTTGGTGAAACTTTAGTATTTTTTTTCGTTAGTAGAATTTTGGTATTTAATTGTTAGTAGAAGATTAGTATTTTGTAGTAGAATTGCTCTTTACTTATTCTGAAAGGGAGTAGCAGCCTTTCAGAATAAATCAATTCTTTACTAGTCTAATAGACGGTTAAGATATTGCTAATATAAGCCAACTAATGGCTACACTGCGTTCTGCTGCACGGCTGAAAGCAACGGGAAACTACAGCCGTAATGCTATTCCCGAGGATATGCACCTCTCTATGCATAATTACATGTGATGATGGCCTCCTCCCTTGTAAAATTTCAATCCGGAGGTAAACTAGTCCCCCGTTCGGATCTCCGGGTGGGGACTACTCGAGAGGGGGCTAACATCACAGAAGTGACAAAGAGGAAATCTGATATTCTACGGATCGGAGCGTGGAATGTTAGAAGTCTGCTAGGAAGTGGAAAGTTAGAAAACTTAGAAAGGGAAATGGATAGGTTGAGGTTGGATTTGGTTGGGATTAGTGAAATGCGCTGGCAGGAAGAACAGGACTTTTGGTCAGGAGACTATAGGGTCATTAGCTCTAAATCAAACAATGGCCAAGCAGGAGTTGGTCTCATATTGAGTAGGAAACTTGGACAGAGGGTGGAATATTATGAGCAATACAGTGAACGGATTATTGTAGCAAAAATCAATACTAAACCTACGTGCACCACAGTGGTACAAGTCTATATGCCTACCAGTCAAGCCTATGATGAGGATGTTGAAAAGGTCTACGAAGAAATAGATGACATTCTGAGGTATATCAAAGGTGATGAAAATGTTATAGTAATGGGAGATTGGAATGCTGTGGTAGGAAAAGGGAGAGAAGGGAAGATAGTAGGGGATTTCGGATTAGGTGAAAGGAATGATCGAGGAAGCAGGCTGATGGAATTCTGCACCGAACATGAGTTGGTCATAGCTAACACCTTATTCAATAACCAAAATAGAAGAATATACACATGGATGAGACCAGGAGATACAGGGCGTTACCTAATCGACTTCATTATGGTCAAGCAGAGGTTTCGAAACCAGATTTTGGATTGTAAAACATATCCTGGTGCTGACATAAACTCTGACCACAATCTGGTTGTAATGAAATGCAGATTAAAGTTGAAGAAACTGAAGAAAAGTCAAAAGCCAAAAAGGTGGGCAATAGACAGACTGAAAGTAAAGGATGTAAACGAAAGATTCAAGAAGAGTATAAAGGAAGGACTAATCAAAACCCCTAAACAAACTTCAATTGCAGACGAATGGGCACTTTTGAAGAATGAAATAACAAAATCCGCAGAAGAAAACATTGGTAGGAAAGAAAGAATAGGTAGAAAACCGTGGATCACTCAGGATATACTAGAATTGATGGATGAAAGGCGGAGACACAAGAATCTAAGAGATGAAGAGGGGAAAGCAGAATACAGACGTCTGTCCACAACAGAGTTAAAAACTTTGATGCCATTTTCTACACCTTTAACTGTGAACAGTGATTCTCCATAATGGTGAATTTAAAAACCAAATCAAGAAATCGTTTGGCACTTGAAAATGACATTGATTTGTGTGTTACAAAAATCATTCCTGACATTCAAACATTGGTTAATTCAAGCTCAAGTGTCTCGTTAATACCATGAAAAAAAAAAAAAAACACGTAAACGTTAAGTACAATGTGAGTGTATTCTTTTTTAAATAAAAAAAATTACGAGCCTTACAGTAGTCGAATAAGATGTGTAACATCTGACATAGAAGAAACCTGACGTGAAATTGTTGATACACCGGTATTTTATACTATTATTGGCACAAATATTAATCTATTGTAAAAGGGAATGTTTTACAGATATTGTAGTTTATAATACGGAACTCATTTTATTAGATGATTTGTAGCTTCCACCAGCACTAGCCTAAATAAAGAATACGATATGGATCAACTAGATTAATAGACGCGACACCGCTCATAAACTTAAATTCCTTATAAACAGGTCCTCTTGATTCACAGACCAACACGTTATTTCATATGGATTCTGTTAAAATGAGTCATATTGATAAGATAAATATCGTTTAAAATGATAATCTGGTAGCAAAAATACCTACCCCGTCCGGAATTCGAACCCGAAATCTCTAGATTTACAGTCATAGGCGTTAACCCCACGGCTATTTCGACTACGCAAATATTGTGCAAAAGTAGTGACTTATTTCCACGTTCCAATAATACTGCATTATGGAATTAAGTTTCATTGATATTTTGCTTGTTTCGATAATGTTCCTGCGTGAAATTGAGTTTAAAATGCCTTATGAAAAGGCCCTCTTGTGAGTAAAGAGAATGTATTGAGCAATAGTTCATGAAGGCTTGCTCAATTCTCGTATAACCACGACGATTATATTATATTGATGACTGCATTACCGTTATGTGGGTTAATATTTGAATAGCCATTGTGCAGAAACATAATACCGGCAATGCCGACTACTTACAATGTTTGATATTAAGGCATTTTACAATGTAAATACTGATACGAAGACTTCGAACATGTACCATGTCATTTGTTTCAATCACTTGACACCTGAGTTCGCATGAGCGTTTTCCGTTCAGTATGTCATATACATTCCACATGGCCGAGAATACGTCATGGTATCAATTTCCGAAAGCGCGCGCCCAATGTTTCTCTTACCACAGCCAGCTGGATCGATCGATCGAGGTGGCAGTGCGTCTTACACTTACGTTCGATCCACCACTGCCAGCTAGCACACTTCCGTTCGATGGTGCCACCTCGATCGTTCCGATCCACTTCCGTCCCATTTTTCAAAATCACTTTCACAAAAATATCCAGCAACCGAGTAGAAAGATGTTACACATCAAAAACTACAGCAATAACTCATTTTTTAAAACTTTTCTGCGACCCCCCAGTGATTCGCAACCCACCGGTTGAGAACCCCTGCTCTAGGTGTGTGACTTGAGTGTTGGTCTTTGATCGCAAGCTCTGGGGGCCACGCGATCAGCGAGTGTGAAGGTCCCGCCGCTCTCCACTTCCTGATCCTCACACCTGTTTCGCTACTCTCCCGGTAGCTCCTGATTGGCCACGGCCACTCCATACCTTGCCCGGGCCCATTCTTTAACTCCTCTCATGAGGTTACCGTAAGGAAAGTTACTCTTGTTCATTCTAGGTAGAGCCCTGCGCGGATTAACAAAACGTTATCCGCATCCGCAAGATTATTATGCGCATGCGTACAACTGTTTTCCGCATTCGCACGTTTGTTATCCGAATCTACTGGCATTACAATAAGTTAATATTTTATCATTTTAAATGATCTTGTCGACTTAGTCGTTACGCTGAGGTCTGGCGTTACGTTACGGTGACGGGACGAAATGTACCGAGAATGCACTGAAGTGTGTGACGTCATAGTACGATGTAGCAGCCGAGTACCAAGAAGGCAGTGCGAGAACAGAGTTTCAAGAAGGCAGTGCGAGAACAATCAAGTAGGCAGTGAAGAAACAAAATCGATTCTTGAAACTCTGTTCTCGGACTGCCTTCTTGGTACTCGGCTGCTAGCATTTAAAATGATATAAAGTCCAGTCTTTCAGATTGCCTATCAGTCTCTTTTTAATCAGATAAATTACTATTATTTATTTATTTATTTATTTATTTTGATAAATTACTAAAGCAACATATTTAGACATTTGAGGAAAAAAAATCGTTCCCTTAGGCCAGGGGTGCCCAACCTTTTTTTTAAACTAAGGGCCACATTGTAAATAGTTGGGGGTTTGGGATTTATTTTTAAACTATAAGTGCAATATGGTGGGTTTTGTGGCTGTCTGAGATTAGTTTTTTTAGTACGGTCCTGTTGCCGTTTTCTATATATATTTTTATAGTGGATACAAAATAACAATAACAAAAAATTAAATATTTTTAATAAATCCCTTTAAAATAGAAGTACGTTGATATTCAATGCACTCATACAGCATGAATGACAAAGAGTGAGTATTTATGTTCATTTGACACAATTATTAATCAAATTATGAAATAAAGTTCATGATAATTTAGGTTAGTGCGATGACTGGAAAAGCTTTGTTCCGGTATTTAAATAATTTCTCTCCACCTAGGATCGCACTTAGATGTACCAATCATTAATAAGTATTTCAAGTGTTCATCAGAGAATCAATAACCTTGGGTAGGGGTGCAGTGCACTGCTTTGTCCAGTTGGCCTCAGTTGTTTCAAAGATTTGATGACGAGGCACGACGCCGACAAAATAGTCTCGCACGGGCCGTAGGTTGGTTAGTCCTGCCTTAGTCTAATGTATGCCATGTGCTATGTTTATAATGAATGTCACACAGCCAGAATTGCAACCCTTTCCTGTTCGGAGTGTGAATTATGCTTAATGACATAGCCTAATTTGAATGAGATTAGCTTAAATCATCATCTTACATTATTTTGTCATGAGAACAAAAAAAAACCATAACGGAAAAAAGAATGACAGTCAGTCTGAAAGACTAGACTTTATATCATTTTAAATGCTACAAATGCTGAAAAATGTTGGGTGAAAGCCTCATGATCATGCAGCGAACTGCGTGAACTCAAACTCCATTACCAAGTGCAAACCAAGGTCAAAGGAGGTAGCTGGCTGGATGACGTCACGCTCACCGGAGCGCGCAGGAAAAGGAGGAAGCTCATGTGGTACTATGACGTCACGCACCTCAGTGCATTCTCGGTACATTTCGTCCCGTCGCCGTAACGTAACGCCAGACCTCGGCGTAACGACGAAGTTGACAAGATCATTTAGAATGATAAAATATATGTGATAAACATCCGGGTCCTAGTATAAGTTCGGATTGTATTCTAAAAGCTGTCCGCAAATTTACTCCAAACATTATCCGCTATCCACATGGCGGCAAATTTTGCGGATATCCGCGTCCGCGCAGGGCTTTAGCTATAGGGGCTTTGTGATATTGTGGTCGTGTAGCCCAGAATTTGTCTGATAACCTGTGCCACTGTTATGTCTGTAGTAGTGTGTGTATTTGTAATTATGGTAGGATTTGAGTAGGAAGTGACCGTGGTCGTGAGTACGTACCATCAGAACATTTGCTTGGAGTAGAAGTCGGGAAACCACGGAAAGCCACTGCCAAGATGTCTGATGTTCTACTCATAGAGTCAGTATCTCAGTAAGGAAAGCAATAGCATAAAGCGTTGCCTTGTACGTCACATGGGGCAGTGGTCAAGCGCTTGCCTTGCGCAAAGGTGCACCAGGTTCGATTTCGGGTCAATGCTTGTGAGATTTTCGAAGTAAAATTTCGCGTCCTGTGGTTCGGATTCTATGTAAAATGGAGGTAACGATATTAACGGTCACGTAAAGCTACACAGTACAAGCTTTCTTCACTGTGCGCCGCATAGGCCTACTAGTCCAGCCCCGTGGCTAATTGGTTAGCACGGTAGGATTTGGGCTGGAGGGTACCTGGTTCGATTCCAGGCTGGCTCGTGCGGATTTCAATCTCATGTGGTTTAATTCCCCCCGAAGTATTCATAAACAAAAGGAATGCAAAATAAAAAAAGGTCAACAGAAAATGTAAAACTTAAAAAGTAAAATGAAAGCAAGTAAAAACAATAATCAGCCACTGTGGTCAAGAGCACTAACGCGCTGGAAACAGGGTAGCGTGGCGCACCTCGGCCGTCCTGAGATTGTATTCCCGGTTCCCCATTTTCACCGACAGTAGTGGCTACGCGGGCTAAAGCGCTGCGTTAGGTCAAGGGGCCAAGCTCTCTGCTGACTCGGTAGACGCGTGGCTTCGAGCCCCACCGTCGGCTGTCCTTGAAATGGTTTTCCGTGGTTTCCCATTTTCAACACCAGGCAAATGCTGGGGCAGTACCTTCTGACAGGCCACGGCCGCTTCCTTCCACATCCTTGCCCAGTTTCATTCATCTTCATCCATTCCATCTCTCATCCCGACGCGCAGGTCGCCCACGGGCGTCGACTCGAAAGACCTGCACTCGGCCTCTCAGGAGGCTACACGACAAAAAAAAAAAAAAAAACACCAGGAAAATGCTGGAACGGTTCCTTTCAACTGCCGACTTCCTTCCAAAATCCCTTCTCTAATTCTTCCTTAATTAGACCCAAGTTAGCGGTCGCCTGTCACCATCCCCAGTTGTATCTGCTGACAAAGTGTGTTCAGCTCCCAGACACCGTCTTTGCGACGGTAAAGGAATTATCCTTCGCATAGTGGCGGCTTCGGTGGCGTAGTCGGTAGCATGCTGATCTCCTATACCCAAGGTCGCGGGTTCAAACCTTGCCCAAGTCGTCGGATTTTTGAGAGCGTTAAAAATCCCTCAGCATGCCTTCCTTCGGAGGGGAAGTAAAGCCGGCGGTCCCATGACATAGGTTTATGGCATGAAAAAGAACCTTCCACTAATTACACCCGCGTGAAGCTAAATTGTATAGGTTAAGAATGTAAACAACGCTCTTAGATTCCTACGTTCGTTGCCAAGAGCCGACTGTGGTGGCGTCTGGTAGCTAAGTTCTGAACTAGTAGTCGTTGACGGTGGCGTTTGGCGGCAAAAGTAGGAACTATTTGAAAAATTCAAAAGTCTGCAGTCCTTACTTGAATTAAATTTAAAAACAGACAACACCCACTATTACCGTTATCACAATTAACACCGGTTATCAGACAGATTCTACACACGGCCAAAGTACACTGGGCTACATGACCGCGTTGTCGCAGCCCCTAAACTAAGGAACCAACCAACCAAATTCCCAGAGTCCGTAGGTGAAGACGAGGTAGGAGGATACGAGACTAAAATTAGAATATAGCGCAGCCTTGGATTTTAGGGGTTCAAGTCTACAATTTCTGCGAATGCCTCTGGGCTAACACACTTCCTGTCGACCATTGAGACCAACTTACTGACACTTTCAGACCAGTGTGTGCTAGTTTCTATTCTATGGAAACTCATTGCAGGCCGTTCAACCAATCACATTGTCCGTGATCTAGATCCCAGTCACCACTTCAGGCAGACTAAGAGTCAGCAACTGAAAATTATTGTTAAAAGACTTCTTCGTCTTGTCTTCCTCGTCGATCAGAGTCCAACTATTGCAAGTAGGTTAACTGCTAGAGTCAGACCAATGAACGCAGTCACATTTTTAAAGTCTAGTTATAGTGTATGTCGTGCTAATTTCAACAACAATACAATTACATTCTATATTGGCGCATGCGCAGAATAGATTATAGCGGCAGTTGAAGGGAATGAGTCGTGCATGTCCAATGTACCGAGGAGTGAAAGCTTTCACGTGCTTTGCTTACATTCCCGAGTTCATACTCCCTACGGGCTCTTCTCTTTCCTGTGGACCTTTCAGGGTCAACTTCCGATCCCGGTATTAGGTCATGATGATGATTATTGTTCTTTTTGTTCGACCTTGGCGAAATGTAAATACACTGAAGAAAATGGAAATTGTACCACCATGAAGGCATTGGTCGTTTGTGTTGATTTTCAAGATATGGAACGATGCCATGTAGGTATGTAAACGATCAAAGTTTCAGACACATTGGATTGTTGCTACAGGTCTCCCCACGTGATTGGTCGCGGAGGAATCAACTCCAGTATACGGACTCTGGTGTAGCGTAGTTGACTTGAGGTCTGTGCAGTGAAGTGTTCCCCGTCAAACATGCCTCAACGACAGAGAAGAGCATGCCATCAACAACTGTCGCCGTTTGAGAGGGCTCGGATAATTGGGCTGTGTGAGGCTGGATTATCGCGAAGGACTGTCGCTGCACGTGTTGTCCGACAGGCATCTACGGTACAACGTGTATGGCAGCAGTGGTCAAATGAAGGTACCCACACTCATAGACCTGGCACAGGCCCAGCGCGACAGACAACTGTGAGAGAGGATCGCCGCACCATTCGGATGGCCCGGATGGAACCCCATGCAACAGCAGCTCAAATTCAAGCAGCTGTGGCACCCCACGTTACACAACAAACAGTTGGTAATTGCCTGCGTGCAGCTGGCTTACGATCCCGTGTCCCTGCAGAAGGTGTTCCATTGACCCCACAACAGCGACGTGTAAGGCTGGCCTGATGTCGAGAACGATCGACGTGGGTCGACAAATGACATAGGGTCGTCTTTAGTGATGAATCGCGCTTCTGTCTTGCCCGCAGTGATCGCCGAAATCGTGTGCGCCGACGTACCGGGGAGAGGGGCCGCCCTGACCTTCTTGTCGAGAGGCACACAGGGCCAACACCAAGCATTATGGTGTGGGGAGCTATTGGCTTTAATGTGAAATCACAATTAGTGCTTGTTGTGGGCACTATGGCTGCTCGACAGTACGTTGATAGGGTACTCAATCCAGTGGTTGTCCCTATTGGGTAGTTTATTGGCTGAGGAATAACCCACCCACCAAGGGAAGATGATTAAGAGAAGGAAGTAGGTTTTGGATTGGAGAAAAAGGATAGAAAAATAGGAGGAGAGTCCCACAAAAGTTATGAATTTGACTTTCAATACATTTAAAGGTGGTTGCCACCGCAAATCCTTTCTCGGATACCTAAAGTGGATACGAGCTTGGTCGAAGCTGACGGGAACCGCAGATAAGACTTGGGCAGTTTGCCAGAGAAAGGCTTTAGTGTATTTCCTCCCAAGCACGAATAAAAGTACTATAGGGAAGGGTGATGGTCTGGTCAGACAGATAGTAAAAGCTTTATTGAGTATGAACGAGGGCATAAACCTAGGAAGAGCTAGGAAAGCCAGGATCCTGCCTAACTGTAGTATCAGAGAAATGATGAATCCAAAAACAAATATTTAATTTATTTAACAATTTAAAGAAGTTAATATTTTTGACAATTAAATATTTTGCAATCTTGTTAACAATTTGGGGTCGCAGACCTCTCAACATTAAACGGTTGCTCCAGGCAATTGACAATTTATAAGGTTTCAAACCTTACATGTTTCTAAAATCTTTATAAGATTTAAACAAATGAACAATGAAATAATTAAAGCTTGAACGTGAATTGGAGTACAAAGAGTGCACCTTAAGAAATTCTTGAGAGAATGATCTAGAGAAAGTGACAACTTTGAAAATAACAATAATAACAACATGAAAAATAAGATAGAAGTTCCTACAACTTCTTATATTTATACAGAATTAATATATGAGAATTATACAAAGAGGGCAGGTCACTTACTGTGAAACCTGAAGAAAGTGAAAAGGAAAGTTCTAGACTTCCCAAGTTTGAGCAGGAATCACTAGCCGAATGGGACAGTTTCCATTTCGTGAAACCTGAACATGACTCGCTCAAGAGTTTAAAGAAATGTTTTCCCTGATTATAGGAAAGGAACAATGTAATTTAAAACTTGTATCACACAAGCAATTATGCAGAATTTAATTAATGTTAAACTAGCAAAGTTGGAAGGGCACTTCGTGAGTGACGCCTTATAGAAAGTTACAATTTTATTAATAATGGTTGTTAGTAGAAGGTTGAGGAAAGATCATTGGGATATAGGATCAATGTTCATGGCCGTATTTAATGTAAACTGACGAGCGCGACGCGGTAGAAACGTGGAGCAAGCACTGGTTATCACTGTAGTCTATAAAGATGGATGCAAAGTTCACTATAGAAACACTGAAGTTTATGAGAAAGAAAGTTATTGCAATTATGGAAATAACTGATTGCACTATATAGGTGAGAGTCTATTTCTTGAAAAAGTTGTGATTTACAATTAAATGCGCCATAGAATGTTCCAACGGGGGAAGAAAGTTCGCTATTGCAGTAATTTAAGGAAGATTCCTCATTTTAACTAGCATTTTCACAAGTGCGTGAACAATACTTGACGGCAAGACTCGCAGATAGAGTACAAGATCTCGAAGGTTCCAGAACGACCTTAGCAGAAAATGGGGTTGAGAAAATCCAACGGAGGAACTAGCTTTATAATTATAGACAGCGGGTATTAGATAATATCCCACGTAGCGAGAGGATTTCTCATTTGAATAGCTTAAGAAAAGCTCTTTTTTAGTAAGGTTGGCTTATACAAGCAAAAGCTCAACATGGCAAATCCCACGAAGAATGATTTTTGCCCCAAAGTAAATAATTTCACACTGTCTATAAATTATAATTAAAAGCACGTGGAAGTTAAAACCATGAAGATGAGGTTAAAACTTTTAAAATGGTACTTATCTTGATTTCATGTTGAAGTCGAAGTTTCCGTTGATGACTACCTAGCCAACATGGCGTAGAAGAGTGTGTGCCTCTTGGTTTGAGGAGGCTAGCTCGAGCGGAGCTTTGACTGACCGAGTCAACTGCAGACTGAGAAGTGAGAGCTGCTCAACGGAGCACGGAGGGACCAAGGAAGGGGAAAAGAGTGGGGGGTAGGAGACAAAAGGAGAACATATAAACATTGCCAACTTTAAAACAAAAAATTAATCTCTTGCTGAGCTGATCTTCTAAGAGTTGATAACAGATGATACTAGCGCAGCATGGTGAGTAAAGAAGTGGACGTAGTCCTCTTGCTCAAGGAGAAAATAGCTGGCGATGATAACAGGATCTGGTGGCCAAATGGATATGGAATTCCTCTTGCGCGAGGAAGAGTTGAAGAGCTTCAGAGATTCGTTGTTATATGACGCTAGGTGGGTCACAGAATATATATCTGGAACAGACTCATACAAAATATAAGCGACCTGAACCCCTAAGAGAGAACAGAAGATCACTGTTGGTGTCTGACAAAGAGGAAGGAAAGAACATGCAAAAACATTGAAAATTATAATCTCAGGTACCGTGTATTCCAAGAATGCACCATACTGGGAGGGGCAGACACCAACAGCGAACAAGAAAAACAAGTACAGTAATAAGCAATTGCGGAGAGGTAGTCTTGTGATCTGACCATTAGTGGTCAAGACTCTGAATACCCTGACTCTCCTATCTCTTCCAGGGTAACATTCGGTCACTCTTCCAAAAGGCCAGACTAGGGGGGGTGAAACATCCCTAACTAAGACCAAGTCTCCCACTTGAATGTCGGGACTGGAAAGAAACCACTTCTGCCTCCCTTGCAAGGAAGTTAAATATTCCAAGTTCCACCTCTTCCAAAAGGAATTGCGGAGGGCTTCAAGTTTACGCCAAACAATAG
Source organism: Meconema thalassinum (assembly GCA_946902985.2). Classification (NCBI taxonomy): domain Eukaryota; kingdom Metazoa; phylum Arthropoda; class Insecta; order Orthoptera; family Tettigoniidae; genus Meconema; species Meconema thalassinum. The sequence continues at coordinate 49,026,304 of OX336394.1, forward strand.
GTAGATTAAAATCCCTGAAAGAATTAGAAAGGGGAGGAGGGGCAGAGAGAGAAATGCGTGTAAGGAAGCGACCAGGTGTAAGTGGAAGGAGGTCATCAGGGTCATTGGAAAGCGGAGTTAAAAGGCGAGAATTATCAACACTTTCAATCACGAAATAGCTGGAAGCTGAGAGAAATAAAGCACTAGTAAAGATTGCGATACGATGAGAAAGAAGAATTGACAAGTTTAAACAAAGCGTATAGAAACAAGTACATCTATTCAGGACAAGAATATACCAAATAAACAAAGGAACTATGCGAGTAGAAAGCAAGAACGCCATAGGTAAAAACCCAGTAGCCATAAACAATGACCTTAAGTCATAATAAGTATCAAAGGGGTTACTCAGAAAAATACTTAAGTCAGCGAGAAACGTGACATGACAAGTATAAATGCAAAAACACATCGAATGTGACGACGAGAAAAAGTAAGTTTGTTCATCAATGAACAATAAGATTTCAAAATATGTAAGCAAAGTGTAATACATAAGCGCGTGAGAAATACGCAACGAAGTTTTGAAGCAAGAATCGAAACAATTGTAAGATACGAGCGTGAGTAAGTGAGAGACGTAAACAAGCACGGCCTTGACACACATAGTACAGCGAGATAAGGCATATAAATAGCTGAAAGAGTCCTTAACTGGAACAAGTTTATTTTGGGAAGTAGGTGAACGGCTTCTGTACTTGCAGGAGCGGCTCACTAGACAATGCTTGGCAATCAGCCAAAGTTGAGATAAGAGAAACTTGCTTTGAACTGTGTCAAGCGTACAGGATATAAACAGTGACTTGACCTTCCTCAGGCTTGTATACAAACAAGTCTGACAAACAAGCAGTTCAAAGTACACAAACAACATTTGTTGAATCAGCTGTAACTTAAAGCAGATATTCAGGTTGACCGGCATGCAGTTAATCGTAACTTGGACGTGAAAAAGCAATTTAAAGCTATATGAAATAAAGTGGGAAATCAATTTCGCATAATTTTGAGGATCACGAAATCGGACAATTTTCGACAGGAAAAAGCTTGATTCTTCCGAGCAAAGAAGACAAGCTGGGACATTGAGAAGAAGGTTATGCATAAGAATAGTTATTCTAGATGCTATAGAATTCAGATTTTCAAGCGGTTTCAAAAGCGGCTTCCAATTGTGAGGAAGGAGGGAGGAGCCGGCCGTGGCCATCCTTCTACATAGCGAAAGAAGTGAAACATGGCTTACAGCGAAGTGATGGTGACTGATAGCCATGGTTTTACACAAGGGGAAGATAGTTTTTGAGAAAGAGTTTAAGCAATTAACTGCTATAAAAAATGACATAAGAAGGTAAACGAAATAACACAAAGCAAGGCGAACTTGAATTGCTATCTTGTGCGGGAAGAAGGAAAAACCATTTAAACAACTTACAGAGGTAGCGTAGTTGTTCACGATAAGACATCGTTTCGGCAAGTGTTTTTCAAAAATATTGAGATCTGAAACATGAGCGTTTTCTTTTTCAGAAATAGGATTTATGTCAGCTGTAACGAAATGACATTGCGCTTTGGTTTGAACACTGGGATATTGAATTTCACCAGTAATAACCCAACCAAAATCGGTGTCTCTGGCGACCACGGTTGAAGATAACTTGCGTGTTTGTTTGCGAAGGCACTTCCAAAAAACATTGGCACTGAAAAGTACATCAATGGGACCTTGAGCATTAAACTGAGGATCAGCTAACCTTAAGTGCGAGGGAATGTTTAAACCGGAAGTATTGATAGAGTGACTTGGAGTGTCCTTGCCAATACTGGTAAGAATGAGACAGTTTAGGTTAAGATTGGTGTTTCTTTGGCAAACGTCTCTGATTTTCAATTTTGAAGACTGCAAAACTTGAGTTTTCGAATTGTCAATGCCGGTCACACTGATAGAAGTAGGCGATGACGAAAGACCTAGTTTTTTAATCAACGATTGCGAAACAAAGTTATGAGTTGAAGCGGAATCGAGAAGACCACGGGTTCGAAACCAATTTCCAAATTTATCTTGGATTTCGAATTGTACAGTGGTCAAAAGGGTTTGCGCACTGTAAGAAGTTTCGGCGTTAGAAATGCAGGAAGAAGCATTAGTTTGTTCGGAGCTGCTCTGCAAAGAGCTTGAAGAGGCAGCTACTGATGACCTCGATTTATCGTGAACGTGCAATAAAGAATGATGCGATTTTTTACAATGGAAACAGAGATTTGATGACGTACAGTTCGAAGAAGAATGCTTAGGTGATAAGCAGTTGAAACAATGTTTGCTATTCAAGACAAACTTCCTTCGATCTTCGACAGACAATTCTTTAAAGGATTTGCACAAATACAATGTGTGAAGCTTTTTACAGAGCGTGCATTTTAAAGATTTATTAAGCGGCCTGATATCTTCTCTTGCATGATTGAAAGAGGCAGAACGGGTTTGCTTGTTCTCGACAGATGGGGGCTGATGTCCCTTTGAAAAAGCAAGTTTTTTTTCAAAAATTTGACACTGAGGATTCGTTTCAACCTTTTCGCACTGAAATGCGAGTGCTGTAAGGACTTGGCATCGGCTGTTAAGAAACGAGATTAAGTGTTCGAAGGAAAATTCTTCCTTGCGAGCGAGTTCAATTTCCCAAGCCTTTAAAGTTGAAAAATCGAATCTTGATGTAGCCAGATGAATGAGTATGGTGTCCCATGTTTGGACAGGCTGCTTAAGTTGGTATAATACTCTGACATTCAACTGTATAGAGTCTAAGAGGTTTCTTAAAGAGGTGACGTCATTAGGTTTGACGGCTGGCAAGTTGAAAAGACAACGTATGTGGCGAGCTACACTCAAACGTAAATTGCCATATCTCTCTTTAAGGAGATTAAAGGCGATGTGGTAGTTGTCTGCGCTTAAAGGCAGTGACTCCACTAAGGCTAAGGCCTCGCTTTCCAAAGACGTGCGGAGGAAATAAAATTTATGTATGTCATGGATCTCGATATTTTCATGAATTAGGGAGCAGTAAAGTTCGTAAAAAGAATACCATTCACCTTCCTTGCCTGAGAAGTGCGGTAGGCTTATCTTAGGAAGTAACGGTTTCGGTTTGTTCTCGTGAACTGAAGCGGGTGCGAACTGGGCCGGATTGATGACCCTAATGTCCGGTTCTGAGATATTGCGAATCAATTGGTGGGCCTTTGCAATCCCTTCAAAGTACAAGGGTTCGACCTCGTCCCGATCCGATTGAAGTTCTGGGCAAGCGGATTCAATCTCGGTTTGAATTTGATCATAATAATCATAAGACCGTTCGTACAACTTAAGGGGATGTGTCAAGATGTCTAAATCACACTCGGCGGGATTTAACTTGTTGATAAAATTTCTGAATCTAGTGAGTTGCCCTTTATAGGAAGAACGTCTAGCAATGAGAGTTTCATCTTTTTCAGTAGGGGCCATGACAAAGAGAATAAATTGAAATACAACTCACGAAACTGTAGAACCTTGGAGATGCTGTCAAGTTTGCAGCAGCAAATGGGTAGAAAGAACGGGGCACACCAAAGGAGACAGGAGCGGCCTCTTTCCCGTTCACAGGCTTTGCATGATGTAATTATAGCTGAAAAATTCAAAGCAGATATTAGTAATATGCAAAGTATTGTCAAATGACACTTGACAAACAATAGAAATAAAAAATGGACTCTCCCGGGTTTCTGGTACCAAATTTTGGGTAGTTTATTGGCTGAGGAATAACCCACCCACCAAGGGAAGATGATTAAGAGAAGGAAGTAGGTTTTGGATTGGAGAAAAAGGATAGAAAAATAGGAGGAGAGTCCCACAAAAGTTATGAATTTGACTTTCAATACATTTAAAGGTGGTTGCCACCGCAAATCCTTTCTCGGATACCTAAAGTGGATACGAGCTTGGTCGAAGCTGACGGGAACCGCAGATAAGACTTGGGCAGTTTGCCAGAGAAAGGCTTTAGTGTATTTCCTCCCAAGCACGAATAAAAGTACTATAGGGAAGGGTGATGGTTTGGTCAGACAGATAGTAAAAGCTTTATTGAGTATGAACGAGGGCATAAACCTAGGAAGAGCTAGGAAAGCCAGGATCCTGCCTAACTGTAGTATCAGAGAAATGATGAATCCAAAAACAAATATTTAATTTATTTAACAATTTAAAGAAGTTAATATTTTTGACAATTAAATATTTTGCAATCTTGTTAACAATTTGGGGTCGCAGACCTCTCAACATTAAACGGTTGCTCCAGGCAATTGACAATTTATAAGGTTTCAAACCTTACATGTTTCTAAAATCTTTATAAGATTTAAACAAATGAACAATGAAATAATTAAAGCTTGAACGTGAATTGGAGTACAAAGAGTGCACCTTAAGAAATTCTTGAGAGAATGATCTAGAGAAAGTGACAACTTTGAAAATAACAATAATAACAACATGAAAAATAAGATAGAAGTTCCTACAACTTCTTATATTTATACAGAATTAATATATGAGAATTATACAAAGAGGGCAGGTCACTTACTGTGAAACCTGAAGAAAGTGAAAAGGAAAGTTCTAGACTTCCCAAGTTTGAGCAGGAATCACTAGCCGAATGGGACAGTTTCCATTTCGTGAAACCTGAACATGACTCGCTCAAGAGTTTAAAGAAATGTTTTCCCTGATTATAGGAAAGGAACAATGTAATTTAAAACTTGTATCACACAAGCAATTATGCAGAATTTAATTAATGTTAAACTAGCAAAGTTGGAAGGGCACTTCGTGAGTGACGCCTTATAGAAAGTTACAATTTTATTAATAATGGTTGTTAGTAGAAGGTTGAGGAAAGATCATTGGGATATAGGATCAATGTTCATGGCCGTATTTAATGTAAACGGACGAGCGCGACGCGGTAGAAACGTGGAGCAAGCACTGGTTATCACTGTAGTCTATAAAGATGGATGCAAAGTTCACTATAGAAACACTGAAGTTTATGAGAAAGAAAGTTATTGCAATTATGGAAATAACTGATTGCACTATATAGGTGAGAGTCTATTTCTTGAAAAAGTTGTGATTTACAATTAAATGCGCCATAGAATGTTCCAACGGGGGAAGAAAGTTCGCTATTGCAGTAATTTAAGGAAGATTCCTCATTTTAACTAGCATTTTCACAAGTGCGTGAACAATACTTGACGGCAAGACTCGCAGATAGAGTACAAGATCTCGAAGGTTCCAGAACGACCTTAGCAGAAAATGGGGTTGAGAAAATCCAACGGAGGAACTAGCTTTATAATTATAGACAGCGGGTATTAGATAATATCCCACGTAGCGAGAGGATTTCTCATTTGAATAGCTTAAGAAAAGCTCTTTTTTAGTAAGGTTGGCTTATACAAGCAAAAGCTCAACATGGCAAATCCCACGAAGAATGATTTTTGCCCCAAAGTAAATAATTTCACACTGTCTATAAATTATAATTAAAAGCACGTGGAAGTTAAAACCATGAAGATGAGGTTAAAACTTTTAAAATGGTACTTATCTTGATTTCATGTTGAAGTCGAAGTTTCCGTTGATGACTACCTAGCCAACATGGCGTAGAAGAGTGTGTGCCTCTTGGTTTGAGGAGGCTAGCTCGAGCGGAGCTTTGACTGACCGAGTCAACTGCAGACTGAGAAGTGAGAGCTGCTCAACGGAGCACGGAGGGACCAAGGAAGGGGAAAAGAGTGGGGGGTAGGAGACAAAAGGAGAACATATAAACATTGCCAACTTTAAAACAAAAAATTAATCTCTTGCTGAGCTGATCTTCTAAGAGTTGATAACAGATGATACTAGCGCAGCATGGTGAGTAAAGAAGTGGACGTAGTCCTCTTGCTCAAGGAGAAAATAGCTGGCGATGATAACAGGATCTGGTGGCCAAATGGATATGGAATTCCTCTTGCGCGAGGAAGAGTTGAAGAGCTTCAGAGATTCGTTGTTATATGACGCTAGGTGGGTCACAGAATATATATCTGGAACAGACTCATACAAAATATAAGCGACCTGAACCCCTAAGAGAGAACAGAAGATCACTGTTGGTGTCTGACAAAGAGGAAGGAAAGAACATGCAAAAACATTGAAAATTATAATCTCAGGTACCGTGTATTCCAAGAATGCACCACCTATGATGGCGAACATTGCTAATGGGATGTTTCAGCAGTACAATGCCCGGGTTCACACTGCACGCATCTCCAGAGAAGCTCTCCACATCACAACCTTAGAATGGCCCGCCAGATCCCCGGACCTCAGTCCTATTGACCATATGTGGGACATGATGGGTCGACAACTGGCCAACAGTCCTCAGCCACCCGCAACTCTGGAACAACTGACCCGTGCAGTGCAGCAAGCATGGGCCACAATTCCTCAGGAAGCGACCCAGGGCCTTATTAACTCCATGCCTCGCCGAATTCATCAATGTATTGCTGCTCGTGGTGGGCACATCCTGTATTGATTGTTGTCCAAACTTGCGGTCAGAGGGACCTGAAAGTGTAATCATCGAATCACAACCGAACACTCGTCTTGCATGTTCAATTGCAGCAATGTAGCACAACTCCTTCTGGGTGTTGCAATTTCCATTTTCTTTAGTGTATTATATGTCAGAAAACTGTACTATAATGAGGCTCATTAAAGTACAAGTTTTCATTATGATACAGTTTCTCCCACCAATCAGAGCTCAAGAAACAGTTTTGTGACCTATCAGGTGAGGATAGCATCGCACCTGCGCTCACTTCCATGGCCCTCTATTTTAAATTTCACTGCGTGGCGAGTATTATAGTGAGGTATTCCAAGAGGCCATGGTCAAATACAAGGTATTCTGTGCGTCCCATGAGCTCTGTTCAGTGCATAAAACTGGTGAAATCTCGACAGATATTTATGAATATTTATGTTCGAACATAAAATAGTTATAATTATCGTCGATCATAAACAGTCGTATGCAACTCGCCTATAATGGTAATTAAGACATTCGTATGGAAATTATAAAACTCGTGTCTTAATTATTGCCATTATAGGCTCGTTGCATAATGTACTATTTTAAACTCGTTTCACAATGTGCAGTCGGACGCTAGTACAGTAGTTGATGGTTGGTTGGTTCCTCAGTTTAGGGACTGCGACAACGCTCTCATTTAGCCCCGTGTACTTTGCGTGTGTGTAGAATCTGTCTGATAACCAGTGTTAATTGTGATGGCTGTAATAGTGTGTGTGTTTTCTGTGATTCAGCTAAGGACTGCAGACGATCATTTTTTCGAGTAGTTCCTAGTTTTGTTACCAAATGCTACCGTACACGACACCTAGCTGCGGACATGGCTACTAGATGCCAACTCAGCCAGCACATGGCGGCAAATGTTGGAACTAATAGAGCGTTATCAAACTAACCTACACATTTTAGCTTCCACAAGTATAGTTAGTGGAAGGTTCTTTTTTTCATGCCATAAATCTATGACATGGGACCACCGGTTTACCTCCCCTCCAAAGGAAGGCATACTGAGGGATTTTTAACGCTCTTAAAAATTCCGACGACTTTGAACCCGCGATCTTGGGCTTAGAAGCTCTGCATGCTACCAACTACGCCACCGAAGCCGCCTACAGTAGTCGACAATCAGGCCATCATTTTTGGTACTTGTTTCGGGTGCATTACATTTTTCCCCCTTCATGAAAATGAAAATCCACAGCCTGCTTCCAGTCTCCGACCGGGGCAGGAATGGAATGAATGAAGCCCCTATCTAGCGGCGAGGATATGAACTGTGCCGGCTGCCGAGGCCTGACGCACTCCTCTGGGGCAATGATTAAATGAATGACAGATGAAATTAAATGATAGTGGAATGAAATTTTGACAAGGAAAAGCGGAGTACCCGGAGAAAAACCTGTCTGCCTCCGTTTTGTCCAGCACAGATCTCACATGGAGTGACCGGGATTTGAACCACGGACCCAGCGGTGAGAGGCCGGCGTGCTGCCGCCTAAGCCACGGAGGCTTCCTTTTCCCCCTTCATCAGACTTAAAATAGATACACAGTTTATGTAACATTACGAAGACGGATAAAAATAACAAAATTACAAAAAAATGCATTAACACTTTTAAAACAAAACAAAAAAAACCAAAGGAAGCTTTTAGTTTTACGTGACCGTTAATCATGCGAACATGCCACAGGACCTCCTTTTTACTTGGAGTCCGAACCATAGGTCATGGCATTTCATTTCGTAAATCTCACATGAAATGACCGGGAATCGAACCCGATCCACCTTGGTGAGAGGCCAACAGCTTGACCACTGCGACACAACGCCCCCTATTTAAAAAAATAAAATAAAAAACACTTGTGAGAGATGCATATCAATAAAAAAAGAATTCTGTTAAAATTGCTTGCTTAAGTAGTCAACTATTACAATGAGTTTTAACATTTAAATGATAGCGAAATACAAAATGGCCTATATTGCTTGTACCTTTGAATCAGAAACCGAATTAGATTTGAGTTGTATTTAAGGTATTTGTCTTATATCTGATCGTGGATAAAACTCTTTAAAACTCAATTATGTCTAAAGAACAGATAGTCTACTGTTTTTCATTGTTTGTGAATAGACTGGAAGAATAGTTTTTAGCATTAGACTTCTCCTCCAAAGGAAGGCATACTGAGGGATTTTTAACGCTCTTAAAAAATCCGACGGCTCCGGACGGGTTTGAACCCGCTATCTTGGGCTTTGGAGCTCAATATGCTACCAACTACGCCACCGAAGCCGCACTACCGACTTCAATCCGGGGCTTTGCTTGGCCATGACTCATAACCTGTGGCATTGTGATGGCTGTATTAGTGTGTGTATTTGTAGTTGGAGTTAGTATAGGGATGGCCGTGGCCTAAATATTGGTACTATCCCTGCATAGGCCTGGAGTAGAACGTGAGGACTGACCCAGGTTTTACTCATTTCTATTATTATTATTCATTGGTTGTTTGGGCTTACGGTGTTCTTGGTGGATTATTTGGCGGCTGCTTTTGTGCTGAAACCTTGAACTTTCTATTGGACCAGTATTCTTTCATTTTCTTGCTGAACTCTATCTTACTGTACGTTCCTCAAACCGTTTGCTGGACGCGTTGTGGTGAACCTCTGTAATGGATGTGAGGATATGTGCGGTGTCAACTGTCAGACTGTACCGACTCCTGTCATTTATTGTGTCTTGCTGAATATTAAGTTCAGCAAGACATTTCTCAATTTGTTTGATACACAGGGACTCAGTGTCTTTACCCTTCGTGCCTACCTTGAAGATCTTATAAGACAGCCTGTGGTGGTCCATACTGTATAGGTGGCCGTAGAAAGCCAGGCGTCTAATTCCGAAGGCTGGTTTTCCTGGTGTTTATGGGGTTCACAATTTGGTTTGTACCATCGTCTGCCGTCTGGTAAGATCCTTGGTCCCACTGCATTTTTGCCCGCAAGATTTTCCTTTCCTGTGCCTCGAGGGCCCTTATCACTTGGCAAGTGCCGACTTGTGAGATTCATTTGCTGGAGCGGGGACAGTGGCCAGCATATCAGGCGCGCGCACGCCTTCCGCCCGCCAACCGAACTCGTGCCACAGATTGCGCGCAGGTAGAAACATTAACTTCAACCTAAGGAGGCGAGCTAACCAAGGTCACTAAACTTTCATCAACGACGGTGTGAAGTGTCAGCACACAGATAAGAATGTAACATAAACAACAGCTTCCTGCAAGATTTATTTAAGAAGTACGTAAGCTTTTCATTTCTTGGGAGTTTGGATGACCCGTCGTCAACAGTTAAAGGTTTGAACTTACCTTTTCATAGAAGACGCTGAAAATGTTCACCTTTGGAAGTTGTATCGTTACATTATGTCGCTACTCCTGTACCCCCCTGCGTGTTTACTGTAATTAATCGAAGCTTCGGCCTAAGCCCGCTTGATGTTCAATTGTGGGGTAATTTAAAATACAAAGTGTACCGATCAATTACCCTTACTTTTGTGGAGCTGGAGAACAATATACCTACGGCAGCAGATATCCCTCTCAACAGAAGGGAATTACAACGTATATACGCTAATTTACACACATCAAAAAAAGTTTTGCATCACCTCGGTTCCAAGAGTTCCGGAACCGTTAAATACAAAGGGAATAGAGATCAACACAAACAACATTTCAGCTCGTTTTATTGCTCATGAGACCCACACATTGCATGTTGTACCATCATACAGCTAGACTTTCAGCATTTGTGGTCCAGATTGCAGTACACACCACTACCTCTAATACCCAGTAGCACGTCCTCTTGCATTGATGCATGCCTGTATTCGCCGTGGCATACTATCCACAAGTTCATCAAGACACTGTTGGTCCAAATTGTCCCACTCCTCAACGACAATTCGGCGTAAATCTCTCAGAGTGGTTGGTGGGTCAAGACGTCCATAAACAGCCCTTTTCAACATATCCCAGGCATGTTCGATAGGGTTCATGTCTGGCGAACATGCTGGCCACTGTAGTCGAGCGATGTCGTTATCTTGAAGGAACGCATTCACAAGATGTGCACGATGAGGTCGAGAATTGTCGTCCATGAAGACAAATGCCTCTCCAATATTCTGCCGATATGGTTGCACTATGGGTCGGAGGATGTCATTCAGGTATCGTAAAGCCGTTTCGGAGCCTTCCATGACCACCAGTGGCGTACGTCGGCCCCACATAATGCCACCCCAAAACATCAGGGAACCACCACCTTGCTGCACTCGCTGGACAGTGTGTCTAAGACGTTCAGCCTGACCAGGGTGCCTCCAAACACGTCTCCGACGATTGTCTGGTTGAAGGCATATGCGACACTCATCGGTGAAGAGAACGTGATGCCAATTCCGTGGGGTCCATTCAGCATGTTGTTGGGCCCATCTGTACCGCGCTGCATGGTGTCGGGGTTGCAACGCTGGACCTCGCCATGGACGTCGGGAGTGAAGTTGCGCATCATGCAGCCTATTGCGCACAGTTTGAGTTGAAACACGACGTCCTGTGGCTGAACGAAACGCATTATTCAACATGGTGGCATTGCTGTCAGGGTTCCTCCGAGCGGCAATCCGTAAGTAGCGGTCATCCACTACAGTAGTAGCCCTTGGGCGGCCTGAGCGAGGCCTGTCATCGACAGTTCCTGTATCTCTGTACCTCCTCCATGTCCGAACAACATCGCTTTGGTTCACTCTGAGACGCCTGGAAACTTCCCTTGTTGAGAGCCCTTCTTGACACAAAGTAACAATGCGGACGCGATCGAACTGCGGTATTGACCTTCTAGGCATGGTAGAACTACAGACAACATGAGCAGCGTACCTTCGTCCTGGTGGAATGACTGGAACTGATCGGCTGTCGTACCCCCTCCGTCTAATAGGCCCTGCTCATGCATGGTTGTTTACATCTTTGAGCAGTTTTAGTGACATCTATGAACAGTCAAAGGGACTGTATCTTGGATACAATATACACAGTCAACGTCTATATGCCGGAGATCTGGGTACCGAGGTGATGCAAAAATTTTTTTGATGTGTGTATTTACACGATACAACGAAGGAGAACATTTTCAGCTTCTTCTGTGAAAAGGTAAGTTCTTTAATCATTATTTACTGGTGAATTTACCATTAATTAATGTACTCTGTTACGGTTTCTACCTGAGCGCAATCAGCGGCCCGAGTTCGGTTGGCTGGCGGAAGGTGTGCGCACGCCTGGTAGCCGGCCGCTGGCCACGCTCCAGCAAAAGAATCACCCTGTAGTATAACATAGTGTCCTGAAGGTATTTCCCGCTATGTAGGTCTAAACGAAAAAATATCAGCGATATGCCTCGGAGTTCCCTAGCGTGGGTTGACCTAGCTGAACCCTTTTTTGCATTCCAGGGGGATTCCGGAAAGCTTCCTAGCATAAGACCACCTCTTTCCGAATCCTAGCCTTAATGCAAATAAGGCCTTGGTGAAGCAGAAATCAAGCTGCCTGCCTTTCACCAAGGTGGACTGGGCTCGATTCCCGGTCATTGCATGTGAGATTTTCGAAGTGAATTATCACGTCCTGTGATTCGGACCCACCTGAAAAAGGAGGTCTCGTGGCTCATGACCGCGAGATTAACGGTCACGTAGTCACTCACCAGCACCGTGATGGGGAGCTGCAGCAAGGCCGGAGTTCCAAAGTTCGAATCCCGGCGCTGACAGCGCCTGTCCTGAGCGCGGTTTTCCACACTTCCTTGAGGAAAATTACGGAATAGTATCCCATTTCAAGTCCCGGGGCACCTGTCACATCCTCATCCGTAATAACTACAACTATCACTAGGAAACAGGTTATTTGTGTTGACCGACTGGAAAGAAATGGGCAAAACTGATGAAAAATGGCTTCTATCACTTAAACTTTCTGTACAATACACGATCTGATATCCTTGTTTCTCTCATAATCGGTGGTCGTGTATCGCTGATCACAGGTCTCACTCAGGTCTCAGGTGGATCCCAGGATCATTGTGCAATGACTGGTTCCCCCAAGGATTGGCTCTCGGCCCACTACTTAACACACGGTATATACAATAGAAAGTGATTCCTGGAAGCACGTAGGTTACTCGCTTGTTGGTAATCAGGAGGAAACAGTGCCTTGAATCCCGCAGATACATCGTCGGGATCCTGACTGGCACCTACTGCACCTTACTGATGCAGTGTAGACTTTCTACTAGTTCACGGCCTAAGAGTCATACTTACCCCAATTCACAATAGTCGGTGCAGTTATTGTCGATTAATTTAGGGACTTTTCGACATCGATGTAGCCCCGTGTACTTGGGTGTGTGTAGAATTTTGCTGATAACCTGTGTCGCTGTGATGTCTATATTAGTGTGTGTATTTGTAATTGGAGTAGGATTTGGGTAGGAAGCGGCCATGGCCTTAAGTTAGGTATCGTCCTAGCATTTGCCTGGAGTAAAAGTGGGAAACCACGGAAAACCACTTCCAGAATTACTGAGGTAGGAATCGAACACGCCTCTTCTCAGTCTTGCCTCACGAGGCTGAGTGTACTCCTTTCCACCCCTCAAACCAGAATTACATTTCTTTGTAGAGCCGGGAATCACACTCGGGTATCCGTGGTGACAGCCAAGAATGCTAGTCGCTTTGTTACGAGGTGCAAGGAGAAAAGAAAGAAAGAAAGAAAGAAAGAAGGAGAAAAAAAGAGTGAAAGAAAGATAGAAAGAAAGATAAAAACGAGAAAGAAAGATAGAAAGGAAAAAGAGATAGAAATAGAAAGAGAAAGAATGAGAAATATAGAAAGAAAGATAGAAAGGAAAAAATGGAAAGAAATATAGAAAGTAAGAAAGAGAAAGAAAGATAGAAAGGAAAGAAGAGAAATAAATAAAGAAAGATAGAAAGAAAGAAAGAAAGATAGAAAGAAATAGAAAGAAAGAGTGAAAGAAAGAAAATAGAAAGAAATATAGAAAGAAATATAGAAAGAAAGAAAGAAAGAAAGAAATTAAGAGGGAGTAAATCTTTAACGACGAATTGATTGAAATTGAGATAAGGTGTGTAGGCCGATAAAGTCGTCGATAGAAAAGAAGAATTTGTTTCTTAAATTATTGTCATGTTCTGTCTCAAGGTTCTATATTATGCTCGAAAGAAACTCTGTTTATTGTTTGTGTCAGTGACCCTTATCACTCCCGTTTCTACGGACTCTGAGTTGTTATTTACATGGCAAGTACAGTAGTTTTAATGCAGGATGTGCTTCCTGGTGATAACCTCACAAGAAAAGTATTGAAAGATGAAATGGATGACAAAGGCAGCCGTGGCCTAGCATTTGTCTGGAGTGGAAAATGGGAAACCATTGAAAATTATTTCCAGGACGGCTGATGGTGAACTTCCACGTGAGTCATCCTCTGAGGAGTTCAAATATAGGCTTAGCACGAACATGAGGCGAACTTTATGGGATAGTCGTCTGTATATATTAACCACCTATCATAAGGACAGTTCATGCTTTCAAAGATGTTGATGGTTGAATCTTTCAGCCAAATTTTGGAGAATTTTCATGTCGAAGTGCTAGTATTTCTAAAAATCAAATTTACCTACCTAACTACAGTACTTGACGTAATGTGTTGGACAGAATTTGTTAAAGAAATGAAACTAAATACAGAAATAACAAGAAGTTCCGTGAAGAACTATACAGCCTACTTTTCATGCCAATGATTATTCTACAGTATATGAACCTATCTAGAATAATGACAAAATTAAGTTGGTAATATCGAAATGTCTAATTAGTTCAAAATATACCTGGTATAATGTAGCCTAATAGAGCAGTTGGCAGCCCTGGTGACTGAATATATTCTTAGTTCCATCTCTTAAGGTACAGAATACAAAATTTGGTTGAAGTCCAATGGACGTTACATGCAGTTAGACACTGGATCTATCAGCACGCGTAAAAGCATGTTGCCAACAATACCATGCGTAGCTGGTCAGAAATAATCTGAAATATTATGATATATTGTTGTGCCAATTTTGGATGAAATCCATTTGTTAGTATAGAAGTTACATGTATTTTAAAATTGGACATATCAGCAGGCATAGAATCATGTTGGCAGCACTGCCTTATATTAATTACCCCAAATTAATCTAGAATGTCAGGTGCTATACGTGTGCAAAGTATAGAGCTGTTGGCTTGCATACTTTCTGGTATATTGATGAAAATGAAAATCCACAGCCTGCTTCCAGTCTCCAACCGGGTCAGGAATGGAATGAATGAAGCCCCCATCTAGCGGCGAGGATATGAACTGTGCCGACTGCCGAGGCCTGACGCACTCCTCTGGGGCAATGATTAAATGAATGACAGATGAAATGAAATGATAGTGGAGAGTGTTGCTGGAATGAAATTTTGATAGGGAAAACCGGAGTACCCGGAGAAAAACCTGTCTGCCTCCGTTTTGTCCAGCACAGATCTCACATGGAGTGACCGGGATTTGAACCACGGACCCAGCGGTGAGAGGCCGGCGTGCTGCCGCATAAACCACGGAGGCTCTACTGGTATATTGATATTAGTGTAAAATAAATATAGACAGCATTTATTAACAGTTGGCAGCCCTGATTACTCTTAACAATACTTACCTTTATATATATAATTCTTCGACACGTGTGTATGTGACTGAACTCCTCCTAAACGACTGAACCGATTTTGATGGAATTTGGTATGTACATTAGGGTGGCCCCATGTATGGTTTAGATTCACAATCTGACCCGGTAGGTGGAATGAACGCAATTTTAGAACCACAATTTACACACAATTTTAGAACCTCAATATACAGTCAAAAACAGTCGTCATGGAAACCACTAGCCTTGGCCTTCGTGAAAGCTGATGTCTTTGGACGGTTTGTCTCTGCACGTTAGAGCCACCTGGTCGCAGCCTGTGCAACTACCGCCATTACATACACTCCGTCCGTGGCGAAAAGTTGTGTTTTATACCAAAGGTGGCAGTGATGTCGACTGTTCGTCTCTGCACGTTAGAGCGTTTCAAAGTCCCGTATGCGTTCATATACCATTCATCCGATTGCCATGAAAGTCGGGTGATATGTTGAGTGAGCTCCAGGGAAGGTGTTTGGCTTAGTAAATCAATTTTAGAATAGATAGCGCACGAATAGATTCACAAATGAGCGACGACGCGCGAAGCGATTCAAAAAGGTCCCGTATGCGTTCAAATACCATTCGTCCGATAGCGATGAAACTTGGGTGAGATGTTGTGTACACTCCAGGGAAGGCTTCTGGCTTAGTGAATCAATTTCACATTAGGTAGCGCACGACTAGATTCAACAAATGAGTGACGACGCGCGAAGCGTTTCAACAAAATCCAGTATAAGTTATATATTCCATTCATAGATTGAGATGAAACTTTGATGAGTTGTTGTGTACACTTAAGCGAAGGCTTCTAACTTAGTAATCCATTTCACAGGAGGTTGCGCACGAGTAGATTCAACAAATGAGCGGCGACGTGCGAAGCGTTTCAACAAAGTCGCGTATGCGTTCAAATACCATTCGTCCGATAGGGATGAAACTTGGGTGAGATGTTGTGTACACTTCCGTGAGGGTTTCTAACTTAGTAAATCCATTTTACAATAGGTAGCTCACGAGTAGATTCATCAAATGAGCAACGACGCACGAACTTTTAAACAAAGTCCCGTATGCGTTCATATACCATTCATCCGATTGCAATGAAACTTGGGTGAGATGTTGTGTACACTTACGTGAGGGTTTCTAACTTAGTAAATACATTTCACAGGAGGTTTCGCACGAGTAGATTCAACAAATGAGCGACGACGCACGAAGCGTTTCAATAAGGTCACGTATGCGTTCAAATACCATTCGTCCGATTACGATGAATCTTGGGTGAGATGTTGTGTACACCCTACGGAAGGTTTCTGGCTGAATAAATCCATTTTACAATAGGTATCGCACGAGTAGATTCAACAAATGAGTGACGGCACGCGAATCATTTCAACAAAGTGCCGTATGCGGCCATATACCATTTATCAGATTGCGATGAAATTGGTGAATTGTTGTGTACACTCCAGGAAATGTTTCTGGCTTAGTAAATCCAGTTTTTAATAAGTAGCGCACGAGTAGATTCAACAAATGAGCGACGGCGCGCGAATCGTTTCCACAATGTCCCGTATGCAGTCATATATCATTCATCCGATTGCGATCAAACCTTGGTGAATCATTGAGTACACGCCAGAGAAGGTTTCAGGCTTAGTAAATCTATTTTACAATAGGTAGCGCATGAGTAGATTCAACAAATGAGTGACGAAACGCGAATCGTTTAAAGAAAATCACTTATGCGTTCATATGTCATTCATCCGATTCCGATGAAACTTTGATGAGTTGTTCTGTACACGCCAGGGAAGGTGTTCAACTTGGTAAATCCATTTTACAATATTGGTAGCGCACGAGTAGATGTAACAAATGAGTGACGACGCGCGAAGCGTTCCAAAAAAATCCCGTATGCGTTCATATACTATTCATCGATTGCGATGAAACTTTGATGAGTTGTTGTGTACACTTACGTGAAGCTTTCTAACTTAGTAAATCCATTTCACAGTTGGTAGTGCACGAGTAGATTCAACAAATGAGTGACAGCGCACGAATCATTTAAACCAATTCCCGTATGGGTTAAATGCCATTTATCCGTTTGCGATGAAACTTTGGAGAGTTGTTGTGCACGCTCCAACGAATGTTTCTAAATTAGTTAATTCAATTCACGATAGTTAAGTGGCAGTTAACAGAAATTGAAAAAAATATTGTGTATCCAAAAGCACTTCAAGAAACAAAGTTACACTACTTTCTTTGATTGGCAGGACAACGTCTGCCGGGTCAGCTTGTAGTCATATATGTTATGGTACACATAGCACATACGAAATTTGGTCGAAATCCAACTGATAGTATAGAAGTTACATGTATTTAAAAATTGGTACTATCAGCAGGCTTATAATCATGTTGGTAGAACTGACGTATATAAGTTACTCGAAATTAATCTAAAATGTCAGAATATACGTGTGCATAGTTTAAAGCTGTTGGCTTGCATACTTTCTGAGATATTGGTACTTGGAAAAAAAAATAGAGAGAGCAATTATTAACAGTTGGCAGCCCTGGTGGCTCTTAAGAATACGCTCAATCATATCTGTTTATGTACAGATATTACATACAAAATTTGGTTGAAATCCAATTGATAGTGTAGAAGTTATATGCATTTAAACATTGGACCTATCAGAAGGCTTAAAATTATTTTGGCAACACTGTCATTGTTGGCCACCTGGAAATTAAACTGAAATAGTATTATCTGCATGTGTACCAATGTTGGAATAGTTCCTATACATACCTTGCGAGTTATCCAACATGGAGCTCAAATTTCTAGTGCGTTTTTTCAGCAGTCGGTAGCACTGACATCATTTTCAAATATGGACGTGAGATATTCCGGTATACATCTTTACTCATACTAAATTTGGTTTTGATTGCTGCAGCCGTTTAGGAGTTGATAGGGGGACACACACACAGCCAGCCAGACAGACAGACAGACAGACAGACATACAGACAGACAGACACACATTTTCCCGGATCGATCTCATAAGTCTACTTTTTCCTCATTTTTGCAAAATGTGAAAAGTAGGCTAAAAATTAATATATGAACATTAAAATTAGAGAAACAAAAAAATAACATTATTAATAATAAAATAAATTAAAATGTAAAAACACGTAAATGTAAAAAATAGTTTTGCTGTATAAAGGATTGATACTACATGTCAGTGATGCTGCGATGTCTTTATTGCCTTACCACGGGACCCCAGCCGAGTCCGGCATTGCTTCCACTTACTTGTGCTGGGCGCCTCTCCGTCTTCTTTCCTGTCGACCTCACTTGGTCAACTCTTCTTCTCTTCTGACCCCGATGGTATTAGGGTATCCGTGGCCTAGGGAGTCTCTTCCTTTCCCGCCTCAATTGGCCCTTGTCTCATCTTTTCTGATACCCTCCTTCTGTGAGGGGTCAGCCTTCTTTTCCTTTTCATGTTATCTCCTGCCGTCTGCTCAAGGCCCTCAAGGAGACCGGGTGTATGTAGCCCCAGCACTTCTGGTGCACCCCTGATATTGCTACACCCTCAGGGGCTCACGGATGGTGAGTTCGCGAGTTGGCGACTCCGAGGGATTCCTGACCTGGGTCCGGTTTCCCCCCTTTTATCCACTACCTGTGAGGCGGGCCCTCTCCTCTTTCACATTCCTATCTGCCTTTCATGGCTCTCCTTCCTTCCAAGTCCCTTAATCCGCATTCTTCGAGGGTTGAGGGCATTTCTTTTCCTCCTGTCCTTTATTTGCCTTATTCTCCTTTTGTTTTCCATTTCTTCTTCTAGTATATAAGTTAGTTTTAGTTATAGTTTACATTTCATTATCATCTTCACGATCACCCAAACCATTAGTGGCCGATAACCTAGATGTTAGGCCCCTTAAAACAACAATTATCATCATCATCTTCTTTTCGCTTTAAGTTAAATGACTGGTAAATAAACCTTGCTGTCGACGACAGGCAGCGAGTGGAAATGAATGAGTGAAAGTACAGTACACAGTACTAAGCCAGAAGTCGCGTGTCAGTTCCTGTTGCTAGAGGACTTCCTACAATCGACAAGTAGGCCTATCATATTTGATAGACTCTGAGTGGAAGCTAGGGGCTACTTCCGCCCCAGTATCTTGTGACTAGAACATGATTTTTTGTTTTTGTTATTTCATTATATTCATTTTATTGGGGGAGCGTGTTGGTGCAGTGGCTTAACTGCTCGTCTTTCACCCGGAAGGACGGAGTTCGAATCCCGGTGACTACGGGGTGAAATGTTCACTTGAAAAAGCACGTGGCGTCAGGAAGGGCATTCGGCCTTAAATCCCCAGCCAAAACAAAAACAAAAATGAGCCTGGTTGGCTCCTGCAACCCCAATTAATTGGGATAAGCCGAAGAAAGTTTATTATAATCATTTCATTAATGCAGCCAAAACCATTTATTTTATTTTCAGCACGGAACCTATTGAAAGAAACCGTCCCGACATTTGCCTGGTGGTGAAATTGGGAAACCACGAAAGCGATTTTCAGGACGACCGAGGTGAGATTCGAACCCACGCTCTCCCGATGCCAGCGGGGTACGAGTTAGCACGTTACCGTGGCTACCGTAGCCAGTTGTTCATTCATTACAATACCGTACCTCGTTTAAATGACACGGATGTAATCTACTGTACATTGAGAGCCCGTGTGACGCGCGGACAGCGTTGAGTCAGATAACTATACTCTGTACACTGCCAGAATGGGATTGACATTTGGCCGGATGTTTCACCTCAGTCAACACCCCTCTGCCTCTTGACCAATCCACGTTCGCAGAGTTGATGTCATAATACTCTGCGTTGCAATATCGCAGCCCACGTGCTTTAGTGCCTGGTTAGCTGCATCTGTATCTCGTTCTCAGACCACATGGCGAGGCGAGAACTGTCAATCCCATTCTGGCAGTGAGAAGAGTGTATCGCCTATTGTTACATAACAGCGAGTTGGGAATCACCGCATGCGGTCATAGCATTGCTTACATATGGAGCTGGCAAGATACTTTAGTTCAGAGAGCGAAGACTCTCGGTGAAATACTGTAGGTTATCTCGTACGCCCGTGAACATTTGCCTGGTAGTGAAAATGGGAAACCATGAAAACCATTTTCAGGACGACCGAGGTGGAATTTTGAACCCACGCTCTCCCGATAACTGCGAGGTACGAGTTGGCACGTTACCGTGGCTACCGTGGCCAGTTGTTAATAGAACAAAACAACGAATTTTCCTAGTGGAAACTTATCTTCTCAAGAAGAAGTTTGCAGTAAATTTGTACGTATGTTTCAGCGTCGTGCGATTTTTACTTGTGGGGGTAACCTCAAAAAAAAAATGTATACAGAAACAGTCTCTATAATCTGGAGGATCTCGGTAACGAAATAACTGCACTGATACGAAATATCAGTGAGGATGAATTACAGCGAGTGAACTAAAACTTCCTACGTCAGTGCAACGTGTGTTTAGAAATTGAAGGACAGCATTTCCAGCTACTACTCTGAAATTCATGGAAGTAATTATGTTTTTTAAATAAGTTAAAAAGTGTAAATGTGTTAAACTAGTTGGGCGCTACGTTGCTGCTAACTATAGTGCCCCGACCGACACGTGACCTTCGCGAGTCTACGTTCTATAGGGAGAGTCCTCTCTGTAGATTTTCTCTGATCTGGATAATAACCAACCCGGGTTGACTTCATTTGTCACTAAGACATGTTTTGACGTCCTTTCAAGAAGTTTGTTTCTTCCAGTTTTGGAGTATTTGAGTTATTTCTTTTACAGAATTCTACCGGTTAAATTTATATCCTTCATTTAATAAAATTAACTAAGCAGTCATGTAGGTAAGATCTACTCTTGGCGTGGAAGAATAAATAAAAATATTGATGCACATGTCCAGGATTCTTATTGAATAAATGTTTGTCCATCCAGAGTCCTGTCGTAATCCCTTCCTTGTCTATTATATGTCTTTATTTTATCATTTCAAGTGATCTTGTCGACTTCGTCGTTATGCTTGAGTCTAACGTTATGCGGGACGGAGACGGAAGTGACGTCATGCAGCCGCGCGGGAAGCCTAAGTTAATGGGTAAAGGACGGCGAGTGCGTGACGTCATGCAGCCAAGCGGGAAGCCGAAGTTAATTGTTAATGGAGTCTGTTGAAAGAGTCCTGGGGCATCGAGCGACCTGGGGCTTTGAGCGAAGCGAAAATAATACAGGGCGACTCCTAAAGAGGTGTACAAGATGCCAGATAAGAATACAGGGTGACTCCTAAGAGGCGCCAGATAAGAATACAGGGTGACTCTTAAAGAGGTGTACAAGATGGCAGAGAAGAATACAGGGTGACTCCTAAAGAGGTGCACAAGATGTCAGACAAGAATACAGGGTGACTCCTAAAGAGTTATACAAGACGCCAGATAAGAATACAAGGTGACTCTTAAAGAGGTGTATAATATGACAGAGAAGAATACAGGGTGACTCCTAAAGAGGTGCACAAGATGTCAGAAAAGAATACAGGGTGACTCCTAAAGAGGTGTACAAGATGTCACACAAGAATACAGGGCGACTTCTAAAGAGATATACAAGATGCCATATAAGAATAAGAATACAGGGTGCCTCCTAAAGAGATGTGCAGGATGTCAGAGTAAAATACAGTACAAGATGCCAGACAAGAATACAGGGTGCCTCCTAAAGAGGTATGCAGGATGTCAGAGCAAAATACAGGGTGACAACGATGTGTAGAGTATGTTAGATTCAATTCAAATACAGGGTGACCTTTAAAGAGGTTTGCAAGATATCAGATTCAAATAATGGGTGACCCTTAAATAGTTGTAAAAGATGTCAGAATCAAATACAGGGTGACCCTTAAAGAGGTGCCCGCGCGAGAAGCCTAAGTTAATGGGTAATGGAGTCTGTTGAAAGAGCATTTCTAACATGTGTAGCATTTGTAACATGCGTCATTTGAAATGATATAACGTCTAGTCTTTCAGACTTTTTGGTCTTCAACGAGATCTCTCGATGCTAGAAATTTCCCCCTGTTTAAATACTGGTATGTTAATTCTCCTTCATTCATTCCATGTCTCTCAATCTTCATACATCTGATATCAATCATCGTGGTCAACGTTGCTAACTTCCCACTTTCATAAACCAAAGAATTCAAAATGAACATAATTTCCACTGCCTACTCCACTCACACAATGCGGGAGGATAGAACGCACGGGCGATCGCAAAGGCCAGTATTTTCACTGCCTACTTCACTCACGTAATGAAGGAGGATAGAACGTACGGACGATCGCAATGGCTAGTATTTACACCGCCTACTCCACTCGTACAATGCAGGAGGTTAGAACGCATGGACGATCGCAATGGCCAGTATTTACACTGCCTACTCCACTCACACAATGAAGGAGGATAGAACGCACGGACGATCGCAATGTCTAGTATTTACACTGCCTACTCCACTCACACAATGAAGGAGGATAGAACGCACGGACGATCGCAATGGCCAGTATTTACACTGCCTACTCCACTCACACAATGAAGGAGGATAGAACGCACGGACGATCGCAATGTCTAGTATTTACACTGCCTACTCCACTCACACAATGAAGGAGGATAGAACGCACGGACGATCGCAATGGCCAGTATTTTCACTGCCTACTCCACTCACGTAATGAAGGAGGATAGAACGCACGGACGATCGCAATGGCCAGTATTTTCACTGCCTACTCCACTCACACAATGAAGGAGGATAGAACGCACGGACGATCGCAATGTCTAGTATTTACACTGCCTACTCCACTCACACAATGAAGGAGGATAGAACGCATGGACGATCGCAATGGCCAGTATTTACACTGCCTACTCCACTCACACAATGAAGGAGGATAGAACGCACGGACGATCGCAATGGCTAGTATTTACACCGCCTACTCAACTCGTACAATGCAGGAGGTTAGAACGCATGGACGATCGCAATGGCCAGTATTTACACTGCCTACTCCACTCACACAATGAAGGAGGATAGAACGCACGGACGATCGCAATGTCTAGTATTTACACTGCCTACTCCACTCACACAATGAAGGAGGATAGAACGCACGGACGATCGCAATGGCCAGTATTTTCACTGCCTACTTCACTCACGTAATGAAGGAGGATAGAACGCACGGACGATCGCAATGGCCAGTATTTTCACTGCCTACTTCACTCACACAATGAAGGAGGATAGAACGCACGGACGATCGCAATGGCCAGTATTTTCACTGCCTACTTCACTCACGTAATGAAGGAGGATAGAACACAACTACGATCGCAATGGCTAGCATTTACACTGCCTACTCCACTCACACAATGCAGGAGGATAGAACGCACGGACGATCGCAATGGCCAGTATTTTCACTGCCTACTTCACTCACGTAATGAAGGAGGATAGAACACAACTACGATCGCAATGGCTAGCATTTACACTGCCTACTCCACTCACACAATGCAGGAGGATAGCACACAACTACGATCGCAATGGCTAGTATTTACACTTCCTACTTCACTCACACAATGAAGGAGGATAGAACGCACGGACGATCGCAATGGCTAGTATTTACACTGCCTACTCCACTCACGTAATGAAGGAGGTTAGAACGCACGGACGATCGCAACGGCGAGCATTTACACTGCCTACTTCACTCACACAATGAAGGAGGATAGAACGCACGGACGATCGCAATGGCTAGTATTTACACTGCCTACTCCACTCACACAATGTAGGAGGTTAGAACGCACGGACGATCGCAACGGCGAGCATTTACACTGCCTACTTCACTCACACAATGAAGGAGGATAGAACGCACGGACGATCGCAATGGCTAGTATTTACACTGCCTACTCCACTCACACAATGTAGGAGGTTAGAACGCACGGACGATCGCAACGGCGAGCATTTACACTGCCTACTTCACTCACACAATGAAGGAGGATAGAACGCACGGACGATCGCAATGGCTAGTATTTACACTGCCTACTCCACTCACACAATGTAGGAGGTTAGAACGCACGGACGATCGCAATGGCTAGTATTTACACTGCCTACTCCACTCACACAATGTACGAGGTTAGAACGCACGGACGATCGCAACGGCGAGCATTTTCACTGCCTACTTCACTCACGCAATATTCCCTTTCATGATTAATTTTTCTGTTATCTCCATCTCTTCTCACATTATGTCCAAAGAACTGAACGACTTAGTAATATCTATATCTATAATTGATGTCAACAGTCCTTGGCTTGGTAACGTACTATTCTCTTTTCTTTGTTTCGTTCATCTTGTTCTTCCTCCTGGCGTTTTACATGTGGCCCTCCATTTAACCCGGTCAGCTGTGTGAAGGACTACAGCTCGCATATCCTGCCGTAGGTAGTCGATCCACCGCTTTGTGGGTTCTTCCTTGGCGTCCCCGTCCATCAGGGCTGGAACCAAGTGCTTTCACTGCAACCGATTCTGGATCAGCTCTGGCCACATGCTCATACCGCCGTAATCTCACTTCCCTCATATTTTCTGGTATTGGTGCAATTCCGAGGGTGTTCCTAACATCTCCATTCCTACAATGATCCAACCGCATGACTCCTATCGACCAGCGTAGCATCCTCATGTCCATCACAGAACGCATCTGCTCGTGTCACTTCGTAGCAGGCCAGCATTGATCCCCATGCAGAGCCACGGGACGGACGATCACACTGTACAGTGGATGTTCGATTTCAGATGTTTCGTCCATATCACTGCTTATTTGGCTTCCAAAGTAGAAGAATTGTCAAACTTCCTTTTGCCTTTTATCTGTCAGTTTGATGCAATCAAGTTTAGGACAGATATGTTTACGCTTCTCGTATAATAGGCCTACCACTTTTAAGCCAGCATAATTACATCGTTAAATCAACATAATGGAATGAGAGAATCAACGGTCACCTTGAACTAAACTGGCTCGACAAGGTTCGCAGCGAGTCTTTGTGATTTTTTTTTTTTTTTAGCGTATGGCTGTTAGTTCCGGGAGTGTCCGAGGACATGTTCGGCTCGCCAGTTTTGTAGCTACTTCGAGACGGACACCCAATGGGTGAGCTACAAGTGCCGTTGGGGAGGAAAGTTGGAATGGAAGGGTGAGGAGTTGAAAGGTAGCGGCTGTGGCCTATAGTTAGGGACCAACCCCGGCATTTGCCTGGAAGGAAGATGGGAAACCACAGAAGACCATCTTCAAGGTTGCCGCCGGGGGGATTCGAACCTCCTCGCCTCCCGGATGTGAGCGACTGCCAGCAGTCATGCCGTAACGACCTCGGCTAACACACCCGGTGTCTTTGTGATGATAACTGAGGAAAGAGTTGTTTCATTTGAGAGGCTTGGACACTGATAATTTAGTCTCGTATGTGTATGTGTATAGAGGGCCTCCGTGGCTTAGGCGACAGCACACCGGCCTCTCACCGCTGGGTCCGTGGTTCAAATCCCGGTCACTCCATGTGAGATCTGTGCTGGACAAAACGGAGGCAGACAGGTTTTTCTCCTGGTACTCCGGTTTTCCCTGTCAAAATTTCATTCCTGCAACACTCTCCACTATCATTTCATTTCATCTGTCATTCATATAATCATTGCCCCAGAGGAGTGCGTCAGGCCTCGGCAGCCGGCACAGCTCATATCCTCGCCGCTAGATGGGGGCTTCATTCATTCCATTCCTGACCCGGTCGGAGACTGGAAGCTGGTTGTGGATTTTCATTTTCATGTGTGTGTAGAGTTTGTCTCATAACCTTTGTAATTGTGGTAGTGTGTATATGCAATTCTGGCGAGGATTGGAAAGGAGAAGGAAGAAAGAAAGAAAGAAAGAAAGAAAGAAAGAAAGGAAGATGGAAATGACTGGAGAAGAAAAGAAAGATGGAGATGATGACGATAATTGTTGTTTTAAGGGGCCTAACGTCTATGTTATCGGCCCAGAGAGAAGAAGAAAGAAAGAAAGAAAGAGGGAAAGAAAGAAAAAAATATTGGTATTCACGGTCAGGCAATTACTGTGTTTGTTGCGGGGTTTCTTCACAAGGCTTTAGGCGCACCCTGCCCGGACCCCACTGGGTTAGGTGTAACCTCGCAACAGATACGGTATTTGCTGGAGAGAAAGAATTGCTGCTGTGGGTTCATGCAGGGACTTGTGACAACGTGGTCATTTAGCCCAGTGTCTGTTAACCTGTGCTACTGTGATGGCTGTGCTAGTCTTTGTATTAAATTGCAATTGGGTCTAGTTTTAGGATGGTGGTCTTAAGTTAGGAAAAGCACTGGAGTAGAAATCGGAAACTACGGAAACCCACTTCTAGGATGTTTTAGGTGGGAATCGAACCCACCTCTTCTCAGTGTTACCTCTCGAGGCTGAGTGTACCCCGTTCCAGCCATCATACCGGAATTAAATTTCTTGAAAGTTTCAAGAATCGAAACCGGACCTCTGTGGAGACAGCCAAGAATGCTAACCACTGCATCAATTATAAGTGCACACAATAACTTACTGCACTCATCACAGTATTACAAGTTATCCGTAAAATTCTGCACACACCCAACTACACAAGGCTGATGGCCATGATGTCTTGGCCCCAAACTGAAACAACAACAACAAAGTGAGGAAACTTTTCAATGACTCTGCTATGTAATTCTGTCCTTTATTGGCGATGATCATGCCTGCTTCACGATTCAGAAGTTATAGCATCCAGTACCTAGAATTACTGTTATTGAGCAACTCCACTCTGAAGACCGCATTGATGGAATTCGAAGTCGTGACTCCTTAACAAGGATTCCACTGTCTTCGAGAAAACCTTCACAAACTCTCTTTGTGAAGAAAGGTCGCACGTACAGCAGCAGTCTTGGTTTGAAGGTTATTGTTATTAAGCATATGGCAAAGCACAATATATTTTATACAGTATGTAACATAATTAAAAACAATCCGAATCTAAAAGCAATCAACTGGGCACCTGATAAATTAAAAGTTTTAAATCTAGAACTCAGCAATTTTTCTAGGTTTATGCTGTGTCTTGTGTGGGGTTTTGCCTAGGAACACCAAGCTGGCTCATCAGCGGGATCTTGGTGGCCGTGAAACCCCACACAAGACACAGCATAAACCTAAAAAAAATACTGAGATTTAATTCACTGACCGTGAAAGCTAATATACCAACTTTTGGAAGCCCTCGTAGAGAGGTTAAGGCCATTTGAGTTTTTTTTAACTCTCGCAGTAAAGATGTGCAGGTGCGCTTCATAAACAGGGAGGCAGCGCAGTTCGCTACTCCTGTGGGGGTCTGGGCACGGACACTAAGAGCCCACTGATGAGCCAGCTTGGTGATCCTAGGCGAAACCCCACACAAGACGCGGCATAAACCTAGAAAAAAATACTGAGTTTTAATTCACTCGCCGTGAAAGCCATCTTTTTCGAAGCCTTCATAGGGAGGTTATGGCTGCTTGAGCTTTTAGCTCTCGCAGTAAAGAGGCGCACTTCATAAAAAGGGAGATAGCGCGCAGTTCGCTACTCCTGTGTGAGTTAGGGCACGGATACCAAGATAGCTTGGTGATCCTAGACGAAACCCCATACAAGACGCGGCATAGACCTAGAAAAAATACTGGGTTTTAATTCACTGGCTCTGTTGGCCAATATACCATATTGACCAGCGACTCTATAGCCTTTTTAGAGGCTTGCACATAGTCTTCGAGCGATCCCAAATACGCGCTGTTACAACACTCGAAAACAATATGGCAATCAATCGAACATACAGTATATTCAAGATCTATTAACTATATGCAGTACTTAACCCATTGAGTGCTTTGCCCGTCTATAAACGGTGCACATGAACTTCTTTTTTCATATTCCGCATTTGCTTTTGTGTGCCAAGTCGATCTCCGGTATGTTCTGCCATTTGTTGGGCATTGTGTAGAAATACTTGAGTTTGGATGCTTCCGGAAGTAAGGCAGTAACAACGCATTTTGTAGACGTTTGTCGTCTACAGTTGGAGTTCATCTGAGATGTAAACAGGCATGGCGGAATAATCAGCAAACTCTTTACGCCGCGTTGTGATTTCGTATCAAAGAATATAACATTTTGTACTATAGGCGTATTATCCAGAGTTGGAATCTGACAGATCGGCGGAGAACTGTTGAACTGAAGGCAGAGTTGCCACGAATGCTGCTGGCCACCACGTGCATACTTCCACCCTCCTACTCTTTTCCTCATGCTCATAATATCATTAGCACCGTTTTTACATTTATTACATTTTTACTCAGGTAGTTATCAAAAATCTTAAACCAAGCAATGCTTAAAACAGTTCTGTGCACACTGTAAAATAAAATAATAGCCCGTCAAATTGAGGAGAGGCCTAAAATATTGCAATGAATAGCAATATCAACATTACGAATACTATCATAAAGCAAAACTGCTCAAAGCGAAACGACAACACGTGATTGTTTCCGCGATATTTAGCTATTTATTTTTCCTGTAGAATAAGTTTCAAGGCACAACAAACGCAACCCCTTCGACAATAAGTTTTACAACCTCTGTCAAATTGAATGCTTTAGTGTTAACCGCAACGTATTACTTAACTTGAGCCCAGTGCACGACTGAATGGAATTATTAATGGTTCGCCTAATGCTCATTTTCACCCTCCCTTTCAAAAATAAAAAAAAAAAAAATAAAAAAAAAACAAAACAAAACCGCGCGACAATTATCACTTACCTTCCGTGGCTTCGAATAGGTACACCTCGACCAGGTCTTGACAATTCCCGAACTGGATGTATTCTCGGACTACCTCTACGAGAAGTCATCCTTTAAAACGTCACAACTCGCAAGCAAAAAGAAAGCTAACCTTAATCAAATCCAGTCTAGCCTATGAACACGAACCTAAGCTTAAACTGACACTAACACTGCTACATAGGCCTAAATAAATAACGAAAAAGTAATTAACTAATTAAATCCAAACAATTATTATAATTCATTAAAACAACAGATTATGAAACGCAGCAAGGTGAGTGTGCACTGGAGGCAACCAAACAAGCGACTGGTCAGCGACAATAACGTGGCCAAATAGCATCATTCAAATTGGCAGCGCTGTATCGTTTCCATGGCAACAAGCCTTGCGTGCGATCTAATCGTCAAATGTTTTTTTTTCAGTGGCACCGAACTGTCAGATTCCAACTCTGGAAAATACACCTATAGTAAGGAGCAACATGTATTAAATATCTAGTGATTTTAGTATTTCGTTACCTGATTTGGAAATGATCCAAGCGTGGGCACAAAAAAATTGATTTCGATTCGAATCAAAATGAAAATTTATATAAATGTAGGATTTTGAATTTACATTTAGGTTAATAAAGACCTAAAACCCATAGATAGCCCTCCTGTTAAGTTAAAAATTACGACTTCTACATTTTTGAAATGTGAATGTAAAAACCCAGCACTTAAAAGGTTAAGAGTTATTTTAAGGCAAACAGCTATCCCACAAGGGATTCAGCCAGACAGAGTGTACTGACATTGCTGACGAGCCCAATATGCTATTATTTGTACACTTAGCTCTTCCAATAAATGACTTCGGTAGGTTGGTTTGTGCCTCAGTTTAGGGGCTGCGACAACGCGCTCCTGTAGCTCCGTGTACTTTGGGTGTGTGTAGAATCTGTCTGATAACCGGTGTTAATAATTGTGATGGCTGTATTAGTGTGTATTATCAGTAATTCAGGTAAGGACTGCAGACGATGAATTTCAAATAGTTGCTACTTTTGCTACCGTCAACGACATCTATCTGCGGACTTGGATACTAGATTCCACCGTAACTGGCACCTGGCGATGAACGTTGAAATTATAGAGCATTATCAAATCTAACCTACAAATTTGGCTTCACACAAGTGTAGTTAGAGGAAGGTTCTGTTACATGCCATAGATCTATGACATGGGCCCACCGGCTTTACTTCCTCTCGGAAGGAAGGCATACTGAGGGATTTTTAACGAAAATCCGAGACTTTGGCCGGGTTTGAACCCGCGATCTTGGGCATAGAAGCTCAGCATGCACCGAAGCCGCTCAAAAGGACTTCTCAGCAATACCAACTCTCATTATTGAAAGATGTTTATTCTAATATACATATTTAAAGAGGAGGCTATACATTTTAAATCTCTGTACAAATATGGAAGACCTTCCCATGGCCATCGACTAAAAGTTTTAAAAATATGATTCTTCCAAATTGTAAGCCTCCGTGGCTTAGGCGGCAACACGCCGGCCTCTCACCGCTGGGTCCGTGGTTCAAATCCCGGTCACTCCATGTGAGATCTGTGCTGGACAGAACGGAGGCAGACAGGTTTTTCTCCGGGTACTCCGGTTTTTCCTGTCAAAATTTCATTCCAGCAACACTCTCCACTATCATTTCATTTCATCTGTCATTCATTTAATCATTGCCCCAGAGGAGTGCGTCAGGCCTCGGCAGCCGGCACAGTTCATATCCTCGCCGCTAGATGGGGGCTTCATTCATTCCATTCCTGACCCGGTCGGAGACTGGAAGCAGGCTGTGGATTTTCATTTTCATTCTTCCAAATCATTCGAAATGAAGAGTCATATATTGGAGAAAATTATAGAGTACATAGTGGAACATAACATCTACATCAGCAACATCCATTTGGCATAGAAAATGAGCGAATGTTGTTAATGTTTTTATGTTCGACCCTGACTATTATATGTCAGAAAACTGTACTATAATGAGGTTCATTATAACACTATTTTTCATTATGAAACAGTTTCTCCCACCAATCAGAGCTCAAGAAACAGTTGTTTGACCAATTAGATAATTAGGGATGCACTGAGTTCCATGGCCTTCTAATTTAAATTTCACTGCCTGGCCTAGTGTCATAGTAGGGTAATCAAGGAGGCCATGGTAAAATACAAGGCATTCTCTGCGTCTCATGCGCTCTGTTCAGTACATAAAACTGGTGAAATCTCGTCAGATATTTATGAATATTTATGTTCGAACATAAAATAGTTATAATAATTATCGTCGAACATAAACAGTCGTATGCAACTCGCCTATAATGGTAATTAAGACACTCGTATGAAAATTATAAAATTCGCATACGCTCGTTTTATAAACATACTCGTGTCTTAATTATTGCCATTATAGGCTCGTTGCATAATGTACTATTCTATTTAAAGTGTTTCTAATTTTATGCCCTAGCAGTTATCATTTATCCTTAGTTATTATTATTATTATTCTTTCGGATGGGCCAGCTAAGGACCACGACGTTCAACTTCTCAGCTTGGCGAGGGACTTGATGTTTGCACAATATTCGCGCATTCTCTGACTATGCTTCTCTTTTCTCTCTTTTGTCTAGATCTGGGGTTCTCAACCAGTGGGTCGCGTCCTCCAGGGAGGGTCGCAGGATGTGACTTCGGGGGTCGCGAAATATGGAGAAAAAGTTAAAAAAAAAGATGCAGTCAGTCTGAAAGACTAGACTTGATATCATTTCAAATGACGCATGCTACAAAGGCTACACATGTTCGCTCGAAGCCCCAGGACTCTTTCAACAGACTCCATTACCCATTTACTTAGGCTTCCCGCGTGGGGAACCGAGAGCGGGAGGTGCACTCTGCTGCATGACGTCACGCGCTCTCCGTCTTCGTATCGCATAACGCCATAGCCCAGGAACGGGTGAGTTAGCCGT
The DNA here is from genome assembly GCA_946902985.2 of Meconema thalassinum. Classification (NCBI taxonomy): domain Eukaryota; kingdom Metazoa; phylum Arthropoda; class Insecta; order Orthoptera; family Tettigoniidae; genus Meconema; species Meconema thalassinum. The sequence continues at coordinate 49,058,047 of OX336394.1, forward strand.
GGTCGTTACGGCATGACTGCTGACAGTCGCTCACATCCGGGAGGCGAGGAGGTTCGAATCCCCCCCGCCGGCAACCTTGAAGATGGTCTTCTGTGGTTTCCCATCTTCCTTCCAGGTAAATGCCGGGGTTGGTCCCTAACTATAGGCCACAGCCGCTACCTTCCAACTCCTCGTCCTTACATTCCAACTTCCCTCCCCAACGGTACTTGTAGCTCACCCATTGGGTGTCCGTCTCGAAGCAGCTACAAAACTGGCGAGCCGAACATGTCCTCGGACACTCCCGGCACTAAAAGCCATACGCAAAAAAAAGCCCAGGAGTAAACTCAGACTCGATGCATATGCACTGAACAACATGATGACGTCATACGCTCTCCGTCTCCGTATCGCATAACGCCATAGCCCAGGAGTAAACTCCGACTCTGTGCATATGCACTGAACAACATGATGACGTCATACGCTCTCCGTCTCCGTATCGCATAACGCCATAGCCCAGGAGTAAACTCCGACTCTGTGCATATGCACTGAACAACACGATGACGTCATACGCTCAAGTGCAACCTTAGTACATTTCCTCTCCGTAACCGTAACGCATAACGGTAGACCAAAGCATAACGATGAAGTCGACAAGATCATTTGAAATGATAAAACGAATTATTGGGGTAGTTTTTATTAAAAAATGAAAACACTCAAATTGTACTAAACCTCTACTTTTTTATTCTATTAATGAGAAACTTGAGCTAGTTTGTAATTAACCAATTTTTGAATGTCTGTAATGATTTGTGTAACACACAAACAATGTCATTTTCCAGAGTCAAACGATTTCTTGATTTGGTATTTAAATTCACCATTATGGAGAATTCTTGTTCACAGTTGTAAGATGTAGAAAATGGCAACAAAGTTTTTAACGCTGTTGTCGACAGTTCTGGGTATTCCTTTTTTAATACTTATCCAAAATTTGTCGGCACAAGCATTGTTAAAAGTTAGTTTCACTTGTAACGATTCGATCCCATAGCTGTTATATTTAAAGGGTTATTCATTTATTATCATGTTATTATTATTATTATTAACTAGTACATCCATGAGATGATTTTTATATCAGATAATTGTAAGCGGTTTTGATTATTATATTCAATTAGATTTTTATTAACAATTACTTGTAAAGAGACGAAGTATTATATATTGCAACAAGACTGGCGATATGGACTAACCCTGTGCGTCACAAACTGAACGACGTAGTAAGAATTTCACCACGGCAAACTGCGTCATTTTCCTGAGATGCTTAGAAACCCACTATGGTGTAACCAACACGCCATTTTCTACGGTATATACGCGTCAATATATATTGCAAGTTATGAGTCAAGAATGGAGAAGGCTAATAGAGAGGGAAGCTGTGACACCACGTGACAAGGAAGTCATTAGTATTTGTACCTGCAACATCGGACAAGAATGGCATTGATCTATAGCTATCAATGAAGGAAGGAAGTTGTAACCTTTCTTTCTGGGTCCTAATGGACTGAGCACCGAGAGTCGACACTGAACGATGTCTTGCCGACATCTATATCAATACATAATGGGTTATATCCCTGATCAAGAGTCTTTCTACAGATGGCAACGTACTTAATGAGGATATTTCATAGTAAATGAGATATCACATCATTTTTTTAAACATAAGCGACGTAACATCGAGATCATCGATCATTTCTTAAATATGACGAATCTTCGACTGGGTGAGCCAACAATTCAATAAAACTATCGTCTCTATTATAATTTAACTTCATTTAACTTTCAATTCATTTTAATATTCATTTTCTTTTAAATAATTAATTGCCGCATTGAGTAATTTTAAATTCAATTGTGTGACTATCACTATTCTGTTTTATTAATATTTTGTTTTTGCATTTAATAAATTCATTCTCTTCAACGTAATGCCTATTTCTTTCATTGTAGTTGGTACTTTAAGGCAATCATACTCCTTGATTAAATACGGATTGGTTAGATGACTTTGTCTCACTACGGCCCGGGTAAGTGGTTCTCGACTCTACTGCTGATAGCCGAGGTTAAATCAATAAATTTCGATTCACTATCTTAAATAGGAATCTGGCGCTCAACAACTTATTATATTACACTATCACAGGTAAGGTCACACCACAGTGTATATTATTTATTCATATCATGTTTGTTTTATTGAACCACAATAGTCATCACCACGTTCAACGACTTAATAAAAATGTTACACACTGACTGATCACTTGAAATCTCTATCAGTGCATCATGAAGACGAGCACTTAGCCCAGCCTTTGTTACGGCTGGCTCACTGGACGGATTGACTACCCACAAAACCCCACTCATAACCTTAAGTGGAATGTAATCTGTCAATTGTTCAATCAAGGCCTCGAGAGGAGATGATATGAGCAAGGAGAGAGATGAAGTGGCAAGGGATGTGGCGCCAATACTCAATTCAAACTCCATAAACTCTTATTATTAAAGAGACAAAACTTATTGTTTACTAATATTAGTTACAAGTGTTTTTATGAATGAAATTTATCAATATTGTTGTAATTTTTTTAGCCTACTTTTCACATTTTGCAAAAATGAGGAAAAAGTGGACTTATGAGATTGATCCTGGAAAATATGTGTGTTTCTGTCTGTCTGTCTTTCTGTCTGTCTGTCTGTCTGTCTGTCTGTGTGCCCCTCCCTATCAACTCCTAAACGGCTGCAGCTATCAAAACCAAATTTGGTATGAGTAAAGACCTGTGCCTGAATATCTCACGACCATATTTGAAAATGCTACCAACTGCTGGAAAATCATAATTGAAAATTAAGGTCTATGTTGGATATCTCGAAAGATATGCATGGGAATTGTTCCAAAATGACACACATATGGGTAATATTATACTAGACTAATTTACCCGAGCCCATACATGAGAGTGTTGCCAACATGATTCCATGCCTGCTGATAGGTCCAATCTTTAAATTCATGTAAAAAAAAGGAAGATTGTAGTTTTACGTGACCGTGAATCTTGTGATTATGAGCCACGGGACCTCCTTTTTACGTGGAATCCGAACCACAGGACATGGCATTTCACTTCGAAAATCTCACATGCATTGACCGGGAATCGAACCCGGACCGCCTTGGTGAGAGGCATAAATTCATGTAACTTCCATAGCCTACTATCAATTGGATTTCAACCAAATTTGGTATGCTATTTGCGCACGGGGGCAGATATGAATATGCATTTTTTTTAAAGTGTCAACAGGGTTACCAACTGTTGAAAAATTCACTCTATACATTTTTATCCTAATCTCAATATATCAGAAAGTATGCAGGTCAACTGTTCGAACCCGGCCGAAGCCGTCGGATTTTTAAGAGCGTTAAAATCCCTCAGTATGCCTTCCTTCGGAGGGGAAGTAAAGCCGGCGGTCCCATGTCATAGATTAATGGCATGTTAAAGAACTTTCCACTAATTACACCTGTGTGAAACTAAATTGTATAGGTTAAGAATGTAAACAACGCTCTTAGGTTTCTATGTTCGTTGCCAAGAGCCGACTGCGGTGGCGTCTAGTAGCTGAGTTCTGAACTAAGAATAGTAGTCGTTGACGGTGGCGTTTGGCGGCAAAAGTAGGAACTATTTGAAAAATTCTAAGTTGCAGTCTGCAGTTAAATTAAAAAAAAAAACAGATACACACACTAATACAGCCATCACAATTAACACCGGTTATCAGACAGATTCTACACACACCCAAAGTACACGGGGCTACATGACCGCGTTGTCGCAGCCCCTAAACTTAAAAACCAACCAACCAACCAACTGTTCGAAACATTGCATACATATAGTTCCTGCAAATGTAGGGTAATTTTCAGTAACCGATAATTGAATGGATGAAAACCATAGCGGTATAAGTAACATTTTGTTCATTCAGAGAAAAAGCCATTTAAACATTGTAACACTCATATAAAGCAGGCTATTTGTAGTTATACCACCTATCACTAGAGGGCAGAACAATACCACAATCACTTGTCCCTCTCTGCTATTCAAAAGATACATCCTTCCTGAGTTACATCTTGCACTTAACTCATTTTTTTTAAATGTCACTTATACCGTTATGATTTTCACCCATTCAATTGACAGTGCTGCCAACCTGATTCTACGTGTGCTAATAGGTTCAATGTTGAATCACATGTTACTTCCACACTAATAAATGCAGTTCTTTCAAAATTGGCACATATAGAGATCATAATATTTCAATTTAAGTTTGAGCATCCCATTTATGGCAGTGTCGCCAACCTGATTTTACGCATGCTGATAAATTCAATAGTTAAATACATGTAACGTACATACTTTCAATTGGACCTCAACCTAATTTTGCATGTGCATTGAGATGGAACGAAGAATATATTTAGAGTCGCCAGGTCAGCCAACTGTTGATATATGGTATCTATAATTTTCAGAAAAGTAGTCTTTTTTGTTCGTCACGGAACTGCTTGTTTAATTATTGTTTTAACTTTAAAACTTGGGGGGCAGCCTAAGAACGGGGGTCGCAGTTGAGAAGAAACCCTGGTGCCCATATTCTTACAGGGGGGGGGGTGTCTGTCTGAAACCTCTTCTGTTTAAGGCCCCTACACACGTCCCGACACGACTCCCCTACCTACCCAAACAAGGGGGAGCTACCACACCAATCCAGTTTAGAACAAGCGCTTGTAGTGCTTAAAGTGTTCTTAAAATTGCTCCGTATTTAACACGAAATCAAAAGATAGGTGTAGCTTTGTGGGCAGTTATTATTTCAGATGATGAACGAAGAAAGAAAAGAAGATTGTGTTCCAAGACGTGGTTGCAGAAGAGGAAATCTACTTACCTTCCGCGATTCTCTTCTGTAAGCGGCTCGCATGTTCTCCAATTTATTTTTATAATTCCCACGGTAGCATGAGGTGTTATTTATTTTATAAATTTCCAGCAGTAAACTGTAGCATTAATTTCTCTTGCCTCTGTTGGAATAACTCTCATCTTCGACGTCCCATAAACCACGGCACTTCCTCCAGCATTCGAGGAACTCGACCATATAATTTTTTTCCGCGTCCCTGTTCGACAAATATTAATCGACAAATGAGTCTGAAAGGTCGGTTGGGTAGCGAAGTAGCCGACTGGCCTACAGACGTTCCGACCCGACTGAGAGAATGGTGGGGGTTAGGGCGGTTTGATGCAAGGAGGATATAAGGGTAGAGCTGCAACTTAATGCAAAATGTTGACACCAACCTATTGCTCGGCGCAAGTAGTTCCAACTGACAATATGAGATGACGTGACGATGCACTTTCGAGCGCGATCCGTCCCCGACCTGGCCTACTAGCCCCTCCTCCCCCCCCCCCCACCTCCCATGCCTACTCGACCCTTTCCCCTATTCTATCCGCCCCACCTCTAATTTATATTCCTTCCTTTCTTTCTTTCTTTCTTTCTTTCCCCTGCCTTACAATGGTCATATTTTAGTAATTGGTCTAATAATAGGCGATTTCTTCCCCCTGTGATATCAGGTAGGGAAGAAAACTTAGGCTCTATCAGAATAGTTGTGGATGTTTCAAGGTTATCAGTCCATGTTACACAAAGCACATAGCATGACATAGGCCTACCCCACTGATATGTACAAATAGAAAGAGTAGGCTACTATACTACAATATTAAAAATGATTTGTAAGACAAAATTACAGCTGCACTTATCACACACCAGTATTATTTAATTGTCAATGCGATACTTGCTATCAATCGAATTAAGAAATATCAGGTTTGAATTACGGGAAGCGTTGGAACATCCAGCTCTTATTTTGAATTATATCGATAGTATCTGATATCGTTTTCGAGCGCAGTATATCGACTAAAATCGATGTGTGATTCAATATAATTCAATTTCTTCGTATACTATTGTTCGAAACCAATTAAATTCTGTTCTAAGCACTGCAATATGTATTTACTATTGATATATATTCAAATATTAATTAAATATACAACATTAACAAGAATGCTCACCAATTTTCCGATTTTGCTGCCATCTACAGAAGTACAACTCAACTACATCGTCGTAAGCGATGACTGCTAGCGTTTTTAACGTTGTCAGCAGGTACTACTACAAGGCAAGCTAGCGTTGGCACCAAAACACCCTATAAAGTTTCACCCACTCGGTTTGATGGTTCTCCCGACACGACCACGCACCTGACAGTTTTCTCCACCCGACAAGCCTACACACGATCCAACTGTCGGGTCAACTGCTGTCACGCCCTAGATTAGAGTGGTCGTGTCAGGACGTGTGTAGGGCCCTTAAGTATCTTGCTGAGATGTGATCGGTTTCTTGCTGCTGAGCTCTTCCATGAGTTTTCTGTCATTCCTCTATTTGTGTCAGTAAATGGTCTTGTCACGAAAGACCAGGATAGTGTTATGAAGAAACTTGACCTCAAAAATACCATATGCAGGTGATGCGGAAGGCTGCTCTCCTTGGTACTGCCAACATCGTCCGCAAGACACTGTCTCTTCATTAATCAGCTCCGAAGACCTTGAGCCCAAAGATGTCTTATATTACTTTGTGAATAACGTTTACAACAAATAATTATAATAATATAGGCAAATACGAACATAGTTGAACAAGCCCCAAGGTTTCAATAGAACGCACCTTGCTGGCAAGAAACATGGGAGGACTGGGAATTCTCGATGTTGGTACAATTATTTTAAACCCACGAATTTCAGAGATTGAGGAATTATTTCCACGGTAAATCCAAGGAAAATCACCTTATGAAAATTATATGCTTGGCCGATCAAGTTTTACCCTACTGAAGTTAGCCAGAGGTTTATGACAAATTCTCCAATGATCAACCCATCGAAACCGAAATTATAAAGTGGAAACATAAAACTTTCCATAGCAAATCGCCTACATCAGTCACAGTAGATAACAAGTAGTTCCGTGAAGAACTATACAGCCTATTTTCATATATCCTACTTATGTTAATTGCCACTATTTAACAAACACAACTTCAGTTTGATTGCTGTAGTAGATTCGTAGATATTGAGAACCGACTAAATATTTCGGATGGTCGCCATGTTGGATTTTATATATGTAGATCCTAGAGTTATGTTCTGTTACATGCAGATTATTGTGAACGTGTAGTATTCAAACTTCAATCGCATAATTAGGACACAAGAAAAAACAAGGAGATTTAAAAATTTTTCACAGCTGCCATCTTGAGGTTATGGAAACAATTGAAATAAATTAGATGCCAGTGGATTAACATTCGGATAAAGATTTACTGTACCAAGTTTCACTGCACGCGGATGGTTAAATTGCGAGAAACGTCCATGTGAATATTTATAATTCGCGTCACCGCCGTGGTGGATTTGTGATCACCAGGTTATTTAAAGTCCTATAGGTGAACTTAAGTTCATAGCCCCTATGAACATTAAAAAATGCAGTTTGATTGCTAAAATAGATTCGTAGATATTCAGTATCGTCTAAATATTTCGGATGGTCTCCATGTTGGATTGTTAAATGTATAGGCCATAGAGTCATGTACCATTAAAGGAAAATTATTGCGTAGGTTCATTATTCAAACTTTCACTTCGATCGCATGACTACATCACAAGAAATAAAAACTTAATTTTAAAATTCGCACTGCCGCCATCTTGAGGTTATGTAAACAATTGAACTAAATTAGATACCAGTGGATTACAATGTGTATAAATATTTCCTGTACCAGATTTCAGTGCGCTTGAAACATTAAATCGCGAGAAAGGTCTATTTAAAATGTTCAAATTCGCTTGGCCACCATGTTCGTTTTGTCGTTAACCGGTGTTTGAAAATCTTATAGATGGACTTCCAGTAGTGCCCTTTATCTCAGTACAAAATTTTAGGGAGATACCGCTAATAGTTTCAGAGATATAGAATGCCGGTGAAATATTTCGCACATCCGCCATCTTGTGATTATGTAAACAATTGAACGAAGTTAGATGTCGGTGCATTACAATGTATATAAACATATACTGTACCAAGTTTCATTGCGTTTGGTTGGTCAAATCGCGAGAAACGTCTATTTAAAAGTCGCAAATTCGCTTGGCCGCCATGTTCGTTTTGTAGTTACCAGATTTTCAAAGGTCACATAAGTGAACTTATAGTAGTTCCCTCTATCACCATAGAAAATGTCAGGGTAATATCGGTAATAGTTTCGGAGATATTGAATGCTGGTGAAATATTTCGCACAGCCGCCATGTTGGATTGGTGAGTCGTAACAAAATTTGAAGGGCACGGTCGAGGTCACCGGGAATAGTGCTATGAACTTTCCGAGTTTCATTGAAATCGCTCCTGCCGTTTAGATTTTATTAGGGGGGACACACACACACGAATCACACACACACACACACACGCACACACACACGGACAAAAGGTGATCTCATAAGCCTATTTTTTCAAAATTGAAAATAGGCTATAAATGGAATTGATGAAGGTTCTTCAAATCAATGGCTACAACGTGGGACCACTCATGGGGAAACAACAGGGTTCATGATGGCCATTCAAGATAAGGTAATCGCTACAAAGGACCATCGGAGATACATTCTGAATGAGGACAGTCTGGATGATAAATGCCGAAGATGTGGAGCCGTAAATGATATTGATCATGTGATTGATAGTTACTGGGGTAGACTACACCGTTTGTCACAATAATGCAGCATTTTGCACAAACAATTGGTCAACAATTGAGTCGTCCAGTTTAATCCACTTGTGAATAAGAATCATTTTCATGAGAAACGTTTCTCTGGACTTTGTCTAGCGTATGTTTTGTGTTTGTTGTTTTCTACTTTTTTCTTTTTGCTTTGTGTTTTTGTTTTTTGTTTCTGTTTCTGATTATTTTTGTTTTTGTTTTTGTATTTGTTTTCTGCTTTTCCTTTTTTTGAATTTTGCTTTTTGCTTTGTGTTTCTTGTTTTTTTGTTTTCTGCTTTTGCTTTTGTTTTTGAATTTTTCTTCTTGGTTCGTGTGTTTTGTTTTTTGTTTTATGTTTGTTTTCTGGAAAATCAAAATAAAATAAAACAAAATAAAATAAATCAAAATAAAACAAAACAAGAAAGCTAACTATTGCAATGGGTACCATGTTTCGACTTCCGGAAAATTTCGACATATCTTCGCGTTTCACATCCCCCAGACCCCAAAACCACCGTCAGTTCAAAAGTTTATATATAATTTATATATATATCAGTTTCTTGTGGACACGATAACTGCCGTAATTGTGCACCAATCACTTTGAATTTTTTACATAACATGTATCCCTATAAAATCTCGGTCGAGTTCGTTAATGGGCAAAATCGGTCGAAGGGGGTGAAACTGGGGGGCTTTTTTCGAAAAAGTGAAATTTCGCTATAACTCTCTTAATACGTGAAATATCGAATCCATTCAAAGTTCATAATATGTGTCGTATAAGTGCCAAAAATGTATGTCAAATAAGTTTTTTGATAGCATCAACCATTGACCAAAGGGGTGGAAAAAGTGGGTTTTTCGGGAAACATTAATCATATTTCTCTTAATAGGCACAATATCAAAACCGTACAAAATGGACAATATTCCTCCAATAATTACCTAAAACCTTTGTCTGAAAGAATTTTCGATATGACCCACCATTACGTCACGGAGTGAGCAAATTGATTTAAATTATAAGAAAATTCCAAGTGCCAAGAGTGGTTGCCATGACAACTTTACTTTTAATTGATACGGGTTGAGCCATCAGCAGTTGCTATGACAACGCCACTGCATGAGAATCACATTCTGTTTTCATATGTCTGTGGGAAGCGACTTCGGTATCGGAACTGGTAGCATGCTGAACTTCTATGCCCAAGGTCGCGGGTTCAAACCCGGCTGAATTCGTCGGATTTACTAAGAGCGCCAAAAAACCCTGAGTATGCTTTCCTTCGGAGGGGAAGTTCCAACGTTCGTTGCGAGTTGATGGTTCCGGTGGCATCTAGTAGCCAAGTTCACAGCTAGGTGTCGTTGATGGTAGTATTTTAAATTATGTAGCCTATTTTAGGTAGATTTCATCAGAAAGCTAACTATTGCAATGGGTGCCATGTTTCGACTTCCGGAAAATTTCGACATATCTTCGTGTTTCACATCCCCCAAACCACCGTCAGTTCAAAAGTTTATATATATGTGTGTGTATATATATGCATATATATCAGTTTGTTGTGGACACGATAACTGCCGTAATTTTGCACCAATCACTTTAATGTTTTACATTATATGTAACCCCTTAAAAAATCGGTCGAGTTCGTTAATGGGCAAAATCGGTTAAAGGGGGTGAAAATGGGGGGGGCTTTTTTTTTCGAAAAAGTGAAATGTCGCTCTAACTCTCTTAATACGTGAAATATCGAATCAATTCAAAGTTCATAATATTTGTCGGATAAGTGCCAAAAATTTATGTCAAATAGGTTTTTTGATAGCACCAACCATTGACCAAAGGGGTGGAAAAAAGTGTTTTTTTTTTCGGGAAACATTAATCATATCTCTCTTAATAGGCACAATATCAAACCCGTACATAATGGAAAATATTCCCCTAATAATTACCTAAAACTTTGTCTGAAATAATTTTTGATCTGACCTACCATTACGCCAAGGGATGAGAAAAATGATTTCGGAATTAAAGAACATGCCAAGTGCCATCAGAGGTTACCGTGACAACGCTTCTAAATTGATGAGGGATGAGCTATCAGAGGTTGCCAAGACAACGCCATTGCACGAGATCACATTCATTTTTCCATCTGACTGTGGGAAGTGGCTAACTGGTAGCATGCTGAACTTATATGCCCAAGGTCGCTGGTTCAAAGCCGGCCAAAGTCGTCGGATTTTCTAAGAGCGCTAAAAAAAACTCAGCATTCTTTCCTTTGGAGGAGAAGTTCCAACGTTCGTTGCAAGTTGTTGGTTGCGGTGGCATCTAGTAGCCAAGTTCACAGCTAGGTGTCGTTCACGTTAGGATATGGTACAAAATTAGGAACTACTACTTAAAATTGACCGTCTGCAGACCTTACCTGAATTACACACTAAAACAGTCATCAAAATTAACACCGTTTATCAGATTCTACACACCCGGGGTTACATGACCACGTTGTCGCAGCCCCTAAACTGAGGAACCAACAAAAATCTCTGCGGGAGATAAAATTTTGCGAGAAGAAGTAACAGACTGTCAGATAGTTACACATCAGTTCCAAACCTTGCATAAGGACAGTGTGATCAGAAGTATAAAAATGAACCCCGAATGACAAGAAGGTTACCATCCCCATAGACAATAAAATGATAAAAATATGCATACAAAAACGAAAAAAAGTTGATTTTTAACCTCCAAATGTAAAATACTTTCTTGCAATCAATGAGGTCTGATCCTCCTACGAAAACCTGCATATTTTGCCTATTATAGCCAATCCCCTAGTTTGCCCGGTGAAATCTACCTCCGCCTTCCGGCGTGCCGAGAGGATTTCACCCATTCAATTGACAGTGCTGCCAACCTGATTCTACGTGTGCTAATAGGTTCAATGTTGAATCACATGTTACTTCCACACTAATAAATGCAGTTCTTTCAAAATTGGCACATATAGAGATCATAATATTTCAATTTAAGTTTGAGCATCCCATTTATGGCAGTGTCGCCAACCTGATTTTACGCATGCTGATAAATTCAATAGTTAAATACATGTAACGTGCATACTTTCAATTGGACCTCAACCTAATTTTGCATGTGCATTGAGATGGAACGAAGAATATATTTAGAGTCGCCAGGTCAGCCAACTGTTGATATATGGTATCTATAATTTTCAGAAAATTAGTCTTTTTTGTTCGTCACGGAACTGCTTGTTTAATTATTGTTTTAACTTTAAAACTTGGGGGGCAGCCTAAAAACGGGGGTCGCAGTTGAGAAGAAACCCTGGTGCCCATATTCTTACAGGGGGGGGGTGTCTGTCTGAAACCTCTTCTGTTTAAGGCCCCTACACACGTCCCGACACGACTCCCCTACCTACCCAAACAAGGGGGAGCTACCACACCAATCCAGTTTAGAACAAGCGCTTGTAGTGCTTAAAGTGTTCTTAAAATTGCTCCGTATTTAACACGAAATCAAAAGATAGGTGTAGCTTTGTGGGCAGTTATTATTTCAGATGATGAACGAAGAAAGAAAAGAAGATTGTGGTCCAAGACGTGGTTGCAGAAGAGGAAATCTACTTACCTTCCGCGATTCTCTTCTGTAAGCGGCTCGCATGTTCTCCAATTTATTTTTATAATTCCCACTGTAGCATGAGGTGTTATTTATTTTATAAATTTCCAGCAGTAAACTGTAGCATTAATTTCTCTTGCCTCTGTTGGAATAACTCTCATCTTCGACGTCCCATAAACCACGGCACTCCCTCCAGCATTCGAGGAACTCGACCATATAATTTTTTTCCGCGTCCCTGTTCGACAAATATTAATCGACAAATGAGTCTGAAAGGTCGGTTGGGTAGCGAAGTAGCCGACTGGCCTACAGACGTTCCGACCCGACTGAGAGAATGGTGGGGGTTAGGGCGGTTTGATGCAAGGAGGATATAAGGGTAGAGCTGCAACTTAATGCAAAATGTTGACACCAACCTATTGCTCGGCGCAAGTAGTTCCAACTGACAATATGAGATGACGTGACGATGCACTTTCGAGCGCGATCCGTCCCCGACCTGGCCTACTGGCCCCTCCTCCCCCCCCCCCCACCTCCCATGCCTACTCGACCCTTTCCCCTATTCTATCCGCCCCACCTCTAATTTATATTCCTTCCTTTCTTTCTTTCTTTCTTTCCCCTGCCTTACAATGGTCATATTTTAGTAATTGGTCTAATAATAGGCGATTTCTTCCCCCTGTGATATCAGGTAGGGAAGAAAACTTAGGCTCTATCAGAATAGTTGTGGATGTTTCAAGGTTATCAGTCCATGTTACACAAAGCACATAGCATGACATAGGCCTACCCCACTGATATGTACAAATAGAAAGAGTAGGCTACTATACTACAATATTAAAAATGATTTGTAAGACAAAATTACAGCTGCACTTATCACACACCAGTATTATTTAATTGTCAATGCGATACTTGCTATCAATCGAATTAAGAAATATCAGGTTTGAATTACGGGAAGCGTTGGAACAACCAGCTCTTATTTTGAATTATATCGATAGTATCTGATATCGTTTTCGAGCGCAGTATATCGACTAAAATCGATGTGTGATTCAATATAATTCAATTTCTTCGTATACTATTGTTCGAAACCAATTAAATTCTGTTCTAAGCACTGCAATATGTATTTACTATTGATATATATTCAAATATTAATTAAATATACAACATTAACAAGAATGCTCACCAATTTTCCGATTTTGCTGCCATCTACAGAAGTACAACTCAACTACATCGTCGTAAGCGATGACTGCTAGCGTTTTTAACGTTGTCAGCAGGTACTACTACAAGGCAAGCTAGCGTTGGCACCAAAACACCCTATAAAGTTTCACCCACTCGGTTTGATGGTTCTCCCGACACGACCACGCACCTGACAGTTTTCTCCACCCGACAAGCCTACACACGATCCAACTGTCGGGTCAACTGCTGTCACGCCCTAGATTAGAGTGGTCGTGTCAGGACGTGTGTAGGGCCCTTAAGTATCTTGCTGAGATGTGATCGGTTTCTTGCTGCTGAGCTCTTCCATGAGTTTTCTGTCATTCCTCTATTTGTGTCAGTAAATGGTCTTGTCACGAAAGACCAGGATAGTGTCATGAAGAAACTTGACCTCAAAAATACCATATGCAGGTGATGCGGAAGGCTGCTCTCCTTGGTACTGCCAACATCGTCCGCAAGACACTGTCTCTTCATTAATCAGCTCCGAAGACCTTGAGCCCAAAGATGTCTTATATTACTTTGTGAATAACGTTTACAACAAATAATTATAATAATATAGGCAAATACGAACATAGTTGAACAAGCCCCAAGGTTTCAATAGAACGCACCTTGCTGGCAAGAAACATGGGAGGACTGGGAATTCTCGATGTTAGTACAATTATTTTAAACCCACGAATTTCAGAGATTGAGGAATTATTTCCACGGTAAATCCAAGGAAAATCACCTTATGAAAATTATATGCTTGGCCGATCAAGTTTTACCCTACTGAAGTTAGCCAGAGGTTTATGACAAATTCTCCAATGATCAACCCATCGAAACCGAAATTATAAAGTGGAAACATAAAACTTTCCATAGCAAATCGCCTACATCAGTCACAGTAGATAACAAGTAGTTCCGTGAAGAACTATACAGCCTATTTTCATATATCCTACTTATGTTAATTGCCACTATTTAACAAACACAACTTCAGTTTGATTGCTGTAGTAGATTCGTAGATATTGAGAACCGACTAAATATTTCGGATGGTCGCCATGTTGGATTTTATATATGTAGATCCTAGAGTTATGTTCTGTTACATGCAGATTATTGTGAACGTGTAGTATTCAAACTTCAATCGCATAATTAGGACACAAGAAAAAACAAGGAGATTTAAAAATTTTTCACAGCTGCCATCTTGAGGTTATGGAAACAATTGAAATAAATTAGATGCCAGTGGATTAACATTCGGATAAAGATTTACTGTACCAAGTTTCACTGCACGCGGATGGTTAAATTGCGAGAAACGTCCATGTGAATATTTATAATTCGCGTCACCGCCGTGGTGGATTTGTGATCACCAGGTTATTTAAAGTCCTATAGGTGAACTTAAGTTCATAGCCCCTATGAACATTAAAAAATGCAGTTTGATTGCTAAAATAGATTCGTAGATATTCAGTATCGTCTAAATATTTCGGATGGTCTCCATGTTGGATTGTTAAATGTATAGGCCATAGAGTCATGTACCATTAAAGGAAAATTATTGCGTAGGTTCATTATTCAAACTTTCACTTCGATCGCATGACTACATCACAAGAAATAAAAACTTAATTTTAAAATTCGCACTGCCGCCATCTTGAGGTTATGTAAACAATTGAACTAAATTAGATACCAGTGGATTACAATGTGTATAAATATTTCCTGTACCAGATTTCAGTGCGCTTGAAACATTAAATCGCGAGAAAGGTCTATTTAAAATGTTCAAATTCGCTTGGCCACCATGTTCGTTTTGTCGTTAACCGGTGTTTGAAAATCTTATAGATGGACTTCCAGTAGTGCCCTTTATCTCAGTACAAAATTTTAGGGAGATACCGCTAATAGTTTCAGAGATATAGAATGCCGGTGAAATATTTCGCACATCCGCCATCTTGTGATTATGTAAACAATTGAACGAAGTTAGATGTCGGTGCATTACAATGTATATAAACATATACTGTACCAAGTTTCATTGCGTTTGGTTGGTCAAATCGCGAGAAACGTCTATTTAAAAGTCGCAAATTCGCTTGGCCGCCATGTTCGTTTTGTAGTTACCAGATTTTCAAAGGTCACATAAGTGAACTTATAGTAGTTCCCTCTATCACCATAGAAAATGTCAGGGTAATATCGGTAATAGTTTCGGAGATATTGAATGCTGGTGAAATATTTCGCACAGCCGCCATGTTGGATTGGTGAGTCGTAACAAAATTTGAAGGGCACGGTCGAGGTCACCGGGAATAGTGCTATGAACTTTCCGAGTTTCATTGAAATCGCTCCTGCCATTTAGATTTTATTAGGGGACACACACACACACGAATCACACACACACACGCACACACACACGGACAAAAGGTGATCTCATAAGCCTATTTTTTCAAAATTGAAAATAGGCTATAAATGGAATTGATGAAGGTTCTTCAAATCAATGGCTACAACGTGGGACCACTCATGGGGAAACAACAGGGTTCATGATGGCCATTCAAGATAAGGTAATCGCTACAAAGGACCATCGGAGATACATTCTGAATGAGGACAGTCTGGATGATAAATGCCGAAGATGTGGAGCCGTAAATGATATTGATCATGTGATTGATAGTTACTGGGGTAGACTACACCGTTTGTCACAATAATGCAGCATTTTGCACAAACAATTGGTCAACAATTGAGTCGTCCAGTTTAATCCACTTGTGAATAAGAATCATTTTCATGAGAAACGTTTCTCTGGACTTTGTCTAGCGTATGTTTTGTGTTTGTTGTTTTCTACTTTTTTCTTTTTGCTTTGTGTTTTTGTTTTTTGTTTCTGTTTCTGATTATTTTTGTTTTTGTTTTTGTATTTGTTTTCTGCTTTTCCTTTTTTTGAATTTTGCTTTTTGCTTTGTGTTTCTTGTTTTTTTGTTTTCTGCTTTTGCTTTTGTTTTTGAATTTTTCTTCTTGGTTCGTGTGTTTTGTTTTTTGTTTTATGTTTGTTTTCTGGAAAATCAAAATAAAATAAAACAAAATAAAATAAAACAAAATAAACAAAATCAAAATAAGACAAAACAAGAAAACTAAATAAAAATAAAATAAAATAAAACAATACAAAACAAAAACAAAAAATCAATAAAACAATTTAAAACAAAATAAAATTAAATTAAATTAAACAAAACAATATAAAATAAAACACAATAAAATAATTCAATAAACAATTTTACGACATTATTCTTATTTACAAGTGGATTAAACGAGTTTTGCAACTGGTCGACTCATAATACAACTTACTAGATAAGAAATATCAACCAATATCAGCTGCCCCTGCTTAGTAAAATGGGCACCACAAACTGTGCTGGGATCGACCACACACAGTCCTCATTGACAGGGGAAATAATGTAGTAGATCTTATTGACATTGTAGTTGATGGAAATGTATCCAAAACCCACGCTATGAAGATGACGTATTCATCATCATTTCATCCTCATTAAGATGCGCTGGACGCCCACGGGCGTCAACTAGAAAGACCTGCACTTGGCCTCTCAGGAAGCCACACAAAATAAAACATAATGGAATTGTTCCTTGGACCACTACACAGCACCTAAAGATTCTCCAGATTAACAGCACTGCAGCATTCATGCAGAAAGCTATCATCCTAGACACGTGACCATAGTGCGGAGATTTATAACACAATGAAGAATGATTATGTTATGTACCTTTTGCTGCACAGAATAACAAAACAGTTATTATTATTATTATTATTATTATTATTATTATTAGTAGTAGTAGTAGTAGTAGTAGAAGTAGTAGTAGTAGAAGTAGTAGTAGAAGTAGTAGTAGTAGTAGTAGTAGTAGTAGTAGAAGTAGTAGTAGTAGTAGTAGTAGTAGAAGAAGTAGTAGTAGTAGTAGTAGTAGTAGTAGTAGTAGTAGTAGAAGTAGTAGTAGTAGTAGTAGTAGTAGTAGTAGTAGTAGTAGTAGTAGTAGTAGTAGTAGTAGTAGTAGTAGTAGGCCTGTAACATATTTTCAGTGGGTTACGATTTAAGCACGTATGGGGGATCGTATTTATGTCAAGGCTTTCCCAGAGCGATGTCTGAAAGAATAGATTCTGTCTTCAATTGCCTCATCCCCCCCCCCCCCCCAGTACTGCGAATACTTGTAAGGAAATGAAAGGACTTATCGAATTACAAAAATCGAAGATACTTTTTTGTTAATAGTGGAACAAACGGCCATGTCATTTATCATAAAATGAAAACTGAACTAGTGAAAAGCTGTAAAGTTTGCTGCCACTCACTCACACGCTAGTTTAGGGGCAGATGACCTCGTAGTTCCGCCCCTTAATACAACAATATACTACTAACTAACTCACACGCTAGTTTAGACCTCTAAACTGAAGTCAACTGCGTGTCCTGTGGATATTTTTGTGGCATAGATGACCAAAATCTGTGAAAAGTAATGTGCCAATCTGATGATGATGACGAAGCTGCAGTTATTTTCCGTGGCAAATTGGCTTCCATTCAGTCATCCATAATATGGGAAAGGACGAGTAATTCAGGCTGTAATTTGTATTCAGAAACATACTCATTTTGTGCAGACAGGAAACGATGAACGAACGCTAATCAGCAGTGGGCTCTGGGCACATCATTCTGGTTGTTTACAAGCAAAGAATAAAAAAAGTAGGTGCATCTCTCGACACCAGGGTTTACCCAACTTTCTGCCTACGAAGTTCTGAAAGAGAGCAATACTTTTAAACAATGCCTATAGGTTCATACACGGATAATTGGCACTCTCAAGCAAAGCCTCCAAGTACTTTCAAGGAAAGTCTTCTTATAAGTAGGTATCGGATGATTGTTCTTACACGAATAATTATATATATATAACATAGTTCTACGGTCAAGGAAAGTGTAATGATAATTCTGTCCTAAAATTCATTGGTTCATTTTATCGTCTCTGCCAAGACGTTTAATTCATGTCTGATTGTGAGGTCGGTTATCAGACAGATTCTACACACACCCAAAGTACACGGGGCTACATGACCGCGTTGTCGCAGCCCCTCTGCTAAACTAAGGAACCAACCAACCAGTTTTCTGAATTTTGTTAACGGTGTATATTTGTAACGATTTAATTAATTAATTAATTAATTAATAATAATAATAATAATAATAATAATAAAATAATAATAATAATAAGTTGCATGCCTCTCACCAAGGCGGACAGGGTTCGATTCCCGGTCAACGCATGTAAGATTTTCGAAGTGAAATGCCATGTCCTGTGGTTAGGATTCCACGTAAAAACGAGGTCCCGGGGCTCATGATCGTATGATTAACGGTCGCGTTAAACTACAAGCTTTAAAAGAGGTCATGGACCCTTCATTCGCGCTTATTTTTCAAATTTCTGGCAAATAAGCGCAGGAAAACGAATCCTTTTCTTTAACTTCCGAACCTTAGTGATGAGTCACAAGATGTTATTCCTTGTAGCAACGTTGACAGGGGGGTTTGTGAGGTATTGTTTGTTGCTAAGGATGACTCCTGAAAACTGGGTAATTATCTTTGTGCGCCCCGGTAATCGCGGCAAACTATGACGTCATTTGGCTGGCCAGGTGCGGACAATACCCTACTCCGCTGACTCATATCGTTAGTATTCACAGGTGTTCTGTCATTCATATGGACGTGTATCTGCAAAGCTTAGACGTCAGTGTTGCACTTTTAGTGAGTATTGTGATTACTGTGATTGTTGGCCATGCCAAGACACCAATTCACATTGCGCGAACGTGTGTATATCCATAATTCGTATATGAAAAGCAGAAAGTCTTGTTCTGAAACAAGACGATAATTTCGAATCAAGTTTCCAGGAAGACCTGTGCTTAATGCCTGTACAATTAGGAGGCTCGCTAAACGATTCAAGAAAACAGACTCCGTAAACAAGAAAAGAGTTAACAAACAACGTTGTGTTCTTAAGAGAACAAAAATTAGATGAGATTGTTGTCCGTTCTTTCATCAGAAGATGTCAGCTGTGTGTTACAAGAGAGGGAGGACATTTTCAGCATCGACTATGATCTCCGTAAGTACACATTATTGAACATGTTTGCTAAAAGTGTAAAAATGCGCGTCAACCACCGACTGAACCGTGCTCGCGTGCCCGCAATCAGCGCCAGTTAACGTCGGCTTAGCTTGCCGTGTTTACCGGGGCCCACAAAGACCTTGTATTTTGGAACGTTTGAATTTATGACCTCCGAGAGAAACAATTGGCTCATAGCTTAGCAGGCGATTATTGAAGTGGAAGTAGTAGACTTCAGTCATGTGGAAATTGGGATCAGATTGCACAACTTAAAATAAAGTTTAAATTTTCTCCAAATCTGGTGAAAAATTATTCTGTCCATCTTCCAATTCCTGCTTTCTGTGAGCAGGGCATTGTCGTCAGAACAGCTGTTGTTGAGAGTGAGTCTTAAGGATTGGTTCCCCCAAGGGCTCACGACTAGTGGGACGTGGGTTGGTGACCACGGGGCCCCAGTTGAGTCTGGCATTGCTTCCACTTACTTGTGACCGGCTCCTTACTGTCATATTTCCTGTCGACCTCCCTTGGTCAACTCTTGTTCTCTTCCGACACCGACAGTATTAGGGTATCTGAGATCTATGGAGTCTTTCATTTTCTCCCCTTGATTGGCGCTTGTCTCATTTTTCTTGATTCCCTCATTCTTGGAGGGGTCAGATCTCTTCTCTCCTTTTCATGGTATCTCCTGCCTTCTGCTCAAGGCCCTAATGGGGGCCACCCTGGATAGTGTTACATCCTCAAGGGATCATGGCTGGTGAGTTCGGGAGTTGGCGACCCCGAGGGATTCCTGAACTGGGGCCGGTTTCTCCGCCTTATTCCACTGCCTTTGGGGTGCACTCACATCTCTTTCCTTTTCCTGTCTGCCTTTCATGGCTCTCCTCATTTCCAAGTCCCTTATCCTTGTCTGATTATTTTTATATTTCCTTAATTATTTTTGGCCCTTCCTTCTTCTACTGCATAAGTTAGTCATCATCTTTCATTTCCACTATGGTGAGTTAGCCGTGGTTGTTACGGCCTGGCTGCAGGAAGTCGCTCACATCCGGGAGGCGCGAAGGTTCGAATCCCCCCGCCGGCAACCTTGAAGATGGTTTTCTGTGGTTTCCCATCTTCCTTCCAAGCAAATGCCAGGGTTGGTTCCTAACTATAGGCCACTGCCGCTATCTTCCAATTCCTAGTCCTTACATTCAAACTTTCCTCCCCAGACAACACACGCGACGGTACTTGTTGCTCACCCCATGGGTGTCCGCGTAGAAGCAGCTACAAAATCTGGCGAGCCGAACATGTCCTCGGACACTCCCGGCAGTAAAAGCCATACGCTGAAAAAAAAAAAAAAAAAACCACTAGCCTATGACACATCAGGGGTCGATAACCTTGGAATAGGCCCATTAAAACAAAAATTATCGTCATTATCATCGTTATTTATTTATTTATTTATCATATGGCTTTTAGTGCCGGGAGTGTCCGAGGACATCTTCGGCTCACCTGAGTTATTATCATCGTTAAGGATTTGAGATGAAATATACCATATTTACTGTAATACGAGGTCAATGAACGCATAGCTTTCGTTCATTAAGGATACATTACTGTTGTGTGTTACGGAACCAGGTAACACCACAGTAAGAAGTCTGTCCAGAACCACTCTCTATTGCAACTAACTTGTGATTCTTTCTTACGAAAATATTCGCAAAGTGTTTTCACTAAAAAGAGCGTGTTGTTTAAAAGCCATTATAGTTTGACCTTCAGGCTGTTCGTAGAAGAGTAACGAAAGACCGTAATTTGCAAACTTCCAATGACAAGCGTGTCTTCTATATGAGTTATGAGTTGCTGGTGATCCACTTGCTCGTCACGTTACTGTTTACCTCTGTTACGACTACAGTATTATGCAAGAAGGACGTTACTCCCTCTACGTCGCTCAACATTTAGACCGACCCTGCTGTATGAGGTGATACTGATAATAATATCACCTCTGGATGCTCGCAGTTGTCAGAAACTGAACATAAGCGCAAGAATGATGCTGTATCAAAACTCCTGCAACAAGAGCTAGCTGGGAAACTCCAAATTTTAACATTTAGCACTCCTATGTCGAATAGTGTTCAACATAAAAATATTTGACTTCCTCTCCGATGTCGAGTCCCTCACCACACGACGATAGCTTGTACTTACTGTTGGGATTAGTGAAATGCGCTGGCAGGAAGAACAGGACTTTTGGTCAGGAGACTATAGGGTCATTAGCACTAAATCAAACAATGGCCAAGCAGGGGTTGGTCTCATATTGAGTAGGAAACTTGGACAGCGGGTGGAATATTATGAGCAATACAGTGAACGGATTATTGTAGCAAAAATCAATACTAAACCTACGTGTACCACAGTGGTACAAGTCTATATGCCTATCAGTCAAGCTGATGATGAGGACGTTGAAAAGGTCTACGAAGAAATAGATGACATTCTGAGGTATATCAAAGGTCATGAAAATGTTATAGTAATGGGAGATTGGAATGCTGTGGTAGGAAAAGAGAGAGACGGGAAGATAGTAGGAGATTTCGGATTAGGTGAAAGGAATGATCGAGGTAGCAGGCTGATGGAATTCAGCACCGAACATGAGTTGTTCATAGCTAACACCTTATTCAATAACCACAATAGAAGAATATACACATGGATGAGACCAGGAGATACAGGGCGTTACCAAATCGACTTCATTATGGTCAAGCAGAGGTTTCGAAACCAGATTTTGGATTGTAAAACATATACTGGTGCTGACATAAACTCTGACCACAATCTGGTTGTAATGAAATGCAGGTTTAAGTTGAAGAAACTGAAGAAAAGTCAAAAGCCAAAAAGGTGGGCAATAGACAGACAAAAAGTAAAGGATGTAAACGAAAGATTCAAGAAGAGTATAATGGAAGGACTAATCAAAACCCCTAAACAAACTTCAATTGCAGACGAATGGGCACTTTTGAAGAATGAAATAACAAAATCCGCAGAAGAAAACATTGGTAAGAAAGAAAGAATAGGTAGAAATCCGTGGATCACTCAGGATATACTAGAATTGATGGATGAAAGGCGGAAACACAAGAATCTAAGAGATGAAAAGGGGAAAGCAGAATACAGACGTCTGAGAAATGAGGTTAACAAGAATTGCAAGGAATGGAAAGAAGAATGGTTGAAAGAGAAATGTGCAGGTATAGAAAATTGTCTGAAATTAGGAAAAGTAGACACAGCTTATCGAAGGATTAAGAATACTTTTGGGGAAAAGAAGACTAAGTGCTGTAATATTAAGGATACAAATGGAAAGCCTCTAACAGATAGGGAAGAAAAGGTTGAGAGATGGAAAGCTTACATAGAGTGTTTGTATAAGGGAAAGGAGATTGAGAATCATGTAATGGAAAGGGAGGAGGAAATTGATGAGGATGCAAAAGGAGATTTAATAATGAGATCAGAATTTGACAGAGCATTAGAGGACGTAGGCAGGAACAAAGCACCAGGCATAGATGATATACCGATTGAGTTGCTACGCTGCATAGGAGATGAAGGTCTGATCAGGTTATTTCATTTGGTGTGTAGTGTACCCGTTCGTCCTGGGGATGCGATGACCCATCTGCTATTACATCGCATTCCTGGATTTCCAGGACAGAGCGGAGTTAAATGAACATGAAGTCAAATAAGGAATGTGTCGGAAATTCAGTTGAAATATCTCAAAAGCAGAGGGTAACACGAGATAAAGTATCTCCAGGGTCGTTACGGGTTTAAATTTAATAAAAAAAATACAAATATAAATGGGCGCCATCAACTGAATCCCTAGCAAACCACATCCTTCCTGGTTAAGCCTTAATTAAGACAAGGAAAGAAAAGGAAAATCACATCATCATCAGATCACAACTAAGATAAAAACAAATTTATTCAACTTTGATAGTCAGACAGACATATTAAACACTCATCCTACCTGAGAGCATGGTCAAATGCCAACGTTAAATTGTCATTGTCCAGAAAATCGAACCATCTCTATTCTACTCAAAGTGTATTTAATCCACATAAAATAGGAAAAATTTCTAAAGTTCTCTTGGGTTCTCAAGATCACCGTAGCACTATGTCTTTGCGTCACTGACATTCGTGATAACTGAGACCTAACTTCTCTTTAAATTAACATCATGAATGTGGATGTAAAAATATAATTAATCTGTCTAAACACACATATTATAATCACATATTTAAATATCACATAATTTATGGCTTGCATGGCATTATTCAAATACTGAATATGTTAGTAAAATGCTCCTAAACATCGAATAGTCAATTTACACTATTTACACTGTCATTAATAATTGTTTGTTTGTGAATCACAGAAAATCCACTACTCATTGGTTATAATCATCATCAAAATTAAATATTTCTCACTTTAGTTCTCATTTCAAAATTCAATTCATGTCAGAATAATTAATTCATCATCATCAAATCATTTAAATGAATATTATAATCATCAATTCTTTATGCTCCAATTATTCACACAATCTCATTTCATCATCTCCTTCAGATTAAATCATCTTAAATCATCAATATAAATTGTTTAATTCATCAACCTAAGTTGCAATTCTTCAAATCATTCAAATTAAATTTATTTAAATTTATTTAAATTTATTAATCATCAGCTTCTTTAATTAATTATCACCTTCTAATTCAGTTATTCATCATCTATTTAATCATCTATTAATTTATTTAAATCAGCTTATTTATTCAATCTTTAATTCATCCATTTATTTAATTCATTGATCTATTCCAAAATTTAATTTATCAACTTATTTAAATTTTATTCATCTGGTTATTTAGATTTTTATTATTTCATCTAGTCATTCTGATTTTTATTTCATTAGGTCAGATCATTAATATGCTTAAATTTCAGATTATTATTTCATTAATTATTATTATCAGAAAATCTTGTATTATCAACATTATTTATTTGTTTAATTTCCTAACAAATTGTTTAATATGGGTTATAGAACGTTGTCTTACAGTTTTATCACTTCCAAGTTATATCTCGTATTCAATTATCATGCCAAAAAATATTATTGCCTTCACAAATTCACGTTGGATCTCACTATCCACAACTACATTATATATTCTCACTTTATCAAATATCACATTTGAATACCACAATTATTCCACAAAACTCCGTAAATATTCAGCGCACTGCATGAATCTCAAAAATTATGCTAGACTGGGTTCGACAACCTCATGTCTGCTTCAAAATACATTAGCAATATTGCAACTTCCACTCGGCAACTTCCACAAAATGCCTATCACAAACTTCACTTAATCACGTTGCATGATCTACAAAAACATATAACTGGCTTCAAATTATCAACGCACACAATCTCAAATAACTGTAATTAATCTGATCACATCTAGACAACTTCTCAAACAATTAGGAAAAATATTACCTTAGTAATCGAAATCAAATTCAAGATCTGCTTTCAAATAGCATACATTCTCTCAAAATTCTCATAATTCACTTCACAGAAAAAAACACCAATGTGCTATAATCTCTCACATCGAAATATGCAATACTGATCTGCCTTAAAATAAATCTGACCATTAATGATTCATATTAAAAGATTCAATTACTTTAAATCCTTCTCAAAGGTATTAAATTCAATCATAAAAATTATCAAAAGCATCAGCTGTATCAGCTGTTAAATGAAAGTACTCTCAAAAGAGTATAGCAACAAAATATTGGATTGGCAAACAAGAATTACAAAATGTAACCCTGCTGACATTTATTTTTAATTTATTTAACAAAATTCGACTGATATGTGACTAGTAGTTTCTTGTTTGATCCTCTTACAATCTCAAGTACACTCGGATGATAAAAATGAGTTCCTCAATGGCAAGTAAAGATGAGTACCACCACACAATCGTATAAATACGAAAGGCCTTGCCCCGTAGTCTAACATGATAATGCCCTGAACGATGGGTAAAGATGTGTACCACCACGCAATCGCCTAAAGCGAAAGGCCCCATCTCGTCGTCTAATGACTGAATGTACCAGATTGGAATCAACAAGTCTCTAGTTGTCACATAAAAGCGATATTCATTCACTTGAGTGAATAACATCTTAATATCTCCAAACAATCCAATGGAAAAAATCCCTACTGATGAATAATACACACTCGCTAGTATGCAATGAACTGACGAAGTGATTTAAATAATCCAATTGCAGATCACGAGTTCGAAATACTCGCCACAAAAAAAATAACTATCCAAGAAAATTATCCTTACTGGAAAAATGTCTAAAAGACCAAACATCTGCTTAATAAAGCCAACCAATGGTGAGAATTTCGTATAATGGTGCCTGCCATATCATATGGTAACGCCATATTCTAGCAAATTTTTGGAACAAATAATGTTTAAGCCATGTCTAAATAATTGTAGAACTCCTACTAGAAAAATATATACAAGTATGCCCAGTGTTCATGAAAATATCATATCAGAAAGTCATAACTCTTACATTACCTTCTCATATCAGCTTTTAATATATTTCAAAGATCGTCGATTATCCTTGTGTGTAGTAAATTTCTCGAAAGATCGACGTGAATATCGTATCACCCACGCAATAACGATTGCCTTCAAATCCCAAGTGAATCAGCTGTTAGACCTCCTCTTCTTCAGGAACCGAATCCATCGCTCTGTGGTGCCATCGCGTCTCTGTCTTCGTTTACTCCGACATGATGAACTGCATGTTATCCATAGCGGATACTGTCCAAATCCTTACGTAAAAGTTCATAAAAGCAGCGTACCCCATATTCTTCTTCAATGTTACGCCACTGTCCCATACAATGTTCGGTTTGCTTGTTAAAAGTTCAATCTCCACAGCGGTTAAGTCTCACTTGCAGAAAATAAATTTTATTTATGAGAGTGTATAAGTTTTTGAAACACCCTGTAGCTGTGTTCGTACTCGATATTTTATAATAATTCATGAAAAAGAATTCTATTAATGCACGTGCCAATGTTCATAAGTGCATATATTCGTAACATTTCGTTTGCCTTAAAAGCGTTAATGTTAGCTTGACCCCATGGTCGCTCTACATGTTCCGTTATGAAATGCATAGTCGTAATGACATTTGAATATCTAAGTTCATTTGAAGTTCACAATTGCAGTATATTATAACTATCTGCCTGCACAATTCTATTACTGAATACAAGTCCCAACTCAATGTTGTAACTGAATGTTGAAATGAAATTCAGCTTCTTTAATGTTGCCTGCGTATAAAAGTCGGAACTAGCACTGTTCCAGAATGATCTACGCTTAAAGCCGGCCTCGCCATGCCGCTTCGCTGTGCTGTTCTGCGTTACAAAATGCAGCTCGAAATAAAGTTCTCGATCTCGTATTATAATGCTGTTCTAAACCCCGGCTTTTCTCCTGCTTACACGGCCCGCACAGCTTGCCTCGTAACCGGTCCTCATACCGCTTACCGTGCGTTGCTTGCCTTGGCTCACTGACCTACTTTCTGCTCTCTGCTTGGTGAAGTAATACTGTCGCTTTCACGCCACGTAACAAGTGCTGTGCACCGCTCAACTTTGCCGTACTCTCTGCGCATGTGTTCTACTCAGCCCTGCTGACTGAACTCGACTAATGTCTCTAGACTGCGTTGACCAGCTCCTACCTGGCGCTGTCACGTGATGCTCCCCCACCTTCTGCGGTCGTGCGTCACAAGTATAATCTCGACCACCATTATCTCGGCTATTAAGTTATACAATAACTTAAGGGGTTATCTGTCTTTCTTCAAGTATTTACCATATATAATGCTTGACATTTCTTCTCTTCTGAGATGATTAAATACTATGCTCCATATAGATCTTAATAAAACTTTAATATTAATCCCATAATTCCATCTGCTTGACTGGCAGTGCCTTCTTTATCCTTGGCCTTCTACGTCATTTCCTAACATTCCTCTCGACTCGATCTGAGCGCTATCTTTACAACATTTCCCAAAAATATCAACTACGGCTTAATGTCAGCTGGCGTAGCCGATAGCCTCAACTGGGTATCGGGTACATCTCTCCCGTACATCTCCTTTTTTATCAGGCTTGAGAAAAAATACTCTCAGGCATTCTATACACAACACATGTACACGATAGCTCTACAATCCTCTTATTCAGCATAATGATACTTTCTAATGCTAGCTGCGTTAAAAGTCCCCACAACTTCATTAGTATCCATTCCCTCGATGTACTATATCTTCCTCTTCAATTAAATCCTCGTCCTTGACTTGCTATCTCTCAACAATGATGATTGATTCCCAATGATTAGTATCCTGATTCTGCATTACTTTGTCGTTTATTTCTTCCTTCTGCACTCGTGCTTGCTCGATTGACATCTCTCGTTATCTCTTCGGGTGGTGCACTAGGCTGTCTACTTTCTTGCCTTGATCTCCCATATTCTCGATTACCTTGTCTTTCATTTGGATCATTTCTTCTGCTATCCTGCCTATCGTTCTGATTAGACTGTTGACCTTGGTTCCAGTTGTATCTACCACGATATCTATTATTGTATCTATTCCTATTTTGGTATCTGGAATTCTGATCATAGTTCCTGTATCTACTGTTTCTTGCCTCTTGATCGTATGGCCTCTCATATGGTCCTCGATATCGATCATTTCCACGAACGTTGTGAATATTACCTCTATTCCCTTCGTTCCTTCTGCTTCCCCAGGAATCTCTTCTATCCGTCTGTGCTGCGTTATCGACAACTACCGCATTCACCTCTTGCGTGTTGCGATTATCGTTCCTTGCAGTTCTGGGTGTAATTTGAGCGCTTGTATAATCTAATCGTCGTAATATATCGTCATAGTGCTCAAGTGTGTTCGCTCCCGATGCTATGAGTGATCGTTGTACCTCAATTGGCAACTGTCTTGCTATAGCTTGCAAAAGCTCTTCTTCTGGCAATGGAGGAATCAAAAACTGTAATTTAGCCAATTGCGAAGTAAAGTAATTAGCATAATGCGTTGGATGTGACGTAGAGTAACGTTTCGAATACATTTCTGCTCTTACGTTCAGCTGATCCTCTGCACTCCAAAATCTCCTTAAGAATGCTATGGCAAATTGTTCCATATTCGCAAAATTGCTCCTGAATGCGCGAAACCAAGTTAACGCTGGCCCGTCTAAGGCGCGTTCGACTATCCTTAGTTCTCTTTCCTTGGCTACTCTATGTTCCGCCATGTAATCGCGAATATCTCTCAGAAATTCGACTGGTGTGACTCCTGTGTTCCCTGAAAACTTCCTTGGTTTGTCGTCCAAATTTCTGATGATGGTCACTGGACCTGAGTATCGTTCACTCGTACCAAACGTACTCCTATTCGAATTCGGATTATCTTGAGGGGCTGAACTAGCCCTATCGAATGTTACATTCTGTTGCGTTTGACGGTCTTCTCCCACGCTAACCTCTTGACTGTTCATACTGCGGTCTATCGGTGTCTGATTTATCGATACTTCCCCCGTTGTAACATTTTGACTTGTGAAACTATTTATTATAGATTCTATTTTAGTCATCCTATCTTCTGTTCTTTTTTCTACGGTCTTGACCTTAGTCTCCAAATCATCTAACGACGTAACATTCTGCGTTCTGTTACTCTCTTCTAAATCGTTCTTCAATTTGTCTATCTTGTCTTCGCATGTAGTCTTTACTGACGCGACTTGTTCCTTTAACTGATCAACATCTGTCCTAAACTGAGTTGAATCTATCTTCATCGCTTCCTTATTCTCAGTAAATCTCGCTTCCAAGTTCGCCATACCTGCGATTAATTTCTCATCCAACCCTGCACGTTTTCCTTTTGCTTCGGCATCGACCTCACTATACCGTTCCTCCACCATTGCACCGACTCTATTTTTAAATAAGGCTAAGTTTTCATTAACTTTCTGCTCTATATCATCATCAATTTTCCTAATGTCTATCTGCAATTGGTTTTCTAAGGATTTTAAGTTAGAATTAACCTCCCCTAAGACTTCCTCTTTAACGGTCCCAATTACTGACTTTAAACCTTTGATTTCATTGCCTAGATTCATTTCTAGACCTTTGATTTTAGTTTCGAAAGATACTTCAGTAGACCACTCTTGTATTTTGCCTACATCCCTGCACGTTTTTCTATTGCTTCGGCATCGACCTCACTATACCGTTCTTCCACTGTTGCACCGACTCTATTTTTGAATAAAGCTAAGTTTTCATTAACCTTTTGCTCTATATCATCATCAATTTTCCTAATGTCTATCTGTAATTGGTTTTCTAAGGATTTTAAGTTAGAATTAACCTCTCCTAAGACTTCCTCTTTAACGGTCCCAATTACTGACTTTAAACCTTTGATTTCATTACCTAGATTCATTTCTAGACCTTAGATTTTAGTTTCGAAAGATACTTCAGTAGACCACTCTTGTATTTTGCCTACATCTGCCACTAAACCATCAATGTCGAATCTCAACTTCGATACATCCGATTTAATGTCTTTCTGAATAGACATAACATCTGTTCTCAAATTAAGAATATTTTCTTCTTCTCTAATTTCTTAATCAATAATATTTTTTTCTTAACATTTGCACATTTTCCTCTCCTTTCATTTCTACTGCTTTTATATCTAATTATAAAGCCTTAAAGATTTCATCATTCTTTAACGTTAATCTATTCTCCAAACTAGTTAAATTGTTTTTCAACTCTGTGTTATTTTCTTCACTACGAGCTTGTAATCTAGTTTCTAATAATTTAAAACTATCCTTCAAGTTAGCTTCATTAGCTTTCAAATTGCTTTCAGTACTAGTCTGTAATCTAGTCTCTAATGACTTTAATTCATCTCTACTATTTGACTGTAATCTTTCTTCCAACAATCTCAAATTATTTTCGTTACTAGTCTGCAATAACTTTAACTCATCTTTACTATTCGACTGTAACCTAGTCTCTAATGACTTTAAATTTTCTTCATTACTAGTCTGTAATAATTTCAATTCATCCCTACTACTGGACTGTAATCTGGTCTCTAATGACTTTAAATTATCTTTCAGATTGTCTTCATTACTAGCCTGTAATGATCTCAAATTCTCTTCATTACTAGTCTGTAATAATTGCACATTTTCTTTACATCTAGCTTCTAACCTAGCTTCTGACTCATTTATCTGCTCTTTAACTTCTGTTTCCATTTTAGAAATAGTTACTGCAATACTAGACATGCCATTCTGTAACTCTCCTAACACCTTAGCTAAATCGTCCGGTAACATAATTATATCTTTCAATAAACGTTTTATTCAGAGACGTTAGATAACAACACATCACAATGTATCAATTCCTGCATTCACTTGGGTATAAGAAAAATGACTTATAACTAAACATGATATAACACTAATATGATTAACATGATCACTGGAATGGGCATACAAGTATATTGTCTGACTAAGTTTAATAAATTTTATAACACCATTAAATGAAATTGAGATCAATCTCTCCGTAATCTAAATCTGATGTGATTCCATAGAATAAACAAAATCGAATCCCCACGGATGGGTAAAGCCAATTCTCCCTCTCTCTCTCTGTACCCGTTCGTCCTGGGGATGCGATGACCCATCTGCTATTACATCGCATTCCTGGATTACCAGGACAGAGCGGAGTTAAATGAACATGAAGTCAAATAAGGAATGTGTCGGAAATTCAGTTGAAATATCTCAAAAGCAGAGGGTAACACGAGATAAAGTATCTCCAGGGTCGTTACGGGTTTAAATTTAATAAAAAAAATACAAATATAAATGGGCGCCATCAACTGAATCCCTAGCAAACCACATCCTTCCTGGTTAAGCCTTAATTAAGACAAGGAAAGAAAAGGAAAATCACATCATCATCAGATCACAACTAAGATAAAAACAAATTTATTCAACTTTGATAGTCAGACAGACATATTAAACACTCATCCTACCTGAGAGCATGGTTGAATGCCAACGTTAAATTGTCATTGTCCAGAAAATCGAACCATCTCTATTCTACTCAAAGTGTATTTAATCCATATAAAATAGGAAAAATTTCTAAAGTCCTCTTGGGTTCTCAGGATCACCGTAGCACTATGTCTTTGCGTCACTGACATTCGTGATAACTGAGACCTAACTTCTCTTTAAATTTACATCATGAATGTGGATGTAAAAATATAATTAATCTGTCTAAACACACATATTATAATCACATATTTAAATATCACATAATTTATGGCTTGCATGGCATTATTCAAATACTGAATATGTTAGTAAAATGCTCCTAAACATCGAATAGTCAATTTACACTATTTACACTGTCATTAATGATTGTTTGTTTGTGAATCACAGAAAATCCACTACTCATTGGTTATAATCATCATCAAAATTAAATATTTCTCACTTTAGTTCTCATTTCAAAATTCAATTCATGTCAGAATAATTAATTCATCATCATCAAATCATTTAAATGAATATTATAATCATCAATTCTTTATGCTCCAAATATTCACACAATCTCATTTCATCATCTCCTTCAGATTAAATCATCTTAAATCATCAATATAAATTGTTTAATTCATCAACCTAAGTTGCAATTCTTCAAATCATTCAAATTAAATTTATTTAAATTTATTTAAATTTATTAATCATCAGCTTCTTTAATTAATTATCACCTTCTAATTCAGTTATTCATCATCTATTTAATCATCTATTAATTTATTTAAATCAGCTTATTTATTCAATCTTTAATTCATCCATTTATTTAATTCATTGATCTATTCCAAAATTTAATTTATCAACTTATTTAAATTTTATTCATCTGGTTATTTAGATTTTTATTATTTCATCTAGTCATTCTGATTTTTATTTCATTAGGTCAGATCGTTAATATGCTTAAATTTCAGATTATTATTTCATTAATTATTATTATCAGAAAATCTTGCATTATCAACATTATTTATTTGTTTAATTTCCTAACAAATTGTTTAATATGGGTTATAGAACGTTGTCTTACAGTTTTATCACTTCCAAGTTATATCTCGTATTCAATTATCATGCCAAAAAAATATTATTGCCTTCACAAATTCACGTTGGATCTCACTATCCACAACTACATTATATATTCTCACTTTATCAAATATCACATTTGAATACCACAATTATTCCACAAAACTCCGTAAATATTCAGCGCACAGCATGAATCTCAAAAATTATGCTAGACTGGGTTCGACAATCTCATGTCTGCTTCAAAATACATTAGCAATATTGCAACTTCCACTCGGCAACTTCCACAAAATGCCTATCACAAACTTCACTTAATCACGTTGCATGATCTACAAAAACATATAACTGGCTTCAAATTATCAACGCACACAATCTCCAATAACTGCAATTAATCTGATCACATCTAGACAACTTCTCAAACAATTAGGAAAAATATTACCTTAGTAATCGAAATCAAATTCAAGATCTGCTTTCAAATAGCATAAATTCTCTCAAAATTCTCATAATTCACTTCACAGAAAAAAACACCAATGTGCTATAATCACTCACATCGAAATATGCAATACTGATCTGCCTTAAAATAAATCTGACCATTAATGATTCATCTTACAAGATTCAATTACTTTAAATCCTTCTCAAAGGTATTAAATTCAATCATAAAAATTATCAAAAGCATCAGCTGTATCAGCTGTTAAATGAAAGTACTCTCAAAAGAGTATAGCAACAAAATATTGGATTGGCAAACAAGAATTACAAAATGTAACCCTGCTGACATTTATTTTTAATTTATTTAACAAAATTCGACTGATATGTGACTAGTAGTTTCTTGTTTGATCCTCTTACAATCTCAAGTACACTCGGATGATAAAAATGAGTTCCTCAATGGCAAGTAAAGATGAGTACCACCACACAATCGTATAAATACGAAAGGCCTTGCCCCGTAGTCTAACATGATAATGCCCTGAACGATGGGTAAAGATGTGTACCACCACGCAATCGCCTAAAGCGAAAGGCCCCATCTCGTCGTCTAATGACTGAATGTACCAGATTGGAATCAACAAGTCTCTAGTTGTCACATAAAAGCGATATTCATTCACTTGAGTGAATAACATCTTAATATCTCCAAACAATCCAATGGAAAAAATCCCTACTGATGAATAATACACACTCGCTAGTATGCAATGAACTGACGAAGTGATTTAAATAATCCAATTGCAGATCACGAGTTCGAAATACTCGCCACAAAAAAATAACTATCCAAGAAAACTATCCTTACTGGAAAAATGTCTAACAGACCAAACATCTGCTTAATAATGCCAACCAATGGGGAGAATTTCGTATAATGGTGCCTGCCATATCATATGGTAACGCCATATTCTAGCAAATTTTTTGAGCAAATAATGTTTAAGCCATGTCTAAATAATTGTAGAACTCCTACTAGAAAAATATATACAAGTATGCCCAGTGTTCATGAAAATATCATATCAGAAAGTCATAACTTTTACAGTACCTTCTCATATCAGCTGTTAATATATTTCAAAGATCGTCGATTATCCTTGTGTGTAATAAATTTCTCGAAAGATCGACGTGAATATCGTATCACCCACGCAATAACGATTGCCTTCATATCCCAAGTGAATCAGCTGTTAGACGACCTCTTCTTCAGGAACCGAATCCATCGCTCTGTGGTGCCATCGCGTCTCTGTCTTCGTTTACTCCGACATGATGAACTGCATGTTATCCATAGCGGATACTGTCCAAATCCTTACGTAAAAGTTCATAAAAGCAGCGTACCCCATATTCTTCTTCAATGTTACGCCACTGTCCCATACAATGTTCGGTTTGCTTGTTAAAAGTTCAATCTCCACAGCGGTTAAGTCTCACTTGCAGAAAATAAATTTTATTTATGAGAGTGTATAAGTTTTTGAAACACCCTGTAGCTGTGTTCGTACTCGATATTTTATAATAATTCATGAAAAAGAATTCTATTAATGCACGTGCCAATGTTCATAAGTGCATATATTCGTAACATTTCGTTTGCCTTAAAAGCGTTAATGTTAGCTTGACCCCATGGTCGCTCTACATGTTCTGTTATGAAATGCATAGTCGTAATGTCATTTGAATATCTAAGTTCATTTGAAGTTCACAATTGCAGTATATTATAACTATCTGCCTGCACAATTCTATTACTGAATACAAGTCCCAACTCAATGTTGTAACTGAATGTTGAAATGAAATTCAGCTTCTTTAATGTTGCCTGCGTATAAAAGTCGGAACTAGCACTGTTCCAGAATTATCTACGCTTAAAGCCGGCCTCGCCATGCCGCTTCGCTGTGCTGTTCTGCGTTACAAAATGCAGCTCGAAATAAAGTTCTCAATCTCGTATTATAATGCTGTTCTAACCCCGGCTTTTCTCCTGCTTACACGGCCCGCACAGCTTGCCTCGTAACCGGTCCTCATGCCACCTACCTTGCGTTGTTTGCCTTGGCTCACTGACCTACTTTCTGCTCTCTGCTTGGTGAAGTAATACTGTCGCTTTCACGCCACGTAACAAGTGCTGTGCACCGCTCAACTTTGCCGTACTCTCTGCGCATGTGTTCTACTCAGCCCTGCTGACTGAACTCGACTGATGTCTCTAGACTGCGTTGACCAGCTCCTACCTGGCGCTGTCACGTGAAGCTCCCCCACCTTCTGCGGTCGTGCGTCACAAGTATAATCTCGACCACCATCATCTCGGCTATTATGTTATACAATAACTTAAGGGGTTATCTGTCTTTCTTCAAGTATTTACCATAAATAATGCTTGACATTTCTTCTGTTCTGAGATGATTAAATACTATGTTCCATATAGATCTTAATAAAACTTTAATATTCCTCCCATAATTCCATCTGCTTGACTGGCAGTGCCTTCTTTATCCTTGGCCTTCTACGTCATTTCCTAACATTCCTCTCGACACGATCTGAGCGCTATCTTTACAACATTTCCCAAAAATCTCAACTACGGCTTAATGTCAGCTGGCGTAGCCGATAGCCTCAACTGGGTATCGGGTACAGTAGGATTTATGAGACAGGTGAGGTACCCCCTGATTTCAAGAAGAATGTTATCATCCCTATACCAAAGAAAGTGGGAGCTGACAGATGTGAAGATTACCGTACAATCAGCTTGATTACTCATGCTTCAAAGATCCTGTCTAGAATAATTTACAAGAGGGTTGAAAGCCAGATAGAAACGGAGTTGGGTGAAGACCAGTTTGGTTTCAGGAGAAATGTAGGAACAAGGGAAGCTGTACTAAGTCTTAGGCTGATTTTGGAAGGTAGAATAAGGAAAGATAAGAGAACGTTCATGGCATTTGTAGATTTAGAAAAGGCTTTTGATAACGTTGATTGGACTAAATTGTTGGACATTTTGAAATCTATTGGAATAAAGTACAGGGATAGGAGGGTGATATAAAATCTATACAGAAACCAGACAGCATTCATTCGAGCTGAAGGACATGAGAGAGAAGCTGGTATTCAGAAAGGTGTAAGGCAAGGCTGCAACTTATCACCCATACTTTTCAATCTTTACATTGAACAAGCAATGAAGGAAATTGGAGAAAAATTTAAAGTGGGAGTGAAGATTCAAGGAGAAATAATTTCAACTCTGAGATTTGCTGATGACATCGTCATCTTAGCCGACAAGCCTGAGGATTTGAATGAGTTTTGGAATGGTATGGATTCCGTCTTACGGAAGGAATTCATGATGAAAATTAATAAATGTAAAACAAAAATACTGGAATGCAGCCGAAATAAATCAGAAACCTCTATGGAGATCAAATTGGCAGGTGAAAATCTGAAGGAAGTAGGAGACTTCTGTTACTTAGGAAGCAGAATAACCAGTGATGGACGAAGCAAAGAGGATATAAAAAGTAGGTTGGCTCAGGCAAGGAAAGCCTTTCTACAAAAAAGGAATCTGTTGACATCGAATATAGATTTAGGTA
The DNA here is from genome assembly GCA_946902985.2 of Meconema thalassinum. NCBI lineage: Eukaryota > Metazoa > Arthropoda > Insecta > Orthoptera > Tettigoniidae > Meconema > Meconema thalassinum. Next base: position 49,094,459 of record OX336394.1, read on the forward strand.
TTAGGAAGTCATTTTTGAAAGCCTTTGTCTGGAGCGTGGCGCTCTATGGAAGTGAAACTTGGACTATTGGTGCAGCAGAAAAGAGAAGAATTGAAGCATTTGAAATGTGGTGTTACAGGAGAATGATGAAGATCAGATGGGTAGATAGGGTTACAAACGAAGAGGTATTAAGGTGGATGGGAGAGGAGAGATGTTTCTGGCGACTGCTAATGAAGAGAAGAGATAGGTTGGTAGGACACATACTAAGACACCCAGGAATAGCAAACTTAGTTATGGAAGGAAGGGTCGAGGACAAGAACTGTAGGGGTAGACCAAGGTTAGAATATGTTAAACAGATTGCCTCGGATGTTGGGTATGGTAGCTATGTAGAGATGAAACGATTAGCTCAGGACAGGGAGGCATGGAGAGCTGCATCAAACCAGTCGAAAGTCTGAAGACTCAAACAACAACAACAACAACAACAACAACTGTACTTACTTAACGAAACCTTTACCAATTTGAGGAAAGAATTCATGATGAACATTAATAAATGTACTACAAAAATATTTGAATGCAACCGAAATAAATCAGAAACCTCTACGGACAGCAATTTGGCAAAAAAAAAGGGAAGTAGGAGCCTTCTGTTACTTAGCAAAATAACCAGTGATGGACGAAGCAAAGAGGATATAAAAAGTAGGTGGCTCAGGCAAGGAAAACATTTCTACAGAAAAGGAAACTGTTGACATCGAATATAGATCTAGGTATTGGTCATTTTGAAAGCCTTTGTCAGGAGCGTGGCACTATTAGCCCAGTCATATGGTAGTTTTGACCAAAAATAATTAGGGTAGAAGGTTTCTCGATGGATTCTTATGTTTTTCGGTGTGCTGAATCCGAATCTGAAGTTTGCCAACAAAAAAAATATGACACAGTGAAAATCGCAAAAAATCCTAAAAATTTCGGATTTTTTTTCACAGAATCGCTTATAAGTTAAAAAATATGCAACCTAGTGAATTTCTCATTATTTACAAAATTAAAGTAGACAAAATTTCTTTCAAAATGCACGGGGCACTTTAAGTTTTTGAGTGCAGGGTATCGCCGCTAGAGCGCGCTGAAAAAGAGCGACGTTTTGGCACTTAGGCAAAAACGAGAGAAACTCAGCCCTAACTAGCCCCAGACACTTTCTAATCGTGTTTCCTCCATTAATACGTGTTTTATTCATGTTCTATGGTGGTATCATGACTGAAAGTTCGTTGGAAAAAAAATTGATAAATTAATATATTCAAGTTAAGTCATCTGTACTTATCCACCTAATGGTAAAGTGTGAAAGTGATGAGGTGAGTAATGTAAAACAGTTTTTGTGATTTTCACTCAACATCTCACCATGTCACACATATCTCACACATTCCTAAAGAGATATATTTAATATATTGATAGTGTGAAACCGGAGTCGTTTCCCCTTTGTGTGAAATGTTCACCCTCAAGCCCTCAATAGGAAGGGTCCCTTTTTTGCCGACACATCTGTCCTTGACAGGTCCCCCTACATGCCTCCGGCCAACTCCTCTGCCATTCGGGTTTAGTTTAGTTTGCTCTCTCCTCCTCGTGGGACTGCTAAGCGTTCTTCTTCGGATTTCTGCCGTTCGTTCAGTGTTTTCAAGTGAACTAATGTTAATATTAGTGAATATGTGAGGGACGAAAATGTTGCGTCGTGAATGTGCAATTTGTGAGGAGCCTCTGGATGATCAAACTCGAACTTTCTTTCAAACGACAAGAACAAGAGTAGATTCACAGAGCTCCTCTGAGTGAGGCAGGGATTGAATCACGACAAGCCATTGAGAATGCTGATGCCCTGATCATAAGAACGGCTCAATCCATAGCTTACACGCATGGCACAGTTGCAGTGGTGGGAGAAGATGTTGACCTTCTCGTCATCATGATAGGCATCCGCACTTCTCCTAACGTGTTCTTCCTGAAACCAGGAAAAGGAAAAGTACCACTGACGCTATATAGCCCTGGCAGCTCGCTAGAGGAGCCCCTGAGCCATCATATTTTATTCCTCCACGCTGTCAGTGGTTGTGACTCCACATCCGCCATGTTCAACCAGAGTAAGACGAAATTCTTGAAGACCCTCAAGAAGAACCCAGATCTTGTAAACTACCATGAGCATTACATGGACCCACAGCAAAAGTCGAGGAGCTAGTGAATGCTGGCGAAAAATTTCTAGTGGCCTTATATGGTGGTGACCACCATACCACTCGTCTAAACGAACTGAGGTACAAGCTGTACCTCAGTACAGCATATAAAGTCACCGGAAACATGGCCTCGATCCCTCCCACTGAAGCTGCAGCCCGTGAGCACTTTCTGCGAGTTTACCACCAGATCCAGCAGTGGCTGACAATCAGCTCAACCCAGAACAGTGGGGGTGGAAGTCATCGAGGAACGGCCTCACCCCCACGAGAACAGCTAAGGCCCCAGCTCCTGACAAGCTTCTCTGCAAGGTCTCTTGCAAATGCAAAGGCGACTCTCGAAGAACCTGCGGTTGTCGACGTGTGGGTCTATATTGCTCTAGGCTTTGTACCATCTGCGAGGGAAACTGTCTGAACCTTGACAACTCATGCGACATCGACAATGAAGGTGACCCTGATGACCCTTCTCCGGTTGAGTCACCACCTACAATCCTGGATACATCAGCACAAGGTAAGTAGCATGTTTGTACACCACCTTATTCCAATGCGGTCTTCTTACTTCACCCTCTAATGTATTCGTACGATTTCTTTTTTAGAGTTGTCCGAGGATCCTGACGATTCCATCTCGGTCGAATCACCAACGACGATAGCGGAGACTTCAGCAGAAGGTAAACTGCCTGTTTGTAATACACCCTATTTCACTGGGTTTCGAACAGTTTTCCAACTCGACACCTGAAAGTATTGTGGACAATAATTTGTACAATTCCTTTTCCAGTGGAGTTACCGACCGGTAGCGATCAACCGGGACCTTCTGATCGGTAACCGGAGGCTGCTCCATCAAGGCCAAAAAGGAGGAAGCTCAATTAAAGAATTGAAATCAATTGTAATGTAATAATAGTTAATTGCAATTACATTCCTTTTCATTATATTCATTTAATTTAATTTTTAAATAAATAATAAAACGGCTTGATCGGTCCTTTATGAATTCCTACCACTCCGTGGGCAATGTTTTTCAAGGGCTTCGTAATCTTGTAACCACCATAGAGCATGAATAAAACACGTATTCATGGAGGAAACATGATAAGAAAGCGTCTGGGGCTAGTTGGGCTGAGTTTCTCTCGTTTTTGCCTAAGTGCCAAAAAGTTGCTCTTTTTCAGCGCGCTCTAGCGGCGGTGCCCTGCACTCAAAAATTAAAAGTGACCAGTGAATTTTGAAGGAAATGTTGGCTACTTTAATTTTGTAACTACTGAGAAATTCACTAGGAAGCATACTTTTCAACTTATAAGCAATTTTGTGAAAATAGTCCGAAATGTTTAGTTTTTTCTGCTATTTTCACTTGAAGCCGTCATTTTTGTTGTTGGCAAACTTCAGATTCAGATTCAGCTCACCGATAAACATAAGAATCCGTCGAGAAACCTTCTACCCTAATTTTTTTTGGACAAGACTACCATTTGACTGGGCTATTAGGAATGTGTGAGATATGTGTGACATGGTGAGATGTTGAGTGAAAAATCACAAAAACTGTTTTACATTACTCACCTCATCACTTTCACACTTTACCATTAGGTGGATAAGTTCAGATGGACTTAACTTGAATATATTAATTTATCAAATTTTTTTCCAACGAACTTTCAATCATGTTACCAGCATAGAACATGAATAAAACACGTATTAATGGAGGAAACACGAATAGAAAGTGTCTGGGGCTAGTTAGGGCTGAGTTTCTCTCGTTTTTGCCTAAGTGCCAAAACGCCGCTCTTTTTCAGCGCGCTCTAGTGGCGATACCCTGCACTCAAAAACTAAAAGTGCCCAGTGCATTTTGAAAGAAATTTTGTCTACTTTAATTTTGTAAATAATGAGAAATTCACTAGGTTGCATAGTTTTCATCTTATAAGCGATTTTGTGAAAAAAGTCCGACATTTTTAGGATTTTTTGCGATTTTCACAGTGAAGCAGTCATTTTTTTTTTGTTGGCAAACTTCAGATTCGGATTCAGCACACCGAAAAACATAAGAATCCGTCTAGAAACCTTCTACCCTAATTTTTTTTTGAAACAGGCACTTCTGAGCACCAAATGACGAGGAGAAATAGGTTGGTAGGACACATACTAAGACACCCAGGAATAGCAAGCTTTGTTATGGAAGTATGGGTCGAGGACAAGAACTGTAGGAGTAGACCAAGGTTAGAATATGTTAAACAGATTGCCTCGGATATAGGGTGTGGTAGCTATGTAGAGATGAAACGATTAGCTCAGGACAGGGAGGCATGGAGAGCTGCATCAAACCAGTCAAAAGACTGAAGACTCAAACAACAACAACAACCAATTTCATTGATGTTTTTCCTTCCAATGCCACTGACTCTTTTTTTGGTTATTGTTAACATAATCAAGAAAGGACGCTTCGTATAATTTTTATAAATTTCTATACATTATTCCGAAAATAAGCGTAACTTAACTTAACATCTCATTTAAACTTCTTTTCTTAACTCGTGACTACTAATGAATTAATCGATTCTTCGGTTAGCCGATTAATCGATTTTTAGCCTACTTTTCACATTTTGCAAAAATAAGGAAAAAGTAGACTTATGAGATAGATCCGGGAAAATGTGTCTGTCCTTCTGTCTGTCTGGCTGGCTGTGTGTGTGTGTGTGTCCCCCCCTTATCAATTCCTAAACGTCTGCAGCAATCGAAACCAAATTTAGTATGAGTAAAGATGTATACCGCAATATCTCAAGCCCATATTTGAAAATTATGTCAGTGCTACCAACTGCTGAAAAAACGCACTAGAAATTTGAGCTCCATGTTGGATATCTTGGAAGGTATGCATGGGAGCTATTCCAAAATTGGCACACATGTAGATAATACTATTTCAGTTTAATTTCCAGGAGGCCATACATGACAGTGTTGCCAAAATAATTTTAAGCCTTCTGATAGGTCCAATTTTTAAATGCATATAACTTCTACACTATCAATTGGATTTCAGCTAAATTTTGTATGTAATATGTGTACATAAACAGATATGACTGAGCGTATTCTTAAGAGCCACCAGGGCTGCCAACTGTTAATAATTGCTCTCTCTATTTTAAAAAATCCAAATACCAATATATCAGAAAGTATGCAAACCGACAGCTTTAAACTATGCACAAGTATAGTACCTGACATTTTAGATTAATTTGGGGTAACTTATATACGTCAGTTCTACCAACATGATTCTAAGCCTGGTGATAGGACCAACTTTTAAATGCATGCAACTTCTATACTATCATTTGAATTTCAACCACATTTCGTATGTACTATATGTAACATAACAGATATGGCTGTAAGTATTCTTAAGAGCAATCAGGGCTGCCAACTGTTAATAAATGCTGTCTATATTTTTTACCCTAATATCAATATATCAGAAAGTATGCAAGCCAACAGCTTTATACTTTGCACACGTATAGCACCTGACATTCTAGGTTAATTTGGAGTAACTATTATAAGTCAGTGCTGCCAACATGATTCTATGCCTGTTGATAGGTCCAATTTTATTATACATGTAACTTCTATACTAACAAATGGATTTCATCCAAAATTGGCACAACAAGATATCATAATATTTCAGATTATTTCTGACCAGCACACGCATGGTATTGTTGGCAACATGCTTTTACGCGTGCTGATAGATCCAGTGTCTAACTGCATGTAACGTCCATTGGACTTCAACCTAATTTTGTATTCTGTACCTTAAGAGATGGAACTAGGGATATATTCAGTCACCAGGGCTGCCAACTGTAGTGCTTTATTAGGCTTCATTATACCAGGTATATTTCGAACTAATTAGACATTTCGATATTACCAACTTAATTTCGTCATTATTCTAGATAGGTTCTTATACTGTAGAATAATCATTGGCATGAATCTTAATTTTAAGAAAAGTAGGCTCTTTAGTTCGTCACGGAACTTCTTGTTTATTAATCGAATAACCTAACATAGCTTATTATCAGCTCTAGTTTGCAGTCTAGCCTGGATGCTGAAAGACTAAATACAGTAGTGTCAAATGAATGAATGAACGAGCATACATTTGATCACGACTCTCCCATTGTCGTGTTGTAACAGTTTGTCGCTCTCTCCCATAGGGCACATTATGTAACAGCTAACATCCACTACGCTAAGCGTGTGAACAGTCAGAGTGACACCTTGAACAAGTTCCTAACAGTCTCCAGGCTCTTCTTAGCCTTACAAGCATTTCTGTGGTCTACCGGTACCCACACTGCACAGTGGGTCAAAATCGAAATCTAGGGGGACAAAATTATTTTTACGTTTTAATCATGAATTTAGAGTGGAAGCAACGTTTAACAATAATTTGTTTACTTCATAATCAACATCAGTTAAGACTTTTTAAAGTTACGTCTACACATGCAAGAAATTATCTATGATAGAGCATTCAGTTATCTCTTCAGAACAATTTTCTACCCCTAATTTACTTTTAACAAAGTCACAAAGTTCCTCTTTTGACATAATCGTCAAACCCTGTGCTTCAAACAGTTGTAAACGTTTGAGACCTGGCTGTGTGGCACCTCCTAAAACGTAAAATAACTAAGTTTCAAAAAGATGCAAAAATCTTATAACAGGCGTAAACAACAAGACTTTATCTACATTTTAACATTAAGTAGAAAGTGACGCAAGGTGACGCGACATACTAAAAACTAAGTGAAAATATAATTTTAAAAATAATAGTTAAATGTTATATAATGCAAATATAGCTAAAATAACGTAACAATCACGCCCATTAATAGCTGAAACACGTTACAAAGATCATACCTTCAGCTGCATGTTCCATATTAAAGCATCACACTAACCACAAACACAACCAAACCACAGCCACGTACATTCACCCTCCAATTCAGACTGCTCGAACAGTGGTGACAGATTTACACTAAGATGCGTTTATATCCCAGAATATTGAGCGCCAATTGTATGAGAATGCTGTAGAAGTAATAAATTTTGATTTTTTAATTATGAAAATAAATAATTTTGTCCTCCTAGATTTCGATTTTGACCCATTGTGCACATGCTCCTACTCTGTATTGTCTGAGTCCTGGAGACATTCTGCGGGCGTTCTCAGTAAAAATACATATTTAAAGGGAATACTAACATTATTCACTTGATGCTTAGTACTAATAATACCTTCAATTTACGAACATTACGAACTTTGTGCTAAGGCACCAATTACAGTCCAGCCGCTGAATGTCCGGCTCTGACGTTTGGTGATGGTGGGGGAAGAGGGGTAAAGTTAACAATATATTCAACCTATGGCAGTGAGAAGCAGTAAATAGAAGCTTGAAACTTTCCATCAGTGTAATTCTTCTCTAGCGTCTTCGATATTTAAGGTGGAAGTCCCACACCCTTATGCCTCATTATTTGTTATTCCGACATTTTGAGGTTACAAACCCCTAATTCTTCGATCGCAGTGGAATTCCGCCTAAGTTGGCGAAGTCGCTTACTGCCATGAAGAATGTTGTCACCTGTACCAATCAGCGGCTTTCCCAGTAAGCCGGTCTTTAAATTTAACTCGATGTTGCAAGGGCTCTCTTCTGTTGCTCTTTGTGCTAGTACAGGTTTGTTGTCTTGTGTGTGCACACTTACCGGTTAACTGTGTGTAATTATATTACTTTAGTAATATGGTCAGCGGTTCGTCAGCATTCATTTAAAAACATTTTATGTAGTCCACGCTGTTTTATATTTCACGGTACAAAACCGGCAACGCTGTCTCCCTCCCTCATGAGGAATGTCAGAGCCGGACACTCGACGACTGTACTGTAGTTAAATGGTTGAAATTAATCACTATTTATATACAGTATGTCGTAGTCAGGTAGTGAAATCCGTCATTTCATGAAGATCCTAGGCACTTCATGAAAAGCCGGCATATGGTGTAAAAAGGGATACTTGCACTATCTGACGCGTATCTTCATGAAGTGACGGGCTGGATTTGTCGTCAGCTGATGTACAAAATGAATTACATACACTCTGCGACGGCGAAATTTAGTCATTTCATGAAACCACGCGTCAGATAGTGAAACTGTGCCTTTTTACATCATATGCCGGCTCTTCATGAAGTGCCTAGGATTTTCATGAAATGACGCATTTCACTATCTGATTACGACATATACACTGAATCCTCTGTGAGCTTTGAAGTTTAATACGCCAAGTTCCATCTTAAATACAACACATACAGAAGTCGTATACTTTGACGTAAATAGCAGTGCGGTACGTGATCTCTCCAGCCTCTTATACTGTCTCTGGGTTTTATCAGGTTGTTTTATAATCCCTTTCAGGTGATGTGACATGTCTGCATCAAATTCCCCACCTCTTTGTTATTGCCATGGAGAAACCAATATGTTGTTAAATTCAAGGATAGTTTCCAGGCAATTCTTTGCCCCATGATTATGCCTCTAGAACTGATTGGCATTAATAACAAAAGCATTGACATCACCACCATAGACCAATAGAAGAGGCGGCTTCGGTGGCGTAGTCGGTAGCATGCTGAGCTTCTATGCCCAAGATAGCGGGTTCAAACCCGGCCGAAGCCATCGGACTTTTTAAGAGAGTTAAAAATTCCTCAGTATGCCTTCCTTCGGAGGGGAAGTAAAGCCGGCGGTCCCATGTCATAGATTTATGGCATGTTAAAGAACCTTCCACTAATTGCACCTGTGTGAAGCTAAATTGGATAGGTTAAGAATGTAAACAACGCTCTTAGGTTTCTACGTTCGTTGCCAAGAGCCAACTGTGGTGGCGTCTAGTAGCTAAGTTCTGAACTTGGCCTAGTAGTCGTTGACGGTGGTGCTTGGCGGCAAAAGTAGGAACTATTTGAAAAATTCTAAGTTGCAGTACTTCAATTAAAAACAGATAACACACACTAATACAGTCATCACAATTGACACCGGTTATCAGACAGATTCTACACACACCCAAGTACACGGGGCTACATGACCGCGTTGTCGCAGCCCCTAAACTTAAGAACCAACCACACCAGTAGAAGCACTGCTGGAAGATGGTAGGGTGGAGACAGGTACAGAGGGAATTCTAAGCAGGTATATAAATTATTCATACACGTAAATCTTGCGTATGTTAGTATTGTAAGGTTAAAGAAAATCGCTTATCCTCCCAGCTCGGACTCTTCGAGGATCATTCCTCTACCGTCGCAAGGGAGCTGAGCACACCTTGGCGACAGATACTAATCGGAGTGGTGACAGGACGATCGCTAACTTGGCAGGCGCGGATCTAGAGCTTGGTTTTGGGGGGGAGTCAGAGAATCGATCTAGAGTTTGGCTTTGGGGGGGGGGGGGGGGGGGTCAGAGAATCGAAATTGTTAAGAAAAATGGTATCACTAAAACGCAATCACAAAATAACCAAACGTACAAAACCAGACCAATTTTTTTGCAAGCTTCATGGATAGAAATTTGATGCGTTTAGCGAACCAAAAATATTCGTACAAATTGCAACAGCGTGTTTTGCGACTTTTACATCGAGCTTCGAGAAAAGTATCAAGGTAAGTTACAGTTTCGGCAAGTCAAGTTGGTACCGACAAAGGGAGAAAGTCACAGCTCAAATTGTCAACCAAGCTTGCAGTTTGGACGTCGGCAAAAATTTTTGATGCGAAAAAAGACCTAAATTCCTATCCGTTCATTGCTGCACATTCATCGTGACATCACTATAAACTTCGATTCGGTAATCACAAGGTTTGCTAAACAAAGTAGACGAGTTGATTTTGTTGTATAAATAATCGTTTTTTATATAAGAGGTTTGAAGTTGTAAATATGTACAGTTGTAACAGAACATAATAATTCGATAAAGATATTTCAGTATTGAATAAAATGAAAAAAAAAAACAGTTTTTCAGTTAAAAATCGTTAAGATTTATTTGTCTGGTAATTGTGTTTTCGTTTTTTGAGTTTGCAAAAAAGTTTGGTCTCCGTTTGGGGGGTGGGGGGTGGTCATGACCCCCATGACCCCCCCCCCCCTTGAATCCGCGCCTGTAAATTGGGTCTAATTAAGGAAGGATCTTGGAAGGAAAGCGGCCGTAGAGCTGTTGAAATGCACCGTCCCGGCATTTGCCTGGTGGTAAAAATGGGAAATCATGAAAACATTTTCAGGACCGCCGAGGTGGGATTCGAACACACGCTCTCCCGTTGCCAACGAAACACAAGCTAGCATGTTAGCACTCTCGGTCACCGTAGTTGGTAAAAGAAGACGTATCTTCTATTTATATAAAAATCAATGTTACGGGATAGTTTCTCCCCTATGCGTTCATATACCATCCATCCGATTGCGATGATATTTGGGTTAATTGTGTGCACTCCAGGGAAGGTTTCTCGCTATTATTTATGTAATTCCAAAGGGTGAGGGACTTAGCAGGAACCCTTAAATGCCACAGTAGACCAATTGCACAATCTGTATAGCCTACTTATCACACCACAATGCCAGATGTGAGAATAGCTTGCTGATTCATCGCGAGGTGACATGAGGAGACTGTCAGCAGCCCGCCGCGCCGTGTTATCTGGTATCGCTGTATATTCCAATACAGTTCACGCCACGGTTTTTGTCCGGGTGTTCATTATTATTAGTATTTTCCTTTCCGTCTTTGATTGGCAATGCAACGCATGCCGGGTATAGCTAGTACAATATATACAATTGGATGTTGACGAACACATTGGCGGCAAGTGGAGGTCTTCAACTATTAAATCGTGTATTTAATAATAGGCTAGTCTAATAATGTCATTGTTTTTTAGTCCCTAGTGAGACCAGAGATACAACTTAACAAACAACATTAAATCACACCCAAGTACACGAGGCTAATGATCAAAATATCCCATACCCCTAAAAGGAATTAACAACAACATTTACAAATTATACATTTCGCTCCTTAAGGGATGAGAAATTATCCCAGAAGGCGGAGGAACCATGATTGGTCAATGGCATCAGAATGTGGAAGGCAACGGGAAACCACCACATTAAATATTCCAAGAAAACCCCATGGCTTTGCTCAATTTAAACTGTTCCGGAGTTTCAAGTTCCCCGTTCGGATCTCCGTGGGGAACTAAGTTGAGAGGGGCTTTAAGAAGAGTGCAATGCTGCGAGGATCAGTAGCCTACTGTTTAGGAACATGGAATGTGAGATCCATGTATCAAGGAAAACTAGATGTAGTCAAAAGAGAAATGGAGAGAATCGGCATCGACATATTGGGAATAAGTGAAATGAGGTGGTCTGGAATGGGAGAGTTTATTTCTGATGACTAGACAGTATACTTTTCTGGACAAGACAACAACAGAAGTAATGGAGTAGCCTTCATAGTTAGTAACAGAGTAGGTAAAACTGTGATGGGTTGCAACTATAAAAATGATAGAATGATATCCATCAGACTTCAAGGTCAACCTCTCAATGTTACAGTCATTCAAGTTTATGCACCAACCATTGATGCTGAAGAGGACGTAGTTGACCAATTTTATGAAGATTTGCAAGAACTACTAAGGTTGACACCGAACAAGGATATCGTGTTCATAGTTGGAGATTGGAATGCTAAAGTGGGAAATCAAATAGTAGATGGTGTAACAGGACAATTTGGTCTTGGTGCAACAAATGAAGCAGGACAGAGACTCCTAGAATTCTGCCTAGACAATTCACTGTTTATTACCAACACACTATTCCAGTTACCCAAAAGACGTCTATACACTTGGGCTTCACCAGATGGCCAATACCGAAATCAAATTGATTACATAATTTGTAATAGTAGGTGGAAAAGTGCTATTCAATCTACTACAACAAGACCAGGCGCTGACTGTGGATCACATCATGAATTATTAATTGCAAAATTCCGGTTGAAGTTGAGGAAAATGGCTAGAACTGCCTCATCATACAGATTTGACCTGGGAAGAATTCCTTGTGATTATACAGTAGAAGTCAGAAACAGATTTAATACATTGCAGATTGGAGACAAAACCCCTGAAGAGTTGTGGACAGAAGTATCTGCTGCTGTTAAGCAGGAAGCAGAGAAATACATTCCCAAGGAAAAGAATAAGAAGAAGGCCAAATGGTTATCGGGTGAGGCACTGCAAATTGCAGAAGAACGAAGGAATGCAAAAATTAAAGGGGATAGATCAGCAATGTTTGAGTTTAATGCAGAGTTTAGAAGATTAGCTAGAAGAGATAAGAATATTTTTATAACTAATCAATGTAAGGAAGTAGAGGAAAATAACAGAATGGGAAAGACGAGGGAACTTTACAAGAAAATTAGGGATATCAAAGGAAAATTTCAGGCAAAATTTGGGATGGTAAAAGATAAATATGGCAAAGATCTAACAGAAGCAGAGGACATTAAGGAAAGATGGATGGAATATGTAGAAGATCTGTATAAGAAAGCACCATGTATTATGGATAATGAAGTTCATGTGCCCTTCGAACCAGAACCAGATATTTTGGAAACTGAAGTCAAATGGGCCCTAGAGAATATTGATAAAAACAAAGCTAGTGGACATGATGGAATTCCAATAGAAATGTTCAAAGAAGTTGGAGATAGTGCAGTGAAAATTTTACATTCCATATGTCAGCAAATATGGAAAACACAACAATGGCCAAAAGACTGGAAAAATTCAGTATTCATCCCAATTCCTAAGAAGGGAAATTCTAAAGAATGCACGAATCACCGAACAATAGCACTTATCTCACATGCTAGCAAAGTCATGCTTAAAATTCTACAAAATAGACTACGCCAGTATGTAGACCGAGAGCTACCTGAAGAACAAGCTGGATTTCGTAAAGGAAGAGGGACCAGAGATCAAATCGCTAACGTACGATGGATAATGGAGAAGGCAAGAGAATTCCAGAAAGATGTATATTTTTGTTTTATTGATTATGCTAAAGCTTTTGACTGTGTTGATCATAATGAGTTATGGAAAGTACTAAAATACATGGGAGTACCAGAACATATCATTAACCTCATCCGGAACTTATACTCTGATCAAGAAGCTACAGTGAGAAACATATATGGAACAACTAAATGGGTTAAGATTCAAAAAGGAGTACGGCAAGGCTGTATATTGTCACCTTACCTTTTCAATCTGTATGCAGAACACATTATGAGGAATGTGGGGTTAGATGAAGAAGAAACAGGAATCAAAATAGCTGGGTTAAATATAAACAACCTGAGATATGCAGATGATACAATCCTGATGGCTGAAACTGAAGAAGATTTAAAAAATCTCTTACTGAAAGAGAAAGAAGAAAGTTCAAAGGCTGGACTAATGTTGAATGTCAAGAAAACAAAAATTATGACAACTACAACTGTCAATTCATGGCAAGTAGGAGGAGAAAAAATGGAGATGTCTCTGTTTTTAACTATCTTGGCTCACAGATTTCTGCCGATGGTGACTGCAGTCATGAGATCAAAAGACGATTGCTACTTGGTAGACAGGCATTTTCAAATCTGGACAATATCTTTAGGAGTAGAGACCTAACCTTAACATCAAAGATCCGTATAGTAAGGGCTATGGTTTTTCCAGTTGTGATGTACAGATGTGAGACCTGGACCATAAGAAAAGCTGAACGCCGTAGAATAGATTCCTTCGAATTATGGTGTTGGAGAAGAGTTCTTAGAGTTCCATGAACTGCGAAGAGAACCAATAAGTCAGTTTTACAGCAAATTAAACCAGCTTGTTCCTTGGAGGGCTTAATCCTGAAACAAAAACTGGGCTACTTTGGACACATCATGAGAAGACATAATTCATTAGAGAAGACCTTAATGCTGGGGAAGATAGAAGGCACAAGAAGAAGAGGGAGGCAAAGAATGAGATGGATGGATGGCATCACAGAAGCGCTAAATTCCAGCTTGGAAAATCTTCGAGAGGCAGTGCAGGACAGGAGAAATTGGCGTAGTCTAGTACATGGGGTCACGGAGAGTCGGAATCGACTAAACGAATAGAGAGAGAATCTCATGTAATTTTATTTCAGGATTAGAAAATAACTCATCTCTTTTGGGAAAAGCTCGGGTTGACCGATTGAAAAGCATCAAATTTTCAGCATTATGTTAACATTAACCCTATGTTGACCAACTGAAGATCGTCTTACATACTGTAGAATCTGACAGAGTAACTCTGAAGAAATGTCAACGAAGTTGAAATGCCCGCGTGAATCAAATATTTCAATTCTAATCCTTTCATCTAAATGGCGTGTGCTTTCTCTACAGGGTAAACTCGAACCCCACCGACAACCCCTGGGAGCCTGCTCAGGAACCCGTGGTCTCTGGTGGCTGCTTACACAATAATAATGTAATCATGTTTTTTTTCGTTTTGTTGCCACAATTATTTTTGATTCTGTGAAAATATCTTCACAACAGTGCAGCAATTACCAAATATACAACACTATACTGTAACAACTCTCCAACAAAATACCTAGGGAACAGTTCTGCATTTGTAACGTGCTGTCGAGTCACCCCGTGCGTTTGGATTCGATTCCCGGCTCTACCAAGTAGGTTAGTTAGTTAGTCATTGTTATTTTAAAGGGCGAAACAGCGAGGTTATTTGCCCCTCTTAACACAGATTTATTATTTATTATTATTATTATCAATTTTTTCCCTTTGGGAGAGCGTGCGAACGTGAGTCAATCACAGCTTCACTTCCTTTACCTCTTCCCTTTTCTTCCCAAAACCTCTTCATTAATTCACTGTTTTATTTCTTCCTTTCTTCTGTCCGTTTTTTTTTTTCATTAAACTTGAGACTTGTTAACATTTCTTGTTTCTGATTTTATTTCTGAATTGATTTGTGTCGTTAATATCGTCTTAACAGATTTTGAATCGTTCCAGGTGTTCTTTTTTTAAAATATTTTACGCCCTCGTTGGAGCACTTTAATCAGTACAAATACAATTAAGTCTAACAACGGTATTTGGAGATTAGCGATTCAGCTTCAGCTTCTTCAGTACCCAATATTTCTTCATTCAATCTGACCTTTGTTCATCTGTGATGGTGTAGTTTTTCCGTTCAAATGTCGTGAATGTGAATCCTAAGTATTTATTCCTTAAAATATTCTTCTCTTCTCTATTTTTAATTTGGAGCATTGTTAAATTTAATTTATCTAAATCATGCTGGATCTCTTTGAACCAGTTGTTCTTTGTTTTACTCTTCCAGAAGTAACTAAACAGCTGTTTTATTAGTCTGGCTGTGAGATATGGCAGAAAAAAGAGATTCTCCTTTTCTGCATTGTATCCATTATTGATTCACTCTCTCGATATACCACTTCATTCGGCAACAATCTCCATTGGCCATTTACTTGATGTTTCGTTGTTGTTAATAATTGTTGTGATGATTCTTCTGTCTGCTTTCTGCAGTTTGTCAGTTGTTGTTTTGATGTTCAACTTGAAGAGTGTTTCACTACCATCCGTTGCCTCGGGTTTACCAACGGAATTGTAATGCCGACATTTGGCATTCATTCAGAGAGATTTCCTTTTGTAGGTTGGCCAGGTGATTCGTTGTGTTTGTTTCAGTTTGGATGTTCTACTGCCTATCGATGGTTTCTCGTTTGAGTTCTCCCCAAGATATTTGAACTTATTCGCAATCTTCATTTGTTTACTATTGTTTAGTTGAAATGCTGGTGTGTCAATTCTGAAGTTCGGCATCATTTCAGTCTTGTTTTAATGATGTTAAAAATGTTCTTAGCGAGTCCGTTTTCATCCATCCTCCACAGGTGTCCATAGAACTGTGATGGTGTCTGTGCTTCCGTAGAGATTTAAGTATACAAATTTAGACTTGAATAAAAATAAATTTGGAGGTGGACATCTAAATATCAAAAGACCAAAAAATAATAAAACAAAAAATTAAATAAAACTAATATCTATAATAATAAACAAAATAAACATACGGAAAACAAAATTCAATATTAAAAAAGGAACAAGTTTCTTTGAGTAAATGTGCACTTAGATTGCTGGCCCTGGCCCACTCTCACTTATAAAGCGAATGGCGGGATCAGCGGCGTAACTAGGATTTGCTTCTGAGAGGAGTTGATCTGAACTAATTGCATTTTGGTTTGGTGTTCGTTGTTTTCTGATTTCTTTTTCATTCTGAATTGCTCATATGTTTGATTTTGCTTTTATTTTTGATTTTTTTGCCTTTGTTTTTGAATTTAGTTTTTTGTTTTCTGCTTGTGTTTTTGAATTTTGCTTTTTCCTTGGTGTTCTTTTGGTTTTGTGTTTGTTTTCTGCTTTTGCTTCAGTTTTTGTTTTTTGTTGTTTTTGCTTTATGCTTTTGTTTTTGCCTTCTGTTTAGATCATATGTATGTTTTTGCTTTTGTTTTTGAATTTAGATTTTTCTTTTGTTGTTGAATTTTGTTTTTGTATTTTTGTTTGTTTTCTTGCTTTTGGTTTTGAATTTTGCCTTTTCCTTTGTGTCTTTTGGCTTTGTGTTGGTTTTCTGCTTTTGCTTCAGTTTTTTAATTTTTCTTTTTGTTTTTGTTTTCTGCTTTTGCTTTCCGTTTTGGTCACGTGTTTGTTTTTGCTTTGTGCGGGGGGCAAAATAAGACAATCAATGAAAGCGTTTCCATGTTTAATCTCGATAGCACTTCTCAATGTGCAAAAGCTCGGAAATGAACAGTTTTGGTAACACAAAATATTTTACACAGGTTAAGATATTTTTTCCCAAATTAGTAGCTACAAATGAACATAATCCAGTCGTTTGTCAACAATCCGAAAAAATGGCTTTTTTTAAAATAAAATGGTTATCAAATTATGTTCTTTTTAAAATTATTTGTCAATGGGGGGATTGATTCCCCTTCTCCTCCCCCGTAGTTACGCCACTGCGCAGCCACCATGTCACCGGATAATAGGCTATAAGTTCTACCAAGAAATTTACTTCTGGTCTGAGGGCTGGAACGGGGTTACTCAACCTGGTGGGGATAAACTGAAAAGAGGTGAGTTCGATTCCCATCTTAGCCATCCTAGAAGTGGTTTTCCGTGGTTTCCCCCACTTCTACTCGAAGCAAATGCATGACTGGTTCCTAACTTAAGACCACAGTCGCTTCTTTCCCATTGCTCATCTGCATTTCAAATATACACATGTTAGCAGCGCGGTTCGAACGAGCGGGTTGGGAAAGGCTGTCCGCGCTATCAAGCGAGCGTTGGCTTGAAATCCTAATCTCGCCTGTCTCGAAGACCAAAAAAACCTTGGAGAACATTGATGTACTTAATATTATATATAGTTCTGTCATCTCGGATGTGTGAAGCCTCCGTGGCTTAGGCGGCAGCACGCCGGCCTCTCACCGCTGGGTCCGTGGTTCAAATCCCGGTCACTCCGCGTGAGATCTGTGCTGGACAAAACGGAAGCAGACAGGTTTGTCTCCAGGTACTCCGGTTTTCCCTGTCAAAATTTAATTCCAGCAACACTCTCCAGTATCATTTCATTTCATTTCATTTCATCTGTCCTTCATTTAATCATTGCCCCAGAAGAGTGCGTCAGGCCTCGACAGCCGGCACAGTTCCTATCCTCGCCGCTAGATGGCGGCTTCATTCATTCCATTCCTGACCCGGTCGGAGACTGGAAGCAGGCTGTGGATTTTCATTTCCTCTCGGATGTGTGCCGCTACTCGAGCGAGTAACTCACACCTTGGTTTCCAATAGTCGACTGGCCACAACTCAACTACAATACACAAGGAGAGAGACAGAAGAATAATTACATGCAATGACTAAGTTACAAATTTAGGATAATTAAATTTATTTCACTCTCAATAAATGACATATGGGTAAAGTTACAATTAGCCTAGACAATGTTACGTTAATCGCGATTACAACATACAACACTATTGCGTCTGTGTTACACTCAGAACACAGAGGCAACAATGATATTCAGCCAGTACTTTGGCAGACACAATGGATATATCTCCCATAGGCATTATCAGTTAAACAGTATAGAAAAGGGTGAAGAAAAACTATTTCTTCACTAGTACAATATTATGACATATTCAGAGTGAAGCCTTCCGCAATGTAACGATCGAATTGATAATTTAGTTCTTACCTGAACCCAGCCAAAAGAGGAAGTTCTCTCCAAAGATACAAAATAAAATTATATTTGGTTCAAAGGAGAGGCTAATGTATACTCGTTTTTAACAATCCTTTTTTCAGCAAGGATCATCATAACCAACTTCGAGCATACAATAGGATAGAGAGGGCGCCAGCTATGCTTCTACCGGCCGACCGTGGGGCCAAAATAAGATCAGCTGATGTTGGGCAAAACAAAGATGTCTCCCATAAGAATAGCATTATGAAGTGACTTAAAATCCCGATTCAAGCGTATTCCTTGTGATTAACAGACTATTTGTGTTGAAGGTGGCGATAACTACAATTCCTTCTGAATATTGCTGTTCTTTTTTGTATGAAAAGTGTGAAGTATAATCGTTATATGCGATATTTTGGTGTGTTGACATATCAGTGTTGGGATGCATAGGTGACGTGTGTAGGGCCTACATGGTTAGGAAATTATAAGATGGTGAATAAAATACGTTTACGTATAATTTTTATCCGTAATAATTGTCTGACGTGGTTGTCTTTGTAATATTTTTACATAGGCTATCTAAAATAATAAACTCTACAAAGCATACTAGTACTAGCTTACCTTTTTTAGTAACATGTAGGCCCTATGCTTCTATTGTGCTGGTTTTCCTTTATAAATCAAGAAAGTTTGCCGATAATCATCCGATCGTTTCCATTAACCTGATTATAACTATCAACAATTAAAATTCATATGTATGGTCCATAGCTTAAGCAATTCAGGGTCTGAAGGGAAGCTGAAATAAGCGAATACATTTAATTATGCGTACAAAGTGATATCCAGCACTGCATCTTAAAAGAAAACCAATGATATCCCCACTCCAAATATTTATCACCTCCAGCAATATATCTTTCAAATATCCTAATGTTATCCCCTTCCCCTCCATATTTAGTAAATTCATTTTTGATGGCTAGGGGTTTCCGGGTCATCAGTTCTGTGTACTTGAGGTGGCCAATGTGTTGAACTTGTCTGATACCATAACTTAAATTTCTGTGATGACTGCAGTAATGTGGTTGTTAATTCATTTAAGGGGCTTGTGACATCTTGGTCATCAGCACCGTGTAGTTGGGTGTGGGTTAAACTTGTCTGATAACCTGAACCGGTATTGATGTGATGATTGTAGTAGTGTGTAACTTTATTAAGGACAGGGATGAGGTAGGTGCCTCGGGACTTGAACTAAGGTGCTATCCCGGCATTTGCCTGGAGGGAGTGCGGAAAATCCTGGGGGATAAACCACACTCTGGATAGCCGCAGTCAGCGCCGGGATTCGACCTGCGATATCCGAGCGTGCTGCGTGATTTCACGAGCACGGCTACGCCGCTGGGTGCCAGCTGTATTGGGGGACATGTATGTAATCAAGTCTGTGTATTTTAGGTCATATATTTTAATTCTTACCCGGGAAAAGATAGTCTGTTCCCTTTTTCAAACCTCTGACTGCATATTGTAAGCAGCGCAAGACAGTGGCGCCGAATCTTTTTTTTTCAGGTCTAGCAGACACCCACCCCTCTCGTTCTGAGGGACCCCCCCCCCTTGTTAAACCGGACCCCTACCCCAATAATTACGTTTTTACAGCTTATTTCGCACAGTTCTCCCCTTCTCTTCTCTCTCCCTTCTTTCCTTTCCTCTTTTCCTTCTACTTCCCTTTCCTCTATCCGTAACCCCCCAACGGAACCCAGGACCGGGAGACCCACCCCCTCGTCAGGTCTAGCGGTCGCTAGACCTCGACCATGGATTCGGCGCCCCTGGCGCAAGATATAACCAGTTTCACTATATAACTTCACATTCAGCCTCTTACATAAAGGAAAATGCGTATTTTACGTATTTGAAATATATTATACTGCAAAAATGGGCTCGTATATCGATAATTATTAAGTATAATCTTTACGCTCATGCTCACAACTTTGGCATAGGCGCCATTTTATGCCAACATCAGCTGATCTTATTCTGGCCCCATGTTCCGCTGGTCAAGGCCTCTCTATCCAATTGTATGCTCGAAGATAACCAATAAATAAAAGAGAATTGAAAATCAAAGATACACATGGACATCAACAGCCTTCTCAATCTGTATCTGACGGTGCTGCCCTCTTGTGGGTTACGTGAGTAACTAACAGTAAGTATCATGGAGTTTGTCTTGTGTTGCAGGCAGGCGACTTGCAAGGATGAGAAGAGTAAGGGGGCCATGGACCCGCGCAAGATCAAGACCTTCCGCACAGCGCTACCGCAGGTGAGTGGTCACATTGGGTCTCTGTTCAAACAAAACAATACACTGTTCATGTTCATGTGATCAAGAGCTTCTTAACAGAAAAGTGGCTATCTCTTGCTCTCGCACCGGGATGGTCGGAGATCGCATCTCGATAACAGTGGGGTGAAAGTTTACCGGCATAATCCTGAGGCAACAGGAAGGTCATCCGGTCTTAGACCAAAGACAAAAACCAAACCAAACATATTATCCTTTCATAGGCTATACCAAGTTAAGGAACATCACCAACCTCCTTATTTTCGTCAATACAGTCTCCGATTCCTGATGCTTCAGAAACAGGATCATGAGAATTTGAGGTTTTTAGCATTCGAAAAATACAAAATTTTGCATTTCGAATTCCTAATTTTGCTTTTTAGTGCGTCTCAAATTTAGCAAAAAGCAGCTTGCCACGGTGGGTGAGTGGATAGCGTGTCGGTCTACTAAACCCAAGATTGCAGGTTCGCCCCTGACCGTGGTAAGTGATTTTTGAAAGGCGGCAAAAATGTCAAAGAACCCATTTGAATTCAGTAGGCCGAGTTCATAATGGCAAAATTAATCTCGGGAGTTTCCGCCAGTACAAAGTTCCTCATTTCTCTACTAGAAAGCGCTATTGTGTTCAAGGAGATTAGATATCTAACATCTAACCTCCTTGACTTTCATAGTCAAGGAACTACGAAATTCGACATGCAAGCTACCCTCTGGGTGTCAAATAGCAAAGCTTGCACCAGGCACCCGAGGCCATACGATATTATTATTATTATTATTAGCAAAAAGCAGTAGCAGCAATATTATCAATGAATGATTTCAAACATGAAACTCTTCAAGACAAAAATAATCCCCACCATTACATATGGAATACACATTATATGGAAAAAGAAGGGACCTCAAACCCCTGGAAAATGTAAAAGCAACATATTAAAAAAGACCCTTGGGGTTTCAATACACAAAATCAAGACTTGTATACCTGCATGCGAGGGAACCATTCTTTAAAGAAGATCTCCGCAACACCCTATATCTGCCATCAACCGATGCAACCCATCAACCCATCAACCTGCTAAATGAAAACACCCAGAAGAGGGAAAATATAGAAGAAGAGTTCTTCTGCACCATTGCCATGATAGATAGAAGTTGGATAAAGCCGAACCAATAGATGAGAAGCGCTGTGAA
Source organism: Meconema thalassinum (assembly GCA_946902985.2). Lineage (NCBI taxonomy): Eukaryota > Metazoa > Arthropoda > Insecta > Orthoptera > Tettigoniidae > Meconema > Meconema thalassinum. The sequence goes on from OX336394.1 coordinate 49,116,087, forward strand.
CAGACTAGCTGCTCATGGCTTTCACCACAAAGTGTATATCACAACTCATATCATTCAGACACGTCGAGGATAGAACAATCACCTCAATAAAAACCACAATGTAAATTAAAAGACTCAGAAGGCTATCACCAACAACAGCAGATTCACTGTTCACTCTAAAAATTGCCCCTGTAGCATCTTATGCCATCGAAATAATATGGCCACACCTGAACTACCAAAATGTCAAAGCCCTGGATAGAGTCAAAGCCAGATACTTAAAGAAGACACTTGGGGTATCGAAGTACGCTCTAACCAGACTAGTATATCACCTGGCAGGAACAACGACATTCATAGAATACCTGATACTAACACATAACCAGACCTCAACCCAAGCATGCGAGAAATTCCTGGAAGAACGAGCACAGATAGCAGCAGAAATCGACCCCATCTTCTACCGCCCACCAGCCATGAAAGAGGAGAAATGGAAAACAGCCGGTTACGAACTCCGCCACCAGAGGGGCAATACACGGATTCCACCACCGAATCTGCAGCAGGAAAGGTTTCCACAACGCTCATAGTGAATATGTTTGTGAACTCTGCGCACCTGTTCGAATGTAAACAAAGAACTCGGCCAATGACGCATTATGCAAAGGACGAATGAAACTGACTTATCGTCTAGATTATTTTTGTACACATTGTGTTTAATTCAATAAATATTTTAAGAATATATCATTCAGTGACTGAAGATTGCATCTGCAAACAATATGGATCCAAGGGTAGCAAATACCCCGTCATACATTGCTAGCAAACCACAAGAACTGTGATGGAGTTGAGCACAGAGGACTACATTTTGTAATTTTAATTTCAATCAAGCACACTTGTTCGTGGTTTGTGTATACTTACTTCTTTAAATACATATTCAGTATTAAATTCAGCATTTTCTAGCAAATTTCTCTCATGAGGATTTTATGCAACATTATGTATAGCAATTAGCAGTGATAAAATACAGTATACTGTAGTTCGATCATATGATTTACAAGTAAGCTAAAAAAGATGGTATATTAGCTTAAACGGCCTATGAATTAAAACTCCAGTAATTTTTCTAGGTTTTTGCCGTGTCGTGTTTGGAGTTTCGCCTAGGACACCAAACTGGCTCATCAGCAGGCTCTTGGTGTTCCCGCCAGGACCCCCACAGGAGTAGCGAACTGCGCCCTACCCCCCCCCTTTTATCAAGCACACTTGCGCCTCTTTACTGCGAGAACTAAAAGCTCAAGCAGCCATAACCTCTCTATGAAGGCTTCCAAAAAGATGGTATATTGGCTTCCACGGACAGTGAATTACTGTATAACTCAGTGCGCAGTTCGCTACTCCTGTAGGGGTCTGGGCAGGGACACGAAGAGCCCGCTGATGAGCCAGCTTGGTGTCCTAGGCGAAACCCCACACAAGACACGGCACAAACCTAGAAAAGTTGCCGAGTTTAAGAAAGCTAAGTCTCATGAACTTCATGTACAATCATAGAAATCAGACATCCAGTTTGGTAAAACGTTTATCATTTTGATTATTAGGCTTAAAATAAATCGTGTAGCCTACTATCTTCCAAAGTTATAAGTGACTTATATGCCAGTACTTCAAGCCAGAATTATGTTTCTTGGCCTTTGAGGTGGCAGACGTACATCTATTGTGTGATTCACTCAGAGTGATGTGATATGTTGGTGCAGATCCTGGCCGTGTCGGCGAAGAACATTCTCCTGCTGGGGTACGGGATGACTTTGGGGTTCCCCACCATCGTGATCCCCAACATCGAGCAGAACTCCAACAGCACGGACGTGCTGCGGTTGTCACAAGAGCAGATCTCCTGGTTCAGTGAGTACACAATCATATGTTGGTACTATCTCTATTGAAGCAATCCTTCCGTCTGATCATTTTGAATTTTAGGGTAAACCTTTGTATTTAAGCGGGATGAGGTGTATACTACCCTCAGTTTAATATTTGTCTGTTTGTTGGTTAGTTTTGGGTTGGCGTCTAAACTACTCTAGTGAATGGCATGATAATGTGTGCTTAAGTAGAAGGCGCCATGAAAATAAACCGAGGGTACTAATTATTTATGTAATACGAAGATGTGAGGAGTTTAAGGGAAGCTGCAATGTCCTATGCTGTCCATGTTAATTTTCTACCCTTTATTTACAATTTCTTCAAAAACTATTAACAGGAACTAATTGCATCATTTAGGAATGATCCTTGTTGCTCTCGTCTTAGTTTAACTCAGCCCTTTTGAAAATAAGAAAATTACAAAATTTGTGGATTAAAAAAAAATGACGTAGGCCCAGACTAATTTTATTAGCATTTTCATGAACATTTCCATCTGGCAAAATTGAACTAAACTATTAAAAAAAACGGCTTTGTTAAGATATAAAACATATAAGGAGGTATTACTACCAAAATTTTCAGCTTTGCATGTTGAAAAACTTTAACCCTAGAATGGTAGCGTTCGTCTCCGCGACGAAAATGGGATACATTTCTGCTTCCCCCACTTCTCCCTTTTGTCCAATACCCACCAGTATTTGGCAGTCCTAAAATACAAAGCAAATTAGTGAAAATTAAAACAATCAAAATTAGTCAAAATCCATAACCCCCCAAAACAATCAAAATTAGTCAAAATCCTCCCCCCCCAAAAAAAAATCAATCAAAATTAGTCAAAATCCATTAAAAAACAATCAAAATTATTCAAATCCATGAAACCCCATAAAACAACCAAAATTAATGAAAATCCATACCCCCCCCAAAAAAAACAATCAAAATTAGTCAAAATCCATAAAACCCTCAAAAACAATCAAAATAATTCAAAATCTATAACCGCCCCCAAAAAACAAACAAAATTATTCAAAATCCATAAAACCCGCAAAAAAACAATCAAAATTAATCAAAATCCATAAAACCCTCAAAAAACAATAAAAATTAGTCAAAATCCATAAAACCCCCCAAAAAACAAACAAAATTATTCAACATCCATAAAACCCCCCAAAAAACAATCAAAATTAGTCAAAATCCATAAAACCCTCAAAAAACAATAAAAATTAGTCAAAATCCATAAAACCCCCCAAAAAACAAACAAAATTATTCAAAATCCATAAAACCCCCCAAAAAACAATCAAAATTAGTCAAAATCCATAAAATTCTCAAAAAACAATAAAAATTAGTCAAAATCCATAAAACCCCCAAAACAATCAAAATTAGTCAAAATCCATAAAATCAAAAAAACAATCTAAATTAGTCAAAATCCATAAAACCCCAAAAAACAATCAAAATTAATTAAAATCCATAACCCCCCCCAAAAAAGCAAATTAGTCAAAATCCATAGAACACCAAAAAACAATCAAAATTAATCAAAATCCATAAAACCCCCAAAACAATCAAAATTAGTCAAAATCCATAAAACCCCCAAAACAATCAAAATTAATTAAAATCCATAACCCCCCCAAAAAGCAAATTAGTCAAAATCCATAGAACACCAAAAAACAATCAAAATTAATCAAAATCCATTAAACCACAAAAAACAATCAATATTAGTCAAAACCCATAACCTTCCCCCCCCAAAACAATCAAAATTTGACAAAATCCATAAAAAAACAATAAAAATTATTTAAAATCCATCCCCCCCCAAAAAAAAACACTCAAAAAGTAAAAGTAAAAAAGTAAAAAAATCTATAAAGAAAAAAAACCAATCACCATTAGTCAAAATTAGTGAGAACCAGGTCAAAAATTTAACAAACAATTTGTCAAAATTTAGAAATAATAAAAATAGTCAATCAAAATTATTCAAAGACAGTGTCCACTCTGCCAGCCTAGAGAATGAATTAAAAGTTGACGTAAGTGGTATTTATTATCAGTTTCTAGGATCGTAGTCGTCGCCAATGGGAATCGCTACCGATAAGAACGATACAATTAGCGCGACCGTTCTAGGGTCAATGTATTTTGGCCGGAAACTGGAAACAAAGTTCCTTCCGCTAGCTAAGGAAGTGGCGACAGTATTGGTTTTAGGACGAGGAGTGCTCCGACACTGCAATACCCTACGTCTTTTAACTTTCAGATGCAAGTTCGATACAAACAGGGCTTTCTGATTTATTCCAGCTACATTATTTTCGTTGCACATTTATTGCTATTCGTCGCGAATTCTTTTCTCAAGACTGAGTCCATACCATATAGAAACTGCACAAATACCTACTACTTAAAATAATTTGGGGAATGATAAGTTTCGTCCGTCAAGCAAACAACATCAATTCCTTTGACCAAGGTATACATTCAAATACTTGTAAATGGACGATTTATACGATTGAGAAGTTTATTGTATAATATTATTAACTAGCTATACTCGACATGCATTGCAATGCCAATTAACGACAGATAGAAAGAAGCGAAGACAATAATAAAGCTATTGGTCTTACGTCCCTTTTAACAACTGCGGCTTTTAGAGACGCCAGGGTAACGGAATTTTGGCCCGAAGAGGATCTTTAACGTGTAGTTCTAATGATACGGCCCCCTCGCATTTGTGCACCCTCAAATGCCAATTGGCTGCGCCAGGATTCGATCCTGTAATCTTGGTCGCAGCAGGCGAGAACGTTACCGCTGAGCTACTCAGCCAACCCAAAAAACATAGAAAGAATAAAAAGAAGTGTTTGAATTGAAATTTCGTTTACTGAAATGCCTTTGGATAAACAATACCGTATTCATTGTTTTTCTATCTGGTGAGACATACATGTCACCTCGCGATGAATCAGCAAGCCTTTCTCACACCTGGCATTGCGGCGAGATAAGTATACAGATTGTGCAATTGGGTTACTGTGGGATTTAAGGGTTCCTGTTAAGTTCCTCACCCTTTTGTGTTACATAAATAATTTGTAGCCAGAAATCTTCCCTGGAGTCAACACAACAACTCACCCACATTTCATCGTAATCGGATGAGTGGTATATGAACGCATAGGGGACAGACAGACATGATGATGATGATGATAATTGTTGTTTTAAGGGGCATAACATCTAGGTTATCGGCCCCTAATGGTTTGGGTGATCGTGAAGATGATAATGAAATGCAAACTATAACTAAAACTAACTACTAACTTATATACTAGAAGAAGAAATGAAAGAAAAAAGAGAATAAGGCAAATAAAGGACAGGAGGAAAAGAAATGCCCTCTACCCTCGAAGAATGCGGATTGAGGGACTTGGGAGGAAGGAGAGCCATGAAAGGCAGATAGGAAAGTGAAAGAGGAGAGGGTCCGCCCCAGAGTCAATGGAAAAAAGGGGGGAAACCGGACACAGCTTAGGAATCCCACGGGATCGCCAACTCCCGAACCCACCAGCCGTGAGCCCTTGAGGGTGTAGCAATATCCAGGGTGCACCAGAAGTGGTGGGGCTACATACACCCTTCCTCCTTGAGGGCCTTGAGCAGAAGGCAGGAGAGAACATGAAAAGAAAAAGAAGGCTGACCCCTCGCAGAAGGAGGGTATCAGAAAAGATGAGACAAGGGCCAATTAAGGCGGGAAAGGAAGATACTCCCTAGGCCTCGGAGACCCTAATACCGTCGGGGTCAGAAGAGAACAAGAGCTGACCAAGTGAGGTTGACAGGAAAGAAGACAGAGGAGCCCGGTACAAGTAAGTGGAAGCAATGCCGGACTCAGCTGGTGCCCCGCGGTAGCCAACCTACGTCCCACTAGATGTGAGCCCCTGGGGGGCGACAGACAGGCAGACAGACAAACTATCACGTAACATTGATTTTTATATAGATTGGAGAAGCAGGCCCCTTCTGTGATATTACACAGTGGGGATGAGGGAAGTGAAATGTCCTTTGTTTTAGAATTTGAGGGTCAGTGAGTGCTTCTTTCCCCAACTCAGTGCTTGTATTGTTCGCAGGCAGCATCAATCTGATCTGTGTGCCGCTGGGTTGCCTGGTGTCAGGCGCCGTGACACAGCCGATCGGCAGGAAGAGGTCCATGATCTTCCTCAACTTGCCGTTCATCGCCGCTTGGCTCATGTTCTACTACGCAGACTCTGTCCCCATGCTGTACAGTGCGCTGGCAGTGACGGGCTTCAGCGGCGGCGTGCTTGAAGCTCCGGTAAGCTCCTTCAAATAAATAAATAAATAAACGAACTGAATGAATAAATTGAATGAATGACCAACAGTCTATGGGTAAAGCCCTGAGCGGATGCGGATAAAACCGCGGATATCCGCAACATTTTTCGCCATGCGAATATAGTTTGCATGGCTATGCGGATAGCGGATAATGTTTCGAGTAAATTTGCGGATTGCTTTTATAGATTAGAATCCGAACTTGTTGACTTTCATTACTAGGACCCGGATGTTTATGAGATGACATATATTTTTTCCGCTATGTTTTCTTCATGACAAATGTGAGATGATTATTTATGCTAATCTCATTCAAATTATGTCGTTAAGCATAATTAACACTCCGAACTGAAAAGGGTTGTAATTCTGGCTGTTTAACATTCATACAAAGCCTAAAGGAACGACTTTCTCCTCAAATCTGTAAATGTGTTGCTTTAATGCGTTATGCTTTATCTAATTAAAAATATTATAGTAATGTCAGTAGATTCGGATAACAAACGTGGCGGCTTCGGTGGCGTAGTTGGTAGCATGCTGAGCATCTATGCCCAAGGTCGCGGGTTCAAATCCGGCCGAAGTCGTCGGATTTTTTAAGAGCGTTAGAAATTCCACAGTATGCCTTCTTTCGGAGGGGAAGTAAAGCCGGCGGTCCCATGTCATAGATTTATAGCATATTAAAGAACCTTCCACTAATTACACCTGTGTGAAGCTAGATTGTATAGGTAATAAAGTAAATAACGCTCTTAGGTTCCTACGTTTGTTGTCAAGGGCCGACTGCGGTGGCGTCTGGTAGCTAAGTTCTGAACTAGTAGTCGTTGATGGTGGCGTTTGGCGGCAAAAGTAGGAACTATTTCAAAAATTCAAAAGTCTGCAGTCCTTACTTGAATTAAAAAACAGATAACACACACTAATACAGTCATCACAATTAACACCGGTTATCAGACAGATTCCACACACACCCAAAGTACACGGGGTTACATGACTGCGTTCTCACAGCCCCTAAACTGAGGAACCAACCATAACAAACGTGCGGACGCGGGGCGGATGCGGATAACGATTTGTTTATCCACGCAGGACTCTACCTATGGGACCAAGCATTCATTGTATTCAGAAGAAGAGTGTTTGAATTTCATTGTCAGCCACCCTTTAAAAGATGTTCAACCTTTTCGCATTTTTAGCCTATTTTCTTTTATGAAAAAAAAAAAAGGCTTATGATATCACCTTTTGTCCGCGTGCGTATGTGTGTGTGTGTGTGTGTGTGTCCCTAATGAAAACTAAACGGTTGGAGCGATTTCAATGAAACTCAGTAAGGTCATAGTACTATTTTGTCCCATCACGACCGTCCCCTTCAAATTATATTACGTCTCGCCAATCAAACATGGCAGCTGTGCGATATATTTCACCGGCATCCTACTGTATATATCCGAAGCAATTACTGGTATCACGCTGAAATTTTGTACGGTGATAAAGGCCACTACTCGACGTTTATCAATGTGACTTTCAAAAACCTGTTACGTACAAAACGAACACGACGGCCATGCGAAGTTGAAACATTTAAATTGACTTTTCTCGTGATTTAACTACACGAGTGCAGTGAAACATGATACAGCAAAGGTTTATACTCATTGAAATGCACAATAATATAATTGCGTTACATTGTTTAAATTCCCTCAAGGTGCGAAATTTTCAAATTAAGTTTCTATTTCTTGTTTCCTAATCATGCGATCCAAGTCAACGTTTTGAATAACGAACCTACACAGTAATCATCTAATAGTACATAACTCTATGTCCTACGTATATAAACATTCAAAGTGGGGACCATCTGACATGTTTAGACGAATCTCAATATTTACTAATCTATGACAGAAATCAAACTTAAACGTTATGTTGATAACCGTTATTAACAAAAGTTCACGTATGGAACTTTCAATAACCTGGTGAGCACAAATCCAACATGGCGATGACGCGAAATTTAAATATTCAAATGGATGTTTCTCGCAATTTAACCATCCGAGCGCAGTGAAACTCGGTACGGAAAATTCTTATACAAATTTTAATCTACTGACATCTAATTTATTTCAATTATTTTCAAAACCTCAAGATGGCGGCTGTGCCAAATATTAAATCTTGTTTTTATTTCTTGTGTCCTAATCATCCAGTTGAAGTTTGAATAATAAACCTACGCAATTATCTTTCATCTAATAAGTTAGTACATAACTCTATAGCCTACATCTATAAAATCCAACATGGAGACCATCCTAAATATTTAGACGGTTCTCAATATCTACGAATCTATTACAGCAATCAAACTGAAATGTTGTGTGTTGATAGAGGCAATTAACATAAGTAGGATATATGAAAATAGGCTTTAGTTCTTCACGGAACTACGTGTTTAACTCCAGGCAAAGGCTGATACCCCGCGTAGGCGTGCGCTGTGGCAAGTTCAGAGATCCGAGGCTCCAATCCCGACTCTGACAAAGACTATCTCGAGTGTGGTTTTCCCCCGTTTTTTTGCCACTTTCTCCAAACAAATGCTGGGATAGTACCTTATTTCAAGTCCCAGGGCAGCCACCCCATTCATGTACCTAATAATTACAGCTACACGCACCACTATAGTCGCCACAGAAATTACAAATTACAAGCTTGTGAAATGAAGTTTCTGCGGCCATCCTTGCAGAAGACTAGAAGATACAAAATTAGGAATGAGGTCATCATAGAAGAGATGCAGGTGGGTCTGTCGATGGCACAGAGGCTGAGTACTGCAAGGGTCAAGTGGTTTGGACATGTGGTTGGTTGGTTCCTTAGCTTAGGGGCTGCGACAACACGGTCATTCAGCCCCGTGTACTTTGGGTGTGTGTAGAATCTGTCTGATAACCGGTGTTAATTGTGATGGCTATATTAGTGTGTGTATCTGTGATTCAGGTAAGGACTGCAGACGATTAATGTTTTCAAGTAGTTCCTACTTTTGCTACCAAATGCTACCGTCGACGACACCTAGCTCTGGACGTGGCTACTAAATGCCATCGCAGTCAGCACCGGCGGCGAACGTTGGAACTAATATAGCGTTATCAAACTAACCTGCAAATATTAGCTTCCACAAGTGTAGTTAGTGTAAGGTTCTTTATCATGCCTAAGGGCCGATAACCTCGATGTTAGGCCCTTTAAAATAACAATTATCATCATCATCATTTATCATGCCATAAATCTATGACATGGGACCGCCTGCTTTACTTCCCCTCCGAAGGAAGGCATACAGAGGGATTTTTAACGCTCTTAAAATATTCGACGACTTCGGCCGGGTTTGAACCCGCGATCTTGGGCATAGAAGCTCAGCATGCTACCAACTACGCCACCGAAGCCACTTTTGGACATGTGAAGAGGATGAAGGATACCCGCACGACAAATCAATATATGGATAGAAATATGCAGAGGAAAAGACCAATAGGACTAGGGGAGAAAACTTTGAAACAATAACAAGACAGGAAGTGAGAGCAAAGTGGAGGCAAATCGTCCTGCCCGGCTTGCTGGAAGGATACAAAGATGAAGACATCATAATAGACTACTAAAACAACTGTTTAACTACTTTTGGAAAAGTGAAACAAAAAGTAATTGGTTCAAAGAAGTTCAAAATGATTTTCATGATTTGAATATTACAATGCAACAAATACAAACTGTGAAGAAAAAAGGAATCTGAAGAACAAATGTACGACTTACACTAAAAATTAACCAACAAATATTGTGAGGTTTGAAGCCATTTTTTCAGCGTTGCCTTAGTAAACAAGAGTTTAGTGCTTTTCAGTCTGTCAGCACGAATGTACCCAAAAGAGCTGGGTTATGCCCTAATCCTGAAATAAATTACATGAGATTAATAAATACACTAGGATGACCAGTTTCGATCGTCAAGCGATCATCATCAGATCCATTACACTTAGGCTATAAAATCTATGTTTGAAAATACAGGTGAAAATATTTCTACATAATTGTACATATTTTAAATATTTTCACCTGTATTTTCAAACATAGATTTTATAGCCTAAGTGTAATGGATCTGATGATGACCGCTTGACGATCGAAACTGGTCATCCTAGTGTATTTATTAATCTCATGTAATTTATTTCAGGATTAGGGCTGACAGACTGAAAAGCATTAAACTCTTGTTAACCAACAAAATTAATATGTCGTATCTGTTGAAGAACGGGCAACCAGAATGAAGAGGTTTTGGGTGGGGAAGAAGATGATGACAACTAAATTCCCTGTCAAAATTACTTCATTAAAAATATCAAAATTAAATCTATACGGACATAAATTGAAAATTAAAAATAAATATATAAACACTAAAATTAGAGAAACAAAAAATAACATTATTTACAATTATAATAATTAAATAAATTAAAATGTAAAAAGAATTGTTTAGCTGTATAAAGGATTTGGTTTGATTTGCGTGCTCCAATGTGTAAATAAATAAATAAATAAATAAATAAATAGATCAATAATAATAAGCCAATAATAAATTATTATTATTAATAATAGTCCAATATTAATAATAAACATCTTCAAGAATGTATTTTCTGGCGACTGAACATAAATAAAGACATCAAACATTGCTAAAAGCATGCATCAAAAGCTGGCTCGTAAGTTGTAGCTTCTAAGAGGCAAGAAAGCTTCTCTCTTATCACCAGTATCAGCCAGAGAATTTGCTTACAAATTATGACAACAAGCTGTATTGAGACCAGGCTGATTGCTTAAACTGTATCACATAACAGACCGGATGTTGTGGCCGTCAGGGCGAACAACCTTCATTGATGTTGCGATTTCCAACAACAAGAATCTCCAAATAAAGCGCACTGAAAAGATCAGCATGAGGAGCGTAAAGACCATACCTATCATTGTTTCGAGTACTTTGCTTCATGGACTTAAAGAACTGGATCTGGACAGACAGTAATCATCTCAACAACCTCTTGTGGATAGTAATTTAGGTTTTTCAACTGACAATTGCCTGTTTCAGTAACTGTACTTTGGTTCCGTATTACTGTATATGTTGCGATGTACCAGCAATGTTCTCTATGGATGATCAACATGAATAATAATAATAATAATAATAATAATAATAATAATAATAATAATAATAATAATAATAATAATAATAATAATAATGATGATAATGATGATAATAATAATGATAATAAAGAGAACGCAGACTACTACGGAAGATCTTGGGCAACAGATGGGTTGACGGACAGGTTCGACTGATATCAAATACAGAAGTATACAGAAAGATGCAACCGATAACAACAGCAATTAGAAAACGAAGATTGCTGTTTTATGGACACATCTTCCGTATGAATAATGACCGGCTCTCAAAGAAAATCTGAAATTTTCTTAAACCGAAGATCTCCGAGTTGAAATGGTTCCAAGAGAGTGAGAAAGATATGAGGCAGGTGGGCATTACGGAGGATAAAATCAAGACAGGAATAGTTTCAGAAGGATGGTGAAAAGCTATCAGGGTTTTCTGGTGGAGGCCGAACCCAGAAGACGGAGAGGCCCTTTAACAGAGGAGTGGAAGAACAAGCTGATAGATGGGCTCAAGAGATACTGGCAAGATGTCAAAGCCGGCAAACGAACAAGACTCACACACTGAAATGACATTGGTTGTTAACACGCAGTCCATAGAAGCTCAAGTCGACAGTAAAAAAAATGATAATAATAATGTCTCGCACTGAACTACAAATTGGATAAATTAGAAGTAGTAGAAAGAAAAAGTATACGCAAAATACTCGGTCCTTTCAAAACTTCAGAATTCTGGAAATAGAAAACATATGAGAAACAATACGGAAGAGGAGATTGCTATATTTTGGACATGTGTACAGGATGGATGACAGTAAGTTAACCAAGCAAATCTTCATATTCCTGTGGAACAAGAAGTCAACAACAACCTGGGTACAAGAAGTCAAAAAGGATTTGGAAAACAACAATATCAGAGAAGAAGATACACCACAGAGAGATATTTTTAGGCAAAAAGTGCTGAAAATGGAAGGATTCCAAAGATAGAACGGAAAGAAAACCGGCTCAAAATGGTACGACGAAGGGAAGAAGAAACATAGTAAGATGATGAAGAAGAAGGAACAGCAAAGGACAAAGCATTGAAATTGGCTCGTGGTCCCTACACGACCGAAACGAAAATAATAATAATATAATAATAATAATAATAATAATAATAATAATGAACAGGATAACCTTCCCCAGGGTCCCGATACGAGAAGTTGCTCTTGTCAACTCATTTATGGGATTGGGACATGGTTTTCATCAGCCCCTTGTTCTTTAGTGTGCACTGATTTCGTCTAACAACGTGGTACTAACTAGAATAGTGTTGTATCTGTAATGTTTACAGTCTAAGTGCCCGAGGATTTTACATATCGTACTGTACCCGAAACGCTTACCAATACCTGGTGAAATCCCTCGATGGTGACTGGATCGTAGAACCTGAAAAATGCCCGGCGAAAAACCCTCCTAGGTCCTACCACCAAGTAGAGGAATGAATGGGTTACTAGTCATCCTATCAGGCTGTTTTAAGAATGACCATGGCTACAACGAACGAACAAATAAGAAACTAGCTCAAGAACACGAAAAACAACTATAAAACGAACTATCTCAAGGGTGGAAACTCCTGGAAAAAGAAAATCCAAGCGATGGCATCTTAAAACGACCTCCAATCTCTTCGTTAAAATATCACGCCATGATTTAAAATTGGGAAAACAATTTATTCCAAGAGAACAAGGTAACAGACAAGAAAATAAAATATTTAATACCCTGTCGTCAAGAAAACTAAATCACAGCTAAACACAACTGTATTAAGAAAATCCTAAATAGTTCCAAAAATGGATTACGATCATCACCTACACGCTGGGGTGATTCTAAATATCTCACATTATGAAACAAGGATATTAGGCATCAATATCCCAATGATATTAGGAGGACTGGATGAAATATTAGACGATGAATAAAGAAGAATTATCAAACTTTTTACACGTGTATCGTCTTAAACGATATTCTAAAAGGGTAGCAATATCAAGATTATATACAAGTATTTATAAGAATATATACAGAAATGTCCTCAGACATTCACATGATTCAGCCTAAACAGCTGATCTTGGCCATAACATTCGCATCGTGATGTGTAATTAACATTCAATACATCGGGTTACCAATTTTAATCAAGCAATTAAGCAAAGTAGTGTATCTATCGACTATGTTCATGATTCAAATTTCAAGTAAACTTGCACAGAATTGTAGAGGTTTTAATGATTATATGCGGTGGAAATGTCTTAAGTTGCTCGAAAAGATTATCCAAGCGTTGCTTTTGATTAGGTGAAGAAAAGCATGTAGGATTGCTCTATAAGAATGACGACGCCAATGTCTCCAACAGACATTAAAATACCAGAAAAACTCATCTATATTAACGTAACACCAAACACGGGTGTTGACTACTCGAAGTCACAAACAGATTGGCACTTACTGGCTGAAAAGCACTTACCGGCTTAATCTAAAACTGGCCTAATGTTTCAACAAGCATAAAATCTCACAAAAATGCATCATCCCAGATGTGCATCCAAAACACAACACAACAAGGTTATACGAACCTTCAAAACACTACTATTATTTAATCTCAATACTCACACAAGACCTACAAACATGCTTAACTCACACACTAACCATAAGCACGTTGTTCAAAGTCGAGACACTCAAACATTCCACTAGCAAATTAACCTACCTTGCCTCCCGATAATGTATATTAATAATACTTGTTCATATTTCTTGACTCCAAGTCAAGCTTTCTTGGAATAATTTAATCAACCTTGTGAATGGTGTTCAAAACTGCTATACTATATCTCACTCACACAATTGCATTAATTGCAATTATTTTCGTTAATTCTGTGGAAAATAAATGTCTCAAAATGACATCTTAAATTAAGTTAATCTCAAATCAATACCTAATAATAGGTAAAACTGATCTTTTCCTGAACCAGGATAGCCTCCAACTTCGTTGGGCTTCGAAGTATCAGTGGATAAAGCTTACGCCATGAAAGCAAGTTAACTAATCAGGTTAATCCAATGACAATCATTAAGTAAATCCACTAATAAATCTGTACTCAAAAAGCGAAGTGATTTCCATAAAGATAATCCAACAGGTGGATTAAAACTATAAATGCAACGAACACCAAGATAAACTTTCCAAGATTCAAATCGCTGCGAGAAAACGAAGTTCCTAACAGAACAGTAGTACATGAAAAACATGTTCTGGCCTCAAAGAAATCAGTGTTCCACACACTGAGAAACAAACGCGATTAATACTATGCTTAAACAAAATATTGGAGATCTTCCCCTAAATCCTCTTCTCGGCAAATAAAAATACGCACTACTAAGAAATTACTGATTCTACTGATTAAATGATCCAAACTAATAATACACAAGGGATGAATTCGTTAAGCGAATACAAAATCCCGGGAACACAGCAAGTCAGATTCGACAGAAACATCGAACCTAAACTTGTGAATACCCATTTAATCTACAAAAATGAAATGACAATTGCAGTTGCTAACAAGTGCCTCAACTAAGCTACGTTAAAGAGTCTGCTGATCCAGTACCTTTTGTTGCATCTTGAAGCGTCTTAAGCGGGACATATATATAGACTATATATATATATATATATATATATATATATATATATAGATCTGATGATTATAAAAGGTATCACCGGATAATACACTCTTCTTCTTCTCTGGATCTGGGAATCGAACCCGAGCCTGCAGCGCACACGCATACTGGTCAGACGACCATACGAGCCTTCTCCCATCATGCCAGAAATACTATAATCCGCCTGAGAAATAGCCCTGTCCTGCATGTCGCAGCTCATGAAAGCACTCGCAAACAACCACTGGAGTGCGGGGAAAATATACTCCTCTCCAAAAAGGAGAATGCAGTTGTGGGTGGCAGTCATTTCGCTTAAGCATTTCTCATGAAGCTACCCCATTTAATTTAACCTGCCATTCTGGAAGTCATAACTATAACGTTGAACTTCCCCACTGACATCTCAGGCGATAATATGCGTTCTTGTGTCTGCATAATGTACAGCTTAACAAGTCCTGATGTTAGCATGTATCAGCACAATCATACACGTTACTATTGCTCGTGATGACCTCACAAGGTTTCGAAATGGTTGCCTTGATAATGGACACCGCTGGACAGAGACATACAGTCAGTCCGCGTTCCGTTTCGACACAATTCTTCTTGACCAAGATGGCAGTTTACATTTAAAACTGTTCTGAAAATATCTCAGATCCATTATAAAATGGTAGCTTCGATAAGTACTTGTGCACGGTACACGTCCGCTTGTCGAGACACGAAATACTCTGCACGTTTATAACGCACTTTGAAAAAGACTGTTCGGCTTAGCTGAGTATAAACGCGAGCCGTCTCCACACGGAGTTATCACAGCCTGCCTTGCACCTGCGATCTCGCTCACTAGCCGAGTTGCGTAACCACACATATGACACTCCGAATACAATAGTACAAGTCCAAGTGAAGTCGCCTTGCTGGCTGCCAAACGCCACAGCAAGCAACCCCCACTACAACCTTCCTTCATCGATATCTCGATGCGTCAATAACTCGCTTATGGCTTGATCATTATAGATGTTATTCTTGCACGTCGCTTGTTATATTATATTCCTCTTATAAAATAGCTTTCTGCTATGGTAATCTGCGTTCTACGTTCTTCGAAAAGTCTTCTATTACTCAGATTCGCTTTAAAACAATAAAGATAATCCTGTAGCCTGGGTCGATATATGACATGACGTCACATATAGGTTTATTGATCGGTCTAGCTGTGAGTCCACTCACTCGGGAATGCTCGTTACTTTCCGATCTCGAACCGAATGACACTTCTTATATTAACGGCGTGATAGATCATGACTTGACTCACGAGCTCAACAGCATCGCGTCTCTCGCCGTCTCCACTACAGTATCTGGGCATAACCTTATGAAAATATACGGCACATTACCATCCCTGAATATGCCTGGAGAGCATGTGAAGGAACAGTGGATGGTTGCAGTCAGCGCTGGAATTCGAACCTTTAATCTCCGGATCTTCAGCTTGAAAAATGATATGCTCTTTCTTTTCTAGGTGTTGTCATATGTGGCGCTGATGACGCAATATTATCTCCAAGGGATGCTATCAGCTACTTCCTCTTCCTGTTCTAGGTGCTGACATATGTGGCGGAGATCACACAACCTCATCTCCAAGGGATGCTATCAGCTACTTCCTCTTCCTGTTCTAGGTGCTGACATATGTGGCGGAGATCACACAACCTCATCTCCGAGGGATGCTATCAGCTACTTCCTCCATGTGTGTCATCCTCGGAGTCTTCATCCAGTTCTTCATGGGCAACTTCTGGTACTGGAGGACGGTAGCAGTGGCCAACCTGGCCTTCCCCATCATGGCCATCATAGGGCTAATGTTCGTGCCCGAGTCACCTCACTGGCTCCTCAGTAAGGATATCACTGACTCTGTAAATTGTTCCTTCGTGTCGAATATAACGGCACATTCCTAATGTAGGAACAATATTCCCAGATTTGGAGGGATTTAGAGAGTATGTAGGGGTATCCCTACCATAAACACGTCGGAAAGTGTAGTAAACAATTATAATGGATTTAAACCCCGCTATCCACAGCACACACTGTGCTGTCTGCTGAACTGTTGCCATTGCATTCACACTATTGAAACATGTTTTACAGAAACACAGTAACAATACAGGGTCATCTAAAATGGTTGCAGCAATTAAAAAATCATATTTCCCGTTGTAAGTGAGATAAATTATTAATTTGACCTGAAAACTAATCAAGAACTCATCAAGTTTTAGTTTTAGATGTGACTGTTTTCCGCCCGTGACCTTAAGCCAATTCGCAGAATGAGTGCGCGACAGGCAGCTGCCACGCCACTGTTTCAGTGGTGTGATTGCAATGGCGACAGTTCAGCAGAAATCACAGTGTGTGTTGTGTGTTATAACTGTTCAGCACACTTTCCGACGTTTTAATGGTAGGGATCCTCGTCATGCTAATAGCATTGGACGGTGGTATGTACGGTTTCAGGAAACTGGCAGCGTCGACGTGAAGAAGTCCCCCAAACGCCCTAGAACGAGTGACAAAACAGTCAAGCGCACGTAGAAACATTATAAGATATTAAAAGAACATTTTGAGTTGGTGAATTTAACAAAAAAGATACTCGTTATAATATCTCAAATGGTTCCTGAGCTATGATTTTATGAAATTGCTACAACATTTTTCGATGACCCTGTACTTTCCTTCCCGCAATGGAGAAGAAGATCATTTTCTCTGTTCTTCAATTCTGGATTAGAGTTATCAGAACATTCCTTATCTACAGTGAACTCCTTAAGTTTTCAACAACATAACCTAACATAATCTAACATAACCTAACCTAACCTTACATAACCTAACCTAACATAACCCAACCTAACATAACCCAACCTAACCTAACCTAACCTAACATAACCCAACCTAACCAAACCTAACACAACCTAACCTAACATAACCTAACAAAACCTAACCTAATATAACCTAACTTAACCTAACCTAACCTAACCTAACCTAACTACCCTAACCTAACTAACCTAACCAATCTAACCTAACTAACCAAACCTAACCTTACATAACATAACATAACCTAATCTAATCTAACCTTACATAACCTAACCTAACATAACCCAACCCAACCCAACCTAACCTAACATAACATATCCTAACATAACCTAACCTAACCTTACCTAACCTAACATAACCTAACATAACCCAACCTAACCTAACCTAACCTTACATAACCTAACATAACCCAACCTATCATAACCCAACCCAACCTAACCTAACCTAACCTAACACAACCTAACCAAACAAACATAACCTAACATAACCTAACATAACCTTACATAACCTAACCTAACATAACCCAACCTAACATAACCCAACCCAACCTAACCTAACCTTACATAACCTAACCTAACATAACCCAACCTACAAAACCCAACCCAACCTAACCTAACCTAACCTAACACAACCTAACATAACCCAACCTTACCTAACCTAACCTAACATAACATAACCTAACCTAACCTAACATAACCTAACCTAACCTAAAACAACCTAACATAACCTAACTTAATCTAATCTCACCTAACCTATCCTAATCTAACCTAAAAGAAATATTACATAAGTTGGTAGCATGCTGAACTGCTATGCCCAATGTCGCGGGTTCTAACCCGGCCGTAGTCGTCGGATGTTTTAAGAGCGTTAAAATCCTTCAATATGCCTTCCTTCGGAGGAGAAGTATAGCCAGCGGGCCCATGTCATAGATTTATGGCATTATAAAGAACCTACCGCTACAATTCGTACCGTGTAGCCAAATTTGTAGGTTATATTTAGTTTGGTACGCTCTATCGAGTACCAACGTTTGCCACTAGGTGCCAGCGTCATCTGGTAGCCAAAGTTGTAACTACTTGAAATTGAACGGTACTTGTAGCTTACCCCACGGGTGTCCATATAGAAGCAACTACAAACTCTGGCGAACCAAACATGCCCTCAGTCATGATGATGATGATAATTGTTGTTTTAAGGGGCCCAACATCTATGTTATCGGCCCCTAATGGTTTGGGTGATAGTGAAAGATGAGATGAGAATGAAAACTATAACTAATACTCACTACAGTCCTACAAATTAAAAGGAGAAATGGCAAACAAATAAAGAATAAGGCAAATAACGGCCTTGAGCATAAGGCAGGAGATAACATGAAATGAGAAAGAAGGCTGACCCCTCGTAAAAGGAGGGTAAAAGGAAAAATGACACAAGGGCGGGAAAGGAAGAGACTCCCTAGGCCTCGGATACCCTAATACCGTCGATCGGAAGAGAACAAGAGTTGACCAAGAGAGATCGACAGGAAAGAAGACGGAGAGGAGCCCAGGACAAGTATGTGGAAGCAATGCTGGACTCAGCTGGGGTCCCGTGGTCGCCAACCCACGTCCCACTAGATGTGAGTTCCTGGAGGGGTGTGTTCTCGGATGCTCCTGGCACTAAAAGCCATACGCTAAATAAATAAAGTCACAAATAACACGCTTATGTAATATTTCTTTCAGGTTAGGTTACATAAATACTTGTTAATCGTATTTTTAGAATGATCGATTAATCGATTAAATCGACAGCTCTCATTTATACACCCTAAACTGAGAGAAATATTACATAAGATATTTATCATAAAATAACACACTTTTTGTACAGGGTGTATAAATACTTGTTTCCCGCCTAATGTAATTGGGTACACCTTGTTTTGATCGACTGAAAAGCTTTCTTTATTAGATCTAAGCAACACTGAAAACTGTCTTCTATCACTTCAACAACATATCTGTGCAGCCAGGGAGATTTGGCACTGACCTACACTAAAAAATAAGAAACGTGGAGGATTTATTTATATAGATAAATAATTACAGTGTGTTCGTAATTTATCCCCTCACGGAATAATAATGTGCAAAAGTAAACTAGCTCACATCTCCTAGCCGATAGTATAATAGTATTATTGATAAAACATATTTATTTAGGAGTGGCTATTATATGTTTGTAGATCTCTAAAATCAATAAATACCAGTGGAGGCCGGTGGATTCATTTTCTGGGTGTTGCACTATTTTCACTAAGGGGGAAGACGGTATTCACGTGCGCGATAAAATTGATGTAGCTCATTCGTCACGAATGCCGCAGTCCAGAGAACATCGCATTCACCTCAGGATTATATTTGTAAAACTTCACGAGAACCAAACAGCGTAAGCTGTACGTGAGGGCGAGAAAGAACCGCAAGTGTCGCACTCACGCACACACTACATTGCGAAACGGAGCATCTCGGTTGTCTTCCGCCCCTCTCCCCCCATGTTGCAATCAGGGGGCAACGACCAGTCGAGTTAACTGTGGGGTAGGACTTAGACCTGTTCTGCCATGCCCTCCACTATTGAGATCTGGTCGGTGCTCGAGCCTGCCAACGACCATACGGCGAGGACTCACATACTGTTTGCGCGCTCTGCTTTCTCAAACAATAGACTACTACAGGATTTCCTTAATTATTAAAGAACAAAATTATGAAATACTATACATGTTTTACAAGAGGAGACGCGTATCTTTTTATTGCTAAAAGGATTACTATTAGGGCATTATTATTTATAAAGAAAAATCTGATCATTGTGCAACACTGAAACCTCATTACCGGCCACTACGGTACTGATAGTAGGTATACCATTAATAAAATATGTAAAACACGAAACCTGTTTTTGTGTGTTTATGTTCAACCCTGACTA
The DNA here is from genome assembly GCA_946902985.2 of Meconema thalassinum. Classification (NCBI taxonomy): domain Eukaryota; kingdom Metazoa; phylum Arthropoda; class Insecta; order Orthoptera; family Tettigoniidae; genus Meconema; species Meconema thalassinum. The sequence continues at coordinate 49,136,580 of OX336394.1, forward strand.
TTATATGTCAGAAAACTGTATCATAAAGGTGGTCATTATAACACTATTTTTAATTATGAAACAGTTTCTCCCACCAATCAGAGCTCAAGAAACAGTTGTTTGACCAATAGCATATCACCTGCGCTGAGTTCCACGGCCTTCTAATTTAAATTTCACTGCGTCGCCTAGTGTCATAGTAGGGTAATCGAGGAGGCCATGGTCAAATACAAGGCATTCTCTGCGTCTAATGTGCTCTGTTCAGTACATAAAACTGGTGAAATCTCGACAGATATTTATGGATATGTATGTTCGAACATAAAATAGTTATAATAATTATCGTCGAACATAAACAGTCGTATGCAACTCGCCTATAATGGTAATTAAGACACTCGTATGGAAATTATAAAACTCGCATTGCTCGTTTTATTGCCAGTATATGCTCGTTGCATAATGTATTATTATAGACTACTGACCCAAAGTTTTATTTTTGTAGCATAGTCAAGCACACCCTTAGAGATTCCCCTGGAATCTGTCTGGAAACTCTTATCATTACGATAACTGTACTAGTGTATGCACTGTCAATTGGGATTAGGAGTGACCATCCTGGCAGTAGAAGTGGGCCGAGATGTGAACCGAACCTACCTCCTCTCAGTTTGGCCCTAGAAGGTGACATATTGTTTTGTTGCAGCCAAGGGCCGCCTCTCAGACGCCGAGAAGTCCCTGTGCTGGCTGCGGGGCTGGGTGGAACCTTCGCACGTGAGGAAGGAGTTCTCGCACCTCGTGGACTCGCTGGCCGCCTCGCGGAAGAATGACGCTCGTCGTGGCTGCACCAATGGGAGCTGGAGGAACTATACCAAGCGCTCTTTCCTCATGCCCTACATGCTAGTGTCCGCCGCCTTCTTCTTCGGCCACTTCTCCGGCATGACCACGCTACAGACATACGCGGTGACCATCTTCTCCACACTGGGCGCGCCTATCGACAAGTACCTGGCTACTCTGTACCTGGGGGTGGTGGAGCTGGCCGGCACGTTGCTCTGTGTGGTGCTCATCCACTGGACGGGCAAGAGGCCGCTCGCCTTCATCTCCACCATCGGTAACGGTGAGTCCGTTCCCAAGTGTAGTCTACTGTGGGTTTTCACTTGACAACAACCGGGTGAAGTTAGCCGTGGTCGTTACGGCGTGGCTGCTGGCAGTCGCTCACATCCGGGAGGCGAGGAGGATCGAATCCCCCCGCCGGGAACCTTGAAGATGGTCTTCTGTGGTTTCCCATCTTCCTTCCAGGCAAATGCCGGGGTTGGTTCCTCACTATAGGCCACAGCCGCCACCTTCCAACTCCTAGTCCTTACATTCAAACTTTCCTCCCCAGACAACACTCCACACGCGGCGGTACATGTAGCTCACCCCATGAGTGTCCGCGTAGAAGCAGCTACAAAATCTGGCGAGCCGAACATGTCCTCGGACTCTCCCGGCACTAATAAAAGCCATACGCTAAAATATTTTTTTAAAATAAAAATAAAAAAAAATAAAAAAAAGATAAAAAAAACTTGATAAAAGTAAATAATTTATGCTTGAAAATCCATACAAACCAAATTTCGCTGCTGCTAACTGCGGTTATTATTATATATTATAATAACAAAGCTTGCACCCGGCGCCCGAGGCCATAGGATATTATTATTATTATTATTATTATTATTATTATTATTATTATTATTATTATTATTATTATTATTATTATTATTATTAACATGTATGTTTGGATCAGTAATGCATAGATTTAATACGTTTCGTTGGTTCCTCAACTTAGGGGCTGCGACAACACGGTCATGTAACCCCGTGTTCTTTGGGTGTGTGTAGAATCTGCCTGATAACCGGTGTTAATTGTGATGGCTGTATTAGTGTGTGTTATCTGTTTTTAATTCCAGTAAGGACTGCAAACATTCGATTTTCAGTAGCTTCTACTTTTGCTACCAAACGCCACCGTAAACGACAACTAGTTCTGAACTTGGTTACCAGATGCCACCACAGTCGGCTCCTGGCGCCGATCGTTGGAACCTAAGAGCGTTAGTCAAATCTAACCTATATTTTAGCTTCACACAAGTGTAATTAATGGAAGGTTCCTTTACATGACATACATCTATGACATGGGACCGCCGGCTTTACTTCCCCTCCGAAGGAAGACATACTGAGGGATTTTTAACGATTTTAAAAATTTCAACGACTTCGGCCGGGTTTGAACACGCGCTCAAACTGCTGCTAACTGCATTCGATATGTATTTCTCATCCAACCTTCTAAATCAGCAATACCAGAAATTTCATCGGACTCCAAATCCCCCAACCTCTTTGGCGAAACAATCGTAGCCCCTGACAGCCACCTCCACTACAGAAAACTCAGAGGCCATAGAGATATCCAAGCACCCCAACACTCTCAACCGCGACCATGGTGTACCTACATCTCTCCAATGTCTGCAGACTGGCATCGAGTCGCCTTCCGGAAACACAGAAACACCTCCAGACAGCGGCGGCTTCGGTAGCATGCTGAGCTTCTATGCCCAAGGTCGCGGGTTCAAACCCCGCCGAAGTCGTCAGATTTTTAAGAGCATTAAAATCCCTCAGTATGCCTTCCTTTGGAGGGGGAGTAAAGCCGGCGGGCCCATGTCATAGATTTATGGCATGTGAAAGAACCTTCCACTAACTACGATACAATTGGGTGAAACTAAATTGGTAGGTTAGATTTGATTAACCGCCAGGTGCCGGTTGTGGTAGCATCTAGTAGCCAAGTTTACCGCTAGGTGTCGTTGACGGTAGCATTTGGTAGCAAAAGTAGGAACTACTTGAAATTGATCGGCTGCAGTTCTTACCTGAATCACAGATCATCATCATCATCATCTTGCACGGTTTCCAGCCACTGGCCGGGTCTGTTTGGAACACAAGCCTCTCCAACGTCTTCTGTCTTCCCACCATCTCTCAGCCTCCACCCTTGTCCAGTCTTCTCCTCTCTTCTTCACGCTTTCTTCCACCCCCTTCAGCCACCTGTCTCTCGGTCTTCCTCTCGGTCTCTTTCCTTCCCACTTCGTCTCGTGTACTCTCCTGGGTATCCTCTTCTCATCCATTCGTTTTACATGTCCATACCATCTAAGTCTAGCCTGAATCACAGATAACACACACTAATACAGCCATCACAATTAATACCGATTATCAGACAGTTTCTACACACACTCAAAGTACACGGGGCTACATGACTGCGTTGCCGCAGCCCCTAAACTGAGGAACCAACGAAACGTATTAAATCTATGCATTACTGATCCAAACATACATGTTAATAATAATAATAATAATAATAATAATAATAATAATAATAATAATAATAAAAATAATATCCTATGGCCTCGGGCGCCGGGTGCAAGCTTTGTTATTTGACACCCAAAGGGTAGCTTGCATGTCGAATTTCGTTGTTCATTGAAGCACTATGAAAGTCAAGGAGGTTAGATATCTAAGCTCCTTGAACACTATACCGCTTTCTAGTAGAGAAATGAGGAACTTTGTGTTGGCGGAAACTCCCGAGATAATTTTTGTCATTATGAACACGGCCTACTGAATTCAAATGGGTTCTTTGACATGCCAACATCGTATGACATGGTGTCGCAATTTTTGCCGCCTTTCAAAAATCACTTACCTTGGCCAGGAGCGAACCTGCGTGGAAAACTGTAAGACTTTGTTATTAACTCGAGTATCTGTTGTTGCAGGTGTGTGCTTCATGGTGGTGGCTACGTACGCCTATGTGCTGAGGGACTCCACACTGACGGCTGATAACCCCTACTCGTGGGTCCCAATGACCTTCCTCCTGGGCGCAGCCTTCCTCTCACACTTCTGCATTCGACTGCTCCCTTGGGTGCTCATCGGAGAAGTGTACCCTGCAGATGTACGAGGTGTAGCCAGCGGTGCCTCCGGCTCGGTAGGCTACATCTGCGGGTTTGTCGCCAACAAGATGTACTTCCACATGCTGAGCGGGCTCACTCTTTACGGCACCTTCTGGATGTACGGTGGCGTCAGCTTCATAGCCTGCGTCTTCCTCTACTTCCTGCTGCCAGAGACCGAGGGTAGGACACTACATGAGATCGAGATGCACTTCGCGGGAGTCCACGATCTGCTCAATGAGAAAAAGAATATCCGAGTAGAACCACCGGAGATCCCCATCACGGACAAATACGCTGCAGCTAACCCCGCGCTGGTCATAGAAGATGTCGAATCTCACCTGTGACACCCTCGCCGTGACAGACCGAACTCGAACACCTGTCAAGAACATTTAAATCACAGATGTTTCGCCGACTTAAGACACCGTTGGTCGAAGGAGTGGGCATTGTGTGGTTTCTCATGACGGTAATAAACCAAGAAAATCAAACGTGATTTTCTGACAGATCCTCAAGACTTAAGAGAGGCGTGGTCAGGCGCAGTGGCTATAGGACGCCTGTCGTGAGTGCGACATTTGATTTGAAGCCTTGAGGAACACTCTCGGACGGTTTCTCAGAAGCTTTGAATATTTTATTTCAAGGGAGTGGAGTATCTTCACAGACCAAGTTATTTGTGACGCGGATCACATGAGACTTCATTTCATCTCAAGAGTGTGGAGTATCTTCACAGACCTAGTTCACTGTGCGCGGGCTGCGCGAGGTATGGAGTGCACCACTGTGTTAATAGACTAATAAAAGCTGACTGAGCGAGCTCGTTTGTCATGGTCCGATAATGTCTAATAGTTACGAATGTTACAGTTGAAATCGCTGCGAACTAAGGACTGGTAGAGTCACTAGCACTAAGCGTTGCTTATGGGTGCAGGAGGAATGTTCACCGATTCCACTTCGTATAGCTTTCTTTTTGTTAGGTAGTCAGCCCGAAGGCTGGTTGGATCCTCAAAAAGTACCGCCGTTAGGTTATGTGAGTAGATACCCACAAAAACCCAAGGCAGCGCTATACTGAGGCGTACTAGGCAAGAAGAGGAGTGAGGTAGTTTGCCATTGCTTTCCTCACTGAGTCAGATCGGTAGTACTAACCCTATGAGTAGAATTTTTCATAGCAATCCCAGGCACTGACTGTGCCCCGAATGTCACTACTAAGCACCACCCATACCTCAGTAGCTTCCATATAATCACAGCCATGAGTGAGACTGAGACATCGGTGAAAAGCCATCTTTTACTCTAGAGGTCCAACAGACAAATGCAAATGTACTGCATTCATCAAGAGATGGCAAACAGGCCTACTTCGTATAGCATAGGCCCTAAAATAACTGATTATGATTGGTGGAAGTATGAGCTAGATCTGATTCAGACTCTCGTCTACAGATAGCGCGCCCTCACGTCTATAGAGAACGAGAGGGAGCAGCTGATGTACTAATGTTGATTTCAGGTTATGTTAGTCCATTGAAGTAAGAAGTCACGTCCAAAGGCTCGGAATCCACGTAGAAATGAGGTCTTGTTCCTTATAATCGTTAGGTTTAAGAGCCAAGTAAGATTACAAGCCATTTTTGTTGTTTTGATATAAGTCAATACAGTACAATTTTGTGTACACTTGCACACTGACATAGAACAGGGGCGAATACATAGTTCATATAAAAGGCAAATGTTACGCACTCGTCACCATATCTCGGTAACTATGGACGTAGCATTACTTTTTTCATGGGAGTTGCTTTAAGTTTATAGGCAACAGTTCACAACAAAAACTTGATACATGAAATGTACGCTCTTTGATAAATTCGAAGGGATAATTGGTTTGAGAAATTTTCGATTTGTTGTTGACCTATTTTAGCGGTGAAGATACGGTTGAATATTTCCTTAAACATGCGTATGTCTCTGGAACTGCTTAAGCGATAAATACTCTTCTGACATTCTGCAGCTACCTTTAATTCTCTGTAGACGCGACTGGAGCTCTTTCTGTAGACGAGAGTGCGAGTCAGATGTAGCTGAAGCATCCACCAATCATAAACCGTCATTTTAGGCCCTATGCTATTATGAAGTGGGATCGGCGAACATGCGTGCAGGTCTGAAATCGACGTTCAGTTTTCATCCCCAGACATCACTGCCTTCCTGATCGTCTAAACAGCTCATGGCCGGGAAAATCCAGTTTCAGCCAATCAGATTTAATCATCTTAAGCTAATAAGCTTGGCTTCCTAAAATGCAGTATAGTAATAAAAAGAAAAGGCCGTGATATCTGGGCTTGACAAATAAACAGCGGCATAGAGAAGAATGCAGAGCGCTCTATTATACGGGCAGGACATCAGTGCATCTTGTATCCAGAAGGTCTTTCAACATAGCAACAAAAACAATAGAATACTGTATTCAAACTAGCATATCTCACGTAATTGTTGACAAATCCCGATGATTTCTTCGCTGTAATGAACTACGGAATGCAGTTACACTGTTGGCAATACAATATCGATTCATAAAGCAGACAAAAATCCCAGTCAAGTAACAAAGATTCCTTGAACTAACACCAAAAACATAGCGCACAGGTACTATGTGGGATCATTTTGTTCTTTGGTTCCAATGACACACAATAGGCTGTTACAAACGCTTTAGAATGACAAAGTACCGTATTATAAACTTGTTATTCTTCAAATTCAATGCGTAGAGAATGTCAACGGAAGGCAAATCAATGGAGTCCCACATAGAACAGTCATGACATCTGTCGGAAAGGTTTCGCATAAGATAACCCTATTGTTTTCTCCATATCCAGAGAGGAACCGGTATTTTCACTAAGTTGACACATCATAGAATTTTGTCACTAGGAACTTTCAGCTAAAAGTTCAAATTTTACATCAAAAACTCGATTCTGAAGTTGTCGATAGATTAATAAAAAAAACTTATATTAGTCTATTTTATGAATTGCTATTCATTTAATGTAGTTTTATCTATATTGCTTGGCCTTCGTTGGACCACTTTATTCACAGAGGATTTTTGTTTTTTCCATGAGCACAGTAATAATAATAATAATAATAATAATAATAAATAATAATGATAATAATATCCTGTGGCCTCGGGTGCCGATTGCAAGCTTTGTTATTTGGCGCCCAAAGGGTAACTTGCATGTCGAATTTCGTTGTTCCTTGAAGCACTATGAAAGTCAAGGAGGTTAGATATCTAAGCTCCTTGAACACTATAGCGCTTTCTAGTAGAGAAATGAGGAACTTTGTGTTGGCAGTAAATGCCGAGATTAATTTTGCCATTATAAACACGGCCTACTGAATTCAAATGGGTTCTTTGACATGCCAACATCGAATGACATGGTGTCGTATTTTTGCCGCCTTTCAAAAATCACTTACCACGGCCAGGAGCGAACCTGCGAGCTTGGGGTTAGTAGACTGACACGTTAACCTCTCACCACCGTGGCAAGCTATCAGCACAGTACTTCTTCATTTTGTCGGATCGCAGTCTCCTTTCTTCGTCTGAAATCTGAAATTCTCTCTTATCTCCCTTAATTTCCATTATCCATCATAATCCATTACTCTTACTGTTCCATAATTCTCTCATTGTTTTATTACAGCGAAGGTGTAAATAGCTGTAATTACACCACACAGCAAATTTTAATTTTTTGTTTTCTACAAAGGCCAAAATAGTTGATTTATATGGATTTAAGTGTGTTGAAGTTGAAAATGATAGTTAAAAATCTAGATTAGCTCGGGTTTGGACGTTATTGAAACTTTTATGTACTTCACATATTATAATGGGACAAACATTGTTGGGATTATTAGCACATCTGCGAGGCATTTTAACAGAAGTTTCGATTCCATATAGTATCGTAGAAACTCGTGTCACAATACAAAATGGAAGACAAGCAATCTTAGATTGTGTAAGCTAGAAACAAAACACAGCATGCATTGGCATTCCTGAAATTTAAAAAAAACGAGAGCTAAAACAGACGTAACAAACTTCATATAGCACGAAAACGGGAGCTAATAAACGAAAATTCTTGTCATTTTCGAATTCAGCATACCAAAATCTCTAAATATTGTATTGTTTTGGTTTATATAACAATTTCATTGTTGAACAGTGTTACATGAGATATGATAGATGGTATTAGTTATGGTAAGACCGTTTCTTGGAAACAATATGGCCACTAGGCCTATGTATTGTGTGGCTCAACTGTTGTAATATAGGCTATAAGGGCCGGTAAGAGTCCTTACAATACCGAGTCGGTACATGTTGACCCAGATCATGGCCTCCTCAACAGATTTCTTCCCTGTCTAAGCTGCCTATGGTTTAAGGTATTCATCGACACTAATAATGTAATTGCAATTTTTCGTATTAACTTGAAACTGATATAACAGATTTCAAGAATATACATTAATGAGTTTTCGGTTAAAAAAAACATTGCACCTAAATAACTCATTGTTGCTGAAAATTGCCCTGTAATATGTTCAAAGTGTTGTATGACACAATAGTTGTGTAGTTTTGATACTGTACATTAATGTATTTTTATAATTTTATTTTATTCTCATAGAGAAAATATGTGAACTGTGGGGGCCGGACCCTCGGCTGTAAAACTCACAGGTATTATCTATATTTTAGCTTTTAAATGAGGCTAATATTATATTTTTAGTCGACCAAAAACAACACAAATATTGTAAAAATTAAATGAGAGAAAATGTCATTTTAAGTTAAGGCACATATTGCCACGCAGCAAAGAACAATAACATTTCTCCTTTAGTCAAAGAATACAACATTGTTGATGCATTAAAGCAGTCATCAGGTGCCAACTTGGAAGAACTTCTCTCATCTTGTGCTCAACTGTGATTGTCAGTGGAATTCTCAAAGCTGTGGATAAATTAGGAGATATGGCGTTCTGATAATGTATTTGTTTGTGTGTGATGGATGTAACTAATCTTGCATGCACGTGATCAGAAGGCAGCTGTATTCATAGCTGGCACAGATTCAATAACGATTCATTTTTATGAAAATATTGTGAAATGATGAGCAAGAGTGTTTATTTTTTGGAGAATAGTTAAAGTTCATTTAGATTACATTTAATTCAATGAAGTTAATGTTTCTAGAAAATTAAACATTTGCAGTGCCATTTATAAAATAATTCATAATGTAGTAACTTACTGCATTTGTGAATGAAGAAACATTCATTCTATGTAAACGATTACAGGATATCATCCTAATTTTATTTTCAAAGTGAGAGGATTTCGTCCACCCTAAGGCTTTAGTCGCCATTGAGCATGCACGAACAACACACTCTTATAAAAGTTGCGTGGGTTACCTGAACATGAAAACTTATTTGTGCAGAAAGTTAATGAAGCATTGTGTTGCGCTGAGTGAATCGAATGGATTATTCAATTATTACCACTTGATATTGAGAATATTTTCTGACAACAGCTGACAAATTAGCTATCATAAATACTGCATCTTACAGATATAATTTCTGTCACCGCATTATCGTTCGTTTATCTAGTTTAATTTTCTATGATTGGCGTAATCTTAATTGCTAAGTAGTATTGCTAATTTATATTCTTCTACGTTATCTGTCCAGATTATCTCTTAGCGTGATGGAAACATGATCTTTGGACCGCACCGAAAACAACGTGCCAACTATTTTGACACCATATAGTTCCTAAAAACTGTGACCATTTTCAAAAGTGATGGGTAACCAAGTGGATGTTTAGAGATCATGGTGATAATCTCCATCATCCAATGATGTGTAATTTCACTCAGAATTTAATTACTTTCCACATGATTTCTATGGTTATAGTGTTTATAGTTGTTAGGTGTTTTGTGAGAATATTGTGCACAAAGAGACGTGGTTGTATTTGTAAAGTCAGAGAATAATAACTCGTTGTTTTAGAGAAATATTTATTCCTAGTTACCGGTAATTGTTTTGTTTATAATATTATCCTGTTATTTTATAGCATATTGTTACAGAAGTTTATAATACGGATTGGCTGCATAATGTTACAAGAACAGAAAGCTCTTGAATGGACAAAGCATGAGGAGATACGAGGACGGTACTGAATAATGAGATTAAAATACAGTCACGGTGCATGAGAAATACAGACCCTGGCGTGCCAAAACGAAACAAGTCTGGTGTTGCGTTGTAGGTTTGATGTGTAAATGTGGGCAGTTTGTATGCATGCTTCGTTTACACAAAAATGTCGCAGTGCTGGCAATAAGTTAAATTGATTTCATCATGGTATTTATTGTTGATATTTTCACAGCCAATATTTTTGAACTTCAGAGAAAAAAAAGGTGCCGGTACAGAATGCCGATGGGCACCCTTAGAAAACAAACTCATGATTAATGTGTATGTTCAAGAAATGTAAGAACTTTATTTGTCTCTTTTCATATTTGACGTGTTTTAAACACAGGGAAGTCTGCTTCAAAAATAATGAGGCTTGATTGTTTCACAAAATAGAGTTGAATCATCTTGTTTGAAACACAATTTCACTCACAGCAAATCACCTGCAAACAAACACAGGCAAATCGCTGGCACACTTCAATTATACTTTGGACTGATATTGTGTGCTCTTTAATAGAAGTCATTAAGACTGTTCAATGTTATCTCATTCGTAAAACCTTTGTGGTTTGAATGAAAGTGTTGGGATAAATGTTTACAATACTGTGCGATAGTCTTCATCTGATCCACACAATAAATAATTGATACCATTCTTTGTCAGCATGCATTTCTGGACTGGGATTGTTTAATTTCATTAGAGTTTAATGGCCTCCTGAATTTTCTTCAAAACATCTAATGCACCATCTACCAGAATATTTACAAATACCCAACTACTGGAATCATTAATCAACGCCAGGGCTTGTATTTGACATTGGTTGTGGCACGGAATTGTTTGCCTGCATCATAAATGCTAAGAAAAATCTCTTTCGTGCTCTGTGGAGAAATGTATATTTTGTCAGTAAACAATCACTGTTGACCAGAGTCTTAAATGCCGTCACTGTAGTGTCATTCCAATGATTAATAATGACAGAATTGTGGGTTGCCAAGGAAGCAATAAATACAGTAGTAATATTTACAGTAATTTTTCTAGGGTTTTGATGTGTAAACTGCACTTCTATCGCAGCAGGCTCCAGACAGGGTGTACCTAAACTCCGCAACACACACGACAAAATCCTAGAAGATTTGTTGGAGTTTACTTGACCATGAAAGCCAATATTCCATCTTATATTGTAAGAATTGTTTTACATCTGGCAGAGAGTTTGGACCGTAATATACCCATTTAGTGTTAATATGTGCAGTTTTTATTCGATTTGGAAGATTTACTTATTACTAAACAAAGATGAAACCATTCCAAGTCATTATCCACACGAAGACTGTCAGAATTGGTTTAATGTTATTCCTGAGTGATGCATGTAAAGCAATTTGCACATTGTTCAATAATATTACACAGCATATGAAAATATTTACCTATGCTGGTTTCTTTCAAAATTTATTCGATTGTTCCTATCAGTTTGAAAATATCAAATGTTTGTATCATGTTTTGCACGTTTTACAGATCATTAATTAATGTCGTTTACGTCAAAGCTTTGTGAGACGAGCAGATTTGAGGGTTTTTGTAGGATTGTATTTACTATCTGTGCGGTTTTGCATCGTATCACTTTTGTGTATGATTCCTCTTTGCCATGAGTTGAAACATGGGCTTGTACATACCTCAAATGTTGGCTAATACAACAGTACTTCCTACCTCGATGCTTCGTTTTATGATGGAATTTTTTGTTCTTGCTACATACAGTGTGGTATGGCCATGAGGTGAGTGTATAAGAGTATCGGTGTGTGAAGTTCTTTAGATGAATGGTGTTATATACTCTTATTGTACTGTATATTTTAAAAGAGAGAATAAATTTGATTTTTGTAAATAGGCTTACATCACATACTCTTTCCCACTTGCAACCCCTTGATGATCAATCAGTCCTGCCAACTGCTTTCTCCCACTTAAGGTTAAACAGGTTGATCCGGAAGCCCTGTCCTGACGGTCCATTTGTCAGTTAACTACATGACGAAAATATTTGAATATTTGAATCCGTGATACAGTATATCTGAAGCTGAATCGTTACTGGGACAAGTTGAACAAGGCACAAATCCACTGTTCACCACTCAAAGAAGGAACTACTGTATCCCAGAAGGATCCTGAATGGGTGTAACGATCGTCTACTGAAGAACCCAGAACAAAAAATTCTCCATTTCACTGCGATTTATTTATTTCCTGGTGGTGAAAGAAAAACAAGGACATTTAACTTATACTCCAGGAGTGTCTATTGCGGGGTTCCGACAAGGTGCATCTAGTCAGGCTCTTCATCGGGCACTTGGTGCCCTGACCGAGCCTGCATCTTGCACTACGTCTCATTTAATTTGGACAGATCCACTAATTCACAAGTAACTTAATCATCGTAAATATGGATTTAAAAACGCTCGTGGTTAGATAAGAATTCAGTTCGGTACTAAAAGATTCTAGGAGTTAGTTATTCTTGTTTTAAGGGGAGGAACTACGAGGCCATATGCCCCTCAGATTCTAAGAGAGTCTGTGATGAACTTTGGGAAAAAATACATGTTCTGTGACAGATTCTTTTTAAAGTAGAGGTCCATAGGTTAATCCACTGATGTTAAGTATTAAAGACTAAAGACAAACTTTCAAATTCTCCCTACTCTGCATACAACCTGAACTTCAGATATTCCCTACTCTGCATACAACCTCAGCTTCAGTTATTCCCTACTCTGCATACAACCTGAGCTTCAGTTATTCCCTACTCTGCATACAACCTGAACTTCAGTTATTCCCTACTCTTCATACAACCTGAACTTCAGATAATCCCTACTCTGCATACAACCTGAAATTCAGTTATTCCCTACTCTTCATACAACCTGAACTTCAGTTATTCCCTACCCTGCATACAACTTGAACTTCAGTTATTCCCTACTCTGCATACAACCTGAAATTAAGTTATTCCCTACTCTGCTTACAACCTGAGCTTCAGTTATTCCCTACTCTGCATACAACCTGAAATTCAGTTATTCCCTACTCTGCATACAACCTGAAATTCAGTTATTCCCTACTCTTCATACAACCTGAACTTCAGATATTCCCTACTCTGCATACAACCTGAAATTCAGTTATTCCCTACTCTTCATACAACCTGAACTTCAGTTATTCCCTACTCTGCATACAAACTGAGCTCCAGTTATTCCCTACTCTGCATACAACTTGAGCTTCAGTTATTCCCTACTCTGCATACAACCTGAACTTCAGTTATTCCCTACTCTACATACAACCTGAACTTCAGTTATTCCCTACTCTGCATACAACCTGAACTTCAGTTATTCCCTACTCTGCATACAACCTGAACTTCAGCTATTCTCTACTCTGCATACAACCTGAACTTCAGTTATTCCCTACTCTGCATACAACCTGAGCTTCAGCTATTCCCTACTCTGCATACATCCTGAACTTCAGTTATTCCCTACTCTGCATACAACTTGAACTTCAGTTACTTCCTACTCTGCATACAACCTGAACTTCAGTTTCACTCTACTCTGCATACAACCTGAGCTTCAGTTATTCCCTACTCTGCATACAACTTGAACTTCAATTATTCCCTACTCTGCATACAACCTGGGCTTCAGCTATTCCCTACTCTGCATACAACCTGAACTTCGGTTATTCCCTACTCTGCCTACAACCTGAACTTCAGTTATTCCCTACTCTGCATACAACCTGAAATTCAGTTATTCCCTACTCTTCATACAACCTAAGCTTCAGTTGCACTCTATTCTGCATACAACTTGAACTTCAGTTATTCCCTACTCTGCATACAACCTGAACTTCAGTTATTCCCTACTCTGCATACAACCTGAAATTAGGTTATTCCCTACTCTGCATACAACCTGAAATTAAGTTATTCCCTACTCTGCATACAACCTGAACTTCAGTTATTCCCTACTCTGCATACAACCTGAAATTAAGTTATTCCCTACTCTGCATACAACCTGAGCTTCAGTTATTCCCTACTCTGCATACAACTTGAACTTCATTTATTCCCTACCCTGCATACAACCCGAACCTCAGTTATTCCCTACTCTGCATACAACTTGAACTTCAGTTATTGCCTACTCTGCATACAACCTGAACTTCAGTTATTCCCTACTCTGCATACAACCTGAACTTCAGTTAGTCCCTACTCTGCATACAACCTGAAATTAAGTTATTCCCTACTCTTCATACAACCTGAACTTCAGCTATTCTCTACTCTGCATACAACCTGAACTTCAGTTTCTTTATATTCTGCATACAACCTGAACTTCAGTTATTCCCTACTCTGCATACAACCTGAACTTCAGTTATTCCCTACTCTGCATACAACCTGAACTTCAGTTACTCCCTACTCTGCATACAACCTGAAATTATATTATTCCCTACTCTGCATACAACCTGGACTTCAGTTATTCGCTACTCTGCAAACAACCTGAACTTCAGTTTCACTCTACTCTGCATACAACCTGAACTTCAGTTATTCCCTACTCTGCATACAACCTGAACTTCAGTTATTCCCTACTCTGCATACAACCTGAACTTCAGTTTCACTCTACTCTGCATACAACCTGAACTTCAGTTACATCCTTCTCTGTCTACAACCTGAACTTCAGTTACACTATACTATGCATACAACCTGAACTTCAGTTTCGCTCTACTCTGCATACAACCTGAGCTTCAGTTTCACTCTACTCTGCATACAACCTGAGCTTCAGTTTCGCTCTACTCTGCATACAACCTGAGCTTCAGTTTCGCTCTACTCTGCATACAACCTGAGCTTCAGTTTCGCTCTACTCTGCATACAACCTGAGCTTCAGTTTCGCTCTACTCTGCATACAACCTGAGCTTCAGTTTCGCTCTACTCTGCATACAACCTGAGCTTCAGTTTCGCTCTACTCTGCATACAACCTGAGCTTCAGTTTCGCTCTACTCTGCATACAACCTGAGCTTCAGTTTCGCTCTACTCTGCATACAACCTGAACTTCATTTTCACTCTACTCTGCATACAACCTGAACTTCAGTTTCGCTCTACTCTGCATACAACCTGAGCTTCCGTTTCGCTCTACTCTGCATACAACCTGAACTTCAGTTTCACTCTACTCTGCATACAACCTGAGCTTCAGTTTCGCTCTACTCTACATACAACCTGAGCTTCAGTTTCGCTCTACTCTGCATACAACCTGAGCTTCAGTTTCACTCTACTCTGCATACAACCTGAGCTTTAGTTTCACTCTACTCTGCATACAACCTGAACTTCAGTTACACTATACTCCGCATACAACCTGAACTTCAGTTATTCCCTACTCTGCATACAACCTGAAATTTAGTTATTCCCTACTCTTCATACAATCAGAACTTCAGTTACATCCTACTCTGTCTACAACATGAATGAAAGAAAATCATCAGCCCCTTGTACTTGAGTGTGTTTGTTCAATTCATCTGATAACCTGTATTTCTGTGGTGACTGTAGTAGTGTGTTAATTGCAATGATTAGAGTCGGGAACGGGGTGGGTACCCTTGGAATTGAAATAAGGTTTTAACCTGGAAGGAGTGAAAAGAAAATAGTGGAAATCAGCATTTAACGCCGGGATTCATACCTCTGATATCCGGACAACTTTTTGTTGAGTAAGATTTGGAAATGTGACCACATTCGAGATTCCAACCTGAATCCCCTAGGACCTTTACCCACTTACACCAATGCCCGTGGCGTAATCCCAAGTCTTGGAGAGGCACTGTTGCGGAGCGTTAATATCTGTTGAGTAAGACTTGAATACATTCTGGTTTCCCATATTTGGAAAACAATAATAAAATAACACCAAAACTTATGTAAAAATCACTTCAATGTATTTTAGGTTGGTTGGTTGGTTCCTCAGTTTAGGGGCTGCGACAACGCGGTCATGTAGCCTCGTGTACTTGGGTGTGTGTAGAATCTGTCTGATAACCGGTGTTAATTGTGATGGCTGTTTTAGTGTGTGTATCTGTTTTTTTAAATTCAAGTTAGGACTGCAACTTTCAAGTTTTCAAATAGTTCCTACTTTTGCCGCCACCGTCAACGACTACTAGGCCTAGTTCAGAATTTAGCTACTAGACGCCACCGCAGTCGGCTCTTGGCAACAAACGTAGAAACCTAAGAGCGTTGTTTACATTCCTAACCTATACAATTTAGCTTCACACTCAATGTATTTTAAAAGGCAACAATTCCATCCCATCGCCACGATATTTAACTTCAGAAATCTCACGTTCATTGACCGGGAATCACCCACGTCACTTACTGTAGGGGAGATGCAAACAGCATGATCACTGTACCCTCCCCACGGCCCAAAGAATTATAAACACAGACATAATTGGTTGGTTGGTTGGTTGGTTACTTAGTTTAGGGGCTGCGACAACGCCGTCATGTAGCCCCGTGTACTTTGGGTGTGTGTAGAATCTGCATAGGAGATGAAGGTCTGATCAGGTTATTTCACTTGGTGTGTAGGATTTATGAGATAGGTGATGTACCCTCTGATTTCAAGAAGAATGTAATCATCCCTATACCAAAGAAAGTGGGAGCTGATAGCTGTGAAGATTACCGTACAATCAGCTTGATTACTCATGCTTCAAAGATCATGTCTAGGATAATTTACAAGAGGATTGAAAGCCAGATAGAAACGGAGTTGGGTGAAAACCAGTTTGGTTTCAGGAGAAATGTAGGAACAAGGGAAGCTGTACTAAGTCTTAGGCTGATTTTGGAAGGTAGAATAAGGAAAGATAAGTGAACGTTCATGGCATTTTTAGACTTAGAAAAGGCTTTTGATAACGTTGGTTGGACTAAATTGTTTGACATTTTGAAATCTATTGGAATAAAGTACAGGGATAGGAGGGTGATATACAATCTGTACAGCAACCAGACAGCAGTCATTCGAGCTGAAGGACATGAGAGAGAAGCTGGTATTCAGAAAGGTGTAAGGCAAGGCTGCAACTTATCACCCATACTTTTCAATCTTTACATTGAACAAGCAATGAAGGAAATTGGAGAAAAATTTAAAGTGGGAGTGAAGATTCAAGGAGAATTAATTTCAACTCTGAGATTTGCTGATGACATCGTCATTTTGGCCGACAAGCCTGAGGATTTGAATGAGTTTTTGAATGGTATGGGCACCGCCTTACGGAAATAATTCATGATGAAAATTAATAAATGTAATACAAAAATACTGGAATGCAGCCGAAATAAATCACAAACCTCTATGGAGATCAAATTGGCAGGTGGAAAGCTGAAGGAAATAGGATAATTCTGTTACTTAGGAAGCAGAATAACCAGTGATGGACGAAACAAAGAGGATATAAAAAGTAGGTTGGCTCAGGCAAAGAAAGCATTTCTACAAAAAAGGAATCTACTGACATCGAATATAGATTTAGGTATTAGGAAGTCATTTTTGAAAGCCTTTGTCTGGAGCGTGGCGCTCTATGGAAGTGAAACTTGGACTATTGGTGCAACAGAAAAGAGGAGAATTGAAGCATTTGAAATGTGGTGTTACAGGAGAATGATGAAGATCAGATGGGTAGATAGGGTTACAAACGAAGAGGTATTAAGACGAGTGGGAGAGGAGAGATGTTTCTGGCGACTGCTAATGAAGAGAAGAGATAGGTTGGTAGGACACATACTAAGAAACCCAGGAATAGCAAGCTTAGTTATGGAAGAAAGGGTCGAGGACAAGAACTGTAGGGGTAGACCAAGGTTAGAATATGTTAAACAGATTGCCTCGGATGTAGGGTGTGGTAGCTATGTAGAGATGAAACGATTCGCTCAGGACAGGGAGGCATGGAGAGCTGCATCAAACCAGTCAAAAGACTGAAGACTCAAACAACAACAGAATCTGTCTGATAACCGGTGTTAATTGTGATGACTGTATTAGTGTGCGTTATCAGTTTTATCATTTCAAATCATCTTGTCGACATCGTCGTTATGCTTAGGGTCTAACGTTATGCGAGACGGAGACGGTTGCGTTACGGAGACGGAGACTGTGACGTCATCAGCCGCGCGGGAAGCCTAAGTTAATGGTTAATGGAGTCTGTTGAAAGAGTCTTGGGGCGTCGAGCAACCTAGGGCTTCGAGCGAAGCGAAAAGAATACAGGGTGACTCCTAAAGAGGTGTACAATATGCCAGATAAGAATACAGAGTGACTCCTAAAGAGATATACAAGACGCCAGATAAGAATACAAGGTGACTCTTAAAGATGTGTACAAGATGCCAGACAAGATTACAGGGTGACTCCTAAGGAGGTGTACAAGATGTCACACAAGAATACAGGGTGACTCTTAAAGAGGTGTACAAGATGGCAGAGAAGAATACAGGGTGACTCCTAAAGAGGTGCACAAGATGTCAGACAAGAATACAGGGTGACTCCTAATGAGGTGTACAAGAAGTCACACAAGAATACACGGTGACTTCTAAAGAGATATACAAGAAGCCATATAAGAATACAGGATGCCTCCTCAAGAGGTGTGCAGGATGCCAGAGCAAAATACAGTACAAGATGCCAGATAAGAATACAGGGTGACTCCTAAAGAGATATACAAGATCCCAGATAAGAATACAAGGTGACCCTCAAAGAGGCGTACAAGATGGCAGAGAAGAATACAGGATGACTCCTAAAAAGGTGCACAATATGTCAGAAAAGAATACAAGGTGACTCCTAAAGAGTTGTACAAGATGTCACACAAGAATACAGGGTGACTTCTAAAGAGATATACAAGAGGCCAGATAAGAATACTGGGTGCCTCCTCAAGAGGTGTGCAGGATGTCAGAGCAAAATACAGTACAAGATGCCAGATAAGAATACAGGGTGCCTCCTCAAGAGGTGTGCAGGATGCCAGAGCAAAATACAGTACAAGATGCCAGATAAGAATACAGGGTGACTCCTAAAGAGATATACAAGATGCCAGATAAGAATACTGGGTGCCTCCTCAAGAGGTGTGCAGGATGTCAGAGCAAAATACAGTACAAGATGCCAGATAAGAATACAGGGTGCCTCCTCAAGAGGTGTGCAGGATGTCAGAACAAAATACAGTACAAGATGCCAGATAAGAATACAGGGTGGCTCCTAAAGAGGTGTACAAGATGTCACACAAGAATACAAGGTGTCTTCTAAAGAGATATACAAGATCCCAGATAAGAATACAAGGTGACCCTTAAAGAGGCGTACAAGATGGCAGAGAAGAATACAGGATGACTCCTAAAAAGGTGCACAAGATGTCAGACAAGAATACAGGGTGACTCCTAAAGAGGTGTACAAGATGTCACACAAGAATACAAGGTGTCTTCTAAAGAGATATACAAGAGGCCAGATAAGAATACTGGGTGCCTCCTTAAGAGGTGTGCAGGATGTAAGAGCAAAATATAGTACAAGATGCCAGATAAGAATACAGGGTGACTCCTGAAGAGGTGTGCAGGATGTCAGAACAAAATACAGTACAAGATGCCAGATAAGAATACAGGGTGACTCCTAAAGAGATATACAAGATGCCAGATAAGATTACAAGGTGACCCTTAAAGAGGCGTACAAGATGGCAGAGAAGAATACAGGATAACGCCTAAAAAGGTGCACTAGATGTCAGACAAGAATACAAGGTGACTCCTAAAGAGGTGTACAAGATGTCACACAAGAATACAGGGTGACTTCTAATGAGATATACAAGATGCCAGATAAGAATACTGGGTGCCTCCTAAAGAGGTGTGCAGGATGTCAGAGCAAAATACAGTACAAGATGCCAGATAAGAATACAGGGTGACTCCTAATGAGATATACAAGATGCCAGATAAGAATACAAGGTGACTCTTAAAGAGGTGTACGAGATGGCAGAGAAGAATACAGGGACTCCTAAAGAGGTGCACAAGATGTCAGACAAGAATACAGGGTGACTCCTAATGAGGTGTACAAGATGTCACACAAGAATACACGGTGACTTCTAAAGAGATATACAAGATGCCAGATAAGAATACATGGTGCCTCCTGAAGAAGTGTGCAGGATGTCAGAGCAAAATACAGGGTGACACCTAACGAGGTGTACAGTATGTTAGATTCAATTCAAATACAGGGTGACCGTTAAAGAGGTTTGCAAGATATAAGATTCAAATAATGGGTGACCCTTAAAGAGTTGTAAAAGATGTTAGACTCAAATACAGGGTGACCCTTAAAGAGGTGCCCACGCATGAAGCCTAATGGAGTCTGTTGAAAGAGTCCTGGGGCTTCGAGCGAAGCAAGAAGCCTTCCTGAGCCTTTCGAATATGTGTAGAATTTGTAGCATGCGTCATTTGAAATGATATAACGTCTAGTCTTTCAGACTGACTGTAATTTTTAATTCAAGTAGGCCTAAGTATTGCAGACGATCATTTCAAGTAGTTCCTACTTCTGCTAACTAATGCTACCGTCCACGACACCTAGTTGTGTACTTGGCTACTACTAGATGCCATCGCAACCAAGTCCTGGTGACGAACGTAGGAACTTAAGAGCATTAATCAAACCTAACCTACAAATTTTGCTTCGCACAAGTTTAGTTAGTGGAATGTTCTTTTACATACCTTAGATCTACGACATGGGCCCGCAGGATTTACTTCCCCGCCGAAGGAATGCATACTGAGGGATTTTAATGCTCTTAAAAAATCCGACGACTTCGGCCGGGTTTGACCCGCGACCTTGGGCATAGAAGCTCAGCATGCTACCGACTACGCCACCGAGCCGCCTCACAGACACAATGTGCACATAGGTTTGTCAATAGTGCTCATACGCGTGTTTAACCCTTACTTCACTACCTGAGTCCTCGGGACTCGCATTCATTTTTTCAATCTTTGAGCATCTCGTGATTTTGCGCCAATTTTTTCCCGCCACTGTATACCTTCCTTCAGTTGAGAGTTGAATGTGTAGCGGAAGAGACGTGTGCAAACGGTGACTGGAAAGTGGGCAAAAGTGCTCGAATGTGTCCTGGGGAGTCATGGTAGATATTTATGTTACAACTTCGATTCATGAGCTTACAGTATATATGCTTATTTTATAGTTTGGTATTGTTTTAGATCCCTTAGTTGGGGGTAGTTAGATTTAAAACGTATGTGTTATTGTGCTGATTTGGAGAGTGATTCCTAGAGGGGGCAGCTATCCGTAGCTGGATAAGCTCACCAGTGTAGAGTGTTGTTTAGTGTTAGGATGCTAGGGGGTGCTCTTATAAAGACGTAAGTGTATTTCAGGGGATGAACCTCTGTGTGCGGGTTAATGTACTAGCCTCTCAGCTGGTTGGAGAGAGTTATATAACCGACGTGCTTGTGTCAGCTATGTTGGCGACTCGCTGCTTATGCAGTCGGGTCGCTGCGGGAAGTACAATGAAGCTTGAGCTAGCAACTATTTGGCTACTGTTGTCACGATCAATCGTGACGGGAATCAGGAAGGGCGTTAGGATGTAAAGAGGCGTGTAATTAGTAAGACAAGTGTAGTGTACTGACCAAGTATTTATTGGTCAGCGAGTATGAAATTGTAAGTCCCTTTTAGGGGAATGTAATAAATGTTATAAATTTAAGTGTACAAGTTTGTGGATGGATGTTACAAAATATAGGATCTCTGAACACTTCGCTGATGCTCACCTGGTGATAGCAGCTTGCAGCAGAGCCTCCGGCGACACACACTGTATGACAGATAATAGAGAGAGCCTGTCTCCATTAAGGCCTTCCTTCTTATAGGTTCTGGCGTTGTACAGTCAGCATTCCATTGCATAACTGCCCTAGTTAGCTATAGTGTAGATGTTTGTGAGTATGTTGCAAGTGTCTGGCTAGCCTCCCGAGCTGGTCGGCCGCCCTTGCTGTGTTAAAAGTACTGTTCTGGACTTATGATGTTTGCCAGTTAGGGGTAGTTTAATAGATGATGGAGGGTGGCTTTCAGGGGGTGCAGCCCCCTGGGGGCCTGTACAAGTCTCCTCCTTTGATTAGTTCGCGTCCCCGCGAACGGGAACGGAACGTGGAGTTGGGGTGTCGATGTAGTAGGTTGTTGTTGAATCGTCCTTGTATCTCATCTTCGTTTCTTCTGTTTCGTGTAGAGGTAGTGATGTCGTGTTGATGTAGCGATGTCGTGTAGATGCCAGATCAGCTCGTGTTCAGAGGGGTGGGTTTTGGGATATATGCATATACATGTGATAATTTAAATTTAAAACAGTTCATAAAAATAAAAAAATGCCATTTGCAATATAAAAAGTTCCACAAAAAATACATGGTTTTGACATTGCATAATATACTGGTGTTGTGCAGGGAGGAAAAAACCCAGTGCTGGACGGGTGGTTTTGTCGTCCGGCGCTATATTGGGGGAAAAATTGCTGCCTGCAATGTGAAAGATGGAAGAAATAGAAAAAAATAGGTGACCCAAGGTATAAGTTAAAGGAAATATTTAAAATATGTTTATTGTGTTGGGGTAAAACGGAACACCTTCACAAATTTGGACGTTAGAAGAAAGAAAATGAAAGCAACAAAAGCATGATCATTGTGTACATGTGTGCATTGGAAAAAAAAAAAAACAATATTCGCCGTGGCGCTGATGGCAATAATGGTGCCGTATACAGGATGGTGATAGTACTGTGGTAATTATGGTAGCATTGCATAGTGACATTGGTAATCATGATGATGATGCCGGGCATGACCCGATAATAATGATGATCATGACATTTATAATAAATAAACATACTAAACATAATAATAATAATAACCATAGTAATAATGATGGTTGCCATGTTGGCATTCTATGTACGGGTATATTATCCAACCACGTGGAACATGTACGTGTATAACCTTGTCATGATATAATTATGGAATACAAAATAATTTATAACTAATATATATATTACCTTATAGAGCTCTTAGAAGTGGCCAGTTATTTGATACCTTTGGCGCTGTGAACTCTCTATCTTGCTTCCGAAGCGTCCTTAAGTGGCCGTTCCTGCCAAGGTTCAGTGGCTAATCCGCTGTCTCCTTTTGTTGTCTCTTATGCCCTAGTGGTTTTCCCACCGTGGTTAGGAATTCCACCTTAGCGTCGAAGGCGCGGCGCTTACAAGCGTTGTGCCGCCCTTAGACACTGAATCCACGCTTCATTTGCGTGCATAATGTGTATCTGTGCTCATTGATGCTCAGTATTCCACGGTTACTGTGCATCGTTGACCACTGTGTTGTCACCGTTAAAGGGTGCAACTGAAAGTTTTGGGGAGTGTATATGTTTGTGACAGAGGAGAGTGTGTACAATTTGGTGTAGGAAATATATTTACAAAAGACATGTTTATTGTGTTGTGGACCTGTGGACAAAGTATATTAGTGCATTGCCGCTCGGGTGATCTGTACTAGAGCATAGACATATTATACAAGCCATATATATCATTTATAGGCGCATGCCAATATTGCTTGCCTTTGGCACTCTATATTGCCGTATCTTAACCTATGCCGGCTAGAATCCTATCTTAGCCTACTTACTCTACTTATTGTGTTATATCATCGGGCTTACCCTGGTACCGATTTTTGGTGACCAAGTGCCGAAATATTCTACCTTAATGTAAGCTTTTCTAGTATAATCTAACTTAATGTATTATCGGGCTTACCCTGATGACGGGTTTGTTGGTCATCAGGTGCCGAGGTCGTAACCTTAATTATGGTAAGTAAAAATGTTTGCTATTTATAAGCCGAATGGTTGACCTTACTTTATTGCCGAAATATGCTGTGCTATTATTTGGCAACAGCGGTTAGTAAATTTGCTTAATCCTAAGTTGCGTGTCAAATGCAACTGTCTTACATGCTAAAATTTTGACCAGGGCGATCGCCTGAGGAAATTTACTTCCTCAGGGCACCACCCGTACGTATTCTAGAAACACCGGTTGTCTCTAGAACCGCCGGATTCCGCCCCTTAATACTAGTTGTCGACACTTATATTAATGCTTACTAACTAGTATTAATAAAGTTGCAGGCGCTTACGGTGCCACAAAGCAATCCGCCTTGCCCGCTGTATTTGCCTGCTCATTGCCGTTGCCTTTGCATATGTTGTCGTTGTTGGGTCTGCCCACTTTAACCCCTGTGAGGGCTCGCCATGCTCCTCATTTAATGCCCTTGGCTGCCCGCTGCGTCACCATTTATGTGGGCATTGGACATCGTGCAATGGCATAATATCATCTTCACCCTTATTGGCAGTAATAGTATCCTCTTCGCCCTTATTGGCAGTAATAGTATCCTCTTCGCCCTTATTGGCATTAATAGTATCCTCTTCGCCCTTGT
Source organism: Meconema thalassinum (assembly GCA_946902985.2). Classification (NCBI taxonomy): domain Eukaryota; kingdom Metazoa; phylum Arthropoda; class Insecta; order Orthoptera; family Tettigoniidae; genus Meconema; species Meconema thalassinum. The sequence goes on from OX336394.1 coordinate 49,160,850, forward strand.
TGGCAGTAATAATATCCTCTTCGCCCTTATTGGCATTAATAGTATTCTCTTCGCCCTTGTTGGCAGTAATAATATCCTCTTCGCCCTTATTGGCAACAATAATGCTTCACTCCTGCGCATAGGAGCCTTGCTTCTCGCTCTAGAAGCTCTACTTACTTATATTTAACTAAAAGTCTAGTCCTAATTTGGTCGTCCCTTGGGTCCTCTCCTGAGTCCGGTGCGGAGTTGGCTATTTCTCCCCCCGTTCGTCAAGAGTCTCCCCAGCAGGTCTTGGCTTCGACGACCGTGGCACATAGTGGGTGTAACATCTCTTTGTCCCGAGGGCAGGCTAGGCACACTCGGGGCGCCGAAGTTTGCCCGTGCCAGGCCATGAATGCCTGAACCTTACGTAGTTCGTCTGTTATTGGTCTGGGTCATTAAGTTAACTGAGGGAAGGGCTCATCATCGCCTTCCCCAGCTCTGCTCCTGTGTGGTGCCTCTGGCCTTCTGCTTATGTCGTCATCACCATTCAGCGTGGTATCAGGTTCCTTTTGTGCTATATGTAAAAAAAATATAATTTGTTGCGTAATTAATGTAAATTGTTTTAAGTGTTCTGGGGTTGTAGAATCTTCTAAATGCATGGCCTACTTTAGGCCTCCTGTTGCTACGTCGGATTTCCAGCGATAATGCCTTGTTAATTCTCTTGGAGGCGTTAGTAGGGTTTATGGCGTTAGGTTCCCTGTTATTGGGATCCCGGGGGGGGGGGTTATTGGTTGAGTAGGCTGAAAGCATGGTAGGAAGGGGTTTGTGCATCTTTGGGCTCCATTCTAATGGTGGCCTGGAGCCGGTAATGCTATCAGGATGCTTCTACAGTGAGTGGACGGGGGTAGGTATTTCCCGGGCTTGCAAAAATTTTCCTAAAGTGTCATGCCGGTTCAATAATAATAACCCTTGGTATGAGGGTGGGATATTCCATGCGTGTGGCTGGATATGAGGCGTATCCGCTCTCATGTAAGGATAGGTACCGGTTGTGGCGTAATACTATGTCCCTTTCATGCGGGATTATTTAATAAAAAAGAATTGTTAATATAAATTTGGCCTCATCTCTTTCTTGGAGACGCGCATTACGCTTAATTGTTGTTTTACCGACCCGCCCCTAATACTCGGGCGGAAGCATTGAGGTCCAGGGCGTAGTGAGCCCACTCTTTAAACGCATGAAGTCTATCAACCCCGATGTAGATTTTGGCGTGTAGTTTAGCTGTTTTTATGTGTTTATGTGTCTGTGTTGGTTAATGTTGTAAGTGGGAAGGTTATGGAAGGATAAGGGTGTTACTATGGTAGCCTGTAGGCGGTATATTGGCCATCTGGCTGGCCCTATCCACCTGTGCTCCTGTCATCCTCACTTGGTCAATGTCTGTTTTCTATCCGCTCCTTGGGATAGTAAAGTATGGTGACGCTGTGACGTCACGGCCTAATTTTGTCTCTCATTTGTAGTGCTAATGTAGCAAGTGATCGTAGTGTGCCTGGCCATGGGTGATCGCCTGTAATGATTTTTTAGAAATAAAGTCGAGAAAAGAAGTTATTAGGGGGAGGTCTTGTTCCCTCAGAGCCCCTGTCTGTATTCGCCCCTGATTAGTGAGCGCGTGTGTGGGACTATGTTCCGCTACCTCATGCGGGCGGGTGGGCTGTTATCGGCTAAGTCCTATCGTGTGTCGCGTGTCTGAGTGTCAGATGGCGCGTGTAACTTGTCAACATCTTTGTAGATATGTCCCTGTGGCCCTAAGATAAGTCCGGCTTATTATGTCTGTACATTGCTAAATGTCACACTGTTGTAACAGTGCTGAAAAATGTATGGCATTATTATTGGTTTGTGTTTGTGATTTCATGGTCACTTCCGATATAACAATAGTGTTTGTCAACGGCAGTGTTGCAATGCGGTGGAATCTGCAAGTCAGTATTTCGTCATGTTATGTTTTCATTTGTTTGTGTCCATGAAGTTTCTGACATTGCGTATGTCGGCTGTCGGAACGTGACTTTTTGCCAGTATGTGAGTGTTGTCACTGTTTGGGATTCCGGGAGTGCCAGTGTGTCAATCCGCCCTATTTTTGCTAGCACTGTTGTGTGGACACTATTCCATAAGACCTTTGCCTTGTGAAATTGCTATACCTGTGTTTGGGAAATCTATTTCCTATGTTTGGTGTAATCGAAATTTTTGCATGGTGTTTGGCCGGAGGAAATGTGGTATTACCTGTTTATGTACTTGTATGGGGCCAATTTCGGTCTAATTGGGCGTCTGGATAGTTATCTTCCACGGTGTCCGATTCTTACTGGGCATTTGGACCCGCAATTTCATGTAATTCTCTGTGTTTCGTGTCTGCGTTGTCTGTTGGTTTTGATCGCCCCTTGTATGTCTTTTGATTGTGTTTTTCGTACCAAAATACCATTGGTTAGTTTGTTTTTGGCACGAGTGTGATGTGTGGTCGTGAGTTCAGACCCGCCTTGGTTTAAGGTCCTGGTGTTACGATTTTTTGTACCGTATATACTATGGCACACGTATCGTGTTTTAAGGCACGCGGATGAAAATACGCTTTGGTGTGAAAAGTTTGGGTCTTTTTGAATTCTCTTCGTAGTGTAATTTTGGAAGTTATGGGGTTCTGGACTTGGCGTGAATGAATGTGTATGTCCCAGTCCAGCCTGGAGTGCTCTTAGTCTGTCTGTGCCAGCAAAGGTCGCCCACGAGGAGTGTGTTATCGCTGAGTGCGACAGTATTGAATTACATTGGCGTGTGCACTCACTGTTACTTGTCTGACGCTGTTCATGTTTCCAGCACGTGTGTGTGTGTGAACTTGATTGCCCGTTCTCTTGTTGTGATCATGGCTCTCCGCAATGTAAAAGAACTTTCCACTCAATACATTCGTGTCCCCTAGTTTTGTGTTAATGTAGCGTGGGTCGAATATATCCCTATTAGTGGTACCAAATGTCGTTATGCCTGTGTGTCACTGGGCCGCTAGTCGCGTGTTTGGTGACTAGGTGTCGGATGTGATTTTATTGTCTTCCGCTTATGAATATCTGTTAGTGTAACTGTCCCTTACTTTCCTATCCTGCAACTGGATAGCTACCCGACCTTACATTCCTGGTATTCAGAAGATTGCGGGTTTGAGACCGTCTTTAATCAGGGTAATTATTCCTGTTGCCATTCAGGCTTGTGTCTGTGGGACAGTTTTGCCAAGTGTTAGGGTCGTATCCCGGTGCGGTCAGCGGGGTCCGAAGGCTATTTCTTGGCCTTCTTTTCACGTCTGCCATGGGATCATTTCCCTTCCTTTTGACAGCGTTCCCGCCTTTACGTGTGGGTGTGGGAGCTTTGCGGGTATGATATGCCTTCATACGGCGGGCGTGAATAGTGTCTTTAATGAGCTTGCGTCCATGGCGCACGCTAACGATATAGTTTAGGTCAGATACCTTCCTGCAGACTTTGAAGGGACCTGACCAACGTGGCAAGAGGAACTCAGACACATTTTTCTTACGGGCAGAATTGGAAACCATAACCAATTGCCCGGGTGTGTATTCCACGGTCTTCCTTTGCCGATCGTACCGTTCTTTTTGTTTTCTCTGCGCCGCGGCTATGTTCTTTCTAGCGTCCATGCGAGCTATCTGCAAGTGCTCTAGCCGGGCGGCATTGTCTGTGTGAGTGTCCTGTGGGATGCATATGTTGTCTATGGGACTTCTGGGCGTGTATCCGTGCAATAGGAAGTGTGGAGAGTGTTTTGTAGCCGTGGATACGGAAGTGTTGTAACTAAAAGTGATGGGCTGTAGATAATCATCCCAGTCTGTCCCTGTGTTTGCCTATTTGTGTAGGTGTGTGTAGGCTTAATGTGCTGTAGGGGGGGCTGTACGTTCTCAGCCCATGACATGGTTACCTCCCGTTTTCTCCCTGTTATGTCATATGTACTCGAGAGTCCTGGCGTCAACTCCCTCTTGTTCGTCCGTTTTGAGGGGGTTGTTCTAGGCTCTGCTCCTCGGCTTGGCAAAATTGCCTCCCGATCCGGAGCTGAAGGACGTGTATGGATGTAACTTGGGTCCCGCAGTGTGTTGGAGCCTAACCTGGCCGTCTTCTGGACTGTGGCCACGGTGACCTCCTTCCCTTGTGTGGCAGTACGTGGCGAGAGGGACATCATTGCAAATTGCTGCGTTAGCGTATCTACGCTTATGTCCTCTCTCGGCTGGGCTTGTGGCCCTACCATGAACTCAAAAATGGCCTTGTTAGCTTGGAGCTCGCGGTACTCGTCCCAAATTTGTGTGTACTGCCTATTGAGGCATATGGCCAGTTCGGCGACTTTTGTGCCACTAGTCCCTATCCGCTGGTGTTCCCTGATGAGTGTCTCCCATTGCTGGAACATGAACTCGTGTCGGCAGTGTAGTTGCCAGTGTGCCCTAATGATTTGTGTACGGAGGGTGGGAATTTTCGCCCGAATCTTGCGATTCTTAGCGCTGCGGAGAGGCCGGACAAGTGCCCTTATGATCCGCATATACTGGGCGTGCAGGATCTGCTGAAACCTTCTGAGGTAGTCCTGCCTTGTTTCAAAGACCTTGTGCCAGGCAATTAATTCCTGGTAATCCCCAATGCTCCTCAGCACAGCTAGGCGGTATAGAGGGGCCATGCCGAATCAAGTGTATGTGTCTTAAAAAAAACTGTGCGTGTTTGGCAATGTATCTTATATCTCCGATTCTTTCGGGGGGTTTTGGTTGGTTTGGGGGAAAAATCCCTTGTGTAGCTAGTGTGAAGCAAAAATGGTGCTTTTTGTCTGAGAAAAAAAAATCCACTATTTCGCTTGGCTGTATGCGGTTCGGACCGTTTCTACCACGAGAACTCGTTGTATGAGCCCTTTGTTTACTGTGCGTGGTACCCGGCGCCTCCACCAATCTGTTTTAGATCCCTTAGTTGGGGGTAGTTAGATCTAAAACGTGTGTGTTATTGTGCTGATTTGGAGAGTGATTCCTAGAGGGGGCAGCTATCCGTAGCTGGATAAGCTCACCAGTGTAGAGTGTTGTTTAGTGTTAGGATGCTAGGGGGTGCTCTTATAAAGACGTAAGTGTATTTCAGGGGATGAACCTCTGTGTGCGGGTTAATGTACTAGCCTCTCAGCTGGTTGGAGAGAGTTATATAACCGACGTGCTTGTGTCAGCTATGTTGGCGACTCGCTGCTTATGCAGTCGGGTCGCTGCGGGAAATACAATGAAGCTTGAGCTAGAAACTATTTGGCTACTGTTGTCACGATCAATCGTGATGGGAATCAGGAAGGGCGTTAGGATGTAAAGAGGCGTGTAATTAGTAAGACAAGTGTAGTGTACTGACCAAGTATTTATTGGTCAGCGAGTATGAAATTGTAAGTCCCTTTTAGGGGAATGTAATAAATGTTATAAGTTTAAGTGTACAAGTTTGTGGATGGATGTTACAAAATATAGGATCTCTGAACACTTCGCTGATGCTCACCTGGTGATAGCAGCTTGCAGCAGAGCCTCCGGCGACACACACTGTATGACAGATAATAGAGAGAGCCTGTCCCCATTAAGGCCTTCCTTCTTATAGGTTCTGGCGTTGTACAGTCAGCATTCCATTGCATAGCTGCCCTAGTTAGCTATAGTGTAGATGTTTGTGAGTATGTTGCAAGTGTCTGGCTAGCCTCCCGAGCTGGTCGGCCGCCCTTGCTGTGTAAAAAGTACTGTTCTGGACTTATGATGTTTGCCAGTTAGGGGTAGTTTTAATAGATGATGGAGGGTGGCTTTCAGGGGGTGCAGCCCCCTGGGGGCCTGTACAGTATGGATCATAATCATACTGAATGATCTTCAGTAAGTATCACTGATCCTGATGTAGAGTCTCTTGTAAATTCATGGCTCCAAGAAGAAAACCAAAGTTAAAAAATGTTCGAAGAAGATATGCAGATCCTGTGTAACAGGACCCTTGCTGGATCTTCACTGTCATACAACACATGTGACATTTTCTTTGGTGTTGATTACAACAGTAATTGTTGTTAAAAATTATGCTGATGACATTTGCGAATTATATAGTTTCTGACATTTTTTATCATTTTGAAAAAATGTGGTTGTTTGATGTTTATTGAGATTATTGTGAGAATATCACATTATTTGTAAATATTTCTAAATTTCTTCATTAGTAATTAAGTGTATTAACATATAATGTCCAAATCAAGTCAAGTGCATTTTAATTTTTTATGTTCGACCCTCACTATTATGTGTCAGAAAACTGTATCATAATGATGGTCATTATAACACTCTTTTTCATTATGATAGAGTTTCTCCAGCCAATCAGAGCTCGTTCATTGACCAATTAGGTAACGATACCTTTACGCGTGCGATCAAAATCCAACATGTCGGACATAAACACAACATCGAACTATAATAAATTACCGACATGGAATACGCACCGTCCATATGTTCGCGTAAATAAACTGGCGAATATGAGACAACAAATAGCACTGTACCTTAATATAATTTCTACACAGCGCATTCATTGTCTTCAAACAACTCCAGTGACAATATTACTGAGGGGCGGCAGATGTTAACATATGGCCTGCATATGGCATTGCAAGCACACAGAGCGCATGCGTCGGTCGTCCAGAGATCTTGAAAGACAGAGATATAACACCCAACGCTCGCTCTGCGATCACAAAATTCAAGTAGCAGACTCTCAACAGATATTTATGAATAGTTATGTTAAAACATATAATAAAGTTATAATTATCGTCGAACATAAACAGTCGTATGCAACTCGCCTATAATGGTAATTAAGACACTAGTTTGGAAATTATAAAACTCGCATACGCTCGTTTTATAAAAATACTCGTGTCTTAATTATAGCCATTATAGGCTCGTTGCATAATGTACTATTACTTAATTTTATATTAAAACAAGAAGTTCCGTGAAGAACTATACAGCCTACTTTTCATGCCAATGATTATTCCACAGAATATGAACCTATCTAGAATAATGACGAAATTAAGTTGCTAATATCGAAATTTCCAATTAGTTCGAAATACTGTATACCTGGCATAATGTATCCTAATAGAGCACTACAGTTGGCAGCCCTGATGACTGAATATATTCTTAGTTCCGTCTCTTAAGGTACAAAATACAAAATTTGGTTGAAGTCCAATGAATAGCATGGACGTTACATGCAGTTAAACATTGGATCTAACAGCGCGCGTAAAATCATGTTGGCAACAATGTCATGCATGTATTGGTCAGAAATAATCTGAAATAATATGATCTATTGTTGTGCCAATTTTGAATGAAATCCATTAGTTAGTATAGAAGTTACATGCATTTTAAAATTGGACCTATCAGCAGGCTTAGAATCATGTTGGCAGCACTAACGTATATTAGTTACTCCAAATTCGTCTAGAATGCCAGGTACTATACGTGTGCAAAGATTAGAGCTATTGGCTTGCATACTTTCTGATATATTGATATTAGGGTAACAAAAATAGGGACAGCACATATTAACAGTTGGCAGCACTGGTTGCTCCTTAGAATACGCATAGTCATATCTGTTATGGTACACATAGCACATACGAAATTTGGTTGAAATCCAAATGATAGTATGGAAGTTACATGTATTTAAAGTTGGACCTGTCAGCAGGCTTAAAATCATGTTGGTAGCACTGACGTATATAAGTTACTCCAAATTAATATAGAATGTCAGGGACTATACGTGTGCATAGTTTAAAGCTGTCGGCTTGCATACTTTCTGATATATTGGTATTTGGATAAAATAAATTAGGAGCATTTATTAACAGTTGGCAGGCCTGGTAGGTCTGAAGAATACGCTCAGTCATATCTGGTTATGTACACATACAACATACGAAATTTGGTTGAATTCCAATTGATAGTATAGAAGTTATATGCATTTAAAAATTGGACCTATCAGCAGGCTTATAATCATTTTGGCAACACTGCCATGTTTAGCCTCCTGGAAATTAAACTGAAATATTATGATCTGTATGTGTGCCAATTTTGAAATAGCTCCCATTCATACTTTCCAAGATATCCAACATGGAGCTCAAATTTCAATTGCGATTTTTTAGCAGTTGGTAGCACTGACATCATTTTCAAATATGGCCGTGAGATATTCAGGTATAGATCTTTACTCCTACCAAATTTTGTTTCGATTGCTGCAGCCATTTAGGAGTTGATAGGGGGGGGACACACACACAGCCAGACAGACAGACAGAAGGACAGACAGACAGACAGACAGACAGACAGACACACATTTGCCCGATCTCATAAGTCTACTTTTTCCTCATTTTTGCAAAATGTGAAAAGTAGGCTAAAAATGAGTCCGTGGGACTCAGGGTAGGAATGTATGTAACATGTTCCCTAGTAGTGAATTGAGGGTTAAAATGAGCGTTTGGCGTGATTTAACAAAGATACGCTCAACAATGGTAATCGGTGATCCCCATGGCCACTGGACTGTTAACTTTAATGGCAATCTCATTGATGACTGCAATTCGGAGGAATATTAAAACCAACTCAAATGTTGCGCAACAAATACATGCCGTGAGTCAATTGTTCCATTTACATTGAAATGTCATACTTGGTCCCTTTGTACAATATTTAGGTGTGTGATACACTGTAGTCCATTACTGGACAACTGGTCCATAATGAAAGGATTTCGAGCTGTTATATTAGGTGCTCCCGGTCCTGGAAAAGGAACTATATCGTCCAGGATATCGAAGACTTTTGGTATGCAGCATGTTTCCAGTGGAGATATTTTGAGACGTCATATAATGAGCGATACAGATCTGGCAAGGAAAGCAAGAGACTTCATTGTTAATGGCCAGCAGGTTGCTGATAATGTGATGGTTGAGCTTAAAACTCATGAACTAAAACAATTAGAAGTAAAATGGCTTTTAGATGGTTTTCCTAGAACTAGAGCTCAGACTGAAATACTGCACGAGAAAGAGCCAGTGAACGTAGCTCTGAATCTTGTTGTGCCATTTGATGTCATAATAAGCAGAATTCAAGAAAGATGGATTCATCCTAGTAGTGGACGAGTATACAATACGGTACCTCTTTCGCTCCACCTAAAGTAATGTAACTGGAGAAATCTTAGTCCGATGGACCGATGATGAGCCAGAAGCTGTAACAAAGCGTCTTGAAGTGTACTCCTCTTCCATTAATCCAGTAGCCTACTGGACTTCTATCGGCAGCTCAATATACTGAAAGACTTTCATGGGAAAACAACTAATGAAATCTGGCTACAAGTATTCACGTACTTGTCAGTTTACTTGAAGCCTTAAGAGCAGGTGGATGGCGAACAATATAGCCCCATGCAATTTACTTTGTTAGTATAATAAATAATTTATTATAGAACACAAACATAATACGCACTTGTAACTATTCAGTCTACGAGCAATACATTGTTATTGCTTTGGTTGTTGAATGAGTGCATGTTCTTGTGCTCAAGATTCGTTCCGACACATCGTGCTACGACTCAAAGTATTGTACATTAACGGCACGAGCTATTTGTCTTAAGACGTCTTACTTTGTTTGAATTTCCCAAGTCACATTAGGAAGTGTATTATTCGTTTTATTCATTTGGGTATTTGCCTTGTCAAAACTAATTGAAATACTCTCTTATAGATTTTTCGCTAGGAACGGCGACCGTAGGACCGTACTGCCGACAGAATAATGTGTGGCAATGAGGTTATACAATCTCGTCCTACTCCTACTATATGCGAGCTACGAGATCACAGCTCACATCCAGCCGGCCGTGATACAATCGATACAATCAGGACCTTCTATAATACCGGACCTGACACTAGTGGCGGGAAAGATGAAAGATGGCTGTCGCTGTTGGTGATTACATGCTTTGTTTATAAGTTGAGTCGTTTTGTTTACGATGTGATAGGGGTGTGAATTTCGGTTAGCAATCGTATCCTTTGATTATCTGTGCTTATTGATTATTGCTTAATGATATTACACGTTCCTGGAAGTAAATGTCTGCATTAGTGCTTCATAAATACGAGATACCGGTGACTTCTGTTACGCTTGTGATACCATCAATTCTAGTGCCAATCAGAGGGTAAGTTTGGCCTATATATTATTCTGTTCAGGGTTTAAAAATTATTAGTAATGGTAATTCATTATGAGCAAGCAGAGTAATAATTAACGCATTCCAATTTAAGGCCTAAGAAGATCTGAAAATTGATTACCGTACGTATGAACATAACCTACTTTTTAAATTGTCTGAGCCGTGTCCGTAGATTTACTGGCACGTTAAAGATCCCCCTAGGGGCAAAATTCCGGCACCCCGGCGTCTCTAAAAGCCAGGGTAGTTAAAAGGGACGTAAAACCAATAACATTATTATTATTATTATTAAATTGTCTGCAGTGTTCTCTCATCCAATTATACGCCTGCTAGTTCAAGGATATCAATCTTATCACGTACTTGGTGTGGATCCCGTTTTAATAAACTACCAGTAGGCTTACTCATGCATAGGCTATGCTAAAATTGTGGTGATATGCCTTGAAATTGTTGTGTGACTGGAAGCAAATCCAATTATTATAAAGATAAGCCATTGGTGCCTATTTTCTAATTTCCTATCAGGGAAATTCAACCCACACCCAACTTCACGGAGCTGATGACCAAGAAGTCACAAGCCCATAAAATGAATTAACAGCAGACAAAATCACGTCATGATGTTATTTTTTATGTTGGGTTGGATTCTGACACACGTCATGCGTTTGACAGAGTGCTATTTAATCTCATGAATAGGAATGAATGAATACGACTAGCCTACTTGTTGACGGATTTTCAGAAGGCAGTCGTGACCTTATGATAGGAATTACCCAGGCATTTATCTTCAGTATGTGTGGGACCCCTTGGTAAACCACTTGCTGGGTGGCTACGCGGAGAATCGAACCCAACATTTACCGGTTTACCTCAAAGGCTGTGTGTACCCCGTTCTTACCCTTAGACTAGAATTAAGATTTTTTGACAGTCAGGAATCAAACTTGGACCCCAGAAGTGATAACCAAGAACTACACCACCTGGTTGGTCACATTTATTTTTAAGGATAATATGTCTGTCTGTTAGGTAGTCAGCCCGAAGGCTGGTTGGATCCTCAAAAGGCACTGCCATTAGGTTATGTGGGTAGATACCCACAAAAACCCAAGGCAGAGCTATATTGAGGCGTACTAAGCAAGAAGAGGAGTGAGGTAGATTATCATTGCTTTCCTCATTGAGTCAGTATAGCAGTACTAACCCTATGAGTAGAACCTTTCACAGCATCCACAGGCACTGACTGTGCCCTGAATGTCATTACTAAGCACCACCCATATCTCAGTAGCTTCCATACAATCACAGCCATGAGTGAGACTGAGACATTGGTGATACTCTAGCCTGTGCCAACAGACACTGACTGTGCCCTGAATGTCATTACTAAGCACCACCCATACCTCAGTAGTTTCCATATAATCACAGTCAAGAGTGAGACAGAGACATCGGTGAAAAGCCTCATTTTACTCTAGCCTGTGCCAACAGAAAAATGCAAATGTACTGCATTCATCAAGAGATGGCAAACAGGCCCAGAATAATAGGTAACTTACTAAAAAGAGATTGAAATTCCTACAGGAACATATACAACTCCCCCCAGGGGCTCACATCTAGTGGGACGTGGGTTGGCGACCACGGGGCCCCAGCTGAGTCCGGCATTGCTTCCACTTACTTTTGCCGGGCTCCTCTCCGTCTTCTTTCCTGTCGACTTCACTTGGTAAACTCTTGCTCTCTCCCGACCCCGACGGTATTAGGGTATCCGAGGCCTAGGGAGTCTCTTCCTTTCCGCCTTAATTGGCCCTTATCTCATCTTTTCTGATACCCTCCTTCTGTGAGGGACAGCCTTCTTTTCCTTTTCCTGTTATCTCCTGCCTTCTGCTCAAGGCCCTCAAGGAGGTAGGGTGTATGTAGCCCCACCACTTCTGGATCACCCTAGATATTGCTACACCCTCAGGGGATCACGGCTGGTGAGTTCGAGAGTTGGCGACCCCGAGGGATTTCTGAGCCGGGTCCGGTTTTCCCTCTTTTATCCATTACCTGTGGGGCGGACTCTCTCTCTCTTTCACTTTCCTATCTGCCTTTTATGGCTCTCCTTCCTTCCAAGTCCCTCAATCCGCATTCCTTGAGGGTCGAGGGCATTTCTTTTCCTCCTGTCCTTTATTTGCCTTATTCTCCTTTTGTTTTCCATTTCTTCTTCTAGTACAGTATATAAGTTAGTAGTTAGTTTTAGTTATAGTTTCCATTTCATTATCAGCTTCACCATCACCCAAACCATTAAGGGACGATAACCTAAATGTTAGGCCCCTTAAGACAACAATTATCATGAACATCATTGTTTACAACTTTCCCTGTTCACTCAGCCAAGATATTCTACAGATCTCTCCTGTGGGCCTCAACATTATTTTATTTTATTCCTTTCCTGATGGAACTCCGGTAGTACCTTATTTTAACTCCCGGGGCACCTCCCCATGCCTGTCCCTTACACAGCTACACACACTACTACAATAATCACGTAATTGAAGGAATTCAACCCAAACCCAATTGCACGGGGCTGATGACCAAGATGTCCCAAGCCCATAAAATGGATTAACAGCACACAAAATCACGTCATGATGTTATTTTGTGTTGTGTTGGATTCTGACCCACGTCATGCGTTTGATGTCCGACCACCAACTACGGCGGCCATCTTGGATTGCAGTGTCAGGTCCGGTAGTATAGAAGGTCCTGATACAATGTACGTAGTTCCTCTGTCAGCCACTTGAGGCTGACTAGAGCTACTGTATGTAGGCAGGCAGGCAGGCAATGCGCCATTTTGTTAGTAAGAGGGTGGAAAGTGTAGGCCTAGTCAGGGGTGGAGATAATTTTAACAATTAATAAGCTACCTCATGCCTTTCTAGCATCGGGAGAGCGTGGGTTCGAATCCAGCATATCTTTTAGGTTTTTGCTGCGTCTAGTGAGTAGTTTCGCCGGAAATTCTTAGGGAGTGATGAATCTGGATCCTACATTTGCACTTAGCTAATAGGCCTATAACTTATATCATTTTCATGATTTTTTTCATACCTTATTTGAAATTCCGGGAGTCTTTACCAATTGAAATTACTGTCCAAGCTGTTACCGAGTCGCACTCAGGCGTATACATTTCACTGTTGCCAATGTATGGCACACAAAATACTCGACACAGGTCATGCGTAGCGAGCTAAGCGAGTGGAGCGAGAAATTATTGGCTTCTGTCTGGCCGAAAATTCCTGCTTGTACTACAAGCAAGGTTATAGTAACAGTTGAGGAGACGAGAACCCGCGAAAACATTTACTAAACTACTGATATTAGTCATGAATACCTTCTGTAATAATTCAAAATGGATCTGAAAATGATGTAGTTAACTCCTCCGCTGCCTATAACCCTCCCACTGCCCCCTTTTATATCACGGCTTATACTGTAGAGTGAAATTCCAGCTGTGTCGGGCATGAACCGCGGGAATTATGCACCAACCCCACGCATACGGCACTAATTATTTTTGAAAAGGTTACATTTGCCTAAACCAATAATTATATAGTATATGCACTCCAGGTTTTTGTCACGCACAGTGGAAATAGTCACGCATATGACCGACCTCATGTGGTGGTGTATTTTATATTTTAAATGTTGGCAACACTACCGTGTCGTCATATCTCGTCAATAATATCTCCGCCCAGGTAACAGTTGACGAATGCTCAGCGCTTGAGGAACATGGCTGCCGCCGTTCTATGAGCAAGAAACAAACACTCATATTAACGTAATTTATCACATATTTCCAGTGCTTAGTGATAACAGACGGCAATTGTTCCCTAGAAAGGTATGCAAATCATTTATTATTGGTATTAACGTAGTTGTGAGTGTCAAAGGCAAGTTCTTGTCTCCTCGACTATTAATGGTTAGTTTTTTTTTTGTATGTAAAGCCTTCTTAACATAGAAACACAACAAAACGAACAAATCAAGCGCAGCATAAAACAAACACCACACAGCCGCGCTTACCTATGCGAGGGTTGGCAATATTGTATTTCTGTATCTCTGCGAGCTGTAATCAAGTTGTTGCAATGGTTACTCGAATGAACGAACCGTATGGTATCCACCTTGTACACCATCGTACATCTTTTTATTTTTCTTCTCTTAGTCGTTTACCCTCCAGGTTGGTGGAACCCACGGACTCAGCGAGGGAACTCACCACTACTGCCTCTACGGGCAGTGTCCTAGAGCTGGGAACATCTAATCAGAGTGGATACAACTGGTGAGGTGTGATTGGCACCTCGCCCAGGCGGCCTCACCTGCAAAGCGAACAGGGGCCTCATGAGGGAAGGTAATGGATGGGCAGGATGGATAGACAAGGAAGAGGGAAGGAGGCAGCCGTGGCCTTGAAGAAGGTACTGTACCCGATATCCGGATAGTAGGCTGTCAGATATCCGCCCCCTCAATCGGATTGCCAATAATCAAACGCGCCGGCATAGCTACATCAATGAAAATGGCACTGACAGATACTATCGGGATTAGAGCACAATAGTTAACAAGAAAATTATTGTGGAACACACCAAAATATACGGGGGTTCATACTTACCTTTACTTACCTCTTAAATATATCTCGGGGACTGGGTTGTCAACTGGATCACTTAAAAGTATGTCCTCACAATAACCTCCACCATGATATTTAAAATGAACCAGATCGAAGACGAGAAACTTTAAACTGCACAATAATTTATTTCACATAAAGAATGATTTTAACAAAAATGAAACAACAAAATATACGTGGCAATCAGAAGCCATTGACCACATAACCATGTCCTCCTGTAGGACCTGTATTCTCTACATATAATGTTTTAGCTTTCTCAAGCTCATAGCAACGAAAATAGTAATGTACTGGGAAGGAAACGGGATTTGGGATGAGACACATATATCAATTGCTTTGCGTGTTTGTATACTGCACATTTTATTTATAGCCACAAGGCTATTATGAAACGCCCTTGGCCTCGGTAACACAGTTGTCCGGACCAGCTGCAAAGCACCTGTATAGTCAAAGCGGACACCCGTTCGTTCAACCCTAGCATAAGCGTGCTACCTCAGAGCTCGGCTCTCTCTTTTCCAATACGTAAATGTTCACATCTTAACTGAAATATTATCACGCAAATGTCTTACATGCTTCATTCAAACACCAGTGGATTCCTCCAACAATCCCAAATCATGATTATTTGTACAAACCACTTGCTTAACTGGCGTTATTTAGAGTATTAAAAAAAACTCTAAATGTTAATAACAAAAGTTCATTAATTATTTATAACAATAACAAATTGTTTATAACAATGTCAAATGACCATTGAAAATTTAATACACGCTTCTATTAATCACTATCACTTCAAATTATTTAACAAAGATATTTACAAAATTATTTTACACTATTAAATTGTTTATATTATTTATACAAGGAATACATTGAACCACACGTCTATCCGGTTGATAATTACTCAAATCGTGTTGATATAATCGACCAATGAAGGTTAGTTATATTTAACTGTCAAATTCAGGTTTAATAATGTTTAATAATAATTATTAATATTTGTGACTGTAACCTCCATTCAAAATCTTTATCTCAAATTATTTAACACTCTTGTTAATTTTAACAGTATCTTCATATGAATAATCTTTCAAAGAACAAGAACAACATTCAGTGGGAAACTACTTCGCTCATAACGCACAAAAAAATGGCACAACAATAGGCCCAAAATTCATCATATATCTTTATATATATGGCATAAAAATCTTCCAAACTACACACAAAAACCTCCACTATTAATGCATCTACTTCATTAATTATTGTGGGAACCTCCTTCATTATTCAAGGGCATTACTCAACAGCGACTTTTACACGTCCACTGAACTATCGATTATACATCCACTGTTCCTCTTTAAAAATTCTTATATTCATCAATTGTAATAATGACTGTTATTATTTAACCTTCGTGGGTTTCATTCATGAATCGATATGAAGTAAAAATTTGCCAATCACAAATAAATTTAATAGCAAATACGATTAGACACTCCTGCCTGGTCTATCAAAATTGAGATTAACATCTTCAAAGTGACGCAGTATAAAAATACTATCTTCAAACAAAGATCAACTAAACTGCAAAATAGTCGAATAGAATACAATTAGATTGTGGAATGCAAACATTATTGTTCCAATCTAGAATTGAGAAAAACTCCTATCAAATGTTCATTACTATAGTGTATTCAATAAATTGTAATCAACGTTCATATTTCATAAAATTGTCTATAATGCAATGATAAATGTCTATGTTGCAATCATGTTCATAAGACGACTAGTATTTCAAAGATCGTCGATATCGTAGTAGATTTTAATGCTCTAAAATCTTTTAAATCATTCTTCTTTCTTGAGGATGACAGAAAATTGGTCAAAGTAATTAACTGAATAGAATTACTTTAACAAAATGACACGCTGTCTGAATTCAAATCTGCCATAGCAAATCGTTAACTTTACAGTCAAATCGTGACTACAAAAATATGCAAATTACTGAATGAATCTAAATCATCAGTCTCAACTGATCCAAAATTATTTAAGTATGCCAGTGACATAGCAATGTCTCAAAAATCGAAGAAAAAAGCATAAATCATCGAAGTGTACTGAGTACAAAAATATCAATCAAGAAATTGGGGCAAAAGGTAGGACAGAAAATATGGGAAAAATGTTTGCTCAAATATCGCTACGATACTCAAATAATACAAGAAACGTTCACGACTACCTTATCTGCCGATTGAAGTTCCAGAGAAAAATTCCCCAAAGAAGACTGCTGATGGATCCATTTCACCAACTTAAAGATGAGCTCCATCCTCGAAACAGGAATCAGCGTCCTCGGAGAATCGAACTGCTTCCTCCTCCGAAATTGCACTGCTCCGTGGATACGAGAAACATCCTTCCGGCAAAATTCTTCATTGTGCGCCGGGATAACCCTGGCCTCTCTTGAAAGTTCTCTGAAGTTCTTGCAGGAATTCGTCATGAAGTTTAATGTAGTTATTTCCGCAGAAATATTCATAGTTGTGGAGTATGAAATTATTTCCACTGTTATCTGGTATAATTCAGCGATGGATTAACGATGCATGAGTGTAGTTGGATGTTCACTACATGCTCGCTTTTGTAGAAAGACGATTAACGAAGTTCCATGCTGTTACTTTACTCCAATATTATATGTCCCAATTGCATCAAAGCCTTAGCCTTTCATCTCAACTACAGTTGTAATCATCAAAAGCACTGCAATATTATAGTGTTCCATAGTCGAATGTATCGTTGTAATACCAAACTGTTGCACTCCACGTGTCAGCCGTAGTGTAATAATGTGGAATATGAAAGTGTTTCTCCTGTGGCGAGAAAATCACTTTTGTTGGCAGCCTAAAAGTTCCAATATCTTTCGAAGTATCACTGTGAAATCGTTCAAATCTTGTATACACCACAATGTTATACTGCCTAATAGAATTACTGTAAAGGCTGAAGTTAGCGCTTGATATCTTGACTGGTGGAAACGTTAATGTGCGCGTTTCAACTTCACCTAGTTTTGAGCAGCGTGAAATGGAACTGCCCCGAGTTCGTTCGATGCGGCAAGGCTTTCACCTCACGCTAAAGACACCTTACTTCACTGAATCACTTGAAAATAACTCTATATCACCAGAAATATATATGCGATCACAAGTATAAGATCTGAGCGTATGAGATCTGAGTATGATCTGAGTATGAGTATGAGAGCTCCTCTCTCCTGTGCACGACCTTTTATCAACTTCTTAAGGGGCGTAACCATCCCTACCATAGCCTGTTGCTGCGTCATTGCTGGAAGTTTTAACTTTGGCTATACTTGACGGATTTTCAAAATTCAAAAACTCAAAATTAATTTCTTCAAAATTCCAAATCGATGCCATAACTGAAAATAGATTTCCATAAATCTGCATGCCAAAAGTAATCGAATATCGTAGTTTCAGCAATCTCCGTCTTCCTTCCAAACTATTGTTCATTGATTCGCGTCTCTCCTCCAATAGCGTAGCTTCTTCCTTAGCACAATACCTTGTTTCCTGCGACTGCGTCGTAAATCTCGGATCTTTCTCGAATAAAATCATGACGTCACCAAGAATCTCAGCTCAATCAGCCTACTGGCATGAATTCTACGTCATCCGTGCCTACGTCATGAATATCCACGTCATAACTATGACATCCATAACTTTACTGATATTTTCCAATACAGCCATCGTGGTCTCAATATAATTCAATTTCCGGGGGCATTCTCCCTTCACCACGTTTTAAAAACAGTTGCAAATTGTTTTTTATACTCTGTGTTATAAATATCTCAATTCACTTGAACACGAAATTGAATTATTATTGGCTTACTCTTCTATGATATTTCTACTATGTTCCTTAATCATAAGTCTCTTCTTCTCTGGTTTGTGTGTGGTTAATGTATTCTCTCCTCTCTACTGTCTCTTCTGTCCTGAATTCCTGTTTTCCGAATTATGCTGGCTCGTAGAAGGCCCAGGATCAATCACAACATCCTGCCTTTTCTTTTGATTTTCGGCTTCTTTTTCCCGTAACTCCTTCAGGTATTGCTGGCTTTCCTTCTCTCTTTCCTGATACTGATCGGGTGTCATAACCTGACCTTGAGAATCCTGATTTCTATTTTGGTTCTGGTTATTTCTATTATAATTTCTGTTATAACCATTATTGTTGTAATATCTGCCTCTTCCATTGTTGTAATTGCCTCGATTATAGTTCCAGCCTCTTCTGTGTTGATACGGACGGTAACCTTGCGATCTGTTATTCCTAAACTGATTATTCCTGTGAGGACCTACATTGTCAGTTTTCTCTTCATCTGGCTTGTCAGTTTGCTGAACTTGGTCCATATATACAGTATTTATTTCTTTGAAGTCATGCCTTTGACCTTTCTGTACCACGTTAGGCATTGGACTTGTGTAGTCTAATCTCCTCAGTAATTCGTCCATGCTGGTCAAATCCCTGATGTTTGACGAAATAATTAGTCTCCTCACCTCCACAGGCAGCATACGAGAAATCGCATCAATTAATTGCTCCGTTGACAATGGGGGTTGCAAAAATCTCAAGCGGGACAATTGACTCGTAAAGAAATCAGCGTACCGTGTTGGAAGAGTACCTGAGTATTTTCTTGAATAAACCTCCGCTCTTAACGAATTCTGCGCTTCTATGGACCAAAATCGTTTGATTAATGCCTCTGCAAACTCGTCAAAGTTACTGAAAGTGTATCTAAAAGCTCTAAACCATTCAAGGGGTCCTCCAATCAAAAATCTTTCCACTATCTTCATCTCTCTCTCTCTGGGAATGTGAGCTTCGATGAAATAATCTTTGAGGTTCCTGACATATTCTATAGGCGTCAAACTATCAGTGTTGCTGAATTTTTGCGGTTTGTCTTCAAAATTCCTGATGACCGTTACATTCCTCGGATATGAATCCGGGTAGTTTTTCCCACTATCTCGATAGTTCCACTCAGGTTCCCTATTCCTCTCGTCATCTTCCTCCCTGAATCTGGATATTCGTTCTTCAGGCGTCACGTCTCTCTCTTCTGGATCTAGGTTATATCTTCTGGCATAATTCCTATTAGTTTCGCAAGCCAAGCCTTCTGTATCCTTGTCAGTGATTTCCGTTAAGACTTTCCTGATTAACTCTTCTTTGTAGGTCTCCATTAAACTAGCTTCTCCTAGCTTCAAATTCTGCAATTTGCTCGTCGTTTCATTTACATCAGAGACAACTTTATGAATCTGATCCTCTAACGCAGATTTTAATGCTTGCACATCCTGACCTATTTGTGTTCTATCTTCTACTTGTCTCTCGGATAGCGAATCCATCCTTACGCTTAAATCTTTCCTAATTTGTACTACTTCATTGTTAATATCTATTTGAGTACTGGCAAGTTTTCTTTCAATACGTTCCTGAATTTGGGTTACATGTTCCCCACTTGACCTATTCCACTCGTCTTTCCATACTGCTACATTTGCCGTTAACATTTCTGCTATGTCTACTTCGATATCGTCTTTAAGTAATCTATTATGGTCTAATACCTGGGTTCTCATGACCTCTACATCATACTTTAAACCTGCTAAAGACGCTGTCGTTCTAACTGACTCATCAACTAGCCTAGTCGTTAATGCACTCATATTACGCGTACAAAGTGTTTTCGAATTTTCTATTTCTTCCCTGACTTTATTTACATCAGTTTGGACTTTAGCAATATCTACGAAAACTGTGTTGACTTCTACTTGAATCTTATTTATGTCACTTTGCATCTCATTTACATCCGAATGAATGTTATTAATATCAACCTGAACATTGGACACATCAGTTCTAACATTTTGGACTTCTCTTTGGACTTCCTCAACCTTGTCTTGGACAGTCGCAACATCATTTTTAACAACAACTACTTCAGCCCTAGCACAATAAATATCACTCCGGACATTAGCAACATCAAGATTCAACATAGTAAGATCCTTTTGTACCTTAGACACATCAATTTTAACAACAGACACATCTTTATGCACATTGGACACGTCTGTGCGCATGTCAGTCACAGCATTCTCGATTCCTTGGGTATTAATCTGTAAACGCGACATATTATCCTCTAGGTTTGCAGAACTGGTCTGGAGAACTTTCATATTCTCCTCCATTCGACTAGTATTCCTAGCTTCCATTTCCTTTACACTTTCATTCATGCTAGCTTTCATTTCTCTTGCACTTTCATCCAGCCTAATAGACATATTACTAGAATTCTCCTCCATCATCTGCTTCATACTGCTATTCATGCTAGCTTTCATTTCCCTAGCACTTTCATTCATGCTAGCTTTCAACTCCTCTAACATCATTCTCATACTCTCATCTGCCATTTCAATACTATTTCAATAATAAACTGCTTTAGGGACATACATCAAACAGAGTAAAATAACAATATCTGAGCAACATTCTTCACCATATATAAAGTTTGAGCAATTTTCTGTCTTAAATCTAACTTATAATTACCTTATAATTAACCTTCGTAGACATTTCATGTTGAAATAAACTCAAGCACATGTTCAAGTTTCTTTTGGTTCATTTTAAAATATCCTAACACAAATAATTTACATTTATAATCCAAATAGTTTAATTTTATCTTTAATATGACTATACATGTCATAAGCTGGTCAAATAAAATAAGATTCCAGATTATAGGCGATTTTTCTAAGTTTCCAGCCTATTTAACCTCTCTCAAGTCGTATAAGATCTGATCTTTTCTGAGTGTAATTTTCCTAATACAACACAACATTTATTCCTATATAATCACACTCTCAAATTCTACAATTGGCTAAGACATCTAACAAAGAATCAACCTCTTTATTTGAGTCTTCATAATCCCTTTGACATCGATAACTTGGTAATCCAATGTTATTCGAACACTCCACAAAAATTGCGGTGTCAATTCTACTGCAATAACTTGGTAATCCAATGTTTTGCTGATCGTGCCAATCGAGACAATCGAGCCCCACCGAATTGCGGCAATCCTCCTGGTAATCCAGTTTTGTAGAACATGCCCCACGTTTTAGGGTTGCCAATCCTACTGTACCCGATATCCGTATAGTAGGCTGTCAGATATCCGCCCCCTCAATCGGATTGCCAATAATCAAACGCGCCGGCATAGCTACATCAATGAAAATGGCACTGACAGATACTATCGGGATTAGAGCACAATAGTTAACAAGAAAATTATTGTGGAACACACCAAAATATACGGGGGTTCATACTTACCTTTACTTACCTCTTAAATATATCTCGGGGACTGGGTTGTCAACTGGATCACTTAAAAGTATGTCCTCACAATAACCTCCACCATGATATTTAAAATGAACCAGATCGAAGACGAGAAACTTTAAACTGCACAATAATTTATTTCACATAAAGAATGATTTTAACAAAAATGAAACAACAAAATATACGTGGCAATCAGAAGCCATTGACCACATAACCATGTCCTCCTGTAGGACCTGTATTCTCTACATATAATGTTTTAGCTTTCTCAAGCTCATAGCAACGAAAATAGTAATGTACTGGGAAGGAAACGGGATTTGGGATGAGACACATATATCAATTGCTTTGCGTGTTTATATACTGCACATTTTATTTATAGCCACAAGGCTATTATGAAACGCCCTTGGCCTCGGTAACACAGTTGTCCGGACCAGCTGCAAAGCACCTGTATAGTCAAAGCGGACACCCGTTCGTTCAACCCTAGCATAAGCGTGCTACCTCAGAGCTCGGCTCTCTCTTTTCCAATACGTAAATGTTCACATCTCAACTGAAATATTATCACGCAAATGTCTTACATGCTTCATTCAAACACCAGTGGATTCCTCCAACAATCCCAAATCATGATTATTTGTACAAACCACTTGCTTAACTGGCGTTATTTAGAGTATTAAAAAAAACTCTAAATGTTAATAACAAAAGTTCATTAATTATTTATAACAATAACAAATTGTTTATAACAATGTCAAATGACCATTGAAAATTTAATACACGCTTCTATTAATCACTATCACTTCAAATTATTTAACAAAGATATTTACAAAATTATTTTACACTATTAAATTGTTTATATTATTTATACAAGGAATACATTGAACCACACGTCTATCCGGTTGATAATTACTCAAATCGTGTTGATATAATCGACCAATGAAGGTTAGTTATATTTAACTGTCAAATTCAGGTTTAATAATGTTTAATAATAATTATTAATATTTGTGACTGTAACCTCCATTCAAAATCTTTATCTCAAATTATTTAACACTCTTGTTAATTTTAACAGTATCTTCATATGAATAATCTTTCAAAGAACAAGAACAACATTCAGTGGGAAACTACTTCGCTCATAACGCACAAAAAAAATGGCACAACAATAGGCCCAAAATTCATCATATATCTTTATATATATGGCATAAAAATCTTCCAAACTACACACAAAAACCTCCACTATTAATGCATCAACTTCATTAATTATTGTGGGAACCTCCTTCATTATTCAAGGGCATTACTCAACAGCGATTTTTACACGTCCACTGAACTATCGATTATACATCCACTGTTCCTCTTTAAAAATTCTTATATTCATCAATTGTAATAATGACTGTTATTATTTAACCTTCGTGGGTTTCATTCATGAATCGATATGAAGTAAAAATTTGCCAATCACAAATAAATTTAATAGCAAATACGATTAGACACTCCTGCCTGGTCTATCAAAATTGAGATTAACATCTTCAAAGTGACGCAGTATAAAAAATACTATCTTCAAACAAAGATCAACTAAATTTCAAAATAGTCGAATAGAATACAATTAGATTGTGGAATGCAAACATTATTGTTCCAATCTAGAATTGAGAAAAACTCCTATCAAATGTTCATTACTATAGTGTATTCAATAAATTGTAATCAACGTTCATATTTCATAAAATTGTCTATAATGCAATGATAAATGTCTATGTTGCAATCATGTTCATAAGACGACTAGTATTTCAAAGATCGTCGATATCGTAGTAGATTTTAATGCTCTAAAATCTTTTAAATCATTCTTCTTTCTTGAGGATGACAGAAAATTGGTCAAAGTAATTAACTGAATAGAATTACTTTAATAAAATGACACGCTGTCTGAATTCAAATCTGCCATAGCAAATCGTTAACTTTACAGTCAAATCGTGACTGCAAAAATATGCAAATTACTGAATGAATCTAAATCATCAGTCTCAAATGATCCAAAATTATTTAAGTATGCCAGTGACATAGCAATGTCTCAAAAATCGAAGAAAAAAGCATAAATCATCGAAGTGTACTGAGTACAAAAATATCAATCAAGAAAATGGGGCAAAAGGTAGGACAGAAAATATGGGAAAAATGTTTGCTCAAATATCGCTACGATACTCAAATAATACAAGAAACGTTCACGACTACCTTATCTGCCGATTGAAGTTCCAGAGAAAAATTCCCCAAAGAAGACTGCTGATGGATCCATTTCACCAACTTAAAGATGAGCTCCATCCTCGAAACAGGAATCAGCGTCCTCGGAGAATCGAACTGCTTCCTCCTCCGAAATTGCACTGCTCCGTGGATACGAGAAACATCCTTCCGGCAAAATTCTTCATTGTGCGCCGGGATAACCCTGGCCTCTCTTGAAAGTTCTCTGAAGTTCTTGCAGGGATTCGTCATGAAGTTTAATGTAGTTATTTCCGCAGAAATATTCATAGTTGTGGAGTATGAAATTATTTCCAATGTTATCTGGTATAATTCAGCGATGGATTAACGATGCATGAGTGTAGTTGGATGTTAACTACATGCTCGCTTTTGTAGAAAGACGATTAACGAAGTTCCATGCTGTTACTTTACTCCAATATTATATGTCCCAATTGCATCAAAGCCTTAGCCTTTCATCTCAACTACAGTTGTAATCATCAAAAGCACTGCAATATTATAGTGTTCCATAGTCGAATGTATCGTTGTAATACCAAACTGTTGCACTCCACGTGTCAGCCGTAGTGTAATAATGTGGAATATGAAAGTGTTTCTCCTGTGGCGAGAAAATCACTTTTGTTGGCAGCCTAAAAGTTCCAATATCTTTCGAAGTATCACTGTGAAATCGTTCAAATCTTGTATACACCACAATGTTATACTGCCTAATAGAATTATCGTAAAGGCTGAAGTTAGCGCTTGATATCTTGACTGGTGGAAACGTTAATGTGCGCGTTTCAACTTCACCTAGTTTTGAGCAGCGTGAAATGGAACTGCCCCGAGTTCGTTCGATGCGGCAAGGCTTTCACCTCACGCTAAAGACACCTTACTTCACTGAATCACTTGAAAATAACTCTATATCACCAGAAATATATATGCGATCACAAGTATAAGATCTGAGCGTATGAGATCTGAGTATGATCTGAGTATGAGTATGAGAGCTCCTCTCTCCTGTGCACGACCTTTTATCAACTTCTTAAGGGGCGTAACCATCCCTACCATAGCCTGTTGCTGCGTCATTGCTGGAAGTTTTAACTTTGGCTATACTTGACGGATTTTCAAAATTCAAAAACTCAAAATTAATTTCTTCAAAATTCCAAATCGATGCCATAACTGAAAATAGATTTCCATAAATCTGCATGCCAAAAGTAATCGAATATCGTAGTTTCAGCAATCTCCGTCTTCCTTCCAAACTATTGTTCATTGATTCGCGTCTCTCCTCCAATAGCGTAGCTTCTTCCTTAGCACAATACCTTGTTTCCTGCGACTGCGTCGTAAATCTCGGATCTTTCTCGAATAAAATCATGACGTCACCAAGAATCTCAGCTCAATCAGCCTACTGGCATGAATTCTACGTCATCCGTGCCTACGTCATGAATATCCACGTCATAACTATGACATCCATAACTTTACTGATATTTTCCAATACAGCCATCGTGGTCTCAATACAATTCAATTTCCGGGGGCATTCTCCCTTCACCACGTTTTAAAAACAGTTGCAAATTGTTTTTTATACTCTGTGTTATAAATATCTCAATTCACTTGAACACGAAATTGAATTATTATTGGCTTACTCTTCTATGATATTTCTACTATGTTCCTTAATCATAAGTCTCTTCTTCTCTGGTTTGTGTGTGGTTAATGTATTCTCTCCTCTCTACTGTCTCTTCTGTCCTGAATTCCTGTTTTCCGAATTATGCTGGCTCGTAGAAGGCCCAGGATCAATCACAACATCCTGCCTTTTCTTTTGATTTTCGGCTTCTTTTTCCCGTAACTCCTTCAGGTATTGCTGGCTTTCCTTCTCTCTTTCCTGATACTGATCGGGTGTCATAACCTGACCTTGAGAATCCTGATTTCTATTTTGGTTCTGGTTATTTCTATTATAATTTCTGTTATAACCATTATTGTTGTAATATCTGCCTCTTCCATTGTTGTAATTGCCTCGATTATAGTTCCAGCCTCTTCTGTGTTGATACGGACGGTAACCTTGCGATCTGTTATTCCTAAACTGATTATTCCTGTGAGGACCTACATTGTCAGTTTTCTCTTCATCTGGCTTGTCAGTTTGCTGAACTTGGTCCATATATACAGTATTTATTTCTTTGAAGTCATGCCTTTGACCTTTCTGTACCACGTTAGGCATTGGACTTGTGTAGTCTAATCTCCTCAGTAATTCGTCCATGCTGGTCAAATCCCTGATGTTTGACGAAATAATTAGTCTCCTCACCTCCACAGGCAGCATACGAGAAATCGCATCAATTAATTGCTCCGTTGACAATGGGGGTTGCAAAAATCTCAAGCGGGACAATTGACTCGTAAAGAAATCAGCGTACCGTGTTGGAAGAGTACCTGAGTATTTTCTTGAATAAACCTCCGCTCTTAACGAATTCTGCGCTTCTATGGACCAAAATCGTTTGATTAATGCCTCTGCAAACTCGTCAAAGTTACTGAAAGTGTATCTAAAAGCTCTAAACCATTCAAGGGGTCCTCCAATCAAAAATCTTTCCACTATCTTCATCTCTCTCTCTCTGGGAATGTGAGCTTCGATGAAATAATCTTTGAGGTTCCTGACATATTCTATAGGCGTCAAACTATCAGTGTTGCTGAATTTTTGCGGTTTGTCTTCAAAATTCCTGATGACCGTTACATTCCTCGGATATGAATCCGGGTAGTTTTTCCCACTATCTCGATAGTTCCACTCAGGTTCCCTATTCCTCTCGTCATCTTCCTCCCTGAATCTGGATATTCGTTCTTCAGGCGTCACGTCTCTCTCTTCTGGATCTAGGTTATATCTTCTGGCATAATTCCTATTAGTTTCGCAAGCCAAGCCTTCTGTATCCTTGTCAGTGATTTCCGTTAAGACTTTCCTGATTAACTCTTCTTTGTAGGTCTCCATTAAACTAGCTTCTCCTAGCTTCAAATTCTGCAATTTGCTCGTCGTTTCATTTACATCAGAGACAACTTTATGAATCTGATCCTCTAACGCAGATTTTAATGCTTGCACATCCTGACCTATTTG
Source organism: Meconema thalassinum (assembly GCA_946902985.2). Classification (NCBI taxonomy): domain Eukaryota; kingdom Metazoa; phylum Arthropoda; class Insecta; order Orthoptera; family Tettigoniidae; genus Meconema; species Meconema thalassinum. The sequence goes on from OX336394.1 coordinate 49,188,000, forward strand.
TGTTCTATCTTCTACTTGTCTCTCGGATAGCGAATCCATCCTTACGCTTAAATCTTTCCTAATTTGTACTACTTCATTGTTAATATCTATTTGAGTACTGGCAAGTTTTCTTTCAATACGTTCCTGAATTTGGGTTACATGTTCCCCACTTGACCTATTCCACTCGTCTTTCCATACTGCTACATTTGCCGTTAACATTTCTGCTATGTCTACTTCGATATCGTCTTTAAGTAATCTATTATGGTCTAATACCTGGGTTCTCATGACCTCTACATCATACTTTAAACCTGCTAAAGACGCTGTCGTTCTAACTGACTCATCAACTAGCCTAGTCGTTAATGCACTCATATTACGCGTACAAAGTGTTTTCGAATTTTCTATTTCTTCCCTGACTTTATTTACATCAGTTTGGACTTTAGCAATATCTACGAAAACTGTGTTGACTTCTACTTGAATCTTATTTATGTCACTTTGCATCTCATTTACATCCGAATGAATGTTATTAATATCAACCTGAACATTGGACACATCAGTTCTAACATTTTGGACTTCTCTTTGGACTTCCTCAACCTTGTCTTGGACAGTCGCAACATCATTTTTAACAACAACTACTTCAGCCCTAGCACAATAAATATCACTCCGGACATTAGCAACATCAAGATTCAACATAGTAAGATCCTTTTGTACCTTAGACACATCAATTTTAACAACAGACACATCTTTATGCACATTGGACACGTCTGTGCGCATGTCAGTCACAGCATTCTCGATTCCTTGGGTATTAATCTGTAAACGCGACATATTATCCTCTAGGTTTGCAGAACTGGTCTGGAGAACTTTCATATTCTCCTCCATTCGACTAGTATTCCTAGCTTCCATTTCCTTTACACTTTCATTCATGCTAGCTTTCATTTCTCTTGCACTTTCATCCAGCCTAATAGACATATTACTAGAATTCTCCTCCATCATCTGCTTCATACTGCTATTCATGCTAGCTTTCATTTCCCTAGCACTTTCATTCATGCTAGCTTTCAACTCCTCTAACATCATTCTCATACTCTCATCTGCCATTTCAATACTATTTCAATAATAAACTGCTTTAGGGACATACATCAAACAGAGTAAAATAACAACATCTGAGCAACATTCTTCACCATATATAAAGTTTGAGCAATTTTCTGTCTTAAATCTAACTTATAATTACCTTATAATTAACCTTCGTAGACATTTCATGTTGAAATAAACTCAAGCACATGTTCAAGTTTCTTTTGGTTCATTTTAAAATATCCTAACACAAATAATTTACATTTATAATCCAAATAGTTTAATTTTATCTTTAATATGACTATACATGTCATAAGCCGGTCAAATAAAATAAGATTCCAGATTATAGGCGATTTTTCTAAGTTTCCAGCCTATTTAACCTCTCTCAAGTCGTATAAGATCTGATCTTTTCTGAGTGTAATTTTCCTAATACAACACAACATTTATTCCTATATAATCACACTCTCAAATTCTACAATTGGCTAAGACATCTAACAAAGAATCAACCTCTTTATTTGAGTCTTCATAATCCCTTTGACATCGATAACTTGGTAATCCAATGTTATTCGAACACTCCACAAAAATTGCGGTGTCAATTCTACTGCAATAACTTGGTAATCCAATGTTTTGCTGATCGTGCCAATCGAGACAATCGAGCCCCACCGAATTGCGGCAATCCTCCTGGTAATCCAGTTTTGTAGAACATGCCCCACGTTTTAGGGTTGCCAATCCTACTGTACCCGATATCCGTATAGTAGGCTGTCAGATATCCGCCCCCTCAATCGGATTGCCAATAATCAAACGCGCCGGCATAGCTACATCAATGAAAATGGCACTGACAGATACTATCGGGATTAGAGCACAATAGTTAACAAGAAAATTATTGTGGAACACACCAAAATATACGGGGGTTCATACTTACCTTTACTTACCTCTTAAATATATCTCGGGGACTGGGTTGTCAACTGGATCACTTAAAAGTATGTCCTCACAATAACCTCCACCATGATATTTAAAATGAACCAGATCGAAGACGAGAAACTTTAAACTGCACAATAATTTATTTCACATAAAGAATGATTTTAACAAAAATGAAACAACAAAATATACGTGGCAATCAGAAGCCATTGACCACATAACCATGTCCTCCTGTAGGACCTGTATTCTCTACATATAATGTTTTAGCTTTCTCAAGCTCATAGCAACGAAAATAGTAATGTACTGGGAAGGAAACGGGATTTGGGATGAGACACATATATCAATTGCTTTGCGTGTTTATATACTGCACATTTTATTTATAGCCACAAGGCTATTATGAAACGCCCTTGGCCTCGGTAACACAGTTGTCCGGACCAGCTGCAAAGCACCTGTATAGTCAAAGCGGACACCCGTTCGTTCAACCCTAGCATAAGCGTGCTACCTCAGAGCTCGGCTCTCTCTTTTCCAATACGTAAATGTTCACATCTCAACTGAAATATTATCACGCAAATGTCTTACATGCTTCATTCAAACACCAGTGGATTCCTCCAACAATCCCAAATCATGATTATTTGTACAAACCACTTGCTTAACTGGCGTTATTTAGAGTATTAAAAAAACTCTAAATGTTAATAACAAAAGTTCATTAATTATTTATAACAATAACAAATTGTTTATAACAATGTCAAATGACCATTGAAAATTTAATACACGCTTCTATTAATCACTATCACTTCAAATTATTTAACAAAGATATTTACAAAATTATTTTACACTATTAAATTGTTTATATTATTTATACAAGGAATACATTGAACCACACGTCTATCCGGTTGATAATTACTCAAATCGTGTTGATATAATCGACCAATGAAGGTTAGTTATATTTAACTGTCAAATTCAGGTTTAATAATGTTTAATAATAATTATTAATATTTGTGACTGTAACCTCCATTCAAAATCTTTATCTCAAATTATTTAACACTCTTGTTAATTTTAACAGTATCTTCATATGAATAATCTTTCAAAGAACAAGAACAACATTCAGTGGGAAACTACTTCGCTCATAACGCACAAAAAAAATGGCACAACAATAGGCCCAAAATTCATCATATATCTTTATATATATGGCATAAAAATCTTCCAAACTACACACAAAAACCTCCACTATTAATGCATCAACTTCATTAATTATTGTGGGAACCTCCTTCATTATTCAAGGGCATTACTCAACAGCGATTTTTACACGTCCACTGAACTATCGATTATACATCCACTGTTCCTCTTTAAAAATTCTTATATTCATCAATTGTAATAATGACTGTTATTATTTAACCTTCGTGGGTTTCATTCATGAATCGATATGAAGTAAAAATTTGCCAATCACAAATAAATTTAATAGCAAATACGATTAGACACTCCTGCCTGGTCTATCAAAATTGAGATTAACATCTTCAAAGTGACGCAGTATAAAAAATACTATCTTCAAACAAAGATCAACTAAATTTCAAAATAGTCGAATAGAATACAATTAGATTGTGGAATGCAAACATTATTGTTCCAATCTAGAATTGAGAAAAACTCCTATCAAATGTTCATTACTATAGTGTATTCAATAAATTGTAATCAACGTTCATATTTCATAAAATTGTCTATAATGCAATGATAAATGTCTATGTTGCAATCATGTTCATAAGACGACTAGTATTTCAAAGATCGTCGATATCGTAGTAGATTTTAATGCTCTAAAATCTTTTAAATCATTCTTCTTTCTTGAGGATGACAGAAAATTGGTCAAAGTAATTAACTGAATAGAATTACTTTAATAAAATGACACGCTGTCTGAATTCAAATCTGCCATAGCAAATCGTTAACTTTACAGTCAAATCGTGACTGCAAAAATATGCAAATTACTGAATGAATCTAAATCATCAGTCTCAAATGATCCAAAATTATTTAAGTATGCCAGTGACATAGCAATGTCTCAAAAATCGAAGAAAAAAGCATAAATCATCGAAGTGTACTGAGTACAAAAATATCAATCAAGAAAATGGGGCAAAAGGTAGGACAGAAAATATGGGAAAAATGTTTGCTCAAATATCGCTACGATACTCAAATAATACAAGAAACGTTCACGACTACCTTATCTGCCGATTGAAGTTCCAGAGAAAAATTCCCCAAAGAAGACTGCTGATGGATCCATTTCACCAACTTAAAGATGAGCTCCATCCTCGAAACAGGAATCAGCGTCCTCGGAGAATCGAACTGCTTCCTCCTCCGAAATTGCACTGCTTCGTGGATACGAGAAACATCCTTCCGGCAAAATTCTTCATTGTGCGCCGGGATAACCCTGGCCTCTCTTGAAAGTTCTCTGAAGTTCTTGCAGGAATTCGTCATGAAGTTTAATGTAGTTATTTCCGCAGAAATATTCATAGTTGTGGAGTATGAAATTATTTCCACTGTTATCTGGTATAATTCAGCGATGGATTAACGATGCATGAGTGTAGTTGGATGTTCACTACATGCTCGCTTTTGTAGAAAGACGATTAACGAAGTTCCATGCTGTTACTTTACTCCAATATTATATGTCCCAATTGCATCAAAGCCTTAGCCTTTCATCTCAACTACAGTTGTAATCATCAAAAGCACTGCAATATTATAGTGTTCCATAGTCGAATGTATCGTTGTAATACCAAACTGTTGCACTCCACGTGTCAGCCGTAGTGTAATAATGTGGAATATGAAAGTGTTTCTCCTGTGGCGAGAAAATCACTTTTGTTGGCAGCCTAAAAGTTCCAATATCTTTCGAAGTATCACTGTGAAATCGTTCAAATCTTGTATACACCACAATGTTATACTGCCTAATAGAATTATCGTAAAGGCTGAAGTTAGCGCTTGATATCTTGACTGGTGGAAACGTTAATGTGCGCGTTTCAACTTCACCTAGTTTTGAGCAGCGTGAAATGGAACTGCCCCGAGTTCGCTCGATGCGGCAAGGCTTTCACCTCACGCTAAAGACACCTTACTTCACTGAATCACTTGAAAATAACTCTATATCACCAGAAATATATATGCGATCACAAGTATAAGATCTGAGCGTATGAGATCTGAGTATGATCTGAGTATGAGTATGAGAGCTCCTCTCTCCTGTGCACGACCTTTTATCAACTTCTTAAGGGGCGTAACCATCCCTACCATAGCCTGTTGCTGCGTCATTGCTGGAAGTTTTAACTTTGGCTATACTTGACGGATTTTCAAAATTCAAAAACTCAAAATTAATTTCTTCAAAATTCCAAATCGATGCCATAACTGAAAATAGATTTCCATAAATCTGCATGCCAAAAGTAATCGAATATCGTAGTTTCAGCAATCTCCGTCTTCCTTCCAAACTATTGTTCATTGGTTCGCGTCTCTCCTCCAATAGCGTAGCTTCTTCCTTAGCACAATACCTTGTTTCCTGCGACTGCGTCGTAAATCTCGGATCTTTCTCGAATAAAATCATGACGTCACCAAGAATCTCAGCTCAATCAGCCTACTGGCATGAATTCTACGTCATCCGTGCCTACGTCATGAATATCCACGTCATAACTATGACATCCATAACTTTACTGATATTTTCCAATACAGCCATCGTGGTCTCAATATAATTCAATTTCCGGGGGCAGTACCATCCCGGCATTTGCCCGAAGACGAAGTGGGAAACCACGGAAAACCACTTCGAGGATGGCTGAGGTGGGAATCGAACCCCCTCTACTCATTCGGAACACCCGAGGCTGAGTAGACCCCGTTCCAGTCCTCATACCACTTTTTCAAATTTCGTGGCAGAGTCGGGAATCGAACCCAGGACCTCCGGGGCGGCAGCTAACCATGCTGACCGCTACGCTACGGAGGCGACACCATCGTACATTAGGTATATTAAAAAAGAATCTTCTAAGATAGGCCCATAACGAGAACACGACAAGTTGAGAATGTGGCAGTGAAGATATACAAATATGCCATCATGAACTAAACCAGCATTCTGCCTTGCACAAGCACCAATGAGGCCATAGAATGTGTGTGTTTAAGTTTATATAAACCGTAAGTACTCTGGGATATCAGCAGTGTTGCATTCTTAACTGCCTAGCTCCATACTAAAACATCAACATAGACTTATTACCTGGTCATAGCCTGGATGATTTCTCAGGAGAGAAATTGCTATATTCCTCTGCCACATCGAAAATCAGCATTTTACGATTTGTAGTGTATTCTTTTGGTGGTAATATCAGAGCACAGTTCACATAATTTGGTACCTATGGAATAAATAATAGTGAAAGTTAATTGATATGTCAAGTTGAATGTTTCCTCTACGATAGACAACACCCACACCTGCGACTAATATCTATTCAAAAGTAGCTTTTCCACATGTACTATGGAAACACGTTTTAACTTAAATTCTTAAAATACGCCTACTTACTTGCAGTAGCAGAAGCAGCCGTTCACTCCTCATTACCACGAAGAAGATGTGGTGCAAGGAAGATGAGAATGAAGGTGACTTCAGTACGGCCAATATTGTTTTATAGCATTATAACCTTCGAGTATAAATACAATAGAAGGTGCATTGCCTCACTGCGCCTGTACTGTGCGGTGAACCCAACATCTCGATCAGCTGACTGAAGGGTAAACAGGGGAACTCTATTGGCCAATGGCTAATGGCGACTGCTAAGCAACGTCAAGGAATACAAAACGAGCTTCATATTGGATAATTCTATCAACACTATCCTCAGTTCCATTCAGTCAGCTGATCGAGATGTTGGTCTCAACAATGTGACGTCATCAGCTATATATTGGACTATAACACGTAAAGAGAGCGGCCATGTTTAAACAAACAAAAAATTGCCAATCCCACCAAGCCAGTACAAATAATGTTTATTTAATGTTCAGTACCGTAATTTTCACCTGTGTGCAAGATAATTGCAAGGAAATGTCAATTAGAACTAAAGAGTAAGCTTACATTTATTGACTAAATATTAGGATATGTTTGCAATTTAATTAGAACGTTGTATCATGCATTTGTTGGAAACACGACATACAGCGCTCCAAGCGAACGACTGTTGATACTATTTCGAACCATGACAGGGACTTTGTAATGCCTATCTGGTTAACACCCCCTGGTTTAAATTATTATAAATTACCTCACAGTCTTCTAACGAGAATGTACGAAACTACACTGACCGGCAAATAAAACCGATCACTCGAAAAATTCAACATTGCTTTTCATATACCGGTACATCATAAATATGAACGCTTTAGGTCTAGTACATAAGTTACTGTTTATAGCATGGAAGTAAGGTTTCCTGGATGTATTATCATTCTTCATGTCATTGTTTTACTTAACAATAGCGATTCATTGACATGATGTTGTTTCCCGCGGAAAGTTGTGCGCGCCACCATTTTCGATCAGAGCCACTGCCCTGGCAACATCTTCAGGCCTCATGCCAGGCCCAACGAGAAGGAGGGGCAAACGGGGCTATAGCCCTGGGGCCCGGCCTTGCTGAGGGGCCCGCGAAAGTAGAAAAACTTAGAGTACACAAATGTACCATATTTTACGTATTTGCAAACAAATTTGATATTTTATGATATTCAATGTACAGTAGGTTATTTGATTCTAGTGGATATGCTACAAAATACTATAAAGAGAGCATGTAAATACCGTAACTGTTATCTTCATATCTTCCAGGGGAAGATGACCTCGTAGGTCCGCCCCTTAAAACTTCAATAACTAATTTCATATCTTCGCGGCCAGAGAAATGGTAGTTTCCATTGTTTATAGGGAGGAAAGTTTCTAAACATTTCAACTCGACCTAATAGTCGTTAAGCTACATAAGATTGTCAAAGGCGTTGAACTTCTTCTGTGATGAGAGAGAGAGAGAGAACTTTTCAGTCAGATACAACAGAAACGACATTGCAAATTTACAATTTACAATTTACAATTAGTACGGTAAGTTCCAAAAATGTTAATTGAAAAAAAAAAGGGTACAAAGTTTTGTGGGGGATTTAAAAAAAAGCAAATTTGATATTTCCACGATGTCACGGGACAAACAAATATGGCGGGAGGGGGGCGTAAATCCTAACCATAGGGCCCGTGCTCGCTCTCCACGGTCATGCAAAGAGCATATTCGTTTCTGAATTGCACAAGGACAACTGAGGATATGGCTGTATTGATCTTTTCCTATGCCAACAAGTGGCAAAATAAAATAAAAATGCATTGTTGACGATAGCGATGGCGCGTACATCTTTCCGCGGGAAACAGCATCATGTCAAAGAATCGCTATTGTTAAGTGAAACAATGACATAAAGAATGGTAATGCATCCAGGAAACCTTACTTCCATGCTATAAACAGTTTGCACTGTACTAGGCCTAAAGCGTTCATATTTATGAGTTGAATGAAAGCAATGTTGAAGGTCTGCAAAATAAATATCTTTCTACTTCGATATGGATCCGAGAAGAAAATTATGTGCGTTCCTCTTTGAACACCCAGTATTTAGAACAACATTATTTTGGTAAACCGAAAACTGGTTAGCTCTTCCATATCTTATCTCTGAAGGTATCCAATGTATTATACTTCAGGAGGACAAAAAATAAATAACGTTTCCTCTCCTAGACGAGTGTCTGGCAATGTCCATACCATTAACTAGGCGGCTACACCACTTCGTGGTCGCAGTAATGACACAGACTAAAATGCTCACTGGTTGGCCTAGAATCGAACCCTTGACACTGCAGACCAAGGCCTAGCAAGCTTACCCATGGGGTCGGAATGGAATAGGCTACGTCGTGGTAGGTCTCCGTGGCAATGCAATAAGGACTTGACATGTGTTATACACTGTATTCAGTGCTGATCAAAGGCACAAGGTCACTAATTTAAAACTTATTGAGTCTTCATAAATCATGACTTCATCTCAATTAGGAACTGACATAGAGATAACCTCATGTTTTTCCAGACGATTGGAGCTGAAGACAAGGACATATGACCGCACGCGAGGTTAACATCTTTGAGATTATTCTTCGTTGAGAGCAAGGGTCGGTCCGCGAGCGTGTAGGAGTAGAACTTTCCTCTGGCCAGCTGCAGGGAGTCGAACTAGTGCCCCGAACTGGGTGATGACACAAGCTCTCAGCCGGGCACCAGTGTGCGAGTAAGTGGGGGGACAGGTCTGGAGGCACGACTTGGAGATGTATGGCTTATTAGGCCATGGCTTCCCTCAAGGATTGATGGCGATTGTAGTCTTATTGAAAGCGGCTTCGGTGGCGTAGTCGGTAGCACGCTGAGTTTCTATGCCCAAGGTCGCGGGTTCAAACCCGGCCGAAGTCATCGGATTTTTTAAGAGCCTTAAAAATCCCTCAGTGTACCTTCCTCCGGAGGGGAAGTAAAGCCGGCGGTCCCATGTCATAGATCTATGGCACGAAAAAGAACCTTCCACTAACTACACTTGTGGAAGCTATAATTTGTAGGTTAGTTTGATAACGCTATATAAGTTCCAACGTTCGCCAACAGGTGCTGACTGTGATGGCATTTAGTAACCACGTCCGCTGCTAGGTGTCGTGGATGGTAGCATTTGGTGGCAAAAGTAGGAACTACTTGAAAAAGTTAATCGTCTGCAGTCCCTCTACCTGAATCACAACACACACTAATACAGCCACACAATTAACACCGATTATCAAATTGTACACACACCCAAAGTACACGGGGCTACAAGACTGCGTTGTCGCAGCCCCTAATCTATTATTAAAGAGAGATTAGCAAATTACAAGCTTGCAACTTGACATTATTTTTTAAGATCTGCTATGCAAAATACGAGAATGGAGAAAAAGGGTCAGAAATGACTACATTAGGTGGGATATGCAGGTGATCTTAACAATGGAAGAAAGATTGCACATTACAAGGCTTAAATGGTTTGGCCATGTGCATGCATTCCCCGACAGTAGGCTAATACAGCCGCCTGTAAACTAAGGTATTTTTAGGTAGATTTCATTAGAAAGCTAACTATTGCAATGGGTACCATGTTTCGACTTGCGGAAAATTTCGACATATCTTCGCGTTTCACATCCCCAGACCCCAAAACCACCGTCAGTTCAAAAGTTTATATATATATGTATATCAGTTCTTGTGGACACGATAACTGCCGTAATTTTGCACCAATCACTTTTGAATGTTTTATATAATATGTATCCCTTTAAAATCTCGGTCGAGTTCGTTAATGGGCACAATCGGTCTAAGGGGGTGAAAATGAGGGGCTTATTTTTTCTTTCGAAAGAGTGAAATATCGCTAAAACTCTCTTAATATTTGAAATATTGAATCCATTCAAATTTCATACTATGTGTGGTATAAGGCCCAAACATTTATGTTTAAAAAGTGTTTTTGATAGCACCAACCATTGACCAAAGGGGTGATAGGTGTTTTTTTCGGGAAACATTAATCATATCTCTCTTAATAGGCACAATATCAAAACCCTACAAAATGGACAATATTCCCCTAATAATTACCTAAAACTTTTGTCTGAAAGAAAATTTGATATGACCCACCATTACGCCAAGGGATGAGCAAAATGATTTCGGAATTAGAAGAAAATGCCAAGTGCCATCAGAGGTTGCCATGACAACACTACTGAATTGATGAGGGATGAGCCATCAGACGTTGCCATGACAACACCATTGCACGAGATCACATTCATTTTTCCATCTGAGTCTGAGGGAAGCGGCTTCGGTGTGAGAACTGGTAGCATGCTGTACTTCTATGACCAAGGTCATGGGTTCAAAGCCGGCCAAAGTCGTCGGATTTTCTATGAATGCTAAAAATCCCTCTTTATGCCTTCCTTTGGAGGGAAAGTTCCAACATTCGTTGCGAGTAGGTGGTTACGGTGGCATCTAGTAGCCAAGCTCACAGCTAGGTGTCGTTGACGGTAGTATTTGGTAGCAAAATTAGGAACTACTACTGGAAATTGACCATCTGCAGTCCGTACCTGAATTACAGACTAATATAGCCATAGTTATTAACAAGAAATGAACATCTGCCTGAATCAATACTATACAGATAAAATAAATTATTGAACTTGTTTACAGTACATGTTTCGGGGATTAATTATATTTTACCCCCTTCATCAGCTGTTGAAGAAACAAAAAACAAAGCGTAGCACAGTAATAATATACCGGTACGTGTTTAAAACCTAATATGGTGCACCATAAAATTTAGGGCATAAGAATATAATAAAATGAAGAGAAACAGATGGTGACGGTGATCAGCTGCTCATGACAAATAGTAGTTCCTTTAAAAGGTAGATATATAACACCAATACTTCACCATATCCGTGTAGCTCTATAACCAATGAAGAGCCTGTATGCTTATATCCAAATATAGCCCTTCAAAACAAAGCGGCTTTAAGAAACCCGACGTGATGGAAAGTGATCATAGGTTAGTTTAAAGCATATGGTGTCTGAAAGAAAGCGATGGAAAAACAGATAAAATTAAACCAGTGACAAAGATGAAAAAATATATAATAATCATTATGCAAATCTAATTTAAACGACATTGAAAGAATAAATCGAATACATATGATAAACTTACATGTGGTTAGGACAACGTTACATTCATTAGAAAGTGATTGGTCTATTGTTTGAAATTTTATGGGCGTAGCATAGTCCAAAGCTCAAATAGAAGGTAGTAGGAAATGAAAGAACGTCAGTGCTAGTTCTGGAAAAGGACGTAGATACGGAAGGAGCGTTACAGTGAAAAGATGAACTTATGGGAAGAAGAAAACGTACAAAGTGGAAGAATTAAAACTAGAAAATGTAATGAAAAAACAATTATTAGGGGACTGTACTAGCGTTAATAGTGATTAATAAAAGTATGTAATGATGTATAAAATATTTATAATAGAAAAAATTATATTAAAACATTTAAGGTGGTTTAATATTGGATTTACCAGTTAAGTTATCTGTGAGAGTGTCAAATAAGATATTTGATTCGAAAATGATTTCATTAAGATTCACTGGGTCTGGAATTTTGTGTGCTGTGTTGATTTCCATAGATTCGAGAACGTTCATCATAGTACCTTTGTTAGTGTAATGTAATATCTGTAAATCATTATCTATGTTAGTGAATTTATGACCTGAATCTCCCATGTGTGCGGCCATGGCTGAATATTTTCTGTATTTAGTGGCATTTAAGTGATCATTATATCTTGTGGTGAAAGCTCTTCCGGTTTGACCTATGTAATTTGCGTTACATTCATTACAATTTAACCTGTAGACACTGGATTTGCTGAATTTATTCTTCAAGTTGATAGTATTAGAATTAAAGAAAATGTTCTGATTAGTTTTGTTTGTTTTATAAGCTATTTTCATGTTAAGAATGTTAAATTCATGATCATTGAGCTTCAATTTTGTTAAATTTTTCAAAGGATCCTGAAATTTGTGAAATATGATAAACAATAGATTATTTCAAAGAGAAAATAAATTCCTTTTCATAAGAAAGAATAATATTAATAACATGTTATACCGAACTCATCTTGAAGCGTCAAATTTATCTTCTAAGAAGTATTGGGATAATTATTCTCTCATCGTTAATCAAATTGTTCACACGAAAATGTCACAAAAATAGCTACTTTAGATAACAAACTGAATAATTTACTAAATAAGAATAAAAAGTTTAACCACATATCAAATAAAGATCATCACAAATTTCAGGATCCTTTGAAAAATTTAACAAAATTAAAGCTCAATGATCATGAATTTAACATTCTGAGCAAAGGCCCAAAGCATAATTGGGAACCTAAATTAATTAAATAATAAAATCCTTACCACAATAATAGCTGAAACTGAAACCGCTACAAGAAAACTGCCCATTAATGAACAAAACGGAGCAAGACACGAAACCAACAAAGAAATTCGTAAAATTATTAATAAAAATAATACTTTTCTAGACAATAATTCCAATAATCAGGGCTTCTATAAATTAAAAAAGAAGCTTATAAATAATAATATAATTGTAACTAAAGCAGACAAAGGGAACACTAGAGTACTCATTGACTGAGATGAGTACATCACTAAAACTAGAGATTTCATTACCAATGACAATTTTAAAGAAATAAAGAAAGATCCCACAGCGTCCACACAAAGAAAACTTAAAAGGATTCTAAAAAACACAGTTTTTATTTTAGATGATAAACAAGTGACTCAACTTGTCGACATGAACCCCAGTGTTCCTACATTACGGGCCCTACCCAAAATACATAAAAATAACATTCCTATAAGACCTATTGTTAATTTCAGAAACAGCCCTTTATATAAAAACTTCCCAGTTTGCTCTACAGTTTCTAAAAAAACATTTTCGTTTTGAAGCAAACAAATCATTCAAAAACACTTTACATTTTTGTGAGAAAACATCAGTTTTAGAGCTAAAACAAGAGCATTCTTTACATAGTGCTGACATCAAAGATATGTACACCAATATCCCTATTGTTCCTACAATTAACATCATCAAGAGGAATTTAACAAACAATAGCAATCTTTCCAAAGTAGAAATAAATGAATTCATTTGCATTTTGAATTTTATTCTAAATAATAATTACTTTACATTCAATAGTAAAATTTACAAACAAAATGATGGCTTAGCCATGGGTTCTCCATTATCAGGAATACTCGCTAATATTTACCTCGACCATTTAGAAACTAAAATAGAAAGCAAAATAAAAGGAATTACGTTTTGGGGTGGATACGTAGATGATGTTTTCATCATAATTGACGATAATATTCAAAAGGTAGATGAAGTTTTAGACCAACTTAACAATATTGATAATAATATTAAATTTACTATGGAATTCGCCACAAATAATAAGATTAATTTCCTAGACACCAACGTCATTAAAAAAGATAACAGACTACATTACCAAATTGTCAGGAAACCCACGCAAACCCATTCTGCTATAAGACAAGATTCATACCATCCTGGCTGTCATAAAAAAGCCACTTTCATTAGTCTTGTGAACAGAGCCATGAGTTTACCCCTTTCCAAACAAGATTTTGACAACAAAATTGCAATTATTTATCAAATTGACAGAATTAATGGTTATAACCGTCAATACATTAATAATATAATTAACAAACTGAAAAATAAACCTATCACGCAACTTCAACCTGAGCGTAAAGACAAACCTTCATACGCAGTTTTACTTACTTTAATGATCATACTTACAACATCACCAACAAATTCAAAAAACTTAACATGAAAATAGCTTATAAAACAAACAATACTAATCAGAACATTTTCTTTAATTCTAATACTATCAACTTGAAGAATAAATTCAGCAAATCCGGTGTCTACAGGTTAAATTGTAATGAATGTAACGCAAATTATATAGGTCAAACCGGAAGAGCTTTCACCACAAGATATAATGATCACTTAAATGCCACTAAATACAGAAGATATTCAGCCATGGCCGCACACATGGAAGATTCAGGTCATAAATTCACTAACATAGATACTGATTTACAGATATTACATTACACTAACAAAGGTACTATAATGAACGTTCTCGAATCTATGGAAATCAACACAGCACACAAAATTCCAGACCCAGTGAATCTTAATGAAATCATTTTCGAATCAAATATCTTATTTGACACTCTCACATATAACTTAACTGTTAAATCCAATATTAAACCACCTTAAATGTTTTAATATAATTTTTTCTATTATAAATATTTTATAAGTCGCCTCCGTAGCGTAGCGGTCAGCATGGTTAGCTGCCGCCCCGGAGGTCCTCGGTTCGATTCCCGCCTCTGCCACGAAATTTGAAAAGTGGTACGAGGACTGGAACGGGGTCTACTCAGCCTCGGGTGGCCCAAATGAGTAGAGGGGGTTCGATTCCCCCTCAGCCATCCTCGAAGTGGTTTTCCGTGGTTTCCCACTTCGTCTTCGGGCAAATGCCGGGATGGTACCTTCCTTAAGGCCACGGCCGCCTCATTCCCTCTTCCTTGCCTATCCATCCTCATCATCCCTTACCTTCCCTCATGAGGCCTGTTCGCTTTGCAGGTGAGGCCGCATGGGCGAGGTGCCAATCCCACCTCACCAGTTGTATCTCTTCCGATTCGATGTTCCCAGCTCTAGGACACTGCCCTTAGAGGCGGTAGTGGTGAGTTCCCTCGCTGAGTCCGTGGGTTCCACCAACCTGGAGGGTAAACGACTAAATAATAATAATAATAATAATAATAATAATAATAATAATAATAATAATAATTTATACATCATTACATACTTTTATTAATCACTATTAACGCTAGTACAGTCCCCTAATAATTGTTTTTTCATTACATTTTCTAGTTTTAATTCTTCCACTTTGTACGTTTTCTTCTTCCCATGAGTTCATCTTTTCACAGTTACGCTCCATTCGTATCTACGTCCTTTTCCAGAACTAGCACTGACGTTCTTTCATTTCCTACTACCTACTATTTGAGCTTTGGACTATGCTACGCCCATAAAATTTCAAACAATAGGCTAATCACTTTCTAATAAATGTAACGGTGTCCTAACCACATGTAAGTTTATCATATGTATTCGATTTATATTCTTTCAATGTCGTTTAAATTAGATTTGCATAATGATTATTATATATTTTTTCATCTTTGTCACTGGTTTAATTTTATCTGTTTTTCCATTGCTTTCTTTCAGACACCATATGCTTTAAACTAACCTATGATCACTTTCCATCACGTCGGGTTTCTTAAAGCCGCTTTGTTTTGAAGGGCTATATTTGGATATAAGCATACAGGCTCTTCATTGGTTATAGAGCTACACGGATATGGTGAAGTATTGGTGTTATATATCTACCTTTTCAAGGAACTACTATTTGTCATGAGCAGCTGATCACCGTCACCATCTGTTTCTCTTCATTTTATTATATTCTTATACCCTAAATTTTATGGTGCACCATATTAGGTTTTAAACACGTATATTATTACTGTGCTACGCTTTGTTTTTTGTTTCTTCAACAGCTGATGAAGGGGATAAAATATAATTAATCCCCGAAACATGTACTGTAAACAAGTTCAATAATTAATTTTATCTGAATAGTATTGATTCAGGCAGATGTTCATTTCTTGTTAATAACTATTCTAACATATCAATACGGAACCACCATGAGTCATTTAAATAATGTAATACAGCCATCACAATTAACACCGTTTATCAGACAGATTATACACACATCCAAAGTACTCGGGGCTACATGACCGCGTTGTCGCTGCCCCAATACCGAGGAACCAACCAAAATCTCTGCGGGAGATAAAATTTTACGTGAAGACGTAACAGACCGTTAGATATATTTTTTTTATTTCTATTATTTTTAGCGTACGGCTTTTAGTGCCGGGAGTGTCCCAGGACATGTTCGGCTCGCCAGTTTGTAGCTGCTGCTAGGCGGACACACATGGGGTGAGCTACAATTACGGTAACGTGTGGAGTGTTGTCTGGGGAGGAAAGTTTGAAAGTAAGGACGAGGAGTTGGAAGGTAGCGGCTGTGGCCTATAGTTAGGGAACAACCCCGGCATTTCCCTGGAGGGAAGATGGGAAACCACAGAAGACCATCTTGAAGGTTGCCGGCGGGGGGATTGAAACCTCCTCGCCTCCCGGATGTGACTGACTGCCAGCAGCCACGCCGTAACGACCACGGCTAACTCACCCGGTAGACCATTAGATAGTTACACCGCAGCCTCGAAACCTTGCATAAAGGACAGTGTGACCACAAGTATAAAAATGCACCCCAAATGACGAGAAGGTTACCGTCCCCATAAGACAATAAAATGTTTAAAATATGCATAAAATGACCAAAAACAAAGTTAATTAAGCTTCAATTATAAAATACTTTCTCGCAATAAATGAGGTCTGATCCTATAACGAAAACCTGCATATTCTGCCTATTTTCGCCTATCCCCAACTTTGCCCGGAGAAATTCGAAATGGTGGCCGGAAAATTAACGTTGCTGTTCTGTGTTTTTTTAAGTTCTGATAAACAGTTACAGTGTATTATATCCCCGTTACGCGATAGCTACAAGTTTTCTCCATTTCTTGTATTCTTTTCAGTCGGTTAAAGAACTAGATATTTCAATTTTTTTTTTTTAATATTTCGCAGTTATTTACCACACTTGATGAACAGTTACAGGCTCCAAACTTGGCAGGCATATCGAAATAGGAAAGCTCTACAAATGTGGTTATATGACATTTTGTCGTACCACCAAAGATTACACCTTAGATGGCCATGAAAAGATATATTTTGGGGTCCTCTTTTCCACATTTCAGCACATTTCTCGTTTTTCCATACTTATATGACCGTAAGAATCGTACAATTGGCATGCAATTTGCCACATACAATTCTCACATGCATGCCGATTTTCATGATCCTAGCCGCCCTGTAAGTTGGTCAAAGAGGAAAAGAAAATGTGAGGAATGAACAAAACTCATGTCCCAATCTCTCTTATATATAGGCCTACTTGGAAAGGATAGTACCTGGAAGGAGACCCAACTGGTTGGACGTTCCAGAAGAAGGTTGTAAGATCCAGTCAATGCGAGGACTGACGTTACAAGATATACAAAGGGAAGAAGTTTAAAACGATAGAATTAGATGGTCCGCCGGAAGGATCTCTATATGATGATGATGACGATGATAATGATGTAGTTAAACGGGACAATACTTCTGTTGGTTGGTTCTTCAGATTAGAGGCTGCGACAACTCGGTCATGTAGCCCCGTGTACTTTGCGTGTGTGTTGAATCTGTCTGTTGATTGTGATGGCTGAATTAGTGTGTGTTATCTGTATTTCAGGTAAGGACTGCAGACGATCAATTTCAAGTTGTTCCTATTAGCCTACTTTCGATTTTTGCAAAAAATGAAAGTAGACTTATGAGATCAACACAGGGCGAAAAAAGTGTGTCTGTCTGTGTGTGTGTATGTGTGTGTGTGAGTCTGTGTGTGTGTGTGTGTGTGTGTATGTGTGTGTGTGAGTCTGTGTGTGTGTGTGTGTGTGTCTGTGTGTGTGTGAGTGTGTGTACTCTGAATGTCTGTCCCCCCCTATCAATTCGAACACGGTGAATGCGAATTGAACGAAATTTGGTACAAAGGTAGCACTAGCAAAGGACACCTCAGTGTCATGTTTTATATCGCCGCCATCTTTACTAAAACTGAATGGCGGCCACTCAAACGTTCAAAACGTAAAATCAAATAACGACTAACCAAATCATCCGATCTCTACCAAATTTGGTAACAACATACCTTTGTATAGGATGCGTCTTGTGACCAAACTACAAGGTCGTCCGCCATACCATTTCAGGATGGCGGCCGTGCGAATTATGCAAACTTTATAATCCATATCATGGGACCCACCAGTTCCGATTATCGAGCCGAGAATCGTTTTAACTGTTCTAAAGGAAGAGGCACGTTCGAAATTAAAAGTTTATTTTGTAATACTATAGTGCAGACGTGATTTTAAAAAGCTGAGCTGATTCAGTAATAAGACAAGATGGCAGCGGATATCTTGTGCCTGACTTATATTTCACTAATTTGAGTATTGAATGCAATATAGCGTACTGATACAAAATAAATAAACTTTGTATGAAATGCTTTATATATAAATAATATACTCCAGTGATGAAATCGTTTAGTATAAATCATTATTTGCTAACAAGTTCTATATAAGTCATTTTATATAGAACGGTATCCGTTGACACAATTAGCTCAGTGGTAGAGCGTTAGCCTATCGCTCAACTGCCTATGGATCAAACCCGATCAGAGCTAGATTTTTTGCTTGAAATGTTATATGTTTATTGTTTTGTAATGACTCAGATGTTTTAAAATTAAGCGTTATATTGTGCATATTATGGTGTAAAATATATATTTAATTAAAATATAATTCGCCAGCAGATTTACTCGAGACATCTAGCTGCCA
The DNA here is from genome assembly GCA_946902985.2 of Meconema thalassinum. Taxonomy (NCBI): domain Eukaryota; kingdom Metazoa; phylum Arthropoda; class Insecta; order Orthoptera; family Tettigoniidae; genus Meconema; species Meconema thalassinum. The sequence goes on from OX336394.1 coordinate 49,206,986, forward strand.
AAAAGGTAACTGCAGATTTTATTGAAAAGTTTCTTCTTCTGGCCGCTAGAATGCACTCGCTCTGTTAGGATTATATTGTTCGATATTTCACCACTAGAAGTCACGACTAGTCTACGTGGGGCTCCATTGATTAATATACCATTGGCATTCTATGCGCATCGAATTTGAAGAATGACAAGATGATACTACGATACATTTTTACTTTTTATTTTAAAGGGTTTGTAACAGCCTATTTTGCGTTACTTGAAAATGTTATTTGAAGTAAAGAACAAAACGATTTCACATAGTAACTGAGTTCAAGCCGTTGGTGTTAGTTCAGGTATTAATTACTACTTTTATTTCAGGCAAATAGCAATCGAAAATATCCACATAGTTTGTATACACACGTCTCTGTAGGGTCATGGAAAGATTTGTTAATTCAATTAGGGTTTTCGATTCCCGGTCAATGCATGTGAGATTTTTGAAGTGAAATGCCATGTCCTGTGGTTCGGATTCCACGTAAAAAGGAGGTCCCGTGGCTCATAATCACAAGATTCACGGCCACGTAAAACTACAATCTTCCTTCCTTTTTTTTCAATTAGGGTTGTGAAAGCCCTGCACAACCAGACGTGTAAAGACATGCCTCAACTCAAAGTTGGACGTTGCCCACGGCAGGTCGTTTATGTAATAATAATAATAATAATAATAATAATATTTTATTTTTTATTTATTTTTTAGGGCAAGAAATGCATTTACGCACAGAGTGTCGGGCTCCTGCTGCTGAGTAGCAGACTACCGACTAAAACTTCCCCTTTACTTCTGAACACTAGCCTGGAACCGTTTAGCACATTAAAACAATAATAATAATAATAATAATTTTATTGGTTTTACATCCCTTTTAACTACTGCTGCTTTTAGAGACACCGGGGTGCCGGAAATTTGGCCCGAAGGGGATCTTTAACGTGCCAGTAAATGTACTGACACGGCTCCCTCGCATTTGTGCACCCTCAAATGCCAGCTGACTGTGCCAGGATACGAACCTGCAACCTAGGGCCCAGCAAGCGAGAACGTTACCGCTGAGCCACGCAGCCAGTCCGGTCGATTGTGTCTCCAGATCCATAACATTCTTGAGATACTTCTTATCTTTCTTTCTTCAATGATGGTAGCAGTTTTTATCTAGATTGTGGCGTTTGGTAGAGGTAAATCGTTTCTATGGCCTTCAACAAAGAATAGTTCTATTATACTCTTTGATAATAACAACGAGTTATAACTATACTCATACATTTAGGAGAAAGTAGGCTATATGTTCTTTACTGAACATCTTGTTTTTTCTACCAAATGTTACCGTCAACGACACCTAGCTGTGAACTTGCCTACTAGATGCCACCAAAACCGGCACCTGGCGGCGATTGTTGGAACTTAATAGAGCGTTAATCAAATCTAACCCATAAATTTAGCTTCACACAATTGTAGTTAGTGGAAGGTTCTTTCACATGACATAAATCTATGACCTGGGCCCGCCAGCCTTACTTCCCCTCCGAAGGAAGGCATACTGAGGGATTTTTAATGCTCTTAATAATCCGACGACTTTAGCCGGGTTTGAACTCGCGATATTGGGCATAGAAGTTCATCATGCTATCCACTACGCCACCGAAGCAGCCGGACAGTACTTCATTCAATAACATTTACGTATTTCCAATTTCGGAGAAGAGTAGGTGTACCAACCACACAAACTGCTTTAAACTGAAACAAAAAGGAAGAAAAGAAATCAAGGGAAACCACTTTCAGGATTGCTGAGATGATTATCAGTCTTACCTCACGAAGCTGAGTGTACCCCGTTCCAGCCCACAGACCAAAATTACATTTTTTGGTAGTGTCGGCAATCGAACCCGTAGCTCAAGAGTGATGAGACAGACTGCAATCACAAAGAAAATAAAAAACAGAAAACACCACACAACAACAAAAGCAGAAAACAACAAACACAGCAACAACAACCAAAAACACAAAGAAAATACATAAGCAGAAAACAACAAATACTGTATAAAATCAAATCCAAAAATTCAAAAACAAACACAAAACACAAAGCCCACAAAAAATATCAAAAAATCTAAAACAAAATTAAAAGGTAAACAAACACAAAACAACACCCAAACTTCAAAGAAAAGAGAGAAGAAGAGGTAAGTATTTGAAAAAGAAAAAAAACTTCTGTCTTATAAAGAGAATAGATCTTGTAAAACGCTTATTTCTTCAGTGCTCATGCCCCTCCAGAAGCAACGCCGCTGTGGCGAAGAAACCCTCAAGATGCTCTAGACCACATGCAATAAGTCTAACTAGCCTAATTTATTGTCCATGTTCCCCTAATAAGTTATGATTGGGTGGAACAAATTCAATGAAACTTGGTAAACACTTACTACTATCCCGTCCGACCCCGATTATGCCATGTGTCACTAATCCAACATGGTAGTGGCGGAAAATATTTCACTGGCGAATAAGAAGGTTATACTGTAATTAAAATTCAAGAAAGCTTTCCAGTCGGTCTCACAAATTGTGCCCAGTTACATACAAAAAATATTACTTTAGGTATTTATCACAAAATAATACGCTTTTATGTACATTTTCTTTTTGAATAGCACGAGGCAACAATAAAAATGGCTTTCAACATTCAATTGAAAGACTCTACAATGGCCTGAAGGCCAGTACAGAATGACTGTTACGATATATTCAACAAGACATATAGCTACTCTCATGCTGTGATAGCATATCACCTTGGAAAAAAGGTGAATGCGGGAAACAAAACTTTATCTGAAATGTATGGCTATACTTATAGTCGAGAGAGGTTTCATAATTAACTCAATGGACGTCAGCGTTTTATGTACTCATAGTGGAGAATTTTATATTTCGGTCATCTTGTCTAATACAACGTAGTGGAAGCTGATACCTGAAAAGCTGGTATTGATACCGTCCGCGCCGCCTAGCGGCTGGACCATACAAACTCCACAAGTCACGTCACTTCCTCTTCTATACGCTATGGTTATAACTAAGGCCCGGATAGTTATGTGTTTAAATATTTTTGATTTAACTAAAAAAAATATATTTATTTACATATTTTTGCCGTTTTTAAATATATACATATTCTGGCGAATTTATTAATATGTACATATTTCCTATATATGATGGTATGTTGTTCTCCTTAAATGACTCCTTCCCACACTCTCGACCCTTGGCAATACCAGTAATTTGCTACTCTATTTCGTGAATGCACCATTGTCTCTGCATTGTAGTAGTATTTGAAGACAGGAATTCCCCGGTCATTGAGTAAATCAGGGGGTCTGGAGTCAACAGTCTCATTAAACCTCCAATAGTCCTTACCTTGGCAGAAATTTTTACTTGAAGTTACAGGGGTCTGCGAAACTTGTGAGTATTGACAGAGTGCTACGAACGCTTTTGACGTGACCTTTTCTTCTGCTCTTTAGAATAAAATTCCAAAACAGCATAATACATGATTTCGTATCGCGCATCTGCAGTAAGTATTGTAGCATTCGGGAACTGAGGCAAGCCCCGGCCTTTTGAGCGGGAACATTTGTACTGTAGACAGGATTATGGATTATTCAAGCAACTGGACGTTTCAACTATATTTCGAGTAACCGGTGGACATAAACACAGGGTCATTATCTTTGTGCGCCCCGATAAACACCGCAAGCTTAGCCGGCTGTGACCTGCGCAGATCGCGAGCGCGCGTATAGTCTACGGTTCAGCCGGCGGTGGCGCGCACTTTTAAACTTTTACAAAACATGTTCAATAATGTGTACTTACAGTGCTCATAGTCGATGCTGAAAATGTCCTCCTCCCCTTGTAACACAGACCTGACATCTTCTGATGAAAGAATGTCTGTTAACTCTTTTATTATTTACGGAGCCTGTTTCCTTGAATCATTTAGCGAGCCTCCTAATTGTACTGGCATTGGGCACAGGTCTTCCTGGAAACTTGATTCGAAATTTTCGTCTGGTTTCAGAACAAGACTTTCTGCTTTTCATGTACGAATTATGGATATTCTCACGTTCGCGCAATGTGAATTGGTGTCTAGGCATGACCAACAATCACAGCGATTTGAGAAATATGTACCGGTATTTATGTGCTTAAAAGTGAAAAACATGTGATTAAGTTTCCAAAATATATTTGTATCCTACAGGGTTATTATCTATGTGCGCAACACCCCAAGCTAAGCTTGCTTTGACTGGCGCAGATCGCGGCCGCGCGCACCCAGTTCAGCTGGTGGTGGCGCTTCGCTGACTCATATCGTTAGTTCACACGTGTTTTGTCATTCATATGGACGTGTATCTGCAAAGCATAGACGTTAGTGTTGCATGTTTAGTGAGTATTGTGATTGCGGCAGATTTTCGGCGTTCAATATTGGCATTCCAAATTGAAAGTTGCCCGTGCTGTTTTTACTACGTCATTGTACAACTTTTTAGGAATATTGTGTACTAGATTTCAACCAGATTAGAATTTTACTCCGCAATCCGTTCCCTTGTAAGTTTCGTTGCAATTCAGCTTTTTCATCCATAGGAATTGATTGAAACATTAGAAAAGTACGCCCATTCACCATCTTGAAAGCATGGAATCGTTCATCTTGCACCTTCTGAAGGAATGCCTTTTGTGTGAGACTTCATATTTGGTGCGTTTCGCCGTTGGGACTGTAGTAAATAGTGGAGTGTCGATGGCAGCTGCGCGCTATATGCACTATGATTAATGAATGAAAATCCACAGCCTGCTTCCAGTCTCCGACCGGGTCAGAAATGGAATGAGTGAAGCCCCCATCTAGCGGCGAGGATATGAACTGTGCCGGCTGCCGAGGCCTAACGCACGCCTCTGGCAATGATTAAATGAATGACAGATGAAATGAAATGATAGTGGAGAGTGTTGCTGGAATGAAATGTTGACAGGGAAAACCGGAGTACCCGGAGAAAAACCTGTCTGCCTCCGTTCTGTCCAGCACAGATCTCACATGGAGTGACCGGGATTTGAACCATGGACCCAGCGGTGAGAGGCCAGCGTGCTGCCGCCTAAGCCACGGAGGCTTACCATGATTAATAAATAATTTTATAATGCAGCCAAATGGCCAGTTATATACATTCAAGTTGATTCACAACAGAATTGAGACAATGATAAAATTATATCTGAACAACCCATCACGTGATATCTCTCACAGAGTTTCCCACACATACGACAAACACACTCCACGCATGGCTCAAGGAAACGTAAGCTCCTACAACACTTGTGATGGAAACCATGCACTGCAAATCTGGTATAATTTGCTTCTTTCCAGTCCGTCGTATCATGGCAACCGTGGTGTCAAATTCCATCCAAATATCTTTATTCTTTGCTACGTGGTTTCTGACTACCTCTTTTAAGGCCGGCGTGGGCGCAAGTAGCATTTTCAAGCGTAGATATCCTAATAGCATAGTTTCTTTAGATAGTTCGTAAACTAATCTAGATCTAGTGTGCCTGGATACTCTCATAGTTGTTTTTAAAAAGCGCGCTTTAATCTCTTCCAGCGTCCAGAGGTCGGTTATCGTCAGCCTATCCCAAATAATCTCTATCCCGTAAAACAGGATAGGAATAATTTTGAATAATGAAAGCGAGTTATCTTATCAGTTTCTCCCCTCTTGCAAAGTTTCGTGCTAATTGCGCAATTGAGTTATTGATTATGAAGTTCTAATAGAATGCTCAGCCAAAATCTTGAATATGTGGTGTGGGTGTTATTTTGCCGTAGGCATATGATACAACGAAAATATGTTTGTACATTAATGCCAATTTGAGATATTGTACTCTAATATATAGAGTTATTGTTAGTATATTTTATAATTTCAAGATGGCCACTGTGCGCTACATTCAGTGTGATAATCTTCTGACTAACGCATGTGAGAGCTCTAATATCATGCTCACCTCTTGGCAAAATTCGTCTTAATTACCCAATATTTCATTTGGAGTTGTCGATTGTATTGTTAAAATAGTTCGCACAACCGTCATGTTGAATGTAGGCTATACAGAGTCTGATCATTTGCCTCGACCACATAAGGCCACATATACGGTCCTGCCTTATCTCTAATTTTCGTTCTATCTATGCTACCATTCTGAGAAAACACACAGCCCAGGTACTTAAAATGTTCCATCTGTTCCAATTTAGTTCATCCTACCTGGCATTCATTATTTTTAGCCTACTTTTCTCATTTTGCAAAAATGAGGAAAAAGTAGACTTATGAGATCGATCCGGGAAAATGTGTGTGTGTCTGTCTGTCTGTCCTTCTGTCCTCCTAAACGGCTGCAGCAATCGAAACCAAATTTGGTATGAGAGAAGATCTATGCTGGAATATCTCAAGACCATATTTGAAAATGATGTCAGTGCTACCAACTGCTGAAAAATCGCTATTGAAATTTGAGCTCAATGTTTGATATCTTGGAAGGTATGCATGGGAGCTATTCCAAAGTTGGCACACATATAGATACTAATATTTCAGTTTAATCTCCAGGAGGCCATACATGGCAGTGTTACCAACATGATTCTAAGCCAGCTGATAAGTCTAATTTTTAAATGCATGTAACTTCTACACTATCAATGGGATTTCAAACAAATTTCGTATGTGCTATGCGTATTCTTAAGAGCAACCGAGGCTGCCAACTGTCAATAAATGCTCTCTCTATTATTTTATCCTAATACTAATATATCAGAAAGTATGCAAACCAAGAGCTCTAAACTTTGCACACGTATAGTACATGGCCTTCTACATTAATTTTGAGTACCTAGTATACGTCAGTACTGCCAACATGATTCTAAGCTTGTTGATAGGTCCAAATTTTAAATGCATATAACTAGTACACTAGCCATTGGATTTCAACCAAATTTCGTATGTGACTTTTGTACCATAACTCATAATTATGAATATGCGTATTCTTAAGAGCCAGCAGGGCTGCCAACTGTAAATAAATGCTCTCTCTCTATCTTTTTACCCTAATATGTATAAATCAGAATATATGCAAGCCAACAGCACTAAACTTTCCATACGTATAGTACCTAACATTGTAAATTAATTTGTGGTAACTAGTGTACGTCAGTGTTGCCAACATTATTAATTCTTTCTGATAAGTCCAATTTTTAAATGCATGTAACTTCTATACTAAAAAATTGACTTCATCCAAAATTGGCACAATAATAGATCATAACATTTTAGATTAATTCATAAATTCAAAGAAAAGTAGGCTCTTTGGTTCGTCACAGATACTACTTGTTTTTCTTTCGATTCTTCTCTACCGACACAACTTTCGTCTTTGAAATATGATCTTCATACCACACTCCCCACTCAAACATGTTGGTTGGCTTGCAAGCTTTCGATGGAGTCTGTCATTACAACCAGGTCATCAGCATATAAATATTTATTATTTAGCGTATGGCTTTTATTGCCGGGAGTGTCCGAGGACATGTTCGACTTGCCAGAGTTTGTAGCTGTTTCAATGCGGACACCCATGGGGTGAGCTACAAGTTCCGTTCAATTCCAACTTTCGCTACCAGATGTCACTGACACCTAGTGGTGAACGTTGGAAATTTGATAGAGCGCTTCAACGAAATCTAACCTGCAAATTAAGCTTTACACAAGTTTAATTAGTGGACGGTTCTTTTAGATGCCATAAATCTATGACATTGAACCGCCGGCTTTATTTCCCCTCCGAAGGAAGGCATACTGAGAGATTTTTAACGCTCTTAAAAATCCGACGACTTTGGCCGGGTTTGAACCCGCGACCTTGGGCACAGCAGCTCAGCATGCTATCAACTACGCCACTGAAACCGCAGCATATAAATAAATACAGTAAATGTCTACCCGTTAATATTCCCGTTTCCAACGGTTCGGGGATGAGATCCGATGAAATTCTACGGTTTTTACGGCCGGATGCCCTTCCTGACGCCATCCTCACGAGAGGAGTTAATGAGAAATATATATATATATATATATATATATCGTATGGTTGTACAAGTACACAAAAGTTTACAATTATTTAAATTGAAATGTCCAAATTTGACAACCATTCCAGAGCACTTGGTGTAGAGTCTTCAGACCACCTTCAAATGCACGGAGTATGAGAAATGAAATGAATGAAGATGATTGAAACCGGGCAAGGATGTGGAAGGAAGGGGCCGTGGCCAGCCTGCAGTTGAAAATGGGAAACCATGGAAACCTATTTCAAGGACGGCCGTCGGTGGGGCTCAAACCCACGTCTACTGAGTCAGCAGATAGCTTTGTCCCATGACCTAGCGCTGTGCTTTAGCGAGCGTAGCTACCGCTGTCGGTAAAAATAAATAAATAAATAAATAAATAAATAAATAAATAAATAAATAAAATTCATTTCAATATTGACGGAATTTTGCCCAGAATGTAGTCTTTTACGTGGCAATGAATTTCCTGATATGGGTTACTTCATCCACAAATGATAACCGATAAATTCAGTAGTGAGCTGCGCAGCGGGTCAGTAATGGAAATATTGTCGAGGATTGGCTTATCTTGGTGAGTTAATGCGTGCCACTTTGATATCTGCCATTCATGTGCCGAGCGGAGTGTATGTGATACTGGGTTCATGTGTCATATGTACATTCAACAAATTAAATTAAAGTGATTTATGTATCCTTATCTTGCACTGCGGGATATTCTGAAGTCTTGTGATACCGCACTTGGATAGGAAATGTCCAAGGGCAACCTCTACGTCTTGCTGTAGTAGTCAATACGCTTCGCAGTGGCTATATTTAGACTTAGAGCCCTGCGCGAGCCCGTTATCCGCATCCGCCCCGCATCCGCACGACCGTTATCCGCATCCGCCCCGCTTCAGCACAACCGTTATCCGCAACCGCCCCGCTTCCGCACAACCGTTATCCGCATCCGCCCCGCTTCCGCACAACCGTTATCCGCAACCGCCCCGCTTCCGCACAACCGTTATCCGCATCCGCCCCGCTTCCGCACAACCGTTATCCGCAACCGCCCCGCTTCCGCACAACCGTTATCCGCATCCGCCCCGCTTCCGCACAACCGTTATCCGCAACCGCCCCGCTTCAGTACGACTGTTATTCACATCCGCACGACCGTTATCCGCATCCGCCCCGCATCCGCACGACCGTTATCCGCATCCGCCCCGCTTCAGCACAACCGTTATCCGCAACCGCCCCGCTTCCGCACAACCGTTATCCGCATCCGCCCCGCTTCCGCACAACCGTTATCCGCAACCGCCCCGCTTCCGCACAACCGTTATCCGCATCCGCCCCGCTTCCGCACAACCGTTATCCGCAACCGCCCCGCTTCCGCACAACCGTTATCCGCATCCGCCCCGCTTCCGCACAACCGTTATCCGCAACCGCCCCGCTTCAGTACGACTGTTATTCACATCCGCACGACCGTTATCCGCATCCGCCCCGCATCTGCACAACCATTATCCGCATCCGCCCCGCTTCCGCACAACCGTTATCCGCAACCGCCCTGCTTCAGCACGACTGTTATCCACATCCGCACGACCGTTATCCGCATCCGCCCCGCTTCCGCACAACCGTTATCCGCAACCGCCCCGCTTCAGTACGACTGTTATTCACATCCGCACGACCGTTATCCGCATCCGCCCCGCATCTGCACAACCATTATCCGCATCCGCCCCGCTTCCGCACAACCGTTATCCGCAACCGCCCTGCTTCAGCACGACTGTTATCCACATCCGCACGACCGTTATCCGCATCCGCACAACCGTTATCCGCAACCGCCCCACTTCCGCACGACCGTTATCCGCATCCGCACAACCGTTATCCGCATCCGCCCCGCTTCCGCACAACCGTTATCCGCAACCGCCCCGCTTCCGCACGACCGTTATCCGCATCCGCACAACCGTTATCCGCAACCGCCCCGCTTCCGCACAACCGTTATCCGCAACCGCCCCGCTTCCGCACGACCGTTATCCGCATCCGCACAACCGTTATCCGCAACCGCCCTGCTTCAGCACGACTGTTATCCACATCCGCACGACCGTTATCCGCATCCGCACAACCGTTATCCGCAACCGCCCCGCTTCCGCACAACCGTTATCCGCAACCGCCCCGCTTCCGCACAACCGTTATCCGCAACCGCCCCGCTTCCGCACGACCGTTATCCGCATCCGCACAACCGTTATCCGCAACCGCCCTGCTTCAGCACGACTGTTATCCACATCCGCACGACCGTTATCCGCATCCGCACAACCGTTATCCGCAACCGCCCCGCTTCCGCACAACCGTTATCCGCAACCGCCCCGCTTCCGCACAACCGTTATCCGCAACCGCCCCGCTTCCGCACAACCGTTATCCGCAACCGCCCCGCTTCCGCACGACCGTTATCCGCATCCGCACAACCGTTATCCGCAACCGCCCCGCTTCCGCACGACCGTTATCCGCATCCGCACAACCGTTATCCGCAACCGCCCCGCTTCCGCACAACCGTTATCCGCAACCGCCCCGCTTCCGCACGACCGTTATCCGCATCCGCACAACCGTTATCCGCAACCGCCCTGCTTCAGCACGACTGTTATCCACATCCGCACGACCGTTATCCGCATCCGCACAACCGTTATCCGCAACCGCCCCGCTTCCGCACAACCGTTATCCGCAACCGCCCCGCTTCCGCACAACCGTTATCCGCAACCGCCCCGCTTCCGCACAACCGTTATCCGCAACCGCCCCGCTTCCGCACGACCGTTATCCACATCCGCACGACCGTTATCCGCTTCCGCACAACCGTTATCCGCAACCGCCCCGCTTCCGCACGACCGTTATCCGCCTCCGCACAACCGTTATCCGCAACCGCCCCGCTTCCGCACAACCGTTATCCGCAACCGCCCCGCTTCCGCACGACCGTTATCCGCATCCGCACAACCGTTATCCGCAACCGCCCTGCTTCAGCACGACTGTTATCCACATCCGCACGACCGTTATCCGCATCCGCACAACCGTTATCCGCAACCGCCCCGCTTCCGCACAACCGTTATCCGCAACCGCCCCGCTTCCGCACAACCGTTATCCGCAACCGCCCCGCTTCCGCACAACCGTTATCCGCAACCGCCCCGCTTCCGCACAACCGTTATCCGCAACCGCCCCGCTTCCGCACGACCGTTATCCGCATCCGCACAACCGTTATCCGCAACCGCCCCGCTTCCGCACGACTGTTATCCGCAACCGCCCCGCTTCCGCACAACCGTTATCCGCAACCGTCCCGCTTCCGCACAACCGTTATCCGCAACCGCCCCGCTTCCGCACAACCGTTATCCGCAACCGCCCCGCTTCCGCACAACCGTTATCCGCAACCGCCCCGCTTCCGCACGACCGTTATCCGCATCCGCACAACCGTTATCCGCATCCGCCCCGCTTCCGCACAACCGTTATCCGCAACCGCCCCGCTTCAGCACGACTGTTATCCGCAGCTTATCCGCACAGCCATGCTAAGTATATCAGCGTGACGAAAGATTTTGCGGATATCCGCGCACGGCTTGAGGTATATTGTATATCCTTTTCAGAATTAATTTTACCAAATAACTATTGTGATTCCAAGTACCGAGAACTAAACATAAACTAACATCTTCAGCACGGGAACTCGACATAGTGGGAGTGGAGGTCCCCCTTAAAGAATAAAAAGTAAACACACAGCAGCAATATAGGGCTAGGATTTTTATGTAATACGTATCAACATGCGAAATATGTACATATTTATGTGATAATATTAGGTGAAATATGTATATACGAAGGGCGTACTATATTGTTATAGACTTTATTTATTCCAACCCAAATGAAGCACATTACACATCAGTTGTTACGTCCACCTTCTCATCGATGTGTCAGTCTCTCCAGACCTTCCTGAAACCATTCTTTCGGAGTGCTGCGTGCCCGTGCCTTGACAGCTGTGTACAGATCTGCAAAATCCGCAATACGGCAACCAAGCAATGGAAGCATAGGGGCAGTCCACCGCCAAATAAATGTCGAACAGTGCCATCAGTCGGCAAGCGAATGGCGGCAGTGTTCTGGGACACTAAGGGCATCATCCCCATTGACTGGCTGGAATTAACAGAGCAGCATATGTGGCAACCCTTTAGCGCTTACGTCGTGCCATTCAAACTACTGTCGACCAAAGTATTATGTGTACTCGAGTTTGAAGCTTGTTTGTTAAGTAACCAATAGACCTACTTAAAATCCAATACCATCAACATTTTCTTCGTTCTATTCTACGTTAGTTCATATAGGTTTGGATTTTTAAATTTATATTTTAATATTTTTTATAGCAATTGGAACAAAAAAAAGTGTACGTTTTTAAGCGTGTTTCAACCATGCGTCACATTTAAGAATTATTATCTCAAAAGCCCGTCATCAGATCGAATCCAAATTTTAACACAATATACATTGGAATGTTGTATAACTGGTTTATTAATTTCACAATTTTGTGTGTCCAAGAAACAAAGTTGTTATCATTGTTGTAAGGTAACTTTTTCTCGGCTCAGGGTGGTTGGAAAATGTAGTTCTTGGTTGCGTTGTAATCGTTATCCATCAAAAAGTTATGCTGTATGACTGTGAAATACGTAAATTAATTTACTTATTTTATATCGGTTTGTATTTGTACGAGGAAATAACACATGGTTCTCCATCTAGCCGCTCCGGCAAAAGCTCTACAGCGTTGCTGAGATGGAGCCCATCACTTCCGAGCGAGACGCGCCATGAAGCGTGTGGGCACCATTTCGGCAACGCTGTACAGCTTTTACCGGAAAGGCTAGCAGGTGAAACATGTGTTATTTCCCCGTAGAAATACAAACCGATATAAAATAAGTGGATTAATTTACGTATTTCACAGTCAAACAGCATAACTTTTCGATGTATGAGGATTACAATGCAACCAAGAACTACATTTTCCAACCACCCCGAGCCGAGAAAAAGTTACCTTACAAAAATAATAACAACTTTGTTTCTCGGACACACACAATTTTGAAATTAATAAACCAGTTATACACCATTCCAATGTATATTCTGTTAAAATTTGGATTCGATCTGATGACGGGCTTTTGAGATAATAATTCTTAAATGTGACGCATGGTTGAAACACGCTTAAAAACGTGCACTTTTTTTGTTCCAATTGCTATAAAAATATTAAAATATAAATTTAAAAATCCAAACCTATATGAACTAACGTAGAATAGAACGAAGAAAATGTTGATGGTATTGGATTTTATGTAGGTCTATTGGTTACTTAACAAACAAGCTTCAAACTCGAGTACACATAATACTTTGGTCGACAGTAAGTGGCCATGAAAATGAACTAAAGGTGTGCTTCTGCAACACGACAATGCCTTCCCCTCACACTTGCCGAGAGACCACCACTGCTATTGATCGAATGGGATTCACGGTGCTGCCACAGCCACCATACTCTCCCGACTTGGCACCAAGTGATTATCAACTGTTCGGGAACATGAAGAAACCTCTAGACATAGCTGTCAAGGCATGGGTACGCAGCACTCAGGAAGAATGGTTTCAGGAAGGTCTGGAGAGACTGACATATCCATGGCAAAAGTGCATAAAGTTACCAGGAGATTATGTTGAGAAGGTGGACGTAACAACTGATGTGTAATGTACTTCATTCGGGTAGAAAAAATAAAGTGTAAAACAATACAGTACAGTACGCCCTTCGTGCATTATATTTCCGTGTCCGGGAGACGAGAGACACTCATTTCTTCCTTTCCAGAACTCAGCAGCTCTTATCCCTCGGTCTGTGGCCAACATAAGGTCTTCCTGGCTGAAGATCTTGGCACGTGAGCAGGTGTTGTGGAGTCTGGATTTCTCCACAGTCACATCTTGGATCTTCTGCATAACCCCACTTCACAAGGCTGCTACGGCACTTAGCCACTCCTGTTTTCATCCGGTTTAAGGACCTCCAGGTGGTATAAGACAAATGACTACCACTGCTCAGTTCTTCTGTAGGGGTAAACCCCTCTGGCACTATTTATTTCCAGAATGACACACCCTGGACGTCTGGTTTGGTATGGAGGGGTACTGTTCTCTTAATACAATTCTTCCTGGATCTTGGCGACGAGTGGTCACCTTGTGGTTGAACATAGAATGTCTCGGATCTGTCTCAAGCTTTTGTTTCTCTTTCTCTGCTGCTCCATCACGTTGAATAGCTGGAGGTGCAATGCCAGCGAGAGGGTAGATATGCACTGGAGTAAGGTGAAATACTGTATGTAATATTATATTATTACATTTTAAAATATGTAATATATATTTAATTTTTAAATAAATGATATATTACACATAATATTACATGAAGATTCCTCATTTTGTTAATTATATTTTTGCAAACTTAAGTGTGGTACAATAATTACTGTAATTAATTAATTAAGCATGTCCATATTATAGCAAATAAAACTACATTTCATTATTATGTATGAGAAAATGCGTACGAACTCAAGAAAAAGTATTGTGGGGGCACTTTTTGTTTGCGGACTGGAAGGAAATATAGGCTACTAGCCTTCCTGAACCATAGGTTGAACAGGCACTCGCTGGACAACTGAAGTCCAGTCACTGAGAGACTGGCAGGGTGTGACGTGAATTCCCATTCTCTTATCTCCACTAATATCTTTCTAGGAATTCTTTCCTCAGCAGCTTGGAAAATCCGTTTCATGTACCTGCGTTTCTAGTGAACAAATACTGACATACATACTGTTTTCAATTACCGTATATTTCACTTGCAAAATATATTTTTATGTTCGACCATGCTGAAATATAAATATTAGGCTATATGCCAGAAAACTGCAGCTTAATGGGGCTCATTATAGTTCAAGTTTCATTATGATACAGGTTTTCCACTAATCTAAGCTCAAGATTTTCATTACGATACAGCTGTTTGACCAATCAGGTCACCTGCGCAAAATGAAACTGTCGCTGACTTACACAGCCTCCTATTTTGAAAGTCACTGCGGACTAGTGTCATAGTGAGGTATTCGAGGAGGCCATGGTCGAATACAAGGTGTCTTTTGCGGCTCATGCGCTCTGTTCAGTACATACAACTGGCGAAATCTCGACAGATATTTATGAATATTTACGTTCGAACATAAAATAGTTATAATTATCATCGAACATAAACAGTCGTATGCAACTCGCCTCGCTCGTTTTATAAGCATACTCGTGTCATAATTATTGCCATTACAGGCGAAATGTGAATATTATATGTCAGAAAACTGTATCATAATGAGGGTCATTATGACACTATTTTTCATTATGAAACGGTTTCTCCCACCAATCAGAACTCAAGAAACAGTTGTGTGACCAATTAGGTAAGGATAGCATCGCACCTGCGCTGACTTCCACTGCCTTCTATTTTAAATTTCACTGCGTGGCTAGTGTCATAGTGCGTTAATCGAGGAGGCCATGGTCAAATACAAGGTATTCTCTGCGTCTCATGCTCTCTGTTCAGTACATAAAACTGGCGAAATATCGACAGATATTTATGAATATTTATGTTCGAACATAAAAAAGTTATAATTATCGTCGAACATAAACAGTCGTATGCAACTCGCCTATAATGGTAATTAAGATACTCGTATGGAAATTATAAAACTCTATTCAGTCGTTTTATAAACATACTCGTGTCTTAATTATTGCCATTATAGGTTCTTTGCATAATGTACATGTGCAGTGTCGACCAGCAATAGATGAGACTTGAACCACAACCCATAGTCGAAAATGATACATTTAATACCATAATATGTATTAAATGTATCATTTTCGACTCATTTTCGACTATGGGTTGTGGTTCAAGTCTCATCTATTGCTGGTCGACACTGCTTGGATAGTTCTTGGTAGATGGTATTATTATTAACTCGTTTGGCCGGTGAGGGTTCTTAAGATGCTCAACAATATAAGTGTGGGAGGTCTGTGGCCTTGGCGTGTCTTCATTTGATGATTGCTCGACTTATCTCATAAAGCCTTATTGACAGTCTCAACACAGCAAGTGGCTACGTCCGTCAGGTGACCTCTCACGTGTCTCACTGAGATCGCTTGCTTGGTCAGTAATAATTGTTCCGGTAAAATATTCTGAGTTTAGACCAGGGGAACTGTTAACCTTTTAACTTAACTTTCAACCAAAAATGGGTTTAAAGTTATTAAACTGTTCGGGGAATATCATCCTCGATTTCCAAATAACGGATAACTATCCATTCCTCAACTTGGATTAATTCTTAAATCTCAAATTACGGCGGTTAATTTGATTATTCAAGTGGGGGGCCAAATGTACCTTTAGATTCTTAGTGGCGGGTCGCAAGCTACAGAGGTGTGCAAATTATAAGAATCAAATAATGAGCGGCTTCGGTGGCGTAGTCGGTAGCATGGTGAGCTTTTATGCCCATGATCGCGGGTTCAAACCCAGCCGAAGTCGTTGGATTTTTTAAGAGCGTTAAAAATTCCTCAGTAGGCCTTCCTTTGGAGGGAAAGTAAAGCCGGCGGTCCGATGTCATAGATTTATGGCATGTAAAAGAACCTTCCATTAATTATACTTGTGTGAAGCTAAATTATAGGTAAGATTTGACCAACGTTCTTAAGTTCCAACGTTCGTTACCTGGAGTCAACTGCGGTGGTATCTAGTGACCAAGTTCAGAGCTAATTGTCATTCACGGTGACATTTGGTAGTAAAAGTAGGAACTACTTGAAAATTGAATGTCTGCAGTCCTTACTTGAATTAAAAACAGATAACACACACTAATATAGTCATCACAATTAACACCGGTTATCAGACAGATTCTACACACACCCAAAGTACACGGGCTACATGACCGCGTTGTCGCAGCCCCTAAACTGAGGAACCAACCAATCAACGAAAGAATTTAAATCGGCCAGAATGTTTTATTCAAAATCATTTTATCGACCAACAGCTGGCATATTTTATTACCCTACTCAGTAATGTTTCCTCCCCCGTGGACTTACACCGCTTCCCATAAAGAAACTTTCAGAAATGGGGATTTTCAGGAATATACAAGCTGGGTCCGTTTTCCATTTTTTCAATGACTTTGGAATGTACCTTCTAAGTCAAGTGATTTCAATTCATAGTTCACGAATCTTTTAATAATTCTAGAGCGGCTCATTTGTAAAAAGTTTCCAAATCCCTATGCTCTAAATCCACACGAAAACTAGAGTTGATTGGTTGGTTCCTTAGTTTAGGGGCAATGACAACGCGGTCATGTAGGCCCATGTACTTTGGGTGTGTGTAGAATTTGTCCGATAACCGGTGTTAATTGTAATAGCTGTATCAGTGTGTTACCTGTTTTAATTCAAGTAAGGACTGCAGACGATAATTTCACCTAGCTGTGAACTTCGCTACTACTAGATGCCATCGCAACCAGGACCCGGTGACGAACGTTGAAAGTTAAGAGCATTAATCAAACCTAACCTACAAATTTTGGCTTCACACAAGTGTAGTTAGTGGAAGGTTCTTTTTCATGCCATGAGGGATTTTTAACGCTCTTAAAAAATACGACGACTTCGGCCGGGTCTGAACCCACGACCTTGGGCATAGAAGTTCAGCATGCTACCAACTATCCCCCCCCCCCCCATGTCGCCAAAAGTAGAGTGAAGTAATCCAAACAAAACGTGTGGCATTTTGCATTAGCAAGGCTTCTCAGTAAATGGAGATTAAAAAAATCATTTTACTTTGAGTTTCTGAAAAGAAAATCTTATTAAAACTCTTGGTTAAACATTTGAAGTAAATTTAAGCGCCCTGCAAACATATTTAGTGCATTAAGCCGTGAAATTTCGAAAACTGGCGTCAAGTCAAATAATTTGCACACCTCTGTACCTTCCCAGTTGGGCACTTCACTTCACACCAATAGCTCATTACCCAATTAACCCTTTATAGGTTACCCCCTGGCACTACAGCCCATGAAGGCCCTACCAAGCGACCGCTGCCCAGCCATTTGGCCTGCAAATATTGGGGTGACGCGTGGTCAGCGCATCGGATCTCCTCGGCCGTTAATCTTGGTTTCCGTGACCGGGGCACTGCCTCACTGTCTGACAGCTACTCAATTGTCCTCACGAGGCTGAGTGCACCCCGTTCCAGATTTCACGTCAGTTTTCTAAAATCCCTGATGGAGCCAGGAATCGAACCCGGGGCCTCCAGGTTAGAGGCAGGCGCGCTACCCCAACACCACGGAGCCGGCCTTGATAGGTTAGTGGTCTATATATTAACCACCTACTATGAGGGCCATGTATATTGTCAATGCTGCCGATGGTTGAATCTTTCAGCTTATACCAACAAATATTATTTTGGAAGTGTTAATACAGTATTACTGAAACCCAAATGTTATCTCTTTTTCTCCTTGACCTAAAGTACATGAAACAATTTTTTAATAAAACAATTAAAATTAAATAGTTTTCAAAATGGTAGGCCTAAGAAAATTATAATTAAAAATAGATAAGCTCATAATAATTAAAATTATAACACTTTTATGTCCTAATTTTTAGAACAATAAAATGTTAAAGAAAATAAAAATAAAATATTCATTAATTTTAGGATGAAACAATTAAAATTAAACCGTTAAAAATGATAATAAAATTAGAATTAAAAATTATAAAATTAAGCGAAAATTAAACATTATAATTATAAACATTAAAAATGCTATTATTTTATAATTTTAATTTTAAGAACATTAAAATGTTGAAGCAAAAATTGAATTAATTAATAATAATTAATATTGGGGTAAAACACTTAAAATTAAATTAAAATAAATACCAATAAAAGATCTGCAATACTATTCTGCCCTATAAGAGTTAACTTCTTCTACCAGAAGCCGTAAAAAACATTTTCATTTCCGTAAAATTTAAGGCTCTTATACATTTCTCTGATATTCTGAAAGTCTTGTGCTAAATGTCCACACTAAATTCTAAAGACTGAAATAAATAAATCAATCGTAATCACATGTAATTTACTCAGGTTCAACATTCAACAGCTCTGGGGCTTTGGTTCGCAGCAGGAGAGTATGGCTCATCAGTGTGGGGGATGTTCCAGCTATTCGACGTGTGGTGGCAGCACTGGAAGAGAGACATAAGCTTGGACAGATCCCAGACATACAATGTTCGACCACTCCTCGTCTAAGATCCAGAAAGAGTTTTATTAAGAGAACAGTACCTCTCCATACGAAACCAGACGTCCGGCGTGTGTCACTCTGGAAGCAAATAGTACCAGTACTGCGCAGTAATTTGGCCTGTAGATTATG
Source organism: Meconema thalassinum (assembly GCA_946902985.2). Lineage (NCBI taxonomy): Eukaryota > Metazoa > Arthropoda > Insecta > Orthoptera > Tettigoniidae > Meconema > Meconema thalassinum. Next base: position 49,226,258 of record OX336394.1, read on the forward strand.
GGGTGACGCGTGGTCGGCCGTTAAACTTGGTCTCCGTGACATGGGCGCTGTCTCACTGTCAGACAGCTACTCAATTGTCCTCACGAAGCTGAGTGCACCCCGTTCCAGCGCTCACGCCACTTTCTAAAATCCATGACGGAGCTGGGAATCGAACCCGGGGCGGGCGTGCTACTCCAACCCCACGGGGCCGACTATCTACATTTAGCCTACACTTAATGTTAGGTGAGAGTGATTGACCTCAGGGGCGTGAGAGTTAGGGCTCGGATTTTTAGGTGCTAAAGATCGGGTAAATATTTATCTTTTATGTATTAAAATACCTGAAATAAGTGACAAAAATTAAAAATATTTCATTACAATTAATTTATTAATGTGAATATAAATAACTAGCATTACTCGTCGCGGCTTCGCCCGTGAATATTCTAGTTGTAAAGATTACACTTAGCAAAATCACACTTTATCAATTCAGCTACTGGTGCAGTGGTTGGGGGTTTGTCATTCCTTCATAGGTGTATCAGAGCGAAGTTTGTTTTCTGGGAATATCTCAGACACTGTTAATTTAAGGGCCTTTAAATGTGGTTTTCGGAGACCCTTTATAGTCGGGTGAAAAGGACCTTCCGTACCACACTCACACGTGAAAATTGCGTGAAACAATTCTAGAGTGCTCCTTGACCCCCTTAAGCGCATTATACTGTATGTATTGATGAATTTTACAGCTTAATTTGGTTCCGTGATAACCTTATAACCGTCTGGAAACTTTCACAGTAATGTAATAATTGGAATTGCATTGCGTCTTACAGAAATAGATGGACTGTGAGATTCTGTTACCATGGTTATCGTGTTGCATTCTTTCATTATTTCATTGTAAATATACATTTTTAAGGTATTTATTTAATTGTGGGGCATTTAAAGAGTAAGTGAGTGCGTTTCGCTTACGCATTGGGTTATGCTGAACCTCTAGGTACCCCATATGTGTAGGTTGGTGTTAACGGGACCTTATTTTCGGTACAAAACTGGAATGGGAACTTAGCAGAATAATATAGGGAGGGATATGCAGTACCGGTACCTACGAATGCAATTTATTCTATGTCTCACTGACTGCTGAAGCATTACAATACACAATGAGATACATCTTCAGGTTGTCCATCACAAATGACCCGATGATTATCGCGAAACACTTCTGCTGAAGGCGCGAAATTGAGGCAATGTGTTTCTTGCCGTCGAGGTGTGGTGTAACTTGAGATCGCTGTTGAGCCTTGATTGCTTTCCCACATGGTTGGCAGAACAGAACGCCCCCATCAGAAGTACAATTATCTTTACATTCTGCAACATACTGCTGTAGACAATAACTTGTAGTTATTTTTACTTTAGGCATCGTAGAATTGCCTTATACTTCACAGTGCCAGTAATAAACTGCATGTGAGTGACACTGGTTCCAGGTAGCTGGAGTGGTGGGGAGAGGGGGGGGGGGGGTCTAGCTCGTGGTGCAATATGGCTATGGACAAGGGAATCCCCGGCTTCCACAGTGAGTGGTACGGGGCGACAAGTTAAGAATAACACAGTTGCAAGCTGACATACACTTTGCATGAAGATTAGATAGCTCACGGGTTCTTCCCCGTTGATGTAACACAGAACAAAAATGCAATAAACTGACAGATCTATCATACTGATTTAAAAATGTAAATATTATGTCCTTTTATGTGCTAATAGGTATTTATAGAAAAATGCTTAACATATGTATTTACCTAAAAATCCGAGCCCTAGTGACGGTGCAGTGGTCAAGCTGCTTGTCTCTCACCAAGGCGGATCGGATTGGATTACCTGTCAATGCATGTGAGATTTTCGAAGTGAAATATCACGGCCTGTGGTTCAGATTCCATGTATAAATGTAGGTCCCGTGGCTCATGAACGCGAGATTAACGGTTACCTAGTAGCTGCTTAGAGTCGTTGATCACCACGGGTCCTCCACAACCTCCACCTTTGCTACGAACCTGATTTGTTCTATTGTCGAGGGGGTGGGGGTGGGGGGGGGGGGGGGGGGGAGGCTCAGTGGTCTAGCTGTATGCCTCTCACCAAGGCGGCCCGGGTTCGATTCCCGGTCAATGCATGTGAGATTTTCGAAGTGAAATGCCATGTCCTGTGGTTCAGATTCTACGTAAAAAGGAGGTCCCGTGGCTCATTATCACAAGATTCACGGTCACGTTCAACTACAATTTCCCTTCCTTCCTATTGTGGAGGAACCAAGAGGTCTCAGCTTCGATTTTCAATTAAGTTCAAGGGTTAGCTTAATTCAGTTTACAAATAATGACAAACCTGTCTTATTGGCTTTCACTGCCAAAACATTAAAACCCAGCAATTATTGTTCTGGCGGTCCGAGCACGGTCACCAAGAGGCCGCTCAAGTACCTGGCTTTGTGTACCTAGGCAAAACCCCGAGAAAGACATGGTAAAGATCAGGATTTTAATGGCAAACCTCTCTATGTAGGTCCCCTGTAGTTCGAGCAGTAATTGTACGGCATAGAAAGCAGCACAGTACGTATGTCCACTGTATTGAGGTTTCTAAGCGATCGGGCAGGAGATGAAAAGAATGAACATCATTAAAATTGAACAATATATGGGAGGTGGCTGCCGTGGCCTATTAAATGAATGAGGATCAAACTGACAAGGAAATGGGAGGAGGCTGCCGTGGCCTGTTAGATGAATGAAGATCAAACTGAACAAGGAGATAGGAAGCGGCCGTGGCCTATTAGATGAATGAGGATCATACTGAACAAGGAGATGGGAGGAGGCTGCCGAGGCCTATTAGATGAATGAGGATCAAACTGAACAAGGAGATGGGAGGAGGCTGCCGTGGCCTATTAGATGAATGAGGATCAAACTGAACAAGGAGATGGGAGGAGACGGCCGTGGCTTACTAGATGAATGAGGATCAAACTGAACAAGGAGATGGGAGGAGACGGCCGTGACTTACTAGATGAATGAGGATCAAAATGAACAAGGAGATGGAAGGAGACGGCCGTGGCCTATTAGATGAATGAAGATCAAACTGAACAAGGAGATGAGAGGAGACGGCCGTGGCCTATTGGATGAATTAAGATCAAACTGAGCAAGGAGATGGGAGGAGGCTGCCGTGGCCTATTACATGAATTATGATAAAATGAGCAAGGAGATGGGAGGAGGCTGCCGTGGCCTATTAGAAGAATTAAGATCAAACTGAACAAGGAGATGGGAGGAAGCGCCCGTGGCTTACTAGATGAATGAAGATCAAACTGAACAAGGAGATGGGAGGAGATGGCCGTGGCCTATTGGATGAATTAAGATCAAACTGAGCAAGAAGATGGGAGGAGGCGGCCGTGGCCTATTAGATGAATTATGATCAAACTGAGCAAGGAGATGGGAGGAGGCTGCCGTGGCCTATTAGATGAATGAAGATCAAACTGAACACGGAGATGGGAGGAGATGGCCGTGGCCTATTAGAGGAATGAAGATCAAACTGAACAAGGAGATGGGAGGAGGTGGCCGTGGCTCACTAGATGAATGAAGATCAAACTGAACAAGGAGATGGGAGGAGACGGCCGTGGCCTATTAGAGGAATGAAGATCAAACTGAACAAGGAGACGGGAGGAGGCGGCCGTGGCCTATTAGATGAATTATGACCAATCTGAGCAAGGAGATGGGAGGAGGCTGCGGTGGCCTATTAGATGAATGAAGATGAAACTGAACAAGGAGATGGGAGGAGACGGCCGTGGCCTACTAGATGAATTATGATCAAACTGAGCAAGGAGATGGGAGGAGGCTGCCGTGGCCTATTAGATGAATGAAGATCAAACTGAACAAGGAGATGGGAGGAAGCGGCCGTGGCTTACTAGATGAATGAGGATCAAACTGAACAAGGAGATGGGAGGAGGTGGCCGTGGCTTATTAGATGAATGAAGATCAAATTAAACAAGGAGATGGGAGGAGACGGCCGTGGCCTATTAGATGAATGAAGATCAAACTGAACAAAGAGATGGGAGGAGACGGCCGTGGCTTACTAGATGAATAAAGATCAAACTGAACAAGGGAAAGGGAGGAGGCTGCCGTGGCTTACTAGATGAATGAAGATCAAACTGAACAAGGAGATGGGAGGAGACGGCCGTGGCCTATTAGAAGAATTAAGATCAAACTGAACAAGGAGATGGGAGGAAGCGGCCGTGGCTCACTAGAGGAATTAAGATCAAACTGAACAAGGGAGTGGGAGGAGGCTGCCGTGGCCTATTAGATGCATGAAGATCAAACTGATCAAGGAGATGGGGGGAGACGGCCGTGGCTTATTAGATGAATGAAGATCAAACTGAACAAGGGAATGGGAGGAGGCTGCCGTGGCATACTAGATGAATGAAGATCAAACTGAAAAAGGGGATGGGAGGAGACGGCCGTGGCCTATTAGATGAATTAAGATCAAACTGAACAAGGAGATGGGAGGAAGCGGCCGTGGCTCACTAGATGAATGAAGATCAAACTGAACAAGGGAATGGGAGGAGGCTGCCGTGGCCTATTAGATGAATGAAGATCAAACTGAACAAGGAGATGGGGGGAGATGGCCGTGGCTTACTAGATGAATGAAGATCAAACTGAACAAGGGAATGGGAGGAGGCTGCCGTGGCATACTAGATGAATGAAGATCAAACTGAAAAAGGGGATGGGAGGAGACGGCCGTGGCCTATTAGATGAATTAAGATCAAACTGAACAAGGAGATGGGAGGAGGCGGCCGTGGCTCACTAGATGAATGAAGATCAAACTGAACAAGGAGGTGGGAGGAGACGGCCGTGGCCTATTAGATGAATGAAGATCAAACTGAAGAAGGAGATGGGAGGAGACGGCCGTGGCCTATTAGATGAATTAAGATCAAACTGAACAAGGAGATGGGAGGAAGCGGCCGTGGCTCACTAGATGAATGAAGATCAAACTGAACAAGGGAATGGGAGGAGGCTGCCGTGGCCTATTAGATGCATGAAGATGAAACTGAACAAGGAGATGGGAGGAGACGGCCGTGGCTCACTAGATGAATGAAGATCAAACTGAACATGGGAATGGGAGGAGGCTGCCGTGGCTCACTAGACGAATGAAGATCAAACTGAACAAGGAGATGGGCGGAGACGGCCGTGGCATACTAGATGAATGAAGATCAAACTGAAAAAGGGGATGGGAGGAGACGGCCGTGGCTTACTAGATGAATGAAGATCAAACTGAACAAGGAGATGGGAGGAGACGGCCGTGGCCTATTAGATGAATTAAGATCAAACTGAACAAGGAGATTGGAGGAAGCGGCCGTGGCTCACTAGATGAATGAAGATCAAACTAAACAAGGAGATGGGAGGAGACGGCCGTGGCCTACCAGGAGGTACTGCCCAACGATTAGCCTGGAATTGAAATAGGGAAACCACGAAAGACCATTTAAAGGTTTGCTGACCGTGGGGTTCGAACCCACTCCTCTACGAAATAACCTTACCCCGTGTACTTAAGTGTTGTGTGTGTCATTGTGATAGCTAAAATATGGCATTCACTTGGAGTATAAGTTAATTCCAACGGAAAACCATTTCTAGGATGGCTGAGGTGGGAATCGAACCCACTTCTTCTCAGTTCTGCTTCACGACGCTGGGTGAAGCCCATTCCAGCTTTCAAAATAGAATTACATCTCTTGGCAGGGCTGGAAATCGAACGCGGACCTCCCCAGATACAGCGAAGAATTGCTTAATGTCTCTACATTGTTGTCTGAAGGTGTGACTTCAGAAATAAAATTACGTTAAAATTTCAAAATATATACCTCTCTTCTGTTTCCCTCAGATTTGCTCTATTATAGGTGTCCTGCAAACGTTACGCCAGCCTGTACACTCAAGTAACAATAATTTGACAGCCTTTCAGTCAATGCAACTCAGCTGCAGGGGTAGGATAGGCAACTCAACTAACACACGTGCATCACAGCAGCGTAGCGCAGGATGACAGAGGATTGGAGATATTAATATCGTACCGTATGTTTGCCAATCCATCGGTGTAGTTACGCTCCCTGAGACGCATCGAGTCAATCATCCTCCCTCTCCCCCCCCCCCTCATATGATTAGAGAAAGAAATCGATCATAAAAGATAGAAGGATAAAGACAGGATGACACTTGGCACTTATCACAGTTAAAACCATCCCCTCCCCACACCCTGGCATTTATCACAGTTAAAACTATCCCCTCCCCACCCCTGGCATTTATCACAGCTTAAACCCTCCCCTCCTTACCCCCTGGCATTTATCACAGTTAAAACTATCCCCTCCCCACCCCCTGGCACTTATCACAGTTAAAACCATCCCCTCCCCACTCCCTGGCATTTATCACAGCTTAAACCATCCCCTCTCCACCCCCTGGCATTTATCACAGCTTAAACTATCCCCTCCCCACACCCTGGCATTTATCACAGTGAAAACTATCCCCTCTCCACCCCCTGGCATTTATCACAGTTAAAACTATCCCCTCCCCACCCCTGGCACTTATCACAGTTAAAACCATCCCCTCCCCACTCCCTGGCATTTATCACAGGTTAAACCATCCCCTCTCCACCCCCTGGCATTTATCACAGCTTAAACTATCCCCTCCCCACACCCTGGCATTTATCACAGTTAAAACTATCCCCTCTCCACCCCCTGGCATTTATCACAGCTTAAACCATCCCCTCCCCACCCCTTGGCATTTATCACAGTTTAAACTATCTCCTCCCCACCCCCTGGCACTTATCACAGTTAAAACCATCCCCTCCCCACTCCCTGGCATTTATCGCAGCTTAAACCATCCCCTCTCCACCCCCTGGCATTTATCACAGCTTAAACTATCCCCTCCCCACACCCTGGCATTTATCACAGTGAAAACTATCCCCTCTCCACCCCCTGGCATTTATCACAGTTAAAACTATCCCCTCCCCACCCCTGGCACTTATCACAGTTAAAACCATCCCCTCCCCACTCCCTGGCATTTATCACAGGTTAAACCATCCCCTCTCCACCCCCTGGCATTTATCACAGCTTAAACTATCCCCTCCCCACACCCTGGCATTTATCACAGTTAAAACTATCCCCTCTCCAGCCCCTGGCATTTATCACAGCTTAAACCATCCCCTCCCCACCCCTTGGCATTTATCACAGTTTAAACTATCTCCTCCCCACCCCCTGGCACTTATCACAGTTAAAACCATCCCCTCCCCACTCCCTGGCATTTATCGCAGCTTAAACCATCCCCTCTCCACCCCCTGGCATTTATCACAGCTTAAACTATCCCCTCCCCACACCCTGGCATTTATCACAGCTTAAGCTATCCCCTCCCCACTCCCTGGCATTTATCAGAGCTTAAACTATCCCCTCTCCACCCCCTGGCATTTATCACAGCTTAAACTACCCCCTCCCCACATCCGGGCATTTATCACAGCTTAAACTATCCCCTCCCCACTCCCTGGCATTTATCACAGCTTAAACTATCCCCTCTCCACACCCTGGCATTTATCACAGCTTAAACTATCCCCTCCCCACACCCTGGCATTTATCACAGCTTAAACTATCCCCTCCCCACCCCCTGGCATTTATCACAGTTAAAACTATCCCCTCTCCACCCCCTGGCATTTATCACAGCTTAAACCATCCCTTCCCCACCCCCTGGCATTTATCACAGCTTAACTATCCCCTCCCCACTCCCTGGCATTTATCGCAGTTAAATCTATCCCCTCCCCACTCTCTGGCATTTATCACAGTTAAAACTATCCCCTCCCCACCCCCTGGCATTTATCACAGTTAAAACCATCCCCACCCCACTCCCTGGCATTTATCACAGCTTAAACTATCCCCTCCCCACCCCCTGGCGTTTATCACAGTTAAAACTATCCCCTCCCCACCCCCTGGCATTTATCACAGTTAAAACTATCCCCTCTCCACCCCCTGGCATTTATCATAGCTTAAACCATCCCCTCCCCACCCCCTGGCATTTATCACAGCTTAAACTATCCCCTCCCCACCCCTGACATTTATCACAGCTTAAACCATCCCCTCCCCACCCCCTGGCATTTATCACAGTTAAAACCATCCCCTCCCCCACCCCCTGGCATTTATCACAGTTAAAACTATCCCCTCTCCATCCCGTGGCATTGATCACAGCTTAAACCATCCCCTCCCCACCCACTGGCATTTATCACAGCTTAAACCATCCCCTCCTTACCCCCTGGCATTTATCACAGTTAAAACTATCCCCTCTCCTCCCCTGGAATTTATCACAGCTTAAACTATCCCCTCCCCACACCCTGGCATTTATCACAGCTTAAACTATCCCCTCCCCACTCCCTGGCTTTTATCACAGCTTAAACCATCCCCTCCCCACTCCCTGCCATTTATCACAGCTTAAACCATCCCCTCCCCACCCACTGGCATTTATCACAGCTTAAACTATCCTCTCCCCACACCCTGGCATTATCACAGCTTAAACTATCCCCTCCCCACTCCCTGGCATTTATCGCAGTTAAAACTATCCCTCCCCACTCTCTGGCATTTATCACAGTTAAAACTATCCCCTCCCCACCCCTGGCATTTATCACAGTTAAAACCATCCCCTTCCCACTCCCTGGCATTTATCACAGCTTAAACTATCCCCTCCCCACCTCCTGGCATTTATCACAGTTAAAACTATCCCCTCCCCACCCCGTGGCATTTATCACAGTTAAAACTATCCCCTCTCCACCCCCTGGCATTTATCACAGCTTAAACCATCCCCTCCCCACCCCTGGCATTTATCACAGTTAAAACTATATCCTCCCCACCCCTGGCATTTATCACAGTTAAAACGATCCCCTTCCCACTCCCTGGCATTTATCACAGCTTAAACTATCCCCTCCCCACCCCCTGGCATTTATCACAGTTAAAACTATCCCCTCCCCACCCCCTGGCATTTATCACAGTTAAAACTATCCCCTCTCCACCCCCTGGCATTTATCACAGCTTAAACCATCCCCTCCCCACCCCCTGGCATTTATCACAGCTTAAACTATCCCCTCCCCACCCCCTGCCATTTATCACAGTTAAAACTATCCCCTCTCCACCCCCTGGAATTTATCACAGCTTAAACCATCCCCTCCCCACTCCGTGGCATTTATCACAGCTTATACTATCCCCTCCCCACTCCCTGGCATTTATCACAGTTTATACTATCCCCTCCGCACCCCCTGGCATTTGTCACAGTTTAATCCATCCCCTCCCCACTCCCTGGCATTTATCACAGTTTAAACCATCCCCTCCCCACTCCCTGGCATTTATCACAGTTTAAACTATCCCCTCCCCACTCCCTGGCATTTATCACAGTTTAAACTATCCCCTCCCCACCCCCTGGCATTTATCACAGTTTAAACCATCCCCTCCCCACTCCCTGGCATTTATCACAGTTTAATCCATCCCCTCCCCACTCCCTGGCATTTATCACAGTTTAAACCATCCCCTCCCCACCCCCTGGCATTTATCACAGTTTAAACAATCCCCTCCCCACTCCCTGGCATTTATCACAGTTTAATCCATCCCCTCCCACTCCCTGGCATTTATCACAGTATAATCCATCCCCTCCCCACTCCCTGGCATTTATCACAGTTTAAACTATCCCCTCCCCACTCCCTGGCATTTATCACAGTTTAAACTATCCCCTCCCCACCCCCTGGCATTTATCACCGTTTAATCCATCCCCTCCCCACTCCCTGGCATTTATCACAGTTTAAACCATCCCCTCCCCACCCCCTGGCATTTATCACAGTTTAATCCATCCCCTCCCCACTCCCTGGCATTTATCACAGTTTAATCCATCCCCTCCCCACTCCCTGGCATTTATCACAGTTTAAACTATCCCCTCCCCACTCCCTGGCATTTATCACAGTTTAAACTATCCCCTCCCCACCCCCTGGCATTTATCACAGTTTAATCGATCCCCTCCCCACTCCCTGGCATTTATCACAGTTTAAACCATCCCCTCCCCACTCCCTGGCATTTATCACAGTTTAAACCATCCCCTCCCCACCCCCTGACAATTATCACAGTTTAATCCATCCCCTCCCCACTCCCTGGCATTTATCACAGTTTAAACCATCCCCTCCCCACTCCCTGGCATTTATCCCAGTTTAAACTATCCCCTCCCCACCCCCTGGCATTTATCACAGTTTAATCCATCCCCTCCCCACTCCCTGGCATTTATCACAGTTTAAACTATCCCCTCCCCACTCCCTGGCATTTATCACAGTTTAAACTATCCCCTCCCCACTCCCTGGCATTTATCACAGTTTAAACTATCCCCTCCCCACCCCCTGGCATTTATCACAGTTTAATCCATCCCCTCCCCACTCCCTGGCATTTATCACAGTTTAAACCATCCCCTCCCCACTCCCTGGCATTTATCACAGTTTAAACTATCCCCTCCCCACTCCCTGGCATTTATCACAGTTTAAACTATCCCCTCCCCACCCCCTGGCATTTATCACAGTTTAATCCATCCCCTCCCCACTCCCTGGCATTTATCACAGTTTAAACCATCCCCTCCCCACTCCCTGGCATTTATCACAGTTTAAACCATCCCCTCCCCACTCCCTGGCATTTATCACAGTTTAATCCATCCCCTCCCCACTCCCTGGCATTTATCACAGTTTAAACTATCCCCTCCCCACCCCCTGGCATTTATCACAGTTTAATCCATCCCCTCCCCACTCCCTGGCATTTATCACAGTTTAAACCATCCCCTCCCCACTCCCTGGCATTTATCACAGTTTAAACCATCCCCTCCCCACTCCCTGGCATTTATCACAGTTTAATCCATCCCCTCCCCACTCCCTGGCATTTATCACAGTTTAAACCATCCCCTCCCCCCCCCCCCCTGACAATTATCGCTCATCTTAAGTTTCTAATATATAATTGTGTAAAGCACCATTTATTTTATACGATATAAAAGTAGAAATAAGAGATAATATACGATAGTTGAATGCAGTTTTGTAAATTTAAGTAGACACTTGTAACTTCCATAACTTTATAAGTTTTCTATTGTGCATGAGGAGAATGAGGACGGGAACGGGATCACTGTTGAGGAAGTAGAGAGTGTGGTAAATAAACTACGGTGTCACAAAGCGTCAGGGCAAGACGAAATTCGGCCAGAAAGGGTAATGTAGGCTATAGTGGGAAAGCAGAGCTGAAATGGTTGCATAGGATAATGGAAAATGATCATGCAGGCCGTGTTGGAGCCAGTCTATCTGTGTTTTCCGCATTTAGGTTGTGTGTAGAAGAGAAAGTAGAAACTATTTCTTGGTGGCTTCACTGGCGTAGTTGGTACCATACTGAGCTTCTATGCCCAAGGTCGCGGGTTCAAACCCAGCCGAAGTCGTCGGATTTGTAAGAGCGTTAAAATCCTTCTGTATGCCTTCCTTCGGAGGGGAAGTAAAGCCGGCGGTCCCATGTCATAGATTTATGGCATGCAAAAGAACCTTCCACTAACTACACTTGAGTGAAGCCAAAAAGTGTAGGTTAGAATTGATAACGCTCTATTAGTTCCAACGTTTGTCACCAGGTGCTTACTGCGATGCCATCTAGTAGCCAAGTACGCAAGCTAGGTATCGTGGACGGTAGCATTTGGTAGCAAAAGTAGGAACTACTTGAAATTACTGTCTGCAGTCCTTACTTGAATTAAAAGGAGATACACACACTAATACAGCCATAACAATTAACACCGGTTATCAGACAGATTCTACACACACCCAAAGTACACGGGGCTACATAACCACGTTTTCGCAGCCCCGAAACTGAGGAACCAACCAACCAGTAACTATTTCGATGGAAAGTAGACATGTCACATGTGGTTGGTGGTAATGATGGCCCATGACGACTTCAAGATCCGGTTATGTTTCATGTAAGAAGCAACGCTAAGTGCTATGGGGAGACGTCTTGAACCCCTCATGCTATGCTCCTCGGCAAACAAAGGCTCCAACGAAGCCTGCATGCTCATGCATTTGTACCGATGAGAATTCAGCTACAGGTAGTATTAAACACGATAACAATACGCTCATCTTGAGATATACTCGCAGTACTGTAAGCATGTTTGGCCGCATAATAGATGATGATGTTAATTGTACTTTTAAGGGGTTTGGGTGATCGTGAAAGATGAGATGAGAATGAAAACTATAACTAATACTAACTACAGACTTACATTCTAGAAGAAGAAATGGTGAACAAATAAAGGACAAGGCAAATTAAGGAGAGGAAGAAAATAAATCCCCTAAACCCTCGAAGAATGAGGATTGAGGGACTTGCTTCCAGTTACTTGTGCCGGGCTCCTCTCTGTCTTCTTTTCTATCGACCTCTCTTGGTCAACTCTTGTTCTCTTCCGACCCCGACGTTAATAGGGTATCCGAGGCCTAGGGAGTCTTTCACTTCCCCACCTTCATTGGCCCTTGTCTCATCTGTCCTGATACTCCCATTCTTCGAGAGGTCAGCCTTCTCCTTCTTTTCATGTTATTTCCTGCCTTCTGCACAAGACCCTCAAGGAGGCAGGGTGTATGTAGCCCCACCAATTCTGGTGCACCATGGATATTGCTACACCCAGAAGGGTTCACGGCTGGTGAGTTCGGGAGTTGGCGACCCCGAGGGATTCCTGAGCTTTTCTGGTTTTCCCCTTTTTATCCATTACCTCTGGGGCGGAAGCTCTCCTCTTTCACTTTCCTATCTGCCTTTCATGGCTCTCCTTCCTTCCAAGTCCCTCAATCCGCATTCTTCAAGGGTTGAGGGCATTTATTTTCCTCCTGTCCTTTATTTACCTTATTCTCCTTTTGTTTTCCATTTCTTCTTCTAGTATATAAGTTAGTAGTTAGTTATAGTTCACATTTGATTATCATCTTCACGATCACTCAAACCAATAGGGATGATAACTTAGATGTTAGGCCCCTTAAAACGACAATTATCAACATCATCATAATTTAAATTAACCTTTATATTACTTTTAGATAACTGCCATGTCTTCTGTAGTGATGTTTAATTTCTTGACATCTTCCACGGTTTCTTTTACCCAATTGGTTTCCAGTGTACTAGCCATAAGTAAGGCCCGGATAATTATTTTTATGTAACTAAATAGTTTCTATTTATTTTCTTATTTTTGCCGTTTTTATAAATAAATACATATGCTGGCGTATTTATTCATAAGTACATATTTCCTATATTTGATGGCATGTTGTACACCTTAGATGACTGCTGCCCACAATTTAGATCCTTAGCAATTCCAGTAATTTGCTTCTCTATTTCGTGAATGCACCCTTGTCTCTGTATTGTAGTAGTATTTCAAGACAGGAATTCCCCAGTCATTAAGTACAGCAGGGGGTCTGGAGTCAACAGTCTCATTAAGCCTCCAATAGTCCTTACCTTGACAGGAAATTTTACCTGAAATTGCAGTGTAAACTTGTGAGTATTGACAGAGTGCTATGAAAGTTTTGAAGTGACATTTTCTTCTGCTCTTTAGAATGAAATTCGAGAACAGCACATACATGATTTCGTATCGCGCATGTGCAGTAAGTATCGTAGGGTTCGGAAACTGAGGAAAGCCCCGGTCTGTTAAGGCTGGTTCACAATTGGCCCGGGAACGAGAACGCGAAGCTTCCCGGGGCCCCGGTTCGAAATTAGCCCGGGAACGTGAACTTGTAGATGCGCGCGCAATCAGCTATAGAGTAATAATATTATTAAAACAATCAGCAAGGGCCCACTAATAAACACCAATTACACAACTGAAATACTTCAGAGGGTTTAAATAACTATATTAAACACAAATTGTGCACTTTAGAGACGCATGGTTAGAGAGCGCATTCACAAGTTATGTTTACATCGCTGGCTACTCCTTCCGTACTGCGCATGTGCAGGTATAACGTTTCTGATTGGTTCAGGAAGCTTCGAGAACGTCAAACATGAAACTTGACCATGTTTCCCGTTGGCCTTCCCGGGCTACTTTTAGCTTCTCGTTCCTGGATATTGGTTGTGAAGGTAGCGTGCATTTCAACTTCCTTCTCGTTCTGGTTCTCGTTCCCGGGCCAATTGTGAACCGGGATTTAAGCGGGAATATTTGTAATGTGGAGAGTATTATGGATTATTGAAACAGCTGGACATTTAAACTATTTCAAGTAACTGGAGGACATGAATATAATACAACTATATTTTGGAAACTTAATCACATATTTTTCCACTTTTAAGTATTTCGGAAAATGTAAGCACATAATTATCCTGGCCCTGGTCAAAACTATTTTAAATATCTTCTTGGTCACTCTGTCCTCGTTCATAATTTTAATATACTATATTGAGGAACAAGCATAAACAATATGAAGGGGATTGACATTGGCAGCACAAGGTGATGATCACAATTAGCATTGTACATTGGAAATCAGAATCAGTTGGAGAATAATAGAATCATTATGGAGCAGTAAGGGTAATAATAGATGGATTATGGTAATCAAGGCCAGATTCCCTCGCTGTTCAACCCCTTAAAACAACAATAAATAACCAACAAAGGAATATATGAGTGAATTACAAATTACATTTGAGGATTTAAAATCAAAACAGACAATTTAAGAAACAAAGCACATTACAAACTAAGACGAACAAACGAACAATGGGAAGGTGATTTCAGACGAAGAAAGAAGACTGCGCTGCGATCTGACAGAATGGCCAATCGGTAAAACAAAAATCCTTTGCATAAAATTGACTGATTTGGTTCAATGAAAACCATAAAATATACATAATAAAGAATTGTGTTTAAAAGATGGTATATTGACATTAATGGCCAGTGAATTAAGACTCAGAAATTGTATTTTTTTCTCAGGTTTATGCCGTGTCTTGTGTGGGGTTTCACCTAGGGATACCAAGCTGTCTCATCAGCAGGCTCTTGGTGTTCCCTCCCGGACCCCCACAGGAGTAACGAACTGTGAATTGCTGAGTTTTAATTGTGTTTAACAGAGGCTATATTCCAGATTATTCGTGAAATAGTAATGTAGCCTAATAAATGTAACTCCTACTTTAGAAAACCTCTGGATGATTTCAACAGTAATCGCTACATTATCCGTAACTAGCTGTAGTGCCTGGCTTCGCCCGGTGGATTTATTTGTTTTATGGATGATAATGAATACTACTACAGAACTGGAGCGCTTAAGGATAAGGATCGGAAAGCACCAACGCTTATTGCAGCTGATAACCTCAGTATACTGCACCATCACCATCGCCTTTATACGGAGACATACTATTGTCATGATGATAACTGTTTTAAGGGGCCTAAGATACCTTTTTGCACTAATATTTCCCGTGACTGAAAATTACAAGCAGCTCGCAATTCTGCACCAGAACATTGGTAGGGGCAACGTGATGCAGCCCGCATTGCCGGCAACAATAGACTTAGATAATATTGAAGCTGTTCGGGAGCGCTTGTTCTTCCGACTTACTGAACAAAAATCAATCTTTAAGGTTGCCTGGGAGGTGTAGCCTAATGCTAGATAGCCTAAACTATTCCTCTTGAATCTGGCTATCATACACAAAAATAATTTTTCGAATCCGACTGGTAGTTCCCGAGATTAGCGCGTTTAAACACACAAACAAACTCTTCAGCTTTATTATATTAGTATGGATGATAAAGTTGGTAAGGCAATCAGTTTGCTGTCCCCATTCACCTCTTCTGCAAATTGTAATAGCCTAGGACAGGGATCTTCATACTAGGGCCCGCAGGCTTATTTTGATTAGGCTACATTGTAAAATTTACGATGTCAGTAAATCACACAAATTATAATCAGATGTATTTATTTAACAACACAATACAATAACTGATATACATAATCCAATTGAACATTATTGACATGAGATTTATCCTGAAAACTTAACTTAACAATGGGAAGGTGATTTCAGACGAAGAAAGAACACTGCGCTGCGATCCGACAGAATGGTCAATAGGCACAACAACAAGTAGTTCCGTGACGAATTAAGGAGCCTACTTTTCTTAAAATTCAAGATTCATGCTAATGAATAATCTCTATATATATAAACATGAAAGTTTGTCTGTTTTTTCTGAATTTCTACGGAAATTTGCGTTATTTACGCGTTTCCGGCTGTTTTATGACGGATGCGCGCGAAAATAATTTTTTTGTCTGTCTGTTTGTCTGTGGACAACTATGTTCCCTTATAACTCGAGAACGGCTGGGTGGATCAACGTAAAATTTGGTACAGATATCCATCAGAGACACGACACTGATCATTGATGTACCTCTTCTCTGTAGCTCTCATGAAAGGGGGCCTATCCCCTCAAAACACTTGCTTAAATAGGCGTAGAAGGGCGAGACAAAGCTCATTTTCAGCCCCTCAATGTGAGAAACGAAACACGGAACCACCTTTTTAGGCCCTAAAACCAACCGTTTTTGAGATATTCCCAGAAAACTAATTTCATTTAATACAATAATGAAAGAATGCAATCCGGTAACCATGGCAACAGAAACTCACAGGTCCATCTATTGCTGTAAAAGACGCAATACAGTTCCATTTATTACATTACTGTGAAGTTTGCAAACGGCTATAAGGTTATAACGGAACAAAATCAAGCTGTAAAATTCATCAATACATATAATGCGCTTAAGGGGGTCAAGGGGTACTCTAGAATTTTTTCACGCAATTTACACGTGCGGGTGAGGTACGGAAGGTCTATTATGTCCTTATTTCTATGTTGTTATATTATTATTATTATACTACAGCCTACAACGTCGATACAAAACTTATTTTCTGCCCCTTGGTGTCAGAAACAAAACTCGGGGACCCTAGATAGCCGTAAAGGGTCCCCGAAAACTACATTTGAAGGCTCTAATACCAACAGTTTCTGATATTCCCAGAAAACTAATTTCATTTAATAAACTAATGAAGCGCCCTGACAAAAGCATCTCAAAAGGTGACATCCAACTTTCCATCTATTTCTGCAAGAAGTAATGCCACTCCATTTATTAAATTTCTGTGAACGTTGCAAATGGCTATAAGGTTATCACGGAACCAACTAAAACTGTAAAATTCATCAATGCGCTTAAGGGGGTCAGGGGTTACCATAGATATTTTTCACATGACTTAAACGTGCGATATGTCGTACAGAAGGTCTATTATATCTCCAAACAGCAACATTTTTCCAAAAATTTCTGAAACAGTATTTTATTTCTTGCCTTTAGGAATTTGGGCCATTGGAGGCTAAAAAACCTGAATTTTCACGCACCACAAGCCTTTATAATGTATTAAAGGGGTCTTCCTCTGGATGGGGACCTGACACAACAGTGAGGGTCAGTTTTTATGTGACGTGTATTGCGATTCGTCTACGAGGTTTTCAATTTTATTTTCACATCAGGAAGTACACGTTAGGTAAATTTAGTTTCAGAGCATATTTTAACTAATCATACTTCTTTGTCGACAAACAGGTTCCAAGCCCCTAACCATTGCAACAGTAGCTTAATTGATTACGTCTGGCTATTAATACCGAACACCGTTCGAAGAATGGGTACTTCTGCTAGTCTATATATATATCAGAAATGAAATGTTACATTGGATCTATCAGTGCTCGTAAAATCATGTTGGCAACAGTGTCATGTATGGGTTGCATAGAATTAATCTGAAACATTATTATCTAGTATTGTCCTAATTTTTGATAAAATCCATTAGTTAATATACAAGTTACAAGTATTTAAAAATTGGACCTATCAGCAGGCTTAGAATCATGTTGGCAGCACTGACATGTATCAGTTATTCCAAATTAATATAGAATATCAGGTACTATACGTGTGCAGAGTTTAGAGCTGTTTGCTTACATGCTTTCTGTTATATTGGTATTAGAATAAAACAAATTTGGACAGCATTTATTAACAGTTGGCACCCCTGCTGGCTCTCAACAATACGCATATTCATATCTGTTATGGTACACAAAAGCACATACGAAATTTGGTTGAAATCCCTTTGTTAATATAGAAGTTACATGCATTTGAATGTTGGACCTATCAGCAGGCTCAGAATCATATTGGCAACACTGTCATATACGGGCTCCTGAAAATTAATCTGGCATGTCATTATCTCTGTGTGTGCCAATTTTGAAACAACTCGCATGCATAACTTCTGAGATATACAACATAGAGCTCAAATTTCAATTGTGATTTTTCAGCAGTTGGTAGCACTGCTGTCATTTTCAGATATGGCCGTGAGATATTCAAGTATAGATCTTTACTCATACCACATTTGGCTTTGATGGCTACAGCCGTTTAGGAGTTGATAGGGCGGAGGGGAACTCAGACAGACAGACAGAAGGACGGGGTAAGTCCATTTCTTCTGAAAATGAGTTTATGGCGCATTGTGGTGGCCAGCCATCGTTACTACAGACCAGTTGAAATTAATTTCAAACAAAGGGGAATGTCACCGAAATACTAGCAGAACGTATGTATAGGAATGTATAGCCCTCTCACCCTTTCTGCTGAACTGTGATAAATCGAAAATAACATATTTGTGACTCCATAACTAGTAACGGTATGGAGTTGCAAAATATAACTTTTCCAAGAACGCAATAAAACATTTTATATCCTTAATTTAAAAATATAAAACCAGCCTTACTAACTATTTTCGGCATTGCAATTCAATTTTCCCTGAACTTAATATAACACTGTTACCAAACCAGTCACATACAGGGTCTTTCATATAAAGTAAGAACGGCGAGCGGCGGATTTGTTATCCGCTGCTGCAGTGGGCTTGGCCGAACTTGTGGCGTGCCACGGCCTCCTGCTGTAGTATTGAAAGCGCGTGCGTAGTATATACTATACTTGACCTTACAATAAGCGTGCAGGTGTTCAGTCACCAGTCTGAACCTCAGATGGTAACATTGTGAGACAGTTATCATTACAACATCATATTTTTGCATGTAAGACTTATTTTAAGTAAGAGTCGGCTCGGCCGGTACGTGATGTATTTGTTCAGCAATTTCCAGATTAAGTGCCACCTTCACATGCACAGATTTTGAAAATGAGTTTGACACTACTGGCTCAGTGCTCAATAAAAGACATAAAAGATCAGAAACATTTCAGTGGCAGAACTCACTTGCGTCAGCCAGAATGTGGTTACCAGATACAATGTCTATATAACCCAGGAAGGACGACACTTCCAGTATCTTTTTAAGGTAATATTTCATATAGGATTGTACACACGCTTAAAGCAGGGGGCCATGGTGCGCCACAAGCTCGGCCAAGGTCACCGCAACAGTGGATAACAAAACAAAACACAAAACCGCCGTTTGGCGTTCTTACTTTATATGAAAGACCCTGTACTTGGGTAGTGAGTAATGAGGCGTCTGTAAAATCGTATAAAAAACAATTGCAACGTATAGAAGAGTCAATCGTGAATTGTGCTCAGTACTATTCGTGCCAAATGTGCAGATAAAGAAGTGTAGGCATATAGTTTTTATTCAACCATCTTGCTTAAAAGTGAGTACAAGTATACAAGTATCGGTATCAGATATTATATAATACTTGAGTTTATTTGGTCAAATATAGTTCATTCTAGATCTCTCCTTTCGTAAGGCGCCATTTTGGTAGTGTGATCCATAGAGGTCACAGAGTAGGATCATATTTTCCACCACTGACAATAACGGAGTTTCTATTGTCAGTAACCAGAGAATAAAAGATTTGGCATATCAAGCAATAGCCATACTATCACTGCATGCTAGATACCATGCCAGACGTATTTACTCAACAACCCAAGATATCTATGGATTGTGCGTCGGAAAGCAACCTTGATACTTGTCCCATCTGTGAACAGAAGGTGCAAGGTGAGTCAGCTGTTGCCTGTGACGGGTTGTGCCAGAGATGGCATCACCTAGCATGCACTGAACTACAGCAAGGTCAGTTCAATGCCCTAAAATCTACTAACAAAAAGAAATCCAAACTACTGTGGCTGTGCTACAGCTGTGAACAAGATTACCTGATCTATAAAGCGGGAAAGAGTATGCAAAAGGAAATAGAATCTTTAAAAACAGATATGAACAAAAAATTAGACACAATGATGACAGCAATAAATAAGCTAAAGGAAGAGCGCACAACACAGGCACTACGCGTAGAACGCCCTATACGGCATTCGCGTGATTCTGTGATCATGACTCAGGCCCAATTTGAGCCCAGAGGACACCGCATGGACAGTGACATTATTACCACAACAGCAGAGACGATACCAAAATTAATAAGCCATAGCAATAATGACCACTCTTCAGATGACGCCAGAGAACTACCAAAGACAAATGTTGAGAACAGCAATCATACTGTGGAAGAAGAGGAGGGAAATTTCACGGAGGTGATTTCCAGAAGGAGTCGTCGACGACTGCAACACCGTTCCTACACTATTGGAACAGGGGGTACAGAGGACGACCTTCTAGAAGCTGGAGAGAGTATGGCATGGTTGTACCTGGGACGCACATCACAACGCACAACTTCAGACAAAATAAAGAATTTCCTTCAACGGAAAGGATTTCCGCAATCAGTAGTATGCGAAGAACTGCGAACAACGGGGATTAATAAATCATTCAAAGTAGGAATCCCTATGCAACATTTAGAAGAAACCGATAACCCAAATTTTTGGCCAAGAGGAATACTGGTGAGACGTTTTCGTTTCTCACGCAGACGAATGGACATACGTTCTCCAGCAGGGGAATTTGGAAGATATTAACCACAAAAGAATAAGTAAGGGCGCCGATACGAATTGTTCGGTGACAACTGGGTTTTTAGGGACTTTTCTATGGAATTGTGAAGGACTAATAAATGCTACGTCCATGCTACCATATAACATCTTCCAAAATTATGATGCAGTCGTTCTAACAGAAACATTGCTAATGCATGAATGGCATATCCAAAACTTCTATACTATCCACAGCCTCGCAACACAGGGATGTAGAGGCAGACCCAAAGGCGGTATATCTTTGGTAATAAAACGCATGCTAGCACCTTTCCAGACACTTCATCAAACAGAGAACATTCTACTAGTAAAATGCAAATCAGTATCGATAATGGGTGTGTATTTCCAGCCATATCTCAAGGAGGAGGAGATCATTGACGAAATCGAAGCTGCATTAGTTAAAATACCAAGGTATGACCCTCTTATAATAGCGGGCGATCTGAATTGTCGTTTAGACATACCATCAGCTAAAACAGATACAGTAATATCTTATCTGGAACATGAAGGGTTCAGAGTTACCAATAACAAAATTGAGAAAACCTACTACAGCCCAAATGGTAGCAGTACAATAGATTTGGTTCTCATTAATGACGGAGCTAAAGTGATATTTCAAAATATTGTAACAAGTGTTGCAGTGAGGAAACACTTACCAGTAGAGACAATTCTACAATTTAATGAGAAATATACACTCAATGCAGTTTCAAGAATCAAACTTCCAAGGAAACTTGACGTCGAAATAATTAAGAAAGTAGACTTGCGACAGATAATGAACTCCATCAAGGAAGGGGACGTGAACACTGCTCTAGAAGCCATGGACAAACACATCAAGGAAGCCATTCCTCCTGGCAAAAACAATTTGCGAAAAGGCAATCCTTGGTTCAACACTGATTGCTATAGTAAAAGGAAATTGACGCTCAATGCCCTACACAGAGCCAGAGAGTTGAAGACAGAGGCGGCCTACAGCGACTATGCGAACAAAAGGCGAGATTACAAAGAAGTTGTAAGACAAGCAAAAATAACCTACCATCTGAATAAAGAAAAGCACTTAGTAGAAGAAGCAGAAACTGACCCATATAAGGCACTTCAAACAAAGAATCCTAGATTTCCAAAAAATATACCTATACAGACATGGTCGCAACATCTATGCAATCTATTAGGGGCTAAAGACACACGCCCTAGCGCCGTTTTGTCACCATGTGTAGATTTCGCGCCCATCATGGAAGAGGAGGTCATAAAAACAATACAATTGAGCAGAGCACACAGAGCACCAGGTCCAAACCTCATCACAAATGAACACTTAAAACTCGCAGCCCCAACTATGGTGCCTGCCTGGACAGCGCTCATGAATGAATGCCTACGATCAGGGAAAATCCCTACACAGTGGAGAACTGCAGTAATAAAAATGCTCTACAAAGGGAAGGGAGATTTAGATGACCCAGATGCCTATAGAGGTATCGCTCTGGAAGATGTACTCTTCAAAACGTTCACCAAAATAATAACAGGCCGTTTGACTAATTTGACTGATCACAGTATGCCGGAAGAACAATTTGGATTCCGGGTAGGCAGGTCGACCATTCAGGCAGTTTGCTGCCTCCAGGAAGACATTAAAGAGGCCTTAAGACACCCGAAAGGGAAACTTTACTCTGTGTTTGTTGACTACAGCAAGGCTTTTGACACTCTTAACAGAAGAATACTTCTGGATAAACTGGGATTGATGATTGGAATAGATCACTATATCACTGCGTTCATACGTAATATACTCAACAATAACATGCTGATAATTGACGACAGTGTCACCCTCTCAGAACCCATAGAACAATGCATTGGGGTATTGCAGGGCGATCCCCTAAGTCCAACACTGTTTAATGTTGCTACAGCAGACATAGTAAAATCCGTGAAGCTAGATGGAGTTAGCATGTACATATACGCAGATGACGTAGTTCTAGCCTCAACTTCACGTCAAAGTCTACAGTCGTCCCTAGACCTGTTGGCAATTTGGGCCGGAAAAAATGAACTCGATATAAACTTAAACAAAACCGTATCCATGATCTTCCGCAAAGGAGGTAGAATAGTAGCAGGAGAGTCCCTATATCTAGAGCACAAGGCGTTACGTATTGTAAATCAATTTAAGTACTTAGGACTAATTTTTCAGACACATGGGAATACTTTCACCAAACATATAAAGGACAGAACAATACATGCCATAAAAGCAATGCATGAAATAAAACATCTTAATAAACTATCTTTAGAGACAGCTATGACATTATTTAGAGTAAAAATCAGCCCAATAATAAGCTACGGTCTGAACATTATATGGGAGAATCTCACGAAAAACAACATGAAGTGCATAGAAAGAGTCAAGGCAACTTTCATGAAAAAAGTCCTGTGTATCTCAAAGTATAGCCCATCGCGACTGTGTTATGAAATGTCAAGAGAGACCTTCTACATCGACGATTTAAGGTGTCAACTATTGCTCCCATCTACCGCCCAGTACGAGGACCTTCTAAAAGAGCTCAAAACGAAGAGGATGCAAATATGGAGTGACTTTTATTTAACAGCCGCAATGACGTCCGATGAGTGGAAGGGTCCATGTTACGACCTGAGACATACAATCACTCGTTTCGCAATACATGGATTCCATTTCAAGTTATGCAAAATGGAAGGGTATCATGAGCCTAGTATGAAATGCATTTGCAAATTGTGTGGAAGTGTCTGTGAAAGGTATCATGCCATGACATGCGGACGGAGGGTTGAGTCACTTAATAGCTTTTGTTGTCAATGACAGTTGAATGTGATCTTGAATATTTTGGGTTTTTATTATTATTATTATTTTTATATTGCCTCATGGCCATTGGCTGCAATAAATACCTTTAAAATCGTAATGAGTCCCCTCTTAAGGGAGAAGTTCTTTGGCGACCCTTAGGAGAGTATCTTAAGAAGAAAGCGATTGTATCTGTACTACTGGCTATAGCCTCACTCCGCCATGTTCCACGCATCTCTGCAATAACTACAACACATCGTAAACTCAGGCGGACAGCCATCGTTTAGAAATTAGATCCCAGCACTAAAAGTGGCTCTACGTCACGAGGCCTTGTCGACCGTGTTGCGGGACGCACCCAGCTCTGTGTCCAAAGTGTCCGTGCTCATAGCCTTGTTGCCCATGAAGAAGGCTTCCACCTCCTCCAGCGTCTTGCCCTCCGTCTCTGGCAGTGCCCAATAGAGGAACACGAATCCCACGCAGCTGAAGGCACCGTACAGCCAGAACACTCCGTACAGACACAAGGAAGACTCCAGCGCCAGGTAGGTCTTGGTGGCAGTGAAGTACAATACATAGGCCAAGGCTGCCGTCACCCCACTGGCTAAGCCACGTGATCTGAAGTCAAGGGACATAAAGTTACAAGTTAGACATAAGTTTAGTCGCTGGTAGGTCTTGGTGGCAGTGACGTTTAATACATAGGCCAAGACTGTCGTCACCCCACTGGCTAAGCCACGTGATCTGAAGTCAAGGAACATAAAGTTACAAGTTAGACATAAGTTTAGTCGCTGGTAGGTCTTGGTGGCAGTGAAGTTTAATACATAGGCCAAGGCTGCCGTCACTCCACTGGCTAAGCCACGTGATCTGAAGTCAAGGAACATAAAGTTACAAGTTAGACATAAGTTTAGTCGCTGGTAGGTCTTGGTGGCAGTGACGTTTAATACATAGGCCAAGGCTGTCGTCACTCCACTGGCTAAGCCACGTGATCTGAAGTCAAGGAACATAAAGTTACAAGTTAGACATAAGTTTAGTCGCTGGTAGGTCTTGGTGGCTGTGAAGTTTAATACATAGGCCAAGGCTGACGTCACTCCACTAGCTAAGCCACGTGATCTGAAGTCAAGGAACATAAAGTTACAAGTTAGACATAAGTTTAGTCGCTGGTAGGTCTTGGTGGCAGTGAAGTTTAATACATAGGCCAAGGCTGCCTTCACTCCACTGGCTAAGCCACGTGATCTGAAGTCAAGGAACATACAGTTACACACAGAAACAGGTAGGTCTTGGTGGCAATGGAGGCCAAGGCTGACGTCACTCCACTAGCTAAGCCACGTGATCTGAAGTCAAGGAACATAAAGTTACAAGTTAGACATAGACTTGGCCGCTGGTAGGTCTTGATGGCAGTGGATTAAAGTACATAGGCCAAGGCTGCCGTTACTCCACTGGCTAGACCACGTGACCTGAGGACATGGAACATTATACTACTTGTAGACACAGACACAAGGAGAACTCCAGATTCAGGTAGGAAAACCCTGTTTGAATTTGAACCTGTTAAGTAGTTGAGTAAGGGCATTTTTCTCGTTTACGAGAATGCAACACCACACAAGGATCGCACATTACAAGCTTGGTTACAGCGTTTCCAATGAAGGATGTGGACACGTCCGGTATACAGTCAAGATCTGGCATAATACGACTTCTTGTGAAGGAACATGCGGATGGGAAAATATTTTCTCCAGGACTAAAGAGCATATTTCTATCGCCAGGGAATGTAACCTTTGATAGAACGTCCAGACCGTTACAGAGACTGAAATTAATGTGGCCTGTCTGGATTACTCTGAATTGTACTGTGTCACTCAATAAAAGTTACTTGACCTCTCATAAACATTGAGCAACTTACAGTTTGAATGTCCTACGTATTAGTCCAATGTCGTAAATAAAACAATCATAGCATCCAACCCCAACAAACTGCATCCAAGATAGAAAGAAGCATACCTGAGCGGGAAGACTTCAGCCACGTACATCCAGGGTATCTGGCCCATACCGAAGTATGTGGAGAAGGAGAGAATGATGAGCATAATGAGTGGCAGCCAGGTGGCAGGTCGGTCGCCCACTGTGGCCTCAGGAAGCACCGCACCCGCACAACCTATGACGATATAGGCGTAGGTACCGAGCACCAGGCAAGGTATGGCGCAGCCGACGAGAGAGATGAAGGTCAGGAGGCGTTTTCCGCAAGAAGACACGGTGGCTGTCAACAAGCAGATGGCTCCAAGTCCGAGTATCGCTGACACGACCTGGAAGAAGACACAGTGGTTTTCAACAAACAGAAGGCATTACAATGATGTACTGTACCATTGATCCCGGGTTTTACCAAGACAGGCACAGGTGTCCCCGTGTCCTCACCTTCGGTCCCCTCCAACACCTCTTAGTGGTTTACAGAAAAGCAGCAGAAAGATTTAACAACAACAGGCCTTAAGGCTGTGATAAAAATAAATAAAGGAAGGAAGGAGCAAGCAAGGAAGGAAGGAAGAAAGGAGCAAGCAAGGAAGGAGCAAAGAAGGAAGGAACGAGCAAAGAAGGAAGGAAGCCCTTGGTTTTACGTTGGTTAATTTCCTTATCATAAAGCAACGTCTTGGTTGAAACGAGCATTGGATCATCGCAGTATAGTACTGCCCCCGGAAATTGAATTATTTTGCGACAAAATGAGAGTATTTTCCGTCCCCATTATAAAATTTAACCAGCAAATATAAATCCTGGAAGTGTGACACAAGTGAGTCGTGTTACAAACTTGAGGCAGTGGGAAAGTCCAATCACGTGATATGTTGCGCAACGGAAATTTCTAGAAGGTTGAAATCGGCATAAAACAGTGAATTAGCCATAAAATATATTAAATATTGTTATAAATTATGCTATTGGATACCAGCCCAAAGCCAATGAGAAGATGTCTTATTGAAGACGGGATTAACTTTAACTACATAATTTGATGAAATTATGCATTCAGGCCCTTAGAAGGAGATTTTCTTAATTGGTAATGAAGAGAAATTAAAAGAAAATATGACTGATACTTAAAAAGCTGCAGATGGGGTTAATCTACGCAGTAATTAGCATTGGTAATCTACGCGCTAAAATTATGGTGGGAGATTGATATGGCCGCCAAACTTTGACTTGGAGAGGGAGATCCAAGGATCGAGGTTCTTATTCCAGCAGACTTTGAAGAGAGAGGAAGTGGTTGTTGGGTTAACGGAGATCCCAAAGCCTTTGTCCGAGTGCGGCGATTGTCGACCCGTGGAGACGATACGTTAGCAGGGTGGAACAGTGGAGAATCCCGCGCTAGCATTATAGGCGAAGTTGAGGGGAGTATTGAAATTAGGATATCTCATTTATATTTCAGAATATACTTCAGCCAAGTGAATAAATAGATAGACCAGTTCGAATACTATATTCTATTAAAAGTCGAGCGCTTTATGTCAAACCACTTCGACAAAATACGCCTGTAAAGACAATTTTACAAATGTGTTGGAAATAGAAGATGAATAACACTTTTGTTGCAACGTGAAGTTGGCGAACATAGTTCAAGTGAACAGCAGTGGAGAACTTTAACATTGGCGCAGCAAACAAACATTAATATGATGGCTATTAATATTCATCGATTAGTTTCATTCAACTTTATTAACATTGTTGAGATGATGGACTAAGTACTCATGCGTCAGGGACATATTTGATGCAGAGTTAAGATACAACAATGGAGCTTCGATAGACAACGTATTGCAGAATACAGACGTAGTGTAATTTACACCTTGTACATTTTCGTCAGTCTACGAACACTAATGTAACAACGATTAGCAATAGAAATAATTCATTCACACCTACATGAATATTTCTATAAATTATTACTCGGCGGTGGTGCTGATCTATATTTGCGACGGAGAATGAAGATCCTACAGAAGATGATGGTCAAGATGCTAGGGTATCCCAGCAAAACCAGAAGACTATGCCAGAAGGATGTCGTTCGATACCAGAAGGAGGTTGGTGAATACCGGAGAGGGAACGTCTTCCCAAATCCGAGGTCGCTGTTCCGAGGTTCGAATGGAGGTCCATCTCAGTATATTGGACTGAGGAAACACCTAAAGTATTGTTAAATACTTACCCTGATCTTCAAGTTATCGTCCAAATAAGGTAGCAGTGCCATTTACTTGTAGTATAGAGCTTGATTAGTGACATTCTGAGCCAACGGTCCTTACTCCATGTTTCATATATTTGAGTGTTCCCATTTAATTTACACTTCAGATGTGTGTTAAGATTTATAAGCTTCAAGATTACTAGAGATGATTGTCTTTCATCTATTTTTAAATTTTATTCTACGGATCAGTTGTTGAACTCACATTAAAAATTTTGTTTGAGGAATCAGATTTCCTTATAGAAGACTAGTCATTTTGATTATCGACTTTTAAATTTTTATTTTGAACCAAGGATTCAGACATTGTGTCATAGTTGCAAATTAAATTCTTTTAGTAATTTAATTTGGGCACTTTAATGTATCAACTTCAAGAGCAGAAGAAACATCGAATGATGTTGTCATATCATTATTGTATATAACCTTTACGGCGATCTAGCAAATACTAGTCGTTTAATAAGACTGAAGTCTTAAATACATAGACATTCTTCGTGTAGAGTGGAAAGATATTACGAAATTGACAACCTTTTCATTATTTGTAAAGCTGAAAGCTTTAGTCATTTAATTGTTAGAGGAAATATCTCTTGATAGAAGATTATTTAAATCTTTGGCTAGGAATTCAAAGCTAGTTTATCCCAGTCAAGATTGAATTCTATTTGACACTATAAATAACATGTGGTTATTTATACACTATTTGTGTAATATCGCGTCATAATGTAGAACTGATATTGCAACGACGTGCAATTTAAAGCTTGACAAGTAAGATGAAACAGAATTAATATTTTTATTACATGTATTTGTGACAGACGAGTTAACAATTAATTATCTTATTGTGTAGTAAACTCTAGGAGGTCAATCACGACAGTATAAAGTCGTTCGTTATTGTTGGAAATTTTATTTGAAGAACTAAAGGATGTACACGTGTAGATCAGTAGTCGAGTGTGACGACACTGATTGTCATGCCGTTAATTGAAGGAGGTTCCTACAGAAGAAATGTTAATAACAATTAATCTGTTTTTGGTTATTGTTTAACATAGAGGATGAAAATTGTTTATTCCATATATAGTATTATATGAGGTGTTGTAGCGCTGTGTTGAGTTCGTGCGAAGGTGTTTCCGCATTTTAAGGGAAGTCAACAAAGTATAGTTCTTTTGATAAGAACGAGGCATAGATAGTGATAAGAGTCGTTGTATATAAGCATTCCTTTTCATGTAAAGTAACGTTTTAGCTGTGATGACAGGAGGGTTTGAGTGGAAGGCAATTAGAGAACGATTGTCTACTCATGTCATTGATACCATTATTAAACCTTTTTAAACCCGGAGTTGTATAGAAACGTACAGTTGACCTTTGCCAGTTGATTGTATTTGATCGATAATGTAAATAAACGTATCTAAGACGATGTGTGTGCAGTATATGAACGCTAATGAGTGTTAACAAAGTTTTATGTTGAAAAGCATTGTAAATAATTTAATTTCAAGTTGTATAGTAAGAGAGAACTAAGATTCTCTAAGATAACGTGTTGTCAACGTTAGATATCGTTTATTATAAAGACCAGATTACTTGTAAATATTTTCCCGTAATGATTTAATTACTTAAATGATTTTTATTAGGATTAATTAGTAGGATGTTTTTGAAATAGTGCATATTTTGTGAGCGAATGTTTCTAGAATGGATGATTGCCAGTTGCTAAGTTTGACTGAACAACCTAATCGGTTCTAGAACGATTAAGGAGTGTGAAAGGAAGGGTCTATTTAAATTTCAGTTAAATTGATAAAGAATTACAGGAGTTATAAGCAGTTTTATAATGTCAGAATCTCATTTCAAACGAGGTTACTAAACGCACGGCAGAACTGTGTATATGCAGTAAGCAAATGTTGGGAAGTGTATTTCCACTAGTTCGTTCAAGGCCAGATTATTAAATAACAAGCGTGGTGTCCAGCACAGCCTTGACAATGAAACAGTTTCGCGGCCGACGCGAATGTGTGTCAGTGTGTCAATGAACGTGTATGGCCAGGTGTCATACAAGTAAGCGTGCCAGCTATTATATAATGTTTCAAAGAATGTGGCGCGCGTGGTATTTGTCTTAAACATTTTTAAATACGTACAGTAGGCCTAGACACTTCAAATTTGTTGTGCTTTTAACTTACAATCCATTAATTGCAGTAAAACATGTGCAGTGGAGGAGAAGCGTGTATGAGTGTATGAATTTTTTTTATTAGTATAGTTCATTGTTATTTATTGTTTATGTTAGATTTAGTTTACATTTGTTAAATAAATTTGCACAGTTCGTTGTTCTTGGTCGTTGACGAGTGATTCATTCTAAATATAAGGATCAAGGTATTGTAGATCCCTTTTCAGGCGAAGCTGAGTTCCATACCCCCGAGACAGGTAAGTAAAGGTAAGTGAGCCCCGTATATTTTGTTGTTATCTACAATATTCTTGCAACTGATGTATGTAAATCCTTAAAGACCTTGTTGAAGCGATTGTTAATGAAGTAATTTAGCCGGTGCTGTTAGAAATAGGCAATCCAGCTGGGGCAATGGATATTCCGACAGGCTACTTTCCGGATTTACGGATACAGTACTATTGCCTATTTGGCAGGGGAATAATACCGTAATGTTCATAGTGACAGGGTGGGAAAGCAATGACAAACTACCTCACTCCTCATCTTGCCTAGTACGCCTAAATATAGCGCTGCCATGGGATTTCGTGGGTATCTACCCACATAACCTAATGGCGGTGCTTTTAGAGGATCCAACCAGCCTTCGGGCTGACTACCTAACAGACAGGGTGGGTGCGGTATAACTTAGCGAGGAAAATACGATTCCCCGGAAATTGTAAAATGTGTGTGGTTCAGAGAAGAGAAATTAATGTTCTCGTCACAGAATTTAACATGTCTAGCAGGATAATCGTTCATTCTATAGACTTTATGTTTCCACCAGGTTGTGCAACATAACAAAACGAAGAAATGTGGCCCGGGGTGGATCTGTTCTCCCAAGAACCCATGTTACCACAATCACGTTCAACAGCAATCTCATTCTCCATTGTGTATTCAATTAAATAACTTGTATCTTTTAAAATTTCTTATGTTTTGTGTACCGTATATTTTTGTTTATTGTTATAAATTATAAATTTTACTAGTTATTTTGGCTTTTTTTCACACACATTTTTTAAACAAATCTAAATTTGTTTAATTTTACCTGTGTTAAGCAGGCAGACAACCTCGCTGTTCCGCCACTAAAAACAACAACGTTCAATGGTCTCCCACAAAGTTATTGTATGACATGAATGTTTGGAAGAACGTAAATCCACTCTGGGCCACATTTCTTCGTTTTGTTATGTTGCACAATCTGGTGCTAACACAAAGTCTGTAATAATAACAAGACTGTTATTGGTCTTTTCGTCCCAGTTAACTACTGGGGCTTTTAGAGATGCCGGGGTGCCAGAATTTTCCCCCGAAGGTGATCTTTAACGTCCCAGAAAATCTACTGACACGGCTCCCTCGCATTTACGCACCCTGAAATGCCAACTGACTGTACCGGGATTCGATTCCGCCATCATGAGCTCCGCAGGCGAGAACATTACCACCGAGTCTGCAAGACATGCTTAAATACTGTGACGAACCACGCACTCGTGTGTTCCAGCGGGGTCGTATATAAGGGGGGCTGTGGGGGCTCCATCCTCCCCCCCCCCGAAAAAGCCAATAAAAAGTAACGATACGACAAATGTTTCAATCGTTTTGGTGATTATGTTGAGACATAAGAATAAAACAAGCAAACATTTAGTAATAATATCAGCTTGGTATGTCAATCTGTTATTGTATACAGTCCGCCGGAACTTGAAAACAAACTGCCCTCGTATGTCCAGTGGACAAGCCCGAACTGAAAATTGGCTGCAGTAATGAAAAAAAAAATCGGTAGCATGCTGAAGATGGCGGGTTCAAACCCGGTCGAAGTCATCAGATTCTTTAGAGTGTTAAAATCCTTCAGTATGGCTTCCTTCGGAGGGGAACTTCAGCCGGTGAGCCCAGGTCATAGATTTATGGCATGTAAAAGAACCTATCACTACAATTGGCAGTGTGTAGCAAAATTGGAGTTTATATTCCGTTACAAACGCTCTATGAAGTTCGAACGTTCGCCGCTAAGTGCCACTAACAGTAGCATCTGGTAGCTAAAGTTGGAACTACTTGAAATTGAACTTGTTGGGAGCCCTCGGGTGTTCAGTGAAAATACCCAGCTTATGGCCATTGGCTGCGATTCAAATATAATAATCCTTGCGACGGTGGGTGAGTGGATAGCGTGTCGGTCTACTATCCCCAAGATTGCAGGTTTGCTCCTGGCCCTGGTAAGTGATTTTTGAAAGGCGGCAAAAATACAACACGCATGTCATACGATGTTGGCATGTCAAAGAACCCATTTGAATTCAGTAGGCCGTGTTCATAATGGCAAAATTAATCTCGAGAGTTTCCGCCAACACAAAGTTCCTCATTTCTCTACTAGAAAGCACTATTGTGTTCAAGGAGCTTATATATCTAACTTTCATAGCGATTCAAGGAACAACGAAATTCGACATGCAAGCTACCCTCTGGGTGTCAAATTACAAAGCTTGCACCCGGCAACCGAGGCCATACGATAAAAAAATATAATAATATCATTTAAAACAAGCATCTCTTGTTAAATGTTCATTTATTTATTTACTTATTTATTTATTTATTGGTTGATTTATTTATTTACCATTATTTGAGAAGCTGAAATCATTCTTCCTGTTATGAAGTACAATGTTATATTATGTTATGCTTGCTATTTATATTGTAATCAAGAATTGTATACCCTTTTTTTCTACTATGGGTCTTAAAGGCCTGTTAAATGCAATACATGATGATAATGATGTATTTATTTATTTATTTATTTATTTATTTATTTATTTCGTTGTTTCCTTCTTTTTCCCTTTGTTTCCGTGTTTATTATAATTGTTCGACCATTTCAATGATTCCACTTCTCCTGCGAATCGTTTGATTGACTGAATATTCGGGTTATTCCACTAATGAGAATAATATGTTGTAATTCGAATGTTGGAAATTTGAGTACCGATAATTCAAATTTTCAAATGTGCGAATAATTCTAATATTCCAACTATTTGCATGTCCGAATGTGTACAGCCCTAGTTCGTGGCTACCTAGACACCCTGTCTAGAGACATGAAGAACATAGAAGAAACAGAATAACGGCCTTATCGTAGACGAGCACTGAAAAGCGTCTCACTCCTACAAGATTATGTTGATGATTATGAATATTATAACCAACTTACCTCCAGGTTGGGGGTTGGGCGTGGGGCTAACAACCCTACCCCGGGAAAAAACACTTGTTAGGGCTATTACACACACACCCCTTTTGACCGGCCGTCAATTTACCGGCCGGAACGATCTTTCTTTCACACCAACCGATTGAAGACGATCAGTCATACGTCTGCGCTCCATGCAAATGCCAAGATAGTGCGCTTCATATGGATCAAATGCGCATTATTGCCATGTGGCTATTGTACAGGCGGCGCCAAAAAGAGGAATACAATTCATTGGGTTCATCCCGTAAACGCGAAAAGGGACGAAGTAGGTCTCTTTTGTACGCTCTTCGAGGATCTACGAAAGGATGAAAAGAAGTTCTTTAATTATTTTCGTATGTTCATTACTACCTTTGATGATTTACATGAGCGATTAAAATATACTCTTCAGCGTCGGAACACCAAGATGAGGAATTGCATTCAACCTGTGCAGATGTTGGCTATTGCAATAAGGTAAGTAACACATTAGCTCTTTGATCAAGAATATTTATTGGGCATAGTCTAATAACGTACAGTATGTAATAATGTAAGAAACTTACATGAGACATTTATTAGCTAATGTCACAGAGAGGTAAAGTCTATTGTATCTTTTGAAGAACTTGCACTTGATAATGCTGGAGATGCTCTGTCTGAGTGACATATCTGATTCTGACGTTGTTGTTGATTGATTGATGTTGGCCAACATTAGTGTAATATCATTGATTGTAATAAGAGTTACGTACCAAAAAGGTTCCTTTCATTATCACTCAATTCTACAAAATCCTCCTTCAGTCCTTCACATACTTCTTTCCCCGCCTTCCGTGTGCCATCACGATCTTTGTAGATATCGCTCGACTTATCCCACAGCACAGTTCTGGCCTGAACCAACGATGTCAATTGTTCAATATCAATTTCTACGTCCTCCATGGTTTGCACAACTCTACGTTCTGATGAGACCAGGCAGAATTCTGATTGCCGTGCCAGTGCGTGTGAATGCATTCATACAGTCACGTACATCACTACACGGCCGGTAACCATATCTACAGTGAATGTGTCCGGCTGCTACCCGGCACGTCACCGGGGACCGGCATGTATGAAAAGTTTAATGCCTTTACATAGTTCTCCATTTCGTCCGGCAGGGACCGGCCGGTCAAAACCGGTGTGAGTGTAATAGCCCTTACGGAACCAAAGGACAAAGGAAACCGGACGGATGCAATGGACAAATGACCTTGGCAACGGAAACGGTACATGAAGTGGAGGAGGATCTGGGATTCAGAACTCAGGAGATGGAGAACCAAAGAAGAACGGGAGACCAAGGGCTGTAACGCCCAGGGCTGGATTTACCAATAGGCCCCGGCTGAGGGCCGGAAAATTAATCCGCAATTTTTGACAAAAATTTTTCATAAAATGTTATAGACTACAATACACGTATTTCGTATAATTTTATGATTTAAATGAAACTTTCCAAATTTTGACACTTTTCCAATTTATATTGTGGCCATCATTTTCCAAGAAATGTTTTGCAACAGCAGATTTCACCTTCAGCTTTAGAACAGGAATGCTTTATGATTATTTATTAGGAGAACATTGAAGTCTCTAATATTAATATCAGTTTAATGTTAATAATTCATTATGCACAGTTGTAGGTTGTGTGGTGTAGTGTGTAATGAGTCTTAAATGGTTTAATAGTACATTAAGCAACGAGCCTATAATGGCAATAATTAAGATACGAGTATGTTAATAAAACGAGCGTATGCGAGTTTTATAATGACCATACGAATGTCTTATAATGGCGATAATAATTATAACTATTTTATGTTCGAACATAAATATTCATAAATATCTGTCGAGATTTCGCCAGTTTTATGTACTGAAAAGAGCGCATGAGACACAGAGAATGCCTTGTATTTGACCATGGCCTCCTCGATTACCCTACTATGACACTAGGCCTGGCAGTGAAATTTAAATTAGAAGGCCGTGGAACTCAGCGCATCTAATTATCTAATTGGTCAAACAACTGTTTCTTGAGCTCTGATTGGTGGGAGAAACTGTTTCATAATGAAAAATAGTGTTATAATGAGCCTCATTATAGTACAGTTTTCTGACATATAATAGTCAGGGTCGAACATAATAGTACATTATGCAACGAGCCTATAATGGCTATAATTAAGACACGAGTATTTTTTTTATAAAACGAGCGTATGCGAGTTTTATAATTTCCATACGAGTGTCTTAATTACCATTATAGGCGAGTTGCATACGACTGTTTATGTTCGACGATAATTATAACTTTATTATATGTTTTAACATAAATATTCATAAATATCTGTTGAGAGTCAGCTACTGGAATTTTGTGATCGCAGAGCGAGCGTTGGGTGTTATATCTCTGCCTTTCAAGAGCTTTGAACGACCGACGCATGCGCTCTGTGTGTTTGCAATGCCATATGCAAACCATATGTTTACATCTGCCGTCCCTCAGTAATAGTGTCACCGGTGTCAGTTGAAGACAATGCGCTGTGTAGAAATTACTGTTGGTGATATTAAGGTACAGTGCTATTTCTTGTCTCATATTCGCCAGTTTATTTACGCGAACATATGGACGGTGGGTATTCCATGTCGGTAATTTATTATAGTTCGATGTTGTGTTTATGTCCGACATGTTGGATTTTGAGCGCATGCGCGAAGTTATCGTTACCTAATTGGTCAATGAACGAGCTCTGATTGGCTGGAGAAACTGTATCATAATGGAAAACAGTGTTATAATGGCCATCATTATGATACAGTTATCTGACAGATAATAGTGAGGGTCGAACATAAACTTATTTTAATATATCGTTAGCCTATTTATTTATAGTTTATACAAATGTAGAAACAGTTAATTCTCTCATTATTTTAATTTATTTAATTCTTCTTACTTCACGATACCTTAAAATAAAATAAACAAGTAGTTCCGCGAAGAACTGTACAGCATATTTTCATATATCCTACTATGTTAATTGCCACTATCTACATACAAAATTTCAGTTTGATTGCTGTAATACATTCGTAGATATTGAGAATCGACTAAATATTTCGGATGGTTGCCATGTTGGATTTTATATATGTAGGTCCTAGAGTTATGTACTGTTACATGAAAATTATTGTGTACGTGTAGCATTCAAACTTCAATCGCATGATTAGGACACAAGAAGTAACAAGGAGATTTTATAATTTCGCACAGCTACCATCTTGTGGTTATGGAAACAATTCAAAAAAATTTGATGCCAGTGGATTAACATTCGTATAAGGATTTACTGTACCAAGTTTCACTGCACTAGGATAGTTAAATTGCGAGAAACGTCCATGTGAATATTTATACTTCGCGTCGCCACCATGTTCGATTTGTGATCACCAGGTTATTTAAAGTCCTATAGGTGACCCTAAGTTCATAGCCCCTATGAACATTAAAAAAAAATAAGTTTGATTGCTATAATAGATTCGTAATTATTCAGAGCCGTCTAAATACTTCGGATGGTCGCCATGTTGGATTGTTAAATGTATGGGCCATAGAGTCATGTACCATTAAAAGAAAATTATTGCGTAGGTTCATTATTCAAACTTTGATTTCGATCGCATGATTACGACACAAGACATAAAAACTTAATTTTAAAATTTGCAAAGCCGCCATCTTGAGGTTATGTAAACAATTGAACTAAATTAGATACCAGTGTATTACAATGTGTATGAACATTTCCTGTACCAGATTTCATTGCGGTTGGAACATTATTTCGCGAGAAAGGTCTATTTAAAATTTTCAAATGCGCTTGGCCGCCATGATCGTTTTGTAGTTAACCGGTTTTAGAAAGTCTTATAGATGAACTTTCAGTACTTCCTTTTATCTCCGTACAAAATTTCAGGGTGATACCGCTAATAGTTTCAGAGATATAGAATGCGGGTGAAATATTTCGCACAACCGCCATCTTGTGGTTATGTAAGCAATTGAACCAAGTTAGATGTCGGTGCATTACAATGTGTATAAACATATACTGTACCAAGTTTTATTGCGTTTGGTTGGATAAATCTGAGAAACGTCTATTTAAAAGTCGCAAATTCTCGTGGCCGCCATGTTGGTTTTGTAGTTACCAGTTTTTCAAAAGTCGCATAGGTGAACTTCTAGTAGTTCCCTTTATCACCGTAAAAAATTCCAGGGTGATATCGGGAAAGTTTCAGTGATATTGAATGCTGGTGAAATACTTTGCACAGCCGCCATGTTGGATTGGTAAGACGTAACAAAATTTGAAGGGCACGGTCGGGGTCGTCCGGAATAGCGCTATGAACTTACAGAGTTTCATTAAAATCGCTCCAGCAGTTTAGAAGTTATTAGGGGGGACACACACTCTTCACACACACACACACGCACACACACACGGACAAAAGGTGATCTCATAAGTCTATTTTTTCAAAATTGAAAATAGGCTAATTACCTTCACAACGACCTTTCTGAGGTCTAAATTCCCCCTCCTTCACTAAGGTATGAAGAGGGGGCGGCAAAAACCCACGGGCCTAGGAGCGCATAAAATCTAAATCCGGCACTGATAACTCCAACGAGTAAGTAAGTAACAAACTTACCGCAGCCCAGTGAGTGTCGATGGGCATCTGGAACTCTTCGATGACGTGTATCATGTAGGGTCTCACACCGGACATACCAGATGCGTGGAAGAAGAAAAAGAACGCTACGACCAGCATCAATGGTCGGAGAGTTTGTGCTCTGAATAAGTTCCTGAGTCTCTGCAATACGGGCCATCGTCCTGTTTCCGTGTCCTTCGTGGCCTCGACATATCGCTCTAACTCTTGTAGCTCGTGCTTGACGGCTTCTGGCGCCACCCAGCCTCTGAGCCAGCAGAGGGCGTTGAGAGCGTCCTCAGTGCGGCCTCGGGACAACAGCCACAGTGGAGACTCCGGGATCTGGGGTGGACATCACAAGCAAGATATTAATTTAGTGAGGGCCCTACAGTCCTGAAACAAACATCAGAAGAAAGACAGAAACTCAACGGTAACACTGGCTTCGAACATTATCAAAAATAAGACATTACTGCGGAAATTTGACTCCATGTTTCCTCAACTAGCGGAACTTTGACTCCATGTTTCCTCAACTAGTGGAACTTTGACTCCATGTTTCCTCAACTAGCGGAACTTTGACTCCATGTTTCCTCAACTAGCGGATATTTGACTCCATGTTTCCTCAACTAGTGGAACTTTAACTCCATGTTTCCTCAACTAGCGGAACTTTGACTCCATGTTTCCTCAACTAGCGGAACTTTGACTCCATGTTTCCTCAATTAGCGGAACTTTGAATCCATGTTTCCTCAACTAGTGGAACTTTGACTCCATGTTTCCTCAACTAGCGGAACTTTGACTCCATGTTTCCTCAACTAGCGGAACTTTGACTCCATGTTTCCTCAACTAGTGGAACTTTGACTCCATGTTTCCTCAACTAGTGGAACTTTGACTCCATGTTTCCTCAACTAGTGGAACTTTGACTCCATGTTTCCTCAACTAGCGGAACTTTGACTCCATGTTTCCTCAACTAGTGGAACTCTAACTCCATGTTTCCTCAACTAGTGGAACTTTGACTCCATGTTTCCTCAACTAGTGGAACTTTGACTCCATGTTTCCTCAACTAGTGGAACTTTGACTCCATGTTTCCTCAACTAGTGGAACTTTAACTCCATGTTTCCTCAACTAGCGGAACTTTGACTCCATGTTTCCTCAACTAGCGGAACTTTGACTCCATGTTTCCTCAACTAGCGGAACTTTGACTCCATGTTCCCTCAACTAGCGGAACTTTGACTCCATGTTTCCTCAACTAGTGGAACTTTGACTCCATGTTTCCTCAACTAGTGGAACTTTGACTCCATGTTTCCTCAACTAGTGGAACTTTGACTCCATGTTTCCTCAACTAGCGGAACTTTAACTCCATGTTTCCTCAACTAGTGGAACTTTGACTCCATGTTTCCAAAACTAGTGGAACTTTGACTCCATGTTTCCTCAACTAGCGGAACTTTGACTTCATGTTTCCTCAACTAGTGGAACTTTGACTCCATGTTTCCTCAACTAGTGGAACTTTGACTCCATGTTTCCTCAACTAGTGGAACTTTGACTCCATGTTTCCTCAACTAGTGGAACTTTGACTCCATGTTTCCTCAACTAGTGGAACTTTGACTCCATGTTTCCTCAACTAGTGGAACTTTGACTCCATGTTTCCTCAACTAGCGGATATTTGACTCCATGTTTCCTCAACTAGTGGAACTTTGACTCCATGTTTCCTCAACTAGTGGAACTTTGACTCCATGTTTCCTCAACTAGTGGAACTTTGACTCCATGTTTCCTCAACTAGCGGAACTTTGACTCCATGTTTCCTCAACTAGTGGAACTTTGACTCCATGTTTCCTCAACTAGTGGAACTTTGACTCCATGTTTCCTCAAATAGTGGAACTTTGACTCCATGTTTCCTCAACTAGTGGAACTTTGACTCCATGTTTCCTCAACTAGTGGAACTTTGACTCCATGTTTCCTCAACTAGCGGAACTTTGACTCCATGTTTCCTCAACTAGCGGAACTTTGACTCCATGTTTCCTCAACTAGTGGAACTTTGACTCCATGTTTCCTCAACTAGTGGATCTTTGACTCCATGTTTCCTCAACTAGCGGAACTTTGACTCCAAGTTTCCTCAACTAGTGGATCATTGACTCCATGTTTCCTCAACTAGTGGAACTTTGACTCCATGTTTCCTCAACTAGCGGAACTTTGACTCCATGTTTCCTCAACTAGCGGAACTTTGACACCATGTTTCCTCAACTAGCGGAACTTTGACTCCATGTTTCCTCAACTAGCGGATATTTGACTCCATGTTTCCTCAACTAGTGGAACTTTGACTCCATGTTTCCTCAACTAGTGGAACTTTGACTCCATGTTTCCTCAACTAGCGGAACTTTGACTCCTTGTTTCCTCAACTAGTGGAACTTTGACTCCATGTTTCCTCAACTAGTGGAACTTTGACTCCATGTTTCCTCAACTAGCGGAACTTTGACTCCATGTTTCCTCAACTAGTGGAACTTTGACTCCATGTTTCCTCAACTAGTGGAACTTTGACTCCATGTTTCCTCAACTAGTGCAACTTTGACTCCATGTTCCCTCAACTAGCGGAACTTTGACTCCATGTTTCCTCAACTAGCGGAACTTTGATTTCATGTTTCCTCAACTAGCGGAACTTTGTCTCCATGTTTCCTCAACTAGCGGAACTTTGAATCCATGTTTCCTCAACTAGTGGAACTTTGACTCCATGTTTCCTCAACTAGCGGAACTTTGACTCCATGTTTCCTCAACTAGCGGAACTTTGACTCCATGTTGCCTCAACTAGTGGAACTTTGACTCCATGTTTCCTCAACTAGTGGAACTTTGACTCCATGTTTCCTCAACTAGCGGAACTTTGACTCCATGTTTCCTCAACTAGTGGAAGTTTGACTCCATGTTTCCTCAACTAGCGGAACTTTGACTCCATGTTTCCTCAACTAGCGGAACTTTGACTCCATGTTGCCTCAACTAGTGGAACTTTGACTCCATGTTTCCTCAACTAGTGGAACTTTGACTCCATGTTTCCTCAACTAGCGGAACTTTGACTCCATGTTTCCTCAACTAGTGGAACTTTGACTCCATGTTGCCTCAACTAGTGGAACTTTGACTCCATGTTGCCTCAACTAGCGGAACTTTGACTCCATGTTGCCTCAACTAGTGGAACTTTGACTCCATGTTTCCTCAACTAGTGGAACTTTGACTCCATGTTTCCTCAACTAGTGGAACTTTGACTCCATGTTTCCTCAACTAGTGGAACTTTGACTCCATGTTTCCTCAACTAGTGGAACTTTGACTCCATGTTTCCTCAACTAGTGGAACTTTGACTCCATGTTACCTCAACTAGCGGAACTTTGACTCCATGTTTCCTCAACTAGCGGAATTTTGACTCCATGTTTCCTCAACTAGTGGAACTTTGACTCCATGTTTCCTCAACTAGCGGAAATTTGACTCCATGTTTCCTCAACTAGTGGAACTTTGACTCCATGTTTCCTCAATTAGTGGAACTTTGACTCCATGTTTCCTCAACTAGTGGAACTTTGACTCCATGTTTCCTCAACTAGTGGAACTTTGACTCCATGTTTCCTCAACTAGCGGAACTTTGACTCCATGTTTCCTCAACTAGTGGAACTTTGACTCCATGTTTCCTCAACTAGTGGAACTTTGACTCCATGTTTCCTCAACTAGTGGAACTTTGACTCCATGTTTCCTCAACTAGTGGAACTTTGACTCCATGTTTCCTCAACTAGTGGAAATTTGACTCCATGTTTCCTCAACTAGTGGAACTTTGACTCCATGTTTCCTCAACTAGCGGAACTTTGACTCCATGTTTCCTCAACTAGCGGAACTTTGACTCCATGTTGCCTCAACTAGTGGAACTTTGACTCCATGTTTCCTCAACTAGTGGAACTTTGACTCCATGTTTCCTCAACTAGCGGAACTTTGACTCCATGTTTCCTCAACTAGTGGAACTTTGACTCCATGTTTCCTCAACTAGCGGAACTTTGACTCCATGTTTCCTCAACTAGCGGAACTTTGACTCCATGTTGCCTCAACTAGTGGAACTTTGACTCCATGTTTCCTCAACTAGTGGAACTTTGACTCCATGTTTCCTCAACTAGCGGAACTTTGACTCCATGTTTCCTCAACTAGTGGAACTTTGACTCCATGTTGCCTCAACTAGCGGAACTTTGACTCCATGTTGCCTCAACTAGCGGAACTTTGACTCCATGTTGCCTCAACTAGTGGAACTTTGACTCCATGTTTCCTCAACTAGTGGAACTTTGACTCCATGTTTCCTCAACTAGTGGAACTTTGACTCCATGTTTCCTCAACTAGTGGAACTTTGACTCCATGTTTCCTCAACTAGTGGAACTTTGACTCCATGTTTCCTCAACTAGTGGAACTTTGACTCCATGTTTCCTCAACTAGTGGAACTTTGACTCCATGTTTCCTCAACTAGCGGAATTTTGACTCCATGTTTCCTCAACTAGTGGAACTTTGACTCCATGTTTCCTCAACTAGCGGAAATTTGACTCCATGTTTCCTCAACTAGTGGAACTTTGACTCCATGTTTCCTCAACTAGTGGAACTTTGACTCCATGTTTCCTCAACTAGTGGAACTTTGACTCCATGTTTCCTCAACTAGTGGAACTTTGACTCCATGTTTCCTCAACTAGCGGAACTTTGACTCCATGTTTCCTCAACTAGTGGAACTTTGACTCCATGTTTCCTCAACTAGTGGAACTTTGACTCCATGTTTCCTCAACTAGTGGAACTTTGACTCCATGTTTCCTCAACTAGTGGAACTTTGACTCCATGTTTCCTCAACTAGTGGAAATTTGACTCCATGTTTCCTCAACTAGTGGAACTTTGACTCCATGTTTCCTCAACTAGTGGAACTTTGACTCCATGTTTCCTCAACTAGTGGAACTTTGACTCCATGTTTCCTCAACTAGTGGAACTTTGACTCCATGTTTCCTCAACTAGCGGAACTTTGACTCCATGTTTCCTCAACTAGTGGAACTTTGACTCCATGTTTCCTTAACTAGTGGATCTTTGACTCCATGTTTCCTCAACTAGCGGAACTTTGACTCCAAGTTTCCTCAACTAGTGGATCATTGACTCCATGTTTCCTCAACTAGTGGAACTTTGACTCCATGTTTCCTCAACTAGCGGAACTTTGACTCCATGTTTCCTCAACTAGTGGAACTTTGACACCATGTTTCCTCAACTAGCGGAACTTTGACTCCATGTTTCCTCAACTAGCGGATATTTGACTCCATGTTTCCTCAACTAGTGGAACTTTGACTCAATGTTTCCTCAACTAGTGGAACTTTTGACTCCATGTTTCCTCAACTAGTGGAACTTTGACTCCATGTTTCCTCAACTAGCGGAACTTTGACTCCTTGTTTCCTCAACTAGTGGAACTTTGACTCCATGTTTCCTCAACTAGTGGAACTTTGACTCCATGTTTCCTCAACTAGCGGAACTTTGACTCCATGTTTCCTCAACTAGTGGAACTTTGACTCCATGTTTCCTCAACTAGTGGAACTTTGACTCCATGTTTCCTCAACTAGTGGAACTTTGACTCCATGTTCCCTCAACTAGCGGAACATTGACTCCATGTTTCCTCAACTAGCGGAACTTTGATTTCATGTTTCCTCAACTAGCGGAACTTTGTTTCCATGTTTCCTCAACTAGCGGAACTTTGACTCCATGTTTCCTCAACTAGTGGAACTTTGACTCCATGTTTCCTCAACTAGCGGAACTTTGACTCCATGTTTCCTCAACTAGCGGAACTTTGACTCCATGTTGCCTCAACTAGTGGAACTTTGACTCCATGTTTCCTCAACTAGTGGAACTTTGACTCCATGTTTCCTCAACTAGCGGAACTTTGACTCCATGTTTCCTCAACTAGTGGAACATTGACTCCATGTTTCCTCAACTAGTGGAACTTTGACTCCATGTTGCCTCAACTAGCGGAACTTTGACTCCATGTTGCCTCAACTAGTGGAACTTTGACTCCATGTTTCCTCAACTAGTGGAACTTTGTCTCCATGTTTCCTCAACTAGTGGAACTTTGACTCCATGTTTCCTCAACTAGTGGAACTTTGACTCCATGTTTCCTCAACTAGTGGAACTTTGACTCCATGTTTCCTCAACTAGTGGAACTTTGACTCCATGTTTCCTCAACTAGTGGAACTTTGACTCCATGTTTCCTCAACTAGTGGAACTTTGACTCCATGTTTCCTCAACTAGCGGAATTTTGACTCCATGTTTCCTCAACTAGTGGAACTTTGACTCCATGTTTCCTCAACTAGCGGAAATTTGACTCCATGTTTCCTCAACTAGTGGAACTTTGACTCCATGTTTCCTCAACTAGTGGAACTTTGACTCCATGTTTCCTCAACTAGTGGAACTTTGACTCCATGTTTCCTCAACTAGTGGAACTTTGACTCCATGTT
Organism: Meconema thalassinum; assembly: GCA_946902985.2. Classification (NCBI taxonomy): domain Eukaryota; kingdom Metazoa; phylum Arthropoda; class Insecta; order Orthoptera; family Tettigoniidae; genus Meconema; species Meconema thalassinum. The sequence goes on from OX336394.1 coordinate 49,270,326, forward strand.
TCCTCAACTAGCGGAACTTTGACTCCATGTTTCCTCAACTAGTGGAACTTTGACTCCATGTTTCCTCAACTAGTGGAACTTTGACTCCATGTTTCCTCAACTAGTGGAACTTTGACTCCATGTTTCCTCAACTAGTGGAACTTTGACTACATGTTTCCTCAACTAGCGGAACTTTGACTCCATGTTTCCTCAAATAGTGGAACTTTGACTCCATGTTTCCTCAACTAGTGGAACTTTGACTCCATGTTTCCTCAACTAGCGGAACTTTGACACCATGTTTCCTCAACTAGTGGAACTTTGACACCATGTTTCCTCAACTAGCGGAACTTTGACTACATGTTTCCTCAACTAGTGGAACTTTGACTCCATGTTTCCTCAACTAGTGGAACTTTGACTCCATGTTTCCTCAACTAGCGGAACTTTGACTCCATGTTTCCTCAACTAGTGGAACTTTGACACCATGTTTCCTCAACTAGCGGAACTTTGACTCCATGTTTCCTCAACTAGCGGAACTTTGACTACATGTTTCCTCAACTAGCGGAACTTTGACTCCAAGTTTCCTCAACTAGTGGAACTTTGACACCATGTTTCCTCAACTAGCGGAACTTTGACTACATGTTTCCTCAACTAGTGGAAATTTGACTCCATGTTTCCTCAACTAGCGGAACTTTGACTCCATGTTTCCTCAACTAGCGGAACTTTGACTACATGTTTCCTCAACTAGTGGAACTTTGACTCCATGTTTCCTCAACTAGCGGAACTTTGACTACATGTTTCCTCAACTAGCGGAACTTTGACTACATGTGTCCTCAACTAGCGGAACTTTGACTCCATGTTTCCTCAACTAGTGGAACTTTGACTCCATGTTTCCTCAACTAGTGGAACTTTGACTCCATGTTTCCTCAACTAGTGGAACTTTGACTCCATGTTTCCTCAACTAGTGGAACTTTGACTCCATGTTTCCTCAACTAGTGGAACTTTGACTCCATGTTTCCTCAACTAGTGGAACTTTGACTCCATGTTTCCTCAACTAGTGGAACTTTGACTCCATGTTTCCTCAACTAGCGGAACTTTGACTCCATGTTTCCTCAACTAGCGGAACTTTGACTCCATGTTTCCTCAACTAGTGGAACTTTGACTCCATGTTTCCTCAACTAGCGGAACTTTGACTCCATGTTTCCTCAACTAGTGGAACTTTGACTCCATGTTTCCTCAACTAGCGGATATTTGACTCCATGTTTCCTCAACTAGTGGACCTTTGACTCCATGTTTCCTCAACTAGTGGAACTTTGACTCCATGTTTCCTCAACTAGCGGAACTTTGACTACATGTTTCCTCAACTAGCGGAACTTTCACTCTATGTTTCCTCAACTAGCGGAACTTTGATTCCACTTTATCGCTAAAATTTATTTTGAATATAAAATTTACTTCTTTTCCGGGGAACTTTCCATTAATTGAAACGGAAATATTAAGGAGTGTGTCCCTCTCATATGCGATATATTGTAAGACAGTAGTTTTTCTAAATTTATTTAATTTTTATTTTGAAAGATCGACGTGGTCATGAATATGCTGTTAAATTTACGCCATTTTAAATATATATTGAATAAAAAACATTTATTTTCATAAAGTTTGTGTTTAAGTAAGGAGAAAACTCAACGATCATCTCTGAAACAATTTAATTAGTTCCTGTAAATAGTTTGTGAGGAAAAATAAATACAAAGTTGAAAGTTAACATGTGCAGCAGAGGACATTCAGGAACCTCTTTAAATGGTGTAGAAAATTTTGGTTTCATCTGCGATGATTATATATGTTTAGTTTGTAGACAACTGTTATTACTTTAATCATTACTATAATTAATACCTGTTATAACTATGGAAATATTAGCCTACTAATGTCTAATTTATTACATAATCCGGCCTCCCCAATGATTCAAACACAGGACTCATTACCGGCTGACACGTTGCGGAAATGAGATCTGTCCATCACCTACCAACCACGAGAGTTCACTGCACTGTATACGAGTTATCCTGAAATGGTATTCAATGTTTTCCTCACAATAGCTGAATCAAAGCATTTTGTGATTCATTAACAGTGAGGCGTGTGTTCATTATCATAAATTGTCTCGTCAATGAACACTTCTGAATATTTAAACTAACCCTATTGAAAGTGTTACTAGTTTATGAGACTTTTTACATCATTTTGTGTTACTTTAGGCGTTCAGTTTTTCAATATATCTTTATGGTGCACCATATAAGATTTAGTGACGAGGGACTTTTTAGTTTTAAGCTAAACAATTACCTTGTGTCGTATTCATTCATATCGGCTGATGAAGGGGCCACAACTAATAATTAGGCCTAGAAACATGTCCCACCAATGGCCACACAGTGATCATATTTAATAAAAAGTATTGATCAGACGGGTCTCCGAGGCTCAGGCGGCAGCACGCCGGCCTCTCACCGCTGGGTCCGTGGTTCAAATCGCGGTAACTCCATGTGAGATTTGTGCTGGACAAAACGGAGGCAGACAGGTTTTTCTCCGGGTACTCCGGTTTTCCCTGTCAAAAATGTCATTCCAGAGACACTCTCCACTATCATTACATTTCATCTGTCATTCATTTAATCATTGCCCCAGAGGAGTGCGACAGGCTTCGGCAGCCGGCACAGTTCCTATCCTCGCCGCTAGATGGGGGCATCATTCATTCAACTCCCTGACCCGGCCGGAGACTGGAAGCAGGCTATTGATCAGGCGGAACTTTTAACCTGTTTATTACTCACAATAGCTCAGCAATAAATGGAGTATTGACTTCCACGACCAAGGAATTAGACTCCAGCAAATCTTGTGGATATTATTTTGTGTATGTTGCAAATATCCGAAATATGATCGTTATTGAAATCTTCTAATCCACTTGAATTATAAAACTCTGGTTTACAGACAAAAAATCGCTATTCTTAATTTTATCTTCACATTATTCAATGATATTTTGTATAGTTCAGGTTTAAATGCACAGGTTAATTTACTGTCCCACCTCCTTCAACTCGACTAAAGTTTATTACATTTTACTGAACAGCACAAACATTCCCCGATTGTACGTGCAATACGTAAAAGAACTCCGGGGTTTTGAGGCAAAATATTGTAATGAAGTAAAAAGGTTATATTATTGTTTAATACATGACTGGAAAGGTTGCATTATCAAGTGTTTTTTAACAATTTAATAAAGTTCATCAGCCCCGTTAGTGGCACGGCACACATCGTAACGGTATTCCACCTCTTCCCATGTCCTGGCCAGCATGTCTGGGGGGACGGTTACCACACAATTATTCGTTCCCTGAGATGGCCAACATTATGAATTTACTCCGCATACACAAGCTTAATGATATGCCCCCAGAAGAAAAAGTCCAACGGAGTCATATCAGGGCTCCTTGGAGGCCATGGAATAGGTCCTTCCCTTCCAATCCATCTGTTGCCGAGTCGAGCGTCAAGTGCCTCACGCACTCGCAAACTGAAGGGTGGCGGTGCCCCATCTTCTTGGAAGTGGACTAGATTTCTTAGGGCTTCGAAGGCATGAAACTCGGATTCTGTCCACATTATCTTGTGACACACGCGGACTACCCGGCGACTTTTGTTTTAAAACACTTCCTGTTTGTTTGAAAGCACTTAACCATTGGCGAATGGTTTTATTCGTAGGTGGATCAACACCATAATTACGTCAAAAGTTTTTTTGTACCGTAACCACAGAATTAGTTTCTATTAGGCAAATAACGCATTGAGTCTTTTGTTGCGGCGTCGCCATAGCGCGGCAATCCAGACAGCACTGACTGCCACTACGTTGTATCAAGGTCAATGCTCCGCAGCGCTGCCAACTGTTGATGAAAACATTCCCAATTGGTATGAGTAAAACTTGATGAGCTACTCGTTTCAGAGAAATCAACTACATTTTGCTATCTTTTACAGTTATTAAGATATGAAGTTTTAAAACCCCGGAGTTATTTTATAGAAACCCTGTATTATGGTGTCTGACGCCAATTTTCATTGTTGCCTTGTCCGGCTCCGTGGCTAAATGGTTAGCGCGCTAAGCTTTGGCCCGAAGTGCCCCGGGATCGATTCCCGGACGAGCCTTAATCTCCTGGGGTTAATACCCGGGGCTCGGGGAGTGGGTGTGTTCATCCTCATTACGACGCGCAGGTCGCCCACGGGCGTCAACTAGAAAGACCTGCACTCGGCCTCTCCAGAGGCCACATGATCATTCATTGTAATCGGAATGTAATGTTTTTCAGTCGGTCAACACGATTGTACTGCTCAGGTCCAAACTCTGTGAACTTGCGGGGTGAAAGGAAAGAGCAGGGAAGGGTCGGGCGAGAGGAGAAGGTTCTGTCAACAGCCCACCGTGATATATGGTATTCCTTTCTATTCCAATACTGCTAACATTGGGCCGTTGCTCAAACCACTGTGGTGTTAGGAATGACTGAGTGAGTCACCGACCAATGTATTTGGTTCTGTTACTACGCAAGGACCGAGAAACCTCATCACTCGTCAACACCACTCTCATAGTCCGCGATGCACATTCCTCTCAGGTTCACGCAGCTTAGATCCGAGCAGTATTCAATTGTGATGGGAGGGTCCCTAATCCTGAAAATAATGTACATGAAATCAATAAATACACTTGGATGACCACTTTCGGTCGTCAAGCGATCATCATCAGATCCATTACACTTAGGCTATTAAATCTACGTCTACAAGTATGGGTTGCAGTAGTAATTAAACTAATACAACTACAGTAGGCAATATCTGTTAGTTATATTTGGTTTTTGTTGAGGTGCTGAAAGTGCTGGTAAATAAGTGTATATATTGTAAATACCATCATCCATACTTGTAGACATAGATTTAATGTAATGGATCTGACGATGATCGCTTGACGACCGAAACTGGTCATCGAAGTGTATTTATTAATCTCAAGTAATTTTCTTTTCAGGATAAGGGAACCATCCATTAGACAATTGGGTACAATTGTACAATCGTGTAGACCGACTGAAGAACATTAAGTTTTAAATTTCGAGTGCAATACAAATATAGGATAATTTAGTGAAACACTTTTAAACGAATGCCACCACAAAAGTAAAAGGGTCGAAGGATTATACCTGAACTCGAGGCAAAGGAAAAACCCAAAACGTTCTGCAGACAACAGACGAGCTCAAGAATAGAATAGGTTTTGTGGTGGCATTCGTTTAAAAGTTTATCACCAAATTACCTGTATCACCAAATAACCTAACTTCACTTATATGTGCAGTGAACATTCAACAGGAATCAATCTCGACTTGTTTAGTGATGCGACTAGTTTCTTTGTTTCTGTCTGCTATCAGATCACTTGGCATTCTATCTACCCAATTTCCTACACATATTTAAACTAGGGGACCGGTGCAAGAAATCTCGCATGTTCAGTAACCACCCGCTTTACTGTTATGCGGGCTTCTATAAATATGTTTATTTGTTTAATTTACGCACGTTTTATACAAATTGCCGATATATATGAAATCAGAGTGAAATTCGTCACTGTTGCGGGTAATATTCTTTACAATGCACAATGGGTTCTGTGCGCCTCATGTGTATAGACTACCCGCCCGGTTCTAGTGTTATGCGGGCTGGGCGCAACGTAGTTCTGCCAGGGGCTATCGTCTTTTTTATTTGTTAAAACACATCTAACATCTTTCACGGCTGGCGTTCATAATTAGCTACAAGTTGTTCGGGCTTGTAGGCTTGATAATGCCGGACGCAGTTTCCGGTGAAACGTCGGGAGATATCTGTCTGGACCATGGCCTACAAGCCCGAACAACTTGAACCTAATTGTGTTTAAACACACTTTTTAAACAAAGAAATATATTTCCGTTGTCTTTTCAAGAAATGCAAGATATTTCCTGTACTATTGAGACGATTTGGAAGATTTTGGCACAAAACGTACGTTCTAACTCCTTATGGTTCAAGAGCTTGAGTATTTTGTCAGATGAACTTAGAGTATTATATAATAGATATTAGTATTTACTTAGAATGTATGTGGACTATGAACAGAAACCCATGCCTCTTGACATTTTCATAACTGGATAGAATTATATGTAATCAAATGTACATTTATTTCTTATTATTAAGTGTACGCCTGTTAGAGCCACAATTAATTAGATATACAGATGTGCCTCATATATTGGACGTAGCGCACTGTTCACTATCCTAGGATGGTCCGGGCGAAACCTTAATACGCTAAGCTGTATGTATACATATTGAACATGTGCTGTACTTACAACAGGCTCTCAGCTGACAACAATTTAGATTTTGGAATGCCCTTGCTAAATTATAGAAGAAAATTACACTTAGTTTTAGCTGTCAAATGATTCACTATAACAAAGATATTAAATTTAGCTGCTATTAGTTTAAGGTTTCACTTTATTACCATCTTTCATTGCTATTGTATTTGTACCTAAAAATATGAATCTACATGATTTATATTACGTGACCAAATATTAAAAATCATGCTTCATTTACTGTTATTGCGACTAGAACTTGTGTATATTCCTTGTTAACAATTTCTTTTTTAAAAATTTCATTTGGAATTTTCAATTTTTAATTTTTAATTTATAATTTTCAATTTTTATTTTGTATTCTAATGTATTTTATTTTGTATTTTCATATATTATCTGTGTATAAACAATTGCTTGCTACTGTAATTGGGGCACTGATGTGGCAATAAATAAATAAATAAATAAATAAATAAATAAATAAGTAAATAAATAAATACATGTTTCATAAAGCTCTAGATCTAAAACCAGAGGGAGTTAGAAAGAGCGGTTTGTACAAGAAACTTCCAAATTGTCTCAATAGTACAGGAAAAATCTGACATTTATTGAAAAGGTGACGGAAGTATATTTATTTCTTTTAAAAATAAGTTAAGCAAGTAAACAAGACAGCCAAAGCCATGTCGCGTCGAGCCCGCACATCAACTGCTACACAGCTAGCTCGGCCATCTACATGAACCGCATCAAAGAAGCAACAATTACAACAAATGAACAAAGTAATTCTGACATTCACATGCTACGACAGGAACAATGCTCATGATAAATTATCTATGACTTAATATTGTGCAAGGCTAATGCACAATAACAATCATGATGTAATGCGAGATTTCCTCTAGTTTAATATATTTCTCTCTGAATTGTACAACCTTACCGAATCTTTTGAAGGCATATACGGGTGGAGGGTTTTATAATGATGGATCTTCTAGAGCAGGGCCATCCACACAGCGTTCCCCGTCCGCGCTCTAAGCCACTGCTCCGAGCGCTTTGGTGTTAGGAACTTGGCTGGTAGGACGCGTGGTCTGCCCGCCGCGCCGAAGAGAGCAACGTACAACTCAACGTACATTTGTGAGCGTTTCTTTTCGCTTCTTAAACTTACAAATAGTAAACGTCGTGCAACGATGAGCGATAGAAACTTACGCAATTGTTTATAAATTGCTGTGTCCAGAAATATTGTACCCAATTTGGAGAAGATTGTTTCCTCCAAACTAAAAGCTCGTAAAAAACGACAGAACAAAAGTTACTCTAGGTCCGTACTATCTGTTTATATTGGTAAAATATTGTTGAATTTTCCTCTCTAATATGTTCACATTTCAGTTTGGAATAAATCACAATATTCTTTACTTAACACTTGCATTCGTTTCCTGCACATTTCATACATTGGAGTGCCATTCGATTTGCATATGCGGTATATTATTGATGGCAAAACAGCCCTGTCAATGTGATGTCAACAATCTCACAAAAGCCGTCGGTCGCACGACTGTACGTAGCGTACGTATCTAGTCAGTGCGGTCCGAACATCGTCCGTCCGTCTCAGGTCTCCTCGCTGCCACAGTGTAGTGGTGGTAGGGGAAAGGAGCAGTGCTCCCCGAGCGCAATCACTGGATGGGCCTGTTCAAGAGTCTAAACATAAAGATATCCACGAGGTGCAGCTGCTCTGTACTCACCCACATCATGCACAGTACGCTGATGATAGGAATGCTCGCGCTCACGGCTGCAGCAGTTCGCCAGTGCATCAGTGCTCCCAGCAGGTAGACCATCAAGTATCCGAGCTGGGCCAGTACTCCTGAAACAGTTACGCCATGCATTAAGGCCATACTAATGAACCATTGCTATATCATCTATTCTTGGCATACTCTTCACATTTTGGCAAAAGTAATTCGAAATTATCTGAGGAGATTAATCTTGGGCGATGTGCGTGTCTGTCTGTCCCCTTATCAACACATAAACAGCTGTATCTATTGCAATCAAATCGGATTTTTGGAACCTCTATAACAGGATATCACAACGCCATATTAGCCTACTTTCGATTTTTGCAAAAAATGAAAGTAGACTTATGAGATCAACACAGGGCGAAAAATTGTGTGTCTCTCTGTGTGTGTGTATGTGTGTGTGTGAGTCTGTGTGTGTGTGTGTGTGTGTGTGAGTGTGTGTACTCTGAATGTCTGTCCCCCCTATCAATTCGAACACGGTGAAACCGAATTGAACGAAATTTGGTACAGAGGTAGCACTAGCAAAGGGCCGCCATTTTTACCAAAACAGAATGGCGGCCACTCAAACGTTCAAAACGTAAAATCAAATTACGGCTAAACTAATCATCCGATCTCTACCAAATTTGGTGACAACATACCTCTATATAGGACGCGTCTTTCACCCAACATTCAAGGTCATCGGCCGTGCCATTTCAGGATGGCGGCCGAGTGAATTATTCAACCATTTTAATCAATAGCTTAAGACCAACCAATTCCGATTATCGAGCCTAGGGTGGTTTAAGCTATCCTGAAGGTCGTGATCCGTTATTTATTATAATTTAATATTATAATATTATACTGTATGAGTGGCTTAAAAGAGCTGAGCCGTCTGTGTCACACGACAAGATGGCAGCTGTCCTCATGTGCCTGTCTTATATTTCAACAGTTTTAGTATGTTGTATGTGATATACCCTACTGATACAATAATATAAACTTTGTGTGAAATTATCTTTAATGAAGATGTACTGCTGTGAAGAAATCGTTTATTCAAAGTCATTATTTGCGGACAAAATGGCGGACGAGATAGAATTGCGTCTTGACGGTGCTCTTAAAAGTTTGCAAATTATCTTGGATGTAGGTGGATACCTAAAGAAAGACACAAAGGTCGACATACTAAAAGCGGTAAGTGGCATCAAGAAATGTTTTATGGCACTGAAGACTACTCAAGTATGTAAAGGTATGGAAAAGGAATCGTATCAACAAGAGGTTAGTGAAGGTCAAATACCAGACATGCACAGAGAAGACAGCAGTTTCGCGGGACAAGTGGCGACATCTGTCGGCAGAACACATGACCCTGAAGTCGGCAAACAGATACTACCGACATCCAGTGGTCAAACGTCGGAAGCGGAGGAAAACGAGGCTGAAATGGCTAGAGAATGCATGCTACAAGCGACATCTGATGATCTAGTGTGCAACTTGTTTATAGATGCAGTATTGGAAGCTAAAATAGAAGATAAGATCTCATTTCAAATGCAACCTGTGAGGGAAAACTTATCAAATCAAATTAAAAGAATGATCAAAGAGGTAATTCTCATCACATTTCCACAAATACACGAACTTTCCCACGGAATTACAACACTGAATATAGCAAATCAATATGAGAAGAGTACAAGTAGCGCTCAAGGTCATGGAGCAAATATACTTACTCCCAGGAAAGAGATTGCAATACTGAATGCAAAACCACCACACAATATTGGAAAGAACGATGGTACCACCGATAGCAGCCCACAAGACGAGGTCCAAAACGAAGAGAGGGAAAAAAAAAGAAGAAATGTCTGAACCAAATCAAACCGAATGGACCGAAGTGGTGCAGAGGCGTCGTGTGCAAAGGGATCAAAGTTCCCCAACCCAGGAAGAAAGCGCACACGGAAGGGAATATGTGAAAGGCACCAGACAAGGAGTCACAAGACTTAAAACTGCAGAAAAGAGTGCGTGGCTTTACGTCTCAAAATTGAGCCAAGACACTTCCCCAAAGGACTTAACTGCGTATCTGCAGGAAAATGGAGTGGAAGGAGTGATCCACTGTGACGTAGTGAACCAGAAAATTGGCAGCAGAGCTTTTAAAGTCGGCATACCCTTTAATAAAAGAGATTTGGTCTACAACTGCAACTTCTGGCCTACGGACGTCTATTGCCGGTCCTTTCGGCAACCCTGGAAGTTCAGAGGCTCGCGCCAGTAGGACGAGGATACTAACGTGGAATGTAGAAGGGCTGCGAGGTGCAATGAATCTCCTATCACGAGAAATCCTAAGCGAATATGACATCTGTATTCTCACGGAGACTATGATTAAAGAAGAAAAGAGATTCGACGTCCCCAATTTCTACAATTTTCATGCATTTGCGAGGCAGTGCAGGGAGAGGGGAAGACCATCAGGTGGCGTTGCCTGCATAGTTAAGCCTAAAATGGCCCCGATAAAGTTATTATGGAAAGAAGAGGACATACTAGTCGTGGAAACGAAAATCGGTGTAATAGTGGCGGCCTACTTGAATCCCAACCAGACCGCCCCGGACATAATAGACCACCTTGGAGCTGCACTGAATACATTCCCAGGAAGAAGAAAGACTGTCCTTGCCGGAGACTTAAACTGCAGAATGGATCAACAAAACGCAAAGAGTGAAGAAGTTTTCAACTATCTAAGCCTAGAGGGTTTTAAAATCCGGAACAAAACTCATGACTGGACGTACATAGGCCTCAACGGGACCAGCACAATAGACTTAATATGCACAAGAGGAACACTCGAAACAAGGAACGCAAGTACAATTAGGTCGGAGGGAGCTATTATACGCAAGCACATACCAGTGAGCCTAGAAATAGATGGAGAGATCTGAGATGGGGAAACTATAGAAGGACCGACCAGAGTGAGCAAAACTCTAAACAGAGATACAATTAGAGATAAGTTGGAAGACATAGACAAGATGATGGAAAGCATCCAAGAGGGAGGAATCGACGAGGCGGCAGCTTGGATACAAGACTGCATCACCGGCGCAGCTACCACGCCTTCACAAGGGAGAAAGGCTAAACCTTGGTTCGATGAGTCGTGTTTTATTCAAAGGAAGGAAACCCTAGGCAAACTCCACAACATAAGAGTCACAAAAGACAACAAAGTACTGGAAGAATACCGACAACACAGGAAAACATACAAATAACTGATTAAAAAGAAAAAAAAGGGACTTCATAGAAGAGACGCAAAGAGCGGTCATTGCAGAAGCAGAAACAGACCCATACCGTGCCCTGAGGCCAATGATCCATAGCTTCCAACCAAACATATCATAGGAGACATGGGAGGAGCATATCAAGAACGTCACCTGTGCAAAGGAGACTAGACCCGAAGCCAGGCCCCCAGAAGAACGCGATGTGTCAGAACCCATCAAAGAAGAGAGATCACCATGGCCATACAGAAGAAAAGAAATAATAGATCCCCCGGACCAGATGGACTAAGGAATGAGCATCTAAAACAAACTACTGAGGAACTGGTACCGATATGGACGGCCCTACTAAACAAATGCTTGGAACTCAGGCAAATACCAAACGAATGGAAGAAGTCAACCATCAAGCTACTATACAAAGGAAAAGGGAGTACTGACGACCCAAATTCATACCGGGGAGTAGCGCTGGAATCCGCAGCCCTAAAGCTACTAACAGGAATATTGACAGCGAGAATATACGAAAAAATAGACCCAATGCTACCAGAAGAGCAATGTGGATTCAGGAAGCATAGATCGACAACTATGGCTGCGGGAAGCCTATTACGGCACATAACAACAACACTAGAGAAACCCAAGATCAAACTCTATGTAGTCTTTGTTGACTTTACGAAGGCTTTTGACCTGGTAAACAGAAAGCTGCTGATACATAAGCTGGAAACACTCATAGGTAGGTCAAGGCTGACGACCCTTATATCGAACATATTGGCAGAAAACTATATACAAGTGCAGGACGGAGTTGGACAAACCAAATGGATGATACAAACGAATGGAGTACTTCAAGGGGACCCTCTCAGTCCCATTCTATTCAATGCGCTCTCACACGATGCAGGAGACAAAATAAAGGAATCGACTGAGTCCAAACTGTATATATACGCAGACGACATGGCAATCGCCTCAGAACAGATAAAGGATTTGCAAGAAACAATCAACATACTAAGCGAATGGGCCCTGGAAAACGAACTAACAATCAACGAGGACAAGACTGAGATGGTCGTCTTCCGGAACGGGGGCAGGTCAGCGGAATCAGACCAAGTGCTATGCAACGGCAAGGAACTGAAGAAAGTAAACAATTTCAAATACCTCGGCCTCACGCTCCAGGTAACAGGCCGAAGCTTCAGAATACATACAAGAGCGAAAGCGGCCGCAGCAGTGAAGGCCATAAACGACATAAGCCATATTACCCAAATATCGCTGGAAACAGCAATGATGCTCTTCCGAGCCAAGGTCATACCCGTACTAACATACGGTCTGGAGCTTACATGGGAGTTTCTCAACTACAAACAGCTGGAGGAACTCGAAAAGGTGAAATCTAGGTTCCTCAAAAGAGCCCTCGGAGTCTCCAAGTCAGCCAAATCTCGGCTGGTATATGAACTGGCGAGAGAAACGTTCCTAATAGAGGACCTTCGGTCACTTTTACTGTTGCCTTCCACAGAAAGCTTCTGAAAATTACTCCAGGATCTGCAAAGCAAAAGGCTTGACATTCCGAAGGAATTCTACGTGACTGATGCCATGGTGGACAAAAGATGGATGCAACCCATATCCGAAATGAGACACGTCGTGACGAGACTCGCAGCTCATGGGTTCCACCATAAGGTCTGCTCACGAAAGACATTTCATGACCCGGATGAGAGGTGTATATGTGAGCTGTGTAGGAACGAATGCGGCAGGTACCATATCACGACATGCCCCAACAGAACTTTATCTATAGTGGCTTATAGTAAGGACTAGAAGCGAACCATAGTATCTAGTAAGTGTACATATCTGTAACATGTAATATGGCCAACTGGCTGCAATAAATGCTATTATTATTATTTGCCAACAGGTTGTATCTAATATGTCAGTTAAGAACACCTTGATGTTAAGGACAGGATTAACTCCGGGCTAGCGTGTTGGTTTCTCACGCAGTTGACTGGGGATCGAGTACTGCTACAGTTAACTTTTTTTCTTTCTTGAATTCTTTTACAAATGATGTGCACGAGCTCTTTCCACAGATACTGAATAAGATGTCATTTAGCTCAAAGGAGAGGCTAATGTATACACTCGTTTATTAATAAAATCACAGCCCCAGCATCGCACATAAACAGAAGACATTAGGAAAAGGAGAATTGTCATTAACCACAGCCTTCTTAATGCCTCTGTACGTGGCTGTCCTCTTGTGGGTTATGTGGGTAATATTCTTCCAAACATACCGCTGTGTAAATACATGGCCTCCTGAAGTATGGCAATTTTGTAATACTGGTAGTTCAACTATTAGCCACGATCGCGCTCCGATTACGTTTAAACACTGCCAGCTGGATCGCCTCCCTCTTGGCTACTTTAAACTGTCTACTCATTCAACACCCATAGGCCACTGCCATCGTAGTACATTACGATGGCAGTGCATAGGCGTAAAACATAAAGATTAATTCACTGATAGGTCACAGCACCAACCTACTGTGATCGGCGCGGATTTGTAAAGGGGAAGGTACCCAAAACGAAAGATCCTTAACTTTTCAGGCTGGCTTAATATAGAGATTAACGGGCGTGAATGCATTACAATAAGTTAGTAGTTTTGTTATTCAATCATCCTAAAGTATATAATATTGATTTTGACACTTACTGGCTAATTATCAATATAAAAGAAAACAAACAATACATTGTGGTAGAGGTGATTGTGTTAGGGATGAGGACAAAGAGTCATAAATATACCCATACATTTAGGAGAAAGTAGGCTATATGTTCTTTGCTGAACATCTTGTTTTTCAAAATGATATAATTGCTGCCAATTGCTGAAATAATACTGCAGACGAATTTTGGGTAACTCTCATATTATTCTTACGTTAGTGTTGCCAACATAATGTGTGTTAAGACTGCAGACCCTTCCTTTTACGATGCTCCTATTACTGTAGGCACCCCAATTTACTGAGCTGAATGTACGCGTTACACCCGGTAACACCCAGTATTCTGAACAGTTCGAGTATAAATATCTTAAATTTTAAGCAAAGTAGGCTCTTTGATTCTTCACAGGACTAATTGTTCCTTTGAAATCTATGTTGGAACGCGTGTATTTCAAAGCATGCTTCCATCATTTTTCCTGCCTAGTTTGTACTGAAGGTGTTTCCTCGCCGACAGGCGTAACTCAGGCCAGGGGACGAGGTTTTGGAACCGAGCGATGATCCTCCTGCCGGTTCGAATACTGCCCAAGGCATGGGTTTCTCCTCATTTTAAGATAGACTCTAAACGTATGCGTGAATCAAACCAATGTTTGTCCACGCACCGCGCCGAACCCAGGGGCTTCAGCACTGTCTCGTGTCTACTCTCACGTAAGCGTAATGGCTCAACTCTTCACTTCACTGCACACAATGTTCAGAACAGAAATGAACTGTCACTTGTCACTGGCTTCTTACAGCTGTCAGTCCCTAACCTAACTCGACTCCTAGCCGGTCCCAGCAACGGAACCTTTCGTAGCTTCTTGGCTACCCAGGACCTATTGGGTGATGTCACTGTCTCTCGAACTGTTCGACGGATCGTTTACGGCGTAAGCCTTACGCTTACCCCTTCCAGAAACAGCACAATCCAGCAATACTCGGCGCATCAATATTCTTTCGAGGCTTCTTTAGCGAGGACTCTGTCCCGCCAGCCTGGTGGATCTGTCGCAATACCAATATTTCTTGAGATACAGTCGTTTTTAATTTACCAAATTATTAAACAAAAATACTTTCCACTAAAAATAAAAACCTCTATATCTCGGTGACATTGCACTTTACTTGAAATAAATTTCAACTGATCTGTAGTGTCGACAGCTGGCATCCAGAATGCGCCATAAACTCATTTCTGAAATTTCTGAAAAAAATGGACTTACAACGTTCTTTCGGTGTGGTCTCCAACTGATGATTTTATTTTTATGTTATTTTAATTTTAATTTTAATTACTTTTCATTTTTATTTTGATTAACACACTGTACCCGATTTGGAATATGACCACTAAGCTACGGTACTGCGTGAACGGCCGGGGGCCGCAAATATTACGTCACGGTGGTTTGATCTTGCCCGAATGACCGGTGGAGGTCAGTGCACTTGTGTGATGATGTCACGGCCGGGAGTAAGGAGAGGTATATGCGAGCTACCCCCACCCCTTACGGCGGGGAGGATAGCAAGACCGCTTGGCAGATGATCGCGAGACGAGCTTGCTCATTCTGATGTTTGATTCTGTTAGTGCGGACTGGTATCGCCGTGTGTGTTGCATTCTTACGGTCGTAAGGGCGAGCTATTAGATGCAAGTTTGTCACTTGCAAATCGCAAGCAAACGGCAGTGTGAAAGTGATGGTTCATATTCGTAAGTATTGGGACCTGCACTGACATACAAAAGAAGTTGGAGCCACGTAAATTGAAAAATCATATAAACATTACCAGCATAAAGCAGCAGTGATACACAGTCTGAGGGCTGGATATTTCTCATCCTGTGCTACAAGCTTACACACTATTCAATGGAAATCAGTTGGGACATCTTTGCGAAAGAACATTGCACATTTAATCAAAGCCGTGATGTCAAGTGAACATGGCCTTAGGCATCATTGGAACTCTGTAATAGTTCACATAGTTCACTGAACATTGCTTCACGCCGGACTTCTGGAACAGTCTTTGCCAATTACACTGAACACAATCTCACTTCTGAACATTCTCGATCGAATTGGAACTGTGGCGGCGTGTTACTCTAAAATAATGGGGCAACATATTAATGAAGTAAATGTCTTCGTGAGGAAGGAGAGACATACAGTGTCGAATATTTCTAATTACACCATGGCACATTAAAACACGCAGAAGGCGTGATGGAGGGATGGAACTTTGATCCAGGAGGCGTCGCGACGATCTTCGCAAGCAGACGCCTGCCGCCAACACGACACCAGGGAATACTTATCAGGGATCTTTACACTCTATTAAATTTGCAGAAGAGGTTTGTCTCTGCCTAACGAAAATGCCAGGAGGTAAAAATGTGTCGCCAGCCCACATGAATTGAATCTTCCCATAATGAGTTGCACTCCAGAGCACATGATCATATTTAGATTTTGTATAATTCCACGGTATGGCAAGAGCATTATCTGATTGTACACATCGGAGTCTAATGAATTTTGTTGGGATTAATGATGATAATGATTGTTTTTTTACGATTGTTATTATTATTATTATTATTTTCTCTTGCATAACTGCGATGGCAATTATTTCAATATTTTTTTTCTTCTGCGTTTCTTTCATGATGCATTCTTTTTCGATTTATGGTTTTATCCAAGGATTTTAAGATAGTGTGCATCAGATACACAAGTTTTTTTTGGTCCACTTTTCTTTGGGGATTTGATGTTGAAGCCTTAGGATGACTTTGCCGTCTGTGCGATGTTTTTTTTGGACTCCAGATCTTTTCTAGGACGATCATTAAGGGTCTCATTTGAGGACTTTGTGAGTTTTGCCTTGAGCCGTTCACATTTCGATTGAATTATTAGTATTTTGGATGCATATCTGTTCAGATCCGACTGTTAGTTTTATGCATTCTGGTTGCCACACTTTGAGTGTGAAGATAGCCAATATTAAATATTAGATTTGCCACTTGGATATTATATTTGTGATAGGAATTATTGAAGTTATGTACAGAAATGCTCAGATGATGATCTGATTTCTGGTTTTGAATGATAGTTTGATGGGCCATGATCTTTTGTGACATGTTGCTCGAGTTATTTAGAGGGCTATTGCCTTAGTGCAACGATTTGTTGGCAAATGATATGACATGTTTTATCATGAATTATTATAATCCTATCATGATGTTTAAATGTTTTGATCCAATTATTTGGTCTCTCTTAGAGAATGTATGGCTCATTTTGACAAAGGCTCATTGCTTTGGCGAGGCAAAATTTAATCTTTCTTTCTCTGTCCTCTTTACTAATTATTTTGATCAGCAATTGCCTGAGCAATTTAACGAAATCATCGAGTATGGTTGCACTGATACTTCAATAGTCATTTGATGGATTATTATAATAATTGCGGGCATTAGGGATG
Organism: Meconema thalassinum; assembly: GCA_946902985.2. NCBI lineage: Eukaryota > Metazoa > Arthropoda > Insecta > Orthoptera > Tettigoniidae > Meconema > Meconema thalassinum. Next base: position 49,287,641 of record OX336394.1, read on the forward strand.
ATTATTGAATTGACAAAAGATTATCGAATTTTGAACAAGATTATTAGTTTAGGATTCACTAAAAGATTTTGAATTGAGCATGAGATATTGAATTAAGGATTTCGATTTGATTTATTTTTGAACTGATCCTGATAATCAGTGGACTGATGTGGACAATTTTTGATTTTAGGAACTGAATTAGAGGAGTTCATATTATATTATTGTCAGTTATAATTGTAAATAAGTTTGGACAATTGGATAGACTGTTTTGTGTGCAATTACGGTAGTACAATGCCGATATCTATTCATTAGCAAGCAGTTTCACATCACAGGGCGCATTAGCTTGATTATTTGTTGGTGTATTTTTCTTTCTTTCGTATAATTGAAGTTAGGTCGCTCAGGAATGAGTGTTAATAATTTTTCGTGTCGTGTGCGCCGAAAAATCCCTGCAGCGACAGAAGAGACTTTTAGTTGGCTTTCGTTTCACTCCTGTGATGTAATTTTTTTTATTGATCCGATTTGGCAAGATTCAGAAAGACATTACACCATATCTTAGGGATTCTCTAGCCGTCGAGATCATAGGTAGGGTGTGGAATTTTAATGCAAGCTGAATCCATGAATAAATAAGGATCATTTTCCTTTACCTTCTTAAATTTCTTTTATCTGTGTCATTTCTATTTTCCTTCTTTTAACTCTGGCCTCTCCAGGAATGTGTCCTTGCGAACTCTAGTTTGATGGCGCCCTCTTTCCCATCCCGTAACGACCCGGAGATACTCTGTCTCGTGCCACCCGAGCCGTTTTTCTTATATTATCAAACTAGAATTCAGGCACATTCAATTTTTTTCTGCTTTCTTTTATTGCACTCCCCTGTTCTTTCTCGGAAATTGTGTGGTGTAATTTTTGGCCGGGTCATCGCACATATTTCCGGGACGGGCACAGGAGGAGAGGTGGCGACCCATTCACGTGGGGCTCGATTTAATTTGTTGGTACTCCATTTAACTTACTAGTAGTCGATGCAATTCGTATTCTTAAGAAGGACACAGATGTTGTTATTTTGATTTGGACTTATAGTTAATGTTGGATGTCATGCTTTAATGTTTTGAATCGTATTTATTCGAATGGAAGATAATGTGGTCATGTGCTCTGCAACTCTTGCTGGGGTCAAGGTGAAGTGTCTCTATCATGTCTTTGTTTGTGTTATATGTATCATCTTTGCAGGATTAGAACGATGGAAGAAATGAGGAATATGTTTTCCAAATTGGAGGACAATTTAAAACAATACATTCAAGAATGAATTTATTGGAAAATAATATACGAACAGACACTACTAGTTTAGAAGCTAATTTAAAGTCTAGTATGGCTACTTCAGAGGGTACATTGCAGTCAAACATAAGTAGATTAGAAAATAAATTTCAGTCTAACATGAGTGAATTAGAAACCAACTTGAAGGCGAGTATGTCCATTTCAGAGGATAAAATGCAGTTAAACATAACTGACTTAGAAAGGAAGTTACGGTCGGATACCGTTAGTTTAGAAGCTAATTTGCAGTCGAATATAAATAACTTGGAAACTAAATTGCAGTCAAACATAACTGAGTTCGAAATCAACTTGAAATCAAGTATGGCAAGTTCAGAAAGTAAATTAAGGGAAAGTGTCAGTTCCATGGAGACAAAAAATGAAAGAAATGTAGACAGTTTGAGAGCAGATATGAATGAAATGCAAAAAGATATTAAATCAGATATCGCTGCTGTTGGGTCAAAGGTATCCAAAGTAGAGGCAAATATGAATGATTTAGAAGTAAATTTTAAGGAAAGGATAGCAGCCATAGGAACGAATGTAGCTACTGTAGAATGTAATATGAAACAGAACATGACTTCATTAGAAAATAAAATGTTGGCAAACAAAAATTCTTTCGAAAGTAGTTTGAGTAATCTTGAGTCGAATCCGAACGATAGTATAGCGGGACTTGGATCGAAATTAGAGGGGATGAAAACCGTGGTTTTAGATTCTGTCATATCAGACTTAAAATCCTTGGAAGATGGGATACAAGGTAACATTGATACATTGGACTGATGACAGAGTTGAGAAAACCTTGAAATTATTTAAGCAGAATATGGAATACGCAGTGGTTAGACGATTAGACACAGCCAGAGAGAGTATAGATGGAAACATGGGAACGATAAAAGGCGAACTCGTAGAAAACAAGGGAACGATAAAAAGCGAGCTCTTGGAAAACATAGGAACGATGGAGATCAAACTTAAAGAAAACATGGATGTTTCATGCATAGGAGTTGAAACTAAGGCTGAAACAGTGCGGGTTCAATATGAGGAAAGGTTTGAAAAATTAAAATCGGACATAGAAGCTAGTGCCAGAACCAATACGGTAGCATCGATAGAGGATATGGAAACAAAATTTAGGATTCAACAAGAACGACAACAGAACCGTATAGCGTTTTTGGAGTCAGAATTAAGTAGTTTACGTATTGAAGGGACTCCGGGAGATAGTGGAAGAATGCAAGTAAGGTACAATCAAGAAAATTCAGTTCGGACATTAGAAACGCCTACAATTGGTGAGCATCAAAGGGAATATGTCACAATAAATCGAAATGTCCAGGAAAATTCGAATCAGATCTTGGGAACACCCACGGATAGCGAACGTCAAAGGGGACACGTCACGATCATCAGAAATTTCGATGATAAGCCTAGGAAATTTGCAGGAAATACCGGGTTGACACCAGTTGAATTTATTCGTGATATCCGAGAATATATCGCTGAAAACCGGATATCCAGATACCGCGAACTCAGAGTAATTGAGCGTGCCTTAGAAGGTCCCGCGTTAACTTGGTTTCGCGCGTTTCGGGGAAATTTCAGGAACCTGGAGGAATTTGCAGTTGCCCTATTACAAAGATTTTGGAGTTCGGAGGACCAACTCAACATAAGAGCCGAAATGTACTCTAAGAGGTACTCTACATCGAACCCAACACATTACGCCAATTATTTCACGTCACAACTCGTGAAATTGCAGTTCCTTACCCCTCCATAACCCGAAGAAGAACTGATACGGGCAATAGCACGTCAGCATCCTATAGAGGTACAGCGTACTTTGATAGCATCAGGCGCCGAAACGCTAGAACACTGCGACGATGTTTTGAGAAGATTGGATTATACCAGTGAGCAAATGATTCCGAGACATCCGAGGAATGATCAAAGACATACTCGGGAAACGCAGTAGTGATAGATAATGCGGTGCAAACAGAACGAAATCCATCGTTGGAGCCTAGAAGTTTTGGAAATAAAACCAATAACTTTTCAAGGAACCAGGATAACCCAAGACAGTATGGTAGGCAGTATTTCAATGACCGGAGAAGGGGTGGACATCCATATTATAATAATAGGAATTCGATATACCAGGGAAGAAGCAGATATGGCAATTACAATCGAGAACGGTATAATCGTGAGAATAACCAGTACAAACAGCGATCAAATGAGAACGAGCGTAGTCGCGATGAGTTGAACGAAAGGCATAGGGAAAGCCAAGAATACGTGCGACAACTGAAAGAGGAACATCGTCCCAGCGCACCTACAGAAGAACAAATTCGAAACTCTGGGGAATCAACGTCCAGAGAGAGAAACGTAACACCGAGGGAAGATACGAATCGTCGTACAAGTTGGAATGAGTTACCAGGGAGTTCCTGATACAGAATGATAGGAAGCAATTCAGTAATCATCTCGAGAGGACAACATAGTCAAGAGTAATTCATCGTGGGAAAGTTCAATGCAGCCAACATCAAGAAATATCATGCTGCTCTAGAATAGACGGGAAGCTGTTGAAGAGATGCTTATTTGGGAAATCGTGTACATGATCATGTGAATTTTTGGATCTTAAAAAAATAATGTTTAAAATAAACTCATCAAGCTCCTCTTCCTTGGCTTGACAACTTTATTTTCGTGAGGAAGGACAGAGATGTACCCGATTTGGAGTATGAACACTAAGCTACGGTGCTGCGTGAACGGCCGGGGGCCGCAAATATTACGTCACGGTGGTTTGATCTTGCCCGAATGACCGGTGGAGGTCAGTGCACTTGTGTGATGATGTCACGGCCGGGAGTAAGGAGAGGTATATGCGAGCTACCCCCACCCCTTACGGCGGGGAGGATAGCAAGACCGCTTGGCAGGTGATCGCGAGACGAGCTTGCTCATTCTGATGTTTGATTCTGTTAGTGCGGACTGGTATCGCCGTGTGTGTTGCATTCTTACGGTCGTAAGGGCGAGCTATTAGATGCAAGTTTGTCACTTGCAAATCGCAAGCAAACGGCAGTGTGAAAGTGATGGTTCATATTCGTAAGTATTGGGACCTGCACTGACATACAAAAGAAGTTGGAGCCACGTAAATTGAAAAATCATATAAACATTACCAGCATAAAGCACCAGTGATACACAGTCTGAGGGCTGGATATTTCTCATCCTGTGCTACAAGCTTACACACTATTCAATGGAAATCAGTTGGGACATCTTTGCGACAGAACATTGCACATTTAATCAAAGCCGTGATGGCAAGTGAACATGGCTTTAGGCATCATTGGAACTCTGTAATAGTTCACATAGTTCATTGAACATTGCTTCACGCCGGACTTCTGGAACAGTCTTAGCCAATTACACTGAACACAATCTCACTTCTGAACATTCTCGATCGAATTGGAACTGTGGCGGCGTGTTACTCTAAAATAATGGGGCAACATATTAATGAAGTAAATGTCTTCGTGAGGAAGGAGAGACATACAGTGTCGAATATTTCTAATAACACCATGTGTGACCGATATCGCATGGGTTTGAGAGCTCTGGCAACGTCGCATAGCAGGAGGAAGAAAGCAAGCGGAAGTAACCTGAGGTTGATGTTTTTACGTCATGGACATAGTCGACAGTATGACTAGGCGAAGGTTCCAGAAGTGTAGAGGGCGCTGATGAGCTCCAGGAAAAGTTGAGGTGGAAAGGTCACACCGGAGAAGCGGGTCATTTTCTTTCCTATCACCATACAACGAGGTTCACTTCATTTTGCATCGCCGTCCAGAGAAGTTCACTTCATTTTGCATCGCCGTCCAACGAAGTTCACTTTCTTTTGTGTCGCCGTACGCCGAAGTTCATCTTTATTTTTGTGTCGCCGCACGCTGAAGTTCCTAACAAGTGTGTAGTAGCAGTCGTATCGTGGCCGCTTGGAACCAGTGTGGTATTCCGACAATTTTTGGGACATAGCTGAAAGGCTCAGTATTATTTCTTGCGTGGACAGCTCTGTGTTAACGAATACTAAAGCTGAATGTGGTGAGGTGATATTATAACGCAGATCATAATGCATTATGTTGTGGGACACTAGTCATTTGTACAATGAAGTGCGAGCAGACACACGTGGTGTCTCAAGCTTTTACCAGGTACGGGACTGTATGGGCCGTGCGCTATATAATTGACGCCCAGAACATATGAACGAAGCGATGTGCTTTTGTTTGACGACCAGACAAATGAGTGTCCAGGGTCAGTGAACTATGAGAGATAAGCTGAGTGTAGTCCAAATATAGAGCGACATTCTAGGTCAAGGACGGACGTAATCTCTCATGAGTACAGGCTTGTGTAGACGCATACGATATAACCTGTGCCGTTATAGAGTTATTTTCACGGCCATGAGTTGATATTACTTGGCATATTCGACATGAAGATTGCAGCGATGTATCGGACGGACATAAAGGCTATCAGTACAGACCAGTGCGAGTTTTGTGTCAAGAACTTTACGAGCGAAGAGATGGCAAGCTAAGTTTAGTATGTGGAAGCTGTTACGATGACGTGGAAACGAAGGCGAGCCAGGACCATGGACACCCGAGGATCGCGAGCTGGATCCAGGACGAGAGGGGAGGATGTTCAATGGGAAGAACGTGGACCCAAACCCCCAGGAAACGTGTCAGCGGAACCAAGACTGAGGTGGCCGAAAGGTACTGAAAACCATGTTACTTCTTAAGTAGTGGTTAATGGGTAGTGGTTACTAAGATTTGGACAGTTGGGCAAAAATCGAAATTGAAGTTAATCAATAAGGATAAAATGCGATATAATGACATGATTATTAGGATAGTAAATTTTAAGTTTTCTTTTGAGAGATTAATGCAGTCATATTTAGGGTTTAAAAATAAATATATGGATGCTTTAAAGTATAATTTGAGTACAGGGATCTTTCAGCGTGTTAAGTCGCTGTGTTCTTTGAATTGGTGCAACCTGGATGACAATTTATGGTTTGAACAGGCTTAAATTACAAGGGATTCATTTACACTTAATGGGCCACTTTTTGTGCGCACATCACATTTATGCTAAACACTCACACGTCACTGAGGTTTCCCTTTACATGCTAACATGAGGAGATGCGTTTGGTAGGTGACTGATACAAGGTTGTGTAAATAATGATACTGCATTGATAAAATAGCAGGGTTGCATAATACGAAGTTATGATGAAACTAAAGGTTCTCGCTATAGCGAGGTGAATAAAATAAATGATTATAATTAATGTTAAGTGATAGGTTCAAGTATATGAAATTTTGAGGCAATTGTCAGTTGGAAAATAATACAGATAGGCAGAGGCCATCTACTTAAATGTTTATGGTGTAGTTATAAATATGTGAAGAGCATGCAGTGATTAATAAATGAAAAATAAATATCTGGGATCATAAAGATGTTAAAATGTAAAGTGATGAATGTAAAAGCCAACAACCAGTCATTTCTCTGAGTGAGGCACAGCTGAACGAAAACCAGTGAAATAATAATGAAAGTATTTAATACATGAATAAAAGGTCTGAAAATAAATTCTTTAACGCTAGTGACATCCATATATAAAATATTCTTTTTCCTATTTTGGTGATTACATTTAGTTAGAAGGAGATCGAATGAGGCAACAATTTTTTTCTTTGAATATCTTTCCAGATTTATGCACCTGTTCATTTATGGACTATTAGCGGAGAGGTGACATAGCATTATGAAGTAATGGTTGTAATACTAGGGTGATATAGCTCTGATCTCCGTAAGTTATTTTTTATCCAAAGATTAGGACGCCCGGAGATTTTTGTCCTCATTAATTTGAATTTTGCTTCTGCGTCATTTATTTATTTGCACATCAAGAGTAATTTCGAGAAGTCTCCGAGCGGAGGTAGGCTTCTGTGTGTGATTCTATGTATTTAGTGGTGTGGTTCTGTAATAAAGGGTGGATGAGTTTTATCTTAACAGCGGAGTTTTTTGTCATTCTTGTTCGTTGTCATGCTTGTGTGTCCACCGGATCAATTTTGAGATTTTACCCCAGTTGTACCCATCATTATAAAGACCCCGGGATTGCTTGAATCTCGTTCCCGACACAGTTTTTTTTATGACCAAAATTGATTCGGACATTCAAGATTTTTTTCTTTCGTGTTGTACCGAATTCTGGGTGAGGGTTGAAGTGTGTGTCGGGCCACCCAATCCAAAGCCAGATTATCGGGCACACATGGCACATTAAAACACGCAGAAGGCGTGATGGAGGGATGGAACTTTGATCCAGGAGGCGTCGCGACGATCTTCGCAAGCAGACGCCTGCCGCCAACACGACACCAGGGAATACTTATCAGGGATCTTTACACTCTATTAAATTTGCAGAAGAGGTTTGTCTCTGCCTAACGAAAGTGCCAGGAGGTAAAAATGTGTCGCCAGCCCACATGAATTGAATCTTCCCATAATGAGTTGCACTCCAGAGCACATGATCATATTTAGACTTTGTATAATTCCACGGTATGGCAAGAGCATTATCTGATTGTACACATCGGAGTCTAATGAATTTTGTTGGGATTAATGATGATAATGATTGTTTTTTTACGATTGTTATTATTATTATTATTATTTTCTCTTGCATAACTGCGATGGCAATTATTTCAATATTTTTTTTCTTCTGCGTTTCTTTCATGATGCATTCTTTTTCGATTTATGGTTTTATCCAAGGATTTTAAGATAGTGTGCATCAGATACACAAGTTTTTTTGGTCCACTTTTCTTTGGGGATTTGATGTTGAAGCCTTAGGATGACTTTGCCGTCTGTGCGATGTTTTTTTTGGACTCCAGATCTTTTCTAGGACGATCATTAAGGGTCTCATTTGAGGACTTTGTGAGTTTTGCCTTGAGCCGTTCACATTTCGATTGAATTATTAGTATTTTGGATGCATATCTGTTCAGATCCGACTGTTAGTTTTATGCATTCTGGTTGCCACACTTTGAGTGTGAAGATAGCCAATATTAAATATTAGATTTGCCACTTGGATATTATATTTGTGATAGGAATTATTGAAGTTATGTACAGAAATGCTCAGATGATGATCTGATTTCTGGTTTTGAATGATAGTTTGATGGGCCATGATCTTTTGTGACATGTTGCTCGAGTTATTTAGAGGGCTATTGCCTTAGTGCAACGATTTGTTGGCAAATGATATGACATGTTTTATCATGAATTATTATAATCCTATCATGATGTTTAAATGTTTTGATCCAATTATTTGGTCTCTCTTAGAGAATGTATGGCTCATTTTGACAAAGGCTCATTGCTTTGGCGAGGCAAAATTTAATCTTTCTTTCTCTGTCCTCTTTACTAATTATTTTGATCAGCAATTGCCTGAGCAATTTAACGAAATCATCGAGTATTGTTGCACTGATAATTCAAAGGTCATTTGATGGTGTTTGATTCTGGATTATTCTTGAATCTAGTTGTGGATTCGAGACCACGAGACCATGTAAGGATTATTATAATAATTGCGGGCATTAGGGATGATTATTGAATTGACAAAAGATTATCGAATTTTGAACAAGATTATTCGTTTAGGATTCACTAAAAGATTTTGAATTGAGCATGAGATATTGAATTAAGGATTTCGATTTGATTTATTTTTGAACTGATCCTGATAATCAGTGGACTGATGTGGACAATTTTTGATTTTAGGAACAGAATTAGAGGAGTTCATATTATATTATTGTCAGTTATAATTGTAAATAAGTTTGGACAATTGGATAGACTGTTTTGTGTGCAATTACGGTAGTACAATGCCGATATCTATTCATTAGCAAGCAGTTTCACATCACAGGGCGCATTAGCTTGATTATTTGATGGTGTATTTTTTTTCTTTCGTATAATTGAAGTTAGGTCGCTCAGGGATGAGTGTTAATAATTTTTCGTGTCGTGTGCGCCGAAAAATCCCTGCAGCGACAGAAGAGACTTTTAGTTGGCTTTCGTTTCACTCCTGTGATGTAATTTTGTTATTGATCCGATTTGGCAAGATTCAGAAAGACATTACACCATATCTTAGGGATTCTCTAGCCGTCGAGATCATAGGTAGGGTGTGGAATTTTAATGCAAGCTGAATCCATGAATAAATAAGGATCATTTTCATTTACCTTCTTAAATTTCTTTTATCAGTGTCATTTCTATTTTCCTTCTTTTAACTCTGGCCTCTCCAGGAATGTGTCCTTGCGAACTCTAGTTTGATGGCGCCCTCTTTCCCATCCCGTAACGACCCGGAGATACTCTGTCTCGTGCCACCCGAGCCGTTTTTCTTATATTATCAAACTAGAATTCAGGCACATTCGTTTTTTCCTGCTTTTTTTTATTGCACTCCCCTGTTCTTTCTCGGAAATTGTGTGGTGTAATTTTTGGCCGGGTCATCGCACATATTTCCGGGACGGGCACAATACAAAGAAATCACTTAGAGAATACATGCCACAATGCTGCCATATTTGTACAAATCTCACTGATCACACAAGAACATACTAATTTCATGATCCCATGACAAGTCTTAAAACAGTTACTTGGGAGATTTATTGAGTACAATCATTTTGTTGGTAAGAGTGTTTTCGGAAATTTTGTTGCAGGGAGAAATTAATTTTGGAAAGAGCGGAAATATAATTTTCCAATTGACGTTCACCTGTGTAAGCTGTGAGGATGCCCCGCAGGTGGGGCTGGCTAATCTCGCCCACATATGTTAGCACGGGCGCCTCCATGAAGCCTATACCCAGCCCCATGATAGCGTTGGCCACGTAAAGCATGGTGACTGACTCAGCAAAGTAGAGGAGCAACCAACCCACCAGAGGTGTGATGTTCACCAGCATCATGGAGCGCTTGCGACCCAGAGGTTCCGTCAAGATCCCAGAGACAGCGCTGCCGATGGGCTGGAAGATATACACCAGGCTTCCTGGAACATATCACGTACATCTTGTAACTGCTCCAGAATGTAACTGTGACTCCTAGCCTCCGTGAAACATAACTACATCTAGTAAGTGAAGGCCGTCAGTAAATGCCTCGTTAATGTTAACATCGGAATTAAACTCTTTGGAGTTTCACCAGCACAATCACCGATTGGCATTAGCAAACGAATCGTTATGTTTAAGGGCTGATGATTGAGACGGTATTTGTATATTCTTTGGTGTAATCAAGCCAAGCGCGGATTTAGAGTTTGGCTTGGGAGGGGGGGGGGGGGGGTCGTCACAGAATCGAAATTGTTAAGAAAAATGGTATCACTAACAACGCAATCACAAAATAACCAAAACGTACAAAACCAGACCATTTTTTTTTCAAGCTTCATGGATAGAAATTTGATGCGTTTAGCGCACCAAAAATATTCGTACAAATTGCAACGGCGGTTTTTGCGACTTTTACATTGAGCTTCGAGGAAAATATCAAGGTACGTTACAGTTCGGCAAGTCGAGTTGGTACCGACAAAGGGAGAAAGTCACAGCTTAAATTGCCAACCAAGCTTGCAGTTTGGACGTCGGCAAATTTTTTTGGTGTAAAAAAAAAAAAGCCCCAAATTCCTATCCGTGCATTGCTGCACATTCATCGTGACATCACTATAGACATCGATTCGATAATCACAAGGTTTGCTAAACAAAATAGACGAGTTGATTTTGTTTTGATATAACAGGTTTGAAGTTGTAAATATGTACAGTTGTAACTGAACATAATAATTGCAATAAAGATATTTTCAGTATTGAATAAAATGAAAAAAAATCCACCTTTTTTCAATTAAAATTCGTTAAGTTTTACTTATCTGGTTATTGTGTTGTTTCTTGAGTTTGCAAAAAAAATTGGTCTCCGTTTTGGGGCCGTTTTGACCCCCGTGACACCCCCCCCCCCCTTAATCCGCGCCTTTATCAAGCAGGCCGTGAACTGCAAATAGCTTAAAAGTTATACACTCCTTGGTTAAAAACAAGCATGGCTGATGAGGAAAAGAGGAAGAAGAGCCGATAAGTATGGATAAGTATGCTGAAATCGTTGAAAATGGATAAGTATGGTCAGATCGCTGAAAATAGGACTAATGCTGTAACGTCTAGGTAGTCTTTTATTAAATTATCTACATGTACTATACCGTAATGCATCACACGATATTAGACGTAAATAAGAAATGGCAAATAGGTCTAGGCAATCTTACTTATCAGATGGGAATTCCAGTTAGGATCTGTCATCTGCATTAAACACAGAAGGTTTCGACAAACGAAATCTCATGATAAATTCTGTGTCGTCGCATTCATCAAAGTAATTGGTTCTTTATATGTTAGTAGACGAAAATCTATCGTGTCTTCAAAAACATCGTCATCGTTCAGAATAAAGATTAATGCTCGCGCCATTTTGGATTTGATTGCTACGTAAATCGACCGTCAACTCGTTAATTCTATGTTGTCAGAGGAATTAGTTTTAATGAGTCGTTAGGGAAGCTAATGGATTGTTGTAGTTTGGTAAACCACGACATTTCGATAATCGTCCGTTAACGGCCTTAATTGGTTTGTTAACATTTTGACGACGTATGGTGAATCCGGCTCTAAGTGTTACAAAATAGGCTATAACCGTGACTCTGAGTTGTCAATTAACGGGAAAATGACACTTGCTCATTTCCAAGACCATACAAGAAAGATGAGGATATGGCACACCTGATTCCGATAGTGTAACAGTAACCATTCATTAGTATTACAAAATACATTATAACAGTCACTTCACGAAGATTAGTCTTCAGTAACTTTTAAATAATTCGATAGCTTAGTGCACAAACATTGTATGTCCATTCATGGCCGGTTTGCCGTTCATGCCATAATTGCATGTCTCTTAAACGTATTTCGCTAGTGTACAATTATAGAATGTACAAATTATGGGAAACATGTTTATTTCCAAAGTGCAAATATTGCATGTCCTGGTCATGCAACACCCCTCCTGCACTAATACCTTATAATTACTTTGGCCTAAACATGTCCATTTGGTTTCTATTTCACCTGAAAGCACAGATATTGTATGTCCGGACATACAATGTTCCTGTGGAAGTAGAGGACTATGGCTAATGATGAACATGAATAGTCTTCAAAGACTTGAGACAAAATAAGTGAATATTTACTATTCAGCTTTCTTTAACCTTTTATCTTGTGATGTTATTGAGAAAAGAAAATCATTAAATAATAATTAATAATGAGGAAAAAGGATGTTGAACAATTCCTTTGAGAAATACAATGATTGTGACTTGAAGTTCTCTCTCATATCGTTAGTTCCAAATATTGTATGTCCCAACAGTATATTAAAATAGAGTGAATTATTCCTTTACTGATACACATAAAGGTTGTACAACTGTAGAAATGCTAAATAATCAACAGATCAGTAACCCTAGCTACAGGAATATTATTCCGGTAAGTAACAGCACCTTCAGAAACTTTCAATTAAAGTTTTCTCAAAATCATGATTTTTGGACATACAATGATTGTGCACTTAGCAGTCTCCTCTAGAAGGAAACTTTTTTTTTTTGCCAACATCGTCGCCATGGTTACATGGTACCTGTGGTACCTGCTACAAAATGTAACAGTGATATTCCCTAAAACACAATACCTGGTATATTTGATTGTAAAACAAATCAAAGCACAATAAATATGGTAACTGTTGCAAAATATAACAAGTGGTAACATTCACAAAGTATAACATTATTCAAAATAACTAGGAACGATCGAATATCTTAACTCTTACAGAATGTAACAATAATCGTTGGCACTTGAGGGTGCGCAAATGCGAAGGAGCCATGTCAATAGATTTACTGGCACGTTAAAGATCCCCTTCGGGCGAAATTCCGTCACCCCAGTATCTCTAAAACCCGCAGTTGTTAAAAGGGACGTAAAACCAATAACGTTATTATTAAAATCGTTTACCACTTTTAGTAGCTCGTTGAAAGTGCTACAGTGATCGCCCAACACAAGTGGCAACTATAAAAAGAAACATCCACTGCCATGAGCTCTCATCAAATTCAACATGTCCGCCTTTCTGTTGGTACCGCCTTTGACACTTGTAATACGTGGTGCGTTCAGATTCTATGGTCTGTTGTATTTTTCTTACAAACTACGTATATCGCAAAGATTAGTCTTCAGTAACTTTTCAATATACGGTAGTCTCCTCTAGATGGACACTTTTTTTTTGCCAACATCGCCTCCATGGCTACATGACCTCTGAGAACACTTCTTTAGGAGTGTGGTTAGGTTACTGGTGTTCTCACCTCATGATGTTCTGCCCTGACATCATCACCACATGTCTTAGTCAACTGTCGATGAATATACGTCACGCAAGTATAGAAAACGGATGATCAGAAACACGTCTTGCTTTGGTGGCTGTCAGTAAGTTTATGTGCTGCCATTTTGTTTTTGTTTTGGTTTTTAGTGTCGGGAGTGTCCGAGGACATGTTCGGCTCGCCAGAGTTTTGTAGCCACTTCTATGCGGACACTCACGGGGTGAGCTACAAGTACCGTCGCATGTGGAGTGTTGTCTGGGGAGGAAAGTGTGAATGTAATTGGAAGGTAGCGGCTGTGGCCTGCAGTTAGGGACCAACCCCGGCATTTGCCTGGAAGAAAGATGGGAAACCACAGAAGACCATGTTCACGGTTGCCGGCGGGGGGATTCGAACCTCCTCGCCTCCTGGATGTGAGTGACTGCCTGCAACCACGCCGTAACGACAACGGCTAACTCACGCGGTTGTTCTGCCATGTCTGTCACATATTCACAAAGAGTACCTCGTCCTGTGAGTCAAGACCAAGGTTAGTAGAATACAGGTTGGCTCATAACTCTCGGCCAATGGGAGCGCGCGCGGGAATACGTCACTGGCCTGCTGCGTTTGAATCAGTCAATAGTCCGTAGCGCATTACGTGCTCAGTAAATAACATTTTTTAAGGGTAGCAGCCATTTCAGAGTATCAACTAATGAATTGTTGTGAATAATAGATGACGCTGAACGCTAAATTACATGACTAATTTAATTATACATCTCCTTCAACATAATAAAACTGGTATATACAAACATACTCACAGCCGACTATATCTCCAACAGGCGCAGATCCACCCATCCCCACTGCTTCACTAAGCACTGCATTATTATTATAATGCTGTCATTGCTGTCCATTGCTGCCTGCCACTCTCGGAGTCGGCAAAACTGTTACTGATAACAGCACGCACCACAATGTTGGTGACCCCGCGGAATTTAATTCTCACTTTCGCCAACCACATCAACACTATTAAGTGGAAAACACCAGAGTAAACAAATTTACCCAATTCTACGTATTTGCCAACAAATTTGACATTTTATTATATTCAATGTAACTGAATAAATTGAATATGCTACAAAATACTATAATGAGAACATGTAAATAACCATTATCTTCATATCTTTGCGGCTGCCAGAGAAATAGTACAGTTTCCACTGTTTATAGGGAGGAAAGTTTCTAAATAATATTTCAACTAATAGCCGCTAAGCTACATTTATGAATCTTCGCCAAGTTTAGTACAAAAGATTGTGGAAGGCGTTGAACTTGTTCTTATGATGAGAGAGAGTATAATTTTTGGTCAGATACAGCACAAACGACATTGCAAATTTACAATTAACTAAATTAGTACGTTCCAAAAAAAGTAAATTAAAAAAATCAAAGTTTCTTTTTTCAGTTCCTGTAAAATTTGGTTTCTGGTGCTTTCAAGGTCCAATTTATGTTTTTGTCTCCAACAACCAGAAACAATTCACTAGAATGTCCACTTTGTGCACCAATACTTCATGAAACAAGTTTCTTGATCTTCTTGTTCACTTTTCTCTCTTGATCACCCGAGTTTTGTCTTTTCAATGTCGATGCTTCTCTTTTTTTCGTATTAAGATATTTTATTCTTATAAATACTCTTTGCAGGCAGAAGCTTGCAACTAGTTTTCGCGGAATGCTAGCGATCTCCTTTGAAACAATATCAGCTGTAACTGCAATGATACGTTTTCGAAATCTGAACGTATCTCCATGAATCTTCTGATACATTTCCTCCATTTCTTCCACTTGTTTGAACCAATTTGGTGAAGGTTGTATGAGACCGCCGAAAGATAAACTTCTAATCCAAGACGGTGCACTCTCCCAATGGAAGTCATCTTTCTCGATCTTACGCGTGTGCTTGTCTAGATCGGGAAATTCTTCCTGATGCTTCTTTGCGAGGAAGCCAGCGATGTATTCTAGGCCATCTTTCTCTGAACAGAATTCTTGAGAAGGCATTACGTCATTTAAGGAAGTTGAGAGGATATCTGCACTTTCCTTTTCTTCATCCGGAAGGTATTCACTTATTTTAGGCTCCTTTATTCCCGCCTCTTTCACGACACTTGCTAACAAGAATTCATTATTTTCTTCGTTCACATTCAAGGTATTGGTATTGTTGTGAACAATACCGGGGTTTTTTCCTTAGCAGTATAATCCGCAACCTATAGAGTGCATTTAAAGGTGAAGGGTGGTCATGGATTCCTCCTCTTGTTCTTATCTGAGAAAAGAGATTCTCTAAGCAATCTTGATTTAATCGATGTGTCAAAATAAAGTCAATCGAGTATTTCTCTTTCATTCTCACGTACAGATCGCGCAGTGAACGTGAAGAAATTATGACGCCTTTCTGAAACAACTGCAATGATTTCTTGGATGTGCATCTAATCCCAAACATTGTGGCTATCATAGTTACTAAAATTTCTTGTTGGGCCTCCAAATTCTTGCCGTAGGGTGGAGCTAATGAAGACAGTGTGTAAGAATTCATTAACTGGAACCAACTATGCACTAGACGAATGAAACTTGCAACATCTCTGGCTTGTTGTGGGTTACTTCCTGGTAAATACCGATCCAATGCTGTTGCTACAGGGTGGGAAAAAAGCTGAGCAGCTAACGACACATTCTGTCTCTGAGTTCTTTCACAGTTTATATGTAGTGGTGTAATTTTATGGCATGAGTTAATTTCTGAAGATGTGCTTTCTATTAATTTAACTACCGGTTGTTTCTTGATAACGGTACCATCTTGAAGACAGAATCCAGTGTCAATGAACCAGTTACGAATCAATTTAAGCAGGTGAGGTGCGTCTGCGAAAAAGTAGATTTTTTCCTCTGTCATCGGATGCACGTAGTGTGTAGTTTCAATGGTAATACCGAGTTCTTTCCACAGTGCCATATTCCCCCCGCCACAGTCCGAAACACAAGCAACTACATCATATCCAATATTATGTAGTGACGTAACCACTTCATTTATAATGTCTTTCGACATTTTCTTGTCGAAATTAATGTACACAGGTTGCTTCCAGTTCTGAAATAACCCTCTTGCCATTACAACTTGCATGTATGTATGTGGGCCCACGACTTCGTCTGCTTTAGCATCATATTCATAGAGTGATGACACTTTCATTTCGTCGAAAGAAAGAACAGTGACTCTCTCTCGACCATTCTTCTTTCGTCCACTAATTTTCATTACTTCTATTACGTTTTTCAATAAACCGTTTCATAATTCAACATTGCCTGCCCAGCGCTTCAAAGTTGATAATCCAGGTAATGGATATTTCAGTGTGTCTCTGGTATACTTGTATGCTCGGATGCTAAAATATCTTAAGGTAAATGCCTTCGCTATTTCCTCGTTTGTCCATCTTGCCTTTGTTTTCTGTTTCCTAACCATGTCGACTTGATTTGGTGTCAATAAATCTTTAAACGTATCTTTAATTTTCTTGTCAAAATCACATTCATACTGCTGAATTGAATTCTCTAATTCCCCGTTTCTTAATTGCAAACAGTTTGCTCGAGTCTCTAAGTGTTGCATGTTTTCCTTCAGTTTTTTGGAGTTCAAGTAATGAGTTGTATTTAATGAGAAGATCGTTATATTTTGTGTCAGTATCATTGACATTGACGTCATTGACGACGGAATCATTGTCACTGGAAAATGTCGAATCCAATATTTCGTTTAGTAATTGTTTGCTTTCTTTTTTCTGGGAGCGTTCTGTACGTGAAGTTGTGTCTTGGCTCTGTGTTTGAGGCAGTAAATTTAAAAAAGGTATTGACGTATTTTTTAATATTCTAGGGTGAGTATGTGTCAGTCGAGCTCGAATTTCGTCTTCAAAATCACTTGGTATTTAATGTTTGCTGCAAATCCGTTTGTTATTCGGATCGAATTTATCTTTCCTATGGCATTTCTGCACCCACGTTTTCCTACGATTAGCATCCTTTGGAAATCTGAAGAAAGATATTTTTTCTCCCGTTTTCTTAACAATTTCTGAATTACTTTTGCAGACTGCAACACTGCAAAATTTCCCCGGCATTTTAAACAACTGAAAGAAAAGAAAACCCAACGTAAAGAAACAACTTACCCATGGGCTAGAATATGCAAAGATAGATTCCATAGTAATCTGATGTAATTAATTTACATTATATTCACCTGTTTATTAATGTATAATACACCACGTAACACAATTCATATCTTGAACAATAGAAATACTGTATTAACAAACAAGTAAATAACACACGTAGTTTCCTCTGACCACTGTGTAAATGGAGACTGGGGTGACTCTTGCAGGCCCGATGACGCGTTACCCCCACCCTACTGCGAGCGGAAGGCAAGTTACGAGCCAACCTCTCTTCTACTAACCTTGAGTCAAGACTGCATGTTGCTATTTGCTCCCGAACTCCAGAAAGTAAAATTGGAGGCCTTAGAACTCGTCACGAATCAGATTAGCAGTAGTAGAGACTCACCGACCCAGGAAGCCTGCTCATGTGTGAGTGATAACGATCCTTCCTTGAGGTAGAGGTCGCCAATCACCAGCGTGGGGAAGGCCAGCATCATAGACAAGTCCATGAGGAGCAGGTTGTTGATGGTAGTGACCAGCACCTGCGTGCACAAACAGTGTTACCACTACTAACTAGACAAGTAGATAGAGGGACACATAATATTCCCAGATGGATAAATTCATATGGTAAGAAGGAATTAAGGGTAGTAATACCAACACTTTTTAATGAATTACTTCTGTCTTTAAGAAGCATAAAACCGAGAAGTAAAGTTAGAGACCAAATAGAGAAATATTACGAGAAACAAGAAGTTCCGTGACGAACTAAAGAGCCTACTTTTCTTAAAATTAAGTTTCATGCCAATGAGTAATCTACAGTATAAGATTCTATCTAGAAAAATGACAAAATTAAGTTGGTAATATCGAAATGTCTAATTAGTTCGAAATATACCTAGTATAATGTAGCCTAATAGAGCACTACAGTTGGCAGCCCTGGTGACTGAATATATTCTTAGTTCCATCTCTTAAGGTACAGAATACAAAATTTGGTTGAAGTCCAATGGACGTTACATGCAGTTAGACACTGGATCTATCAGCACGCGTAAAAGCATGTTGGCAACAATGCCATGCATGTGCTGGTCAGAAATAATCTGAAATATTATATACAGGGTGTATTTGATATGATGGAAGTCCGTTACACTGGTGATAGAAGAGACTATTCTAAGCTTCCTAGGTAAAAAATTTGTCACCTATCTTGAAATTGATAATTAATCATTAAAAAGTCAATGTTTTTAGTTATTTCAGAAACTAATCAGGCAGAAAGTGGTGCGGCAGGCTGGGGAAACGAGGCGGAGCCCGATGTGACGACGCGCGAAGGGGAAGTTGTTACGTAATCGGAGCATTGACCTTACCGGTTGACTTGAGGGGTGGTAGGCTATCAGCTGTTTGAGCTCTACCGTCTCGTAAGAAAATGTGCATTGCCGTTGTTCTTGTTGTTGCTGTTGACAACGCACGCAATGGCTTGGGACGTCAGGACCGGTAGTATTGTGTAGCCTACTTTGTAAGTGTGGAATTCATTGATTGATGTTCATGTATAAAATAATTTCGATACTCAGCCCTGATGTATCATTGGCGTCCGTGTCTGACCTTCTGTTGACTAGTTTCTGAAAATACTAAAAACATTCTCTTAATGAAATGCAGTGTGACAAAATTCCGACATCCCGCAGTCTGTTCAGAACTAGGCATTTAGGACGGAAGTAAAAAACTTTATGTTTTGTTTGAGAGGCTTGGCGATTTTGGTCATTTAGCCCCATGTAGCTGGGTGTGGGTAGAATTTGTGTGATAACCTGTGTTTCGTGGTTTCTGTAGAAATGTGGGTATTTGTAATTCAGGTGAGGATTCGGAAGAAAGCGCCGGCCCTGTGGTGTTGGGGCAGTGCAACTGCCTCTCACCTGGAGGCCCTGGGTTCGATTCCTGGCTCCATCAGGGATATTAGAAACTGACGTGAGGGCTGTAACGCAGTGCACTAAGCCTCGTGAGGGCAATTAAGTAGCTGTCTAACAGTGAGGCAGTGCCCGAGTCAGGAAAATCAAGATTAATGGCCGAGGGGACCCGATGCACTGACCACGCGTCACCCTAATATCTGCAGGCCAAATGGCTGGACAGCGGTCGCTTGGTAGGCCTAGGCCCTTCATGGGCTGCACTGCCAGCGGTTATGATTATTGAGAAGAAGGCGGCCGTGGCCTTAAGTTAGGAACAATCCCGACATTTGCCTGGGGTAGAAGTGGGAACCCATGGAAACCTACTTCCAAGATTTAATACTAGTATGGTACCACATGTTCATATTGTGAATTGTCCCATCCCATCTCCAGCCCTCGGGTGGCCATTAACTGGAGAGGGGGGGGGGGGGGGGGGGGGAGGATTGATTTATTGGTCCATCAACAATGTAAATACATATGAAAATACACGAAAATGAAAATAAAATACAAATACATTGTTATAATACAGTGTTATAATAATAATAATAATAGTCTAATAATAATAATAATAATAATAATAAGAGTCAGCATGTGTAGTTCTGGTGGTAGAGTGCTAACCTTCCCGAGGGTGCGATCTACGTTCAGTCATGTAGTAAATGAATGGGATCTAATAAGATCATCTCCATGGATTTCATGGCACATACAAGAAATCCTACGTACATTAAAGTCTGGCAACTCGACATACCAAAAAGAAACATAAAAGAAGTTAGTGTGTCTAAAAGCCTACTATTACTATTATTAGTATTATTAATAAGTTTATTACAGTTGTTGCACTATCTTCACACAAAGATAGACCAACAGTTCCTTAAATTAATTTACTAAATCTTTAGGATTTCTATTTTCTATGCATAGTTCATGAAGCTGGAAAAATCCTAGACAGATCCACCATCACTAGTCATGTAGCCACTCCCCATGAAGGTGTGAATGAGCTGTTCATAGGCTCGGTTTGTGTATTTCAATGTCATTGGCAGACAAGGCGAGGAGGTCACTCAACTGCAGACTCTGGTCAACATTCCTCAGCGTAGGAGGGGAGGGAGACGGGGAGAAGTCAGCTCTGCTGCTGAGGGGAACGAAGTGAAAGCCCGTTTCCAAGATATTGACCGACGATTTTTGTGATTTAATTCCACCTACACTAATTAAGATCCGACTTAATTTCATGAAGATATTTGCTTAGAATACCATCTTCTATCACCAGTGTAAAGGACTTCCATCATATCAAATACACCCTGTAGTATGAATAAAGATGTATACCGGAATATATCACGTCCATATTTAAAAATGATGTCAGTGCTACCAACTGCTGAAAAAACGCACTAGAAATTTGAGCTCATTGTTGGATATCTTGGAAGGTATGCATAGGAGCTATTCCAAAATTGGCACACATGTAGATAATACTATCTCAGTTTAATTTACAGGAGGCCATACATGACAGTGTTGCCAAAATAATTTTAAGATTTCTGATAGGTCCAATTGTTAAATGCATATAACTTCCACACTATCAATTTGATTTCAACCAAATTTTGTATCTAATATGTGCACATGAACAGATATGACTGAGCGCATTGTTAAGAGCCACCAGGGCTGCCAACTGTTAATAATTTCTCTCTCTATTTTTTTAAATCCAAATACCAATTTAAAAGAATGTATGCAAGCCAACAGCTCTATACTTTGCACACGTATAGCACCTGACATTCTAGATTTATTTTGAGTAATTAATATAAGTCAATGCTGCCAACTTGATTCTATGCCTGCTGATAGGTCCACTTCTATAGGTAACTTCTATACTAACAATTGGATTTCTTCCGAAATTGGCACAACAAGATATACAGGGTGTATTTGATATGATCGAAGTCCTTTACACTGGTGATAGAAGATGGTATTCTAAGCAAATATCTTCATGAAATTCAGTCGGATCATAATTAGTGTAGGTGGAATTAAATCACAAAAATCGTCGGTCAATGTCTTGGAAACGGGCTTACACTTCGTTCCCCTCAGCAGCACAGCTGACTTCTCCCCGTCGCCCTCCCCTCCAACGCTAAGGATGGTTCACAAGAGTCTGAAGTTGAGTGACCTCCTCGTCTTGTCTGCCAATGACATTGAAATACACAAACCGAGCCTATGAACAGCTGATTTACACCTTCATGGGGAGTGGCTACATGACTAGTGATGGTGGATCTGTTTAGGATTTTGCCATCCTCATGGTCTATGCAGAGAAAATGGAAATCCTAAAGATTTGGTAAATTAATTTAAGAAACTGTTGGTCTATCTTTGTGTGAAGACAGTGCAACAACCGTAACAAAAATATTAATAATACTGTTATTATTATACCAGGCTACTACTGCTGTACTAATAATAGTAATAATATAATTTTAGACACACTAACTTCTACGGGGCTACCTGACCACGTTGTCGCAGCCCCTAAACTATGGAACCAACCTAAGTTCCTTTATGTTTTTTATTTGGAATGCCGAGTTGCCAGACTTTTTATTTTTAACAATCTAACACCAGAGCTACACATGCTGACTCTTCTTCTCCTTATTATTAGACTATTATTATTATTATCTTCATCATGTTCATGGGGTGCTAGTATTGAGGCAGCTTACCATCAACGGCCGATATGCAAGTCGGGGCGTGATGGCGCAGCGGTCCAGCTGTTGGCCTCTCACCACGGCGGACCGGGTTTGATTCACGGTCAATGCATGTGAGATTTTCGAAGTGAAATGCCATGTCCTGTGGTTCAGATTCCACATAAAAAGGAGGTCCAGTAGCTCATGATCACAAAATTTACGGTCATGTAAAAACACAAGCTTCCTTACTTCCCACCATCTGCTGCCACATGATGAATTCCCGTGGCATCCCACGAGCCCAAAGTTGGAATGCCTATCCCCGCGGTGTAGGCATGCGCATTTAATCGTACACCACGATCGCAGCAAGTTCGGTAATTGAAGGTCAAAACTCAGCACCGACAGTGGCTATCCTGAGTTTGGATTTCCCTGGATTCTTCCACGCGTTTTCCAAGCACATGCCGGGATAGTATGGTACTTGGAGTCCCGGAGCACCAACCTCATTCACGACCCTAATAACTACAGCTACACATACTACTACAGTCACCACAGAAACACAGTTTATCAGACAAATCCAACACTCACCCAACTACACGGTGCTGATAAACAAATGTCCCAAGCCCCTAAAATGAATTAACAACAACCATCACAACAAACTCTCAAGTCTCTTCCGTTATCATTGTTACCAAAAATATTTATTTACTGAACGTCCTAAACAATTGGAACCCTACTTAAAAATAAATAACATTCAGTAAAGATATAGTCTCTTATAAAGTGTATACTAATAATAATGATAATAATAACAATAATAATAATAATAGTAATATGTTGTTGGACACACTACTTTTATTTTTGGCGGGGATGTCGAGATTCCGGAATGTTGTGTTCACAGAATTTCATGTGCGTGCCATTACATCCATCGGCATAAGTCTGTCGTATTTCTTCACCTTCATGTATTACATGACTCAGACTAGATCGAACCCTCGAGAAGGATAGCACTCTAATACCTGAGCTCACAGCCTCACTATCATTTAATTATTATTATTGTTTTATACAGTATATATAACACATTGCTGGTACATCACAACATAACTATACGGGCTTCAGGGAACCAAAGTATTGCTACTGAAACAGCCACTTCTAAGCTGGAAAGTCGAAATCGCTACCCATGAATTTCCAGACGATTCGGGTTGTTGAGAGAACTACTGCCTTCTGCATTAGTTTGACCATTTGAGTATCCAGAACCAGTTCTTTAAGGTCTCGGAGCAAGGTACTTCGGATCTCGCCCGTATTTGAGACAATGATAGATATGGTCTTTACCCGTTCTAAATGCCATTGCCTTTTGATAGGGCCAACCAACTCGCTATATTTGCTTTAATGGTATTATTATTATTATTATTATTAAAAATAATAAATAACCCCTGGCACTACAGCCCATGAAGGGCCTAGGTCTACCAAGCGACTGCTACCCAGCCATTTGGCCTGCAGATATTGGGGTGACGCGTGATTAGCGCATCGGGTCCCTTCGGCCGTTAATCTTGGTTGGTTTTCGTGATCGGGGCGCCTCCTCACTGTCTGACAGCTACTCAATTGTCCTCACTAGGCTGAGTGCACCCCGTTCCAGCCCTCACGTCAGTTTCTAAAATCCCTGACGGAGCCGGAAATCAAACCCGGGGCCTCCGGGTGAGAGGCAGGCGCGATACCCCAACACCACAAGGCTGGATATTATTATTATTATTATTATTATTACTATGTACATGTGGTACCATACTAGTATTAAATCTTGAAAGTAGTTTTCCATGGTTTCCCACTTCTACCCCAGACAAATGCTGGGATGGTTCCTAACTTAAGTCCACGGCCGCCTCCTTCCCAATCCTCACCTGAATTACAAACACCCACATAACTAAAGAAACCACAAAACACAGGTTATCAGACAAATTCTTCCCACACACAACCACATGGGGCTAAATGACCAAAATCGCCAAGCCTCTCAAACAAAACATCAAGTGTATTCCTTTCGTCTTAAATGCTAGTTCTGAACAGAATACGGGATGTCGGAATTTTGTCACACCGTATTTCATTAAAGTGCCGGACGGCAATGACACTTACAAAGTAGGCTACACAATACTGCCGGTCATAACGTCCCAAGACATTGCGTGCAATTTCAACAACAACATCAACAACAGCAACAACAATACAAATTTTCTTACGAGATGGGTATCGCTCGCTTTCCTCGTAAGAGCTGATACCTCCCCTCAACTAGTAAGGTCAACGCTCCGATTACGTAACAACTTCTCCTCCGTGCATCGCCCCACCTCGCCCCACCCCGTTTACCCCAGCCTGCTGCCTCACCTTCTGTTTGAAGAATTTCGGAAAAGCCTAAAAACATTGACTTTTTAATTATAAATTTTCAATTTAAAGATAGGCGACAATTTTTTTTTACCTAGGAAGCTTACAATAGTCTCTTCTATCACCAGTGTAACGGACTTCCATTATATCAATTACACCCTGTATATGTATGCTAATTTTAAATTCTTTAATTAAATGCTAAATGGATAATGGAATATGGAATATGTATAGTACTAGATATTAGTTGTTAGGAGTTTTATCTCATGTTATTATAGGGCACGTACTTAAAGCAGCTCCCACAGATAAGCCATAGGTTGGCTTTGTGGGAAATAGATATTTACATGTTAGACTTTCAATGTACCGGTATTTAATTTTTAACTTATACAGTTCTTCATATATACCACACATGATTATTGTGATTTATTCTTTTTATATGCATGTACATTCTTGATTAATAAATCGACCCCCCCTCTCCGGTTTATGAACACCTCAGGGCTGGAGATGGGGTGGGGAATTCACTCACTCACTCACTTACACACTCACTCACTCACTCACTCCTAATAATACCACTACTAAACTACTACTAATACTACTGAAAATGAAAATCCACAGCCTGCTCCCAGTCGACCGACCGGGTCAGGGAATGGAATTAATGAAGCCCCCATCTAGCGGCGAGGATATGAACCGTACCGGCTGCCGAAGCTTGTCGCACTTCCCTGGGGCAATGATTAAATGAATGACAGATGAAATGAAATGATAGTGGAGAGTGTTGCTGGAATGAAATTGTGACAGGGAAAACCGGAGTACCCGGAGAAAAACCTGTCTGCCTCCGCTTTGTCCAGCACAAATCTCACATGGAGTGTCCGGGAATTGAACCACGGACCCAGCGGTGAGAGGCCTGTGCGCTGCCGCCTAAGCCACGGAGGCTTTACTACTAATACTACTGAAATGATAGAATCAGCCAAAGAATTGGTACAACCTCCAAGGAAAAGGAAACACCGATGGTGGAATACAACATGTGATGCAGCGATCGAACGTAGACTCGCGGCTTGGCAGTTATGGAATTCTAGGAAACGAGAAGATGACTGGATTAATTTTGTAGAGATCAGAAAGCTAACATCCAAAATCATTAGGATAGAGAAACGTAATTATGATAAGAAGCGATTGGAAGAGATAGATATAGATTTTAAAAAGAACAACACCAGACAATTCTACAAAGTATTTCGAGAGGAGATCCAAGGATACAAACCAATGAACCTCCATTTCAAGGATTCAACTGGTAGACTGGTCACTAATAATAAAGACAACTGCGAGTTACTAGCTAAATACTTTGAGGAACTTCTTAATTGCGAAGAACCTTTAGAAAGACTACAGTTTACATCACCACGAAAAGAGAACCCTCCGTCAGAACCACCAACTGTCCAAAAAATATAACAATATATTGACAATCTTAAAAATAATAAGGCACCTGGTGAGGAAGGGATACTAACTGAAATGTTGAAACTCGGTGGTAAATTTGCAGCTGAAGCTTTACACAAAGTTATCAAGGAATGTTGGGAAAAAGGAACAATTCCAAATGATTGGAAAAAGGCAATAATCCATCCCTTGCACAAGAAAGGAGATAAGACAAACCCCAACAATTATAGACGTATTTCCTTACAGCCAATCGCATACAAAGTTCTTTCTAAATCATTGCTACACAATCTGGAAGAACAAGCAGAACATACTATCGGCGAATACCAAGCAATCCAGAGCAAATTTTCAATCTCAAAACAATCCTTAGAATCAGAACAATACGTAACCTCAACACAGTTGTATCTTTCATTGATTTCAGAAAGGCTTATGATTCAATAGACAGTCTGTATTCCTAACGCTAGCAGAATTAGGGATAGATAAAAATACCAGACAACTGGTTGAACAAACACTAACAAATACAACCTCAAGAGTTAAATTTCTAAACGACATTTCAGAAGCCTTCCAAATCAAAACCGGAGTTAGACAAGGTGATGGGCTTTCACCACTTCTATTTAATTTGATATTAAACAAAATCATGAAGGAATGGGAACTTAAATTATGCGAAAGAAACATTGAAGGGGTCCATTTGGGGCAAGGAAAAGGAAGATTTGAGGTGAAATGTCTTGCCTTTGCTGATGACATAGCAATCATTTCAGAAAACAGATTTCAAGCACAAATAATGGTTGAAACCCTACATGAAATGGCAATAAAAACTGGTCTTCAGATTTCATATGAAAAAACCAAATATATTGAACACAGACACAATGGAGAAAAATATCTAACAACTAAACATGGACAGATTCAAAGAGTTGATAAATTTAAATATTTGGGAGAATGGATCCAGTCAAATGGACTTGACAACATCCTGCAAGGAGAGATTCAGAAAGATGGAAAATGCCTATAAACTCACCCAACATAGATACAACAAACGATCAATTTCATTCCAGGCAAAAATCAGGCACTACACAACTGTAATTAAACCAGAGGTATTATACGGATCAGAATGTTTAACGTTGAACAAAAGAGGTGAACAAGAGGAACTGGAAAGAAAGAAAGGAAAATACTTAGGAAAATTTTGGGTCCCCAAAAGAATAAAGATATTTGGATGAAGAGAAAAAATGAAGACCTTTACCGAAATGTGGAAAAAATTACAGACTCAATCAAAAGACGGAGACTACAATTTTATGGTCACCTTCATAGAATGGATAGCAGCAGGCTAACTAAGAAAATTTTTGACTACATCTCCAAATTAAAAAACACCACTAGATGGCTGGAAGAGATACGGTGTGATCTGCAAAAACTGAAGATCACAAACAACATAATTTCTAATAGGGTGGAATTCCGGCGACTGATCACTACTGCAGATTTTTCGATTCTGCAAGTTCCACATCAACCACGGAGAGTGTTATCAGCGGAACAGAGGCAGGCCATCAGCCAACGTATGAAGAAGTTTTGGGAAGAAAAGAAAAAACGAAACAATGTACCGTAGTCTTAGGTTCAAAGCGGTCTATAATTGGCCAAATTCTAAATATATATATATATATACAACTGAAATGAAAATCCACAGCCTGCTTCCAGTCTCCGACCGGATCAGGAATGGAATGAATGAAGCCCCCATCTAGCGGCGAGGATATGAACTGTGCCGGCTGCCGAGGCCTGACGCACTCCTCCGGGGCAATGATTAAATGAATGACAGATGAAATGAAATGATAGTGGAGAGTGTTGCTGGAATGAAATTTTAACAGGGAAAACCGGAGTACCCGGAGAAAAACCTGTCTGCCTCCGTTTTGTCCAGCACAGATCTCACATGGAGTGACCGGGATTTGAACCACGGACCCAGCGGTGAGAGGCCGGCGTGCTGCCGCCTAAGCCACGGAGGCTTAACTACTAATACTACTACTAATCCTAATCCTAATACTACTAATAGACTACTAATACTAATCACCATTACTAATAATAGGCTACTAAAGTGGCTACTACTATATAGACTAATACAGAGCGTCCACAAAGTCTCTCCGCAGCGGTAAGCTACGCGGGTCTCGCCTTGCGAGACGTGTTAGGTTGGTAGCACATTCATGTCACTGTATACGCAAAGTCTCTCCTCAGCAGTTGGCAGGAACATGCACTTCCATGTTGACCAACTGGAGTGATAGGGGGGGGGGGGGGGATTACCGGTTCGTTATTGCCGAAAGTCAGTGCCTGTGCGTTTTCCTTGTAACAGCATAACATGAATGAACTGCCAAGGCGAGACACGCACTGCGGAGAGACTTTGTGGACACACTGTACTAACACTGCTACTACTTACATTACTAATACTAATCTTATATCTTTATATATATAATTCTTCGACACGTGTGTATGTGACTGAACACCTCCTAAACAACTGAACCGATTTTGATGGAATTTGGTATGTATATTAGAGTAGGTCCATGTATGGTTTAGATTCACAATCTGACCCGGTAGGAGGAATGAACTCAATTTTAGAGCCACAATTTTCACACAATTTTAGAACCAAAATATACAGTCAAAAACAGTCGTCATGGAAACCACTAGCCTTGGCCTTCGTGAAAGCTGATGTCTTTGGACGGTTTGTCTCTGCACGTTAGAGCCACCTGGTCGCAACCTGTGCAACTACCGCCATAACATGCACTCCGCCCGTGGCGAAAAGTTGTGTTTTATACCAAAGGTGGCAGTGATGTCGAATTCTACTGTTTGTCTCGGCAAGTTGGAGCGTTTCAAAGTACCGTATGCGTTCATATACCATTCATCCGATTGTCATGAAACTTGGGTGATATGTTGAGTGAGCTCCAGGGAAGGCTTCTGTCTTTTTTAGTAAATCAATTTCACATTAGGTAGCGCACGACTAGATTCAACAAATGAGTGACGACGCGCGAAGCGTTTCAACAAAATCCCGTATAAGTTTATATTCCATTCATAGATTGAGATGAAACTTTGATGAGTTGTTGTGTACACTTAAGTGAAGGCTTCTAACTTAGTAATCCATTTCACAGGAGGTTGCACACGAGTAGATTCAACAAATGAGCGGCGACGTGCGAAGCGTTTCAACAAAGTCCCGTATGCGTTCAAGTACCATTCGTCCGATAGCGATGAAACTTGGGTGAGATGTTGTGTACACTTACGTGAGGGTTTCTAACTTAGTAAATCCATTTTACAATAGGTAGCTCACGAGTAGATTCAACAAATGAGCAACGACGTGCGAACTTTTAATCGAAGTCCCGTATGCGTTCATATACCATTCATCCGATTGCAATGAAACTTGGGTGAGATGTTGTGTACACTTACGTGAGGGTTTCTAACTTAGTAAGTACATTTCACAGGAGGTTTCGTACGAGTAGATTCAACAAATGAGCGACGACGCACGAAGCGTTTCAATAAGGTCCCGTATGCGTCCAAATACCATTCGTCCGATTACGATGAAACTTGGGTGAGATGTTGTGTACACCCTACGGAAGGTTTCTGGCTTAATAAATCCATTTTACAATAGGTAGCGCACGAGCAGATTCAACAAAAGTGTGACGGCACGCGAATCATTTCAACAAAGTACCGTATGCGGCCATATACCATTTATCAGATTGCGATGAACCTTTGGTGAATTGTTGTGTTCACTCCAGGAAATGTTTCTGTCTTAGTAAATCCAGTTTTTAATAAGTAGCGCACGAGAAGAGTCAACAAATGAGCGACGGCGCGCGAATCGTTTCCACAATGTCCCGTATGCGGTCATATAGACTATCATTCATCCGATTGCGATCAAACCTTGGTGAATCATTGAGTACACGCCAGAGAAGGATTCAGGCTTAGTAAATCTATTTTACAATAGGTAGCGCATGAGTAGATTCAACAAATGAGGGACGGCACGCGAATCGTTTAAAGAAAATCACTTATGCGTTGATATGTCATTCATCCGATTCCGATGAAACTTTGATGAGTTGTTGTGTACACGCCAGGGAAGGTGTTCAACTTGGTAAATCCGTTTTACAATATTGGTAGCGCACGAGTAGATGTAACAAATGAGTGACGACGCGCGAAGCGTTCCAACAAAATCCTGTATGCGTTCATATACTATTCATCGATTGCGATGAAACTTTGATGAGTTGTTGTGTACACTTACGTGAAGCTTTCTAACTTAGTAAATCCATTTCACAGTTGGTAGAGCACGAGTAGATTCAACAAATGAGTGACAGCGCATGAATCATTTAAACCAAATCCCGTATGCGTTAAATGCCATTTATCCGTTTGCGATGAAACTTTGGAGAGTTGTTGTGCACGCTCCAACGAATGTTTCTAAATTAGTTAATTCAATTCACGATAGTTTAGAGGCAGTTAACAGAAAATGAAAAAAATATATTGTGTATCCAAAAGCACTTCAAGAAACAAAGTTACAACACTTTCTTTGATTGGCAGGACAACGTCTGCCGGGTCAGCTTATATATATATATATATATATATATATATATATATATATAAAGGAATGTCTGTCTGTTCGTTTTTTATGCGTTCATAAACCATTCATCCGATTGGAATCAAATTTTGATGAGTTGTTGTACACACTTTCGGGATGTTCATAGGCATAGTTAGTCCATTTAACAACAGATAGCGCGCGAGTAGTTTAAACAAATGCGTAATGGCGATGCGTTCATATGTAATTCATCCGATTGCGATCAGATTTTGGTGAGTTGTTGTGCACAGTCCCGGAAATGTTATCGGCGTAGTAAATCCAATTTACAATAGATGGCGCGCGAGTAGCTTCAACAAAATGGCGTGCGTTTGTTTAAAGAAAGTCCCACGTGTGTTCATATACCATTTATCCCATTGCGATGAAACTTGGGTGAGAAGTTCAGTACACTTCAGGTAAGATTTCTGGCTTAGTAAATCCACTTAACAATAGGTAGCGCACGACTAGATTCAACAAATGAGCGACGACGGGCGAAGCGTTTCAACAAAGTCCTGTATGCGTTCACATACCATTCGTCCGATAGCGATGAAACTTGGGTGAGGGGTTGTGTACACTACAGGCAATGTTTCTGGCTTAGTAAATCCATGTTATAATAGGTAGCGCACGAGTAGATTCAACAAATGAGCGACGACGGGCGAAGCGTTTCAACAAAGTCCCCTATACGTTCATATACTATTCGTCTGATAGCGATGAAACTTGGGTGAGATGTTTTGTACACTTTAGGGAAGGTTTCTGGCTTGGTAAATCCACTTAACAATAGGTAGCGCACGAGTAGATTCAAGAAATGAGCGACGACGCGCGAAGCGTTTCAACCAAGTCCCGTATGCGTTCACATGCCATTCGTCCGATTGCGATGAAACTTGGGTGAGAAGTTTTGTACACTACAGGCAAGATTTCTGGCTCAGTAAATCCATGTTATAATAGGTAGCGCACGAGTAGATTCCACAAATTAGCAACGACGCCCGAAGCGTTTCAACAAAGACCCGTATGCGTTCATATACTATTCGTCTGATAGCGATGAAACTTGGGTGAGATATTGTGTACACTTCAGGGAATGTTTCTGGCTTAGCAAATCCACTTAACAATAGGTAGCACAGGAGTAGATTCAACAAATGAGCGATGACGGGCAAAGGGTTTCAACAAAGTTCTGTATGCGTTCACATACCATTCGTCCGATTGCGATGAAACTTGGGTGAGAGGTTGTGTACACTACAGGCAAGGTTTCTGGCTTAGTAAATCCATGTCATAATAGGTAGCGCACGAGTAGATTCAACAAAGGAGCTACGACGCGCGAAGGGTTCCAACAAAGTCCCGTATGCGTTCATATACTATTCGTCTGATAGCGTTGAAACTTGGGTGAGATATTGTGTACACATCAGGGAAGGTTTCTGGCTTAGTAAATCCACATTATAAGATGTATCGCGTAAGTAGATTAAACAAATGAGCGACGACGCGCGAAATGTATCAATGTAGTCCCGTTGAATCTACTCATGCGCTACCTATTGTAAAATGGATTTACTTAGCCTTAAACTTTCCCTGGAGTGTACACAACAACTCACCCAAGTTTAGTCGCTATCGGAAAAACACATTCAGCCGTGTGCGAACATATGTGTGACGCAGGGCATAGCTTTACCAACATAGAGTCGGACCTTAAAATAATCCATCACGAATCGAAAGGCAGAGCTCTTGACATAAAGGAAGCAATCGAGATACACCTAGCCAAACGAAACAATCCCAACAATCTAAATGAACACACGTTCATGGAGAGCTCACCCCTCTTCACGCTACTAAAAAACACACCCTGTCGGAAACAAAACACAATTTAGCGACACAGCCAAGCTAGATAAAAAAGGGGGGAAATTAGGGGTTTTTAAATAGGTAAATGTTATCGGGATCAGGTGTACGATGTACTTTTCTTCTGCAATAAACCAAGGCCCATATTCGCGGCAGTATTAAAGGTGCCGGGACGTCCTCATAAGACCGTCAACGCTTAGTTCGAATGGGTTATGCTCCACGCGTGGCGAGGGCTAATCCACGGTCTTTAATAGTTGTAGACCCACCTCATTCAATAACATACATCTTATCTAGGTTGGCAACACCTCACATAACACATCGCTATCACTCCCCACAGCACGTAGGGACAGGGGGGAGAAGGCAGGGAAAAACCAGTCGTTAAGATAACCACCGTAGTCGACCGCACAGTGAGTTCCAGTGAGCACGAAAACTGCGAGTAGCTGTAGTACGGAAGACAATCAGATAAGTAGTTAGCCTAAAATTTTATAGTTTAACCATAGTTTACAACCATATAATCTCTCTAAAGTACAATCTCCGGATAGCTATCACCATTTAGCATTTCACCTAACATATATACTGCATTTAGCATACACTGACAGTTGCAGTACCAATACTGCAACTAAATAATTGTACATATTGTAAATATTTTCACCTGTATTTCAAACATAGATTTTGTAGCCTAAGTGTAATGGATCTGATGATGATCGCTTGATGATCGAAACTGGTCATCCTAGTGTTTTATTAATCTCATGTAATTTATTTCAGGATTAGGGCATAACCCATCTCTTTTGGGTACATTCGTGTTGACCGACTGAAAAGCACTAAACTCTTGTTCTTTGTTGAGTTGTTGAGCACGGTCCCATGATTTTTTGAGATAGTAAATCAATTTTACAATAGTTTAGAGGTGGTTAACTGAGAAAGAAAAAAAGATTGGGAATCCAAAAGCACTTCAACAAACAAAGTTACAACGCCAACGCTTTCTTTGACTGGCATTGCAACGCATGCCGGGTACAGCTAGTAATAATATAATAATAATAATATGCAGCAGAATGCCTGACAAACCGTGCAGCTGGCCCAATCGAGAGACTGGAAGTTAAGGAATGAAAGATCATTAGGAAGAGTCTTGGTCCTAAGTTCAAAGATGCAGATTACAAGCTCTGGAATAATTCAGAAATATACTCCCACACTAGGGGCAGATGACCTCGTAGTTCCGCCCCTTAAAACAACAATAACTAACTGACTATACTCCCACACTGAAAAGATCTCAAGTGTAATCCGGGAACGGAGAATAACATTCTATGCCCACCTCCTCAGAATGCCAGTCAGTAGACTATCATACATCCGAGGTTTAAAGCCTCTTTGGCTGGTGGAAGTGGATAAGGACTTGTTAAAGTTTGAAATTTCTGAATCAGATATCTTGCTCAGGACCCCATTGAAACAAAAACTCCGTCAGGTTCATCAAAAGGAAGTAAACCCCTGGAAGAGATGTGTTCACTCGGATGAATGGAAGAAATCCCATTCCGAAAGGATGAAGGAGTGGTGGGCTAACAAGAAGAGAAACAGTTGGGATCTCGCGGTCCCTAGTGGCCACAACGATAAAAGTACTCCTCGAGTCCAAGCTGCGTGAACTGAGAGGAATGTGGGTCGCGGACGACGATGAGAGACGTGGGGATTTCCGGTCCGTGCGTAGCAACAGAATCAAATACATTGATCGATGACTCACTCACCGATTCGCAACACCACAGTGGTTTAGGCAACGGCCCTATGTTAGCAGTATTGGAATAGACAGGAATTTCAGATAACATGGCGGGCTGTTGACAGGCCCTCTCTTCCTGCCCTCCGCGTCAGCTCATTCCTCAAGTTCACAGAGCTTGGACTCGAGCTGTAAGTAATAATAACAATAATAATCATAATAATAATAATAATAATAATAATAATAATAATAATAATGGCTGAAAGAAATCCTCCATATGTATAAGATTAACCCTGCTGTAATTCACTTCCTGGAGGTCACGATGGATAATTGGAAAACAGTACTGTATACTAAGACAGACAATGAATGTGTCACATCTGACACAATAAATATTGAGCGTGGTATCTATCAAGGAGACTCGCTAAGCCCATTATGGTTTTGCTTAGCCATCAATCCTCTCTCTAAAATTCTAAAATCCACCGGTTTCGGATTTGACATCAAATACTACAAGAGGAAATACAGAATATCCCATCTCCTTTATATGGATGACCTCAAAGTATATGCACACAGTGAGACTCAAATGAATGCCATGCTAAATATAATAGATTCATATTCATCCGATGTCCGAATGACGCTGGGAGTGAAGAAATGCAAGCGTCTGACAATTGAAAGAGGTAAATATGCAACTTCTGAACCACATGAGCTACACAAAGGATCTCTAATTGAAGGAATGACTGAAATAGAAACCTACAAATATCTGGGATTTGCTCAAAATACAACTTTGGATCATAAAAGTATCAAAGATGAACTCATTGGAAAATATACCACAAGACTACATCAAGTGCTGCGAACCAGTCTATGTGCAAAGAACAAAATTAAAGCTATCAACACATACGCTATACCAACCCTAGTATATTCATTTGGTATTCTGAAATGGTCAGCAACAGAAATTGAAAGCCTGCAGAGAAAAACAAGGACCCTTCTCACTACTTACCGTTTACACCATCCAAACGCCTGTAAAGAAAGGGTCACTCTTCCACGAAAGATGGGAGGTCGAGGAGTACTGGATTTACAAATTTTGCTCCAGAACCAAATTAAAACCCTTAGAAGATATTTCTATCAAAGAAAGGAAAACAGCATTCTCCATAAAGCCATTGTACTTGCTGATAAACACACAGTATTGAACCTTCGTACATCCTCTGATGATCATATCAGCCAGCCACTACACTTACATGAAAAAGAAAAGGCATGGGGAGAAAAGACCCTCCATGGAAAATACTACAGCAACCTATCCCAACAGAGTATTGATAAAAACGCATCGTGTATGTGGTTACAAAGTGGTCGACTCTTTGGAGAAACAGAGGGATTTGCAATTGCCATCCAAGATCAAGTCATTGCTACAAAAAATTACAAGAAATACATCATCAAAGATACCAGTGTAATTTCAGACAAATGCAGGCGATGCGCCATTCATCTCGAGACCATTGACCATGTCACTGCAGGTTGCCCAATACTAGCATCAGTTGAATATACAAAGCGGCACAATCAGGTTGCAGGCATCATTCATCAAGCACTCGCACAGAAATATAAATTAACTGAGGAGTATATCCCTTACTACAAGTTTCATCCACCATCCCTCCTCGAAAATGAACTGTGTAAAATATACTGGGACACTGGTATTGTGACAGATAAAACAATAGATCACAATCGACCAGACATCATAGTAGTAAATAAGGCTGATGGCACTACATTTATAATAGACATAGCAGTCCCCAACGACACCAACATCGAACGTAAACACAATGAAAAAATCTCCAAGTATAGACAGCTTGCAGAGGAAATCAAGAGGATATGGAAGATGAACTGCGTCCGGATAGTGCCTGTAATCTTGTCAGTCAACGGCCTCATACCTCACACACTCCACAAGAGTCTGAAAGAATTGGATCTTCCGCCGACCATCTACAAGAGTATGCAGCATTCGGTCCTATTGTCCACATGCAATATTGTGCGATCCTTCCTTGCTAATGAATGAGTGATTATGAACTCTTATATTTTGTATATACATGATATGTATTATAATTTGTATTATAGTTTTTATGTATTGTTGTAAAGCACTTGGTTTAACCCGTGCTTTAGAGTAACCCATGTTTGTAATGGTGAATTGAATAAATAATAATAATAATAATAATAATAGCATATTGGCCAAGTGAATATCTATGACTTTAGTCATTTTTCCAAGTTTTCCCGTATTGATTTTGATAAGTTATGCAAATGTCCACTTTACAATACAAAATTATCTTTTTATCTATCACTTGATGTCAATATACATTTTGATACATGTTTCGGCCCTGTGAGCCTTCTTCAGTCAAAATCACTAAAAATTCTCCTAAAACAGTCTAATGTTTGGTCTCTCATAAAAATTTGTAAAACAATTTTACATCGTCAAGATGATTAAAACACATGAATATATAATGCTTAAAGAAATTAAAAGATTTAAAAATGTACAAAATTTCGAAACGTGGGCTACATTCTTGTTGATCCATTTTCAAACAGGGGACCCCATTGTACGAGCATCTTGAAAAAGGATTGTGTCTAAATCTGTCATGTAGAAATAGGAATCGGAAGTTGTTTATTTAGTGCTTTGCCAAAATGTTTTCTATAACCGCAGTTTGGAGACCATGAACTGTCACCTCACAACTTGAAAGAGCTGTTTTAGGAAAATTTTTAGTGATTTTGACTGAAGAAGGCTCACAGGGCCGAAACATGTATCAAAATGTATATTGACATCAAGTGATAGATAAAAAGATAATTTTGTATTGTAAAGTGGACATTTGCATAACTTATTGGCCAAATAATTAATATCCATCATTTCTTCTAGGTTATACCGTATCTTTTATAATAATAATGAATCATCACCATCATCATCATCATCATCATCATCTTGTACAGTTTCCAGCCCCAGGCTGGGTCTGTTTGGAACATAAGCCTCGCCACTTAGTCCTTTCTTCCCACCACCTCTCCGCTGTCACTCTAGTCCAGTCCACGCCTCTCTTCTTGACACATTCCTCCACTCCTTTCAGCCATGTATCTCTTGGTCTTCCCCTTGGTCGTTTCTTCTACATCTGCATCTCATGTATCCTCTTGGGAATCTTCTTCTCTTCCATTCTCTTTAAGTGTCCGTACCACCTCAGTCTTGATGTCTCAATCCTACCTTGCAAGGGCTCCTCTTTCACTATTTCCCTGACCTTTTCATTCCTCGCCCTGTCTCTTCTTGTTACTCCGATCCTACCGGGTGAGTTAGCCGTGGTGGTTACGGCATGACTGATGGCAGTCGCTCACATCCGGGAGGCGAGGAGGTTCGAATCCCCCCGCCGGCAACCTTGAAGATGGTCTTCTGTGGTTTCCCATCTTCCTTCCAGGCAAATGCCGGGGTTGGTCCCTAACAACAGGCCACAGCCGCTACCTTCCAACTCCTCGTCCTTACATTCCAACTTCCCTCCTTCCCTCCCCAACGGTATTTGTAGCTCACCCATTGGGTGTCCGTCTCGAAGCAGCTATAAAACTGGCGAGCCGAACATGTCCTCGGACACTCCCGGCACTAAAAGCCATACGCTAAAAAAAAAAAAAAAAAAAACTCCGATCCTACTTCGTAGGAACTTCATTTCACTTGCCTGTATTCTGGTTATGTCTCTTTTCTTCATTGTCCACGTTTCTGAAGCATAGGTCAGTATCGGGATATAGTATCTTCTGTATAACACTTCCTTGCTTTTTTGTGGGACATCTTTATTCCACAATAAGCTCCTAATGCTTCTCAGAAATGCTTCTGCCTGTCTGCCACGTTCCGTAATCTCTTTGTCATTTCTTCCATTTTCCTCCACTATACTTCCCAAGTAATTGAGACTTTCCACCTTCTTCAGCTGTCCACCTCCAAGTGTTATCCCACTCATTGGCCTGTCCCTTTTTCTGGTCGTTAACAGGATCTCACATTTACTGATGTAATCAATAATAATGAATACAGCCCTTATATCCCCTAAGGACAATGGCCTCCTGCCTAGGCAGGGATTTTGCTCCATTACACTCATTAGGAGAGCAGTCCTAAAGAGTAGTGAGGCACCTAGTGGTGCACTTTTCTGGCGTTAACATTACTAACGTTTTTTTTCGGGCTTTAATTACTTGGCCGAAATGTCGTTTTGAAGATTCCCATCCCGGGCCTGAAATCCTACACCAGTTTATAGCAAAATACAAAATAAGTAGGCATACAGACAAGAAAATAAGAAAGGAAACTAGAAAACAAGTAGTTCCGTGAAGAACTAAAGCCTATTTTCATATATCCTACTTATGTTAATTGCCACTATCAACATACAAAATTTCAGTTTGATTGCTGTAATAGATTCGTAGATATTGAGAACCGTCTAAATATTTCGGATGGTTGCATGATTACGACACAAGAAATAACAACTAAATTTTTAAGTCGCATAGCCGCCATCTTG